>JASDDO010000019.1:315198782-316454747 GCA_030015575.1 Agapanthus africanus
CATGCAGCCTATAACAATGGCTAGGGTAATATCTAATCCGAGTGTAATCTCATGTGCCCGTGTCAGTGCCTCAGGTAGCAATATATCATATGAATGAGGTATGAATGCATGAAAACAGAATACATGTAAATGAAGAAACTGTTTTCATAAATTAGTGAGATTTCCTTTGTATTTTTAAAATGAGGTATCATAAATGAAATCAGCATCAACAGTGTCTAGTATCGACACAAAACATAAATCTCAATGTCTCAAAACCTCAGGCTCCGGCTATCCGGACTGGCCAGTATCATCAAATCTCAGTACCTCAATATCTCGAAATCTCAATATCTAGGGCGCCGTCAGTCCAGACCGGCCCCTACCATCCATCTCAAGACCACGCCGGTATCCTCCGGATATCCGACGCGTCGGGTAATATCACCGGTCGGTAGTGCTCCCCTGCCAGGCTCAACGTCAACAACACGACCTTCTCGCCCCGGGGTACCGTACCGGGCCCACCATGTACCCGAAACGGTTCATCCAACTCCTCGAATTGGGTCTCGAAATCCATCAGCAAACTCATGGTGGACGACTCATACATCATGGGAAAACCGCGCTTTTCATTTAAAAAGAGAAAGAAGAAGTTTGTATATGTTTTGCGGTTTTCCCCAAATCCAGAAAATCTCATGGAAATCCGAATCCAAAACCTCAATAGCACGTAAAAAGTGAATATATGCATGAGAATCCATGAATGCGGCATAACAATGAATAACAGTATGCATGAAGTAGCAGGTAATAACTACAATGTCTAAACTAACATATAAGGCAAGTACACTAATATCATGTCTAAACTATTAGCTAACAGGCTATGTCAAGCAATAATATTTTCTAAGGTGTACGTGACATGGCAATTACCGATGAAGATGTGTGTGAGCCGGCAAGTAAGTGTACGTGGTACATACGCATCATCGGTAATGGTGCTGGTGTCATAACCACAAGATATCAACAGTAGAATATGAAGCTTAACCTAAGCATGCGATGCGGAGCGAACCACAATAATGAGCGGGAACTGAACACTAGACGCAACGATAACTAATCTGTATTAACCTAATATAAGTCCTACAATGGTGCCTTTTGAAAATAACACGAATCGTGGGGTTTTGAAAATAGGGGCTACGGTGTTTTTATGAAAAGATACGTCTTTTGAAATATCCGTAGAATCCCTTGGGCTGTCTTTTAAAATACCCACGATTCGTTAGTTCTTGGAATAGGTAAGAATCGAATCTAATCTAACAACTAAACTAAACTAAAGGGCTAAGCTAACAAGCTGGACTACAGGTAAGGAAACCGTCTAACATCTGAGTCGATACATATACATACCTGTATATATATTAGTCGGCGATCCCGCCTCAATAATATCATATCCGATACCATATCTATAATCAGACATCCCAAGTCAAGAGTGCGTATCAATCATCAAAATATAGCTCGTACGTAAATCCGTCGTACGGCATCCCCAAATCTGGGTACGGGTCAAAATCATATTCATCACACTATTCATCCGGTATCCTCTTTATCAAAGATCATAGTCTAAGGTACTGACCTATGTCTAATACAATACTAATATCATCAATATGGTCATGATCTGACTACTGATCGACAGTCTCGTACAAACCGATATCATCAGCACATATCATCATCAAGGGGTATACATCGCCCAATACAGCCTAGGATCAATATCCTAGCATATCATATCTCATATCACGATCACATGCCGACCACTTTATTTATAACACTATTCACCCGTATCTTCGCCCCAAGATCCGCACACCAGGATGTACCTCAAGTACGAATCCTGCCATATCACCGATATCACAATCTCAACACAAATCTCATCGACTCATCTCAATCCCAAGTATCATCCCCAAATCTGTATGTGAACACATAGTCCCATACCTATGTGAACACATAACTATATATTCCCGTATGAGCACAAAAGAAAGAAGAAAGTATGCAAGTATGGGTGGGTGTGTGCAAGTGTGTGCGACCGCTACTCTAGGGTTTCGCGACACTCAATCATCCAAGAATACCAAATATCCATATTTATCATCAATAACTCAAACAATATATAAACAATATATATATGTGTGTATACGTATTCGTATACATCACCACGAACTGCGGGGGTGCTATACGCCATCCACCCGACTTCTCCCCGTAGATATAAATCTACTCACCTGGTCCTCGCTCGCCGGTACCGATGTCGCCACGTGCTTGCTTATCGTCTCGAAGTCCACATGGGGTACCTATATATCATAACGCACCGTATCGCATTAAAATCCGACTCATGACCAAAACGACGCACGAATCCCACATAGGTCAAAACCTATGGTTGCTTTCACAAATCGACCCAAAAACCCTCGACGTCGGCGTACAAACGCCAAACCATCGAGAAAGCTCCCAACACACTCATTTGTACAATTACAAGCACTAATTATAATATAAAATAGCTTAAAATTCACAAAAACCCCAATTTCACTTAAAAAGTCATTTTTCCGAAAATCTAGCAAGCACAAATCACCGTTTTAGTACAAAACTCGATGTATAAATGAATCTAGCGGCCACAATATTCACTAAATATCTTAAATAAGTCATAAAAACAATTCCCATAATTTAATCTCATTAAATTCCATAAACTCCAAAATTCTAGTTTACAAAATACCTAAATTTTAACAATTTTATAGCAAAAATGCACAAACTACAATCTAGCTTGGATTTTCATGAACTAAAGTATTGAACTACACTTTAAAATGTTAATGATGCCATGAATACCCTAATTAGATTTTTATCTCCATTATTTAATCTAATTCCAAAAACCTAGTTTGCTTAAAAACTTGATTTGGACAAATTAAATGCAACAATTTACATAATAGCAACTAGATTAGGTTTTTCCATGCCCTCATATGCCAAAATACACTTTGTAAACTTAAACAAGTGACAATGACCATATTTGAATTCAAACCCTAACTCATAAATTTTAAATCATGCACTTAAAACCAATTGAAAACCTATTTAAACCTAATTAAACACCTAATTAAGCTAACATGAAACAATTACAACACATTAAGCAAAAGGTTAGAATTTATACCCAAATAATTTGAAGCTCCCACAAGCACACTTAGCCTCCCAAATTGAAATCTAAATCCCTAGATCCATGCTAAAGTAGCCAAGGAAAAATGGGTAGGAGGTGGATTTTGATTTTGTCTTGGTTTTTGGGCATTTTGTTGAATTTTTTTGATGCAAAATGAGAGAGGAAGAAAGAGGGCTGTTGTGGTGCAGGAAAAATAAGTGGGCTCGGCCAAATGGGGTGGAGAAGAGAGTGTGGGGTGATTGGAGAGAGAATGTGGTCAAAAAGTCCACCTTTAATTCTATCATTCTCTTTTCTTTGAAATTCATGTGGGGAAAATGGGTGGGGGCTGCTGAATTTAGCCATGGGAAGAAATAAATGGGGGGGTGTGAGTGTGGGTATGGGTGTGGGGTGATGGAAAATGATAAATACAATACCCCAAACATCCATTTACACTAAAAAAAGCCTTTTTTTCTTCGATAATTTCTAAACCGTTTTGGCAAACGATTTCGTTTCAAAAACCATATGATAAAATTTTGTTTAATGTGTGATGATACACAAAATTTGTTTCAACCCATTTCAGTCTGTAATTTTCCCTAATTAAATGTATTAGTAACGGCTTAAAATAATAATAAAATAATTTTTTTTTCAGAAAATTTGAAATTTCACCAGTGGCTCAATAAACACCAAATACTAGCAATTACATAGCTAGAATATATATATTTAATTTTTTATAATAAGATATTTGTATTTTGACTTTTTACAGAAAACCCCCTTATTTTACCGATTTTCCGAAATTTCACCGAAACGATTTTCAAAACGCTACAATCTTCCCCTCTTAAAGAAATTCGGTCCCCGAATTTAAATTCAAACTCCCCTCAAATAGAAAAACATCTAAGCAAAATCATCAAGTCGTCGGGGCTCCGAAACTATAAGTACATAATACGCATCATAGCGCAATGCATGCGCATGAGCAATGAGCATATAACTCAAATCAAACTCCGTCAAGCATCCCGCAATCATCGGAGTCATGGTAAAGACACAAATGTCAAATCCAATACAAAACCAATATGATATAACTCGAAACTATACACGTAAATATTAAATCTATATATGTAAAAAACTGAAGGAAATGAATGCCAAATATATTCAGGTACTGTCCTCTGACTAGTCCTGCCCAGTACGAAGACATATAGCAAATATCATAAAACGTACTGCTCCATAGAATCAATCCAAAAGTGCGTATGAAAACCCTGTGCGTCCGGTGCGCACGGAAATCAAAATCCATACATGTGCCAAGCAGGTGCACAAAACAACATTAAGGTGCAACGGTTGTGCACACAACATCGGTCATAGGCAACGTACGTGCCTAACAGCAAAATCAGGTGCATCTGACATGCACGAAAAATCTCGATTTAGTGCATCTGGTGTGCACCAAAATCGTATCTCAAGACATGCGCTCAACATGCACGAAAATCCAAATCAGGTGCATCCATCGTGCACGAAATCATGAAATCCAGCATCAAGCGCCGAACATGCGCAATACAAATCAGGTGCACAAGGTGCACAAAACAAATATCGAGTATCACAATCGAAATCGAAGTCCAGTGCATCTAAGTGCACAAAAGGCGTATCACTGCACTGCAAGCATATATAAACTATACAGAGTGCAGGAACCAAATCGTGTGCGTGCATACGCACAAAATCAACTCAAATGTCTAAAACCGTAAAATCACAAACATGTGAAACCAAAGCATGAAAACGATATCAAGTGCAACGACTGTGCGAAAATCGTAAATCCTCAATCATCAAAACCAAATCATGCGAATAATTCACCCAAAACATCGAAATCTAGTATGGCGGAATAGTCCCGCTCAAGCACAAACTCAAGAATCTCTGGCCAACTGTCGTGGTCACTCATAGCATGTCTCTTCAATGATCAAGAACTCTGGTCTGCTGGCGTGCGTAACATGACCACTCCTGGGTCCTAGTCTTCTCGTAATTCATTCCAGAAAGGTCCTGTCGGGGCTCTCCCAAATCGCGTCTCTGCCGAACTTTCCGGAAGTTATCGTCCTTTACTATATCTGTTTCTTGTTCCGGAACGGCTGCATACTCATCGCGACTCATTCTGGAAGGTATATCTATGCACAATGCCTCGGCATGCGTATCGCATCTCTGATGTCGGCGGAGTGGAACGTCGTCTCATCAAGATCTCGTACGAACCCCTTACTCCACTTTCTCTAATGTCGACTGCTTCGGACTCGTCTCATCATGACTGCATGGACTGAGCTCCAACGACTATCCTCGTATCTGGAGTCTCCCAAGAATGCATCTCGCCACCTAACATCCGAATGAAGTCGAACCATTCGATCGATTCGTCAAAACCTCATAATCCCCCAAGAGCTCAACATCTTGGGCACAGTTTAATAGTATCGAATACATACCACAGCATCGGTGGTCCAGCCGTAGAAGGGCAAACCCAAGCCTCACTAATGGCGCCGTGGAACTGCCGCAAACCCTAAGGTTCAAAGGTTTTCACACGGTCATTATGTCGAGTTAGGGTTTCATTCTTCTAGAGGGAACATAGAATTGCCTGCATGTCCTTCCGACTACTTTAAACTTGGAATAATAGGTTTCTGACATTCGATCGCCTCTGTCGACTCCCAACGTCTCCGCGTGAAGTCGTCTCTAGCTGGAATCAATCTATCTGATGACCTCTCATCGGGTAGGCGAACGAACCACATGTCTCAGTCATTCATCCGTGGGTGACTAGCGACCTTCTATCATTGGAATAATAGGTTCAAAGTCCACCTTTAATTCTATCATTCTCTTTTCTTTTCTTTTTTTTTCTTTCTTTTCTTTTCTTTGAAATTCATGTGGGGAAAATGGGTGGGGGCTGCTGAATTCAGCCATGGGAAGAAATAAATGGGGGGGTGTGAGTGTGGGTATGGGTGTGGGGTGATGGAAAATGATAAATATAATACCCCAAACATCCATTTACACTAAAAAAAATGCCTTTTTTTCTTCAAAAACCATATGATAAAATTTTGTTTAGTGTGTGATGATACACAAAATTTGTTTCAACCCATTCCAGTTTGTAATTTTCCCTAATTAAATGTATTAGTGACGGCTTAAAATAATAATAAAATAATTTTTTTTTCAGAAAATTTGAAATTTCACCAGTGGCTCAATAAACACCAAATACTAGCAATTACATAGCTAGAATATGTATATTTACTTTTTTATAATAAGATATTTGTATTTTGAATTTTTACAGAAAACCCCCTTATTTTACCGATTTTCCGAAATTTCACCGAAACGATTTTCAAAACGCTACAACTTCACTCACAGCTGTGCACTGATTTGCTCTCTCTTGGTCCTTGAGTTGAACAATTCCTTTCCTTAATCATTCATGTAATTCACTTTTGATTAAGGACTCCAGTATGCGTGCAAAAGCATGGTCTATAAGGTATGCTTTTGGTATCCTCCTAGCGAATTAATCTATTGATTTGCTCGCATTATCTAATGTCTCGTCCAGGGGATTGAAACTCCTGGATGTGTTCTTTTTTTCATGATGTGGTCCGTATGGCCGGCTGGCATAACGCTGACTTGTGATTGATGTCAAGACAACACCTTTGTCAAGATGATCTTTACGGCCCTCTTATTGTTATGTCTCTAGGCATTGCTTAGAAATCATTATTGGATTTATGAGAAGTCAGTACGGACCATCTTCGGATTCCATATTTGAACAACTAAAGTCGGGCACTGAAGCCATGAATCTTGACTGTATCTTTCCCCTCTTACATGAATCAAATGTTTCATTTCATCCGGGAAAAGCCATCTCTTTCTTAACAATGTCTTTGTTATTTGATCCAATAGCGTTCTGTTAGATAGGAAGAGATTTGATAAATACAGATAACTCTCGGATAGAGTATTAGAACGGAATAGATAATGAACTATTGGTTCTAAGCCATCTCTGGCGATGAATCAACAATTCGAAGTGCTTTTCTTGTGTATTCTTTCTGAGCCAGCGTTTATATATAGATGTAGGAGGATTTGTTTGGGAAGTAATAAGCCCCTTTGACATCTCTTCATCTGCAAAGAATTCTCGACGTGAAAACCTTTCTTATTTGACTTTGACAAAGGGCTGATCTTTGAATAGGAAAAAGAATGGATCCGCAGGGTCCCAAATGAATTGGCTTATTCGAAAAAAGCCTTGTTCTTTGGAAGATCTATCTCGTGTCTGGTACTGCATGGTTCCACTCTGCAAGAACTCCGAATCATTCTTTTGAAGCTCATCCTCTTTCTGATAAATGATCCGCTTGCCCCGAAATGACCCGGCCCAATAGGGAAATCCCAATTCAGTGGTTCGATACAATCCAATAGATTGCTACAAGGACTCCATATTCTAGGAGCCCAAACTATGTGATTGAATAAATCCTCCTCTATCTGTTGCGGGTCGAGGGCCCCTTCCCCTTCTTCAAACTCCGATTCGTATTTTTCATAGAAAAATCAGTCCATCAAGTCAACAATAGAAAAAGATCCATTTTGCATCATATCTAACGGATTCCTTGGTTCGGTATGATTCAATAGAAGTAATGTCACTCGATTATTATCAAACTGACTGCAATCTTTTTCTGTCCGTGAGGATCCCGCCAGAGCGCCTTCTACTTCTAATAGGCCATGAACTAGATCAGAATCATTCTCAACGAATCCATAAGATAAGAAGTGATCCCTTTTTTTTCACCGGATCCGGGTGAAGACCAAAGATCTTGAGCGAACGATCCGGCAGAACAACTCAAAAGATAAAGAAGTCTCGTTAATTTCTTCATGCTCATTCCAAGAATGGTGTCCAGGGTACCATTTGTACAAATAAGAATCTCCTTCCTTACATGATTTCTTCTTCATATAGATAGATATAAGATCTATGGGACAATTACTTAGAAGTACATTTTGTGCAACAGCCCTTCCTATCTGATAGAAAAGGACCCCATGATCCTGAACCGATCTTACCTGGGATTGCAAATCCTAAGTTTGTCTATGAAGAGCTGATCTAATTGTATTAGTTTCTATAATTGATTTCTTCTGTGTAATACTAATTGATAGGGCCTCATTGAGAAAAGTGCGGGGATTGGGTCGAGTCTCCGCTTTCTGCTTTCTTTCTACAAACGACCACTGTTGAACAAGAGAAAGGAGGTTGAGCTCCACTGTGAGATGATATGGATCCGGTGGTTAGGGAGTCAAAAAGTGAATTGGAAGCTAGCTTTGCATTCTATCCATCCTCCAGTGGAATGTGTGGGAGGCGACTCTTTTCCTTTCCCACGCTTCTCAGTCCAGTCCAACGACAAATAATTGATGGGTTCCTACGGCCTCACTTGAATTCGCTTTTCGTACCTTCCATCCCCAACACTGCTCGATCTTCTCCCGTCTCATCGTGGAAACTCTTTGCCGGAACGAGTCAAACTCAAACAGAGCTATTACTATAGAAAATCGAGATAAGTAGTTCTCGAACTGACATCAACCGTTCTTGATCAGCCAACTCCACATCTCGCTGAGTAACGGGTCCATCCGAGTAAAAAACACGAGACGACTGATTCGCTCGAAGAATGGACAGAGGCAGAATAAGAAAGCTAACTTCATTGCTCAAGCTTGATTCAAACCGGCACTTGTTGGCTCGAAAGCCGGAACAACCCTTCCTCAATTGGCAGTTTCGAGGTAAGAGTTGATTATCAAGCCGCTTCCCCTGTAGTTGTCAGCTCGTTCTTAACAAATCCGATCGGGTCTTCATAATCTGGAGTAAAAGGATTTGAACCTTTGCATGCCGGTACCAAAAACTGATGCCTTACCACTTGGTCACAAATGGAGTTGAACCAAGTAACATTGCAAAGGCATAATGATAGTAGGGTCGGGATATCCCCGCCCTCCGAACCGGACGTGAGGGTCTCCCCTCATCCGGCTCTCTGCAGGGGAATCTTCACTCACTGCTTCCCCTAATATCCTCCCTTTACCAAATAGAATGGGGGTTTACAGGAGATCCCAGAGGCTCGCTCAGAAAGGCTGCTATACCAGTAAGTAATACTTTACTTAACTACAAAGAAATAAAAGACTTTAGTAGTCACTAGACTCACTATAGTAGTCCATCCGGCTGCTCTTGCTTAAATCATTACTATTCATTCTCCCGTGCTCTAGCAATTGCGCTCCCTAGACCACTACCTTTTAGGTAGGGACAATCAATCCGTAGTTACGGGAATAACAGAATGAATGGGGATCCCTATCAATATCAAAATGAAGATTCTGATATATAAGAAATCCTTTCTTTCCATAGATGTATCTGGCCTGAGACGGTACAGTACTCTACGAGAGGAATGCAATGGGATGGATGGTAGAGGGCTGCCTGCGCCAAAAAGCGATGATTCACTTGTCCCCTTGTCTATAGGGACCTCGTGGCATACAACCGCCGCGACTCCTGCGTTATAGCCTCCCCTTTCTCTCTTTCTTTTGACTGCCTCGTGGACGGACGAAAGAAGGGAAGTTACAGAACAGGGCAGTGAAGGCTCACGAAGTAGACAGCAAGCCCCCACCCCGTAAGTACTGTGTTGCCGTAGCGTGCCCTACTTCAATAAGGCGATGTTGCTATGCCCTCGCTGACTTTAAAGCTCGCTAGGGGATGGGATTCATTCACTTGCATTTCTGCTAGCACTACAAAAAGCTCCGGTCTTAACGCCCCTATGGAAGCTGTGCTTCCTCGGGTTCGTAGAGTCGGGTTTCCCGTTTACCCACAACGGAGGAGCCGCCCCCACCAGGCAGGCGGCCACGGTTCATAACGCACTCTTCGCACAACAGATCCACTTTGAAGTTAACTTATTCGCTCGGCCATTCGTCGGAATGTGTACGAGATACCATAAGGGCCCAATATCTCAATAGCACCCTTGTCTAAAGCTTCGAATGAGACTGAATATCCAAAACGCAGGAACGATCTGACTATAAAGTCATTCAAAACTCGATCGAATAACCAGCATTTATTGAAGAAGCAATAGAGTCGATTACAAAAAGTACTAGTTTGAAGTGCTCGTTGGAATTGATCCGCTACGAGATTTACATTATATGCTAGAGAAGCACCTGAAGTACTAAACAGAATAGGTATGAGTTTTGTAATGGTTGGAGCAGCAAACTCGGATTCGGCAAGAATCTCATTTTTTGGTAGTACGAAGGGGGAATTGGCCCAAAAATGGGATAGGGGTAAAGACGCAGCCGGGCGCCGGCGGCTTACTCAAGTGCCTCCCGAACCGCGCGAAATGGTCGCCTATTACACGGCTCATAAACTCTGCCTGGGGTGGGGGTACCTATTATTCGTCGGCGGTACGGCGCACACAGGGCCTCGGTTTGGTTTGCTGCGTGGACTTCCTATGCATTTCCTACAGAGTGCAATGGAACCCAGCTCAGCTCCGCCGAGCCAAAAGGAAAGAACCGCCGGAGGTGGACAGTAGAGTATAGCCAAGAGGCTTTCGTCGTCCGTAAAGGACCTAACGGAAGACCGTGCTCCGAAGTGCACTGAGAGTTTTATTTTACGAACACGTCGACCTTACCCCTTCTATTGAGCCATGTCTAGGTGGAATCGGGCTTAGGCTGCATAGAGAAAGGGCGACCATAGGGAGCCTGAGCTATGCGAAGGGAAGGAAGTCGTGGGGGCTGAGCCGGAGGTCACTTTTCCCGATCCAACCCGAAGGTTTTTTTCCCTTTCTCGCCCATCATCCAGCCCAGCTGTCGGCTCAGCCCTCTCTATTTATCTCTTTTTTCACATGGATATTTGTGCTCTTGTTCATAGATCTTGAAACCGGATCAATGGATCCATCTATCTATAGAAAGATCTAGATCTCTATCAGAATCTATCTCCATATCTAAATATGGAAGAACCTTCGAAGCATGTCCTCGATATTGTTCTCCGCGACGATGTCCCCTAGGCGAAAGGGGCCACCATTCTCTTTCTTTCTTCAATCGTTCCGATCATTTCTACATTTCATTCCCCTTTTTTGGCCTCAGGTTGGTTCGTTTCCTCCTCCTATCTACGCAATTCTCTGTCTTCGTTCGTGATCATGTTAGGCGAAGAGATAGATATCAATTTTGTAGAGGGGCGGCTGTGAAACGGCGATTCCCCCTTTTCCATTGAAGTAGGGAGGGGCCCCTTCCCCACCATTCCGACCTATTAAGGGATTTGACCGATGCTGAAGGTAGCTTGCTTACCAAGAAGCCACCCACTGGAGAAGCTAGTCGCCAGAAAGAAAAGAAGCGACGAGGAATCGAGTTTTTCTTTTTTGTTTACGAAACGAGCCCGTCCTATCTATCTACCTCGCAAGACACTGATTTGTTTATGAAAGGAGTCACTAAGGGGCGAGCAATAGGTTTAGTAATATAGTCAAATCCAATCCAATTTGTATAGGCTCCTTCCTTTAATAACTCTTCGATGCTTCAACAAGTCTCTTTCCCTTATCTTTTTCGGGCTCCTGGGAAGACTCATACTTCTTTCCTTTCTCTGTGGAGGGTTCAGGTATCCGGTCTCGAGGACGCAATTGCATATTCAACACCTCAACTGGTTTCTCTACCTCCCTTTAGGGGTTAAGCTCCATCTGTCCTCCATTCCGCGAGAAAAGCATCCTCACCTAGGGCTAACCTCGTACTCTCTTTGCATCCAATTCTGAAACACCCAACAATCTTCGAGAGGATGGTCTACGTATCGGTGATACGGGCAGTAGTTAGGATCGTCCTTTCGATCCACCTCGTTGAGTCTTTCTTTTTTGTTCTGGGAGGGTTCAATATCCTCTTAGCAGCACTATTGTGAACAGCGACCTCACTTTGTCCGGCCTGAAGGAGTAAAGCATCTCGGGACTACCACGAGGCTTGCCTTCGTTCTTAAGAAAGAAAGACCGGAAGCCTTAGATTTAGATGAGGTTCCAGACAGAAATTGCTTCTCAGGTCCCTATCGACGGAAAAAACGCGACGCGAGTTTTAGCGATTAACTGAAATTCTCCTTCGCTTCTTTCTGTTATAGCAGGCCAGGGATCGACCAATAAGCGGTTGGACAGGAGGCATATTTATAGTTACAGACATCTGACCGCTATTGAATAACATAAAGTCATTGAAATAGGCGCTTAGTCACCCTGAATTGTTCTTAAGATTTGGTTGGAATCAATCTCTCTCTTTAAAGTCCAGCTTGAAAAGTATACTAAAAAACCCACCAACCGCCCACCCTTCCTCTTATCCAGGCGACAGCAAGAAGTAAACCTTCGCTACACCAAAGCACTAGCGGCACATCAAAGAATTTCGACTGCTTATTCATTCGATCTGCTAAACGAACGAGCCCGAATGGGGGTGGAAGACTACTATGCATACTCTCTAATGCATTCTTTTCTCTATTATAAGTACTACGGTATACTGAACAACAACCCAATCTGTCAATTCAAGTGTGAAATCGCGCATTTACCTGCCAGGCCAAGCAAATCTAAGAACTTCTAGGCCAAGCAATAGTAAGAGCTAGCCAGCTGCAGGGAGCGAGCCAATAGTGGTGCAGTCAATCCAACATATTGAGACGAGTTAAGCCTTACTTGTAAGTGCATTCCTCAACAAGCGAGTAATGGCCCCTTCGATCCTTTGCACGTTCTTAGGATCATCATCAGTCTCTGGTGTGCTAGGCGTGGTATAAGGAAGGGGAGGAGGGAGCATTGTTCGCTGTGCGCAGTCCCGCTATCTTGCTCCAAGCCCGCTGGCCAATAAGGGAAGGAAGGACCCGATGAGGAGAGTAGCATCACCCGAGTAGTTTCCATTATGTGACGATCTTTCCGTAGAAAGAGGTCTACTCGAAAGCTATAAGCCTCTAGGATTTGACTCTTCCCGGCCGGTCCTGATTTCATTAGATTCTTTCCGGTAAGGTTTAAAGTAAGTTCTGATTGAATGAGATTCTTTACGCTACTTACTTTAAACCTTATCCTCGTGCAAAAGGGAAGGGCTCTCAACCCTATCCGTGAGCGAGGGAATTTCCTTAGATTCTTTCTGAACCGAACCGGGAAAGCAAGCATCCAAAGCAGCAGAAGGAGAAGAGCAAGAAGGCAAAGAAGGTGATTCCGCAATTCCGTTCATTCTTTCGGGACCGGACCTAGGCTATGATGTAGCCAGGCTTATAGCTTTCGAACATAGGCCTCTAGCTTGAGAGCCAGTCCCACTTGCTTATTTGACACCTTCGGTTTCAAGAAAATCTGCCCTTTGGGGGTAAGATTTACTTACATCTCTTCCTGCCCGAAAAATGCGATATCTGGGCTGCTCTGTCAACAAGAGCCTTTGTCTTGGTTCAATCCTTTGAGCTCTCCCTCATGCTTGCTTTGTGGTGCCTAGTCGATCAGTCCAAACTCATTTGCGCTCGCTGATCTGAAGTCAACAACTTTTTTGTAAGTCAGAAATTCGCTCATTGGTCGTCTTCGCTTCAAGTGCTTTCTTCAATTAGTTCAACTCAGCTGCTCGGAGATAACAACAAAGGCTCGTCCCGCTCACTCGGCTCGCGCTCTAGTCTTTCATTAATCTTTTCTCATAGATTGAATTGCGTATAGAAAGAGAAAGAATTCGATCGTCTCTCGTCAAGTGGGCGTAAACTATTTGTGAAGTGTGATTCTGGATTGAGAAAGCAAGCCCTTTCTTTATTCTTTATTAGTAAGGCCAGTAGTGCCTTTAGCGAATGCGTTCACGAGGCCGGTCCCCGGTGGCTAAGATCACACTTTGTTTTTTAAAGCAAGTGAAAGCAGTAAACTCTCTGATCTATGGTTCAGGTTTGTTTGAGTGTTGCGCTAAGTTCTTTCCTTAACGAGTAAGCAAGTATTCACTACCTTGTATTTTCGGAGGAATAGTTCCGGGTGGCATGGTCGGTCGAGAAATCGACATACAAGAAGATTGTTTCATGGGCCATTACCATCAGCTCCCCTCCGGCACGGAAGTGGAACGGGCGGGCTAAATTACGTGAGAGAAAGAACCTCTTCTTGATTGAGTCCCTCGGAAGACAGAATAGCACTACTTAGTGACTAGGCTCTGCAATACCTCTTTCTTGTTCTTGGTGGCGTCTATAGCGAAGAACACCTGATCGAACGAGGGCCGGCCAGTCCCCGGCCGGCTCTCGGTTCTTGAGCAAGCTCTTCCACTGCTGGTGGGGCGCTCATAGATGAAGAAAAAAGACTTTAGGAAAGTGGTTCAGGTAGCTCAGCAGGTTAGAGCAAAGGACTGAAAATCCTTGTGTCAGTGGTTCGAATCCACTTCTAAGCGGGCTTTTTGGTCCAAAGGACACGTAGCCGACCGGATGAAGAAAGAAACGTGAAAGAGGCTTGGAGGCAGATTTCAAAAAAGGGGTGGTTCTCGCGGCCCTGTGCCCAAAGCGGGGTGGGCGAGTTCGGTTCGAGTGTTTCTCGATCGGGTGGATCTATATCTTCCGGGGGGAGACGAGTGTTCATATCATAATATTGCAATTCATACGCCCCACTTTTATTCATTTTATAAGTAAACAGGTACTCTTGACGCATGTTTGTTGCATGTTACATGATACAGGCTCTTGGAGCGAATACAGTGAAAAAGACGAAAGTTGATACAGAAAAGGGACTTTTGACCAACAAGTAGACGGATCCTAGTCAAGCCCAGACTAATCACAATTCACATAAGTGCAAGGCAACGCAAGGTCTAAACATGTCAAGGTGAAACGGTTCAAAGACCAATACAAATCTTCACTGAAGATCTGGAGAAGAGTAAGAAGCCAAACAGAGAAATGGGATGAATAAATAACAAGCCCACACAACCAAAATGAAGCCCAGAAAAGATGGTGGAGTGATCCCACCAAAGGGCCGCGGAACCGCGGCCCAAACCCCCCCTATGCTGCGGTTCCGCGGCCGTATGGCGCCCGTGTCGGTGGAATTTTCTGCTGTCGGTGTGTCGGTGCAGGTGTTGGGATTTTCAGTGGGCAAATCTGTAATTGCACATGTGCGAGAGTCTGTAACCCTAGTTTCCCTGTTTTCCTATAAATTGTAATTACAGATCTGTAAAACTTATGCCTCTTTTCAATCAATAAAATTCAGAATTGTTGGGAAATCTAAAGCATCATTTTTGTAAGTTTTTATTCTTTTAATTCCTGCCTTAGTTATAATTTAATTCTTGCCCTAGCTATCTAGTATCATTCTTGCAGTAGAGTAATTTTATCACTTGCCTTAGTTAACTTATTGTAGCTCCTTTTAATCTGCAGTAAGTAAGTAATAATTTTAGATCTAAACAAAACACATTAAACATAAAAAAGATGTCATTTTTAGAAGATCCCCTAATGAGCGAGTAAAATCCTCGCTTGTTAGGGTTAGGAACAAGGGAGGGAGTGAGAGATGAATATCTCTCATCTCCTTCAATGCCCATACATTTTCATAAGTAGAACTTCATGCACGCATGCATGATCCGCTCCCTACGGCACCCTACCTACGAGGTAACGGTGAACTGTAGTATAAAGGGCCGGACATACATGACGTCCATGAAGGTTGTAGCAATTAATAGAAAAGGACGGACAAGGATCTAGAGGAAGAAACGAAACCCAATCATCCTAATCCCCTTTTCTAATAATTGTTATAATTTCTAAAAAACTTTAATCAAACGGTATTGAAAGAGGTGACAATATTAATCTCATCAACCCTACTTTAGACCTAATCCTAACAAGTTCTTTAATATCGTATAAGTTAGTTTTTAAATCAATCAACAAAAACCAAACCACCATCGGAATCAACTCGTAAAAACACAAATCAGAAAATTACCCATCTCTGTGGATCGACCCGTATTCACCGGCTAGCTGCAAAGCGACGCCGTTTCTGATTACGGTAAACATATTATTTTTGGACTAATCAAATGGCGCCGTTGCCGGGGATGGCGTAATCTTTCTTTTGTGTAATTTCGGGTTGATTTAATTTTTTTTATAAAAATTATAAAAATCTGAAAATATAAAAAAAAGTACAAAAACATTTTATCAATTTTTATCTGTTTGAAGAGTTTTGTCGTTTGAATTTTGCAGGAACAGTGAAGACTTTCGGATCTGGAAATTTACAGAAGGCTGAACAGAAAAGTGTACATCAGAACAGAGGAGGATTGGGACAAAGGAGCAGTACAAATTTTTTCAGGAGCTGATCCCATCAACAGAGCGCGAAACCGCGGCCAATTGGGGCTTAAAGCCGCGGAACCGCGGTGGGTTAACCTCCTCTCTGCGTGGAAATTGCATGGTTTGATCTCTTGCTCTCTCCTCTGCAACCTCCATATATCTCTCTGTAAAAACTCTCTGCAGGAATTCTTTGCGCTAAAAAATTCTTTCTCCCCCTTCTAAATAACAGATTTTCTGCAGGTTTCTTTGCGCCGCGCTAAAAATTGATTGCAAGTGAATTTTATTGTTTTGCATAATTTAATCGGACTTTAAGGGGCTAATTGACCAAACTCAGATTGGGTGGGGATTTCATCATCCTTCCCAGGACCCCAGAAATCACCTTAAAGCATTTTGCATCGACCACAATTAATTAAAAAAATACTAGACTCAGACCTAAGGACATCGAGCTCAATAGGAAAAGGACTAGTATAGGCATCGACCGTTTATCCTAACTGACTTTGCGGTGTCTAGGCTAGTGGTTATTAATTAGGCCCACTATTGTGGTTCCTTCCCACTTACCTGGCCGTACTTGTCGGTGAAGAGGCGGTTTGAGGTCCTATTTCTAGCCCTAGTTAGGAGCTGTCTAGCGGACCTAGATGACCCTAGATCTAGGCCTGATTGTGCATGTGTGGTTGATACATTTGTGTTACGAGTCCCTTTTCAAAAACCTCCTTGCAAGACTCTCACATAAATAAAAAAAAAGAAAAATCTTTTCAAAACTTGCAACTTGTCGCTAAGAAAACTTGCAACTCACTTCCACCACTTCCCTTCACTGACGTTATCTTACCTCCACATTCTGTCTTTCTTTTTTCTGACTACACTACCCCTTTAGTGTATGTCACTTTGGACTAGGGATACTAACGCCCGATTAGTCCGTGTTTCGTTGGTACCGACCGACGAACCCTTCGACACCGAAGTCGACATTCCGTCCACTTTCTTACCCTTACCTTCAAATTCTTTCACCGAAGGCATGTCGGGATTCAACCCCAACAATACCTTACCGACGGGAAGGATTCCACCTCCGTTAGGTGCGAATAACCCGAACCAACCGCCTGTTGAAGCGCCCGCACGAGTTGCGCTCCAGGATCTCTTTTACCCCGTCCGCACTTCTTTACCCACCTGTCTTTCACCCCCACCGGCAAATGGGGACAATTTTGAAATAAAACCACATTTCATCAATATGCTGCCAAAATTTCATGGTTTGGAATCTGAAGATGCATATATCTTTATCAATAAATTCCAAAATGTGTGCGCTATGATGAAAACAACCCAATTAAGTGATGACGCTATAAGGCTAAGGGTCATTCCTTTCACCTTATGTGACCTAGCCGAGAAGTGGCTATACAGCACTGCATCACATTCCATTAGAAATTGGGATGAGTTTGTGAAAGCTTTTCTAAAAAAGTTCTATCCTCATCACAAAACTGCCAGAATCCGCAATGAAATAATTCAATTCTCACAACTTCCTTCCGAACCCTTTTGGAAGTGCTTCAAGAGATTTAAGGACCTACTCGTTCAATGCCCTCATCATGGGATCGAAAGTTGGCAACTCTGCCAAACATTATACGAGGGATTGAACTCGGCAACGAAGCAGTTGCTAGAAACCATATGTCAAGGTCATTTTCTCTCTAAGTCTAGTGACGAAGCGTGGCAGTTTCTTGAGGATCTTAGTGAGCAAACAATTCAGTGGGAGAGTACCAAGACCACATCATCTTCTTCTAGTGGTCAATCTAGGGCAGACGTACATCAAGTAGAAATGTCGATTGCTATGAAGGCCGAGATGGCCGCTCTTACGAAAAAGCTAGAAGCGATTGAGACCAAAATCTCGTCGTCTTCTCCTGCCCCTGTTATGCCTCCATGAACTGTTTGTGCTTGTTGTGCGGATCCGTCGCACCTAACCGAAGAGTGTCCTTATAATGCATCTACTCAAGGACAGGATCAAGTCAATGCTGCATTTCAGCAACGACAAAGGAACGATCCGTACTCTTCTACATACAATCCGGGGTGGAGGAGTCACCCAAATTTCGCTTGGAACCAAAATCAACAATTCCAAGGAAATAACAATTTTCAAAGACCTCCTCCTCCACAACAACAACAAGCACCTTCACAAACTCAATTTCAACAGCAACAATTTCAACAGCAACCTTACCCTAATCAGGTGAACAATTTTGTGCCTAACAATGCTTACCAGCCAAACAATTATGGTCAACCTAATAATGATAAGGTTAGCTCGCTCGAAAGAAGTCTAGATGCGTTCCTTAAGCAATCTACACAGTCTACAGCAAGACTAGAGACTTCTATTCAATCTTTGGTGCAAAACAGTGCCTCACAGGATCAAAGTATCAAATCTATTGAGGCACAAATTGCACAACTCAATGCAGCTTTGAGCGAGCGCGAAAAAGGAAAACTCCCGTCTCAACCATTGCCCAACCCCGGTCACACACATGCTGCAAATCAACAGCAGAATCATAATGTAAATGCGGTGACCATGTTGAGATCGGGAAAAGTGTTGCAAAACAATGTGGGTATTGACAATGACACCCCTGCCGGTGGCCCTTCTTCATCTTCTTCACCTTCTTCTTTAGAGCCTATTCTCCACCCTTCACACGGCTCTACTTCTTCTAGCTCGAACGGACCCATTTTTCACAACACGAACACATCTACACGGGGTGCCGTTCCAACTCGACAATCTGATCCGCAAAAATTGGACTCAACCACCTTTCAAAATGTTCCTTTTCCTAATCGGTTGAGATCCAATAAACCAACCCCATAGATGGAAAATATTGTTGTTCAAACAGGTTAACATAAATATCCCTCTTTTGAATGCAATCCAACAAGTTCCTTCATATGCAAAAATTTTAAAGGACTTATGCACCAAAAAGAGGAAGTCACAAGTGCCAAAGAAAGTTTTTGTGGCTAGTGCTATTAGTGATGCTCTTGTCAATTCTTTACCCCCAAAGCAAAAGGACCCCGGTTGTCCTACCATTTCGATAACAATTGGGGACAAGAACATCAATAGAGCACTATTAGATCTTGGCGCGAGTGTCAATTTGCTACCTTATTCTGTATACGAGCAATTGGGCGTTGGAGAGCTTAAGCCTACTCACTGTACTCTCCAAATGGCCGACCGGTCAATAACCCATCCTAGGGGAGAGCTGGAGGATGTGTTGATTAGAGTAGGGGATTTCATTTTCCCCGTTGACTTTATCGTGATGGATACACAACCTGTCGCTAACCCCCGGAATCAAATTCCGGTAATACTTGGTCGACCATTTCTGGCAACTTCCAACGCAGTGATCAATTGTCGTAATGGTTCAATGAACCGATCTTTCGGTAATATGACAATTGAGCTCAAAATTTTCAAGTTGGGAAGTCAGCCGGCTGAGCCTAATGCTAGCGTACTCGATGTTTGCTCGATCAATGAGATCGCGGAGAAGGACTGTGAGTTCGAGAATTTTTTGTTCGATCACAGCAATGTTAACGCCACTAGTGCGTTCCTCCTAGAATCCGACACAGCTTTCACGGCGGATAACGATTTTGAGTGTTTTACCTTCGTTGACGACTTTGAAGACTCATCACCTGAATTGGAGTCTTTTGCTTTTTCGGATGAGTTAGTTTAACCATCCGACTCTGTCGCGTACACTCGATTCGAACCTTTGATGGAATCCTTCGAGTTTGAAACAGTTACCCCATTGTTACCATCTATTGTTTCACCTCCTAAACTCGAATTGAAGCTTTTGCCGTCGCACCTAAAATATGCTTATCTTGGTGATAATGAGACCTTACCAGTCATTATATCGACCTATCTAGCTCTTGAGCAAGAGAAGGCTCTTTTGATGGTCTTACATAATAATCGGCAAGTTTTCGGCTGGTCTATGGCGGACATTAAGGGGATTAGTCCCCTCATAGTCGAACATCATATACACTTGATGGATGATGCCAAGCCGGCAAGGGATCTACAACGACGCCTCAACCCCATCATGAAAGAGGCTGTTAAGAAGGAGATTGTCAAGTGTTTGGATAGTGGTATCATTTACCCTATCTCGGATAGCCAATGGGTTAGCCCAATCCACGTCGTGCCAAAGAAATCGGGCATTACGGTCATTACCAATGAGGCAAATGAGTTAATTCCCACTCGCACCCAAACTGGGTGGCGAGTCTGCATAGACTATAGGAAACTCAATGCCGCAACAAGGAAAGACCACTTTCCTTTACCTTTCATTGACCAAATGCTCGAGCGATTAGCAGGGCACGAGTTCTATTGCTTTCTAGATGGCTATTCCGGTTACAACCAAGTCCCCATCGCCAAAGAGGATCAAGACAAGACAACATTCACTTGTCCCTTTGGCACTTTTGCTTATCGTCGCATGCCCTTTGGATTATGCAATGCACCCGCGACATTTCAGCGGTGTATGATGGGGATCTTTTCAGACATGGTTGAAAAGTTCTTGGAGATCTTTATGGATGATTTCTCCATCTTTGGCGACTCCTTCGACGAGTGTTTACGACATTTGGACGCTGTTCTTACCCGCTGTAGGATAAGAACCTAACGTTGAATTGGGAGAAGTGCCATTTCATGGTGCGAGAAGGCATTGTCTTAGGACATGTCATCTCGCAAAACGGTATCGAGGTTGATAGAGCTAAAATCGAAGTGATTTCTAACCTCCCTCCCCCGAAATGCGTCAAAGATATCAGAGCCTTCCTTGGCCACGCCGGTTTTTACAGACGGTTCATCAAGGACTTTAGCAAGATCGCTAGACCCTTGACTCTCTTATTGGCCAAGGACACAACTTTTGCCTTCGACTCCACATGCATTGAAGCATTCGAGTCTTTGAAGCATTCCCTCATCTATGCGCCCATTCTCTCATCTCCCGACTGGACGCACCCTTTCGAAATCATGTGCGACGCATCAGATTTTGCCATTGGCGCTGTTCTTGGACAGCACATTAATAAAATGCCGCACGTGATTTATTATGCTAGCCGAACACTAAATGAGGCCCAACTAAACTACACAACAACAGAGAAAGAGTTTTTAGCGGTTGTGTTTGCACTTGAAAAATTTCGGCCTTATTTAATTGTCTCTCCAGTCGTTGTATATACTGATCATTCAGCTCTTCGCCACCTTTTTGCGAAAAAGGATGCTAAGTCAAGGCTAATACGTTGGATCCTTTTACTACAAGAATTTGACCTTGTCATTAAGGACAAAAAAGGATGTGAAAACGTAGTAGCTGATCACCTATCACGACTTCCTTCTTCGCCCACGCTCGATCTTCCAATCACTGATGTTTTTCCTGACGAGCAACTCTTGACCATTTCTTGCGAACCATGGTTCGCCGATATTGTAAACTACTTAGCCACCGGCCTGATACCGGAAGATTGGTCGAAACAGGATAAACTTCGATTTTTGTCCCAAGTAAAGCATTTTTACTGGGATGAACCCTATCTTTTTAAATACTGTTCCAACCAAATCATTCGTCGGTGTGTACCTGAAAGTGAGGTCAAGAGCGTGCTGTCTTTTTGCCACGATCAAGCATGTGGCGGGCACTTTGGCCCAAAGAAGACAGCCGAAAAAGTTTTGCAATGTGGTTTCTATTGGCCACGACTCTTCAAGAATGCTTACGAATGCTGCAAAACCTGCTCCCGGTGCCAACACTTGGGCCGGATATCGCGGAGAAACGAAATGCCGCTCCAACCAATTTTGGTTGTGGACATTTTTGATGTTTGGGGTATAGATTTCATGAGACCATTTCCTAACTCTTTTGGAAATGTGTATATTCTTTTGGCGGTTGACTACGTTTCAAAGTGGGTCGAGGCTGTGCCCAGCCGAACGAACGATAATAAGATTGTCGTTCGATTTCTTAAAGAACATATATTTTCTCGATTTGGGCACCCTCGGGCGATAATAAGTGATAATGGTTCTCACTTTTGCAATAGGACTTTCGAGTCCTTAATGCGCAAATACTCTATCACCCACAAACTGTCAACGCCATATCACCCCCAAACATGTGGGCAAACCGAGATTTCAAATCGGCAAATAAAGCAAATCTTGGAGAAAACGGTTTCTAAAAACCGTAAAGATTGGTCACTTAAACTGATTGATGCACTATGGGCTTTCCGTACTGCATACAAGACCGATCTTGGCATGTCTCCATACCGGCTTGTTTACGAGAAGGCTTGCCACCTCCCAGTGGAGATTGAGCATAAAGCTTTTTGGGCTATCAAAGAGCTGAATTTATCTTTGGGAGATGCGGGCAGCAATCGAAAGTTGCAATTGAATGAACTAGAAGAGCTACGGGATGAGGCATATGATAATGCCATAATTGCTAAAAACCGAGCTAAGGTGTTCCACGATAAACACCTTTTGCGAAAGACGTTTGAACCTGGTCAACAGGTTTTACTCTATGACACTCGGTTACATTTTCACCCCGGCAAGCTCCGTTCTAGGTGGAAGGGACCTTTTGTAGTCCGCACCGTTTATCCGCACAGTGCGGTTGATCTTGAAAACCCGGAGGACGGTACGCTTTTCAAAGTAAATGGGCATCGATTGAAACCGTTCCTCACAGCGGACCCTTCGGAGGAGCTCCTGTTCTTGCAGGAGCCGATCTACACTGCGTGATTTTCCTCCACTTTCACCCCCAAATTTCTTTTTTCCAAAACATTATTTCAAATAAGTTTGGGGGTGTGTATATAATTTGTAAATATATAATCCCAAAATACCATAAAAAAAATAATAAAAAATAACAAAAAATATATATTTTTGGACCTAATTGCAAATTTGCAGAATTAAGAGCTGACTTTTTTTTTATTTATTTACAAATAAAATCCTCATTTTTGAGGGTGTTTTCTTCAAATAACCCTCTTTCCCCCCATTTATATGTCCCGATCCCCCCTGTTCTCTTACCCTAAATTTTTCCTCTTCATAAAACCCTAGCCGCCGCCCCCTATATGCTCCATAAAAATTTCGCAGCGCCGCCACCAGAACGCCGCGATTCCGCCGCCGTAGTCGCCTCCCGCCGCTCTTCCGCCGCCGTTTGGTGTCGTCGCCCCCTGAAATTTTCAGGGGAGGTAAATCTGTCATATTGCTCTCTGTTTTTAGCATACTTTTTCTGTAAAATTATCATGGCACATAAAATGCAATTTGAGAGAGATTTTACCCCAGTTTTCACGCACGAAGTGTACGGTAGATATTTTGCACATGAAATCGAGCAAAGGGGATGGAATTTCCTGACCTATAATCACTCCTCTGCGTTTGCCCTACCTGAACTAGTTGCCCAGTTTTATGAATCAATGGAGGATAATAGTCTAGACAACTTAGGCTACATTAAAATAAATTGGGGAGATCGCGTAATTCACATTGATAGGGACATGATCCACGAGGTCACACTCATACCACGTGTACCCGCACATGACCACCCCTTGCACTTTGAGGATTATATGCCCTTGATGGGGAATGACTGCGCGAGAGAGCCGCGTAAGGGTATCCAAGCACGGACCCTTTTCGCGAACGTTTTTACTGTGTGCCGGTGGGCACAAAACAATATCTTTGGTAGTTCGCACAACACGACTTTCTTCACCCCCTCCTTACATGTCGTACACACACTAATGATGAAAAATCCACGGTTCGACATGTGCACTGTATTGCTCCATTCTATAGGTGCGGGGAAAAGAGGTACCATCTACCCATGTCCCATGCTAGTCACCCAACTCTGCCGTTATTTCCTCCCCGTCGAGGAATTTGATTCATACATGATAGACGAAGTTCCGGTTCGACCACTCGTTGAGGGCATCACTTCGTCCTACTCTAGACTTACTGATATTTGGTCACGAACGGAACCGGCAGAGAATATTCCCGCACGCACTCCTAGCTCTAGCTCTACATCGAGCGGGGAAGAACCGACCCCTCAAGAGCATGCACGATTGATGCGAAGAACGGTAAGAAGAATTGATTCTTTGAGGGATGAGTTTCGGGCGACAGCACGAGATCACGACCGTCGGTTGACGGAAATTGAGAGGGGTATTCAAACCCTTTTGGCTAGAGGGGAACGATCACGTTCACGCTCACGAGCGAGACGTAGGGCCGGGTAGTGAGGGCACTGCTTTGCTCAAGTTTGGGGGAGAAGGTAGTGTATATAGTTATCTTTTGCATTGCATATTTTCATTTTGTATATATTCTTTTTGCATATTTAATTTCTGCATTGCATCTTTATATAAAAATCATAAAAATTTGAAAAATTTGAAAATATAAAAAATTTTAGAAAAAGAAAAACCCATAAAAATTGAAAAATTTCAAAAATTATAAAAATTAATGTATTCAATTCTGGTTAATTGACTTGAGTTTGATAAATAGGTTAACTGGCTAGGAAAAACTAGATCTTAGACTTAGCAAATTAAAAACCCTAAAAATAACCTTCCTTAGAGTTTAACGGTAGAAAGTATATGTCTTTGTAGGTTATTTAGAAATAGGTAAATTTTGGGTTCACTTCTTGGGCTAAGTCGAAACGAAGGAAGAGTATTGAAACTTTTATTAGAGTATAAGTTTGAAAAATAATTCCTAGCTTAAGTCTAGAGTCTGAAAACATATACCCTACAATTTGCACAATCACGCACCTTGAAACTTGGAATAGTAGAAGAGGCCTTGAATTGCTCTTGTCTAAAGTCCTTAGTACGAAGAAAATAGAAAAAAAGTGAAAAGAGGAAAAAAATGGACACTGGTTTTGTGATTACTTAAGGCTAAAACATAGAAAAATATTTAGCGAGGGTGCTTCATCACCTAGTGCCTTAGACCAACTGGTTTGGGAGTCACTGCTAAAGCCTTGGGTGTTACAAAACTAGGAAGTACGCTTTAAGATGCTAACGCATCTTGTAATCGGTTGTTGGTACCTCAAGAAGTATTAACGGTCGCATGAAGGATGTGTAAGCAAAAATTCACCAATTAATAAGTGCTTTGGACAATGGACGAGAGTACAATTGCTTGATTTGAATTTCCAAGTGTAGGGGTGATATTTACACACACGTGGGGATATGTGATTAGAGTTTAGATAAGAGAAAGGAATGAAGAATAGAACTTATATCTTTAGTAGAGTTGATAGAAATTCCTAAGCGGGGATGAAACCCTAGAAGGAAAACTTAAGAAATGCCGAAAGCTAAGTAATTCTATAGAACATATATAATCTTAAGTTAAATAATGAGGAAGTGTGAAGAATATGGGTGGGTAATTTGCGGGTCGACGACAATAGAATTCCTTGTTAGAAAACCTAATTAGAAAACAAAAGTCGAAAAAACCAAACTGATAGGATTTTGTGGGTGTAATCCGCTGAAAACCCTCAGGAGACAACACTCCTCCAACTAGGGACACCTAGAGGTTTAACGGCTTGTTGCACGTGCTCAGTGCAATCGCGTTTCCCTGCGAAAGTGCGGCTAGGTTAGGTTTTATTAAGAATAAAATAATAAGTTTGATCGAAGACGAGCAAAAGATAAGTTTGGGGGTATTTGTTCATATCATGATATTGCAATTCATACGCCCCACTTTTATTCATTTTATAAGTAAACATGTACTCTTGACGCACGTTTGTTGCATGTTACAGGATACAGGCTCTTGGAGCGAATACAGTGAAAAAGACGAAAGTTGATACAGAAAATGGACTTTTGACCAATAAGTAGACGGATCCTAGTCAAGCCCAGACTAATCACAGTTCACATAAGTGCAAGGCAACGCAAGGTCTAAACATGTCAAGGTGAAACGGTTAAAAGACCAATACAAATCTTCACTGAAGATCTGGAGAAGAGTAAGAAGCCAAACAGAGAAATGGGATGAATAAATAACAAGCCCACACAACCAAAATGAAGCCCAGAAAAGATGGTGGAGTGATCCCACCAAAGGGCCGCGGAACCGCGGCCCAAACCCCCCTATGCCGCGGTTCCGCGGCCGTATGGCGCCCGTGTCGGTGGAATTTTCTGCTGTCGGTGTGTCGGTGCAGGTGTTGGGATTTTCAGTGGGCAAATCTGTAATTGCACATGTGCGAAAGTCTATAACCCTAGTTTCCCTGTTTTCCTATAAATTGTAATTACAGATCTGTAAAACTTATGCCTCTTTTCAATCAATAAAATTCAGAATTGTTGGGAGATCTAGAGCATCATTTTTGTAAGTTTTTATTCTTTTAATTCATGCCTTAGTTATAATTTAATTCTTGCCCTAGCTATCTAGTATCATTCTTACAGTAGAGTAATTTTATCACTTGCCTTAGTTAACTTAGTGTAGCTCCTTTTAATCTGCAGTAAGTAAGTAATAATTTTAGATCTAAACAAAACACATTAAACATAAAAAAAAAGATGTCATTTTAAGAAGATCCCCTAATGAGCGAGTAAAATCCTCGCTTGTTAGGGTTAGGAACAAGGGAGGGAGTGAGAAATGAATATCTCTCATCTCCTTCAATGCCCATACATTTTCATAAGTAGAACTTCATGCACGCATGCATGATCCGCTCCCTACGGCACCCTACCTACGAGGTAACGGTGAACCGTAGTATAAAGGGCCGGACATACATGACGTCCATGAAGGTTGTAGCAATTAATAGAAAAGGACGGACAAGGATCTAGAGGAAGAAACTTCGTTTCTTCCCAATCATCCTAATCTCCTTTGCTAATAATTGTTATGATTTCTAAAAAACTTTAATCAAACGGCATTGAAAGAGGTGACAATATTAATCTCATCAACCCTACCTTAGACCTAATCCTAACAAGTTCTTTAATATCGTATAAGTTAGTTTTTAAATCAATCAACAAAAACCAAACCACCATCGGAATCAACTCGTAAAAACACAAATCAGAAAATTACCCATCTCTGTGGATCGACCCGTATTCACCGGCTAGTTGCAAAGCGACGCCGTTTCTGATTACGGTAAACATATTATTTTTGGACTAATCAACGAGGTGTAGCGCAGTCTGGTCAGCGCATCTATTTTGGGTACAGAGGGCCATAGGTTCGAATCCTGTCACCTTGATGTTCTGTTCAGTCAGCTAATACAAATGAATATCAATCGACTATGAACTTCACTAAGTACGTACACTCCTCAAAACTCTTTTCTCGTTGCTAATCAATCAATCATTTATTGACTGGTAGTCAAATAGGCAAGGTGAGCTTCCCGGGACTCAACCAAACCAACCGCAACAAGTAACGAGAAATGATATTCAGCTAACGAAACTCGAACAAGAAAAGAAATGAATCTTATTTTCTTAAGGGGCTTGCTTAAGCCCATAGGCCTGTGCGTGAGGAAATGCTTGGACTTTCTCAGGCGGGAGAAGATTACGGAAAGACTCAGAAAAGTTGTCGATGGCCGATTCCGTCATTGATGCGAAGCCTGGCCAGGCCGATTTGGAAAGTCGGCGAATACTAAAATGCACGAAAAGAGGGATTCCATCGGGCTTACGCTCGCTACGGAGCTAAGGGATTCCATCGCCTCTGCTCCTTCACATGATTCTCTCGTTGATCTGCCTCTTGCTTTGAGAAAGGGGAAGACTACAGCTCACCCAATTTCCCATTTCATTTCTAACTATTCTTTATCACCTTCGTCAATTTTGTTTCAGCCATTTTCAGTGCCACGGAGCCTAAGATTCTTTTAGAGGTCCCGAATGGAGGAAAGCGGAAATAAAGGCCCTTGAAAAAAAAAAAAAGTAGCTTCTTTCATTCTCAAATCTTCCGTCTCAAATGAAACTATTCTGGAACAACTTCTCCTGTAACTTAAATAGACAGAAAGAAGACCCGGCGGATCTGAAACTTTCTCATCCAGGGGAAGTAGGTTGCATGTAGAAAAGTCAGTTTGATCTTTCTCATCCAGTCTAGAGAGAATAGTAGAAATTGTCCTCCTAGGGCGCCGACGATTACATCGCCTTGCTACATTCATTCTTTGATATCATCAACTGCTTCATTTCTAAGTGCATAAATAAGAGTCAATTGCTTTCCAGCAGCTGCATCGTGCTCTCCAAACACAGGGATATCATCTACATAATTGCTTACAAGTGCTGCTGAGGGACTTAATTAATAAAAGAAAATAGGAAAAGCACTCAAACAAACAATCAATTAGACTTTTTTGCCGGGGAAGAGTCTACCTGTATCTTGCATATTTTTCAAGCCCTATTCAAACAAAAAGTAGAGCCATGTCAAGGAGCAAGGGGATTTTGAGTCCCTCCCTCTTCCAATATGGAAGCCGTACCAATATCTTGAAGCCCGCATAAACCAATGAATGCTTAATAAGCTCCGCCCCCTCAAAGTTGTTTCCCTGTCTTCAAGTGACCACTGTGGAGACTCTCGGATAAGAGAAGAGGCAAAGAGGTCACTTCCCTTTTCATAATCGCATAGGTGGCTTTGTAAAGAAAGAGAGAACTTCATTCTTTTCCGCATGGGAAGAATACATTTTTTTACATGGGAAGGTGGGTCCATTATGATATACCATCCAGAGGAACTCGACTCGAAGGTTCAGAGTCGGATGGGCAGATTTGATGGTCAACAGGGCTATCATGTCCCGAAGAGGAGAGGATTTTTTGTCTAATCCGGGAATGGCATAGGTAGCATAGGCATAGACGAAGAAAGCAGAAGCATAGGCACGAGTGGAACGGTCAATCAACGCTTTCCGGTTCGAGTAGGGACGGTCGTGTCGTTCACTACTTATATCTGGTGTTTGATTTGGTTAAGTCAGTGATTGAAGTCAAAGCAAGGTCTGTGAAGTCAATGAAGTCACGGGGAATGGACAATGGGTATATCATATAAACAGGACCGCCCACTTCTATTAGAAATAAACGTTTTACCGATCGGTTCTCTCTTTCAGAGTCCAATTGAATTGTCTTTTCTACTAGTGCAACTTTAGTTGAAGTTGAAAAAGCAGGGGCTTGCGATTGAGCTCTTGAGTTGGAGCAGGTGTAGGAGCGAGCCAAGTTAGGTCAAGCCAGCAGGCGAAGATTGAATGGATTTGGTTTCGTTGATCGCGAGTTCAAAAGCTATTGATTCACTCTTTCACACACACTCCATTTCTTAACTAATATTATTGCTCACTAATTATTTTCTTAATATATATATATTAATATATATGTATATATGATATATGTGTGTGTGTGTGTGTATTGAAGCATGGTTGGATTTTCTATTTTTAGAAAATACAAAAAAAAGAGGTGGAAAAGAGGAGATATTTTGGGTATGGGTGAAGCATGGCATTTATCTTTTGTTTATTAGTTTGTGTACACTATTGAAGTATGGTTGCAATTTATTATTGGAATAAATTGTATGCTTCAATAAGTGAACACATGAAATGAAGCCATTATACACTTGATCTTTTCTTGAGCTCATTTTCACACACTCTCCATTTCTCCTTCTTCCTCCTCTTACTCAAAGTCCTAACCCTCACATGTGATGTGAACCATAGGACTTTGAATAGATACTAAGTGAGCAAAACACCCCCACTTCATCATCCTACACTTGATTAACACTTGAGTTTAAGTTGTTTCCTTCACTAATAGGAGATTAGTGAAGAGCCAGCTTAGATTAGTGCAGCCTCGGGTGGATCATTTTCGACACGAAGGTCACGTAGGAAGCTTGATCATTCTTCAAGTGGAGCCTAGTGGAGTCGTAGGGACTACTACCCGGAGCTTGAGAAGTGAAACACTTGGTCTACAAAGGTTGTAATCTCCATCTCTTAGAATAGTTCTTATGATATCATATGTTAAACCCTAATAATCTAGTTAGATCCTAAGTTAGTCTAGCTTAGCACCCCGATTTTTTTAAAATTGCATGCTTAATGCCGGCTTAAACATAGTGGTGGTGCTAGGGCAGACTTTAAATATCATCACCATGGCTGTGAAGAGTAGGAGGATTCGTTTCTCCTGGTCTGACTATATAGACTGTATGGATCACGCATCTGTCTGTTGCCCCCTCATTGTCAACGTTACTCGCTGGACCTTTATATTGTCATTGTGGTTTGCCCCTTCTAGGGAAGGGTGAACAATTGAGAGCGGTCGGTTCCCGAAATACCTCGGTTTCTGTTCGTATAAAATTGGCGGTCGCGAATTGATCGTTTGTCAACATGCCAGGGTACAACGAGATTTCTCCCGTCTTATATTATTTCTCGACCCAATCCGTGAAAATGCAACAGTTTTTGATAGTATATTCCAACACTCGGTGGTATGGGCAATAATTGGGATGATCATCCCTATTCGCTTCACTTAGCCTTTTTGATTCTGGTAGCTGCAGGCCATTCTTCAAAGTATTTTTGAATATTTTGTGAACCTTGTCTCTTCTGAAAGAGTAAACCTTATTTCTCTTTTCCTCTAAAGTTGGATCTCGGGGTTTTTTAGTCTTCGCTTCCCCCGCTCTCTACCTATTGAGAGAATCGGTGCTGTTGGAACTTTCGGCTTTCCAGATGCCCTCCCTCCGATGTCTCGGTCTGTTTGTGAATTGGAGATTCTGAGTGGACTCGGGCATTGAGCGTTCCAACATTTAAACCTACTTAGTCAGCTCTTAGAATGTTTTGAGGCCTTCGGTGCATAGGAAAGGTTTCATCCAGTTGTTCAAATTTTCTTTAAGAAGACTGACGGATTGTCTTGCTCTAACGGCGGTTTATATTTGACAGAGAGATTGCGCCATCGGACTATAAAATTCATGCTACTTTCGTTGTTCTTTTGTTCGGTCCTTACAAGGTCGGCAATGGTGATTTTATCGCCGACACTCATGAACCATTGCTTGAACAGGGATTCTATTTGACCGAACGTCGTAATTGAGTCATCTGGTATGCTTGCATACCAATCGAAAGAAACATCGGTCAACCTATGGAAAAACTGACGGAAAAGGAGCGCATCATTGCCCCCAGTATTCGCTCATGATGCTTTAAATTAGGCAATGTGTCAATTCACATTTCCCGTCCCATCGAACCTTTCGAATTTGGGGACGATATAGCCACTGGGAAACTCCACAAGATCGTATTGTGTAGGGTATAGTCTCCCACTGCTGCCAACCTCTTTTTGCATCTCGGCCTCGGCCACCAATATTTTGACTTTATTGGTGATAAAATCCATGATCTGATCCTGCGTTGTCAGGTGGCTGTCGTCAGTAGTCAAGACATTTCTTGAAGCAGAATGTGGCCAACTTTCATGTGGCTCCCTCGTATTTGGATTTGAGGGAATAGGCGTCAGCTGCTTCGGGACACCATTTCTCGGTTCATAAGCAGAGACATGCACTTGATTGGACGGCTGAGAGGCAACTTGGGCTGTGAGCTGTAGGAAGACATTTGTCAAGTCGTCAATCTTTGAGTAGAGCTTTGCCGTCTCTTTGTCCTTATTTCTGAGCTGCTTCTGAAGCTCTTGGAGAAGTTGCTGCTCTGCTGTCTTGTAACAGCCCTAAAGTTTCTGTACGATTTTTTTAAAATATAGAAAGGAACACCTGAGCCTGAGTACAAGTTATAAATTAAATTTTCTTTTGGACGGCAAGAAAGAGCTTGTATCTCAATGGTAAGACCTTGCACTGCTGAGACATAGCACCTGAGTTCAAATCCCATCAGCTATATATTATTTTTATTATATTTTCTTTTAATTTTTTAGAAGCCCAAGGGTTTACATATGCACTACACGTAAACTGAAGAGTCACAGAATATTTAAATATGTGCACGAGGGTATACGAGGCGACACCAACACGTGGCACCAGACCCTAACCGCCTCCATCGGTGTTGGCCCGGTGAAAAGCCCAATAAACTCGATACCGCCAGTCCAACCGTCGATGATCCCCTCCATCTTTTCAGTCGAGCACCACTTCAACTACCCCATTTTTCTCACACTGTTTATTTTCTCTGCATATTTCCAGAGAATAATAAAATCCCATTTAATCCCAAATTTTAATGCATTCTTTCACCCCTTAAACCCTAATTTCCCCTATAAATATCACACCATATTTCATCCCTCCTCACTCAGAAATTCCCTGTCAAAACTCTCCAAAATTCTCAAGTCCCTTTTGTGTGCAAGTGGAGTTAGCGAAGGGCGAAGACGTTCCAAGGAGTTTTCGTCGACGAAACGACACCCCGAGACCTTCCGTAGCTTCATCTCTCTCTTCCCTAGTCCAAAAGCCAGTAAATCCCCTCTTCCCCTCTCTTCTACTATTTTAAAAACATTCACTTCTAAAACCCGACGGAAGCGGAATTAATCCGACTTTCGATTCGGTTTTTCTTTAAAACTCTATTTTTTCTTAATCAACAAAATACCATACTCTCATATATTGTTTAACAAATATTAACAAACATATTAAAATAAATTTCATCTCAAAAGAATCAATTATGCAATTTTTATTGTATTTTTTTACCGTAAAATACCACATACTTCATTTACGAAATAAAACAACACAAAACTTGTATTACCTTTAGATAACTCATGAGGTAATGACCTACCTCATCAAAACACATATCTTTGACATAGCACGATGACGTTTTAGGAATATTTTCATGGGATAACACGACTTTACAAATAAATACCATCAACTTATAAAACCATTTCTTTAAAAAGATGTATTAAACAATTCTTTACAATTGCACCTCTACAACCTACTTTTGGGGACCCCGTTCGAGATGGTGCGGATTATCGTACATTCTCGGACCTAGTAGAGCGGGATGCAGACCTCTGAAAGGAGCATTCGATCTCGATAGAATTTTAATGCATTTTTCTTTAGAAAATGAGATTTTTACAAGAAAATAAATAAAATTACTTTCATTAAATATATATATATATATATATTATCAAAATATGTACTTTAATTATATTATATAAATATTCCAAGTTTTCAAAAAGAATCACTATTACATGAAAATACCATCCAAATACAAAACAATTCCAATATTTCAAGAAAATACCATATACTATGAAAATTAGGTCCTACTCACTAGAAATTTTACTGTTATAAAACATACATCTATAAAAACCCTAATGATGATAATTAAATGCTTGAGGTGTATTTTGAAAATTATATCAAACTATTTTTACATAAAACCCGCTCAAGTTATACTAAATTACAATAAGGGCCCTAGTAAACATAGGTTTAAGCAGGACCAGCCTCTTGAGCCTCAGGGAGCCGGAGATATGGGTGCTTGCCTATTTAAGATATACAACCTAACAAACGGTGTTATCAACACGGTAATTGCCTTGGGAAAAGACACAAATCCTGACGTTCATGTGCAGCAGTTACCGATAATATCAAAACTAATTCAGGATTTCAAGTTCTTTTCAATGTGTCTGACTCAGACTAAGTCTCAATCTAATCAATCTGACTTGAATGTGATTCACGTATAAACTACAATACAACATGAATCCATGAATCCGTCTATTCAATCTATAACAATCTATAATGACTAAACCGAACCATGGATATACTCCGTCTACATGACTCTTCATCCATTCCATTTACTGATATTATTGTTTCGGCAAGTCTTCTATTTATTACAAGACAATACAATACAAGCCGTACAATTAATAAAATCAATACAATAAGACATCGTGGGGTTATAAAGGGGTAGACTGGTACGGAATATGTTAAAGGTGGCACGAGATGGTCACTTAAGACGTAATTACATCCATGCCGTTGTTCCATGGTATTTTCGACAGAGCCTTGTACTTCGGGTTACCAAAGTCCACGGTTGAAGTTGGACTCCTCTCGTATACACTGGCATATTCTGTACCAAACTACAAACAACAACGTTAACAATATAATCAAACATTATAAGTTATGTTCTTTTACTGTCTATTCTATCTCTACTCATCTTTGGGACTTACCGAGCGATTGTTTGCTGACGACATTCCTATTTCTCTTCTTCTTTGTAATGTTGTCAGGTGGACCCGACTCTGAGGAGTTTAAGACCAGCCAGGAGCATTTAGAGCAGTACATTAAAGACCCGGAGCATTAGACTTTACTTGTACACATTTATTTCATTTCAGTTATGCCATTGTTTAGGCATCGCTTTCTGTTCATGTACTTTCATTTCAGTTATACTTGTAAAAGAATGTTTAATAAATAAAGTTGTTGTTCATTTACTTTCCTGTCTCTTGTGTACTTTACTTTATATTGCTTAGATACGCTTAGCGTGTTTACTTCTGAGTAAATACATAGTGGCCCCTGTCACGCCCCGCTTCCTAGTATACGGGCAGAGGACGCGATGAGGCCGCTATGTATTTACTCTGAAGTAAACACGCTGAGCGTATCTAAGCAATATAAGTAAAATGCACAAGAGATAGAGACAATAGATATAATTGAACAACAACTTTATTTATTCACATTTTTTTACAATACATCTAAAAAGTAAATACATGGAATGAAAAGCAATGCCTAAACAGAGGCATAACAGAAATGGAAAGTACTGAAATGAAATGTACAAGTATCTAGAGCTCCGGGTCGAAGGCTAGCTGATCCAAGTGCTTGCTGGTTGGCTCGATCTCCTGAAGGTCCGATCCACCTAACAACATTCCAAAGAAGAAAAAGAAAGAATATCGTCAGCGAACAATCGCTCGGTAAGTCCCAAAGATAAGAGAGAAGTAGAATAGACAGAGAGAGAGAGTGTGTGTGTAACTTTTAAAGTGGTATTATGTTGTTATAATGTTGTATTTAGTGTTAACGCTGTTGTTTGTAGCTTGGTACAGAAGAGGCCAGTGTATACGAGAGGAGTCTCAATAGACCAGAGACTACGATGGACGGAATACAAGGAAACGTTTAGCCACGGTACAACAGCAATTGAATTTAGGTTAGGTGTCTTAATGGTTGCAGTCTTATGCCACTTCTAACACCTTTCGTACCAATCTATCTCTTAAACCCCGCGATATCTTGATTGTATTGTTTGTATTGTATTGTAAATTGTATTGTCTTGTATTATAGATTGTATAGATGGATGACTTGCCGAAACCATGATATCAGTAAATGGATATAACTGGAGAATCATGTAGATGGATGTATATCCATGGTTCGGTTTAGTCGATACAGATTGAATATATTGAACAGATTGATTATATGAATTCATGGATTCATATTGTAATGTAGTTTTATACTTGAATCTCATTCAAGTTAGATTAATTATATTGAGACTCGGTCTGAGTCAGAAAATTAGAAAAGAAATTGAATCCTGAATTAGGTTTTTGGTGTTATCGGTAACCACTACACATGGACGGCAGGATTTGTGTCTTTTTCAAAGATGATTACCGTGTTGATAACACTGTTTGTTAAGTTGTGTACCTTAAATAGGCAAGCACTCATATCTCTGGCTCCCTGAGGCTCAAGAGACTGGTCCCGCTTAAACCTATATTTACTAGGGTCCTTATTGTAATTTAGTATAACTTGAGGGAGTTTTATGTAAAAATAATTTTTATATAATTTGCAAAATACACCTTAAGTATTTTATTATCGTCTTTAAAGTTTTCATTGATATATATTTTATCATTGTGACATTTCTAGTGAATAAAACCTAATTTCATAATATATGGTATTTATTTGTAATATTGGAATTGTTTGGTATTTTCTTGTAAATGAGATGTTTTTCTTGAATTTTGGAAATGTGGAATATTATAAATATTAAAAATAGATATTTTGATATTAATTACATATATATTTATTTATTAAAAATATAAGTTTTATTTATAGTAGAAATCACATTTTCTAAACAAAATTGTATTTTTAAATATTTCGAGACCGTATGCTCCTTACGGAGGTCTGCATCTCGCACTACTAAGCCCGAGGATGTGCAATAATCCACACCATCCCGAACGGGTTTTCCGAAATGGGTTGTAGCGACGCATTGCAAAGATTTGTTAAAAATACCTATCTTGTAGAAAAAGGTTTTTATAAGTTTGAGGTAGTTTTGTGTAAAATCGTATTTTTCCAAATCTATGTTTCCAAATATCATCATGCTATGTTACATATATGTGTTGTGAGGAGGTAGGTCATTACCTCATGAACTATCTAAAGATATAGCAAGGGGTAATGATGTTTTATGTCGAAACTAAACTATATGGTATTTTTCTGTAAAAATGCTATAAAAATTGAAATATAAATTCTTTTGATATGAAACTTGTCAATATGTCTTTTTAATGTTTAATGATCATGATGTGAGAGTTTGGTATTTTTGTGTTTAAGAAAAATATGATTTTTAAGGAAAAACCGAATCGGAAGTCGGATTAACTCCACTTCCGTCGGGTTTTAGAATTCTAAGTTTTTAGAATAGTAAAGAGAAAGGGAGAAGGGACTTATGAGTTTGTTGATTAGAGAAGAGGAAAAGGAGGAAGCAGGAGGAGCCGGTGCGTCATTTCGTCGCCGGAATCTCCTCGGGTCACCGCCGGAACTTCGTCGGAGCTTCTCCCTTTGCTAACTCCACTTGCACACAAATGTCTATGGAATTTTCTTGAGAGTTTGGACAGAGATTTGGAAGTGAGGAGGGGTGATTTTAGGTGTTGTGTTTATAGGAAAAATTAGGGTTTAGGGTAGATAAAAGGGTGTGATAAAAATTGTATTAAAATATGGTTTAAATAGGATTTTAAATTACTCTGTAAATGTGCAAGAAATTAAACAGTACAGGAGTTATGGGGAGCTAAAGAGTCACAGGTTATATAGAAAAATGGGGTTTCGGCTGAGTTGACCCGGCACCGCCGGCCGAGTCAGCCGCGCCGCGAGCACAAGTCAGCCGAGTCAGGCCGATTATCCATGCCACGTGTCCCTTGGTGATGTGTCTTGACTCATGGACCCGTTTGTTTTATATGTGACTCTTGGTTTTTACGAGTTATGCACATGTAGACTCTTGGGTTTCTAAAAAGATTAAAAGAAAACTAATTAAAAAATAATGTGGCTGATGGGATTTGAACTCTGGTGTTTTAGTTCAGCAGTGCAAGGTCTTACCAATAAGCTATATGCTCCTTCTTACTGTTCAAAAACAAATCAAACTTATAACTTGTGCTCAGGCAAAAGTACATCTTTCTGTATTTTTGAAAAAAATTGTAGAGAAAGTTTAAAGTTGTTACATTCTACCCTCCTTAAAAAATTTCGTTCTCGAAATTTGTAAAAGGAAAGTGTAATGGATTCAAGGAAAATTTGGTGATAGAACTATTGGTAGTTGTAGGGTATTTTTCATCACCCCATTAAGATGGGAATACGCGCATGCTTGTCAGGCGCATTAAAGATTCTCCCTGCCTAGGGTAGGCTGGGGTTTATTGATTGTGGGGATCCAAATCTCCGGCAGCCGCGGACTAAGCTGCCGTTAATTACCCCTCGCATTTGGAGCGAGAGAACCTCCGATTGACGGGTTGAACTGGTCATGCGAACTCAATGTGCGGTGTTGTGTTTTGAAAAGGTTTTGGATATATCGGGGGCCCCGCAAAGTTTTTATGGGGGTCCCGCTACCCGGATAGCGGGCTGGAGGTCAAGGGGGCTAGCAGGCCCCTTGCGGGGTGCGGGGCAGTGCCCCGTTAGAAATTTTTTTCTAACAGGGACAGTGTCGTGGAATATGTATGTGTGTGTGTGTGTATAAAGGAAAGGGCATCCAAAGGATGCGTGGGAAAAAGCGCCAGCGCTTTGGGTGCTAGTGCTTTGAGCGCAAAGGCGCTTACGCCTTGGGCGCTAGCGCCCTACGTGCCAGGCACGTGGACGCTCGGTCGCTCTAGGCATTAGCGCTCTGGGTGCCAGAGCACTAGCGCTTTGAGCGCTAGTGCCCCATGTGCCAGGCATGTGGCGCTCAGACGCTAGCGCTCTGGGCGCAAGAGCGCTCTGGCGCTTTGAGCGCTAGCGCCCCACGTGCCAGGCACATGGGCACTCGGGCGCTAGCGCTCTGAGTACAAGAGCGCTAGCACTTTGAGCGCTAGCGCCCCACGTGCCAGGCACGTGGGCGCTCGAGCGCTAGCGCTTTGAGCGCAAGGGCGCTAGCGCCTCACGTGCCAGGCACGTGGGCGCTCGGGAGGCAAAAGGGACTTGGTCCCTGTAATGGGAGTTGTACTCCCAGAAAGTGGCACTTATTATTTTGTATATATGTATGTATGTATGTATGTATGTATATATATATATGAGGAGTTAAACTCCTAGGATATTTTGAGGCTGATGAAGGGGCCTCTCCCCTTGAGCCCTGGATCTTCCCCAAAGTGTGGTTTCTAGAGATAAGTCTCCTTCTTCTTCCTTTGTTGGCCGGATCTTGGAGATCAAGAAGTATGAGATTTTAAAAATCTCTCCTTTCTGAGATCTGCTGGAAGATCTGAGTCCCCCTTTGTGGGTTTTGTGGTGAAAAACTATTTAGTTTTATAAAAGGAAGAGTAAAACTCTTGATTTAATTCAAAAGAAAGAAGAAGGTTTTAGAACCTTGAAAAGGAGAAAGAAGCGCATGACCTAATTTTTGGGGAATGAAAAGTCTATCCTTTATTCATCATCATGTTGCCTTATATAAGCTTACATATGTACATATAGCCTCTTGGGCTTTACAAAATGGCATTTTGCCCATCCCATGTCTCATGTGCTATTTCTTTTTGCACATAAGCCATGAGCTTACAAAAATTTAGCTTTATGCCCATTTTGTTTACATTCATGCATAAAAAATACATAAAAATTATTTATTACATGATTTCATTTTGGCATGGGGGAGGGCCGGCCGCTTCATGTTCGAACTCGATCTGGGCATGGGCCCACTTGGCTTGGGGTTGACTTTGACTTGGTCAACCGGGGTGCAATTTTCGACTTCAACAAAGTGCCCCCCATCAATAAATGCACACCACGTATATGAGTTGTGTGCATGAAATTGATGGATCTTATTTCGCGTGGAGGCGGCTTGCTTTGGTTCCCACCTTTTGGGATGCACTGCCCTTTTTACGACATGGACGGTCGACGCTTGACGCGTCTCCGAGACGGAGTGTCTGTGGTAGACGTTTCCCTGGCCCGGAGCGATTTGGTTCCCGCTTTGTAGGAAGCCTGCACTGCCCTTTTTGCGACATGGACGGTCGACGCTCTGATCCGGAGCGATTTGGTTCCCGATTTGTGGGAAGCCTGCATTGCCCTTTTTGCGACATGGACGGTCGATTCTGCCCTTTTTGCGACGTGGACGGTCGGTGCTTCCCTTTTTGCGACGTGGACAGTCGGTGTTGCCCTTTTAGCGACATGGACGGTCGACGCTCTGATCCGGAGCGATTTGGTTCCCGATTTGTGGGAAGCCTGCACTGCCCTTTTTACGATATGGACAGTCGACGCTTGACGTGTCTCCAAGACGGAGTGTCCGTGGTAGACGTTTCCCTGGCCCAGAGTGATCTGGTTCCTGCTTTGTAGGAAGCCTGCACTGCTTTTTTTGCAACATAGATGGTCGATTCTGCCCTTTTTGCGACATGGACGATCGGTGCTGCCCTTTTTGCGACGTGGAAGGTCGGTGCTGCCCTTTTAGCGACATAGACGGTCGACGCTCTAATCCGGAGCAATTTGGTTCCCGATTTGTGGGAAGCCTGCACTGCCCTTTTTACGACATGGACGGTCGACGCTTGACGCATCTCCGAGACGGAGTGTCCGTGGTAGACGTTTTCCTGGCCCGGAGTGATCTGGTTCCTGCTTTGTAGGAAGCCTGCACTGCCCTTTTTGCGACATGGACGGTCGACGCTCTGATCCGGAGCGATTTGGTTCCCGATTTGTGGGAAGCTTGCACTGCCCTTTTTGCGACATGGACCGTCGACGCTCTGATCCGGAGCGATTTGGTTCCCGATTTGTGGGAAGCCTGCACTGCCCTTTTTGCAACATGGACAGTCGACGCTCTGATCCGGAGCGATTTGGTTCCCGATTTGTGGGAAGCCTGCACTGCCCTTTTTGCGACATGGACGGTCGACGCTCTGATCCGGAGCGATTTAGTTCCCGATTTGTGGGAAGCCTGTACTGCCCTTTTTATGACATGGACGGTCGACGCTCTATTTAACTTGCTCTGTTTCCTGCAGTGTCAGGGGTGAACTTGACTTGCTCCGCTTCTTGCGGTGTCGAGATTGGATTCTGACTTGCTCTGCTTTCTGCGGTGTCGGAGTTGAAGTTGACTTGATGATTGTGATTTGGGTTGACATCAGCATCTCTATACTGGAATATGGTACCAGGAGCGAATCATCATCTGTCTTTAAGAGGATTTTGGGATTGGTTTTTTTTTGTCGGCATCTGCATTGCTGCACTGGAATAATGCCAGGAGCAACTCATCATTTGCCCCGGGAGGATTTGGGAATTGGTTTTTTTTTGTCGGCATCTGCATTGCTGCACTGGAATAATGCCAGGAGCAACTGCTCATTTGCCCCGGGAAGATTTAGGAATTGGTGGTTTAGGAGACAGGTTTAGATCCCTATCACCTAAGGTGGGCCGTAAGGGTCCCATAAAAGCATTTTCTCCCTACGAGTCGAAAAGATCTCGTAGGTGTATTTTCTCCTTAGGAGTCGTGGAGACTCCTAAGGGTATTGCTCCTTTGTGAGTCGTAAAGATCTCACGCGGGAATTTTCTCCTCACAAAGTCGAGAGGACTTTGCGAGTGCATTTCATCTCTTTTTTACGAGTTCGCGCCCTTTTGGGTTTTCACAAACTCGCCGGCAATCCTGCTGTTTTTACTCACGGAGCCCTTTCGGGTTTTCATCCGTACCCATTTTTCTTGTGGACATACCATTTTTTTATTTTTTTATTTTTTATTTTTTTATTTTTTTGGTGGGACTTTGAATATGGTCTCACCGGTAGGACTTGGGAGAGATTGGGATTGTTTTACGCCCGTGGATTGTATACGGTTTTGCAGGATGTATGATCCAGACCGTAGGGCCGGAAAAATTTCAAGACTTTGTCGGTGTCTGCATCGCTGCACTGGAATATGGTACCAGGAGCCACTCATCATTCGCCGTTGGGGTATGGGATTTGGAATTTGGTTGGCGTCTGCATCGCTGCACTAGAATATGGTACCAGGAGCAACTCATCATTCGCCGTTGGGGTATGGGATTTGGAATTTGGTTGGCGTCTGCATCGCTGCACTAGAATATGGTACCAGGAGCGACTCATCATTCGCCATTGGGATTTGCGTTTGGAATTTGGTTGGCGTCTGCATCGCTACACTGGAATATGGTAGCAGGAGCGACTCATCATTCGTCGTTGCCTATTAGGAAGCGATGTCTTAGGAGACAGGTTTAGATCCCTATCACCTAAGGCTTTTCAATTTTATGGGCCGTAAGGGTCCCATAAAAGCATTTTCTCCCTACGAGTCGTAAGGATCCCGTAGGTGCATTTTCTCCTTAAGAGTCGTGAGGACCCCCAAGTGTGTTTTTCCTTTGTGAGTCGTAAGGATCCCACGAAAGTTTGTTCTCCTCATGCATCGTGAGGACACATGAGTGGGTCTTCCCAATGGAGCATAATTCCAAGGGTGGAGACCAACCGCGTAACTGGTGATTACGGTGGGGTATAGGTATGATGAGAATTATTTGAGCCCGTGGATTGTATACGGTAGTCAATTTTGGGACTGGCCATAGGGCTTGGAGAAATTTGGGAAATTGGATTTTGGTTGGCGTCTGCATCGCTGAACTGGAATATGGTACCAGGAGCGACTCATCATTCACCTTTGTTTTTTTTTTGTTTGTTTTCTTTTCGTTTTTGTTTTACCGCGAATGCTCTATCATTTCAGCTTTTCTTATCGCGAAGGTCGCGATTGCCCTGTCATTTTGGCTTTTACTCGCTGTTGCCCTATCATTTCGGCTTCATTTTTCATCTTTATTTTACTTGCTGATTTTTATTGCGAGTTGCCCCATCATTTTGGCTTTTCTTTTTATTTATTTATTTACACATTCCTTTTTTTATTTACACATTTTTTTTAAATTCCCAGTTTAATGACTTAGAGGTCGATTGTTCCCAGTTTAACGACGTGGTGGTCATCTTTGCTTATCCCAGCTCCTTGAATTTTGATCTTGGCGGAGCTATGTTGATGACCGTAGCTCTGTGGCTTGCCGATACATCCGAGGACTATGAGGTTTTTCCAAGCTTGTATTGGTCATCTGCCCAATCTTTGAAAACACAGCAGTCTTCAATGGTATGACTCACCACCCATTAGTATGGGCAGTATACGGGATTGCCGGTCATATTCATTTCATGTGGCCTCTTCGGAATAGGCAATTGCAGACCGTTGTTCAAGGCTTCCTCGAATATATTGCGGACCCCATCCCTCCTGAAGGAGTACACCTTCTTCTTTCTCTTCATTAGAGTAGGTGCCCTTACTGATGCTGGTCCTTGAGGCCGATCAGTCTATAGTTCGCCCTTTCCAGATAATGGCACATGCCTGGGAGGATTAGGTTCCCGAAAGGCTTCGGTCTCCATTTGTATGAAATCGGCGGTCGTAGCCTGACTGTTTGCTAACACGCCTTTAGACAGTTCTATCTCTCCCGTCTTGTATTTCCTTTCGATCCAATCTTTGAAGACGAAGCAGTCCTCAATGGCATAACCTATCACTCTGTGATAGGGGCAATATTTTGGGTCGTCGGTCATATTTGCTTCTTGCGGTCTCTTTGATTCTGGCAGTTGTAGACCGTTTCTTAGGGCGTTTTTAAATATTTTACGGATTTTGTCCCTTCTGAAGGAATAGACCTTATCCAGCTTCTCTTTCAGTGGAGATTCTCCTCCGGTGTATGTATCGGACAGACTGGAGGCTGATCGCGGCCGTTTTTCACAAAGGCGCTCCGCTCTTAGGTTGAAGGGGTATCAGTTGGCTGCCTCCGGGTAACAGTCCCTGACTCATGAACCAAAATTTGATTCTGTTGTAATTGCAATCGGGCGACTTGGGTCGCGAGATCTGCCACGACGTTTGCCAATTCGTCGACCTCAGACTGTACCTTGGCTAACTTCTCATCCCTGTCCTGAAGCTTCTTCTGAAGCCATCGGAATAATGCTTGTTCTGTAGTTCCGGTTATGACAACCGGGTCAGCCTTATTGCCTGAGCTCAATTCCGCAGGAACCCCGGGCTCTTTTGGCTTATCGTCCTGAGCGAGCTCTTAATCATTTAGACCGAGTGGACGTTGGGCAGCGTCCGCCATATCATTACTATGGCTGTGAAGCATGGGAGGGTTCGTTTCTTCATGTCCGACCATGTAGACAGTGTGGATCACATATCCAGCCGTCTCTTTATCTTTGGCAGGGTAACCCCGTTCTTGGAACCTCACGAAGCTCAGCCTAGTATGAGCCCTAGCCCTTTTATTGGCTCTGTATCTGAGCCTTTTCTGCCTTAGCTTCTCGACGTTGAGGGCTTGGCGGGCATCCGTTTTCTGGGAATCCTCCGCGAGTCGATTGATGGGGAGCTTAGAGAAGATACCCGATCGAGCAGTTGTCAAGGGCACCACTGGAGCTTGCTTGAGATGCCCCATTTCTTTGTTGACGTTGATGGCCTTGCCCCCAGCTGGAGCGATGGAGGGTCGTTTGGAAACGGATTTGTGCTTGGGTAGAGGTGCCCTCGCAACCATGACATTCGGCCTTTTTCCCTTTTGAGACCGGTTTGTCTGTTACCGGAGCTTGAGGAGCTGGAACGGCGTTAGCTGACACGAACATAATAAAGCTAAATGGTAGTGGCGGCTCCTCCCATTGTCGCCTGAGACTGGCCGGGAGGACCGTCCTGGCATCCATCCTCATCGTGTAGGAGATGGGAGCCGTGCTGAGAGCTGAAATCGTCCTTAGAGACATTGTTGAAAATTGATTGCCTGAAGATCTGCATGAAAGATCATTATTTTAGTATAAATATAGATATGTATATTGATTGAGTTCGCATGAATGCTTAACCCGAAATATAGGAGGAGAGATTGGTCCCACCGGACGTGCCAGGATCTGCAGGGTATTTTTCGTCACCCCATTGAGATGAGAATACGCGCGCGCTTGTCAGGCGCATTATAGATTCTCCCTGCCTAGGGTAGGCTGGGGTTTATTGATTGTGGGGATCCGAATCTCCGGCAGCCGCGGACTAAACTGCCGTTAATTACCCCTCGCATTTGGAGCGAGAGAACCTCCGATTGACGGGTTGAACTGGTTATGCGAACTCAATGTGCGGTGTTGTGTTTTGAAAAGGTTTTGGATATATCGGGGGCCCCGCAGAGATTTTACGGGGGTCCCGCTACCCGGATAGCGGGCTGGGGGTCAAGGGGGCTAGCAGCCCCCTTGCGGGGTGCGGGGTGCGGGGCAGCGCCCCGTTAGAAATTTTTTTCTAACAGGGACAGTGTCGTGGAGTATGTGTGTGTGTGTCTATATATATATATATATATATATATAAAGGAAAGGGCATCCAAAGGATGCATGGGAAAAATCGCCAGCGCTTTGAGCGCTTGCGCTTACGTCTTGGGCGCTAGCGCCCCACGTGCCAGGCACGTGGGCGCTCGGGCGCTAGCGCTTTGGGCGCCAGAGCGCTAGCGCCCCACGTACCAGGCACGTGGGCGCTCAGGCGCTAGCGCTCTGGCGCTTTGAGCGCTAGCGCCCCATGTGCCAGGCACGTGGGCGCTCGGGCGCTAGCGCTTTGGGCGCTAACGCTCTGAGCGCAAGAGCGCTAGCGCTCTGAGCGCAAGCGCCCCATGTGCCAGGCACGTGGGCGCTCGGGCGCTAGCGCCTCACGTGCCAGGCACGTGGGCGCTCGGGAGGCAAAAGGGACTTGGTCTCTGCAATGGGAGTTGTACTCCCAAAAAGGGGCACTTATTAATTTGTATATATGTATATATATATGAGGAGTTAAACTCCTAAGATATTTTGAAGCTGATGAAGGGGCTTCTCCCCTTGAGCCCTGGATCTTCCCCAAAGTAGGTTTTCTGGAGATGGGTCTCCTTCTTCTTCCTTTGTTGGCCGGATCTTGGAGATCAAGAAGTATGAGATTTTAAAAATCTCTCTTTTCTGAGATCTGATGGAAGATCTGAGTTCCCCTTTGTGGGTTTTGTGGTGAAAAACTATTTAGTTTTATAAAAGGAAAAGTAAAACTCTTGATTTAATTCAAAAGAAAGAAGAAGGTTTTAGAACCTTGAGGAAGAAGAAAGAGGCACAAACCCTAATTTTTTGGGAATGAAAAGTCTATCCTTTATTCATCATCATGTTGCCTTATATAGGCTTACATATTTACATATAGCCCCTTGGGCTTTACAAAATGGCATTTTGCCCATCCCATATCTCATGTGCTATTTCTTTTTGCACATAAGCCATGGGCTTACAAAAATTTGGCTTTATGCCCATTTTGTTTACATTCATGCATAAAAAATTACATAAAAATTATTTATTACATGATTTCATTTTGGCATGGGGGAGGGCCGGCCGCTTCATGTTTGGACTCGGCCTGGGCATGGGCCCACTTGGCTTGGGGTTGATTTTGATTTTGACTTGGTCAACCGGGATGCAATTTTCGACTTCAACAGTAGTGTATGAAAAATAACAAAGTGATACAAGGATTTGAAAATGTGGAAGAGAAATACCAGTGTTACTTTGACCTACAGCCTCGGCTTCTACTGCTACTAATGTGAAAGTCTGACGTCGTGGTACATTCCTCCTAGCTGGAGGCACATTCCTCTATTTTGGGGGCATGTTTCTCTGCCCTCGAGGTATGTTCCTCAGAGCCTGATGGAATTGGCGAGTAGGCTATGCAGGTGGTGGAGCTGGGAGTGCAAGACGAAGTGCAGGAGCCTAGATAGCTGGTCGCTGCGGGTAGTTGGTAAGTGTGTGAGCTGAGTTGCGTCTATAGGGATAGGTTCCAATTCCATGATCGGATGCGCCACAAACTAGGCACAGGCCCTTTGCGCGCCTACAGTCCTTCCACAAGTGTCCAGCCTTCTTGCAGTAGAAACAAAAACTTGAACTTGATCGGTTAATTATTTCTTTCTGTCTCTTGGGTTTAGAAGGTTCTATAGGGTAGGCTCCTCCTTCCATCTGGGTGGCAGAGCGCTTTATACTGGTTGCTTCTGCTTCTGGTCGGTTCAATAATATAGCAGTCTGCTGCTGCAGTCCCTCCAGGAGGCTGCGGATTGCTCAAGCAGAACCGTCTACTCGTTGATCGGAGCAGCGACGACAGGTGTGAGTGGTAGTGGTGGGGGAGTGTTGTTGACATTCGTGTTGGTGTTGTTTGGGGAATCCATAACCTTGAATGAAAAATAGGGTTAGAATAGATTCAAAGAATAAGGTTCAAGGAATAAGATTCGAAGAAGTAGTAAAATTCAAGGAATATTTAATGTAAAGAATGTTTCCAGTTACTGTTTCTTGTGTTTTATATTGCTTAGGTTGTCCATGCAGAACTGAACTGCATGGTAGGGTTCCATACAGCTCTGACCTGCATAGGCCGCTAACAAAACCTGTCGCGCCCCGCTTCCCAATATATGGGCAGAGGACACGACGAGGCCGCTATGTATTTACTCTAAAGTAAACACGTTGAGCGTATCTAAGCAATATAAGTAAAATGCATAAGAGATAAATACAATAGATATAATTGAACAGCAACTTTATTTATTCACATTCTTTTTACAATACATCTAAAAAGTAAATACATGGAATGAAAAACAATACCTAAACAGTGGCATAACAGAAATGGAAAGTACTGAAATGAAATGTACAAATATCTAGAGCTCCGGATCGAAGGCTAGCTGATCCAAGTCCTCGCTGGTGGCTCGATCTCCTGAAGGTCCGATCCACCTAACAACATTCCAAAGAAGAAAGAGAAAGAATGTCGTCAGCGAACAATCGCTCGGTAAGTCCCAAAGATAAGGGAGAAGTAGAATAGACAGAGAGAGAGTGTGTGTAACTTTTAAAGTGGTATTATATTGTTATAATGTTGTATTTAGTGTTAAAGTTGTTGTTTGTAGCTTGGTATAGAAGAGGCCAGTATATACGAAAAGAGTCTCAATAGACCAGAGACTACGGTGGGCGGAATATAAGGAACCGTTCAGCCACGGTACAACGACCATTGAATTCGGGTTAGGTTCTTAATGGTTGCAGTCTCGTGCCACTTCTAACACCTTCCGTACCTATCTACCCCTTAAACCCTGCGATGTCTTGATTGTATTGTATGTATTGTATTGTTTGTATTATATTGTCTTGTATTATAAATTGTATAGATGGATGACTTGCCGAAACCATGATATCAGTAAATGGATGTAACTGGAGAATCATGTAGATGGATGTATATCCATGGTTCGGTTTAGTCGATACAGATTAAATATATAGAACAGATTGATTATATGGAATCATGGATTCATATTGTAATATAGTGTTATACTTGAATCTCATTCAAGTCAGATTGATTATATTGAGACTCATTCTGATTCAGACAATTAGAAAAGAAATTGAATCCTGAATTAGGTTTTTGGTGTTATCGATAACCGCTGCACATGAACGGCAGGATTTGTGTCTTTTTCAAAGATGATTACCGTGTTGATAATACCGTTTGTTAAGTTGTGTACCTTAAATAGGCAAGCACCCATATCTCCGGCTCCCTGAGGCTCAAGAGACTGGTCCCGCTTAAACCTATGTTTGCTAGGGTCCTTATTGTAATTTAGTTTAACTTGAGGGGATTTTATGTAAAAGTAATTTTTGTATAATTTTTAAAATACACCTAAAGTATTTTAATATCATCTTTAAAGTTTTCATTGATGTATACTTTATCATTGTGACATTTCTAGTGAATAAAACCTAATTTCATAATATATGGTATTTATTTGTAATATTGGAATTGTTTGGTATTTTCTTGTAAATGAGATGTTTTTCTTGAATTTTGGAAATGTGGAATATTATAAATATTAAAAATAGATATTTTGATATTAATTACATATATATTTATTTATTAAAAATATAAGTTTTATTTATAGTAGAAATCACATTTTCTAAAGAAAATTGTATTTTTAAATTTTTCGAGACCGTATGCTCCTTGCGGAGGCCTGCATCTCGCACTACTAAGTCCGAGGATGTGCGATAATCCGCACCATCCCGAACGCGTTCCCCGAAATGGGTTGTAGCGGCGCATTGCAAAGATTTGTTAAAAATACATATCTTGTAGAAAAAGGTTTTTATATGTTTATGGTAGTTTTGTGTAAAATCGTATTTTCCCAAATCTATATTCCCAAATATCATCGTGCTATGTTACATATGTGTGTTGTGAGGAGGTAGGTCATTACCTCGTGAACTATCTAAAGGTATAGCAAGGGGTAATGATATTTTATATCGAAACTAAACTATATGGTATTTTTCTGTAAAAGTGCTATAAAAATTAAAATATAAATTCTTTTGATATGAAATTTGTCAATATGTCTTGTTAATGTTTAATGATCATGATGTGAAAGTTTGGTATTATTGTGTTTAAGAAAAATATGATTTTTAAGGAAAAACCAAATCGGAAGTCAGATTAACTCCACTTCCGTCGGGTTTTAGAATTCTAAGTTTTTAGAATAGTAAAGAGAAGAGGAGAAGGGACTTACGTGTTTGTTGATTAAAGAAGAGGAAAAGGAGGAAGTAGGAGGTGCCGGCGCGTCGTTTTGTCGCCGGAATCTTCTCTGGTCACCGCCGGAACTTCGTCGGAGCTTAGCCCTTTGCTAACTCCACTTGCACACAAAAGTCTATGGAATTTTCTTGAGTGTTTGGACAGAGATTTGGAAGTGAGGAGGGGTGATTTTAGGTGTGGTATTTATAGGAAAAATTGGGGTTTAGGGTAGATGAAAGGGTGTGATAAAAATTGTATTAAAATATGGTTTAAATGGGGTTTTAAATTGCTCTGTAATGTGCAGGAAATTAAACAGTACATGGGTTATAGGGAGTTAAAGAGCCACAGGTTACATAAAAAAATGGGGTTTCGGCCGAGCTGACTCGGCGCCGTCAGCTGAGTCAGCCGCGCCGCCGGCCCGAGTCAGCCGAGCCAGGCCGATTCTCCATGCCACATATCCCTTGGTGTTGTGTCTTGACTCATGGATCCGTTTTTTTATGACTCTTGGTTTTTACGAGTTATGCACGTGTAGACTCTTGGGCTTCTAAAAAGATTAAAAGAAAACTAATAAAAAAATATTGTAGCTGATAGGATTTGAACTCTGGTGCTTTGGTTCAGCAGTGCAAGGTCTTACCAATGAGCTACAAGCTCTTTCTTACTGTTCAAAAGCAAATCAAACTTATAACTTGTGCTCAGGCAAAAGTACATCTTTCTGTATTTTTGAAAAAAATTGTACAGAAAGTTTAGGATTGTTACAGCCTCGCCGCGCCCCCTCCCCGTACACCGTGAAGAGGGGTGTGACATGTCTTGGGACAGAAAATTGGCTCCTCTTCGCTTTCCGAGCCTAACTCCTTATGAACCAAGGGATCTCTCTGCTTATCAGCCTCGCTGGATGGGTTTTCATTGTCTTCCGGAGGAAGCTGGTCATGGGAAGTAGCGGCCACATTCAAACCAGATTGGATTTGAGATGTGGTAACTCCATATTTACTCTTGCTGCGTGTACCCACTATGTAGACAGTGTGGACCACATATCCAGCCATCTCTTTATCTTTGGCGGCTGATATTTCGGACCGTCATCGTGGCCCTTCTTCTTCGGGACAAAACGGGCGACTGAAGACGGTTGACCTGGCTGGGTCCTTAGATGGCACGATCTGGATCGCAGTTTTCTTAACTCTTGTGGTCATGGCATTCTTCTGAACCAATTTCAGTGGTTCGAAAGAGTTAGAGAACCTTCCAGCCAATTCAGCTGTTATTGTGGGGTAACCTTGTTCTTTGAACCCTACAAAGTTCAGACTAGCAGGAGCCCTAACCCTTTTGTTGGCTCTGTATCTGAGACTTTTCTGTCTTAGCTTCTCGATCATGAGGGCTTGGCGGGCATCCATTTTTCGAGAAACCACTGTGATTCGGTTGACGGGGAGCTTAGAGAAGATACTCGATCGAGTGGTTGTCAAGGGCACTGCGGAGCTTGCCCGAGACGCCTTGTTGATGTTGATGGCCTTGCCCCCAGTTGGAGCAACGGAGAGTCGTTCGGAAATGAATTTGTACTTGGGCTGAAGTGCCTTCGCGACCACGACATTTAGTTTTTTTCCTCTTGAGGCCGGTTTATCTGTCACCGGAGCTTAAAGAGCGGGAATGGTGTTAGCCGAGACAAATAAAATAGAGCCAAATTGTAGCAGCGGTTTCTCCCACTACCACCCGAGACTGGCCAGGAACACCGTCCTAGCGTCCATCTTCATCATGTAGTCGATGAGAGTTTTGTTGAGAGCTGAGCTTGTCCTTGAAGACATCTTTGTTACGTTCGAAGATTGAGATTGAGAGTTGTTAATCTGCACAGAGGAACAAAATTTCAGTACAAACAATCAATATATGTTAACTGAGATCGCATGAAAACTTGACTCGAAACATGGGAGGAAAGAAATGTCCCTCCGGACGTGCCAGAATTTATAGGGTGTTTTTCGTCACCTTATTAAGATAGGATGAGTCGCTTGTCAGGCGTATTACAGATTCCCCCTGTTTAGGATAGGCTGGGGTTTATTAATTGTGGGGCTCCGAATCTCCGGCAGCCACGGACTAAGCTGTCGTTAATTACCCCTCGCTTTTGGAGTAAAGGAACCTCCGATTAACGGGCAAAACTGGTCATGTGAACTCAATGTGCAGTATGCGTGTGTAGTGTTTTGAAGGAGTCTTGGACATATCGGGGCCTTGCAAAGTTTACTGGGGTCCCGCTACCCGGATAGCGGGGCAGCACCCCGTTAGAAAAAATTTTAAGTGTGGAGCGTATGGGAAAAAAAGGGGGTGAGGAGCGTCCTAAGGACGCGTGAGGAGTGTCCAGCGGGCCATGTGCGGGGCGTGTGGGCGCTGGGCGCCAGCGGACCACGTTCGTGGCGTGTGGATGCCGGGCGCCAGCGGGCCACGTGCGGGGCGTGTGGGCGCCGGGCGCCAGCTGGTCACGCACCCTGCATGCGGGCGCCTGGCGCCACGCGTCCTGCACGTGGGCGCTAGGCGCCCACGGAAAAAGGGGCTTAGCCCCTAAACTGGGAGTTGAACTTCCAAGTGACTTTTGGAGTTAAACTCCTAAAAAAAATCTTTTTGTGGAGTTAAACTCCTAAAAGATCTAAAAATTTTGGGTACTCTTTCGAGAATTTGGATCTTGAGGTTGAGCTTCTAAAAAATTGGTTTGGAGTTAAACTCCTAAAGAAATTCTTGTTCGGAGATGATGAAAGGAGACCCCTTTCTTCTCCCTTGAGCCCTGAATTTTCTCTTGAGCCTTGGATTTTGCCAAAATAGGATTTTTGGAGATGGGTCTCCTTCTTCCGCCTCTCTGTTGACTGGATCTTGGGGAAAAGGAGGGGCGAGACTTAAAAATCTCCTATTTTAGAGATTTGATGGGACATCTGAGCTCCCCTTCAAGGGTTTTATGGTGAAAAACTATTCTTTTTAAGAAAAAAAGAGTTAAACTCTTAATTTAATCCAAAAAAATAAAGAAGGTTTAGAACCTTGAGGAAGGAAAATAAGGCACAGAACCCTAATTTTTGAGGAGAATGAAAAAATTGTTTTATTTCATCATAGTGTTGCCTTATATAGACTTACAAGTTTACACATAAGCTTTTAGGCTTTACAAAATGGCATCTTACCCATCTCATATCTCATGTGCTTATTTTTTTTTGCACATAGCTTTACAAAACTTTGGTTTTTTGCCTATTTATATAAATATTACATTTATTTGTTTTAGTTTCTTGGCATGGGACCAGTCTGGGCTTAGGCCCACCTGTTTGGACTTGGATTCGGACGTGGGTCCAACCTAGGTTCGGGCGTGTGCTCGGCTTGATTCAACAGTAAGGTCTGTTTGTTTTGGCTTGGGTCTAATTGTCCGCGATTTGATCTTGATTTTGACCTTTAGCCAATGGGATGTAAATTTTAACCCCCAACAGGATGGTACATAATACTAGAGTATCTGGGATGGTCCATACATGATGGGTCCGAAGCAGCTGAACTACTCATCCTTAACTGTCTCCAACATCCCGGCAAATATTAGTCAAACTATTTATAATTTAATCATAGGCTTAAATAAAATATAGAATAATACATGAGTACAGGATGTACAAGAATACATGAATACATGCTTATGGGATTGAATATATGAGTACGGGAATACATGAATATTTGAGTATGTGAACTCAAGTCAACTGCTGGAGTATTCAAAAACGTAAGGGTGGAACCCCAGTGGTAAGGAAATACGAGGTCACTCATAGAGCTAGTCATGAGACCCCTGGGATCTCATGTCAAGTCCTAAATATAATACTAAGTCCCCATGATATATAACAAGCATGTAATAATATTTTAGTTTACGGCCGGAAATAAACATAAGTTCGTATGCAGAAATAATGGTTTTGATTTAGAATTTGGAAATCTTACACAAGAAATAAGTTGTAGCTCATCAATAAGAGCCTGTTGGTTCAAACTATTTTCATGTCAAGTTAGTTGAGAATGTACCAAGTTATGCGTTTATAAAGCTATAGTTTTTTTTATACCTACAGTTACTCTAAATTGTTACGTCATCAATTATCATTATTTTAAAAGGATCACCAACATTCATTAAGTTAATTATTGATTGTATATACTGTTAGTTTAATGTGGAATAGCTACTAATAGTTAAGAATTTTTTTTAAAACTATTCAACAATGGTATTGTACTACAATCGCCATAAACATATTTGTTCATCATTGTGTGACAGTATTATCCGATAAAAATATCATTCTAATAAATACTGCAGAGCATATGATCTTTCTCAGAAAAAAAAAATTATATGTAGAACTACCACAAACAAATCTGAGAGATGATACTGTCTATAAACAATGTTTGACAGAACATGACAATAATATCTAATGATTGTAAGTACAGAAGTGAAACCTGTCGATATAAACTTATATTACTGGATGTGATTCTCATGTAGGAGTGGCCATTTACATGCTGAACATTTTTCTTTTTCTTTATCTTTTCTTTTATCATTAAGCGTCGTCTGATCAGCCCAATTTCTTTGGTTTAAATTTCTTAATGCACCCTCTCTTGAAATACAAGTGTTGTACTGAGATAAGTTCAATGGGTTCATCATCATCCTTCTTTATTCTTTCTCATCTAAGCATCTGAATTTAAACGCATGAGTCCTGTAAAGAGTACATGAACAGTAAACAATGAAACTAAAAATTCACTGGAAAATCCAAGGCTCTTTGCTCACAAACTGATGAGATATCTAGGAATTATTATGAGTTTAGCAAAAACTATAAATTAATTATTTGACATATGACTTGTGTCCTAAAGAAATAGAATACTTACATTAAATCAGAATTTCCACAAATATTACTGAAATGTGAGACATTTCAGTCTTTCAGTCACATTTTCAGAAGACAATGAGAACAGAAAAATACCACTAGAGAACAAAGAAATTTTGCAACAAAAAGTTTGTTCAGTCAACAGATCAACAAATTCAATCGAAATATATCCACCAAATCCATCTAAGTAAACCTAGCAATCAAATAAAATAGAGAGAAAGGGAGAAGAGGAGAGGAAATTATGAAGAGATCGTCGACGGCGACGGCAATGATGTTTGGCTTGGGATTTGATCGAAAGGGAGGCGACGACTAGCTAGGGAGGTGCTCGGTAGAAGAGGAAGATCGTGGCGACGATGCGTTGCAGGCATGATGGCGGAGGAGATGGAGACGGTGACATAGGGATCGCTAGTTGATGGAGGTCCTTTTCGGGTCTTCGTCAGATGTTGTCTTCCGTCGATCTCCCGGTGAATCTTGGAGGTGATCTCCTGTTGCGTGTGGGTCTCAATGGGTTTTGAGGAAATTGGTGATTTGAGAAGTTTAGAACCGAGTACCTTCAAGAAAATCCCGGGGTGGTTTGGTACCACCGAGGACCTCCGACGATCAAGTTAGCACGAGATCCGAGCAGAGTAACGGCTAAGTGGAGTCAAAATGGCTTACTTGACCCCTCTGTGATGGGGGGTTTATATAGTGGCGGCAGCACGCAGCATCAGGCACGAGAATCTCGCCGGCAGTTACGCTCCCGACGTCACGCCCGCGTAATGAGCGGATCGCCCGTTAATGGGGATCGTGATGGCGTGGAACGTGGGATGTTGCCGGCGGAGAATCTGCGCATGGCGAGATTTGCGGAGCATCGGTTACGCCTGTGAGTAGTGGAGTTGGTCGGTCGGAGGGACCGAGGAAGATGGCCTCGGCAGGGGAGCTCGGGAACAAGCAGGAGGGCCGAGGAGTCTTTGTCCCGTGGCAGCTCGGGACGAGCTGAGAGGCCGAGGAGACCAACTTGCCGGGGGCTCTGAGGTGAGCCAGCTATGTGCTTGTAGGTCAAGTACAGGGGAGGCCTGATCAGCCCCCTGTGGGCCCTCTCTTCTGAGTTCTGGGACACATCATCTGCCACGTGTCTTGATCTGGGAGATCATCAATATAGAGCATCATCATTAGCCCCCCACTCTTGTCCCTACCGGCTAGCGGGTCGGGTCAGGAGTGGACTGCCGGCCCGCCCGGGGTGAGCTCCCCCCTAAGGTTTCGTCGGGACGCGTCCCCCAAGCCGTCAGCTGTCTTTTCTGCCAGCGAATCAGGGCGAGATCTCTGCATTTAAGGACGGTGCGTCGGTTTGTGCATCCTGTCACTGAAGCGACAGTCCACGTGTCAAGCGTCAGTTGGCCGACGCGACGTGTGCAGACCTGCGGCGTCTGATGGGGTGCGGTCCAGTGTGGGAACGACAAGTGGAGCAATCGGAGCCATTGGACGCGAGGAGGCATTTTGGCGGGAGATGAAGGGCGCTCTTGGATGAGGGCGATTGCGGAAACAAATAGGGGTGGGGCCCACTCCAGGGTCCCTACTCTTTCATATTTCCTCGCTATAAGCCCTGGTTGCTCGGCGCTCGTCTTCTTTCTTCTGCTTTCGTTTCCCGAGAATCCCTCTTCTCCAGGTTAGATGTCTTCTTTCGTGGAATCTGTAGATGTCGTAGGAGTAGGTTCTAGGGACCCTTTAGTTGAGCCTGAGTCTTCCTGGGGAGCAGGGGTCGGATCCTCTTCCCGGGATCGTGCGGCGGGGGCAGCCCCCAGGGAGGAGGCGGTAGACGCTGCCCCCGGCGCGTCGTGTTGGGTGAGGCATGAGGATGAGCTCGCCAATGCTCGGGCTCGCTTCCACATCCCCTCACGTTATACGCTTCGTCTGGCCAAGGAGGGAGAGAGGGCAGACCAAGTACGGGGTATGGAGATCGCCCTGAAATTGGAAGCTTTTTGGGGTGGAATGCGCCTGCCCTTCTCTCCCGAGGTCGTCGAAGCGCTGAACTTCTTCGGGTTAGCCTCTGGCCAGTTAGTGCCGAACTCATGGAGGATTCTTCTTGAGTTCCTGATCCGCCTGAAGTTACAGGCGGTTCCCTTCAGCCTCTCCCTCCTTGATTCTTCCCTCGTTTTCAAAAATCATCCTGGGGGTCGAGCGGGCGACCCGAGGTGGGTCTACCTCTCTTTTAGAAAGCGACAGGGGGGCGCTGCCGGGACAGGGGTTGTGGCCCTGCCTTCTTCCATTCACGGCTGGAAGAAGAAGTTCTTCTTCGTTTCCCCTCCCGAGGGCGAGGACTGGCCCGTGCCCACCAAGTGGTCGAGGGAAAAATGCTTGCCGGGGAACCAGTCCAATGACCCCGCCACGGTGAGAGTGGCGTCGTGGGAGCCCGTTCCCCGATTCGACGTGCTGCTGTCTGAGAGGGTCCTGAGTTGGGCCGGGCTCAGCCCCGTCGAGTTCGTCGGTAATTTAGGCTTGCTTTTTGGTTTTTATATTGCATGTGTCGCTGAATTCTTTACATTTGGTTTTGTGTAGGACCCATGGACATGAACGAGCTCCGAGACTCCATGCGCCAGCCAAGCAAGGTCACAAAGGCTGGAGGCGCCAGCTCTTCCCGCTCGAAGCCCGCCCTGGCTCCTTCTCCTCCGGTGGTCACGTCCCGTGAGCGTTCAGGGGCGGATCACGCCCCGAGGCCAAGCAGAGCATCGGGCCGGAAGTGGGCTCAGATTCTGGAGGACCCGGTCTCGGAGGAGGAGATCGGCTCTCCATCAGAGCCGCTCAAGAGGGGTCCCCGGAGGTCTTCTCGGGGCCCGTCCTCGCCGATCATGGTGGAGGAGGGGGGCCTCTAGTTCGCGGTGCCCTTGGGGATATCCGTCGTGGATAGCCTGCTGCATGAAATAGAGAAATCGGCGGGGGGTAGGGTCCCCGGGGGACCTTCCGGGCCCAGATGGCGTCCATCGCCCAAGAGTCCGTGCAGATAAGTGTTTGGTTTTTTTAGTGAGATTCGGTGCCTCCGTCGTCTTTCTGATCTCTTTCCTATTTTTCAGGTTCTCCAGCACGTTGCCCTTGCCTTGCGCATGGAGGCCGAGGTGATAGCCCCGGCGATGAAGGCTGCGGGCCAGCTTGCCTCACTGGAAGAGAGCTCCAAGCGGGAGCTGGAGGCGGTGATAGCGAGGGTTGCCACCCTGGAGGGCGAGGTGGAGGCCGGGAAACGGGAGGTTTCCCGGAACCGCGAGGCCGCCGTGGCTTCCGAGGTCAAGCTTGAGGACGCTCAGGTGCTCGCCGGCAATCTGAAGAAGACGGTGAGGACCCTCCGGAAGGAGCTGGGGGCGGCGGCCGAGGCGGCGAAGTCCGCCGACCTGAGAGCGATGAGGTTGGCCGACCTCTCGGCGGCGAAGGCGGTGGAGGGCTACAAGAAGTCAAAGGACTTCTATGATGACCTGGCCGTGGCCACAACCCGCATCTGGCACGAGGCCCTCGACGTCGTTAAGGCCCGGATGCCGGAGTTTGCCGACGAAGAGCTCCGTGCCGAATACCCCCTCGTGGACGCCAATGAACAGGGGGAAGAGATTCCTGACGAGGAGGTGGCCGAGGACCCAGCTCGTCTCGTGGTGGATGTCGAGGACCCCGAGGTTGCGTCTAGCCCCGAGGTCTAAAGCCCCCGTCTTCCTCTTCCTTTTATTTTGTCGCTTCTGGGATTTTTGTAAGCCTCCGGGCAGTCTATAAGGCTGGGGAGCCCAAAATACCCTTTGTAAAGACTTTGCTTTTGGTAATAAAACTTTTTTTTGGTTTCAACGGTTTGCACTTTATCTTCTGTTTGTGAAGAATGCTCGTAAAATATCTCTGCTTACACTGTTGGGCTTCCCTGTTAGGTCGGGGGGATCGCTCAGACTTGGATAGACCTGATGTCCCTTGTTGGGGCCTCGGATCCTCTGCATGTGATAGGCAGAGGGATGTCCGCCGTATTTGTGCCGAGCATGAATGGGCTCAGAGCCCTTGCCACCCCTAGGCGCGGGCCTTTGATTTCTGGCATTGCGAGCAACGACCACCAGCTGGGGATGGCTGAGCGAGGGTCGGGCTCGACTACCTCTGGGAGGACTTTGGAGCTTAGCGCGGGAGGGACTGTAAGAAGCTTACCAAGGACCCTTGGCCGGGTAGGGTTACTGTCCGGTGCCTCTTGGCGAGGGCTTTTGTCCCTGTCGGTCGTGATAGGAAGCTACCAGCCGGGGATAGTCGAGCAGGGTAGCTGCTGAGCTGCCTCTAAGGAAGACTTGGATTCTTAGCGTTGGAGGGGCCATAGGAGTCCTGCTGAGGATAGCCGGGCAGTGAAGCTACACGGTTGCCTCTCGGTGAGGGTTTGACCCCTGGCGTTGCGAGTAGGGAAGTACCGGCCAGGGATAGCCGAGCAGGGAAGCCGCTCGGCTGCCTCTACGGAGGACTTTAATCCTTAGCGTTGGAGGGGCTGTAACAAGCCCACTAAGGATGACCAGGCAGTGAAGCTGCACGGTTGCCTCTTGGCGAGGGCTTTGATCTCTAGCATCGTGGGTAGGGAACTACCAGCCTGGGATGACCGAGTGGGGTAGCCGCTCGGATGCCTCTTGCGAGGGCTTTGATCCCTGGCGTCATGGGTAGGGAGCTACCAGCCGGAGATGACCGAGCAGGGTAGCCGGTCGGTTGCCTCTTGCGAGGGCTTTGATCCTTCAGGATGGGGACCAAGCAGGGTTACTGCCCAGTGCCTCTTGGCGAGGACTTTGATCCCTGTCGGTTGTGGTAGGAAGCTACCAGCCGGGGATAGCCGAGCAAGGGTCGGGCTCGACTGCCTCTGGGAGGACTTTGGTCCTTAGCGCAGGAGGGGCTGTAAGAAGCCTACCAAGGACCCTTGGCCGGGCAGGGTTACTACCCGGTGCCTCTTGGCGAGGGCTTTTGTCCTGAAGGATAGCCGAGCAGGGTAGCTGCTGAGCTGCCTCTAAGGAGGAATTAGATCCTTAGCGTTGGAGGGGCCGTATGAAGCCTGCTAAGGATATCCGGGCAGTGAAGCTGCGCGGTTATCTCTTGGCGAGGGTTTTGATCCCTGGCGTTGCGAGTAGGGAAGCTACCGGCCAGGCATAGCCGAGCAGGGAAGCCGCTCGGCTGCCTCTACGGAGGACTTTGATCCTTAGCGTTGGAGGGGCCGTAGGAGACCTGCTAAGGATAACCGGGCAGTGAAGCTGCGCGGTTTCCTCTTGACGAGGGATTTGATCCCTGGCGTTGCGAGTGGGGAAGCCACAGGCCAGGGATAACCGAGCAGGGTAGCTGCTCGGCTGATTCTTCATGTGGTTTCATCCGACCATCCAGTTGTAGGTATGGGGAACAGGAACGGTCGCGGCGAACGTGCGCGTAGCATGCGCATTGAATGTGGGGGGAGGCGAAGCGCCAGGGTCGCGTCGTTTCGATTCCGCCAGAGAAGGCTAGATGATCGCCACGTGGCAGCGACTTTTTGGGTGAAAGCGGGCAACTATTGAGTTCCGTTGGGGCACAGTAAGCCATATAAAGCTGAGGGAGCACTGGTCCTTCCTTTCTTCATAAACAGATTGTTGAGAATGGAAGACTTCCCCTTTACCATCCCCGATATCATCCACTTCAAAGACGTATACCTCTATGACCAGAACTGCACCGAGGGCACGATGCAGTTGGTCTATGAGAGCATCGAAGACCATTTCGGCCGGCTGCTCCGCCGGTGCTCCTCCCTGCTGCAGCTGCTGATGTACTCCATCTGGAGTGCGTCGCCGGGGCTTTTCAACCCCTTGTCCGAGCAGCTCTACAACGAGGCCGTGGGCAAGTTGTGGTCTCTGAGGCGCTTCAGCCTGATCTGCGAATCGGCTGGCTCGCTCAGTGGCGCTTGTCTGTGAGTGCTACGAATGGAAGCTCGGGGTCAACGCGTGAGGGGGGAATCGAGGGCTGAAGTTGGATCTCGCGAGGCCTCGGCTGGTGGAGATCTTTACCGAGTACCATGAGCAGTGCTCTCTGCACCCCCTTCCCCCGGTGCTGTAATTTTCTTTTTCTTTTTGCATGTATGGCCGAAGAGCGGCGATCTGGGGCCCTGTCCCGGCCGTTTGGACACGGATGAGCGCCTCTACGAGGGACTGTAGCCGATCTATTCAGCTAGCGAGGGCGCTGATGACGGTCGCCGGAGGAGGTTCATCCACGCCTCCGGTGAGGGGGAGGCGGCGGCTGGTACCTGGATCTTCAGGGTGATCGCTTGCCATGTGGATGGAGATCGGAAGGCCAACTTTGTTTTTGTGGAGTTTAAGTTCCCACAGACGGCGCCAACTGATAGAGGTCCTTTTCGGGTCTCCGTCAGATGTTGTCTTCCGTCGATCTCCCGGTGGATCTTGGAGGTGATCTCCTGTTGCATGTGGGTCTCAATGGGTTTTGAGGAGATTGGTGATTTGAGAAGTTTAGCGCCGAGTACCTGCAAGGAAGTCCCGGCGTGGTTTGGTACCACCGAGGACCCTCCGACGATCAAGTTAGCACGAGATCCGAGCAGAGTAACGGCTAAGTGGAGTCAAAATGGCTTACTTGACCCCTCTGTGAAGGGGGTTTATATAGTGGCGGCAGCACGCAGCATCAGGCGCGAGAATCTCGCCGGCAGTTACGCTCCCGACGTCACGCCCGCGTAATGAGCGGATCACCCGTTAATGGGATCATGATAGCGTGGAACGTGGGATGTTGCCGGCGGAGAATCTGCGCATGGCGAGATTTGCGGAGCATCGGTTACGCCTGTGAGTGGTGGAGTTGGTCGGTCGGAGGGACCGAGGAAGATGGCCTCGACAGGGGAGCTCGGGAACGAGCGGGAGGGCCGAGGAGTCTTGGTCCCGTGGCAGCTCGGGACGAGCTGAGAGGCCGAGGAGACCAACTTGCCGGGGGCTCTGAGGTGAGCCAGCTATATGCTTGTAGGTCGGGTACAGGGGCGTTCTGATCGGCCCCTGTAGGCCCTCTCTTCTGAGTTCTGGGACACGTCATCTGCCACGTGTCTTGATCTGGGAGATCGTCAATATAGAGCATCATCACTAGTGATGAGGAAGATGGCTGGACCGAGTGGAAAATGCTCGATTTGCTATGGTTATAGGTTTGAGATCAAAGAGGAGTGAGAGGAAAAGGATCGGCTTTGATTTTATTTAGTTTTGAAGAAGTGGAGAAAGAAAGAAGAAAGGGGAGGGTTTTGAAAAAAGAAAAGAGAAGAGACGTTTTGAGAAGAGGGGAAGAAGGAATCAGTGATGATAAACGTTTAAATATGATTGATGAAATAATATGGTGCGTTTTTTTCCGAAATAGGTTGAATATATATTAAAATTATTAAAATAATATAATTAAAATTAGTAGAGTAGGTTTATTGAAGGCGGGATCTGATAACCCGCTTCTAAACCCCCATCCGTCCCCACCCCGCCCCATCAAAGGAGAGGACGGGTTCTAGGAACCAACCCGCCCATTGTTAAAAATTTTAAAAAATAAAATAAATCAAATATTAAATTTAAAAAAGATTTTATAAATTGTCGGTTAAAAAACCCTTTCTTCCCACGAATAAAATATAAGATTGTTGTTATTGTTTGGGACGTCCTGACAAGTGTTATTACCGTTTAGAAGTAATTCAATATTTAGATTATACTCTAAATATGAATCTTGTATACACTTCATTAATAAAATGAATCCATTAAAAGAATCGGAAACTTTGACATCCATTTGTAAAATTATACAATTATCGCTTTCCCTTTCCCTTCCCCATTCCGAGGAGGCTTGACAAAAGTCTATGCCTCTTGGGGTGACTAGACGACCCTCCCGTTTCTTGGGTATACGGCGGCGGCAGTGGCGGCTGCTCTTCTGCTTCGTCTTCAATATCGCTTGGACAGGCTGTTGTTCCGTAAATTCTAAATGTGGGACAGGTGTCGGATATATGCTACCTCCCAACAACTGTATGTAACACGAAAAATCCGTCTCCTAACTGGGCTGTTGTTGTGAAGAATCTGTCCCGGTTTCATGTTGCTGCTGTTGCACAAAACCTGGCCCCCAAGACTGCGCAAAACCTTTTCCCCAAGACTGTTGTTATTGCGCAAAACCTGACTCCCAAGACTGTTGTTGTTGCTCAAAACCTGGCCCCCAAAACTGTTGTTGCTTTTGTTGTTACACTTGTTCAATATGCCAGGGTTGCTGCTGGCGGTATGGTGCTCCGAACCACTGATCCCGCTGCTCTGGATCTCCCTGATGTTGCGGCTCTGGTTCCGGCTCATGCTGCTGCTCTGGTGCCGGCTCATGCTGTGGCTCTGGTGCCGGCTCATGCTGCTGCTCTAGTGATGGCGATAAATGTGGAAGCATATTATATGAACTGAATATACCACCAGTATATGAGTCTACAGCAGAAAATAAAGTCTGAGTATCTGGACCAATATCAGTCGGATATGGATCCTGTATCAATGATTGTATATGATGCAACCTACGAGCATGTCGTTACATTAAAAATAAGATATAATTATTGACTCATACCGCCGGATGTTAAAAACTAATTTAATTTAAAAAATTTAACCGACCATTTCTCGTTCCACGTGGCCTCTAGGCTCATACTACCGGATGTTTAGAAAGTCGTTAGGGAGAGCAAAAAAATATCTTACAGTGACACGCTTATACCATTGTAGATATGTTTTTGTAGCGGCGGTGATTGTTTGGTCACCTATTTGCTGTAAGGCAATATTACGCTGCCTATCCACCCATCTCAGCAAATATTGATGATGATGCTCCCTCCAATCACGCTCCGCCTTTCCTCCTCGCATGTCTCTCTCTATTGTCATAGGCGCAGGTGACGGAACAGGAATATGTTGCAATCTACTAAACTGTCGCAACACCCGGTCTGATAGGTGCATGACCACGATATTAATGCATAGTTGTGGGTATCGAGCCCGCAAAACCGGCTCTCCTTCGATACAGATGCCGGGTAATCCTTGCAGACGATCTGCTGTATAAGGCGTCCATGTGAACTGCGCAAATAATATAGTACAAAAATTGTAATGAAGCTGATTTAAAATTTTTAAACAAAGTTAATTACCTAATGTATGGTTACCTGAGTCGTCTCCATACGATCCAACTCATCTCTATAATACTTAAGTACTTGACGAGGAGCCTATAAGATTTCTTGCCACTCCACCAAAAACCGAGAGTCTTTCCAGGGTATCCACGATAGAAATATTAATCCGATCTGGTCTTCCCATACACATGTGCTCTCATGACCAAATATATATATAAAGTGTCATAATATTAGAAAGAACCAATATTACAATTTTACAAATACCTAGCTATTCAAAAATATTATGTACCTGAAGTAATATAATACAACCACAAATTTTATTTTTCGTAGGAGCACATGCTTTATCTAGTTTCTTGTAAAAATAGGTCAGGACCCCTGCTCGCTAAGCATACTGTCCACACACATCAAAATCCATAAGAAACCCAAGGTATAAAAGATGGACATGCGTTGCCGATTGGTCCGGTATCAACCAAGAACCGATCATGTACAGAATGTAGGCACGTGCATGTCTATCACCAAGAACCGATATTTATTAAGGATATTAGTAAATGTATTTTTGAGCCAGTTTAAACTGATCTTATACCCCTTAGTATACTCTCATCGTACCTGAATTTTATAATTAATTGTTAATTAATATCACTGTAACATACTTAAACTTTTGATTTAAAAAAATTACGAATTATACCTGTTCGAGAGCAAACTCAATATATGTATCGCAATATGGGTGCTCGGTTTCTGGACCCATAATTCTACCTCCAACCAATCAAAGATCATTCATCCGTAAACCAAGTAAAAGACCAATATCCTGGAGTGTGATAGTGGTATCACTCCATCTAAAATGAAAAGTGTGAGTGTCTTTTCTCCAACGCTCAACAAAAGAGGTAACGAGACTGTGGTCGAGTTGGATATGACGAAATAATGAAGTTTCATAAAATCCAGCTCTTCGAATCCGCTCGATTATACGATAATCAGTAACTTGCCACTTGTCAGAACTATGACTGACGACTGTAAGATTATCTCCACCCTGCAAAATTTAATCATATTATTTTCAACTATTAGAATTAAAAGAAATGGGGAATTGAAACAAATTTAATAAGTTTTGAATCTTTCCTCCCCATATAATATACTGAAAGATCTATGGTCGTTTTGATTTATGAGCAGTGATTTGTCGAATGGTTGATTTATGAGCAGTGATTTGTCGAATGGTTGATTCTCCATTGAAATTTTTTTGATATTACAATTACTGAAAGATTGGGAAAGTTGGTGGGTTTAGAAGGGGAATTGGATAGAGATAGTGAAAATCAAAGCGAAGAAGCGGGTTTTTATAGGGAAAGGAGGACATATTCCAAGAACCCGCCCTCACCTTCGCCCACCAAAAGCTTTTGTTTTTCTTAAAACATAATGTCAAGTGTGTTGTCAAATCTTGCTTTTGTTTTTTTCTTAAAATATAAGCTCAAGTGTGTTGTCAAATCTTACTTTAAAAAAGTGGATGTGATAATACAAAACTTTTGTTTTTTTAAAAAAGGAATCATAGGTGTGTTGTCAAATCTATGTTTAAAAAATAATCTCAGTCTCTCTATTCCCTGATCCCGCTCTCTCATTTCAAAAGGAGAGGGTAGGTTCTTAGAACACGCCCTCCTTCAATAATTTTCTGCCAGCGGGTTCCTAAAACCCGCCCTCTCAATTAAAAATAAGAAATCTAAATAATTTTACTTAACCAATAGCCCGTGACTCTTAACCCAATAGCCCGTGACTCTGACCCCTTATATTGTCAAATCGAATTTGTCACAAGGGAATAGCGGGTTACAAGAACCCGCCCTATCATTTAAAAAAGAGAGGGCGGGTTCTTGAAACACGCTCTCCTTAATATTTTAAATAATTTTACTTAATCCAAGACAAGCCCGTGACCCCATTATCTCCCGTCAAATTTAAAAGGGGATAACGGGTTCCAAGAACCCGTGATCCCTTTACCACCAAACACCTATAAAAACCCCTCTCTCTCCTCCCATTTATTCTCCATTCTGCTCCGATTTGCATCTGCGCCTCCTACAAAATCTCATCTGTATCCCTTCAAATGTATGTAAATTTAATTTAACGTTTATTTAATTTTCAATGAATATAATCATTATATCAGTTGTTAACATTTTTTATTTATTGTGAGTTGATATTATTTGATGCAGATAATGGCAAGTTCAAGTTTATTTTTTATATGTAAATATGATGGCCAGATTGTGACAAGTACACAAGGTCCCGAATATATGGGCGGGTGCGCAAGAATTATGCGATTAGAATTATCAACAACTTATAATGAACTCGAGAATAAAATGTTTAAAATCACGAAATACGATCCTCGTGAAAGCTTAAGTTAAGTTGTATATGGCCTCTGTTTAGTGGAAATGCATTGATTGAAATTATAGACGATGCATCAATATCTTCGATGATGGACTTCGGTCTGGCAAACACACATCATTCTTTTGAACTTTTAGTTCAGAAAGAACAATTGGAAGTATCAGATGTCGTTCCAACGGGTAATTTTGATGGTAATGTTGGAGGTAGTTTCCGGGCATACGGTCCCATAATTAACGATGATACCTTTAGTCTCAGTGGATCACATGATTATTCAAACCTTCAAACTCAAGGGTAAACATTTTATAAATCCTCTTTTTGTAATACCAAAATACTAATATATTTTATATATTAAATACAGATTTTCTCAATCGACTGCTGCAGTTGCATGCACCCCTGAAGAACAATAAGGATTACTATATATAACCTTCCAAAGGTAAATCAATCTGAAACAAGTGTTGATTATGTTTATTTTCTTCATAATACGAAAATATTAAGAAAAAATTATATACTGAACGCAGATTTTTCCATATCTCCGCATCATTCCAACACGATCCAAGTAGCACATTCCAAGTATGTCTGTCCATATCTCACCCCGAACCATCCACATTATACCGACTTCAACCATCGTATATTGCATCCGAGCCTTATGTTACTACAGGTGACAGTGATAATGATGAAACTGGTGAAGGTCATCATGGGGAGGATAGTGTGGATTATGCCGCTGGATTGAATGAAGTGGTATCGATTGATGATATGGCTGTGAATAATGATTTTGTCGAACTAGAAGATCCCGGCCTCGATCCGCTGGAAGATGATAGTTGGGTAGACTTAGCCGTGGCAGAAGTAAATTATGAACCCTATTTGGAAGCAATTGTAGCAAGCGAAGATTGCGTCACTGTTGGAGATATGTTTCAGGAAAAAAAAGATCTTATTTGTAAACTGAAGTCGTGGGCTATTCAAAAAAATGTTACATTTAAAACCAAAGAGCCAAATAAGACGTACTATACCGTGGTATGTATGAAAACTCCTGAATGTAAGTGGAGATTGAATGCATGTTATTCCAAAAGAGCCAAAACTTGGAAGGTCGCGAAATACAACCAAGAACATACTTGTATCAATTCTATTATGTTAAAAGATCACAGGAATTGCACTTCATCTTACATTTGCTCACTAATCATGCTACTAATCCGTACAGATGTGGCGATGACTCCCCAAGAGATACGGCTCTACATAAGCGGAGAGCACATAATTCAGATTTCGTATGTGAAAGCATGACATGCTCGTAGAAGGTATTATGCAAGATATCTGGGGATTGGGAAAGCTCATACAACTCACTAGTCTCTTTTATGGAAGCCATGAAAGTATCAAATCCGGGGTCCGTATACCGATTAAAAACCACAGAAACAGATGTCGATGGCTGTGTCAGGTTTCAAAGAATTTTCTGGTGCTTTTCTCCTTGTGCGGCGGGTTTCACACACTGTCGGCCGGTATTGTACGTGGATAGGACATATCTATATGGTAAGTGCAGATGTTGCATGTTAATTGCTACAGGTGTTGATGCTAACGGTGTATTTCTGTAGGGATATTCTATTGTCGAGGGTGAAAATAGATCATCCTGGTCATAATTTTTTCGTCAACTCAAAAGTATCACATTTGTTATTGATAAAACAGATTTATACATCATATCTGATAGACATCTAGGAATACTAGCTGCAATGAGAGCTGTATTTCCGACGACACCACATAGGTTTTGCCTACGGCACTTCAGACAAAATTTTGATAGAAAATTAAAAAATTCATATCTACATAAGCTTATGTACAAAGCCGGTGAAGCGTCTGACCCTAATGTTCATGACATGTGCATGACGAAAATTGAAGAGATGAGTCAAGCAGCGAAAACGTAGTTAGATGAGTATCCAGTACGCATGTGGACACAAACACATGATAATGGATGCAGATATCTACTAATGACCACTAATATGTCTGAAAGCTTCAACGGGGTTCTTAAAAGTGTTAGAGGCTTACCGATACATGGGTTGATTGTTCGAACCTTTTTCAGGGTGAATACTTACTTTGTGCAAAGAAGGGAAAAATCTTTGGTGATGGAAACTTCACTCACCGCATATTACGAAGATATATTCCGGAAAAGAGAGCGCAGATCACAATACTACAGATCTGAAAGGTTTGACACAGCGGAGTTTCAAGTTACGGGGAGTAATGAGAATCAACATGCAGTAAATTTTAGAGATGAAGGGCTCTCTTCGTGCATATGCGGTATTTTCCAGCAACAACATTTATCTTGTGCCCACGCAATTGCTGCTGCGAGCAGCATGCATAACTCACATTACGATTTTGCTTTCCGTTACTATACGGTTTTCAATTACCAAGGCGCATACGATCCAAAATTTCATGCTATACCAGACAGTCGCTATTGGCATTGTTATACTGAAAACAGACAAATACCGACTATATTACCGCTGGACAAAAATATAGGACCCGGAAGACCTAAGGTGCGTCGAGATCGAATGACAATGGATGCTGATCCTTAGCAAAAGCACGGCAGATGTAGCCTATGCAAACAACCAAGTCATTATAGGACTAGATGTCCAGGACAGTCAACAGGGACGGGAGCTTCGAGATCGTGAGGAAGCAACGGAAGGAAAATCAATTAGCGATTGTAAAGAAACTTGTACAATTTACATTTTAGTATAATATGATCCTTTCGTATTATTCTTTTAAGGCTAAGTTAATGTAAATTAGCGTTACAATTGCAAGATGTAAATTGAGTAGCGAATAATAACACTTGAATTTACTCGTTTTCAACTGAAATAGTTTCTGCCGTATACTGATTTTTTACTATAGTGTTACAAGTTTTTATTACGACACATATATCAATTAAATGTTATACAATAATATTAGAGAAATAGCTGCCAAAACTTGACACTAAATTTCGAGACACAACTTTAAACTAAATTTTGTTGAGCTTTGCGTTAGCAACCCTTACCCGAACAATCTTAATCTCGGTTAAATCTTATCCAATATTTTTAGAAAAGACGGATTTTTGGAAATCACGTGCAATTTTAAAAATCTTTTTTAAATTTAATATTTGATTTATTTTATTTTTTAAAATTTTTAACAATGGATGGATTCCTAGAACCCGCCCCCATCCTCAGAGAGAAGAGGGCGGGTCCTAGAACCTGTCCTCTTCACTCTGGGGGGGTGGGGGGGGGCGGGCGGATCCCTCTCCTTTGATAGGACGGGGTGGGGACAGGTGGGAGTTTAGAGGGCGAGTTATCAGATCCAGCCTTCAATAAACCGCCATATTATGCTAATTTTAATTTTAATTATATTATTTTAATAATTTTAATATATATTCAACCTATTTCGAAAAAAAACCCTAATATGGTTTGTTTACAGTCAATGCAATGAATTTACTAAGCATACAAATCTAAACAGTATAATATATGATGATAAATAACAAATTGAACTAACTTGCACTTTATAACATAACCAAAAGTGTGATAATAATAGCTAACACTAACAACCACAAAATATCTTGGCATATGTATGACTACAACCATAAAACACATGTAAAATACAATATAACATATCTTAATCATAACATATACTAACACGACTATACTAACAAACTGAAACAAATCCAGAAATGACAGCTAATCCACAGATATAAACACTGCAACGAGACAATAATAATATACAAAATATTAACCATACGAATCGTACTATGTACTAATAATCACCGTAATTCTCGCATTATATAAACAAAACTATATCATAATAAAACCGTAATAAAACCGTAATAAAACCAAAACTATGATTTATGAAATAATATATCTAACATATATAATTAAATGGTATATTATTTAAAAATTATTATTATCTTAACTAAAGGTATTTAAAAATATTTCTCAAAGATAAAAAAAAAGTGATTAAAACTAAACAACTAATAAATCTAATTGTTTATCTTAAATAAATATTAAACACCAATTAAAAATAGTTTTATATTAGCAATTAATAACTAATACTGCAAGTTGGAGAGGTTAGATTTTGAACTCGAGACTTTTGGAATAGGAATGCTGGATGATAATCAATAGATACAAGAATGGATGGTGTATAGATTTAGAAAAGAAATAACTTATATATAAGCAATTCAAAGAAAAGACTTCATTAACGAAAGAAAAATTAAAAGGAAAGTACATAAAATTTGTGGTTGTTACATGCACTCTTCTCCTGTTGGTTCCACTTCCTTAGTTCTTAAGTTACCTAACGAACATTCCAAGAAAAATAAAGAAATACGGTGGAATACCCGTCAGTGAACTTGCGCTCAGTAATTTCCCCAAAAGGATGTGAATTATATAAATGGAGTGCTATGATGACATGTGATATAGCATGAGTAGAAATCATGAACATATGAACAAGTATATAATAATAATGTGCAGGGCAACTAATATAAGCATGATAGGATAACATGAACATAGCAATAAGATATTGCATATGTTGATCAAATAAACATGTGATAAATGTGTATTAGTGGACATAAAGTGAATGTCAATGTGTCCTAAGAGGTCTCTATAAAGATAAGCTAACCAACGTTAGTTCAAGATGTGAGTGTCAACCAATTTTAAGAGTATTCTTAAACCCAAGGTAGGGCCCTGGGGCCACGGAAACATGGGCCTGATTCGCGAGTTAGTAATGTACCGTTTCAGGTCGGTACCACAACAACATAATTGTATCGTTTCAGCCCGGTACCGCAGTAACATGATTGTTAGTAATAGGACTCCTGAGATTATATTGAACTCACGACTCAAACTATCCAAACACCCCGCGTATATTAGTCTATAATTAGTGTCACAAGATATGATCAAACCATGAATACGCTAGAGTGTATAATGTTAAGTTTTCAAGATTGAATTCATGCCAAGATCAAGTGTTTATGTCAAGTTGTATTCATGATTCGAGTTAAGTCAGGTCGAGTATGCAATAGTTTAGCATAAGTCATGTATAGATCAATATTCATGTAAATCAAGCGTGCGGTACATGGCATAAGATAGAACCAGTATAATAACTGAATCGATTTAGGTTACAAGTCAATTATTATGTCCATTTTCATAACAGTTTGAGACGGTACAAATTGACGTTGTTTTAAATAGGGAGATGGACAAGTGGTAACACTCATTGTTTCTGGCTCCTCAAGACTCAAGAGAGAAGATACCACTTAAACCCATTTGCTACCTAAATCCTAGATATTAATATGAAAATAGGCCGTTGAAATCTTGAGGGGTTTTATGTAACATACTCTATTTTAAAATCTTGAGGATATTTGATAAAAATATATTTAAAATATCGAGGGTGTTTTGATAAAAATATACTTTTGGAAATTTAGGGTTTTAATGAAAATCTTAACTTTTGGAAATTGAGGGTATTTTAATAAAAACTTCATCTTTTTAACGTTAAGGGTCTTTTATTAAAAAGCTAATTTGAAAACAACGTTTTCTTTTAACCATATAAAAATATATCTTTACTATTATAACTCAAATACATGAGGGCTACACAAAACGTTTCTCCTTTTCCTCTTATAAAATATAAAAAAAAGGAGAAAAATCACTCATGGTGTTCAAGTTCCAAAATATGCAAACTCCTTCTCTCACATACATGAAGTTACTTTTATATCCTTTATCCAAATAAAATAGGTTTTTAAAAAGCCCAACGAGCAGCTCAAATTCCGAGGATGGTGTGTAGAGGTTTATTGCATGGGAAATAATATTATTGGATACCATGTATTTGACAAATTGTTTCAAAAAATTAAGCATAGGCCACAAATATTCGTACAAATGTCATTATATGTTAAGAGCTAACTCTTAAATAATAGTGTAACTATATAAAAAAAACATTATTTTTCAATTTTATTTCACTAAATTATTGATTTTATAACTTCACATTCATATTAAAACTTTTCTAAATCTGGTTTTCATCTATTAATTTTTTTATTTTTTCTACACAATCAATAATATATAAAATCTGATTCGGTATCGATTTACATATTTATTTTTGTTACTAAGAGTAGAATTTAACCTGAAATAAAGTAATAGTAAGTAGTCGTACTTCCTATGGAAAATGTAAAGATATAATACAATTTTATTATGTACAACTCTGTCATGCACACATGCATCGCATGTGCAAAAGGGCAAGTATATATAATGCAAATACCGTTTGGTTATAGATCCATCCCTCTTCATTTTTCAAGAAAAATCCTCGCCTTCACATTATCTCTCAAATCCTCTCTCGTTCCTCCCAAAAAAAACAATTAATTGTTTATGTTCGTACCATATCCCTAGGGCGAGGTTTTTTGTCGGGGTCCTGTTTTTGAACTCAAGAAAATTCCTGAGCCCGCGACCCAAACCCGCCTTGACTCTCGCGTTCCTCATATGCTGCGGTTAAAAAAAATCGATTATTTTATCTCACAGCCATTGCTCCTCCCTCGCCTCCTCCTCCTTGCTGCTCGCTGCGTCTCCCTCGCCTCCTCGAGCGCTTCCTTCCCTCGCCTCCTCGAGCGCCTCCCTCGCCCCTTCCTCTATTTTCCTCGATCGAACCCTAACCCTAGAAATCTTGTCTCAAAGATCAAGCTTTGATCAATCGGGAGTTAGGGACTGAGGCTCCTTTCCTCGCAGGTAACCCTAACCTTCAATGCCTTCGTTTTTTCTCAGGAGAAAAATGTTTTTTAATTTATTATAAAAGTACAAGATTGAAATGATTTTGAAGCAGCTAAAGTCAATCAATGGAGTTCTATCTCTTGGCAGGGGTTTAATGTTTTCTTGATCTGTGAGCTTGATTTTAGGTATACTGTTTCCCTTTTGTCAACAATTTTGTGAATTTTTGGAAAAATTATGTTTAAAACCTGAGCAATTTTTGATTAACATGTAGGTTTTGCATAGAATTTGGAAGATAACAAATGCAAATGATGAGATTTTATATACACTGATAACATTGTGATGTATTATGTATTTGAAATGTGTAGTGAAGAGTGCCTACCGCAAAATTAGCCTTAATTGTTATTTCCTTCTGTTCTCCGCCTAAGCCAATATCTAACACAATATATATTCCTCATCTGTCTGTCTTGATAATTATCTGGATATATTAAAAACCTGAAAGCTACATGATCCTAATTATGATATCATCTACTGTAAGAGGGTAAGCTAAGTTCAGTATAACAAGCAAAATTTAAATAAATAGATGACCCCATTAAAACCACCATCATTCCTACACAATAAAAGGAGGTTAAAGAAAAATAAAAACCTGCACTCTTAAATTGATCGTACCTCTCGATCGATTATATATATATATATATATATATATATATATATATATATATATATATGGTTTTTTTTGAAATATTATAATTTAAAATTAAATTATAAAAATAGGGTGGGGGAAATTTTATTTAGGAGAATAGGGTGGTTTCAAACCACCCGCCGGGCCCACCCCCACCCCCAGTATAGGGGGCGGGTTCTGGGAACCCGCCCCCTATACAAATGTATAGGGGGCGGGTTACCCGCCCTCTATGGTTTTCTATAGAGGGCGGGTTCTGGGAACCCGCCCCCTATACATTTGTATAGGGGGCGGGTTTCCAGAACCCGCCCCTATTTTTTTTAATTAAATTAATTTTTAATTTTAATTATTAACGTTTATAATTATAATATAATTATTATTATAATTATAATTATAATTATAATTCTTAAAAATAAAATTAAATTAAATAGACAAAAAAAATTATTTAAATTAAATAATAAAATTTCACTATATCAAATTGTTTTTTACAGAATGAATCCGTCAAAATTTACAATGCCAAAAAATCCTATCTATTTGTAAAATGTAAATGCTATTTTTTTCCTTTCCCTTTTCCTTTATGAAATCCGAGAAGGCTTGACATAAGCCTATGCCTCCTGAGATGACTGGAGGAACCACCTGTTTCTTGGATAGATGGCGGCGTCGGCGTCGGCGTCTGCTCTGCTGCTTCGGGTTCGGGTTCTGTTTCAGCTTCGTCTTCAGCAACGTCTTGGACAGGCTGTTGATCCACAAATCCTGAACCTGAATGTGGGACAGGTGTCGGATATGTGTTGCTTCCCAACAAATTTGCGTAGGACGCTAAATTCGAAGCCCAACTGGGCAGTTGTAGCGAAGAACTTGTCCCGGTTTCATGCGGCTGATTTTGCACAAAACCTTGGCCCCATGGCTGCGCAAATCCTGACCCCCAAGGGTGCTGTTGTTGCGCTAAACCTAACCCCCAAGACGGCTGTTCTGCAAAACCTGATCCCCAAGTATGTTGTTGTTGCGCCTGTCCGGTATGCCAGGGTTGCTGTTGACGGTATGGTGATCCAAACCACCGATCCTGCTGCGCTGGATCTCCTTGATGCTGCGGCTCTGGTGCCGGGTCATACTGCGGCTGCGGTGCCGGGTCATACTGCGGCTGCGGTGCCGGTTCATACTGCGGCTCCGGTGCCGGCTGATACTGCGGCTTCGGTGCCGGCGATAAATGTTGAGAAATACCATATGAACCAAGTACACCACCAATAAATTGGTCGAGATTTGAAAATTGAGCCTGAGATGCCGGACCAGCATCAGTCGGGTATGGTTCCTGCACCATTGTTTGTACGAGATGCAACCCACGAGCCTGTCGTTACATTAGAAATAAGAAATAAGTATTGACTCATACCGTCGGATGTTAAAAAGTAATATGATATAAAGAGGGCGGCTTACCAAATCTCGTTCCATGTGGCCTCTAGGCTCGTATCGCGAGATGTTTGGGAAGTTTTTGGGAGGAGCAGAAAGATATCTTATGGTGACACGCTTATACCACTGTAGATATACTTTGGTAGCGTCGGTAGCTGTGTGGTCACCTATTTGCTGTAAGGCAATACTATGCTGTCTATCCTCCCATCTCAGCAAATACTGATGATGATGCTCCCTCCAATCACGCTCCGTATTTCCTCCTCACATGTCTCCCTCTACTGTCATAGGCGAAGGCGGCGGGACAGGAATATGTTGCAATCTATCAAACTGCCGCAATACCCTATCTGGGAGGTGCATAACAACGACATTGATGCAGAGGAGTGGGCATCGAGCCCACCAAACCGGCTCTCCTTCAAGACAGATGCCGGGTAAGTTTTCTAGACGATCTGCTGTATAAGGCGTCCACAGAAACTGCGCAAATAACATAGTAAAAAAATTGTGATTTAGGTATTTTCAAAATTGTAAAACAAATTAAATTACCCAAATTATGATTACCTGAGCCGCCTCCATGCGATCCAACTCATCTCTATAGTACCTAAGCACTCGACGAGGAGCCTTATACGTTTTCTTCCCATTCCACCAGCAGCCGAGCGGCTTTCCGGGGTTATCCAAGCCAGTTATTTTAATATTCTCTGGTCTTCCTATATACATATGCTCCCACGACCAGATCTAGAAATAAAGTTTTAGATTATAAGAGAGAAAACCAATATTGCAAAATTCTAGCTGTGAAAAATAAAGAATTTATCTGAAGTAATGTACTGCATCCACAAATTTTATTCTTCGTAGGAGCACATGCTTTATCGAGTTCCTTATAAAGAAAGGCCAGGACCCCTGCTCCCTAAGCATATTGGCCACAGACATCAAAATCCGCTAGGAAGCCAAGGTATAACGGATGGACATGCGTTGCTGATTGGTCCGGCATCAACCAAGAACCGATCATGTACAGAATGTAGGCACGTGCATGTCTATCCAAAACTTCATCGGTGGCTTCATCAGGGATATTACTAAATGTATTTCTTAACCAGTTCAAATTGATTTTATACCCCTTACTGTGGCCTCCTGGTGCCTGATATTAGCATTTTTTTAAATATTAAAGCTAGAAATAATGTAAAACATAAAATTGGTACACTAAATAGGGAAAGCAGAATGAAATTGTTTACCTGTCCGAGAGCAGACTCGGCATATGTATCCCAGTATGGGTGGTCGGTATCTGGACCGACAATTTTTCCTCCGACCAACCCAAGCCCATTGACCCGTAAACCGAGTGAGAGGCCAATATCCTGGAGTGTGATTGTGGCCTCACCCCATCTTAGATGAAAGGTGTGGGTCTTTTTTCTCCAACGTTCGACCAGAGAGGTGACGAGGGCGTGGTCGATTTGGATATGCCGAATCAACGACGCTTCATAAAATCCGGCCCGTCTAAGCCGATGGTTTATTCGTTGGTCGGTAACTACCCATTTGTCTGAGCTATGCGTGACGACGGTGAGATTATCTCCATCCTGCAAAATTAAATAATGTTATTTTCAACTATTATAATAAAATGAAAGGTGTAATTAAAAAAAATTAACTAAGTTTAGAATATTTCCTCCCCGTGTAATATATTGAACGATCTGTGCTCGTGTTGATGCACAAGCAGAGATTTGTCGAGTGGTTGATTCTCCATTGAAATGTACTGGAGCAGAGATTTGTCGAGAGTTTTATGAAAGTTAGAACGTGTGAAAGAAAGTGGGGTTGATGAAAGTGTGGATGCGGCTTTTATAGAGGGTGAACGGGTTCGAGGAACCCGCTACAGTCTTTGTTCTCAAAGAGGGCGGGTTCCAGGAACCCGCCCTCTTCAATAATTCGTCAAATCAATTACTAATTAATGAAGAGGGCGGGATCCTGGAACCCGCCCTCTTCATTAATTACAGAGAGCGTTCTTATTCACAAAGAAGAGAACCCGCCCTCTTCATTAATTAGTGAGAGGTCACATCAGTACTATTTAAGTACTATTTGTAAATTCTGCACACACGTTGAACTTTGTTGAATTATTATTTATAAATTATAAATAATATTCATATGTTGTCACATCAATAATATTCTGATGTGACATCAATTTCAGAAAGTAAGAGGGCGGGTTCCTGAAACCCGCCCTCTTCATTAATTTTGTTTGTTTATATTGTCTTGTCAAATCAATGTACGTTTAATTAAGTGTGCAGAAGTAACGTGTGTGCAGAAGTAACGTTGAGGGCGGGTTCCAGGAACCCGCCCTCTTCATTAATTTTGTTTTTCTATATTGTCTTGTCAAATCAATGTACGTGTAATTAAGTGTGCAGAAGTAACGTGTGTGCAGAAGTAACGTTGAGGGCGGGTTCCAGGAACCCGTCCTCTTCATTAATTTTGTTTTTTTATATTGTCTTGTCAAATCTGCAGAACATCATATTGAAGAGGGCGGGTTCTTGGAACCCGCTCTCTTCAATATCTTGCCGCTATAAATATGTCTCCGCACTACCCATTTCATTTCATCTCTGTCAAATTTTCATCCTACACCGCTCACTATCCATTTACTTTTTGCAATTCTTCTCCACTATCAATTTTGTGTAAGTGTGGAGTTTTAGAAGAAGGTGAAGTTCCAGGAACCATATTATGCGAGTAAGCAATCTTCGAGCAGTAGAACAGTTCATAAAGTATTGGAAGTAAGCAATCTTCGAGTTTGAAAGTTTTTTGCAATTTCAACACAACATAAAAAATATAACTGTTTTTTGTGCAGGATTATGGCCTCCCCAAGTATATTTGTTGTATGTAAATACGATGGCCAGGTTATCACAAGTGCACAAGGTCCCGAGTATATGGGCGGGTCTGCACGAATCATGCGATTGGAAGCATCAACGACTTATGATGAACTAGAGGCTAAAGTGTTCAAAATTACGAAATACAATCCCTGTGAAAGTAGGGTTAAGTTAAGTTGTATATGGCCTATGTTCAGTGGAAATGCATTGGTTGAAATTATAGACGATGCATCAATATCTTCGATGATAGATTTCGGTCTCTCGAGCACCCAGCATTCTTTCGAACTTTTGGTTCAGAAGGACCAATTGGAAGTATCAGATGTACCTCCAACGGGTAATTTTGATGGTAATGCTGGAGATAGTTCCTGGGGGTACGGTCACATGGTCAACGATGATGCCGTCAGTGCCGGTGGATATGACTATACACAGCATTATTCAAATCTTCAAGCACATGGGTAAACATTTTATAAACTCATATTTAAACATTTTAGTAATACCTATATACTAATATTCAAACATTTAATAAAATGCATAAATCCAGGTTTCCCCAGTCGACTGCTGCAGTTACATGCACCCCAGAAGAACAGCAAGAATTACCATACACAGCCTTCCACAGGTAAATAAATTTGAAACAAGTGATAATTTAGTTACGAAAATATTAAGGAATAATATTATAATAACAATTTATATACTAAACGCAGATTTCCCCATACGTCCGCATCATTCCAACACGATCCAAGCAGCGCATTCCAAGCATGTCCGTCCACATCTTTCCGGTCTTCTCACCCCGAACCATCCACATTACACCGACCACAACCATCATATATTGCACCCGAGCCTTATGTTGCTACGGGTGATATTGATATGTGTGGCAGTGATGATGATGAAACGGGTGAAGATCATCAGGGGGAGGATAGCGTGGAATATGCTGCTGGATTGAATGAGGTAGCATTCTTTGATGGTATGATTGCGAATAACGATTTTGTCGAACTAGAAGATCCCGGCCTCGATCCGCTGGAAGATGATGGTTGGGTAGACTTAGCCGTTGCAGAATTAAATACGACACCCTATTTGGACGCGACAGCAGCAAGCGAAGATTGCATCAGCGTCGGGGATTTATTTCAGGAAAAAGGAGATCTTATTTGTAAGCTGAAGTCGTGATCCATTCAGCAAAACGTTACATTTAAAACCGAAGAGTCAAATAAGACGTACTATACTGTGGTATGTACGAAAGCTCCTGAATGTCAGTGGAGATTGCATGCATGTTGTTCCAAAAAAGCCAAGGCTTGGAAGGTCACGAAATACAACCAAGAACACACTTGCATCAATTCTATCATGTTACAGGATCACCGGAATTGCACTTCATCTTATATTTGCTCGCTAATCATGCCCCTGATCCGTACAGATGTGGCGATGACTCCCCGAGAGATACGGATCTTGGTTAGCGGAGAGCATAAAATTCAGATTTCGTATGTGAAGGCATGGGATGCTCGTAGAAAGGCTTTGTGCAAGATATTCGGGGACTGGGAAAGCTCGTACAACTCACTAGTCCCTTTTATGGAAGCCATGAAAGTATCAAATCCGGGGACCGTATACCGGTTAAAAACCACAGAAACAGACGTCGAGGGCTCTGTCAGGTTTCAAAGAATTTTCTGGTGTTTTGGTCCATGTGCGGCTGGTTTCACACACTGCCGGCCGGTATTGTGCGTTGATGGTACGTATCTATACGGTAAGTACAGAGGCTGCATGTTAATTGCTACAGGTGTTGATGCTAATAACGGTATATTTCCGTTGGGATTTGCTATTGTCGAGGGTGAAAATACATCATCCTGGTCATGGTTTTTCCGCAACCTCAAAAATATCCCATCTGTTCTTCATAGAACGGATTTATGCATCATATCTGATAGACATCCGGGAATACTAGCTGCAATGAGATCTGTATTTCCGACGACCCCACATAGGTTTTGCCTACGACACTTCAGGCAAAATTTTGATCGAAAATTTAAAAATTCGGATCTACATAAACTTATGTACAGAGCCGGTGAAACGCCTGACCCTAATGTTCACGACATATACATGACGAAAATTGGGGAGATGAGTCAAGCCACGAAAGCGTGGTTAGATGAGTATCCAGTACGCATGTGGTCACAAGCACATGATGATGGGTGCAGATATCTCCTAATGACGACTAATATGTTTGAAAGCTTCAACGGGGTCCTTAAAGGGGTTAGAGGCTTACCGATACAGGGGTTGATTGTTCGAACATTTTTTCGGATGAATACTTATTTTGTGCACAGAAGAGAAAAGTCCTTGGCGATGGACACTCCGCTCACCGCGTATTACGAAGATATCTTTCGGAAAAGGGAGCGCAGAGCACAATACTACAGATCCGAAAGGTTTGACACGGCGGAGTTTCAGGTGACGGGCGGTAATGGGAATCAATATACCGTGAACTTTAGAGATGAAGGGCTCTCTTCGTGTACATGCGGTCTTTTCCAGCAACAACATTTACCTTGTGCCCACGCAATTGCTGCTGCGAGCAGTATGCATACCTCACATTACAATTTTGCTTCCCATTACTATACAGTTTCTAATTACCAAGGTGCATACGATCCAAAATTTCATCCTATACCGGACAGTCGCTATTGGCACTACTATACTGCCAACAGACAAACACCGACTGTATTACCGCCGGAAAAAAATATAAGGCCCGGAAGACCTAAGGTACGTCGAGATCGAATGACAATGGATGCTGATTCTCAGCAAAGGCAATCCAGATGTAGCCTATGCAAACAATCAGGCCATTATAGGACCTGATGTCCAGGATATGCATCAGGGGCGGGACCTTCAGGATCGTGACAAGTGCACTCAGATTTTTTTGTATTATAAATTTGACGGATTCATTTTGTTATTATAAATTTGACCGTCGATATAGCATTTACATTTTACGAATAGATAGGATTTTTTGGCATTGTAAATTTTGACGGATTCATTCTGTAAAAAAAAATTTGATATAGTGAAATTTTATTATTTAATTTAAATATTTTTTTTTGTCTATTTAATTTTATTTTATTTTTAAGAATTATAATTATAATTATAATTATAATAATAATAATATTATAATTATAAACGTTAATAATTAAAATTAAAAATTAATTTAATTAAAAAAAAAGGGGGCGGGTTCTGGGAACCCGCCCCCTATACAAATGTATAGGGGGCGGGTTCCCAGAACCCGCCCTCTATAGAAAACTATAGAGGGCGGGTTCTGGGAACCCGCCCCCTATACTGGGGGTGGGGGTGGGCCAGGGGGGTGGTTTGAAACCACCCTATTCCCATAAATAAAATTCCCCCCGTCCTATTTTTATAATTTAATTTTAAAATTATAATATTTCAAAAAAAAACCCTATATATATATATAAACCAAAAGAATATAAAAACGCCGATCACAAACTATCAACCAAATTAGCTGTAGTTAAAAAAAAAGAGAAGAAAAATTAAACATTCTCACAAATTAACTAGCACTACGTATAAGAAAATAGAGCAGAAATGATGGGCACACACGCCCGCGCGCACAATGGAGATAGAACCACAGACATGAGAGTACCCCATTGCTACTCCTTGTTGTTCTTGAGAGAGAAGAGTGAGAGCTTCAAAGTTTGAGTTTGGTTTGCTTGAGACTATAAGAGATGAGAGGCTCTGGTATAGATTTATCAAGGTTAGACCTTGTAGAAGTAGAACTAGGTAGGAAATAATTTCAAATTTTAATTTTGGCGACTCTTGGGTTGTTGTTGGGTCTTAAATCCTGATGCTTTCCTTTCCAAAAATGCATGGTTTTCATTTAACATGTAGGTTAATGATCAAACAGATTGCATTTTTAGTCCCAAGGTTCCAACATTTGGTGACGGTATCATGAATTTGGCTTCAAATATGATATTCTTGTTTTCATTTTTGAGATATCTGTCATTATTTTTCAATTTCGGGCCAAATTAATTGCTTTTGCTATAAAATTATTCATGGCAATGATTTCTTTCTCCTCCACATTTGATTAATGATTTGAAAATTTCTTACTTATGGCAGGAATGGATAACAATCAAGACTATGCAATGGACGGGCAGCCCTAAAATTTTACCGGATTAATCAATCACATCGATGCTAATGATCTCGTCGACTGTAATATCAATGGTGAAAGCGAGGATGAGGAAGATGAGGATGGAGAAAATGAGAATGCTAATAATGATGCCGGTGATATCATTAATAGTAACGTTGTTATTTATGTTGGTATGGAATTTCCTGCTGATGAAGAAGCATACAATACTTACAACTCGTTTGCAAAACTTAGTGGTTTCTCCGTTCGCAAGTCGACGAGTGCGAGAAATAAGGATGGTGTAGTAAATTGAAAGAAATTTGTATGCAGTAAAGAAGGGTATAAAAGTTTGAAGGACAAAAGAAAGCAAGGGAAAGAAGTTAAAATAAGAAAACAACCTGTGAGAGAAAGTTGTCATGCAAGAATTATCATACATAGAACCACAAACGATATTTGGAGGTATAGATGATCTACACAGTCATCCTTTATTGTCTACGCCATCAAAAATTTCTACTCTACGTTCTTATTGTATAGATCATCAAAAGCCTGCATGCAAATTATTGATGAATTGATTTCTTGATTGTGGTGCGGGACCGTCATAGATTGCTGATTTAATAAATACTATAGGTGGGGATAATTCGGTTGATGTCATCCCACAACAAATCATTAACTATTTCAAATCAAAAAGAAGAAATAATATGGGTCATCAATATGTGTTTGTAATACAACAATTTATTGAGAGGCAAGCTGTAGATATTCAATTTTACTATGCACTTGAGCTTGATGTTAGGGGAACTTGTAAAAGTATTTTTTGGGCGGATGGAAGAGCTAGAGTTAGCTATATGTAATTTAATGATGTTATGGTTTTTGATATCACATATAAGACTAACAGTTTTCTAATGCCATTTGCACCTTTCACCGGAGTTGATCACCATCGACAATCATCATTATTTGGATGCACTCTTTTAGTGGATGAGAAAGAGGAGGCTTTTGTTTGGTTATTTCAGCAATGATTAAAATGCATGTGGGGTAAAGCGCCAGCCGTAATTATTACAGATCAGGATCCTGCAATTTGTAATGCTATTAAGAGGGTTTTTCCAAAAACCTTGCATAGATACTGTATATGGCATATAGCTTTGCATGAAGATGAGCATCTCCGTTCTTTACGTCACATTTTTGCTACTTTCGACGAGGATTATAAGAAATGAAGTAGATATAATAACATTATTGAAGAAAGTGAGAAGTAATGGGTGACTTTGAATGATAAGTATAGAAGAACTTTTGAAAAACCGTTTTATGAAAAAGCGAAAAACGAAATGAAATCTTGGAGATGGTTGCGAAACATGTATGACCAAAGATATCATTGGGCTAACGCCTATTTGAAAGATATGTTTTTTTGTTGGCATGAGATCAAGTCGGAGAAGTGAGTATGAACTAATTCTTTGATGGTTTCATTAATTTTAGCACGCCATTGTTTTAATTTGTTGAACAATATGATAAAGCACTAGTTGCTTAACGTAAAAAAGAGGAAAAAGAAAACACGCGTTGCTTAACGACAAAACCAGATTTTCACGGCATGCATGACATGGAGGTTTGTGTAGTAAAGGTATATATTGCTAATTTATTTGAGATATTCCAAAATGAGTTTCGAAATGTATTTCATTGTTGGCATAATATGGGTGGTATAGAAGAGTTCTGCACCATTTATAATGTGGTTTGCAAGATAGATGGAAAAATTAATATCTACCATGTGAAGTGCAACCCAATGGAAGAGCTCTTCAAATGTTCGTGCACTATGTTTGAGACTGACGGTGTACTATGTAAACATATATTATATGTAATGAAGAAGATATTGTTTATGCAAACCATCCCAAAACAATATATTCTATCAAGATGGACTCTTGGTGTTAGGCATAACATCACTAAGGGTTGTGGAGCACATGCAAATATTGACCGGGGATTGTCAACAAATGCAGCAAATAGAGCAATTACATCTTTTTGCTTCATGGAGACTTCGTGCAAAACTGAATAAAGCTGTAGACTTGGTGGCGGAGAATCGAGATCTTTACGAAAAAATTGAAGAGTTTATTAATAATATGCTGCAACAATGCAATTTAAATCATGAAGAAGAGCCAGGCACTCAAGTTAGTTCTACTACGACATCTTCTTATCTATCTCATATAACGATCAAAGATTTCGAAAAATAACCATAAGGGTCGTCCTGCTATTGCATCTCGAATTCCATCCGGAATAGAAGTATCGCAATCAAAACCTCAAAATAGGTCGTAAACTTGTAGTAATTGTCACGAAAAGGGTCATGATATGAGAACTTGTCCACTTTTAAGGGTATTAATATTCTATTTTCGTTTGTTCTTATTGTTGTCATTAATTTTTTTATAAATGATGATTGATATCTAACATGAGTTATTTTTAGGTATAGGATGCTTCTAACGGAAAGGAGTGAAGATATTTCTCTATTTGCTTTTGGAGCAGAATAATAGATTTTTGTTGATGATTTTTTGGAGCTTGTTTAGTAATTATTAGTGTTTTTATTGTTATGAGTTGGATGTATTTGGAGATTTATATTAGCATTTATGTTGTGTTAGTATTTTTATTGTTATGGTTTAGAATTACTTTGATATTAATATTGGCATTTATATAGTGCTGGTTTGAAATATCATTATTATTTTGTCCCAGTTTGTAATTTATTTTGTTGAGAAATGATTGAACATGTGGAAAAAAACCTATTGTAAATTTGAATTTTTTTATGATTTTTGACAGGAAAATACTTACCGGGTAAAAAGAGAGAAGGAAATGGAAATCAAAATAAACCAATATATACTCACCATTTCATTAACACCATTGAATGTGAAGTAATAAGTCAATCCCTTAAAATTTTGACATGTTCAAGTTGTTGGATATAATATGTATAATAACACAAAAGATATGACATATACAATAACAAAAAAATACTGCATTTAGTTCAAAGCATATGAAATTACAATTGTCAAATCAAATTTCTTATAATCGATGAAAGAGTTGAATTCAAAATGAACCAGTCTCATGCAAAATATTATTAAAAAATGTATTAGCATTACAAAGAAATCAGTTAAGTATATACATCATTCTAACTCTAAAAAATGAGGTACACACCGAATTTCTATGCCTAGCTCTTGAACTATTGCACAATATATTTTACAAAGTGAAGTAGCTCATTTTCTCAGCAAGTAGCTGCCTTCAAATCTACTGTTTCTTCTGTGCAATATCGCCATTGATCTTTAGCTCATCGCTATGCTCAATCTTTCGACTAACTTTAATCGTCGAAAATTTTTCAGGCAACTCATAGAGAAGAGAACTATCATGAGGTTATCTACGTTTCACTTTCTAACAGATGCAACGACCACCTGACAAATTCTCGTGATTGGGATTCCTCCAGGCCTGTGAAATCTATTAAGCTAGGTGCCCGTGAAAAAGCTTCCTATAGACAATCCCATGAAAATTGTGGGAATACCAAATCCCAATCCCCAACCCCAATTATCTTGCACCCACACAAGAAAGTTGCTTGAAATGAGAGCACCGATGTTGATGGAGAAATAGAACCAATTGAAGAAAGAGCCCTTCTTCACTCTCTCTGTCGCATCTGTATCATCAAACTGGTCGGTCCCAAAGGATTATACACAGGGTTTGATGCCACATGTCCCTAATGCAATCAGATATAGACCAACGAAGAATACGAAGTACTGAGCCATGCTTGCTTCGGGACATATAAACTCAAGACATGGAGGCGGCTTGTGTAAGTTCGCTATGCTCTCTACAATAGGGTTTATAATATGGCGGAAGCGATAGTTTTAAAAATTTAGAGAGCAACTACAAGCAAATATAGGATCAAGAACAACATCTACAACATGCAACAAAACTAGTAAGCTAAAACAAAAAAGTTGGCGAATTACAACCTTTGTAGCATGTTAGCCACCTCTTCTTGGACTCCAGCTAGTCTTCACGAAACCCAGAACAAGCTTTCTCGATGATCTCTTCATCGAAAATGATCCACCTTAAGATAACTCCAACACAAGGTTTAATTTTAAATTGATCTCATCAAAATGAAGCAACCCACTAATTAAACTTGCTAAGAATGATTAGTAGGAGATATAGAATAATTAGCTCACTTAATTTTTCTCTTTTCTTTTTCCATTCCTCACTTGAAGAAAATCAAGAGAGAGCAAAGAACCATGGAGGAGATGAAAGTATGAAGAAAATAAGCATGGCTAAAGATGAGAAAAAATCCAAGAACGAGTCATTACTAATGAGTCACACAAATAAGTCATCAAGTCTACAACTATCTTAAAATCATGACTCATTCTCATTTAAACAAACGAAAGAATTAAAGCGTTCTCATCTTTCATACAATTCTTATACACCCATCTTTAATGTATCATCATACATTAAACAATATTTATATCAAATATAAATATTAATTAAAAGAAGAAAATAATAAAGTGAGCATGATATTAGTTAATATATAAATATATATTTAATTATTAAATCAACACTTGATTTAATAATCCGGTTATATCATATATATATACCGACCAAATCAATTAACACCCGATTAAAATACGTGTATTAAATACACGTGTTTAATCGAACTCCTGCATGTATCCCTATACGTGCCCTACATCGTTTCGCATGTGCTGGAAAACCTCTGTGTGGGACTCTAAAGACTCGACAATACGCTGGCAGTAGGTTATGATCATATCCATAACCCATAAGTACATCAGCGGTACTAGCTGGACGTAACGGCTACCCAGGTATTGATCGAAAGAAGGTCAACGAGTAAGCCCATCTGAACCCTGCAAAGTCTATCAGTAACATTACCGTACAGTTCGGTCTCTTCATTTAAGAGTATCGTATATCGGGTCTAGGGTTTGGATTCTGTCAGACCCTAATAACTCGATAAGTCGTGCGACAGAGGACTCATAACCAGCTGGAGATACAACTGATAACACTTATCAGTTTATCTCCATTGCGATGGCCATCAACTTGTGGTTGTAGTCATGTCCTGCATAGCGCGACATCAACTCCCTATACCGGGAGAGACAAATCCCCTCGACCGCTCATTGCCTCCACGTGCTTCGGGACTATACCCAACAAAAACCTATTTACACGACTCCTTTGAGCCATGCTAGGGTAGAAGTCTAAGTATAGTGGGAATACACATAAGACACTATGGCGATCTCAGGTCTTTAGGAACTACCATGTACTCATGTCACCAGAGAACTGATATCTGACATTGGTATATTACCAACTAGGAGTTCTCGATGTGTCCGTCCAGTGTAACTCATCCAATGAGCACCTCTATACAATCCTTGATTTCAAACACCAATAGCTACAAGATCAGCTATCGCCTTCCAACCGGATCAGGAAACATACACACTAGTCTAAATTGGAGTACCGATGCACAGTCTCGATACTCCTACGACTAGGGACATTTGAGGATGTGCTTATTGACAACCCAGGCCCCACTAGTATGATCTCCATCATCGTCCTGGTAGTCAAGCAAAATCCTAGGGCTTTATCTCATGTCTAAACGATACGTGATAGTGAATAAAACGCATCACATGAAAGATATAGACAAACCAGACAGCGTACTATCATTTCGAGTAAGATTGATATCTCGTATAGGTCTTCTTTCGATTACAATAATTGACTTGAGGGCATCTATATCCAACAATCTCCTACTTGCATTAAAGGCCAATTATTGCGGTATCGCATATCCAAATTCTGTACTAGCAGTTTCGCAAACTGTGTTCGAGAACTAACCTCAATGAGTGGACCCGGCACAACGCATCTATCTATTTCTCCCTGAATCTCAACTTCGCGGAGATCAAATATCTCCCGAACTGAGCGATACCTGTCTTAGTATTTGCCTAGACAGACGATGGGATCATGTTCATAAATGAACAATTATATCCAGCGAATTCTCGGGCGGTATTTTTTGCTGATTCACAATCAGCATCTAGCGCCACGACTATCTCAGTATCCCACTTGGAACTCTTTCCAATATATTGTTCTTCAAAAGAGGGTAAACTTATAACTCGCAACAGACGCTCTATCTTCTATGGAAAGCTAGAATCGGTAACCACCTCCTTCTGGAGGCTGCCATTACCATACATCAAGAATATCAAATGCTCTTCACTGTTGCCCCATGTTTCTTTAGGATTGGACTGATATCTATATCCTATATGGAGAAACGCATATGACCACCATTGTTTTACTAATTTGCAGTATAGGAACATCACTTCCTATTATGAGTATGTCATCCACATACCATATGAGGAATCTGATAACACTCCCTACCATCTTCTTACAAATACCAGGTTTATCTCTCATTTTGATAAAATCAAACGCTTTGACCGTACCATCAAAACATATAATCCTTCTCCGCTATACCTGCTTTAGTCTAAATATAGACTTAAGCAACTTGCATGTTTACCGCTGCTATCAGTAACTAAAATAATCCTCTGGCAGAGTCATATACACGTACACTTCTAAATTCAATTTAGAAAAACGTTATAGTCATCCACATGCCAGATATCATAGTCATGAAAGACAACAATGGCAAGTTATATCCGTATGGACTTCAGCGCAGACACTGAAATAATAGTTTCATCACAATCCACTACGGGTATTCGATAAAAACTTTTTACTACAAGTCTAGCCTTATCAGGTTAGTGCATTTCCATTTGCACTAATATTGCAAGATCTACTTGCTCTTAATGGATTTTACCCCTTCAGGAACACCCAACAAAGTCCACACTTTTTTGCAGTGCATGGAGTCCAACTAGGATACTCGGTACCCAGCCATCAGTCGGAAGTCACCATTTCCCATAGCCTATTGATTACTAGTAGGGTCATCATCACATTATGCATGCCTCCCTGTCACCGTTTATGAGAGAACTGAAGTATCTCTCGGGTGGTTGAGGTCACTTACCAAATCTTCGGAGTAGGCTAAGGTTTGTCATGATCAATTGAATCTCCAGGTTCTACTAAATTTTCAGTAACCATCTGTTGTTCTGGAATTATTTTCAGTTCTACCATACTCCCACTATTCCCGCCAAAAATTTTGGCTCAAAGCTTGTTATTCCCTTTGTAAATTTAGAGGGCGGCCCCCATGTGTTAAACACATGATCACTGACATGCAAAGCATGTGAGTAATGGCTTCAGATATATTTAAATCCTATGACAGCCCCTATGTGTAAAGCACGTGAGTACCTGCTACAGTTAGGATTAAATCCTATAGCAGTGCCTGCGTGTTAAACACGTGAGCACTTATATGTAAAGCATGCGAGTACCAGCTTCAGAAAGGATTAAATCCTATGATAGCCCTCACGTGTTAAACACGTGAGCACCCACGTGTTAAACACGTGAGTTCCCTTACCGCATTCTTGCGGCAGCGCTCACATGCAAAGCACGTGATCGCCGCTGCCATATATGTATATGGCAGCGCTCACGTGAAAGAACGTAAGTGCTCCAATTTAAACGCTCTCATCTGATAAAATTAAATTCTACGTGATAGAATTAAATTATATTTGGGAAATATTTTCTCTGATTTTTCTAATATGGAAAGATCTTTCACTAACAGAGAATCTTGGGATTTAAAATCCAATAGTGAAAAAATATCACCAATTAAATTATCTGATAAAATTAAATTCTATATGATAGAATTAGATTTTATTTGGGAAATATTTTCCCTGATCTTTCTAAAATAAGAAAGATTTTCTCTGTTAAACAAAATAAAATTCTATGGTTAGGAAAATATCTTCCTAATAAGATATTCATATGATAGAATAAAATTCTATATTAGGAAAATATTCTTATAATCTTATTAAAACAAATAAGAAATCTTCATTGGTAAATAGAAAGCCTTTGGATTAAAAATCCAACGGTGAATAAAATTCACTAGTTGATCTTTAAGATCAATTTGATTGATTATGGAATCAATCATGATCTCACAATGAGAATTTTTCTCACACAAATCGATCTTTTCTTTTTCCTATAAATAAGAGTAAAGAGATTAAATTACGGAGAGAGGAGACCCCCCAGAAGCCTCTGTAAAAAAAAATACAAAAAGTTCTCCAAAAGCTCCCACAAAATAACAGAGAATTTTATCCTCAAAAAAGATGATCTTCTTCCTCTCAAACCCTAGGTAAAGAAAAAAGCAGAGATCAAAATATCTACTTTACTTATCATATCATATCTAAGGGTTTAACCCCTTAAAAGAATTTAGTTCTTTCTCTGGATCTGAAATCCACAAGATAAGTCTCGCACAAGTTGAGAATTTAATTCTCATCGGGAAGATCTTGTTTTTGAGAATCAAAAATTCAGGAGAGAACAATGTAAGAAAGGACATGAAGAAGATGGAGTTTATACTCCAGGAACTTAGTTCCTTCATAATCAAGAACTTAGTTCTTAAAGAACCTAATCTCAGATCCTCAAAATAGTGATCTTGGTGATCATTAATGGTCAAAATACCATTAACAGAAGCTAAGCTTCTCTGAAATTTAAAAAGATAAGCGGAGATTAAATTTCTAAGGAAGAAACGCCACATGTGATATCCATGTGAGCGCTAAGGGGAAAATCAAACAAAAGCGCCTTACGTGAAATGCATGTAAGCACCTAAAACAACAGCTCACGTGAAAGACACGTAAGCACTCAAAAGAAACCATGAAGATAACGTCTCACGTGATATCTATATGAGCGCTTAACAGAAACAGATGATAGCGTCTCACGTGATATTCGCGTGAGCGCATAGAAGCTCAGAAACTCAGCGCCACACGTGCCATACACGTGAGCGCTTGAAAAACGCCAGAGACTCAGCGCCTTATGTGATATTCACGTGAGCGCTACGTGACTGAGTTCTTAGCACTGCTGGGTGATATAGAAATCCAATCTTAGCCCAAATTAGCTAAGTTTGTGAAGCTTGAGCTTCTTCTTTGATTTTAAATCAACTGAACCCATATGCTCGTGATATCCAATTTGATCTTAGTCCCATATACGACTGATGATCTTTCATTGATGATATCCAAATTGATCTTAGTCCAATATACGACTAATGATCTTTATCTTAGTATCATATAAGACTAATGATCCTTGGTTCTGACATGATCATTTCCCTCATATATGGGATTTGGTTCAAGGGTACATATTTCCACACCTTTTATATATGTCGTTGTAATTTCTCAACATTTTCAAAGAGGTGGCGGGTCCCAACAACCAATAACTCTTTCGTCCCAAACACGGGAATGTTGGACCGAAATTTCCTTAAACTAATTCATCCCAAACACGGGAATGTTGGACCGAAATGTCCTTAAACTAATATTCGTCCCAAACACGGGAATGTTGGACCGAAATGTCCTTACACTAATATTCATCCCAAAAACGGGAATGCTGGACCGAAATTTCCTTAAACTAATATTAGACCGCGATGTTCTTAAACTAATATATGTTTGGCCTTATGGCTTGTCTCCATATTGACCCCCGTATACAATCCACAGGCACAAGCAAGCCATATTCCATCCATGTCTCCCATGGGCCGCGATGTCCTTAAACTAATATGTTTTGCCCAACGGACTGTCTCCATATTGACTATCGTATACTATCCATGGGCTATTCATATATAATTTAATGATCAGTTGAGCCCATAGCTCATTGTTCCTAAGTCGATCTTAGTCTCATATATGACCAACGATCCTTAAATCAAACCCATATATTCCATGAACTTATAGACTTCATTTATATAAGATTTGCGTCCTAAGTTCAAAACCCCAAATCTAATATACGGATTTAGACTAATCCGCGCCCTACGGGCATGATAAGATTAGTCTCTGTATACAATCCAAGGACAACCTCATATAAAACAAATATAACACGTCATGAAGTGACCTACCGGAGCAGAAAAAAGTTGTTATCACAACGCAATAATGCAATTAACTGCAGGGGCTTACGTCTACAGGGAAGAGCGTCCCCATAATTAAAAAATCCTCATAAATGAGGGGGAATCCAATAAAGTCACGCTACATCGGTCGCATCTGTCCAAACCTCCGATATACGGTGCCATAAATTAACTTGGCATCTTCGGAGAGGTGGACGGATATGTTCCAAATAGTATCTGCCCCCAAATTCAGGCAAGACGACCTATCCCAGTTCGTCTCTGTTTTCGGCGGTAAACAGATTCTGGCACGCCCAGTGTGACCTTTTTTTTCTTTCCACTCCACACTTCGTGCGTCGTGTTTTTCCGCGATCAAATAATCGCGTTATATAAGTTTGTAGTTGCTCTTGGGTGATGAGATACTGAAGCTGGCATTTTGTCTCTTTCTAGTATGGCGTTTGCTTCCACTCACCGCAACTCAGGCTTTGTCACACCTGGTGGAGTCAAGTATGAGCCACTTACTGTCTCAAATCTCTGTAATTCGGCTCTTCAAAAGATCAGTGAGCTTATCTTCGGCTCTATGCTCCCATCTCTTACCCTCAATGCCTCAACGCCGAAGGTGAAAGCCCAGAAGATGTCTGTCTTCTACAGGCTAAATCCTCAAGCTTCAGCTCTGCCGACGGAATCGGTTTGCATACAACTGGCTCCTGTCGAGGACCAAGGTCAACACAGGGGACATAATTGTTTACCGCCGAAAGACGTGACCGGGACGTTAGGACGTCTGGCCTGAATTTTGGGGCAGATGCTATTTGGTTTTATCCATCCATCTCTCCGAAAATGCCAAGTTGATTTATGGCACCATGCTTCGGAGGTTTGGACGAATGCGGCAGTTGTAGCAGACTTCGTCAGATTCCCCCTAGTTTGTGATGGGTTTTTGATTGTGGGGACGCTTTTCCCTGCAGGCGCAAGCCCCAGCAGTTAATTACATTACCGCGTAGCGATAACCACTTTCTCCTGCTCCATATGTTCACTTCGTGTCGTGTGTGTTTGTTTTATTTTTTGGTTGCCCGTGAATTATATACGGAGACTAATTAGTGTTGTCGCCCGTAGGCGAGGATTAGTCCAAATCCGTATTTTCTTAGATTTGGGTTTGGTTTGTTTTAAGGCTCGTTAATTTCGCTCGTTAATCTCGTTTGAGATTAAGATTAACTTAAATGTTTGTTGAGAATACGTTAGACTAATTTTAGACTAAGATCTACTCAACGGGGGTTTAGGATCATTTTTGATCCAACGAAAGAGCATTTGGGCTCTATCATCTTAGTTTAGGGACATTGCGGTCCACTGGGTTTAAGGACATCATAGTCCGTGTTTAAAGAGATCATAGTCTGTAGGGTTTAAAGACATCATAGTCTGTTGTTTAAAGACATCATAGTCTAAAGGGTTTAGGTTTAACAAAAATTTATTGGTTATTGGGACCCTCCATCTTTCTGAAGACGTTGAAGAATTACAATGACATATATCAGAGATATGAAGAGATGTACTCTTGAACCAGTGAATATTCATCAAAGATTTGATGATCTTGCTTGGGACTAAGTCCAATTTAAAAGCATATGGGTTGGGTTAATTTAGGATTTGACCAACCTTGGGCCCAGCCTACTTGATTATTTGTTTAGGCTTGGTCCCCTTTCTGCATCAGCAGTACTGTGCATTGAAATGGGTTCTGACACCCTTTATTCTTTTTGTTTTATTTGTATTCTTTTATACGGAGTGTTGAACACTTGATAGCGCTCACGTGAGGAACACGTGGAGCGCTTGGCACTGAGTGCCAGGCAATGAGTTCTAAGTACTTTTTATTAAGTAGCTCCCACGTGGGGAGCACGTGAAGCGCTCGGCGCTGAGCGCCAAACCTTGAGTGCTAAGCACTCCTTATTAAATAGCTCCCACGTGAGGAGCACGTGGAGCGCTCGGCGCTGAGCGCCAAACTTTGAGTGCTAAGCGCTCCTTAATAAATAGCGCCCACGTGAGGGGCACGTGGAGCGCTTGGCGCAGAGCGCCAGGCACTGTTTTTTGGCAGTTCTGATCAGTTCGGTGCTCTGAGAATTAAATTCTCGTTTATGATAGATTTTGTCTCATGGATCTAAGAACTAAGTTCTTCTTTTATGAGGCGATGTTATGATCTCTTTTGTTTTTCTTTATGAGAGACTTTGTCTTATGGATCTAAGAACTAAGTTCTTCTTTTATGAAGAGATACTATGATCTCTTTTGTTTTTCTTTACCTTGAAGAGAGGTAGTTCTCGCCTTGAATTCTGAAACTTATGGGGGAGTTCTTCTGTTCAAGACTTTAAGTCTTGGGTCCTTTATATAGGGGAGGCTGATTTGTTGAATCAGTTAAGGAATTCTCTCATTTAGAGATCTCTAATTGATTTGGGGAATTTATCCACCGTTGGATCTTTGATCCAAGGACTTCTATTTTACAGAAGACATTTTTCTTATTTTTAACAAGATTGGGAAAATATTTTCCCATACAGAACTTATTCTATATCTTAGTGATTTTTAATCACCATTGGATCTTTTGATCCAGCTGTGCTCTGATTTACAGAACACAATCTTTCTTATTTAGAAAGATTTGAGAAGTATTTCCTCAGTCAGAATTTAATTCTGTATCTTAGTGATTTTTAATCACCATTGGACTTTTGATCCAACGGTGCTCTGATTTTCAGAGCACAATCTTTCTTGTTTAGAAAAATTTAAGGATATTTTCTCAATCAGAATTTAATTCTGTATTCTGATGATTTATCATCTCTGTTGGATCTTTGATCCAAGGGTGGAGAACTTTTAGTTCTGGCGCTGGCGCTCTCGTGCTTTGCACGTGAGGAGCTGCCTCAGAGTGTTTAACTCTTGGCGCTAGCGCTCTTGGCACTCTCGTGCTTTACACGTGAGGCGCTGCCTCAGAGTGTTTAACTTCTTGGCGCTGGCGCTCTCGTGCTCTGCACATGAGGCGCTGCCTTAGATTGTTTAACTCTTGGCGCTGGCGCTGTTGGCACTCTCGTGCTTTACACGTGAGGTGCTACCTCAGAGTGTTTTACTCTTGGCGCTGGCGCTCTCGTGCTCTGCATGTAAGGCGCTATCTCAGTTCAAATTTTGAACAGAGCCCTGCTCTCTTATTAGGGGGAAACAATAATATTCATGCTCTCAAAGAAATCAGGGGGAAAGCTCAGCAAACTCCTAAGACTGATGAATCTCCGTTCGTAAGACATCATCGACGTCGATATAAGCGTCAACTAAGAAAAACTGGGGGCAATTCTCCGTCTGGTCCTGCTTCAACTCCAATGGCGAATGCTGCTGTTCCAACTGGGAACAGCTTCGAGCTACAGTGAAGGGTCAAACAAAATTCCCCCACCACAGTACTGAAGAAGTCTCTGCAGCCTATGGAGATCCAACGAGAGCAGAAAACAGTTCGCTCCCCAAAAGAACTTTCCTCATCTATATATAAGGTGTGGAAGGAAGACAGTCTTTGTCCGCGGCTCTTCCCCTGAGCGTTAGCCAAACTCTGACAACACCTCTTCCAAATACAATGGGACTCATCCCAAGGCAGTTCCTAATATGATGGTTCTTCCTAAAACGGCTTCTCACAAACAAGAGAGGCCAGATGAAGCTCAAGCGCCCGAAGCAAAATCTAGAGGCTAAAGTTCCAAATGCCCCAAGCCTAGGGGCATGGTAGTTCACACAATCCATATGGTGAGCTTCAAAAATGAAAGTCGAGCCTCTACTAGTCACAGACCACATACTCGGTCTCCAACAAAAGCTCAACTGCAATGTGAAAAGTTGCAGAAGATGTTTGCTCAGGCGGCAACACTCGCTAGTCCACTATCTAAGGAATATCCCAAGGACGCACCCGAAAAAAAAAGTTGGGTAGGAGTCGGATAATGATTTCTTGAAGCGCGCTCTCAAGAAAAGGGATGAATAAGCGGTAGAGATGTCCGCTAAAATGAACCAAATGGCCCTCTTGATTCAGAATATGGCTGAAATGATGGTTCAATCAGATCCACTGGCAGATGAACAGCTGGTAATCGCTTTTAAAGACAAGGTGATATTTCAAATACTCTGCAAGCCTCATCAACGGCTAAAGAGGAAATGATCCCAAAAGAAAAGCTGGATGCATATATCGCTCAGCAAGTCAAAACTCACTATACCAGTGAAGCTGCAAATAGGTCGATCAAGACTGGTCGACCATATCCAACGTGCTATGATCAAGTACAGTACTTGCCAGAATACATACTTCTGACGTTCCACATGTACAAAGGGACCGGAAATCCTCGCCAGCAGATCACGCCTTTTAAATCCATGTGCTGCAACACTGGAGGAAATGATATACTGCTCCTTCAACAGTTCGTCAGCATTCTAGTGGGCATTGCGTTCGAATGGTATGCGGAACTCCAAAATAACTCTGTGAATATTTTCGACGAGATGGAGATTATTTTCTGTCATAGATTCTCCAGTGCGAATAAATGCACTACCGTGGCAGTGTTAGTCAATGAAAGGGTTGGACCGAATGAGACCTGGGTTCAATATGTTACCCGATGGCGAAATCTCTGGTCAAAATGTGAGTAGAGTATCGGCGAAGCTCCAGCCGTGGGAATGTTCATAACCACCCTTGACCCAAATTCAAAGGTGTTCCCATATATGGCCATCTTCAAGCCAACGACCTTCTAAGTGCTCATAGATAAAATGGCTCGATTGGATTAGATGGGTCAAGACCCTTCCTCTTCCGATGAAGATATATGAATAATGGAGGCAAGGCGGCGTTTATCGCCAACGCTAAATAAAAAAGGGCGGCTTTGAAGCAACCTGTCGCAAAAATAGCAACAGCGCGGGTGTTTCCCTTGAAAAGATAGGGATACGAATACTCGCTCCCTCGAAATATGCGCAGGGGGCATCTTGCTCGCTGGAGGAGGAACTTCTATATGAGGTGATCTTTTCTTCAAATAACAGAAAGGATATTATGGGACCTACAAGCAGGTCCTGCAATCAAGTGGATTAGCCCACTTGAACTAGAAATCATGGAAGGGACGTAGAAACTATGTCCCACTCCTAAAATGGATGATGAGGGGAAAAGCTCCCAATTCAAGTTCATTCTTCTAAGGAGGAAAAAGATTTAGCAGAAAGAGTGATGTGATATCTCGTTCTTTCGTATATGAAGAAAATGCTCCGTTAGCGTCAGAAAGTGACATCGATGAGCAGGGGGCAGGTTCCATGTAAAGTGCTCTGTATTTCCTATAAAAACAATCTGATTGGTACGATGATAAATGAAGCAGTCCACGAGGGTGAAGATAGCCTAAGGAGTGAAGTGGCCACTCATACAACGGCCAAGCAACAGCTCCTAAGCAAGCGTCGGAAGGGATGAGTTATGTAACTCCCCGACCGAATGATAAATGTAGGACTGAAATGTCCCTAAACTAGCATTTTGCTCCGAACATGGAGATGTTGGACCGAAACATCCCTAAACTAGCGCTTCGTCCTGAACACGGGAATGTTGGACCGAAATGTCTCTAAACAAATAATGGACTGAAATATCCCTAAACTAGCGCGTCGTCCCAAACACGGCGATAATGGACCACAATGTCCCTAAACTAATATGCTCCTTAAGATCGACATTGCAATTGAAGTCCCACCGGTGAAGATTGCAATTCAAGTCCTACCGGCTACACAGTTACTCCAGTGAAAAAGCCACCCCCAAGTCCCACCGGCAAATAGATGGGTCATCTGTGGCGAAACTACTTTCGAGAGTTTCACCGTTCGCAAAAAAAGGTATGTCCACAAGCAAAATGGACACGGATGAAAACCCGAAAGGGATTCTGTTCCCGCCAAAAATTTCTGCGCAAAAGAGGCCAAGGTATCAAATGACAGCGATACGCTTAAGAAATTGCAAACCAGTATTTTTCGAGCTGTATTTTAACAAACTCTCGAATGAGAATCAGCTAAATTCTGATGGTATCGAAAGTGTTTCGAAAAATCCTTCGATTTGATATATTATGAGCATCATAATTCATTCAGAATCAAAATTTATGAGCAAATGTGCTATGCACGTGTAATGTTCTGCTACATAGGGGATACATTTTTAGTCCCAAATCGGGAAAAAGAGAAATCCTTTCTCTACCACTCCCATATAAATAAGAGGGGATATTTCTTATAAAAAATAGGATTCAATCCTCAAAGGAGCTTAGTTCTCCAAGTTAGGGCCTTAGCTGCCCCCTAATGCGCATATACGCAAACGCCACGTGCAACGCACATGCGCCCGCCGTGCGAGGATTCAATCCTCAAAGGAGCTTAGTTCTCCATAAGAGCTTATTCTCCAAGTTAGGGCCTTAGCTTCCCCCCCAAAATGTGCATATGCGCTATGTGCAATGCACGTGCGCCCGCCACGTGTGCACCACGTCCAACACACGTGCACCCGCCGTGCGAGGATTCAATCCTTAAAGGAGCTTAGTTCTCCACAGAAGCTTAGTTCTCCAAGGTAGGGCCTTAGCTGTCCCCCATGATGCATATATGCGCAAGCGCTACGTGCGACGCATGTATACCGGCCAAGTGCGCAACACGTGCGACGCACGTGCGCTCGCCAAATGCGCAACACGTGTGATGCACCTGCGCCCGCCAAGTGCGCAACACGTGCAACGCACGTGCGCGAACGCAAAGAAGCATTTTTCAGCAGTTAAAAGTTTAAGCTCCAACCTGTTCTTCCCCTGATGAGTGGGACATGGTTCAAAGGGTATATCCCTCCACACCTTCGATATATAGCGCTGTAATCTCTCAGTGTCGTCGGAGAGGTGGTGGGTCCCAATGACCAATGATCCTTCTTTTCAAAAAGGAGGAAATACAGAGGAACCCCCCATAAGCTTCGAAAAAAACAAGCAGAAAGCTTCAAAAAGGAAGAAAGAAGAAGATCTCCCTTCTCAGAGAAAAAACTCTAGGTAAATAAAAAAGAAGAGAGATCAAAGCATCTCGTTTACCTATTGAAGAGTTTAACCCTTTTAAAAAAGAAAAACTTAGTTCTTTCTCTGGATCTAAGATTCACAAGACAAGTCTCCAACAAGTTGAGAATTTAATTTTCATCGGGACGAACTTGTTCTTAGATATCAAAGATTCAGAAAAGAACAAGGAAATTGAACTCCTCAGAATAAAATATACAAGGAAAAATCACCGCCCGGCACCTCACGTGGACGCCACAAAATAATGAGTGCTTAGCACTCAGTGGCTGGCGCTCACCGCCCAGTGCTTCACGTGCCCTTCACGTGGGCGCTACAAAATAAGGAGTGCTTAGTACTCAGTGGTTGACGCTCAGCGCCCAGCGTCTCACGTGCCCTCCACATGGGCGCTACAAAATAAGGAGTGTTTAGCACTCAGTGGGGCGGCGCCCAGCGCCCAGCGCCTCACGTGTCCCTCACGTGAGCGCCACGGAACATAAAAGGTCTTGACACTCCCCAGGCAACGCCTAGCGCCTAGCGTCTCACGTGCTTCGCACGCGGGCGCCATAAAGAGTGCTCAACACTCCATATAGAGTCAAAAAAAGAGAATAAAGTGTGAGCGTCAGAACTTACATAAGTGCTCAGCACTTTTTGCACAAACAAAGGGGACTGAGCCCAAACCAGTGCTTAGCACTTCTTTTCAAAATAAAAAGAAAACTGAGTGGACCAAGTCCAAGTTGGCTAGGTCCCTAATTCAGATCAACCGAGCCCATATGCTCACTACTTTCCAAATTGATCTTAGTCCTAAAAACGACTATCTATCTTTCAACCGATGATATCCCAAGACGATATTCGTCCCACATTCCCCCAAGGAAATCTTAGTCTCAAAATACGACTAATGATTTCTGGGTTGACCCCTAACTCCTTTTTTCCTCAAATAGGGGAATTGGTTCAAGCGTATATCTCTCCATACCTCTGATACATATTGTTGTAATTCTTCAACGTCTTCAGAGAGGTGGTGGGTCCCGACAGCCAATTGTTTTTTGGTGCACTTCCCAAGCTGACGTGCACATCCCAGATCAAACCACATCGCAAACTGGATGTGTCCCATATCATCATTTCTCATCCCGACACGTAACAAATACACGTGTGCGCAAGGTGATCAACAGACCGTAACGTCCTTAAACTAAACACCCACCTCCAAAATGGTGATCTACAGACCGAAACGTTCTCAAACTAAACGTTGTCTCCAAAATGGCGACAACGGACTGTGACATCCTTAAACTAAAAACCTCACCTTGAAAATGGTGATCTACAGACCAAAATGTTCTCAAACTAAACGTTGTCTCCAAAATGGCGACAACGGATCATAACGTCCTTAAACTAAAAACCTCACCTTGAAAATGGTGATCTACAGACCGAAATGTTCTCAAACTAAACGTTGTCTCCAAAAATGGTGACAACGGACCGTAACGTCCTTAAACTAAAACCTCACCTCAAAAATGGTGACCTACAGACCAAAATGTACTCAAATTACAACGTTGCCTCCAAAATGGCGACAACGGACCGTAACGTCCTTAAACTAAAACCTCACCTAAAAAATGGTGATCTACAAACCGAAACGTTCTCAAACTAAACGTTGCCTCCAAAATGGCGACAACGGACCGTAACATCCTTAAACTAAATCCTCACCTCAAAAATGGTGATCTACAGACCGAAACGTCCTCAAACTAAATGTTATCTCCAAAATGGTAACAACGGACCGTAACGTTCTTAAACTAAAACCTCACCTCAAAAAAGGGTTATCTACAGATCGAAACGTTCTCAAACTAAACATTGTCTCCAAAATGGCGACAACAGACCATAACGTCCTTAAACTAAACTCTCGCCTCCAAAATGGTGATCTACAGACCGAAACGTGCTCAAACTAAACGTTGTCTCCAAAATGGCGACAACGGACCATAACGTCCTTAAACTAAATTCTCACCTCAAAAATTATGATCTACAGACCAAAATGTCCTCAAACTAAAACTTCGCCTCCAAAACGGCGATAAGGGACTCAAACGTCCTTAAACTAAAACAACATAGCCCAAATTCTCTCTTGTTGGATCTGAAACAAAAATGATCCTAACACCCTGTTGAGTAGATCTTAGTCTCAAATTGGACTAACGTATCCTTAACAAAAAATCAATCGAGCCCCAAATGCCCACAAACATTTAAGTCGATCTTGATCTCAAAACATATCAACGATCCTTAAATCAACCCAAACCCAAATCTAAGATATACGGATTTGGACTAATCCATGCTCTACAGGCGACGACATAAATTAGTCTCCGTATGCAATCCACGGGTAATCTAAACAAATAAAAACACACACGACACGAAGTGAACTTCTGGAGCAGGAGAAAGTGGTTATCGCGATACGGTAACGTAATTAACTGCAGGGGCTTGTTCCTTCAGGGAAGAGCGTCCCTACAATCAAAAACCTCTCACAAACGAGGGGGAATCTGACGAAATCTGCTACAATGGCCGCATCCGTCCAAACCTCCGATACACGGTGCCATAAATCAACTTGGCATCTTCGGAGAGGTGGACGGATAAATCCAAATAGCATCTGCCCTCAAATTCTGGCAAGACGGCCTACGCGGTTTCGTCCCCGTTTTCGGCGGTAAACAGATTCTGACACGCCCGGTGGGACCTTTTTCTCTTTCCACTCCACACTTCGTATGTCGTGTTCGCGAAAAAATCGTGGTTTACTATGGTTGCCGCTGGATTCGAGGTACTAAGATTTGGTGTCTTGCTCCTGTCAAGTGTAAAGAAGATTAATGGCTTCCAAGTGTACCTGCAACAGCAACTCCCTCTCCATCCCTGCTGGAGGAGTGACATACGGGCCAAATGCGGCCTGCATCTTTTCAATGCCAGTAGAGCAGGTGACTCACCATGCTCCCGCCAGCAAGCTTCAGCGCCCCAGTGCCATCACAGGAAGCTCCAAAGAAGTTGGTCTTTGATCGACTTGCAACTACTACGGCCCCTCTCAACGGGTCGTCCAAGTCTGCCATCTCAGTCTTCAACAGGCTGAACCAAAGCTCAAGTGGGCCCGCAAAGAGGCTCGCAATACCCGAAGAGGTTATCCCGAAATGGATAGCCGTTCTAGCTCCGGAAGATGAAGTCGTCAAAGGGGCTTCTCCTACTAAAGATCGATCTTCGCAAGATTGGCCGTTCCAACTCCTGCTACGGGCCAATTCATCAAAAAGGCTTCCCCTACCAGAAAGTCGGCCTTCGCAAGATTGGTCGTCCCCTCTCAACGGACGTCAGTCTTTAATAGGCTGGCACCAGCAGTAGCCCTTCACCAAAGCAGGGGGCATGACGGAGCCACTTCCACGGTTGAGGTGATCCCATCTGCAAGACACGCTCGACGTCGCCACTGGCGCCGAGTGAGAAGAGCTGGGGGCAACTCCCCCTCTGGACTTACTCCACCAGCTCCAGTAGTGGAAGTTGACGCTGCTGTTCCAACCGGGAACAGCTTTGAACTGCTTAGGAGGGTGCGAAAGAACTCTCCGACCGCGGTGCTGAAGAAATCTCCCCCACCTGTTGAAAATATGATACAGGTGAAGCCGGAGCAGCCCCCTCAATGGCTGTCCTCCCAAGTCTACAGGGTCTGGTGGAAGGTCCAAGATTCTGTGATCAACAAAAACTACTCTCACCGACTGAAGAAAATAAAGGCTCGGCATGAGGAAGACCATCCCTCCACCATACAGCGAAGGACTTCTTTCATGAAGGCGCATGTTACAATCGCTCCTTCAACTTCGACCTCCCACAAAAAGAGAAGGCCGGAGAATCTCCCACCACCGGCGGCAAATCCCAAAGGTGATGGATCCAAACGCCCCAAGTCTGGGGGCATGATCGTGCACACGGTTTATATGGCTTCCGGAAAAGAGGAAAGCCGTGCTTCCGTGGCTCATCAGCTACAAACTCGGTCGTTGACTAAAGCTCAGGAGCAACAACAAAAGCTCCAGGAGATGCTGACGAAAATGGCAGCACTCACCGGGCAGAAAGAAAGACCGGAAGCAGCGTCTGAACAACGCCAAGAGCAGGAGACCGATACAGAGTTCTTGCGAAGGGTGCTGGAGAGAAAGGATATGGAAGCCGCGGAACAAACGGCTAATATAAAACAGATGGTGCTCCTGTTCCAAGACATGATTGGAATGATGATCCAACCAGAACCTCCAGCCGAAAATCCACCGATAATCATCGAGGATGACAGAAAGGAAACATCAAACCCTCTTCCGGCTTTATCAGCAGCCAGGGAGGAAACGATCTCCAAAGCTGCCTTTGATAACCACATAGCTCAGCAAATACGAGCTTATCAGGCAAGCGAAGCGGCTGGCCAAGTCGTCAGAATCGGGCGACCTTACCCAGGCTGGTACGATCAAATCAAGTACTCACCGGGATATACGATCCCCAAGTTCCTTATATACAAGGGGACATGCAACCCGCATTAGCACGTCGCCAGTTCAGAGCATTATGCGGCAATACTGGAGGCGACGACAAATTGCTGCTTCGCCGGTTCGTTGGCAGCTTGTCAGAGACGGCGTTTGAATGGTACTCGGAGCTCCCAAATGACCCCGTCAAAACATTCACAGAAATGGAGCTGCTATTCACACAGCGGTTCGCCAGCGCAAGCGAGCGCACCCCGATCACGGCATTAATCAATGCCAGGGTGAAGCCAAGAGAGACCTGGGTTCAATACGCAATCCGGTGGCGGAACCTATGGTCAAAATGCGAACAACGCATAGAAGAAGCTCCTGCTGTGGGCATGTTCGTAGGGACCCTCGATCCTCAGGCGACTTTATCCCGGTTTATGATGTTCTTCAAGCCGACCACCTTCCAGGCCTTGATCGACAACTTGGCCTAAATGGACCAGATGGGCCATACGCCGTCCTCTTCAAAAACGGATCCTCGAAATGAAAAGGGCAAAGGGAAAGCGGCCTTCGTTGCCAACGCTCAACAGCAACCGAGTGACCCGAAACCGGTTGCTCTCCAAAACAACGCGCGCCCGCGCCAATCCCTGGAAGAGAAGCTAGGACGTGCTTACCCGTTCCCATGTGATAAAACGAGGAGATTGTTCGAACTGGAAATGCGCAACAAACTCATCAAACTGCCGGATCCGAGACGTCCACTGCAGCCTGGTGACGTCAACAGTCCTAACTACTGCTCCTACCACAGAGTAGTGGGTCACCCAATTGAGGATTGCTACGTCTTCAAAAACTAGGTCGAGGACCAATACCGCCAAGGGAAATTCGCGCTACCAGAAAACTGGAGGGTGAACCCGCTACAGAGGCACGCTCCTAAAAAGGTGGATACGCCGGAAGAATCATGCTCATTTGTGGAAGAAGCTCCTTAGGAAGTGGTCCTTTCAGTTAAAACTAAAAGAATGTTGAAGGATCTTCAAGCATGTCCGGCGATCAAATGGAAAAGCCCGCTGGAGCCCGAGATCATTGAGTGGATGCTTAAACCGTGCCTAACACTGAAAGCCGGTAACGATGGGCAAAACACCTAGATCAAGACTTCAAAGTCTTCGAAGGGAAAGAAGAATACCAAGAAGCCCGTACAGCCCGACGACAAGCGCACGAACCTGCAAAAGTACATCGACGTGTTGGAGGAGTACAACCAGAAGGCGCGGACCCCAGTCACACTCAAAGAGTTTCTTAACCATATACTCGAGAATGGAGATAATGACGATGATGAGGGAAATGGCTCGTCAGGAGAAACAGAAGATTATGTTGCAAGTTGCCACATGGTTTCTCATTCGTCATTAAATAACGAAGAAACTCTCTCGGCGTCGGAAAGCAACGCAGAGAAACTAGGGGCTGGATCGGCGCCAAAATTCCCGGAACTGTTAGAAGACCCAAAACGACGAAAAGGGACCGAAACGGTGATCTACAGACCGAAATGTTCTCAAACTACAACTTCGCATCCAAAACGACGATAAGGGACCGAAACGTCCTTAAACTAAAACAAAATAGCCCAAATGCTCTCTTGTTGGATCTGAAACAAAAATGATCCTAGCACCCTGTTAAGTAGATCTTAGTCTCAAATTGGACTAACGTATCCTTAACAAAAAATCAATCGAGTCCTAACTGCTCAAAAACATTTAAGTCGATCTTGATCTCAAAACACATCAACGATCTTTAAATCAACCCAAACCAAAATCTAAGATATACGGATTTGTACTAATCCACGCCCTATGGGCGACAACATAAATTAGTCTCTGTATACAATCTACGGGCAACCTAAACAAATAAAAACACACATGACACGAAGTGAACTTCTGGAGCAGGAGAAAGTGGTTATCGCGATGTGGTAACGTAATTAACTGCAGGGGCTTGCGCGTGTAGGGAAGAGCGTCTCCACAATCAAAAACCCCTCACAAACGAGGAGGATCTGACGAAGTCTGCTACAACGGCCGCATCCGTCCAAACCTTCGATACACGGTGTCATAAATCAACTTGGCATCTTCGGAGAGGTGGACGGATAAACCCAAATAGTATATGCCCCTAAATTCAAGCAAGACGACCTACGCAGTTTCGTCCCCGTTTTCGGCGGTAAACAGCACCGTGAGTAACAGCGGAATTGCCGACGAGTTTGTGAAAACCCGAAAGGGCGCAATCTCGTAAAAAAAAATTATGCACACTTGCACGGTCCCCTCGACCTTGTTAACGAGAAAATAACTGCGTAAGATTCTTACAACTCATAAAGGAGCAACACACTTATGAATCCATACAAAACCTAAGGAGAAAACAGACTTACAAGATCCTTATGACTCGTAAGGAGAATATACCTCCTATGAGACCCTCACGGCTCATAGAATTCAAAATTCTTAGGTTACATGGATCTAAACCTATTCTTAAGCCATTATATCCCCCAAATTGCCCTACAAGTAGTTCGATATCAACTCTTGTATACAATCTAAGGGCACGAATAAAATATGTTCCAACCGAGTTCCACCAATGGCGAGAAATATCCCAATATGGTGAACGACACTTGTAAGCCCTCTCAACTTATAAGGAGAAAATACTCTTGTAAAATCATCACGACTTATTAGATAAAACACACTTAGGAATCCCTACGATTCCTAAGGAGAAAATACACCTACGAGATCCTCTCGATTCGTAGGGAGAAATACCTTTATGAGACACTTACGGCTCATAAAGTCAAAAGCCTTAGTCGATAGGATCCTAACACTATTTGCTAAGCCAATTTTGTTCAAATCAATAAAAGAAAACAATGATTCACTCTTGGAAATATTCCAGTTGCAGCGATACTGATGCCTAAACATGTATCAAACCCTAAGTCATCCATAGGCATATGATGATTCGCTCCTGGCAATATTCCAGTTATAGAGATACTGATGCCGGAACTGGTATTAAATTCCAAGTTCCCGACTTGCAATAAAAATCAGCGAGTTACAAAAAAATATATGCATATAAAATAACTGAAATGATGGGACGACTCGCAATAAAAAGAAGAGAGCAAAAAATATATGTATATGAAATAGCCGAAATGATGGGGCAACTCGCAATAAAAAGCAGCGAGTAAAAATAAATTAAATAGCTAAAATGATTGAGCACCGCGAATAAATAGCCGAAATGATTGGGCAATCACGACTTTGGCGATATGAAAAGCTGAAATGATAGAGTAATCGCGGATAAATAAAAAAGTATAAAAAAATTTAAAAAAATTACACACTACAAGTATGTCAATACTGAATCTTGTATACAATCCATGGGCATAAACAGATGAAAATGAGCAATGTGCTCCACTGAATACTACCAAGTAAAGAATGCTTTAGTAAAGATTCGAGTCTCAGCGGTGCCATATAAGCTCAAAGACTACCAAGAGCTACTTTGTCCTCCGAAGGATTTAGGGGCAGTTTCTCAAGCAAAATAAAAACGAAGTAATGGCAAAATCCTAGCTCCAGCTCGACGTTCCTTCTTAGTGCGGACGCAACGTCAACATGGACTAAAAGGTCAAATCAAAATGAGTAATGGAAAAATCCTAGCTCCTGCTCGACGTTCCTTCTCATTCCAGTAAGGTGCAGATGCAACGTCAACAAATGCCAAAAAGGTTAAATTAAAGATAGAGTAAAGGCATATTCCTAACTCCAAGTCTCAATGGCAATATATGCGGCTTAAAGATCAATTCAACGTCCCTCTTACTCCAGTAGAGTACAGACGTGGTGTCAACAAAGCTCTAAGGAACTAAAGCAAAATTGAAGTGATGGCATATTCCTACCTCCAGATCTCGATGGCAACATCAACAGCCTAGAGATCATCTCGACGTTCCTCCTCATGCCAGCAAGGTGTAGATGCGATGTCAATATGGGCCCAAGAGTCAAATAAAAGTGGAGTGATGGAAAAATCCTAGATCTATATCTCAAATGACAATATCTACAACCTGGAGATCATCCCAACGTTCTTCTCATGCCGACAGGGTGCAGAAGTAATGTCAACAAAGACCAAAGGGTTAAATATATAAAAGTACAGTAATGGCAAAATCCTAGTGTAGGGTGTTTTTTGTCACCCCATTAAGATGGGAATACGCATCGCTTGTCAGGCGCATTTTAGATTCCCTCTGCCTAGGGTAGGCCGGGGTTTATTGATTGTGAGGATCCGAATCTTTGGCAGCCGCGGACTAAACAGCCGTTAATTACCCTTCGTCTTTAGAGCGAGGGAACCTCCGATTGACGGGTTAAACTGGTTATGCGAACTCAATGTGCAGTGTGCGCGTGTTGTGTTTTGAGGGGTCTTGGGTATATCGGAGGCCTCACAAAGTTTACGGGGGTCCATGTGAAAAGAGGGGTGAATAGCGTCCAAAGGACACATAGGCACCGACGCCTCACGTGTTTGGCATGCGGGCGCAGGGCGCTGAATGCAGGCGTTGGGCGATAGCGCCTCACGTGCCCGGCACGTGGGCGCAGGACGCTAGATGCTAGTGCTGGGCGCCAGCGCCTCACGCGCCAGGCACGTGGGCACTGGGCGCCAGTGAAAATAAGGGGCTTTTAGCCCTGGAATTAGGAGTTAAACTCCGAAAGAGGATTTTTTATTTATAGAGTTAGACTCCGAAAGGTGTTGAATGGAGTTAAACTCCCAAAAAAAGGTTTTGATTTATAGAGTTAAACTCCAACAGACCTTGAATGGAGTTAAACTCCTAGAAATCTTTGGAGATGATCGAAGAGGACCTCCTTCTTCTCCCCTTTAGCCTTAGATCTTCTTTTGAGCCTCGGATCCTCCCGGAATGGGATTTTTGGAGATTGGTCTCCTTCTTCTTCCTCTCTGTTGGCTGGATCTTGGGGAAAAAGGGACGAGACTTAAAAATCTCCCATTTTCGGGATTTGATGGCAGATCCAAGCTCCCCTTCAAGGGTTTTATGGGGAAAAACTATTTATTTTTGGAAAAGGAAGAGTTAAACTCTTGATTTAATTCAAAAAAGATAAGAAGGTTTAGAACCTTGAGGAAAGAGAAGGAGGCACAAAAACTCTAATTTTTGAGCGGGAATGAATTATTGTTCTTCATTTCATCATTATGTTGCCTTTTATAGGCTTACAAATTTACATATAGCCCCTTGGGCTTTACAAAATGGCATTTTTGCTCATCCCATGCCTCATGTGCTCATTTTTTTTGCACATGAGCCATGGGCTTTACAAAAATTTGGCTTTATGCCCATTTATTTTACATTCATGCATGAAAATTACATCAAACTTATTTTTTACATAATTTTCTTCTTGGCATGGGGGAGGCCGGCCGCTTCATGTTCGGGCTGGACTTAGGCATAGGCCCAGTTGGCCTGGGCTTGGGCCCAATTAGCTTGGGGTTGACTTTGATTTTGACTTGGTCAACCGGGGTGTAATTTTTGACGCCAACACCTAGCCCTGATCTCGATGACGACATTTAATACTTAGAGATCATCTCGACGTTCCTTCTCGGTGTAGATGCAATGTCACCAAAGACCAAAGGGTCAAACCAAAGCAGAGTAATGGCAAAATCCTCACTCAGCTCGACGTTCTTTTTATTCCAGCAGGGTGCAGACGTGACGTCAACATGGACAAAATGGTCAAATCAAAGACGGAGTAATAGCAAAATCATAGCTCCAGGTCTCGATGGAAATGTATGCGACCTAAAGACCAATTCGACATCTCTCTTACTCCAGCAGAGTACAGACGTGGTGTCGGCAAAGCTCTAAGGAGCCAAAGAAAAATTGGAGTGACGGCAAAATCCTAGCTCCGGATCTCGATGGCGATATGTACAGCATGGAGGTCATATGGATGTCTACCCCTCTTCGGTGAAGGAGCGGCACGACATCATCAAAGAAAAAGCAAAGTGGCAGCATATTCCAACCGTCGAGTCTTAATGTCAAGCCTAAAAACCATTGTATGTCATCCTACCCCATAAGGATGCAGTTATGACTCAACGGGGCTCCAAATTAAGCCTAATCTTAAGTAAAGCGCAATGGTAATACCTAACGTTGGATTTTTTAATGGTAAGGTGAATATTCCAACCTAAGAAGACTAATTGAAGACGTCTTGTCTAGCCTTAGAAGGGATCAGAGATACGACAGACGCGGGGCTACTCGAGCAGTAATCTAGGGGACGGCATATCGAGAATATATCATCCAACGCGACGGTACGATGGACTTAACCCAGTACCACAAACCTAACAGACTCCAGTATCGAAAGGGGTTATCTATATTTCACGTTTGGATACACCTGCGAGATCCTCTCGACTCATAGGGAGAAACATCTTTATGAGACCCTCACGGCTCATAAAGTTGAAATGCCTTAGACGACAGGGATATCAACCTATTTCCTAAGCCACTGTGGCCCTATAAGGAGGTCAAGACTGACTCTTGTATACTATCCATGAGCCATATTCGACAAAGTTTCATCCAATGAGGAGAAGAAGCCACTTACGGGTCCTCTCGACTCGTAAGGGGAAAATACTCTTGTGAGATCCTTACGACTCTCAAGAGAAAACACACTTAGGAGTCCTCACGGATTCTATGGAGAAAATACACCTACGAGATCCTTTCGACTCGTAAGGAGAAACAACTTTATGAGACCCTCTCGGCTCATTGTAACAACCTTAAACTTTCTGTATAATTTTCTGTACAATTATTTTCAAAAAATACAGAAAGGCGTATTTTTGCCTGAGCACAAGATATAAGTTTGTTTTGCTTTTTAATAGTAAGAAGGAGCTTGTAGCTCATTGGTAAGACCTTACACTGCTGAACCAAAACACCAGAGTTCAAATCCCATCACCCACATTATTTTTAATATTGTTTTCTTTTAAATTTTTAGAAGCCCAAGAGCCTACACGTGCATAACTCGTAAAAACCCCACTACACAGGTAAAAAAACCAACCCAGGGGCTACACCAAGCGATGAAGGACACGTGGCGGAGAGCCCCGGCCCGACTCGGCCCACTCGGGTCGGCGACTAGGCCGACTCGGCCCGCCGCCGCTGGCCGGACTCGGCCGGACCACCGGGTCGTCAACATAAAGGTCGTGCCTTTTCACCTCCCCATCACTCCTGCATACTTAAATTCCTTGGATCGGTTCAAGAGCTCTTTAAAATCTCATTAAACCCTATTTTTATTATAAATTAATACAATTTTCAATACACCCCTTCACCTAACCCTAACCCTAGTTTTACCCTATAAATACCACCCATAGACACACACCCCTCACTCACAATTCTGTCCAAACTCTCAAGAAATTCCTCTAGAAATTTTAGTGTGCAATTGAAGTTAGCAAAGGGCGAAACTTCGGCGATTTTCCGACGACGACCATAGGAGCTCCCGGTGACAAAACGACGCACCGGCGCCTCCTACCGCTTCCTCTTCCTCATTCCTAACCTCTAAACCCGTAAGTCACACCTCCCTCTTCTATTCTCTAGTCTTAAAACTTCTTTTAATACAACCCGACGGAAGCAGAGTTAAATCCGACTTCCGATTCGGTTTTACTTATAAAGTTCAATTTTTCTTAACACAACCATGTTAAACTCTTACATGTTGACTATTAATCATTAACAAATATGTTGAACAAGTTTCATGACAATATATTTTATTTTGTAACTTTTACCACTCTTTTTCAGTAAAATACCATGTAGTTTACTTTCTAGTTTAAAACATCATTAAATTTGCTATACCTTTAAGTAGATCACGAGGTAATGACCTACCTCCTCACAACACTCATATGCAATATAGCACAATACCTTTCGGGAACATAGAATACGGAAAACCGAAACTTTACATATAAATACCACTAACTATTAAAACCGTTTTCTATAAGAATTCGTATTTTTTACAAATCAATGCAAAGCGCCGCTACAACCCATTTTGGGGAACCCGACTGAGATGGTGCGGATTATCGCACATCTCTGGGCTTAGTAGTGCGTGATGCAGACCTCCGCAAGAAGCATTCGGTCTCGAGAGATTTAAAATACAAATATCTTAAGAAAATGAGATTTCTAGAAATATAATATATATAAAAAATTATTTTTATATAAATATGTATATATGTATCATTAAAATATCTATTTTGTGATAATATAAATATTCCAACTTTTTCCTAAAATCACACGAATCACTTTACATTAAAATACCATGAATTCCATACAAGTTCAATGTTACAATTAAATACCATGTATTATGAAAAATAGGTTATTTTCACTAGAAATATCACAAATATAAAATCTACATCTATGACAACTCTAAAGACGATAATTAAATACTTGGGGTGTATTTTGAAAATTATACAAAAGTAATTTTACATAAAACCCTCTCAAGTTCTATAAATTACCCTAAGGACCCTAGTAAATTGTAAGTCGATGTACAACACCCCACGACTTGCGGGGAGGCGGAATAATGAAAAACAATCTTGTTTAAAGCGTAAACATCGACTAACCGAGAATCTTTGCATAAATAATAACTAACAACAAACATAGGAGTTAACAACTCCTATGAAAAGTGATTATACCTAAAGATCCGAGTCCTTCGTCTTGTCGTTCTCCACGTCCTCTCCGGCCTTCTCTAAATAGTAGAAGATCCACCCGAGAGCTTTACTACAAGCTTCACCTCAAACTAGAGGTAACTAGGTTTCTTAAATCGCTAATCTAAGCAACCTAGGTGATATAGAGAATGGTTAAGGATTAAGTAGTCTAATCTAATCCTTGTACTCAACACATGAGAGGGGAGGATTAGGGTTTGAAGAGGGAGAGCTTGAGGAGAGAGAAAGTGAACAAAAGAATGAGATGAGATAATGAGCTATCATAATATATATCAAGCATAATATTTTATCCAACAAAAGAAAATGAAGGATGAATAATCATGCTTCAAAAATATCTAATGGGTGATTCATCTCCATGAGTCATTAAGCATTTATGATGCATTAATGACATGGATGAATCACTCATATGACTCACTAATCCCATTTAATGCATATGCCACCTTAACCCCCAAGTCACCATATTCTAGAAGCTTCTCGCGCAATTACGAGAACGCCCCTCCTATCCGTGAAAACACGGAAAACTTTAGACTGTATAAATCCAATAACCGGATACTAGAAACTGGCTTAAACCAAAGCCGACTAGTAAAAACTGTCCGGATGTCGTACGTGCGTAAACACACGTATGCGTCCGAACCCTTGTCATAAAACCATACGACCTCTATATCGTTTCGCCTGGAGTAGGGAAACTCTCTGTGTGGGACTCTAGAGACTCGACTACTACGCTGGCAGTGGGTTTAACCACAGACCGCAAACGGCACTAGCTGTACATAACGGTCCCCAGGTAGATGTCGATAAGAAGACCGATGAGGAAACCCATCCGAACTCCTACTGAGTCTGATGTGACAATCTCCGTACAGTCCGGTCCGTTCGTCTAAGACTATCGCATATCGGGCCTAGGGGGGCGGCAAGCGTCAGTCCCCTAATAGCGGTATAAGTCGTGTCGGAGCGAAGCCCATTACACCCTGAGAAACTACTGGAACCTACCAGCAAATCTCGCTTGCCCTGGCCAGGGACTTTGCGTAATGGCTCTCTGACACAGCGCGATATCAACCCCCAATACCGGGAGAGACGAATCCTGTCTAACCGCCACTGCCTCCAAGTGCTCGGGACTGCACCCAACTGCTACCTGTTTGCACGACTCCTTTGAGCCGTGGTAGGATAGCAATCTAAGAACAGTGGGACACACTCGAGGCGAAGTAGCAGTGTCAAGTCTGTGGACTATGCTATACTCATGTCACCTGGGAACTGTTAACTGACGACTGGTATAAAACCAACCAACAGTTCCCTGTGAGTCCTGTCCGGTGTACCCGTAACCCAACGAGCACCTGCATACTATCTCCAGTACGACGTACTGACGGTTGTGGGACAGACCATCTCCCCAACTGGGATGAGAAGCGTACACACTAGTCTACGCCGGAGTATCGATGCCCTGTCTCGATAATCCAACGACTAGGGACCTGAATAAGGATGTGCTTGTAGACTACCCAGCCCCCACTAGTGTGACTGCCATCACAACGCTGGTAGCCAAGCAAGATCCTAAGAGCTCTATCAATACGTATACTCACATATTAAGATAGAAAAAACCAAGTAGCATACTACCATGTTTAGCAAGACTGTTATATACATGTGAATATCCCAAGCTTCCATTAAGTAATATACAAACTAGTATGATACAATAATGGCCCCTAGGGCATATACACTAACAATCTCCCACTTGCACTAGGGCCATGTACTGGCATATCGAAGACCGATGATCTCGAGTAGCCTCTCGAACTGAATCTGAGGTAGGGCCTTTGTTAATGGATCAGCAATGTTCTCTTCAGTAGCAACTCTCCGAACCTCGATCTCCTGATGATCAATGATCTCCCTGATCAGGTGATACCGCCTTAATATGTGTCTGGACTTCTGATGGGACCTTGGTTCCTTCGCTAAAGCTATAGCTCCATTGTTGTCGCAATACATAGGTATTGGATCAACAATGGTAGGAACCACCTGAAGTTCTGTTAGGAACTTCTTCATCCAGACTACTTCTTTTGCGGCATCGCAAGCAGCTATATACTCCGCTTCCATCGTCGAGTCAGCAACAGAGTCCTGCTTGGAGCTCTTCCAGCACACCGCCCCTCCATTGAGGGTGAAGACATAACCTGACATGGACTTGGAATCGTCCTTATCACTCTGGAAGCCGGAATCAGCATAGGCCTCCAACCTGAGCTCTTTTGCGCCGTAAACCAAGAACATCTCCTTAGTCCTCCTCAGGTACTTGAGAATGTTCTTTACTGCTATCCAGTGCTTCTCCCCTGGGTCTGACTGATACCGGCTTACCACGCTCAGTGCGTAAGCTACATCTGGTCTGGTGCACAACATCGCATACATTATAGAGCCTACCGCAGAAGCGTAGGGTATAATAGACATGTGTTCCCTTTCCAAATCAGTCTTGGGAGACATCTCTTTGGATAGGGTGATTCCGTGACAAGCCGGTAGATTACCGCGCTTGGAATCTTCCATACTGAATCTTTTCAGTACAGTGTCGATATACCTGGACTGCGAAAGTCCCAACATCCTCTTGGATCTATCACGATAGATTCGGATCCCCAGAATGTAAGAGGCATCACCCAGGTCTTTCATGGAGAACCTGTGTGACAAGAATCCTTTGACAGATTGTAGCATAGGAATGTCATTTCCTATCAATAGAATGTCATCCACGTACAAGACGAGGAATACGACACTTCTGGCTACAACTTTACTATATATACATGGTTCATCTGGATTTTTGATAAAGTCATATTCTTTGACTGTCTCATCAAAACAGATGTTCCAACTCCGCGATGCCTGCTTTAGTCTATAAATGGACTTAAGCAACTTGCATACTTTCCCGCTGCTCCCACTCTGATTGAAACCCTCTGGCTGATCTATATAGACGCACTCTTCTAAATTACCATTCAGAAAATCCGTCTTTACGTCCATCTGCCAGATTTCATAATCATGGAAGGCAGCAATAGCAAGAAGGACCCGAATGGATTTGAGCATAGCCACTGGAGAAAAAGTTTCGTCATAGTCCAAACCAGGTCTTTGACGAAAACCCTTTGCAACAAGTCTAGCCTTATAGGTTTCCACCTGTCCATCTACACCAATCTTTTTCTTGAAGATCCATTTGCATCCTATGGGTTTTACCCCATCTGGAGCAAAGTCCAAAGTCCATACTTTGTTGGTGTACATGGACTCCATTTCGGTCCGCATTGCATCTAGCCATCGTACCGAGTCGCCGCTCTGGATGGCCTGCTGGAAGCCAGTAGGTTCATCATCATCTATGATGCAATCCTCTCTATCCCCATCTATGAGAAAACCGTAATATCTCTCAGGCGGATGAGACGGCCTACTACTCCTGCGGAGGGGTGTGGGAATGTCCTGTTCTTCTTGAACTACCGGTTCTACCAAACTTTCAGTATTAGTTTATGGTTCTGGAATTTCTTCCAGTTCTATTTCGCTCTCAATTATTTCCTTTTCTAAAAACTGATATTCTAGAAAATGGGCATTACGAGAAACAAACACCTTTTGTTCTTCTGCGTAATATAATAGATAGCCCTTGGAGTTCTTTGGATATCCCACAAACTCACACTTTACTGATCGTGCCTCGAGCTTGTCCACATGCTGCTTTTTAACAAAAGCTGAACATCCCCATATTTTTAGATACTGAAGATAGGGTTTCTTCCCACTCCACATCTGATATGGCGTAGTAGGCACAGTCTTGATAGGAACCATGTTCAAAAGATATGCCGCTGACTCTAGCGCATAACCCCAGAAAGATCGCGGCAACTCAGCATTACTCATCATGGATCGTACCATATCCAATAGGGTTCGATTCCGTCTCTCCGATACACCGTTATGCTGTGGAGTGTATGGAGGAGTAAGCTGAGAGAGAATTCCTTTCTCTTTTAGGTAACCTAGGAACTCGGCACTCAAGTATTCACCACCTCGATCAGATCTTAGTGTCTTGATACTTTTTCCGGTTTGGTTTTCTACTTCATTCTTATACTCTTGGAATTTCTCAAAAGCCTCGGATTTATGTTTCATCAGATAAATGAATCCGTACCTTGAGTAATCATCCGTGAAAGTAATGAAATAGGAAAAACCACCTCTTGCATGTGTAGATATTGGACCACATACATCGCTGTGTATGAGTCCTAAGAGCTCGCTCGCTCTTACTCCATGTCCAGTAAATGGAGTCTTTGTCATCTTTCCTTTGAGACAAGATTGACAAGTGTCATAAGTTTGATATTCGAACGAGTCCAAATATCCTTCTCTATGCAACTTAGTCAACATTCTCTCATTGATGTGACCCAGTCTACAATGCCATAAGAAATCTTTATTTAAATCTGGAGACTTTCTTTTTAGTGTGTTCTGGACATTGAAAATTTGGAGTTGGTTTAACACATATATACCGTTTTCCAGTGTACCGGACCCAATCAAACTATGATTAAGGTGGATGTTAACAACACCACTTCCAAACGTGAAATCATAACCTTTATTTGATAACAAGAAAACAGATATGATATTACACGTTAAGCTGGGTACACAAAAACAGTTATGTAAAACCAAAATGTGTCCACTCGTCAATCCCAGGTGATAATCCCCTACGGACACAGCTCCCACGCTAGCTCCGTTAGCAACCATCAGGGTCATATCACCTTCCTTCAGCACTCTACGGTTTCTCAGTGCCTGCAATGAATTGCAAATATGAGATCCTGATCCGGTATCCAATACCCAGGAAGTAGAGTTGATTGACAGACAGTTCTCAATTACAAACACACCTGAAGTCGAAGCCACAGCTTGCTTCGGTTCCTGGTTCTTGGCGTTCCACGCCTTGCAATCTTTCTTCCAGTGCCCTTTCCTGTGACAATGGAAGCACTCATCCTGACCCACTACCGGTACAGCAAACTTTTTCTTTCCCTTCCCTCCCACCTTACTAACACCTCCTCTACGTTTGGTGGCGGCCTTCTTCTTCCTTCCTTTGGCCCTAGCCTTGGACCCGGAAGAAGATGCACCGCTAACAAATATAGCGGGTGTTTTCCTTGCTTTCTGCAAGGTGCCCTCTGCACTCCTTAACATGTTCAGGAGTTCCGGAAGTTCAACTTCTTTTCTTTGAATGTTGAAGTTCAGGATAAACTGGGCGTAGGTGGAAGGAAGGGACTGGAGAATAAGGTCTGTATAGAGCTCATTATCCAAAGTCGTCCCAAGGTCTGCGAGCTCTTCTATATAGCCGATCATCTTTAGGACATGTTCTCCTACCGATGACCCGACAGCCAACCTCGCTCGAAACAAGTTCTTAGAGGTCTCGTATCTTGCTATACGAGATTGCTCTCCATAAAGTTCCTTTATATGGAGAAATATGACATCTAGTTCCATATCCTCGTGCCTCCTCTGATGTTCATTGTTCATCGAGGCAAGCACGATGCACTTGGCTTTCGCGCAATCGAAATCCCAGGTTTTGCGGATTTCCTTATCCGCATTACTGGATTTGGGACCAGGGACAGCAGGTGCCGTAGCGGTGAGGACGTACCCCAATTTGTCATAGGTCAAAGCCATTTTGACATTCCGCAGCCAATCTTTATAGTTTGGCCCTGTCAGTATATTTTTCTCTAAAAGTAACTTAAGTCCAGTCATTTTCAGGGTCGCTGTAATTAGGAGAGAGAGAAGAAAACTCTTTAGCATGATACTCTTGCAAGTTTAGAGTGGTTTTTAGTTTATCTAAACTGGATGGCTCCCACTGTTTCTCAAATCCTTCCCCAAACCATAAAAGAAGAATTAGCCAGGACTATTCTCACCGTACAATACTTGCTTAACCGTTCAGCCAGGCTAGTGTCGATACTTCGATGGAGGTTTTCCAACGCTTTCGCGAAGTTCCTTAATTAAATAACCTCTTTTCTCTGGGGGTGTAACCCCGCTGACACCTTTCTTGACACCTACTTGGTTTATAGCATTGATCGTTAAGTGACGAATATTCTGATGAGTAGCATATACTCACAGTAGCATCGGAATCCAAATATCATTGTATGATAATGTTGAAGGAATCCTACCAACGTTCATCAAACTCCAAATGGTATGCAACTATTTGCAAATTTCAGTTTCTTTAGAAATTCCCGATATATATTTTTGCCCCATGCTCTTATGACCTTGGCGTTGGTCAAAATGTCATAAGTCATATGTCAAGTTCTACCCATCATTATCTTGTTAATTTGAACTCATCCGTACATATCCTTGACGTTGGCCAAAATGATCATACGACTGTCCCAAACTAACTCATCTATCTATGCAACAAATGAATACCCAGCAGCTACCAAACACTATGCCTTGGCGTTGGTCAAAATACATAGCTTGAATACTACTGAATACCCAAATGAAATGACGGAGGGCTACGAATAGTTTTGGCGAAACCGTGAACGTAGTGAACTTGATATAACCGAAAGAACCTGATAGGTTTTAAAAGGAGTGGTTAAAGCTCCGCATTTAAAAATATCTGTTTTTTAAAATTAACCGAGTGGTTTCTTTTAAATTGTTCCAACGATTAAACTTTTGGTTTATTTTCTTTGCATTATAAATAATGCGTCCCATCATTAACCTATCATTGCAGAAAACAATGAAAATATAACGTCCTATTATGCCATCCGCATTCGCCACTGGGTCCCGTCATCACCCGTTAGGTTACTTAACTAACGACAGAGCGGGGGCTGGGCTAGTGCGGATGTAAAACATAAATGACTTCTAAATAGCTATCATATATAGATATTGTACATTCGTCAGACGCAATAATAGGCATTCCAGATCTCATATGAACTTTATTGGATTTGCAAGCAATCCGCGTTTGTTTAGAGCCTGCAACAAAAAACGGATTACACAGTTGTGATGAATAGCCATTACCCCACCCTGGACCCCTACGGGTACGGCAAACTACCCGCCAATTACCCGAAGTGAAGCGGTCTCCCTCAACAAAGTGAGTAGGCCACTAAACACTTCAAAGTACCCGGTAGTTTGTGCACCCCACCTTGGGTCTATCCTAAGAGCAAAAACAGTAAAATGAAATAATACAACGGTGGCTACAACCGCAACCTGGATGTGCCCCGCAAAAATAATATTACAACATATTACAATTACTTCGAATGAATTAAAATAATAACCCATCACAAACCCCGACTAATCATCACAACAGTCCAATACAGTTCACATCCACAAACAATAAAAGCCATTACAGAAATGTGCAACCCCCTGCCAACCGACATACTAGCAGTTAGGGGAGGTTACGAACACATTATACAAATACAGATATAATCAAATTAGCAAACATCATAAAATTTCGATCGAGCAAAACACTTTAGATTCTACTGCAAAACTTCTCTGTGCACCTGAGATCTTAGCAGAAAAAAAAATATCCAGAAATATCACTGTTAACACCAAAAAGGTTGCTGAAGAAATTTGGGCCGACTCGGCCCTAACTCGGCCGCGGATCCGCGGCGGATCGCATGGATCCGCCGCGGTTCCGCGGCAAGTTAGCCGAGTTACGTGACCAAATTTCTGCAGTACCCATATTTCTTCCTTCTTGTTATTCTGCAGGTCCCTGAAAAAATTTTAGGGCCTGTTTAAAATTCGACAGAAAGTGTGTTAAACGATGATTTTTCCGGTTCTTTTTGCGTTCGAAATTCTTACGACTTTGCTAATGAGTTAATTATTGTTTAGCGAGGCTCTGATACCATTGTAAGTCGATGTACAACACCCCACGACTTGCGGGGAGGCGGAATAATGAAAAACAATCTTGTTTAAAGCGTAGACATCGACTAACCGAGAATCTTTGCATAAACAATAACTAACAACAAACATGGGAGTTAACAACTACTATGAAAAGTGATTATACCTAAAGATCCGAGTCCTTCGTCTTGTCGTTCTCCACGTCCTCTCCGGCCTTCTCTAAGTAGTAGAAGATCCACCCGAGAGCTTTACTACAAGCTTCACCTCAAACTAGAGGTAACTAGGTTTCTTAAATCGCTAATCTAAGCAACCTAGGTGATATAGAGAATGGTTAAGGATTAAGTAGTCTAATCTAATTCTTGTACTCAACACATGAGAGGGAAGGATTAGGATTTGAAGAGGGAGAGCTTGAGGAGAGAGAAAGTGAACAAAAGAATAAGATGAGATAATGAGCTATCATAATATATATCAAGCATAATATTTTATCCAACAAAAGAAAATGAAGGATGAATAATCATGCTTCATAAATATCTAATGGGTGATTCATCTCCATGAGTCATTAAGCATTTATGATGCATTAATGACATGGATGAATCACTCATATGACTCACTAATCCCATTTAATACATATTCCACCTTAACCCCCAAGTCACCATCTTCTAGAAGCTTCTTGCGCAATTACGAGAACGCCCCTCCTATCCGTGAAAACACGGAAAAACTTTAGACTGTATAAATCCAATAACCGGATACTAGAAACTGGCTTAAACCAAAGCCGACTAGTAAAAACTGTCCGGATGTCGTACGTGCGTAAACACACGTATGCGTCCGAACCCTTGTCGTAAAACTATACGACCTCTATATCGTTTCGCCTGGAGTAGGGAAACTCTCTGTGTGGTACTCTAGAGACTCGACTACTACGCTGCAGTGGGTTTAACCACAGACCGCAAGCGGCACTAGCTGTACGTAACGGTCCCCAGGTAGATGTCGATAAGAAGGCCGATGAGAAAACCCATTCGAACTCCTACTGAGTCTGATGTGACAATCTCCGTACAGTCCGGTCTGTTCGTCTAAGACTATCGCATATCGGGCCTAGGGGGCGGCAAGCGTCAGACCCCTAATAGCGGTATAAGTCGTGTCGGAGCGAAGCCCATTACACCCTGAGAAACTACTGGAACCTACCAGCAAATCTCGCTTGCCCTGGCCAGGGACTTTGCGTAATGGCTCTCTGACACAGCGCGATATCAACCCCCAATACCGGGAGAGACGAATCCTGTCTAACCGCCACTGCCTCCAAGTGCTCGGGACTGCACCCAACTGCTACCTGTTTGCACGACTCCTTTGAGCCGTAGTAGGATAGCAATCTAAGAACAGTGGGACACACTCGAGGCGAAGTAGCAGTGTCAAGTCTGCGGACTATGCTATACTCATGTCACCTGGGAACTGTTAACTGACGACTGGTATAAAACCAACCAACAGTTCCCTGTGAGTCCTGTCCGGTGTACCCGTAACCCAACGAGCACCTGCATACTATCTCCAGTACGACGTACTGACGGCTGTGGGACAGACCATCTCCCCAACTGGGATGAGAAGCGTACACACTAGTCTACGCCGGAGTATCGATGCCCTGTCTCGATAATCCAACGACTAGGGACCTGAATAAGGATGTGCTTGTAGACTACCCAGCCCCCACTAGTGTGACTGCCATCACAACGCTGGTAGGCAAGCAAGATCCTAAGAGCTCTATCAATACGTATACTCACATATTAAGATAGAAAAAACCAAGTAGCATACTACCATGTTTAGCAAGACTGTTATATATATGTGAATATCCCAAGCTTCCATTAAGTAATATACAAACTAGTATGATACAATAATGGCCCCTAGGGCATATACACTAACATAAATATAGGTTTAAGCGGGACCAATCTCTTGAGCATCAAGGAGCCGGAGAAGTGGGTGCTTGCCTATTTAAGGTAGACAACTTAACAACGGTGTTATCAACACGGTAATCGTCTTTGAAAAAGACACAAATCCTGCCGCCCATGTGCAGCGGTTACCGATAACATCAAAACCTAATTCAGGATTTCAATTTCTTTTCTATTTTCTGACTCAGACCGAGTCTCATTATAAATAATTTGATTTGAATATAATTCAAGTACAATCTACAATACTACAATTCAACATGAATCCATGAATCCATATATTCAAACTATTCAATCTATTCAATCTATATTGACTGAACCGAACCATGGATATACTTCCATTTACATGATTCTCCAGCTACATCCATGATTATCCAGTTACACCCATTTACTAATATCATGGTTTTGGCAAGTCATCTATACAATTCAATTTTCAATACAATACAATACAATACAATACCATCAGTACAATCATTACTATCAATCCAATAAATACACGGGGTATTAGGGTAGTTCATTCGTGAATCCAACAGAATCCCAAGAGTCCCCCTAGATCATGAATCCATGTCTACTAACACAGGCAAGCTATCATGAGAGCCCGTGTTTCCATGCTCCTGAATTACAGCCAGTTGAGTTTGGAATACTTCGACGACGGTCGAAGTCCCATTACTAACATTTGATTTGGGCCCGTGGCTCCTTACCCCTGAATTACAGCCTATTGGGTTTGAGAACACTCTTGAGATTGGTTGACATTCACCCTTGAATTTACGATAACAACAGCATTAACACTAAATACAATAGTATAACAATATAATACAACTTTAAAAGCTACACTCTCTCTATCTTTCTTTCTTTTCTACTTCTTTCTTATCTTTGGGACTTACCGAGCGATTTGTTCGCTGACGACATTCCTTTTCTTTCTTTTTTGAATGTCGTCAGGTGATTCGGACCTTCCAGAGATCGAGCCTACCAGCAAGGACTTGGACCAGCTTTCCTACGATCCAGAGCTCTAGCTTCATTGTACACATTTTTATTTCAGTACTTTTCATTTCTGTTATGCCACTGTTTAGGCATTGCTTTCATTCAGTTGTATTTACTTTTCCATGTATTGTAAAAAGAATGTGAATAAATAAAGTTGCTGTGTTATTATATCTTGTCTCTTATGCATTTATATTTATATTGCTTAGATACGCTTAGCGTATTTACTTCACAGTAAATACGTAGCGTCCTCGTCGCATCCCCTTCACCGTACACCGGGAAGCGGGGCGTGACTCATAAAGTTGAAAAGTCTTAGATGACAGATCTAAACTTGTTTGCTAAGCCATTGCTACCCTATAAGAAGGTCAAGACTGAATCTTGTATACTATCCATGGGCCACATTAGTCAAAGTTGTATGCCAATGAAGTAAAGAAGCTACTTACGGGTCCTCACGACTCGTAAGGAAAAAATACCCGAGCGAGATCCTTATGACTCACGGAGGCGATGGACACTTAGGAATTCTCACAATTTCTAGGAAGAATATGCACCAATAAGATCCTCACGACTTATAGAGAGAAAAACCTGCTTGAGATCCATATGGCTCATGAAGATAGACAAAACCTTAGGCGACAGAGACCTAAACCTGTATCCTGAGCCATCAATTCTATAGCGATATATAATTTTGCACTACTTAACCCCCATACATACCTATGTAGGAAAAGTAGCGGGGGCATTTGTTCCCGCCAAAATTTTTGGCTCAAAACTTGTTATTCCCTTTATAAAAATAGATGGCAGCCTCCACGTGTTAAACACGAGATGACTCACATACAAAGCATGTGAGTAGCGGCTTCAGATATATTTAAATCCTATGACAACCCCCATGTGCAAAGCATGTGAACACTCATATGCAAAGCACGTGAGTACCTATTGCGGTTAGGATTAAATCTTATAGCAGTGCCCGTGTGTTAAACACGTGAGCACTCATATGCAAAGCATATGAGTATCGGTTTCAGATAGGATTAAATCCTATGATAGCCCTCATGTGTTAAACACGTGAGTTCTCTTACCACATTCTTGCAGTAGCGCTCACATGCAAAGCACATGGGCGCCCCAATTTAAAACCCTCTCATCTGGTAGAATTAAATTCTACATGATAGAATTAAATTCTATTTGGAAAATATTTTTTCTACTCTTTCTAATATGGAAAGATTTTTCTCTAACAAAGAATCTTTGGATTTAAAATCCAATGGTGATAAAATATCACCAATTAAATTATCTGATAGAATTAAATTCTATGTGATAGAATTAGATTTTATTTGGGAAATATTTTCCCCGATCTTTCTAAAATAAGAAAGATCTTCTATGTTAAACAGAATAAAGTTCTATAATTAGGAAAATATCATTCTAACAAGATATTCATATGATAGAATAAAATTCTATGTTAGGAAAATATTCTCCTAATTTTATTAAAACAAACAAGAAATCTTCTCTATTAAACAGAGAGCCTTTAGATTAAAAATCCAAGGTGAATAAAATTCACCGGTTGATCTTTAAAATCAATTTGATTGATTATGGAATCAATCATGATCTCTCAACGAGAAATTTTCTCAAACAAATTGATTTTTTCCTTCTCCTATAAATAGGAGTAAAGAGATTAAATCACGGAGAAATGAAACCCCCCAAGAAGCTTCTGTATAAAAAATACAGAATGTTCTCCAAAAGCTCTCCCAAAACAACAGCGAATTTTATTCTCAAAAAAGAAGAAGATCTTCCTTCTCTCAAACTCTAGGTAAAAAAATGTAGAGATCAAAATATCTCTTTTACATATCATATCATATTTAAGAGTTTAACCCTTTAAAAGAACTTAGTTCTTTCTCTAGATCTGAGATCCACTAGACAAGTCTCTCACAAGTTGAGAATTTAATTCTTATCGAGAAGATCTTGTTCTTGAGATTCAAAAATTTAAAGGAGAACAATGGAAGAAAGGACATGAAGAAAATGGAGTTTATACTCTAAAAACTTAGTTTCTTCATAATCAAGAACTTAGATCTTAAAGAACCTGATCCCACATCCTCAAAATAGTGATCTTGGTGATTATTAATGGCCAAAATACCATTAACAGAAGCTAAGTTTCTCTGAAATTTAAAAAGATAAACAAAGATTAAATCTCTAAGGAAGCAGTACTACACGTGATATCCACGTGAGCACTAAGGGGAAAATCAAACAAAAGTGCCTCACGTGAAAGGCACTTGAGCACCCAAAATAGCAGCTCACGTGAAAGACATGTGAGCACTTAAAAGAAACCATGAAGACAGCGCCTCACGTGATATCCTTGTAAGCGCTCAAAAGAAGTAGATAATAGCATCTCGCGCGATATTCGCGTGAGTGCATATAAGCTCAGAGACTCAGCATCTCATGTGCCATACACGTGAGCGCTTGAAAAACGTTAAAGACTCAGTGCCTCACGTGATATTAACGTAAGCGCTATGTGACTGAGTGTTTAACATTGCTGGGTGGTATAGAAACTCAATCTTAGCCCAAATTAGTTAAGTCTGTGAAGTTTAAACTTCTTCTTTGATTGTAAATCAACTGAACCCATATGCTTATGATATCTAATTTAATCTTAGTCCCATATACGACTAATAATCTTTTATCGATGATATCCAAATTGATCTTAGTCCAATATACGACTAATGATCTTTATCTTAATCTCATATAAGACTAACGATTCTCGGTTCCGACATGATCTTTTCCCTCATATATGGGATTTGGTTCAAGGATACATATTTCCACACCTTTGATATACGTCGTTGTAATTCCTCAACGTCTTCAGAGAGGTGGCGGGTCCTAACAACCAACATCTCCTTCGTCCCAAACACGGGAATGTTGGACCGAAATGTCTTTAAACTAATATTCGTCCCAAACACGGGATTGGTTGACCGAAATATTCTTAAACTAATATTCATCCCAAACACGGGAATGCAGGACCGAAATGTCCTTAAACTAATATTCGCCCCAAAAACGGGATTGCTGGACCAAAATGTCCCTATACTAATATTAGACAGTGATGTCCTTAAACTAATATATGTTTGGCCCCGTGGCTGGTCTCCATATTCACCCCATATACAATCCACGTACACAAGCAAGCAATATTCCATCCATATCTCCCATGGACCGCGATGTTCTTAAACTGATATGTTTTGCCCTGCGGACCGTCTCCATATTGACTACCGTATACTATCCATGGGCTATTCATATATGATTTAATAATCAGTTGAGCCCATTCCTAAGTCGATCTTAGTCTCATATATGACCAACGATCCTTAAATCAAACATATATATCTTATGAACTGATGGACCTCATTTATATGAGATCTGCATCCTAAGTTCAAAACCCTAAATCTAATATACGGACTTGGACTAATCCACGCCCTACAGACATGACAAGATTAGTCTCTGTATACAATCCAAGGGCAACCTCATATAAAACAAACATAACACGACATGAAATGACCTACCGGAGCAGGAGAAAGTTGTTGTCGCAACGCGATAATGTAATTAACTGCAGGAGCTTGCGTATGCAGGGAAGAGCGTCCCCACAATTAAAAAACCCTCATAAATGAGGGGGAATCTGATAAAGTCACGCTACATCAGTCGCATCTGTACAAACCTCCGATATACGGTGCCATAAATTAACTTGGTATCTTCGGATAGGTGGACGAATATTGTAACACCCGAGTTCATTTATACCAATTCCAGTTCCGTATTTAATTATCCGTGGTCCTTCTTGATTTATCGTGTTTGGGGTGCGAATGGTAGGTTACATTTTACATTGCATTTCGACCCGACCCGCTTGCTTGAACTTGATTGATCTATATTTATAGGTTGCCCTGGTTTGTTGCATTGACACGTGCATCTAGTATACACTGCATATTGGCATTTCATCTGACATCGCATGTTTTATCATATAACTTTTAAATCACGGAAAATAAATTAAAATTGCATTTCATAGCCTGCATGGTACCCCTAACCCCATGGTAGCGTCCGCGCACCTTGTTCTCGTCCCGTTCAGTGAAACGGACGTGTTTGGATGGCTACGCGCATGTGCGTGCATCCGTTCTTGGGGGTATGCTTTTTCTTTAACTGAGCATTCATTTTGTAATTTGGAAGCTGCATATAATTTTCATATTTTAAACCTGAATTTTTGGACCCGACCCGGACGTGTTTTGGAGTAATTTTGTGTTCACCAAAATTTCTAAACGGACTAATAATATAATATTATTCTAATCTATATAACTGCTTTTATACCTAAATCTAACCAAAATATTTTCCTTTAAATCTTTCTTTACAACCAATCCTGTGTAATCTCTCTCTCTCTCTCTCTCTCTCTCCTCTACTATAATATTTTTCCTTTAAATCTTTCTTTACAACCAATCCTGTGCAATCTCTCTCTCTCTCTCTCCTCTACTATAATATTTTTCCTTTAAATCTTTCTTCAACAGCCATATCTCACAACCGCGTACCCTTCTCTCTCTCCTCGCTCATCTTCTTCCTTCCTTCCCACGCGAAGCGTGAACCCTCCTCCCGAGCACCAAGAACCCTCATCTCGCCGGAAAACTTCACCTTTCCCATCACCCCGCCATCGCCTTCTCCCTGACCTCAACCTCCTCCCTCTTCTTCCCTTCTCCTCTCGCGCAACCCATCGACGCGTCGCCTGCACCCTGTCGCCGCGCACCGACGTTGCCGTCTCTACGACCGCGCCTCCACCTTTGACATCTCCCTCGCCTCCTCATCCCTCTCGATCGCTTCCATTTCCTTCCTCTACCTAAACACCCGAGCCCCATCTCCATCGAAGCCAAGACCATCGTCGACGTCGCCCTCGTCGTCAAGCACCCAGTATCACCCTCATTGGCTCCTAACCCCCGCAGCCACTACCACGTCCGATCACCACCACCTTCATTCCCTCTGACCAACCCACCACCAGCAGCCTCGCCTCCAAGCCCGGTCATCGCCATCACCAACCCATAAACTCCATCAACCTACGTTTACATCTTTGTCTTCCCTAAACCCACAACTCTTGCCGCCGACCTGCGCCTCCTCCAAACCGACTCCACAGCCCCCTCGTCGCCCCATTCCCCATGCTACCATCCTCGTTTCACCACCATCTACTCTTCCCTCCTTCAACCCAGAAAACCCCTGCAAGAACTCGAGCCCATCGCCGGAGCTCCGACCCCGCGACCAGTCGTTACCATCCCCGTCGTAACCACCACATCTCCTTCCATATCACCTCCCTCTTCCTCTCCCCTGCACCAAGCAATCCCGACCCTTGCACACCCGACAGGAACTCATGTAACCCACAGCTTCCCTTGCCATAGAACCTTGCCGAAAACCCATTGCTGTCATCCCCTTGCCCCGTCTCTGACTCCAGAGCAAACACACTCTTCAAACCTCAGCCTTCTCGTCTTCCTCCTCTTCTTCTTTTTCTTTTCTCTTCTCTTCGTCTTTCTTGATCTTGGATTTTTCCGGTGATCGCCGGAGCCGTGCCGCTGCTGACAATTCGAGAAACCCTATGGACGTTCCTAACCAGCATGGTCACTCTCTTACATTGCCTGGTCCTGTTTCGTACACGCGAGCGTGCATAGCAACTTTTACCGACATCCGACGTGCTGTACGCTTTCCGTTCTGGGAATCCCTGAGGCAAGTACCCCTTGCTATATGCTAAACAATATTTACTTATAATTAATGACACCTTAAAACCTGCAATTTAACTTTGGTATTATAATTTCCCATTTTTCGTGTTTAAGATTGATATATATCATTTTATCTTTCAAACTTGTGACCTACCTGTTGTAATTACTAATTTGGAACCTAATAATCACATTTACATGTTTTAATTACACTTTCACTGATGGTGTAGCCTATGGCACCTTTTCTACCGTTTTACTTCATTCGAACACTCGTATACATTTAACCTGCTTAAACTGTGATTTCATTCGTGGAACCTATATACACATATAACATTGCATCTATGAAGTCTTAAACTTGTTAACATGATTAAATGGCTATAATTGTCTTACTGCATTCTTATATTGTTGAAATCATCTCTGTGACACAATTGACAACTATATTGCAAATCGAATGAATCTGCCTATTGCTTAATTCATTACTTATATCATGTTGTTGATAACCATGCTTGATTATATAACTGATTGTGAGCACACCTATGATATCGCTTGCTTCTTGACCTGTCTTGCTACCTACATATTGATCTACCCGACATGGTACCGTATACTGCTTGACTTGACCTGATGTACCATGACCTGATCCGTTACCTGATCTTGTGTCTAATGCCAACAAACCTGACATGTAGTCCTCATGGACCGTTCCTGTTGTCTATCCAGACAAACATGTTTACCTGATCCTGTGTTGGCATTAGTTTCTTGATTTCGGGATACCTGACTTGACTTACACATATAACTTGGGGGTATGGGGAAATCAAAGGTGAAACCTGACTTGTAACTCAACAGTTCACTACTTGTACTGATCAGTTTTAGAGGCCAGGCCCGCCTCGTGACGATACTGCTGACATCGTTGGTCTTTATCCTTTCCCTGTTAGTGTCTAGCGGCACGTCTCGGTTTCAGCCCGAAAGTCTTAGACCGTGGTCCCGGGCATGCACGGGATACTATTGAGTTACATCGATAATTCATCAATTTGGTTTCAAAGACTTTAGAATAGAGAACCTGATAGAATAGTCCAGTTTACCCACTGCACACTACCCTGCATTGCTCTGATTCATATTACTGTTACCCTTGCTTATTTCATGTTTACATTCGCATTGCCTGTTACACTGTTCATACTTTAGTACTTGATGACATGACGCGCTGACATCTGGGTTTTGCATGGCCCAGATCCTTTTTCCTTGTTGCAGACTGATCAGGAGTATTGCCGCTGTTAGACGAGCGGTGAAGTTCCGGTCGGTATGTAGTTTCACTTCCAGGTGTTTCCTTTATTGTATCTTTTGGCTTCCGCATATTGTTATTTCTAGACTCTTTTACTCTGGCTTATGGACATGTACTAGATAGTTAGTTTACTTTCCCATTCTGGATATCTCTACAGCCGTAATGTGACTGTGGAAAGATTTTTCCTATCCACAGGTAGCATGGTTGGCTATGTCACGTGCCCATCTTAGCGTACTCTGGGAAGCGGGGCGTGACAAATATGTTTCAAGTATCTGCCCCCAAATTCAGGTAGGACGACCTATCCCGGTTCGTTTCTGTTTTCGGCGGTAAACACCCACTAATTTCTTTTTCAAAAAATTCTTTTTCTAAAAAGGTTGTGTGTCTTTTGATCCTGAAAATGGTAGAAGGTTAATCCCTCGTCAATACCCAGGAGAACCCACAAACTGCCATTACTGAAACGTGTCTTGAGTTTATCTAGATTCTAATTTTAAGCATAAGCCGGACAACTCAAAATTTTAACAATCTTAAGATGATAGCACATTCTATATCACATATAGAATTTGAGGTATTGATTTAGGTGGAACCGGTATCAATGATATGTATTTATTTCTAGTGCATCTCTTAATCGAAAAAGGCAATTCAGCATTATTCATCATGGAGCGCACCCATGAATGAGCTATATGAGAGAGAATCAAATTCTCAAATATATTACTACGGAATACCTAGCATAAATATCCACATTTTCGAACACTTTGAAGAATCTTGATATTTCCAACGTTTGGTTCTTTACTTTATTCCTATGTCTATGAACTTCTTAAAATTTTTGGACTTTGTATTTCAACAAGAATGCATGCCTAAAATCAGAGAACTTATAGGAAAACGGAATGAAGTATGAGTACCAACCCCTTGTCCGTACGGACACTGGACAGCATACATCATCATGTATAAACCTTATGAATTCGCTAACTCATACTCTGTGTTGTAATTTGAAAACTGTATTTTGGTTAAGAATGTATATCCCGTTATTCAATGCACCTCACCCAATCATCAAATAATAAAGGCAAAATGTTCATAACATAATTTTTGAAAAATTATATCCCACTTTATCAAATAAAGAGACGGATATATCAGTTTTTGAAATTTGTTGCATAATAACAGATATTCAAAAACCAAAAGTTTGCCAAAAGACAAAACAAGATGATTTCCCCAATAGCAACAATTAATCCAATATCCGATATAGAGGATCAAATCAACTTTCCAATAATCTAATCCTTCTCGGTATCTGTAATAACTTATAAATGTGAGATATCAATCCGATATCTATATACCCAGGAGTCAGAATTAATTGGAAAACTGCTTTCGATTACAATCATATAGAAAACATGAAATATCAAAATGTTTCAAGGGGTGGCCGGTTATTCCTAGTAATGCCCCTTTCACTTCCCATGGTCATAACAGTAGTTGCATTTTCCCTTCCACTCATTTCGTCCCCTATTGTTGTCTTTCTTTCTTTCTTACCTTGTGTATATCAGATTTATGCTTGTTGGTTTTCTTCTTTCCCTTCCTTTCAGCTCCAGTATCGGGATTGGAAGAAAACTATCCAACAAGCATAACTGGTATATTCTCCTTATTTTAGGAGCTCTCAAACTTGAGATAAGCTGGAGAGGAGAGACAAATGAATTGTATCATATACAATTCACTTTATCCAGAACCAGCAGCCATTCTCGACTGAAACGCTTTCTCCGAGTTCGTATGTAACTATATGAGATAGTCTTCCATGCAATATGGATCTTTGTATAGGGTACAGAGTGTTCTGGAGGAAGCAAAAGGAAAAGTGGGAGGGGTAAGGACATATGCGATTATATCGTGAAATAGGGCAATCATGACATTCCAAAGCCATTAATTGTAAAAAGGTTCGGTTAACTTGATTTACGACTTTTTAATTCAAGGTCAGTCTTAGGTCGTTGGCAGAGAGAGAGAGAGAGAGAGAAAAAGAGAGAAGAAACACTCATCGTGCACTCTATCAAGACTAGATTGATATATTTATCTAATCAGGATGGCTCCCACTGTTCCGTTGAATCCTCCTTCAAACCCAAAAAGGAGAATTGGCCAGGATTATATCCTGAAAGTAACTATTACCCATGGTGAGAATCGGGATCCAACTATCACGGCGTGGTAACCTTGACTAAAGATCAATAAATTACCCCACTCCATAGAAGGTATGCAATCTCATTGCAAGCTTCAACAATTGAAACTCCCGATATGGTTTCTGCCCCTAAGACTTTGACTAGAGGCCAAAAACTCAAAGAGTCTAAGTCAAGTTCAACCCGTTATTTCGTGATTGGTTTAGACCCACCCGTATAAACCCTTTACTAGAGGCCAACAAAGTTATACAATTGTCCTAACCGATCGCATCCCATACTGTCATGAAGACATCACTTGGCTACCATACACTACACCTTGACCAGAGGCCAACAAACGTAGCACGAATAATAAGTACTCTACTTCATAAAATGACAGAGGCTACGACTGGTTTTGAAGAAAACCTTTAATATAATGAACTTGATCTCTGTTTACCGCCGAAATCCGGGAAATACAAACGTCTTGCCTGCATTTGGGGGCAGATGCTATTTGGTTTTATCTGTCCACCTCTCCGAAGATGCCAAGTTGATTTATGGCACCGTGTATCGAAGGTTTATATAGATGCTTCCGTTGTAGCAGATTTCGTCAGATTCCACCTCATTGTGAAGGTTTTTTTATTGTGGGCACGCTCCTTCCTGCAGGCGCAAGCCCCTGCAGTTAATTACGTTACCACATCGCGGTAACCATTTTCTCCTGCTCCAGAAGGTCACTTCGTGTCGTGTGTGTTTGTTTTATTTTTGGTTGCCCGTGGATTGTATACGGAGACTAATTTGTGTTGTCGCCCGTAGGGCGTGGATTAGTCCAAATCCGTATTTTCTTAGATTTGGGTTTGGTTTGATTTAAGGATCGTTAATCTTGTTTGAGATTAGGGATACGCTAATCCAATATTGGACTAAGATCTACTTAACGGGGGTTCGGGATCATTTTTGATCCAACGAAAGAGCATTTGGGCTCTATCATTTTAGTTTAAGGACGTTACGGTCCATAGCTAATTTAAGGACATTGCGGTCCATAGCTAGTTTAAGGACATTACGGTCCATAGTTAGTTTAAAGACATTGCGGTCCAATGGGTGTGCTCATGGGTTTGTGAGTATACCAAAAAAGCTATTGGTTTTTGGGACCCTCCACCTCTCTGAAGACGTTGAAGAATTATAACGACATGTATAAGAGGTATGGAGAGATGTACCATTGAACCGAACTCCAGATTGAAGGGAGGGACCATGGTGGAACGAACATCACTTTAGATGCCATGTGTCAGGAGATCATTGTTCATCTTTGGACCTAAGATCGATTTGGGGAGACCTGAAAATAGGAGAACTCGGTTGATTGATGGTCAAAAGGTTTTGGCCTCCGGAGACTTGGCTAATTTGGGCTAAGGTTGGCCTCTCACAGTATAAACACCGATATTTGCTTGGCACTCACGTGCTCCCACGTGAGGCTCTAAAGCAGTGTTAAACCCTGCAATTTGGAGCGCTCACGTGTGGCACGTGAGGCACCTGAGAGTTGGTGTGGTATCCTTGGATTCAAATCCCCGTCTATACATATAAGTGTTAAACAATTAAATCTTGTGGCCATCACGTGTGGACACGTGAGGCTCCCCAGAGTTGGGCACTGATTCTTTGGGTTTATTTCCTTTTTCTTTTATAAGTGATAAGCGCTATTGAGGGTCACGTGGGATCACATGAGGCGCCCCGAACTAAGAATCGTCTTTAGATTTATCCCCCTTTTTTTTGAAAGTGCTAAGCACTATTAGAGGATCACGTGGGATCACGTGAGGCGCCCCAAAATGGGATCTGTCTTTGAAATTTTCTCCTTTTTCATATGAGTGTTGAACAACTGTTTGGGGGTCACGTGGGAGCACGTGAGGCGATCTCAGTTGTTTTTTGTATGCAGGGTTAAACCCTAGTTTTGTCAGAGGAATTAAATTCCTATATCTTTTGGAAGAATTAAATTCTTCAAACTAAGTTCTTTCTTCTAAGTTTCGGAACTGCATGACAGAATCTCCCCGATGAGAATTAAATTCTCAACTTGTAGGGAGATCTGCTTCTGCAGGCCTTAACCAGAGGAAGAACTAAGTTCTTGTTTGGAAGAGTTAAACTCTTGTAAGAGGAGATAAAATGTTCTTTAGGACTTTTTTTTATACCTAGGGTTTCTTTTCTTCAAAGAGAACTCTCCTTCTTCTTTTTTGTTTCTCAAATCTTATAGGGGGCCTCCTCTGTTTTTCGTTTCAGTCTTAGATCTTTTATATAGTAGAGGCAAGTTTGTTGACTTAGTTAAGGAAATCTCTCATTGAGAGATTTTTTGATTGATTCGGGGATTTTATCCTCCGTTGCATTTTTGATCCAGGGACTTCTGTTTACATAAGATATTTTTCTTGTTTTTAACAAGATTGGGAAAATATTTTCTCATACAGAGCTTATTCTATAGCTTGGTGATTTTTAATCACCATTGGATTTTTAATCCAACGGTGCTCTATTTTACAGAGCGTAAACCTGCTGGAGGGAGAAAGAACGCTATTGTTATCATTCTCTAGGCTGTGGATGTTGCCGTCGAGACTTAGAACTAGGGACTCTACCATGGCTCCGAGGTATTCTCTAGGTTGTCCGTGAACCGTCGAGATTTGGAACTAGTGGACTTTGCCGCGGCTCCGAGGTAGTCTCCAGGCTGTCTGTGAACCGTCGAGATTTGGAACTAGGGGACTTTTCCATGACTCCGTTTGTTGATGTCGCGTCTGCATCCTGCTGGAGGGAGGAAGAACGTTGCTGTTGATCTCTAGGTTATGGATGCAGCCATCGAGATCTGGCTTCTCTTTGACGAAACCTGGTAGGACAATGTGGTTCCCTTTTCATTTGTGCCCATAGATTGTATATAGGGGTCGACGTGATCTCACCTGCAGGGAAAAAGTTTCATTTCATTTTTTTATTTCTTTCCGCGATACTCTATCATTTCAGCTTTTTATATCGTGAAAGTCGTGATTGCCCAATCATTTCGGCTATTTTTTCGCGGTGCCCAATCATTTTGGCTGTTTTTTTTTCTTTACTCGTTTGTTTTTATTGTGAGTTGTCCAATCATTTCGGCTATTTTTATATGCATCTATTTTACTCGCTGATTTTATTTGCGAGTTGCCCTATCATTTAGGCTATTTTATATGCATTTTTGGCTCGCTGATTTTCTTGCTGTGAGTTGCCTTATCATTTCGGCTATTTCATATGCATTTTTGGCTCACTGATTTTTTTGCTGCGAGTATGGAACTTAAGATCTGACACCAATTTTGGCATCAGCATTGCTGCGACTGGAATATTGCCAGGAGCGAATCATCATTTACCGTGAAAGAGCTCGGGATTTGATACCAATCTTAGGTATCAGCATCGCTACCACTGGAATGTTGCCAGAAGCGAATCATCATTTGCCTTTATCGATTCTAACAAACTTGGCTCAGCAAACAGGGTTAGGATCCTGTCGACTAAGGCTTTTTGACTTCATAAGCCGTAAGGGTCTCATAAAGGTATTTCTCCCTACGAGTCGTGAGGATCGTGTTTTCTCCTTAGGAGTCGTGAGGATTCCTAAGTGTGTGTTCTTTTATAAGTCATAAGGATCTTACAAGAGTGTTTTCTCCTTATAAGTCGAGAGGACATACAAGAGTCATTTACCAAATGGGGAAATTTCACGCCATTGGCGGAACTTGGTGGGGGAAACGTTTATTTGTGCCCATGGATTGTATACAAGGGTCAATATTGAACCGCTTGTAGGGCAACTTAGGGAGTGTGATGGCTTAAGAATATGTTCAGGTCCCTGTATCTTAAGGATTTTAAATCCTATGAGCCATGAGGGTCTCATAGGGGGGAATTCTCCTTACGAGTCATAAGGATCTCGTATGTGTAATTTCTCCTTAGGAATCGTGGGGATCCCTAAGTGTGTTGCACCCTTGTGAGTCGTAACGATCTCACGCAGGTATTTTCTCCCTACAAGGTCGAGAGGACCTTGCAAGTATGCATGAATTTTTATTTTTATTTTACAAGTCTGCGCCCTTTCGGGTTTTCACAAGCTCGCCGGTAGCCCTGTTGTTTTTACTCACGGAGCCCTTTCGGGTTTTCATCCGCGCCGATTTCTTTTGTGGACGTATCTTTTTTTTTATGAAACTCTCGAGAATAGTTTCGCCGCGTGTGACCCATCTGTTTGCCGGTGGGATTTGAGTTGCAGTCCTCACTGCTGGGACTTGTGGACTTGCATTCCACTATCGCCGTGTTTGAGGCGACGTTGTTAGTTTAGGGACATCTCGGTCCATTGTTAGTTTAAAGACATCTCGGCCCGATGTTAGTTTAAGGACATCTTGGTCCCTTGTTAGTTTAAGGACATCTCGGTCCGTAACTAGTTTAAGATGTTGCGGTCCGTGGTGGATTTTGAGGCGAGGTTTCGCCGGATACTACTTATAGAGTCTGGACTCAGGAAGATAGCGAGCGGACACGAGCGTCGTCATCCATCATTAACCTGAGCCATGACTTGTTAAGCATAGTATTTCTTAATGAAACGGCCGTTTATTGGCCTGAAGGGTCTTTTGCCGTGCATATCCATGAGCAAGTAGGCCCCGCTTTGGTAGACCTTGTCTATGATATACGGGCCCTCATAGTTCGGTTCAAATTTTCCTAGTTTAGCATGATTGGGGATCATAGGTCTTTTTACGACTAGCACGAGTTTGCCTTGGCAGAATGTTCTCGGCCTAGTCAACCTTTCGTATGAGCACGCCATCCTTACTTTGTAAGCTTCTAGGTTTTGCTGCGCCATGAGACGAGTTTCATCTAGGGCATCGAGCTCCTCAAGTCGAAGATGGGCATTTTCTCATCCATCAGTTCATACCGAACCGCCACTCATAGAGAGGGTAGCTCTTTCTCCAAGGGAAGCACCGCTTCCGTGTCGAATACTAACGCAAACGGCGTTGTGTTTATGGCCGTCTTGAACGTAGTCCGATAAGCCCAGAGAGCTTCATGCAATCTCTCATGCCAGTCTTTTTTTATTTCTGGACACCGTCTTTTTTATGATCTTCGTCAAGTTCTTGTTGAAAGCCTCAGCTAGACCGTTAGCTCGGGGATTATAGACCGAAGAGTATCTCCAATCTATTTTATACTGCTGTGCGAAGCGACTGATTTTATGGCTTCTGTAGGCCGGCCCATTATCTGAGATGATCCGTCGCGGAGTGCCAAACCGGTAGATCACATTTGTTTTGAAGAAATGGAGGATGTTCTCCGTCTTTGCCTCTCTTAACGGTATTGCTTCTGCCCACTTAGAAAAGTAATCGGTTGTTACTAGTATGAAGCAATGTCCCTTGGATGATGCTGGTTCGATGGGCCCGATTATATCGGTCCCCCACATTTCGAACAGCCAGCTAGCCAGCGTTGGGTGTAGCGGATTTGGATACTGATGGATGAAGTCCCTGTGAATTTGGCACGAGTAACACTGCTTCGTGTATTCGAGACAGTCCTGAATCATCATGGACCAATAGTAGCCCATTCTTTTGATTTTTAGCTTCATCGTTGGTTCGGCTTGATGGGAACCACAGAGTCCGTCGTGAGTTTCTTAGACGGCTCTCCTTGCCTCTTCTGGTCCCAGGTATCTCAACCACAGACAGTCGAATGATCTCTTATAGAGAGTATCATTGACAAAGGCGAAAGACAGAGCTCGCTTCATGAGTTGATGTCTCAAAAATGCATTTTCGGGTGTTCGATGGGATTTGAAGTAGTCTATAAAGACTTCTCTCTAATCCTCATCATTTTCTTCCTCTATTTAGAAGACAGCTTGTTCAGTCGCTCCCTTTCTTTCAAATGACTTCGGAGATATTTCTGCTGGCGCGAGAATCCGGCGGCTTTGCACAATGATCCTTACGTCATCGAGGTTTTCGTCGGCCAGTTCTTTAGCGAGCTTGGCTAACGCATCCGCCTTGCTATTTTCCGCACGCGGTATGCTTTTCAGGGTGTAGGAAGGGATTTTCGTCAGCAGTTGCTGCACTCTTTCACCATACCTGACCAGTTCTGGTTTGCACGTCTGGTAGTCGCCATTAATTTGGCTAACGACCAGCTGAGAGTCTCCATATATGAAGAGGTTTTCGATGCCCATGTCGACAGCAATCTCAAGACCTGCTATCAAAGCTTCATATTTAGCCTCATTGTTTGTTCTCGGCTCTGTTAAAGAAAGGGCGAAGCGCATTATCCTTCCTTGTGGAGTCACAAAGATAAGGCCCTGTTCCCCTCCGAAGGACGGCGCACGGGACCGCGATGTCCTGACGCCGAGATTCGGGGCAGATGCTATTTGGTTTTATCCGTCCACCTCTCCGAAGATGCCAAGATGATTTATGGCACCGTGTATCGAAGGTTTAGACGGATGCGGCCGATGTAGCAGACTTTGTCAGATTCCCCCTCGCTAGAGGGGTTTTTGATTGTGGGGACGCTCTTCCCTGCAGGCGCAAGCCCCTGCAGTTAATTACGCTACCGCTTCGCGGTAACAACTTTCTCCTTCTCTAGAATTTCACTTCGTGTCGTGTGTATTTGTTTTGTTTGTGGTTGCCCGTGGATTGTATACGGAGATTGAGTAATGCCGTCGCCCGTAGGACGTGGATTAGTCCAAATCCGTATTTACTTAGATTTGGGTTTGGTGTTTTTAGTTTAAGGATGCATTAGTCGCGTTGCGGCTAAGATCAACTTAAACGTTCGTTAAGGATACAATAGTCCTGTTTGAGACTAAGATCAACTTAACGTGATAATCCATTTCATATCTGGCCATCGGGACTCATCACCTCTCTAACGTCGTTGAAGGATTACAATGGCAGATGTCAGAGGAGTTCAGAGATGTACCCTTGAACCAAGGTTGATTTGGAGTTTTATAATCCGTTTGAATGTTTAAGGATACGTTAGCCGTGTTTGGGGGCTAAGATCAACTTAAACGGGATCGTTTAGATCCGGCAAAAGAGCATTTGGAGGCTCTATTGTTCCAGTTTAGGGACGTAGTGGTCCATAGGTAGTTTAGGGACGTTGCGGTCTAATATTAGTTTAAGGACGTTTCGGTCCATTTTCCAGTTTAGGGACGTGGTGGTCCAATATTCCAGTTTAGGGACGTGGTGGTCCAATATTAGTTTAGGGACGTTTCGGTCCATATTCCAGTTTAGGGACGTGGTGGTCCATATTCCAGTTTAGGGACGTGGTGGTCCAATATTCCAGTTTAGGGACGTGGTGGTCCAATATTAGTTTAGGGACGTTTCGGTCCATATTCACGAGTTTAAGGACCTCGCAGTCCATGTTGATGTGTGATTGTCGGGACCCGTCACCTCTCTGACGTTGTTGAAGGATTACAACGACATGTGTCAAAGGAGTTCAGAGATGTACCCTTGAACCGGTCGTAAATTGATTTAGGAGAGCATTTTTGCTCAGTCAATTTAGTTTGGGGACTTACGGCCATGATCGAGCTAAGTCCCATTGAGAATATTCAAGATTTTTCTTGATCTTTGGCCTATTAGGCCTGTGCTAGGGCTTTGCCCATATTTAATAATGCACTGCATTTTATTCTGGCCTGCTAGGCCTTTTTGGTTTGGACTCTGTCCCTTTCCTTATGATGCAGCGCATCTGTTTTAGTTTGGGCTCTGCCCCCTTTTTTTTAAAGTAATACGTTGCATTTTATTAGGCCCGTTAGGCCTTCTTTAATTGGGCTTGGCCCTTTTGTAAACAATACAGTGCATTTGTCTGGCGCTTTGCACTAAGTAATGAGCGCAAGCTCATATGATGATGACACGTGTCATGCTCTGGTGAGCGCAAGCGCAACAGCGCAGTGCGCTGCACTAGTGCGCTGCGCTGTTGCGCTGCTGACACGTGGCGCGCTCTGGTGAGTTGCGCCAATTCCAGAGAGCAAAGCTCTATTTCAAGAGCGCAAGTTGTTTTATAGCTGACACATGGCGCTCTCTCAAGAGCGCAACAGCGCAGTTTGGAAGTGCAAAGCACTAAGAATCTTTTAGATTCAAGAACAGGAGTGCAGAGCTCTATTTAATTTCTTGATCTCATTTAGATCAAAGAAAATAAATTTTTCTTTTTTGTTTCAGGAACCAGAGGTTCATAAAAAAGTGCAAAGCACTATTATTACTTATTTTTCTTTTTATTTAAAAATTATTGATCTTGTTCTTAGATCCATAATCTGTCCATAAGAGAATTTTCTCTTTTTCCCTAAGGTTTTTTACCTTTTGTTGTTCTTGAGGAATTCTCAAGAGTTCTCTTCTCTTTTTTTTTTTTAAAGATCTTCTTCATTTTTTTTAATTGAGGCCTAGGGTCCTTTTTATAGTGCCCATAAATTAGTTAAATTCGTTAAAGAGATATTTCTCTGAGTGATTTGGGGAATTTTCCCCACCGTTGGATCTTTGATCCAAGGGCTTCTGCTTTGCAGAAGAAAATCTTCTTGTTTTAACAAGAACAGAAAAGATTTCTTGGAAATTTAATTCTGTTTGGCGCAGATGCCCCAGCGCGTGACACGTGTTGCGCAGCGCAACTGCGCTAGCGCATCTGCGCTGACACGTGTCGCGCAGCGCAGAGCGCAGCGCCACTGAAGCGTTGCTTCATAAAAATAGAGCTTTGCTCTGATTGGGCGTGCCTTCTGGGGCGCTGCGCTGACGTATTAGCGCCTGACACGTGGCGCGTTGCGCCCGAGACTTGAAGCGTTGCTTCAAAATTTTGAATTTTGAATTTCAACAGAGCTTTGCTCTGATTGGGCGAAACAAATGCCCCCCACCGTTGCGCTTACGTGGCCCCAAACGTGAGCGCAACGGTGGTGGAATTCCAACCGCCGTGACAACTTTCGGAAGTCGAAGAGGCACTTGATGCCTATAAATAGGACCTTTGGTCCCCCACAGATGCTTATCATCTTTCAGATTTTTATTTTCAAAAAACTTCAGAGCTTTGCTCTTGCCTTCAAGAACTCCAGAGCTTTGCTCTCCTTTCCAAAGTTTTTAGAAAAACTTTAAGTAAAATTGATTCTTCGATTAAATTAATTTTAATTAATCTTAACCAGCAGAGCTTTGCTCTCATAGATCTTTTGATCTAAAGAGATCCCCATTGGGGTTTCACTAGCAGAGCTTTGCTCATTTTCAAAGTTAGAAACTTTAGGTAAAATTAACGTAAATCAAATTAATTTAAATTAATCTCAGTCAAAGAGCTTTGCTCTCACAGATCTTTTGATCTAAAGAGATCCCCATTGGGGTTTTATTAAGCTTTTGTTCATGGGTTTTAATCCCTGAACAGAGCTTTGCTCTCTAGGAATTTAGCCCTCTATGTATATTATTTTTCTTCTATCGCTAATCTTCTTGTGATATTTCCTCCAGGCATAATGGCGGTGCATCTATACAGTTTGCACGAGTTCATCACCTATGACGATATCCGCGCACAGGGTCGTCAACAAAACCAGGAGTTTACAAACGCTCAATGTGCAGAGGTCATGGGTCGTCTGAACGCAAGCGGTGGTTGGTTGCTACCCCGTCGTTCGGCTCTTTTGAAAGTCGTGCTGGGAGCAATATGGAGAGCACTTCCGGGTCTTCACGAGGCCCTGCCGCTCAATGCGCTGGATGATGCCGAGGACAAGGTGCATTCAGTGTACCTGACGGGGCTGATCTCGAAGAAACGGCGGGACAGCCTCATTGACATCCTACACCAAATCTTCCAGCAGACGACGATAGTTGCTGCTTATCGAAGGCCGGGAGGGCTTGCCGAGGATCTTGACACAGAGGAGCGCGAGAGGCTGCGCATAAGAATAATTAGAAAGGCCAGAAGAACTCTGGATGGCCTTACTTTTGAATTCCTCAATCCGTGCCCCGGATCTGAGGTTATACCGTTGTAATAATTTGAATAATGTTTCTTATTCATTGCTCTTGTGATTGTAAGAATTTTTAGCAATATGAATGGAAACCCTCCTTTTTTTTTATTTCAGCTTGTCTTATTTCTCGTCCTGAGTCTTCTGCCCATGCATAAATGAATGCGTCTCGAACGCCTGATCAAATGTAAATCGGATGTTCTCTCTGTAGCTTTCTTCTTTCTCTTATTATCGGCATGCTATCTTAATAAACATGGTTGACGGATGATAGAGCACGAATCTTGACTTTCTTAAGAAATAGCGATGGCTTAGGCCGCAGGTTCAGATCTGCTGCCTAAGACTTTTCAACTCTATAAGCCGTGAGGGTCTCATAGAGACTTTTCTCCCTACGGATCGAGAGGATCTCGTAGGTGGGTTTTCTCCCTAGGAATCGTGGGGATTCCTAAGTGTGGTTTTCTCTTATAAGTCGTAGGGATCCTACAAGAGAATTTTTCCCTCTTACGAGTCGAGAGGACCCGTAAGCGGTTGTTTCCCTCCTTATCGAAACTCGACTTTGGAGAGTGAGACCCGTGAATAGTATGCAAGAGACCAGTTTGGATTAACTTGCAGGGCCCCACTGCACAAGAATCAAGCTTTTCAATTCTTGCTGTCTGAGACTTCTTCTTACAAATTGAGACGAATCGGGAATTTGCTTGCGGAGAGGGTGGTGGCTCTGCGAGTTGACATGAGTTAAGAAGCTCTGGTCACGGAGTGTTTGTATCCGTGAGTCGAGGAGTTTGCTAGGGATTATTTGTTTCCCAAGCGCCAAGGATTATTTGTTTCCTTGGGGTTTGAAACGAGTCGAGAATTCCCACGGGGGCACTGGTGGCTCTGCGGGTCGACGCGGATCAGGAGGCTCTCGTCACGGAGTGTTTGTATCCGTGAGTCGAGGAGTTTGCTAGGAATTATTTGTTTCCCAAGCGCCAAGGATTATTTGTTTCCTTGGGGTTTGAAACGAGTCGAGGAATTCCACGGAGGCGCTGGTGGCTCTGCGGATCGACGCGGATCAGGAGGCTCTCGTCAAGGAGTGTTTGTATCCGTGAGTCGAGGAGTTTGCTAGGGATTATTTGTTTCCCAAGCGCCAAGGATTATTTGTTTCCTTGGGGTTTGAAACGAGTCGAGGATTTCCACGGAGGCGCTGGTGGCTCTGCGGATCGACGCGGATCAGGAGGCTCTCGTCAAGGAGTGTTTGTATCCATGAGTCGAGGAGTTTGCTAGGGATTATTTGTTTCCCAAGCGCCAAGGATTATTTGTTTCCTTGGGGTTTGAAACGAGTCGAGGATTTCCACGGAGGCGCTGGTGGCTCTGCGGATCGACGCGGATCAGGAGGCTCTCGTCAAGGAGTGTTTGTATCCGTGAGTCGAGGAGTTTGCTAGGGATTATTTGTTTCCCAAGCGCCAAGGATTATTTGTTTCCTTGGGGTTTGAAACGAGTCGAGGATTTCCACGGAGACGCTGGTGGCTCTGCGGATCGACGCGGATCAGGAGGCTCTCGTCAAGGAGTGTTTGTATCCGTGAGTCGAGGAATTTATTGGGAGGGTATGGTTCCCTCTTTGTTTATGCCCTTGGATTGTATACAGGGATCGATGTGATCTTAACTGTAGGGCCAAAGTTTTATCATCATTTTTTTTGTTTTATTTCCGCGATGCTCTATCATTTCAGCTTTTATATCGCGAAGGTCGCGATTGCCCAATCATTTCGGCTATTTTTCGCGATGCCCAATCTTTTCGGCTGTTTATTTTAGTTTTACTCGCTGCTTTTTATTGCGAGTTGCCCAATCATTTCGGCTATTTCGCATGCATACATTTTACTTGCTGCTTTTTATTGCAAGTTGCCCTGTCATTTCGGCTATTTCGTATGCATGTGCGGCCTACTGGCTTTTCGCCGTAAACCTGAACTTGGACACCGATTTTGGCATCAGCACCGCCACAACTGGGATATCGCCAGGAGCGAATCATCATTTTCCTCTGTCATTGTCAAACAAAGGAGGCTTAGCGACCAGGGTTAGGGTCCTGTCGACTAAGGCTTTTGACTTTATGAGCCGTAAGGGTCTCACAAAGCTATTTCTCCCTACAAGTCGTGAGGATCTTGTAGGTGTATTTTCTCCTTAGGAATCGTGAGGGTTCCTAAGTGTTTTGTTCCTCTGTAAGTCGTAAGGATCCTACAGGAGGGTTTTCTCCTTGTAAGTCGAGAGGATTTACAAGGGTTGTTTACCGTGTGGACATATCCCTAGTCTCAGATGGGACTTAGTTAGGGAAATGTTTATTCGCGCCCGTGGATTGTATACAAGGGTCAGTATTGAGCCACTTGTAGGGCAATATCGAAAGTTGTGGGGGTTGCTTAAGCACAGGTTTAGATCTCTGTAACTTAAGACTTTCAAATCTTACGAGCCGTGAGGGTCCCATAAGAGCGTTCTCCTTACGAGTCGTGAGGATCTCGCAAGTGTATTTTCTCCTTAGGAATCGTGGGGATTCCTAAGTGTGTTGTTCCCTTGTGAATCGTAAGGATCTCACGCAGGTGGTTTCTCCTTATAGGGTCGAGAGGACCCTACAAGTGTTTCTTAACGAGGTTGCGCCCTTTTGGGTTTTCACAAACACTCGCCGGTAGTCCTACTGTTTTTACTCACGGAGCCCTCTCGGGTTTTCATCCGTGCCCGTTTTGCTTATGGACATACCGTTTTTTTTATATTCTTTTTATTTTTTATTTTTTTTATTTTTTTATTTTTATATTTTTTTTACGAGGTCGTGCCCTTTCGGGTTTTCACGAACACTCGCCGGTAGCCCTGCTGTTTTTTACTCACGGAGCCCTTTCGGGTTTTCATCCGTGCCCTTTTGCTTATGGACATACCGTTTTTTTAATTTTATTTTTATATGTTTTTTTTATATCTCGTCAGCCTAAAAGATGCTGCGGTAGTAGTTTAAAGACGTTTCGGTCTGCTATTAGTTTAAGGACATTTCGGTCCGCTATTAGTCTAAGGACATTTCGGTCCGACATTGAGAGGTTGGCTACTACTTATAAAACTTGAGCTTAGGAAGATAGCGAGCAGACATGGTCGTCGTCATCTATCATTGACCTAGGCTGTGGCTCATTAAGCGTAGTATTTCTTCAGGAAGCGACCGTTTATCGGCCTGAAAGGCCTTTCACCGTGCATGTCCATGAGTAGATAGGCCCCACCCTGGTAAACTTTATCTATGATGTACGGGCCTTCATAGTTTGGCTCGAATTTTCCCCGCTTGGCGCGATTGGGAATCATAGGCCTTTTGACCACTAGCACGAGTTCGCCTTGGTGGAATGTCCTCGGTCGGGTCAATCTTTCGTATGAGCGCGTCATCTTTGCTTTATAAGCTTCCAGATTTTGTTGCGCTATGAGCCTAGTTTCATCAAGGGCGTCAAGCTCCTCAAGCCGAAGGTGAGCATTTTCTTCGTCCGTTAGCTCATGGTGAACTGCCACTCGCAGAGAGGGTAACTCTATCTCGAGAGGGAGTACTGCTTCCGTACCGAACACCAACGCGTATGGCGTTGTGTTTGTGGCTGTCTTGAGCGTGGTTCGATACGCCCAAAGAGCTTCTTGCAGTCTCTCATGCCAGTCTTTCTTATTTCGGGACACTGTTTTCTTTATAATTTTCATCAAGGTCTTGTTGAAGGCCTCGGCGAGACCGTTAGCTCGTGGATTATAGACTGAGGAATATCTCCAGTCTATGTTATGCTGCTGTGCGAAGCGACTGATCTTGTGGCTTCTGTAAGCTGGCCCGTTATCGGAGATGATCCGTCGCGGAGTTCCAAACCGATATATGACATGCGTCTTGAAGAAGTGGAGGATATTTTCCGTTTTCACCTCTTTTAACGGTACTGCTTCTGCCCATTTAGAGAAGTAGTCAGTCGTCGCTAGGATGAAACGATGTCCTTTAGACGATGCTGGTTCGATGGGGCCGACTATATCAGTCCCCCACATTTCGAATGGCCAGCTAGCCACCGTTGGATGTAGTGAATTGGGATGCTGATGGATGAAGTCCCCATGAATTTGGCATGAGTGACATTGTTTCGCATATTCGAGGCAGTCCTGAATCATCGTGGGCCAGTAGTAGCCCATCCGTTTGATCTTTAACTTCATCTTTGGGCCTGCTTGGTGAGAACCACAGATTCCATCATGAACTTCTTGAACAACTCTTTCCGCTCCGTCCGGTCTTAAGCACCTCAGCCACAGAGAATCGAATGACCTCTTGTATAGAGTATCATTGACGAAGGCGAAAGACAGAGCTCGTTTCATGAGCTGGTGTCGTGCGGACGCATCTTCGGGCATTTGGTGGGATTTGAAGTAGTCTATAAAGACCTCCCTCCAATCCTCAACCTTCTCATGGTCTTTTATTTGTAAGGTCGCTTGTTCAGTCACTCTCTTTTCTTCGGGTGATCCCGGAGGTATTTCTGCGGGGGCGAGCACCCGACGACTTTGTACCATGATTCTAACCTCATCGAGGTTCTCGTCAGCCAGTTCTTTAGCAAGTTTAGCTAACGCGTCCGCTTTGCTATTTTCTGCGCGTGGTATACTTTCTAAAATATAGGAGGGAATTTGGGTCAGCAGTTGTTGCACCTTTTCCCCGTATTTTACCAATTCCGGTTTGCATGTTTGGTAATCGCCGTTCACTTGACTAACGACTAGCTGGGAGTCCCCATATATGAGGAGGCTTTCAATTCCCATATCAATGGCGATCTCGAGACCTGCTATCAAAACTTCATATTCAGCTTCATTATTCATTCTCGGTTCTATTAAGGAGAAAGCGAAGCGCATTATTCCTCCTTGTGGGGTCACGAAGATAAGGCCTACTCCCGATTTGATCATTGGCGTACTTTGTTTGTATTTTTTCATGGAAGATGCTCCATCGAAATAAAGCTCCCAACGGGTATCACCACCGTCGACTGCGTCAAACGCATGTTTGTCTGGCAAATCGCACTTTAGGGGAGAATCGGCAGGTATCGGGTGCTCAGCAAGGAAGTCGGCGATGGCCTGGCCTTTCACTGCCTTGAGAGGTTGGTATGTTATCGAGAACTCCATTAAGAGCAGGGTCCATTTAGCGAGTCGTCCCGTCAATATGGCCTTTGACATTAGGTATTTAAGAGGGTCCACCTTCGAAATGAGGCGGACCTCATGCGCCAACGCATAGTGCCTGAGCTTTGTTATCGCGAAGATCAACGCTAAGCAGTGTTTTTCAATGGGGGAGTAGTTGCTTTCTGCCCCCAGTAGAACTCGACTTAAGTAGTAGAGTGCTCTTTCTTTCCCTTGATCGTTCTCTTGTGCCCATAATGCGCCTAAAGAACCTTCGAGGGCGGTTGTATAAAGAATGAGAGGCTTTCCCTTAACCGGAGCGGCCAACACTGGAGGGTTTTGCAGGTACTGTTTGATCTCGTCTAGTGCGCTTTGGCACTTTTGATCCCAGACGAACGGGGTTCCCTTCTTCATCAGGTGGCTGTAAGGACGGCACTTTCCCGAGAGGTTGGCTATAAATCGCCGTATGTACGCGAGCTTCCCTTGGAGAGACCGCAGCTATTTGAGAGTCCTTGGCGGAGGCATTTCCATGATTGCCTTGATCTTGGACGGATCTATTTCGATACCCCGGTGTCGAACAATGAATCCCAGGAATTTTCCTGAGGAAACTCCGAATGCACACTTGAGCGGATTCATCTTCAAGTTGTATTGCCGAAGACGTTGAAATACGGTCTTCAGATACTCGAGATGTTCCTCATATGATTTGCTTTTAACAACGAGGTCGTCGACATAGCATTCGACGATTTCGTGTATAAGGTCATCGAAGATCTTCGTCATGGCCCTTTGGTAGGTGGCACCGGCGTTCTTTAAACCGAAGGGCATCACCTTGTAACAGAATATTCCCAAAGGAGTCCGGAAAGCCGTATGTTTCTGGTCTTCAGGATGCATTTTTATTTGATTATATCCTGATGAGCCGTCCATGAATGAGAAAATCTCATGCGTGGACGTATTGTCTATCATCAGTTCGGTGACTGGTACTGGGAAATCATCCTTCGGGCAGGCTTTGTTGAGATCCCGAAAGTCCACGCATATGTGCACCGTCCCATTTTTCTTCATCACTGGGACGATATTAGTAATCCATTCAGGGTATTGAACCTCCTGGATAAAGCCGGAGTCTATCAGCTTTTTGACTTCAGCGTTTATGCTCATCTCGAGCTCGAGCCGCATTCTTCTCGGCGCTTGTTTGACTGGCTTGACACCCGAGGATATCGCCAGTCTATGTACAGCAACTTCTGGATCTAGTCCCGGCATCTCGGAATAGTTCCATGCGAAGCAATCTTTATGCTGTACAAGGACGTCTTTTAACGCAGCCACCCTCTCTTCAGACAGCAGCTCGCTGACGAATGTCGGTCGCGGATTGTTTATCGTCCCCAACTCAATTTTCTTGAGGTTATCTGCAGTGGTATGTATTCCATCCTCCAGTTCTTTCGGAGCTGGGGGAAATTCTGAGATCACCTCATCATTGCTGTTTTCGAGGCACCAGGGAAGGCTGTCCATGTTCTCGGATTCTTCTTGTAGTATTGTTATCATGTGACAGGTACGAATTCGCTTCCAATCCCAATGTGGAACTGGTTTTTCTGTCGTGGCCTTAGGCTCGTGCTTTTGTGGTGGTGCTACCCTCCAGTTGTTGGACAGAGCGAATTTACCAAGCTGATATTGATCTTCGACCCAATTCTTGAAGGTGAAGCAATCTTCAAGAGGATGACCTACTATTCGATGGTAAGAGCAATAGTCCGGGTGTGAGGCTTCGCCTGCTTGTTCAGGGTGTTTAGACTCCGGCAATGTAAGCATTTGATGTTGCAGGGCGAGATCAAGTATTTTCTTCGTCTTGTCCCGAGGAAACGAGTATGCTCGCCCCATTTTCTTCATAAGGGATAGATCAATAACGCTCGACTCCCGTTTGCGTGGCTTTTCAGCCCTGCTTTGTTGTTGTTGAGTGCCTTTTTGGCCTTTCGACTTATTTCTGCTTTTGAGCTGAGCCTTCTTTATAACGGGTTGACAAGGAGCGGCATTTTCATCCTTTACGGCCTGTTGGAGAAGGCGTTGCGTCTTGGCTTTCTCGTAGATGGCCGTCTCACGGTTGTGATCATCTCGGACCTTTTGACCAGCTTTCTTTACAAGTCTGTCCATTTGTTCCTCGAACGACGGACTGGGCTCTTTTGCATCTGGAACTTTCACTGGCTTAGGATTAGCGTCCTCCCATTGAGCATCCGCTTCTTCATCAAGGTCATATACGACGTAGCAGCCGGGTAGTAACTCTTGTTTCTTTGAACAGATGTATCCAAGCCCTCTTGTTTCTATTCTCCCGTTAGGCAGTTTGCGTTGGATCCCGGGAATGTTCCAGACCCTGTCATAGAATTTGGCCTCTCTAACGGTCTGTTTGAAGGATATCCCCTGGCGTTTCAGCAGCTTCTTCAAACCTTCTGTATAATATTTGGGAAGACGGATAGGCTGAAGCCTGTCGAGCGTGGGATCTGCGCCATGCCAAACTTCTTTTTCCACCTTGTTTTCTTCAGAACGGTAGAATATGATTGCCTTCTTATTTTCTCGCCTGGGAGGGATATAGAATGTCTGCAGCTCTTCTACACTGTAGATATTAAGTGCGTCCAGTTCTTTATGATGTTTAGGCGGCACCATGGCGACTTGCAGACTTTGCTCTTCGTCAGCGGAAGCATGTATTGAAGGTCGAGCAGAGAATACGACATGGACCTCATCCTCCGAATCACTACCAAAGACCAATGTAGGAGTGGACGGTCCTGGCTTGTTATGTTGGGGCGGACCCGAATAAATGATCTCCTCTTCCTCCTCGGTATCACTGCCGAAGACAGGGATGGTGGCGTTAGTTTTATTTTCCGGCTTGTGACACTTCTCCGTGTCTTCGAAATCCGGCAAGAAGTATTTGGCATCTTCGTATTTGCGGACCTCGTTCACAGAGAACGGGTTCAGTTCTCCCGTCACGGTATACTCGAAACCATCCTTAAAATACTTCATACACTGATGTTGTGTAGAAGGGATGATGTTGTACTCGTGTAACCATGGTCGGCCGAGCAAAGCGTTGTAGCATGTCTTGGCGTCTATGACATGGAACTTAATGTCCGTGACGAGTAGCCCGAAGCGTAGCGTCAGTATCACAGATCCAAGAGTCTTTGACGATTGGGAGTCGAACCCGGAGATGGTGATCTTGTCCCGAGCAAGGTGCTGGACGCTCATGCAGATTTTCTTCAACACCCGCACGTTGAGTAGGTTAACAGACGACCCGTTATCGATCAGGATTTTGCCTATCCTTATATCATGGCAGTATCCCGAGACATAGAGAGGGCAATTGTGTTCGCACGTCCCAAGTAGAAGGTCTTCATCACCAAAAGTAACATCAGCCGTGTGCACTTCCTCTAATTCATCCTTCATCTTTTCCTCGGCCAAGCATGCTTGGAATTGTTCCGGGTCTTGGAGCGCCTTAATCAACGAATCTCTCGCCTCTTTTGATAGCAAAAGGGCGTCAAGAATGTTGAGCTGTGAGGGCAGCTTCCTCAGATGCGCCAAAACGTTGTAGTCTACCTTATTTCTCTTCGGCGGGTTCTTGGCGTTTAACTCTTCCGCCGCTTGGTCATCTAAGATGATATCTTCAGAGACCTTTTCTTTCCCTTTATCTTTTCTGTTCAAGGGTCCGAGGTTCTTTTCAGGCAGCGTCCGATTCCGCAGCCGGATATTTTCGCAGACCTTCGGTTCTTCTTCTTTTCCTGAAGCGGACTCTTTAAAGAGAGGGGCAAGTTCTAGCTCTTCATCAGAATCACTCCCGAATGTAGGCACTTGTGATCCACCGGTGTTAACCATGCAACAATCGCCAGCAGTTCTTTTAAGCCCTTCGGTCGTATTTCTCTGCTCCCGACGAGTTTTACGTTTTTCCCGCTTAAAGCGTTGTCGATGAGCAACTTATCCTTGCCACCATCTATCGAAAGCTTTGCACTCTTGAGTGGGGTGCGAAATCCTCTGATGATATAAGCAATACGAGGGGTGCGTTTCCACTTCATCAGCGATGTTTCCTTCAGAGGATGGTAGCTTCATGCCCATTGATATGGCTTTAGCGAACTTTTTCCTCATCCTGAGTTGGCTTTTGTCGGTAGCGGAGGTGTTTTGCTCCAGCGGGATCGTCTCAGCTCCTTTATCAAGTCGCTGGCGCTTGGCCCTTTCAAATATAGCCACCTCGTGCTCCCGATCAGCTTTACTTTTCAACCGAGCTTCATTAAGGAGTGCGTCAATTACTTCATCTGATGGCCCCAGAACTTTTGGTTCAGGATCTGCTCCCAGCTTTTCGGTGCAAGGAATCTCCTCATCATTCGTGATCGAATGGGAAATCATATGACAGCTTGCCACATATTCCTCGGATTCATCTGATGAACTTTCTCCCTCATCCTCTTCTTGAAAGACATGGCTGAGGAACTCTTGGAATGTAATGGGGGTTCGTGCCCTTTGATTGTATTTCTCCAGCGCGTCAATTTGCTTTTGTAAGTCCGTGCGCTTGTCGCCAGGCTTCACGGGCTTCTTAGATTTCTTCTTCTTCTTTTTCGAAGATTTTGACGGCTGGTTATGAGTGTTTGGGCCACTTCCACCAATCTTTTGAATCGGACGATGTTTTAGCATTCCCTCCATAATTTGCGGCTCCAATGGGTTCTTCCACTTGACTGCTGGACATGTCTGAAGATCGTTTAGCATCCTCTTTGTCTTGGCTGATAATACGACCTCCCAAGGAGCTTCTTCAATGACGGAGCATGTTGCCCCCGACGTATTCGTCCCCTTAGAGGTGTGGGGCTGCGGGGGATTCACCTTCCATTTGTCAGATAACGCGAACTTGCCCTGTCGGTATTGGTTTTCAAGCCAATTCTTGAAAACGTAGCAATCTTCGATCGGGTGGCCTAGTACTCGATGATAAGGACAGTAGTTGGGCTCGTTGACGTCACTTGATTGCAACCGACGTTTTGGATCCGGCAGATTTATGAGTCTGTTGCGCAACGCCAGCTCGAATAACCTCCTCGTTTTATCGCGGAGGAAGGAATAAGGACGTCCCATCCTATCCTCAAGGGGTACGTACGGGCGCGTATTGTTTGGACGAGCAACCGGCTTCGAGTCGTTCGGTTATTGTTGAGCATTAGCGACAACGATCACTTTTCCCTTTCCTTTGTCATTCCGGGAGTCCGGCATTGGGAGAGGGGGTTTATGGCCCATCTGGTCCATCTGCGCTAGTTTGTCAATCAAAGCCTGGAAAGTAGTCGGCTTGAAAAACATCATAAACTGTGAGATGGTTGCTTGTGGATCAAGGGTTCCAACAAACATTCCCACCGCAGGGGCTTCTTCTATGCGCTGCTCACACTTCGACCATAGATTACGCCACCGTATAGCGTACTGAACCCATGTCTCGCCGGGTTTTACCCTAGCGTTAATCAGTGCCGTCATCGGGGTACGTTCACTGGCACTTGCAAAGCGTTGGGTAAACAGCAGCTCCATTTCCGCGAAGGTTTTAATAGAATCATTAGGGAGTTCAGAGTACCACTCGAACGCCGTATCTGATAGACTTCCAACGAACTGGTGGAGCAAAAGCTTGTCATCGCCGCCGGTGTTACCGCAAAGCGCCCTGAACTGGGCAACATGCTGATGGAGATTGCCGGTCCCCTTGTAGACATGGAAATTGGGAATTGTGTAACCTGGCGGGTACTTGATTTGGTCATACCAGCCTGGATATGGTCGCCCCGTTTTTACGACGTGGCCGGCTGCTTCGGCCGCATGATGAACCCTTATTTGCTGGGCTATGTATTTGTCCAGATCAGTTTTAGAGATTGTATCCTCTTTAGCCGTTGATAGAATAGGCTGAGGATTCGATGTCTCTCCCCTATCGTCTCCAAGGACGATCGGAGGTTCTTCATTCAGGGGATCTTGTTGTATCATCATCCCTATCATGTCCTGGAAGAGGAGGCCCATACGCTGTATGTTGGCCGCTTGTTCAGCAGCCTCTTTGTCCTTCTTTTCCAATATTCGGCGAAGGAACTCGGCGTCGGTCTCTTCTTCTCGGCGCTCATCTAAGGACGCCTCAGGGTTTTCTTTTGGCTCTGTAAGCACGGCCATAGCATTCATCATCTCCTGGAGCTTTTGTTGCTGCTCTTGAGCCTTGGTCACTGATCGGGTGAGCGGTCGGTGACCCGTAGAAGTGCGGCTTTCCTCCTTTCCAGAAGCCATATAAACCGTATGAACTGTTATGCCCCCTGACTTGGGGCGTTTAGGTTCACCGCTTTTAGACTTTGCCATTGTCACGGAGCTTTCTCTGGCCTCCTTCTTTTGTGGACCGTTGAAGTGGGCATCCTAGCAATTGTTGCCCCCTGTTGTTTAATGGGGCGGTTTTTGTCTTTTTCCACCTTTGCCTTTTTCTGGCGATGAAAGTGGTCCGGGTCAATCACGGAGTCTTGAACTCTACGCCAAACCTTGTATATTTTTTAGGACAGCCGTTAAGGGGGATGTTCTTGCTTCGTTTCTGGAGCTCTCTCCGCAGGTGGAGGAGATCTCTTCAATGTAGCGGTTGGAGAGTTCTTCCGTACCCTTCTCAGCAGCTCAAAGTTGTTCCCAGTTGGAACAGCAGCGTTGACTTCCACCACTGGAGCCGGTGGAGTTAGCCCTGAGGGAGAGTTGCCCCCTGCCTTCCTCACTCGTCGCCAATGGCGACGTCGAGCATGACGAGCCGTTGGGACTGGCTCGGAGATTGAGACATCTTCTTTTTGCTCCCTGTTTGAATGAGGCGTCGCCGGTGTTAACCTCTTAAAGACTGAGGTTGTCTTTTGAGGAGTGATATTCAACCTGTCGAAGACAGACCCTTGAGTAGGGGGAGGAGCAGGAATCGTCATCCTTGAAAAGACTGACTCTTTGACAGGGGAAGCCGCCTTGACGACTTCCGGAGCAACAGTTATCGCCTTCCTCGGGACAACCAATTTAGAGTTTTGATTTAGCCTGGTGAGAACAGAGGCTGTCGGTTTGGTAGTGGGCGACCCATTGACAGGGGTCGTCGTAGCAGTGAGCCGGTCGAAGACCGACTTTTTGTTTACTTCCGGTGCAGGTATTGGCGCAGAGAAGCTTGTAGGTGGGATCATGGTCCCGAAGAACAGGCCAGTGGTGGCTTGGGTCACCTGGTCTACCGGCAGAGCGAGGAAGGAAGCCGCTTGGGGCCCATATGCTACACCTCCCGGTGAGGTGGAGCATCCGCTGCAGCGGCATTTCGAGCAGTTGGTGCAATTAGAGGCCATTGAATCTTGAGTTCTGCGCCAGGCAAGAGACCAAATCTTAGTAACTTGAAATCCGAAGGCAACCATTTAACAAACCGCGATTGGTTCGCGAGGACGACACACGAAGTGTGGAGTGGAAAGAGAAAAAGGTCCCACCGGGCGTGCCAGAATCTGTTCCCCTCCGAAGGACGGCGCACGGGACCGCGATGTCCTGACGCTGAGATTCGGGGCAGATGCTATTTGGTTTTATCCGTCCACCTCTCCGAATATGCCAAGTTGATTTATGGCACAGTGTATCGAAGGTTTAGACGGATGCGGCCGATGTAGCAGACTTTGTCAGATTCCCCCTCGCTAGAGGGGTTTTTGATTGTGCGGACGCTCTTCCCTGCAGGCGCAAGCCCCTGCAGTTAATTACGCTACCGCTTCGCGGTAACAACTTTCTCCTTTTCCAGAATTTCACTTCGTGTCGTGTGTATTTGTTTTGTTTGTGGTTGCCCGTGGATTGTATACGGAGACTGAGTAATGCCGTCGCCCGTAGGACGTGGATTAGTCCAAATCCGTATTTACTTAGATTTGGGTTTGGTGTTTTTAGTTTAAGGATGCATTAGTCGAGTTGCGGCTAAGATCAACTTAAACGTTCGTTAAGGATACAATAGTCCTATTTGAGACTAAAATCAACTTAACGTGATAATCCATTTCATATCTGGCCATCGGGACTCATCACCTCTCTAACGTCGTTGAAGGATTACAACGGCAGATGTCAGAGGAGTTCAGAGATGTACCCTTGAACCAAGGTTGATTTGGAGTTTTATAGTCCGTTTGAATGTTTAAGGATACGTTAGCCGTGTTTGGGGGCTAAGATCAACTTAAACGGGATCGTTTAGATCCGGTAAAAGAGCATTTGGAGGCTCTATTGTTCCAGTTTAGGGACGTAGTGGTCCATAAGTAGTTTAGGGACGTTGCGGTCCATAAGTAGTTTAGGGACGTTGCGGTCCAATATTAGTTTAGGGACCTTTCGGTCCATTTTCCAGTTTAGGGACGTGGTGGTCCAATATTCCAGTTTAGGGACGTGGTGGTCCATATTCCAGTTTAGGGACGTGGTGGTCCAATATTAGTTTAGGGACGTTTAGGTCCATATTCCAGTTTAGGGACGTGGTGGTCCAATATTAGTTTAGGGACGTTTCGGTCCATATTCCAGTTTAGGGACGTGGTGGTCCAATATTAGTTTAGGAACGTTTCGGTCCATATTCCAGTTTAGGGACGTGGTGGTCCATATTCCAGTTTAGGGACGTGGTGGTCCAATATTAGTTTAGGGATGTTTCGGTCCACGAGTTTAAGGACCTCGCAGTCCATGTTGATGTGTGGTTGTCGGGACCCGTCACCTCTCTGACGTCGTTGAAGGATTACAACGACATGTGTCAAAGGAGTTCAGAGATGTACCCTTGAACCGGTCGTAAATTGATTTAGGAGAGCATTTTTGCTCAGTCAATTTAGTTTGGGGACTTACGGCCATGATCGAGCTAAGTCCCATTGAGAATATTCAAGATTTTTCTTGATCTTTGGCCTATTAGGCCTGTGCTAGGGCTTTGCCCATATTTAATAATGCACTGCATTTTATTCTGGCCTGCTAGGCCTTTTTGGTTTGGGCTCTGTCCCTTTCCTTATGATGCAGCGCATCTGTTTTAGTTTGGGCTCTGCCCCCTTTTTTTTAAAAGTAATACGTTGCATTTTATTAGGCCCGTTAGGCCTTCTTTAATTGGGCTTGGCCCTTTTGTAAGCAATACAGTGCATTTGTCTGGCGCTTTGCGCTAAGTAATGAGCGCAAGCACATATGATGATGACACGTGTCATGCTCTGGTGAGCGCAAGCGCAACAGCGCAGTGCGCTGCGCTAGTGCGCTGCGCTAATGCGCTGCGCTGTTGCGCTGCTGACACGTGGCGCGCTCTGGTGAGTTGCGCCAATTCCAGAGAGCAAAGCTCCATTTCAAGAGCGCAAGTTGTTTTATAGCTGACACATGGCGCTCTCTCAAGAGCGCAACAGCGCAGTTTGGAAGTGCAAAGCACTAAGAATCTTTTAGATTCAAGAACAGGAGTGCAGAGCACTATTTAATTTCTTGATCTCATTTAGATCAAAGAAAATAAATTTTTCTTTTTTGTTTCAGGAACCAGAGGTTCATAAAAAAGTGCAAAGCACTATTATTACTTATTTTTCTTTTTATTTAAAAATTATTGATCTTGTTCTTAGATCCATAATCTGTCCATAAGAGAATTTTCTCTTTTTCCCTAAAGGTTTTTTACCTTTTGTTGTTCTTGAGGAGTTCTCAAGAGTTCTCTTCTCTTTTTTTTTTTTAAAGATCTTCTTCTTTTTTTTTAATTGAGGCCTGGGGTCCTTTTTATAGTGCCCATAAATTAGTTAAATTCGTTAAAGAGATCTTTCTCTGAGTGATTTGGGGAATTTTCCCCACCGTTGGATCTTTGATCCAAGAGCTTCTGCTTTGCAGAAGAAAATCTTCTTGTTTTAACAAGATCAGAAAAGATTTCTTGGAAATTTAATTCTGTTTGGCGCAGATGCCCCAGCGCGTGACACGTGTCGCGCAGCGCAGAGCGCAGCGCAACTGCGCTGACACGTGTCGCGCAGCGCATCTGCGCTGACACGTGTCGCGCAGCGCAGAGCGCAGTGCCACTGAAGCGTTGCTTCATAAAAATAGAGCTTTGCTCTGATTGGGCGCGCCTTCTAGGGCGCTGCGCTGACGTATTAGCGCCTGACACGTGGTGCGTTGCGCCCGAGACTTGAAGCGTTGCTTCAAAATTTTGAATTTTGAATTTCAACAGAGCTTTGCTCTGATTGGGTGAAACAGGCCCACCCCGGTTTTAATCATGGGGGTATTTTGCTTTCGCTTCTTCAAGGAGGACGCTCCATCGAAGTAGAGTTCCCATCGGGTATCATTCCCTTCTTTCTCCCCGTCAATTGCGTCAAACGCGTGTTCGTCCAGCAACTCCAGTTCAAGGGAGAGTCGGCAGGTACCGGATGTTCAGTGAGAAAGTCAGCGATGAACTGGCCTTTTATTGCTTTGAGGGGTCAATATACTATCGAGAACTCCATCAAGAGGAGGGCCCATTTGGCAAGCCTTCCTATTAGCATGGCTTTTGACATCAAATACTTGAGAGGATCCACCTTTGATATGAGATGGACCTTACGTGCCAATGCATAATGTCGAAGCTTCGTTACCGTGAAGATCAGTGCCAGGCAATGCTTTTCGATGGGGGAGTAGTTATTTTATACCCCCAGGATAACTCGACTCAAATAATAGTGAGCTCTCTCCTTCCTCTGGTCGTTCTCCTGTGCCTATAACGCGTCTAAAGAATCTTCAAGGGCTATTGTGTATAGGATGAGGGGATTTCCCTTGACCGGAGCAGTCAATACTGGAGGGTTCTGCAGATATTGCTTGATTTCATCCAGTGCATTTTGGAATTTACGATCCCAAACGAATAGGGTCCCCTTCTTCATTAGATGACTGTAGGGGTGGCATTTGCCGGAGAGGTTAGCTATGAACCGCCGAGTATACGCGAGCTTTCCTTGAAGAGACCGCAGTTGTTTGAGAGTTTTTGGTGAAGGCATTTCCATAATCGCCTTGATCTTTGACGGGTCTATTTCGATGCCCCGGTGTTGTACGATGAATCCCAGGAATTCTCCTGAGGAAACTCCAAACACGCATTTCAGAGGGTTCATCTTCAGATTATATTTCCGAAGACACTGGAACACTATTTTCTAATGCTCCCAGTGTTCCTCATACGATTTGCTTTTAACCATGAGGTCGTCGATATAACATTCGACAATCTCATGTACAAGGTCATTGAAGATCTTTGTTATGGCCCTCTAGTAGGTGGCGCCAGCGTTTTTCAGACCAAAGGGCATCACTTTGTAGCAGAATATGCCCAGCGGAGTCCGGAAAGCAGTGTGCTTTTGGTCTTCAGGATGCATCTTGATTTGGTTGTACCCTGAGGATCCGTCCATGAAGGAGAAGACTTCATGGGTGGATGTGTTATCGATCATCAGCTCGGTAACAGGCACTTGGAAGTCATCTTTTGGAAAAGCTTTGTTGAAATCCCGAAAATCTACACAGATGCGTACTGTCCCATTCTTCATCATTACCGGAACGATATTGGCGATCCAGTCAGGGTATTGAACTCCTTGGATGAAGCCGGAGTCGATTAGCTTCTTGACTTCGGCATTGATACTCATCTCAAGCTCGAGCTGCATTCTTCTTGCCGCCTGTTTGACTGGCTTGACGTTCGGCGATATCGCCAGTTTATGCACAGCTATCTCTGGATCTAATCCCGGCATCTCACAATAGTTCCATGCGAAACAGTCTTTATACTGCATAAGCACGTCCTTTAACATGGCCACCTATTTCTCAAACAGCAGCTCACTGACGAACGCTGGCCTTGGATCGTTTGTCGTCCCCAAGTAGATTTTTCTCAAGTTGTCTGCTGTGGTGTGTATCCCATCTTCCAGCTCTTTTGGAGCTGGTGGAAATTCTGAGATCACCTCGTTCTCATCTTCATTTATGAAGCACTGGGAGAGGTCGTTCGTATTCTCTTGCTCTCCTTCTTTTGAGAATGTTATCATATGGCAGGTACGAGCTCATTTCCAAGCTCAATGCTAATCTATACTTTCCCTCGCAGTGCAGGTTGCTCTCGGCTCATGCTTTTGTGGCGGGGCTACCTTTCAACTGTCGGATAGAGCAAACCTGCCTTGCTGATACTGATCTTCAACCCAGTCTTTGAAGGTGAAGTAGTCTTCAAGAGGACGTCCCACTATTCGGTGGTATTAGCAATAATCCGGGTGATGGACCTCGTTCATCTGTTTGGGGTATCGAGACTCCGGGAGCGTCATCATTTGATGCTTCATGACAAGGTTGAATATTTTCCTTGTCTTGTCTTGAGGGAAAGAGTACTCCCAACCCATCTTCTTCATAAAAGACGGGTTCCAGCTGACATTTTCTCGCTTGCGCGGCTTCTTGGATCCGCTTCGCTGTTTTTAAACGTCGTCCCTGTTCTTCATCTTGCTTTTACTTCTATGTCGGGCTTTTTTTCTTGCCACAAGAGCGCACAGCGGGCTAGGAGTGAAAGGCATCGTCCTCTTCTCTTTCCGTAACCTGCTGAATGATACGTTGAGTCCTGGCTTTCTCGTAAATGGCCATTTCACAGTTATGGTCATCCCAAACCTTTTGACCCGCTTCTCTTATCAGCTTGTCAATCTGTTATTCGAATGATGGGCTTTGTATTCTCATGGCGGGATCTCACTCTGGTTCGACATCAACGCCATCTGGGAATGCATTCGTTTCTCCACCGGAATTATTTATGACATGACAGCCATGGAATCGCTCCCTTTTATTGGACCGAACGTATCCAAGATCGGTCGTCTCCATTCTCCCGTTAGGCATCTTCCGCTGAGTCCCGGGAACGTTCCAAATCTTGTTATAAAACTGGGCTTGTCGAACGGTTTGCTTGAAGGGTACACCTTGGCATCTCAATAGCCTTTTCAGTCTTCTGTGTAGTACCTGGGCAAAAGGATTGGTTGACGCCTGTTGAGCGCAGGTTCGGTACCTTGCCATTCCTCTCTCTCCACTTTAGTCCCGATAGATTGATAGAAAAGGATCGCTTTCTCACTTCTTTGGCGAGGAGGGACATAGAAGGTCTGCAGCTCTTGCATGCTGTACGTATCAAGTGCATCAAGTTCTTTTGTAATGCCGCTGTGGAACCAGGGTAATCTGTAAACTCTGGTCAGCTCTAGCAAAGGTCTGCATTGACAGGCGGATGGAGAACACTGCGTTGGCCGCGTCTTCAGAGTCACTTCCAAAGACCAAAATAGGAGTGGATGGTTCTGGCCTGTTACCTTGGGGTTGTCCCAAGTAGACCATCTCTTCATCCTCTTCGGTATCGCTCCCAAATATCGGGATAGTGGCGATGGTTTTTTGTTTGTTCTCCGGTTTGCAACATCTTTCCATATCTTCAAAGTCTGGTAAGAAGTACTTGGCGTCTTCGTTTTTGCGGACTTCATTTATGGAGAATGGGTTCAGCTCCCCTGTAACTGTGTACTCGAGGCCGTCCTTGAAGTACTTCATATATTGGTGTTGTGTAGAAGGAATGATGTTGTACTCATGTAACCAAGGCCTGCCGAGCAAAGCATTGTAGCAAGTCTTGGCGTCAATAACATGGAACTTGATGTCAGTGACGAGAAGCCCGAAGCGTAATGTCAGTATTACAGACCCGAGCGTTTGTGATGATTGGGAATCAAAACCGGAGATAGTAATTTTATCCCGAGCCAAGTGCTGCACATTCATGCAAATCTCCTTCAACACTCTTACATTGAGAAGATTGACGGAGGACCCGTTGTCAACCAAGATCTTCCCTATCTTGATATCGTAACAATACCCGGTTACATACAGTGGACGGTTGTGCTCACACGTTCCGAGAAGGAGGTCTTCATTGCTGAAAGTGATATCAGCCGTGTGGACTTCTTCCAGCTCGTCCTTCATCTTTTCTTCCGCCAGGAAGGCTTGAAACTGGTCGGGCTCTTGTAACGCCTTGATCATAGAATCTCGTGCCTCTTTAGATAGGAGAAGGGCATCCATGATACTTAATTGTGAGGGTATCTTTCTCACGTGTGCCAGGACATTGTAATCCACCTTGTTCTTTTTCCCAAACCTTTGTTTGCGGGTCCTTGGCTGTGAGTTCTTCAACGACTCTATCATTGAGAGTAATCTCCTCAGGGACTTTTTTCTTCCCTTTGTCTCTTTTTCTCGAACCTTTGTTTGAGGGTCCGAGATTCTTTTCAGGCAACGTACGGTTACACAGCTGAATGTTCTCACAATTCCTCATCTCTTCTTCTTTTCCAAAGGTGGATTCCTTGAAGAGAGGGCCGAGGGCCATTTCCTCGTCTGAATCACTCCCGAAGGTAAGAACTTGAGACTGTTAGGTCCCGGCAGTGCCTCGGCCATCGAAACGCGGCCAAAATGCGGAACAAAAATTTCTAAAACTGGCGCTACCGCTACCCGAATCCTGGATCAATCTTAAACCTTATACTAGAAAATTAAACTAAGAGTTAGAATTGTTATACCGAGTTGATCCGAGTCCTTCGGTCTTCATTCCAAGCTCCTAGCGATTCCTAGATGTGGTTTGGTCGCCGGTCTTCCTCCATCTCCGATGATCCACCCGAGGGAAACGGCGCAAGTTCCAACCTCGTTGAACGAGGTAACCGACACTCCAAAGTCGCTAGCGATGGAGAGTCGAGGTGTATGGAAGTGTCACTACATTTTTCTCTCTTTACTTTTTGCTCATTGAGCAAGCATAGAAGATGATAAAGGAGGTGATCTTTGCATGAGCAAAAATGGCAAAGTGTGCAAGTAATGAGAGTGAGAGAGTGGGCTAGCATAATGTTTCATGTAATGTCCAAATGAAATGAATCCATCCCCAAATATGGCCGGCCCCTCTCTCTCTCTCTCTCATAAAAAAAATCCCATGCCATTTTACAATTAAACAATTGCACACCATGCTTTGCTACATGCCCAAAACCTTGCTTTGACCATGTCAATGCCATGTCACCCCTCCACCTCATTATGAAACAAAATGAATTTCCATAAATGGAAAATCAATAATGAGGTAGCAAAACTTCTAGAAGCTATTCCGTATAAAATACGGAATACTTCCCGGTACATGTACCGAAATACATATGTGCGTATTCGTACCAAAAATACGAATAGCCAAGAGAGAAAATGAATAGTGAATAATAATACTAGAATACATATATATAAATACATATGTAAATTATTAAATCAAAAACCTGATTTAATAATCTGGCTTAATCCTAAGCCGCTAGTATCATCACCCGTCCGATTAAAGTTTGCGCAGCATGCACATATTTAATCGGACATCTGTATGTATCAACATACCTCATGTACACCATATCGCCTGAACCGTGAAACTCTCTGTGTGGGACTCTAAAGACTCGTCAATACGCTGGCAGTGGGTTTAACCACAAGCACGTCAGCGGCACTAGCTGTATGTAACGGCTACCCAGGTATTGAGCGAAAGGGAGGTTGACGAGCAAACTCATCCTGAACCCCTACTGAGCCTGACAGTGACAATATCCGTATAGTCCGGTCTGTTCATCTAAGAGTATCGCATATCGAGTTTAGGGGGTGGATAAAATCAGACCCCTAACAACGCGATATTTAGTGTCGTCATGATACCCATCACCTCCTGAGAAACTATCGATCCTGGATCGGTAATCCTCGTCTACCATGGCCATGGATTTGTGGTGATGGCTACCCGTACACAATGCAACATCAACCCCCAATATCGGGAGAGACGAATCCCCGACGATCCGATCACTGCCTCCATGTGGCTCGGGACTGTACCCAACTAAAACCTGTTTGCACGACTCCTTTGAGCCGTGGTAGGGTAGTAATCAAAGCACAGTGGGAACTCACACGAGACAAATGACGATCTCAGGTCGGCAGACTAACCTGCACACATGTCACCTAGGAACTGCTATCTGACAATGGGTATCATACCAACTAACAGGTTCCCGGCGAGTCCGTCCAGTGTACTCATAACCCAATGAGCACCTGTATACTATCTTAGGTGAACAAACTAACACCAATGGCTTGTGAGACCTGGCCACCGCCCCTCATCGGGGTCTCGATCAGTATACACTAGTCTACACTGAAGTATCGATGCTCGGTCTCGATACTCCTATGACTAGGGACATTTAAGGATGTGCTTATAGGCCCCAGCTCCCACATATATGATCCCCATCATAATGCTGGCAGTCAAGCAAGAATCCTATGGGCTCTATCAACATGTACATGATGATAAAGACATACCAGATAGCATACTATTATTTTGAGTAAGACTGTTTTATCGGTATAGGTTCTCACTCAATTATCATAATCACAAATCCGTGACTATGATAATTGCCTTGAGGGCACTATAGCCAACAATCTCCCACTTGCACTTAAGACTAATTATTGCGATGTCGCATACTCACAGCTGTTCCCCTCCGAAAGACGGCGCACAGGACCGCGATGTCCTGACGCTGAGATTCAGGGCAGATGCTATTTGGTTTTATCCGTCCACCTCTCCGAAGATGCCAAGTTGATTTATGGCACCGTATATCGGAGGTTTAGACGGATGCGGCCGATGTAGCAGACTTCGTCAGATTCCCCCTCGCTTGAGAGGTTTTTGATTGTGGGGACGCTCTTTCCTGCAGGCGCAAGCCCCTGCAGTTAATTACGCTACCGCGTCGCGGTAACAACTTTCTCCTTCTCCAGAATTTCACTTCGTGTCGTGTGTGTTTGTTTTGTTTGTGGTTGCCCGTGGATTGTATACGGAGACAGAGTAATGCCTTCGCCCGTAGGACGTGGATTAGTCCAAATCCGTATTTACTTAGATTTGGGTTTGGTGTTTTTAGTTTAAAGATGCATTAGTCGCGTTGCGGCTAAGATCAACTTAAACGTTCGTTAAGGATACGATACGATAGTCCTGTTTGAGACTAAGATCAACTTAACGTGATAATCCATTTAATATCTGGCCATCGGGACTCGTCACCTCTCTAACGTCGTTGAAGGATTACAACGGCAGATGTCAGAGGAGTTCAGAGATGTACCCTTGAACCAAGGTTGATTTAGAGTTTTATCGTTCATTTGAGTGTTTAAGGATACGTTAGCCGTGTTTGGGGCTAAGATCAACTTAAACAGGACCGTTTAGATCCGGCAGAAGAGCATTTGGAGGCTCTATTGTTCCAGTTTAGGGACGTAGTGGTCCATCATTAGTTTAAGGACGTTTCGGTCCAGTATTAGTTTAGGGACGTTTCGGTCCATCGCCAGTTTTAAGGACGTGGTGGTCCATCATTAGTTTAAGTACGTTTCGGTCCATCGCCAGTTTTAAGGACGTGGTGGTCCATCATTAGTTTAAGGACGTTTCGGTCCACGAGTTTAAGGACCCCACAGTCCATATTCATATGTGGTCATCGGGACCCGTCGCCTCTCTGACGTCGTTGAAGGATTACAACGAGAGGTGTCAGAGGAGCTCGGAGATGTACCCTCGAACCGGTCGTAAATTGATTTAGGGAGCAGCCGTGCTCAGTCAATTTAATTTAAGGACTTACGGCCAAAATTAGGCTAAGTCCAGTTGAAAATGTTCGACACCCTTATTTATTTTTGGTGCATTGCATTACTTCTATTTTTTTGTTTGGGCTCTGCCCATAAAAGATGCAGAGCATCAATTTCACTTGGGCTCTGCCCCCTTTATATTGCTTTGCAATTTATTTTGGCCTACTAGGCCCCTCTGATTTGGGCCTGGCCCTTCAGTAAAAGAAATGCATTACATTTGTCAGGCGCTTTGCGTCAATCACTGAGCGCAAGCGCTTGTGGTGAGGACACGTGTCATGCTCTGGTGAGCGCAAGCGCAACAGCGCAGTGCGCTGCGCTGTTGCGCTGCTGACACGTGGCGCGCTTTGGTGAGTTGCGCCAATCCAGGAGCGCAACATCGCAGTTTGCAAGTGCAAGGCACTATGATTTAAAAATCTTTTAGATTCAAGAACCAATGGTTCACAAAAAGAGTGCAAAGCACTGTTCGTTTCCTTGATCTAATTTAGATCAAAGAAAAACAAGTTTTTCTTTTTATTTCAGGAACCAAAGGTTCATAAAAGTGCAAAGCACTATTTTTTTAATTTGTTTTTTCTTGTTTTAAAGAACCAGTGGTTCATAAGAAGTGCAAAGCACTGTTTATTATGTGAAGATCATTGATCTGGTTTTTAGATCAATGATTTATTAAAAGAGATTTCTTCTCTCTCGTGAAGGTTTTTACCTTTTTCTTTGGAATTTTCTCAGAGTTCTCTCTCTGTTTGAAGCTCTTGACTTTTTTCAAGAAAAAAAATATTCCTCCTTTTGAATTGAGGCTTGGGGTCCTTTTTATAGTGCCCATAAATTAGTTAAAGAGATTTTTCTCTGAATGATTTGGGGAATTTTCCCCACCGTTGGATCTTTGATCCAAGGGCTTCTGTTTTACAGAAGAAAATCTTCTTGTTTTAACAAGAACAGAAAGATTTCTTTAAAATCTTAATTCTGTTTGGCGCAAATGCTCCAGCGCGTGACACGTGTCGCGCAGCGCAACTGCGCTAGCACATCTGCGCTGACACGTGTCGTGCAGCGCACAGCGCAGCGCAACTGCTCCAGCGCATCTGCGCTGACACGTGTCGCGCAGCGCACAGCTTGCGCAACTGAAGCGTTGCTTCCTTTAATTTTACTTGAAATAGAGCTTTGCTCTGATTGAGCGCGCCTTTTTGGACGCCACGCTAATGCATCTGCGCCAGACACGTGGCGCGTTGCGCGCAGCGCAAAGGATCTGAAGCGCTACTTCATTTATTGAAGTTTAAATTTTGGGCAAATCGGAAGCGTCGCTTCACCTGAGATATCTTTTCATCTCCTTATTTCAAGTCAAACTTGTATTTCCAAAATTCTGATTTCCCGGGCCTTGGAAATGATTTCATTGTGCACAGAATCTTCTGTGCTTGGGTCTATATATATAACTCGAGGCTGAGCCTTTTCTTCTCTCATTTTCAGAGAACTTCTTCGATCATGGCTTGCAACCGCTCTCATGCCCGCCGACAACCATGGGAGGTGCCGATTCGGGACATCGTTCCCCGTTTTGCTGCGCGCCTGGTGGACCCTTCTCTCTCGGACGAGCAATGCGATGCCGCAATGCACGAGCTTTTGACTCGTGTGGGGTCTCCTTTCCCTCCGAATTCCATTTGGCTTCGGATGATCCTTGCTTCGGTGCTCGCCGACATTCCTCCTCCTCCAGCAGAGATGTCCTCGGCGATGCTGGATGCCGCCGAGGATGAGATTGAGTGCTTTCTCGAAGCGCACTTGATCACCAAAGCCCTGAGGGACTTCTCTTTCCACTTGCTGAGCCAAATACGGGCTCGTCGGGTTGTCATCGCCACTTTTTCCCAGGAGTGCGGCGTCGACCGTTGGATGGCTACCCCTCGGGAGGATTGCCGCTTCGACGTGATGGAGAAGATGGAGAGGGAGCTGAATAATCTTCTTTTTCTTTTTGTGAACCCTTGTCTCTCTGATCCCGTATTCGGTGATCTTTTTTAAATGTAATAATAATAATAATGAATAAGTATTTTTCTTTTTAATCAAGTACTTCATTGTCTGTTAAGGGTTCTTTTATTTTAGTTCTCTGTTGTGCTTGTGCATCGTATGATTTTAATTTGTTATTATTAAGTGCATGTAATTTTGCACGGATAAATTGCCTTTGGCACTTAGCCCCCCTCTTTTTTTTATGAAACGGTGCATCTGCGCTAGCGCATCTGCGCTGACACGTGTCACGCAGCGCAACTGCGCTAGCGCATCTGCGCTGACACATCTGCGCTGACACGTGTCGCACAGCGCAGAGCGCAGCGTGGCGCTTCCTTTAACAGAGCTTTGCTCTAATTGGGCGTGTCTTCTTGGACGCTGCGCTAATGCATCTGCGCCAGACAGGTGGCGCGTCGCGCGCAGTGCAAAGAATCCGAAGCGTTGCTTCATTTATCAAAGTTTAAATTTTCGAATCAAAACTTTGTTTCTGATTGGGGGAAGATGAAGCGTTGCTTCATCTCCCGCCTCGGAATTTGAACAGAGCTTTGCTCTGATTGGGGTAAACAAATGCCCCCCCACCGTTGCGCTTACGTGGCGCCAAACGTGAGCGCAACGGTGGCGGAATTCCAACCGTTGCGGCAACTTTGGAAGCTGAAAGGGCACTTGATGCCTATAAATAGGACCTTTGGTCCTCAGCAGATGATTATCATCTTTAAGACTTTTACTTTCAAAACTCCAGAGCTTTGCTCTTGCCTTTAGGAACTCTTAGAGTTAAATTTTCCTCAAAAGAAACTTTATAGGTAAAAACTAACCTTGAATTAAATTAATTTCAATTAATAGAGCTTTGCTCTCATAGATCTTTGATCTAAAGAAAACCCTTCTGGGGCTTCACCAATAGAGCCTTGCTCTCAAGAATCTGTTTCAGGGTTTCTTGATCCATGAACAGAACCTTGCACCTTTGTCAAGACATAGATCTCTTTGATCTAAAAATGAGATGAACTCTTAAGAGTTTGAGTATGGATAATGAAAATTAAAAATGGAGTTTTGTATTTAAAGGATTATATCATCTTTTAATAATAATGATCTCAGAGTTCTTTGGGGAACTTCAAATTTCCATTATTATGGCATCTGATATGCGTCACCCCTATTCGTAGAGCATTGCTCTCGAGGAGTTTAACTCTCTGTGTTCATTTTTTAACAAGAATTCGCCTAATCAGTCGGTCTGCTAATTTTGCTGATCTTCTTTCACAGGAACAATGGACGCCCATATATATGCTCTTAACGAGATCATCTCTTATGGGGACATCCACCGACTTGGCCGCTCTCAAAATCGAGAGTTCACAAACACGGAGTGTGCTGAAATCATGAGCCGCTTCGACGCGTATAACGGTCCTCTGCTTCCCCGGCGTTCCTCCCTTCTTAAGCTTATTGTGGGAGCCATCTGGGAAGAGCTTCCCCTGTTCTGTTCCAGTGTGCCGCTTAGGGCGCTGGATGCTGCTGAGGATAAGGTGCACTCGGTGTACCTGTTGAACTTTATCTCAAAGAGACGGCGAGACAGTCTTATTGATCTCTTGCACAAGGTCTTTCAACAGTCTGCCATACTCGCTGCTTATCGGAGGGTGGAAGACATCAGGGGGGACCCTGACGCTTGTGCTCGCGAAAGAAAGCACACTAGAATGGTCCGCGAGGCTTGGAAAGTCATAGATAGGGTCGCTTTCGAGTTCCTCAATCCATGTCCTGGGTTCGAGGTTATTCCCTTGTAATAATGTTTTTCGTTTATTGCTTTTATGATTGTAAGAACTTTTGGCAATATTAATGAAAAAAAAATTATCTCAGCTTGTCTCTATTTTTCGTTCTGAATCTTTTGCTTATGCATAAATGAGTGCGTCTCAAACGCTTGATCAAACGTAAATCGGATGCTCCTTCTGTAGCTTTCTTCTTTCTCTTATTATCGGCATGCTATCTTAATAAACATGGTTGACAGATAATAGAGTAGGCATCTTGACCTTCTTAAGAATCAGCGATGGCTTAGGCCGCAGGTTTAGATCTGCTGCCTAAGACTTTTCAACTCTATAAGCCGTGAGGGTCTCATAGAGATTCTTCTCCCTACGGATCGAGAGGATCTCGTAGGTGGGTTTTCTCCTTAGGAATCGTGAGGATTCCTAAGTGTGGTTTTCTCTTATAAGTCGTAAGGATCTTATAAGAGAATTTTTCCCTCTTACGAGTCGAGAGGACCCGTAAGCGGTTGTTTCCCTCCCTGTCGAAACTCGACTTTGAAGAGTGAGACCCGTGGATGGTATGCAAGAGACCGTTTTGGGTCAACTTGTAGGGTCCCATTGTTCAGGAAGCAAGTTTTTCAGTCTCTGCTGCCTGAGACTTCATCTTGCAAGTTGAGACGAATCGGGAATTTTCTCGCGGAGACGCTGGTTTCTCTGCGAGCCGACGCGAATCAGGAGGCTCTCGTCAAGGAGTGTTTGTATCCGTGAGTCGAGGAATTTGCTAGGGATTATTTGTTTCCCAAGCGCCAAGGATTATTTGTTTCCTTGGGGTTTGAAACGAGTCGAGAATTTCCCACGGAGGCACTGGTGGCTCTGCGAGTCGACGCGGATCAGGAGGCTCTCGTCAAGGAGTGTTTGTATCCGTGAGTCGAGGAGTTTGCTAGGGATTATTTGTTTCCCAAGCGCCAAGGATTATTTGTTTCCTTGGGGTTTGAAACGAGTCGAGAATTTCCCAAGGAGGCACTGGTGGCTCTGCGAGTCGACGCGGATCAGGAGGCTCTCGTCAAGGAGTGTTTGTATTCGTGAGTCGAGGAGTTTGCTAGGGATTATTTGTTTCCCAAGTGCCAAGGATTATTTGTTTCCTTGGGGTTTGAAACGAGTCGAGGATTTCCCACGGAGGCACTGATGGCTCTACGAGTCGACGCGGATCAGGAGGCTCTCGTCAAGGAGTGTTTGTATCCGTGAGTCGAGGAGTTTGCTAGGGATTATTTGTTTCCCAAGCACCAAGGATTATTTCTTTCCTTGGGGTTTGAAACGAGTCGAGGATTTCCCACGGAGGCACTGGTGGCTCTGCGAGTCGACGCGGATCAGGAGGCTCTCGTCAAGGAGTGTTTGTATCCGTGAGTCGAGGAGTTTGCTAGGGATTATTTGTTTCCCAAGCACCAAGGATTATTTGTTTCCTTGGGGTTTGAAACGAGTCGAGAATTTCCCACGGAAGCACTGGTGGCTCTGCGAGTCGACGCGGATCAGGAGGCTCTCGTCAAGGAGTGTTTGTATCCGTGAGTCGAGGAGTTTGCTAGGGATTATTTGTTTCCCAAGCGCCAAGGATTATTTGTTTCCTTGGGGTTTGAAACGAGTCGAGGATTTCCCACGGAGGCACTGGTGGCTCTGCGAGTCGACGCGGATCAGGAGGCTCTCGTCAAGGAGTGTTTGTATCCGTGAGTCGAGGTATCTGCTGAAGACACTGGTTTCTTTAGAGTTGGACTGAACCGTCGAGATTTGGCTTCGTCTTCTGGCGGAGCCTGTTGGGAAAGTATGGTTCCCTCTTTGTTTACGACCTTGGATTGTATACAGGGATCGATGTGATCTTAACTGTAGGGCCAAAGTTTTATCATCATTTTTTTTTGTTTTATCTCCGCAATGCTCTATCATTTCAGCTTTTATATCGCGAAGGTCGCGATTGCCCAATCATTTCGGCTATTTTTCACGGTGCCCAATCATTTCGGCTATTTATTTTATTTTTACTCGCTGCTTTTTATTGCGAGTTGCCCAATCATTTCGGCTATTTTGCATGCATACATTTTTACTTGCTGCTTTTTATTGCAAGTTGCCCTATCATTTCGGCTATTTCGTATGCATGTGCGGCCTATTGGCTTTTCGCCGTAAACCCGGAATTAGACACCGATTTCGGCATCAGCATCGCTATAACTGGGATATTACCAGGAGCGAATCATCATCTGCCTCTGTCGATATCGAACAAAGGTGGCTTAGCGACTAGGATTAGGGTCCTGTCGGCTAAGGCTTTTGACTTCATGAGCCGTAAGGGTCTCACAAAGGTATTTCTCCCTACGAGTCGTAAGGATCTCGCAGGTGCGTTTTCTCCCTAGGAATCGTGAGGATTCCTAAGTGTATGTTCCTCTGCAAGTCGTAAGGATCCTACAAGAGGGCTTTCTCCTTATAGGTCGAGAGGACCTACAAGGGTTGCTCATTATATGGACATATCCCTAGTCACGGATGGGACTTGGTCAGGGAAATATTTATTCACGCCCGTGGATTGTATACAAGAGCCAGTACTGGACCACTTGTAGGGCAGTGTCGAAGGATATGGGGGATTTTGCTTAAGCACAGGTTTAGGTCTCTGTAACTTAAGACTTTCAAATCTTATAAGCCGTGAGGGTCCCATAAGAGAATTCTCCTTACGAGTCGTGAGGATTTCGCAAGTGTATTTTCTCCTTAGGAATCGTGGGGATCCCTAAGTGTGTTGCTCCTTTGTGAGTCGTAAGGATCTCACGTGGGTGGTTTCTCCTTACAAGGTCGAGAGGACCCTATAAGTGTCTTTTAACGAGGTTGCGCCCTTTCGGGATTTCACAAACACTCGCCGGTAGTCCTGCTGTTTTTACTCACGGAGCCCTTTCGGGTTTTCATCCGTACCCTTTTTGCTTATGGACATACCGTTTTTTTTTATTCTTTTCATTTTCTTTTTCTCCTTTTTTTTTACGAGGTCGCGCCCTTTCATGTTTTCACAAACACTCGCCGGTAGCCCTGCTGTTTTTACTCACGGAGCCCTTTCGGGTTTTCATCCGTGCCCATTTCGCTTATGGACATACCGTTTTTTTTATTCTTTTTTATTTTTTTTTCTTTCTTTTTTTTTATGAGGTCGCGCCCTTTCGGGTTTTCACAAACACTCGCCGGTAGCCCTGCTGTTTTTACTCATGGAGCCCTTTCGGGTTTTCATCCGTGCCCATTTCGCTTATGGACATACCGTTTTTTTTTATTCTTTTTTATTTTCTTTTTCTCTTTTTTTTTACGAGGTCGCGCCCTTTCGGGTTTTCACAAACACTCGCCAGTAGCCCTGCTGTTTTTACTCACGCAGCCCTTTCGGGTTTTCATCCGTGCCCTTTTTGCTTATGGACATACCGTTTTTACTTATTATATTTTTTTTATTTTTTTCTTATTCATCTCGTCAGCCTAAGAATGCTGCGGTATTAGTTTAAGGACGTTTCGGTCCGCTATTAGTTTAAGGACATCTTGGTCCGGTGAGGAGAAGGCCGGCTACTGCTTATAAAGCTTGAGCTTAGGAAGATAGCGAGCGGACATAGTCGTCGTCATCTATCATTGACCTAGGCTGTGGCTCATTAAGCGTAGTATCTCTTTAGGAAGCGACCGTTTATTGGCCTGAAAGGCCTTTCACCGTGCATGTCCATGAGTAGATAGGCCCCACCCTAGTAGACCTTATCTATGATGTACGGGCCTTCATAGTTTGGCTCGAATTTTCCCCGCTTGGCGCGATTGGGGATCATAGGCCTTTTGACCACTAACACGAGTTCGCCTTGGCGGAATGTCCTCGGTCGGGTCAATCTTTCGTATGAGCGCGTCATCTTTGCTTTATAAGCTTCCAGATTTTGCTGTGCTATGAGCCGGGTTTCATCAAGGGCGTCGAGCTCCTCAAGCCGAAGGTGAGTATTTTCTTCGTCCGTTAGCTCGTAGTGGACTGCCACTCGTAGAGAGGGTAATTCTATCTCAAGAGGGAGTACTGCTTCTGTACCGAATACTAACGCATATGGTGTTGCGTTCGTGGCCGTTTTAAACGTAGTTCGATACGCCCAGAGAGCTTCTTGCAGTCTTTCGTGCCAGTCTTTCTTATTTCGTGACACCGTTTTCTTCATGATCTTCGTCAAGGTCTTGTTGAAGGCTTCAGCTAGACCGTTAGCTCACGGATTATAAACTGAGAAATATCTCCAGTCTATATTATGCTGTTGCGCGAAACGACTGATTTTGTGGCTTCTGTAGGCTGGCCCGTTATCGGAGATAATCCGTCTCGGAGTTCCAAACCGATATATGACGTGCGTTTTGAAGAAATGGAGGATATTCTCCGTCTTCACTTCCCTCAACGGTATTGCTTCTGCCCATTTGGAGAAGTAATCAGTCGTCGCCAGGATGAAACGATGTCCCCTAGACGATGCTGGTTCGATAGGGCCGACTATGTCAGTTCCCCACATTCGAACGGCCAGCTAGCCACTGTTGGATGTAATGGATTTGGATGCTGATGGATGAAGTCCCCATGAATTTGGCATGAGTGACACTGCTTCGCATATTCGAGGCAGTCCTGGACCATTGTGGGCCAATAGTAGCCCATCCGTTTGATCTTCAACTTCACCCGCTTGGTGAGAACTGCAGAGTCCGTCGTGAACTTCCTGGACGACTCTTTTCGCTTCGTCAGGTCCTAAACATCTCAGCCACAGAGAATCAAACGACCTCTTGTACAGAGTATTATTGACAAAGGCGAAAGACAGAGCTCGTTTCATAAGCTGATGTCTTGTGGACGCTTCTTCAGGCATTTGGTGGGACTTAAAGTAGTCTATAAAGACTTCTCTCCAATCCTCAACCTTTCCTCGTTCTTTTACTTGTAAGGTCATCTGCTCGTTCGCTCCTTTTTCTTCGGATGATTCCGGAGATATTTCTACTGGGGCAAGCACCCGACGGCTTTGTACCATGATTCTGACGTCATCGAGGTTCTCGTCAGCCAGCTCTTTAGCAAGTTTGGCCAACGCGTCTGCTTTGCTGTTTTCCGCGCGCGGTATGTTCTCCAAAGTATAGGAGGGAATTTGAGTCAACAATTGTTGCACTTTTTCGCCGTACTTCACCAGTTCTGGCTTGCACGTTTGGTAGTCGCCATTTACTTGACTAACGACCAGTTGAGAATCCCCGTATATAAGGAGGTCTTCAATTCCCATGTCAATGGCGATCTCAAGACCTGCTATTAAGGCTTAATATTCGGCTTCGTTGTTCGTCCTCGGATCTGTTAAGGAGAAAGCGAAACGCATTATCCCTCCTTGTGGAGTCACGAAGATGAGGCCTACCCCCGATTTGATTATAGGGGTATTTTGTTTGCGCTTTTTCACAGAAGATGCTCCATCGAAATAAAGTTCCCATTGGGTATCACCACCGTCGATCGTGTCAAACGCATGTTCGTCTGGAAGATCGCAATTTAGAGGGGAATCGGCGGCTATTGGATGCTCAGCAAGGAAGTCGGCGATGGCCTGGCCTTTCACTGCCTTGAGAGGTTGATACGCTATCGAGAACTCCATCAAGAGCAGAGCCCATTTAGCGAGTCGACCTGTCAGTATGTCCTTTGACATTAAATACTTAAGAGGTTCCACCTTCGAAATGAGACGGACCTCATGCGCCAACGCATAGTGCATGAGCTTTGTTATCGCGAAGATCAACGCTAGGCAGTGTTTTTCAATGGGGGAGTATTTGCTTTCTGCCCCCAGTAGAACTCGACTTAAGTAGTAGAGTGCTCTTTCTTTCCTTTGATCGTTCTCTTGTGCCCATAATGTGCCCAAGGAGCCTTCGAGGGCGGTTGTATAAAGAATGAGGGGCTTTCCCTTGACCGAAGCAGCCAGCACTGGCGGGTTCTGCAGGTACTGTTTAATTTCGTCCAGCGCGCTCTGGCATTTTTGATCCCAGACGAATGGAGTTCCCTTCTTCATCAGGTGACTGTAAGGGCGGCACTTGCCTGAAAGGTTGGCTATAAATCGCCGTATGTATGCGAGCTTCCCTTGAAGAGATCGCAACTGTTTGAGAGTCCTTGGCGGAGGTATTTCCATGATCGCCTTGATCTTGGACGGATCTATTTCGATACCCCGGTGTCGGACAATGAATCCCAGGAATTTGCCCGAGAAAACTCCGAATGCACACTTGAGCGGGTTCATCTTCAAGTTGTATTGTCGAAGGCGTTGAAATACGGTCTTCAAATGCTCGAGATGTTCCTCGTATGATTTGCTTTTAACTATGAGATCGTCGATATAGCATTCGACGATTTCGTGTATGAGGTCATCGAAGATCTTCGTCATGGCCCTCTGGTAGGTGGCACCGGCGTTCTTTAAACCGAAGGGCATCACTTTATAACAGAATATACCTAGAGGGGTCCTGAAGGCGGTGTGCTTCTGGTCTTCGGGATGCATCTTTATCTGATTATACCCTGATGAGCCGTCCATGAAGAAGAAAACCTCATGAGTGGACGTATTGTCTATCATCAGTTCGGTGACTGGCACTGGAAAATCATCCTTCGGGCAAGCTTTATTAAGATCCCGGAAGTCCACGCATATACGCACTGTCCCATTTTTCTTTATCACTGGGACAATGTTGGCGATCCATTCAGGATATTGAACCTCCTGGATAAAGCCAAAGTCGATCAGCTTCTTGACCTCGGCGTTGATGCTCATCTTAAGCTCGAGCCGCATTCTCCTCGGCGCCTGTTTAACTGGCTTGATGTCCGGGGATATCGCCAATTTATGCACGGCAATTTCTGGATCTAGTCCCGGCATTTCGGAATAGTTCCACGCGAAGCAATCTCTATGCTGCAGAAGCACATCCTTTAACGCAGCTACCCTTTCTTCAGATAGTAACTCGCTGATGAATGTCGGTCGCGGATCGTCTGCCGATCCTAACTCAATCTTCTTGAGGTTATCTGCAGTGGTATGGATTCCATCTTCCAGCTCTTTTGGCGCTGGTGGGAATTCTGAGATTATCTCGTCGCTGCTGTTTTCGAAGCACCAAGGGAGCTCATCTATGTCCTCGGGCTCTTATTTTAATATTGTAATCATGTGACAGGTACGAATTCGCTTCCAATCCCAATATGGAACCGGTTCTTCTTTTGTGGCCTTGGGCTCGTGCTTCCGTGGCGGCGTTACCTTCCAGTTGTCAGACAGAGCGAACTTGCCGAGCTGGTACTGATCTTCGACCCAATTCTTAAAGGTGAAGCAGTCTTCGAGCGGGTGCCCTATTACTCGATGGTAAGAGCAATAGTTTGGGTCAGAGACTTCGCTTGCTTGTTCGGGGTGCTTGGACTCCGGAAGTGTGAGCATCTGATGTTTTAGAGCAAGCTCAAGTATCCTCCTTGTCTTATCCCGAGGAAAAGAGTATGCTCGACTCATTTTCTTCATGAGGGATAGATCAATAACGCTCGCCTCCCGTTTGCGTGACTTCTTAACCCTGCTATGTTGTTGTTGAGCGCCCTTTTTGGCCTTTCGACTTATTTCTGCTTTTGCGCCGAGCCTTCTTTATAACAGGTTGACAAGGAGCGGCATTTTCATCCTTTGCGGCCTGTTGGAGAAGGCGTTGCGTCTTGGCTTTCTAGTAGATGGCCGTCTCACGGTTGTGATCATCTCGGACTTTTTGACCAGCTTTCTTTATAAGTTTGTCCATTTGTTCCTCGAACGACGGACTGGGCTCCTTTGCATCTGGAACTTTCACTGGCTTAGGATTAGCGTCCTCCCATTGAGCATCCGCTTCTTTATCAAGGTCATACACGACGTAGCAGCCGGGTAGTAACTCTCGTTTCTTTGACCGGATGTATCCAAGCCCTTTTGTTTCCATTCTCCCGTTAGGCACTTTGCGTTGAGTCCCGGGAACGTTCCAGACCTTGTCATAGAATTTAGCCTTTCTAATGGTCTGTTTGAAGGATATCCCCTGGCGTTTCAGCAGCTTTTTCAAACCTTCCGTATAATATCTGGGGAGACGGATAGGCTGAAGCCTGTCGAACGTAGACTCCGCGCCATGCCAGATTTCTTTTTCTACTTTGGTTTCTTCAGAGCGTTAAAACAAAATTGCTTTCTCGCTCTCTCGCCTGAGAGGGATGTAGAATGTTTGTAGCTCTTCTACGTTGTAAATATTAAGTGCATCCAGTTCTTTATGGCGTTTAAGCGGCACCATAGCAACTCGTAAGCTTTGCTCTTCGTCAGCGGACATTTGTATTGAAGGTCGAGCAGAGAATACAGCATGGAATTCATCTTCCGAATCGCTACCAAAGATCAATGCAGGAGCCGATGGTCCCGGCTTGGTGTATTGGGGCGGACCCAAATAAACTCTCTCCTCTTCCTCCTCGGTATCACTTCCGAAGACAGGGATGGTGGCATTAGATTTATTCTCCGGCTTGTGACGCTTCTCCATATCTTCGAAATCCGGTAAGAAGTATTTGGCATCTTCGTATTTGCGGACCTCGTTCACAGAGAACGGGTTCAGTTCTCCCGTCACTGTATACTCGAAACCATCCTTAAAATACTTCATACACTGATGTTGTGTAGAAGGGATGATGTTGTACTCGTGTAACTATGGTCGGCCGAGCAAAGCGTTGTAGCATGTCTTGACGTCTATGACGTGGAACTTAATATCCGTGACGAGTAGCCCGAAGCGTAGCGTCAGTATCACAGATCCAAGAGTCTTTGACGATTGGGAGTCGAACCCGGAGATGGTGATCTTGTCCCGAGCAAGGTGCTGGACGCTCATGCAGATTTCCTTCAACACCCGCACGTTGAGTAGGTTAACAGACGACCCGTTATCGATCAAGATTTTGCCTATCTTTATATCATGGCAGTATCCCGAGACATAGAGAGGGCGATTGTGTTCGCACGTCCCAAGTAGAAGGTCTTCATCGCGAAAAGTGACATCGGCCGTGTGCACTTCCTCCAATTCATCCTTCATCTTTTCCTCGGCCAGGCATGCTTGGAATTGTTCCGGATCTTGGAGTGCCTTAATCAACGAATCTCTCGCCTCTTTTGATAGCAAAAGGGCGTCAAGAATGCTGAGCTGTGAGGGCAGCTTCCTCAGATGTGCTAAGACGTTGTAATCCACCTTATTCTTCTTTGGCGGGTCTTTGGCAGCTAGCTCTTCCACCACTTGGTCATCTAAGACGATATCTTCAGGGGCCTTTTCTTTCCCTTTATCTTTTCTGTTCGAGGGTCCGAGGTTCTTTTCGGGCAGCGTGCGATTACGTAGCCGGATATTTTCGCAAACCTTCGGTTCTTCTTCTTTTCTCAAAGCGGACTCTTTAAAGAGAAGGGCAAGTTCTAGCTCTTCATCAGAATCACTCCCGAATGTGGGTACTTGTGATCTACCGGTGCTAACCATGCAACAATCGCCAGCAGTTCTTTTAAGCCCTTTGGTCGTATTTCTTTGCTCTCGATGAGTTTTACGCTTTTCCCGCTTAAAGCGTTATCGATGAGCAACATATCCTTGCCACCATCTATCGAAAGCTTTGCACTCTTGAGTGGGGTGCGAAATCTTTTGATGATATAAGCAATAGGAGGGGTGCGTTCCCATTTCACCAGTGATGTTTCCTTCAGAGGATGGTAGCTTCATGCCCATTGATATGGCCTTAGCAAACTTTTTCCTCGTCTTGAATCGGCTTTTGTCGGTAGCGGAGGTGTTTAGCTCCAACGAGATCGTCTCAGCTCCTTCATCAAGTCGCTGGCGTTTGGCCCCTTCAAATATAGCCGCCTCGCGCTCCCGATCAGCTTTACTTTTCAACCGAGCTTCATTAAGGAATGCGTCAATTACTTCATCTGATGGCCCCAGAACTTTTGGTTTAGGATCTGCCCCCAGCTTTTCGGTGCAAGGAGTCTCCTCATCGTTCGTGATCGAATGGGAAATCATATGACAGCTCGCCACATATTCCTCGGATTCATCCGATGAACTTTCTCCCTCATCTTCTTCTTGAAAGACATGATTGAGGAACTCTTGGAATGTAATGGGAGTCCGTGCCTTCTGGTTGTATTCCTCCAGCGCATCAATTTGTTTTTGCAGGTCCGTGCGCTTGTCGCCAGGCTTCACGGGCTTCTTTGACTTCTTTTTCTTCTTTTTCGAAGATTTTGACGACTGGTTGCGAGTGCTTGAGCCACCACCATCGGTCTTTGGAGTTGGACGTGGTTTCAACATCCCTTCAATGACCTGCGGTTCCAACGGGTTCTTCCATTTGATCGCTGGACATGTCTGGAGGTCGTTTAGCATCCTCTTTGTCCTGGTTGATAATACAACCTCCCAAGGAGCTTCTTCAACGACGGAGCATGTTGCCCCTGGCGTATTCGTCCCCTTAGAAGTGTGGGGCTGCGGGGGATTCACCTTCCATTTGTCAGATAACGCGAACTTGCCCTGTCGGTACTGGTTTTCAAGCCAATTCTTGAAAACGTAGCAATCTTCGATCGGATGGCCTAGTACTCGATGATAAGGACAGTAGTTGGGCTCGTTGACGTCACTTGGTTGTAACGGACGTTTTGGATCCGGAAGATTTATGAGTCTGTTGCGCAACGCCAGCTCGAATAACCTCCTCGTTTTATCGCGGAGAAAGGAATAAGGACGTCCCATCCTATCCTCAAGGGGTACGTACGGGCGCATATTATTTTGACGAGCAACCGGCTTCGAGTTGCTCGGTTGTTGTTGAGCATTAGCGACGACGATCGCTTTTCCCTTTCCTTTGTCATTTCGGGAGTCCGGCTTTGGAAGAGGAGGTTTATGGCCCATCTGATCCATCTGCGCTAGCTTGTCAATCAAGGCCTGGAAGGTAGTCGGCTTGAAAAACATCATAAATTGCGAGATGGTTGCTTGCGGATCAAGGGTTCCCACAAACATACCCACCGCGGGAGCTTCTTCAATGCGCTGCTCACACTTCGACCATAAGTTCCGCCATCGTATAGCGTACTGAACCCACGTCTCGCCGGGTTTTATCCTGGCGTTAATCAGTGCCGTCATCGGGGTACGTTCACTGGCGCTTGCAAAACGCTGAGTAAACAGCAGCTCCATCTCCGCGAAGGTTTTAATAGAGTCGTTCAGGAGCTCAGAGTACCATTCGAACGCCGTATCTGATAAGCTTCCAACAAACTGGCGAAGCAACAGCTTGTCATCACCGCCGGTGTTGCCGCAGAGTGCCCTGAACTGGGCAACATGCTGATGAGGATTGCCCGTCCCTTTGTAGACATGGAACATGGGAATTGTGTAACCGGGTGGGTACTTGATTTGATCGTACCAACTTGGATATGGCCGCCCCGTTTTTACGACCTGACCGGCCGCTTCGGTCGCATGATGAACCCGTATTTGCTGGGCGATGTACTCATCCAAATCAGCTTTGGAGATTGTATCCTCCTTAGCCATCGACAGAGCTGGTAGAGGATTTGATGTTTCTCCCCTATCGTCTCCAAGGACGATCGGGGGCTCTTCGGTCGGAGGATCTTGTTGTATCATCATTCCTATCATGTCTTGGAAGAGGAGGCCCATACGCTGTATGTTGGCTGCTTGTTCAGCAGCCTCTTTATCCTTCTTCTCCAATATCCGACGAAGGAATTCGGCGTCGGTTTCTTCCTCTTGGCGTTCATCCGAGGACGTTTCAAGGTTTTCTTTTGGCCCTGTAAGTGCGGCCATAGCGTTCATCATTTCTTGGAGCTTCTGCTGCTGCTCCTGAGCCTTGGTCACTGACCTCGTGTACGGTCTATGACCTGTTGATATGCGGCTATCCTCCTTTCCTGATGCCACATAAACTGTATGAACTATCATGCCCCCGGACTTAGGGCGTTTAGGCTCACCACCTTTGGCATTTGCCGCGGGCGCGAGGGTTTTCTCCGGCCTTCTTCTTTTGTGGGCCGTTGAAGTTGAAGGGGCCGTTGCAGTGGGCACCCTAGCGATTGTTGTCCCTTGCTGTTTAATAGGACGGTCTTTTTCTTTTTGCACTTTCGCCTTCTTTTGTTGACGAGAGTGATTTGGGTCGATCACGGAGTCTTGGACCCTTCGCCAAACCTTGTATATTTTTTAGGACAGCCGTTGAGGGGGCTGTTCTTGCTTCGTTTCTGGAGCTCTCTCCGCAGGTGGAGGAGATTTCTTCAGTGTAGCGGTTGGAGAGTTCTTCCGTACCCTTCTCAGCAGTTCAAAACTGTTCCCAGTTGGAACAGCAGCGTTGACTTCCACTACTGGAGCCGGTGGAGTTAGCCCTGAGGGGGAGTTGCCCCCTGCCTTCCTCACTCGTTGCCAATGGCGACGTCGAGCATGACGAGCCGTTGGGACTGGCTCGGAGATTGAGACATCTTCTTTTTGCCCCCTGTCTGAATGAGGCGCCGCCGGTGTTAACCTCCTAAAGACTGAGGTTGTCTTTTGAGGGGTGATATTCAACCTGTCGCAGACGGATCCTTGAGCAGGGGCAGGAGCAGGAATCGTCAGTCTTGAAAAGACTGACTCTTTGACAGGGGAAGCCGTCTTGACGACTTCTGGAGCAGCAGTTATTGCCTTCCTTGGGACAGCCAATTTAGAGTTCTGATTTAGCCTGGTGAAAACAGAGGCTGTTGGTTTGGTAGTGGGCGACCCATTGACAGGGGTCGTCGTAGCAGTGAGCCGGTCAAAGACCGACTTCTTGTTCACTTCCGGTGCAGGTATTGGCGCAGAGAAGCTTGTAGGTGGGATCATGGTCCCGAAGAATAGACCAGTGGTGGCTTGGGTCACCTGGTCTACCGGCAGAGCGAGGAAGGAAGCCGCTTGGGTCCCATATGCTAAACCTCCCGGTGAGGTGGAGCGTCCGTTGCAGTGGCATTTCGAGCAGTTGGTGCAGTTAAAGGCCATTGAACTTGAGTTCTGCGCCAGGCAAAAGACCAAATCTTAGTAACTTGAAATCCGAAGGCAACCATTAACAAACCGCGATTGGTTCGCGAAGAGGACACACGAAGTGTGGAGTGGAAAGAGGAAAAGGTCCCACCGGGCGAGCCAGAATCCGTTCCCCTCCGAAAGACGGCGCACAGGACCGCGATGTCCTGACGCTGAGATTCGGGGCAGATGCTATTTGGTTTTATCCGTCCACCTCTCCGAAGATGTCAAGTTGATTTATGGCACCGTATATCGGAGGTTTAGACGGATGCTGCCGATGTAGCAGACTTCGTCAGATTCCCCCTCGCTTGAGGGGTTTTTGATTGTGGGGACGCTCTTCCTTGCAGGCGCAAGCCCCTGCAGTTAATTACGCTACCGCGTCGCGGTAACAACTTTCTCCTTCTCCAGAATTTCACTTCGTGTCGTGTGTGTTTGTTTTGTTTGTGGTTGCCCATGGATTGTATACGGAGACTGAGTAATGTCGTCGCCCGTAGGACGTGGATTAGTCCAAATGCGTATTTACTTAGATTTGGGTTTGGTGTTTTTAGTTTAAGGATGCATTAGTCGCGTTGCGGCTAAGATCAACTTAAACGTTCGTTAAGGATACGATAGTCCTGTTTGAGACTAAGATCAACTTAACGTGATAATCCATTTAATATCTGGCCATCGGGACTCGTCACCTCTCTAACGTCGTTGAAGGATTACAACGGCAAATGTCAGAGGAGTTCAGAGATGTACCCTTGAACTAAGGTTGATTTGGAGTTTTATCGTTCATTTGAGGGTTTAAGGATACGTTAGCCGTGTTTGGGGCTAAGATCAACTTAAACAGGACCGTTTAGATCCGGCAGAAGAGCATTTGGAGGCTCTATTGTTCCAGTTTAGGGACGTAGTGGTCCATCATTAGTTTAAGGACGTTTCGGTCCAGTATTAGTTTAGGGATGTTTCGGTCCATCGCCAGTTTTAAGGACGTGGTGGTCCATCATTAGTTTAAGTACGTTTCGGTCCATCGCCAGTTTTAAGAACGTGGTGGTCCATCATTAGTTTAAGGACGTTTCGGTCCACGAGTTTAAGGACCCCGCAGTCCATATTCATATTTGGTCATCGGGACCCGTCGCCTCTTTGACGTCATTGAAGGATTACAACGAGAGGTGTCAGAGGAGCTCGGAGATGTACCCTCGAACCGGTCGTAAATTGATTTAGGGAGCAGCCGTGCTCAGTCAATTTAATTTAAGGACTTACGGCCAAAATTGGGCTAAGTCCAGTTGAAAATGTTCGACACCCTTATTTATTTTTGGTGCATTGCAGTACTTCTATTTTTTTGTTTGGGCTCTGCCCATAAAAGATGCAGAGCATCAATTTCACTTAGGCTCTGCCCCCTTTTTATTGCTTTGCAATTTATTTTGGCCTACTAGGCCCTTCTGATTTGGGCCTGGCCCTTCAGTAAAAGAAATGCATTACATTTGTCAGGCGCTTTGCGCCAATCACTGAGCGCAAGCGTTTGTGGTGAGGACACGTGTCATGCTCTGGTGAGCGCAAGCGCAACAGCGCAGTGCGCTGCGCTGTTACGCTGCTGACACGTGGCGCGCTTTGGTGAGTTGCGCCAATCCAGGAGCGCAACATCGCAGTTTGCAAGTGCAAGGCATTATGATTTAAGAATCTTTTAGATTCAAGAACCAATGGTTCACAAAAGGAGTGCAAAGCACTCTTCGTTTCCTTGATCTAATTTAGATCAAAGAAAAACAAGTTTTTCTTTTTATTTCAGGAACCAAAGGTTCATAAAAGTGCAAAGCACTATTTTTTTTAATTTGTTTTTTTTTGTTTTAAAGAACCAGTGGTTCATAAGAAGTGTAAAGCACTGTTTATTATGTGAAGATCATTGATCTGGTTTTTTGATCAATGATTTATTAAAAGATATTTCTTCTCTCTCGTGAAGGTTTTTACCTTTTTCTTTGGAATTTTCTCAGAGTTCTCTCTCTGTTTGAAGCTCTTGACTTTTTTCAAGAAAAAAAATGTTCCTTCTTTTGAATTGAGGCTTGGGTTCCTTTTTATAGTGCCCATAAATTAGTTAAAGAGATCTTTCTCTGAGTGATTTGGCGAATTTTCACCACCGTTGGATCTTTGATCCAAGGGCTTCTGTTTTACAGAAGAAAATCTTCTTGTTTTAACAAGAACAGAAAGATTTCTTTAAAATCTTAATTCTGTTTGGCGCAAATACTCCAGCGCGTGACACGTGTCGCGCAGTGCACAGCGCAACGCAACTGCGCTGACACGTGTCGCGCAGCGCAACTGCGCTAGTGCATCTCCTCTGACACGTGTCGCGCTGCGCACAGCGCAGCGCAACTGCTCCAGCGCATCTGCGCTGACACGTGTCGCGCAGCGCACAGCGCAGCGCAACTGAAGCGTTGCTTCCTTTAATTTTACTTGAAATAGAGCCTTGCTCTGATTGAGCGCGCCTTTTTGGACGCCACGCTAATGCAACTGCGCCAGACACGTGGCGCGTTGCGCGCAGCGCAAAGGATCTAAAGCGCTACTTCATTTATTGAAGTTTAAATTTTGGGCAAATCGGAAGCGTCGCTTCACCTGAGATAACTTTTCCTCTCCTTGTTTCAAGTCAAACTTGTATTTCCAAAATTCTGATTTCCCGGGCCTTGGAAATGATTTCATTGTGCACAGAATCTTCTGTGCTTGGGTCTATATATATAACTCGAGGCTGAGCCTTTTCTTCTCTCATTTTCAAAGAACTTCTTCGATCATGGCTTGCAACCACCCTCATGCCCGCCGACAACCATGGGAGGTGCCGATTCGGGACATCGTTCCCCATTTTGCTGCGCGCCTGGTGGACCCTTCTCTCTCGGACGAGCAATGCGATGCCGCAATGCACGAGCTTTTGACTCGTGTGGGGTCTCCTCTCCCTCCGAATTCCATTTAGCTTCGGATGATCCTTGCTTCGGTGCTCGCCGACATTCCTCCTCCTCCAGCAGAGATGTCCTCGGCGATGCTGGATGCCGCCGAGGATGAGATTGAGTGCTTTCTCGAAGCGCACTTGATCACCAAAGCCCTGAGGGACTTCTCCTTCCACTTGCTGAGCCAAATACGGGCTCGTCGGGTTGTCATCGCCACTTTTTCCCAGGAGTGCGGCGTCGACCGTTGGATGGCTACCCCTCGGGAGGATCGCCGCTTCGACGTGATGGATGAGACGGAGAGGGAGCTGAATAATCTTCTTTTTCTTTTTGTGAACCCTTGTCTCTCTGATCTCATATTCGGTGATCTTTTTTAAATGTAATAACAATAATAATGAATAAGTATTTTTCTTTTTAATCAAGTACTTCATTGTCTGTTAAGGGTTCTTTTGTTTTAGTTCTCTGTTGTGCTTGTGCATCGTATGATTTTAATTTGCTATTATTAAGTGCATGTAATTTTGCAAGGATAAATTGTCTTTGGCACTTAGCCCCCCTCTTTTTTTTATGAAACGGTGCATCTGCGCTGACACGTGTCGCGTAGCGCAACTGTGCTGACACGTGTCGCACAGCGCAAAGCGCAGCGTGGCGCTTCCTTTAACAGAGCTTTGCTCTAATTGGACGCGTCTTCTTGGACGCTGCGCTAATGCATCTGCGCCAGACAGGTGGCGCGTCGCGCGCAGTGCAAAGGATCCGAAGCGTTGCTTCATTTATCAAAGTTTAAATTTTCAAAGCAAAGCTCTATTGGTGAAACCCGCGTGGTTTCAGCATTCCGTCAATAATTTCAGGCTCCAGCGGGCCTTTCCACCTAATCGCCGGACATACTTGAAGATCCTTCAGCATTCTTTTAGTTTTAGCTGAAAGGACCACTTCCCGCGGAGCTTCTCCTACAAATGAGCATGATGCCTCTTGCGTATCCACCTTTTTAGGAGCGTGCTGCTGCGGCGGGTTTACTTTCCAGTTTTCGGACAGCGTGAACTTGTCCTGTTGGTACTGGTCTTCAACCCAGTTTTTGAAGACATAGCAATCTTCGATTAGGTGGCCCACTATTCGGTGGTAGGGGCAGTAATTGGGATTGTTGACGTCGCCCGATTACAGTGGGCGTCTTGGATCCGGCAGAGTGATGAGTTTGTTGCACACTGCCAGCTCGAACAATCTTCTCGTTTTATCCCAGGGAAACGAGTAAGGACATCTCAACTTCTCTTTAAGAGCTCGTGGTCTGTTGTTTTGGCAAGCCACCGGCTTCGGGTCACTCGATTGTTTTTGGGTGTTGGCGACGAAAGTCGCTTTCCCTTTCCCCTTTTCATTCTGGAGATCCGTTTTTAAAGAGGACGGCCTATGGCTCATCTGGTCCATTTGGGTCAGCTTGTTAATCAAGGCCTGGAAGGTAGTCGGCTTGAAGAACATCATAAATTGGGATATAGTTGTCTGAGGGTCGAGGGTCCCCACGAACATGCCCACAGCAGGAGCTTCTTCTATGCGTTGTTCACACTTCGACCATAGGTTTCGCCACCGAATTGCGTATTGAACCCAGGTCTCTCTCGGTTTCACTCTGGCGTTGATTAATGTCGTGATTAGGGTGCGCTTGCGAACCGTTGTATGAACAGTAGTTACATTTCCGTAAATGTCTTGATAGAGTCATTCGGAAGTTTCGAATACCATTCAAATGCTGTTTCCGCCAAGCCGCCGACAAATTGGCGAAGCAATAGTTTGTCATCGCCCGCGGTATTACCGCACAAAGCTCTGAATTGAGCAACGTGTTGGTGCGGATTGCCCGTCCCCTTATACACATGGAATTTAGGGATCGTATATCCTGACGGGTACTTAATTTGGCCATACAGGCTTGGATAAGGTCGCCCAGTTCTAACGACCTGGCCTGCCGCTTCGTTCGTTTGATGAGCTCATATTTGTTGAGCTGTATAGTCATCAAGGGTAGCTTTGGAGATCGTCTCCTCCCTGGCTGCTGATAAAACCGGAGGAGGGTTTGATGTCTCCCCTCTGTCGTCTTCAATGATTATTGGAGGGTTTTCAGCTGGAGGATTCGGCTGGATCATCATCCCCACCATGTCTTGGAATAGAAGCGCCATTTGTTTTATATTAGCCTCTTGTTCCGCGGCCTCTTTATCTTTCTTTTCAAGCACCCTCCGTAGGAATTCGGTGTCGGTCTCCTGCTCCTGGCGTTGTTCCGACGATACTTCCAGGCTTTCTTTCTGCCCAGTAAATGCGGCCATCCTTGTCAACATCTCCTGGAGTTTTTATGGTTGCTCGTGAGCTTTCGTCACAGACCATGTGAGTGGTCGATGACTCACGGAAGCACGACTATCCTCTTTTCCGGATGCCATATAGACGGTATGCATAACCATGGCCCCAGACTTGGGGCGTTTGGATCCACATCCTTTGAAATTTATCATAGGCATAGGGATCTTTTCCGGCCTTCTCCTCTTATGGGAGGTCGAAGTTGCGGGAGCCGTTGCAGCGGGCACCCATGCAGATGACACCTTTCGTGGTATAGCGGAGGGATGGTCCTCCTCTTGCTGAGCCTTCGTCTTTTTCAGCCGGCGAGAGTAATTTTTGTCAATTACAGAGTCTTGGACTTTCTGCCAGACTCTGTGGATCTTGGAGGACAACTGCTGAGGAGGCTGTTCCGACTTCACATGTGTCATGCTTTCAGCAGGCGAAGGAGACTTCTTCAATATGGCAGTTGGAGAGTTTTTGCGCACCCTCCTGAGCAGCTCGAAACTGTTCCAAGTTGGAACAGCAGCATTAATTTCCACCATTGGAGCTGGTGGAGTAAGTCCAGAGGGGGAGCTGCCTCCAGCCTTCCTTACTCGGCGCCAGTGGCGACGTCGAGCATGTCGTGCGGATGGGACTACCTCTGTTGTCGGAGCGACCCCGTTATGCCCTTTGCTTTGATAAGAGGCTGTTGTCGGCGTCAGCCTGTCGAAGACAGACGTCCGCTGAGAGGGAATAGTCAATCTTGCAAAGGCCGCCTTTTGGGCAGGGGAAGCAGCCTTGGTGACTTCGCCCGAAGCGGGAGTTGGAACGGACAGTCATGTGAAGACCGATCCTTTAAAAGGAGAAGCCGCTTTGACGACTTCATCTACCGGAGCTGGAATTGCTATCCGCTTCGGGATAACCCCTTCAGGTATCGCGGGCCTCTTTGCGGGCCCACTGGAGCTTTGGCCCAGTCTGTTAAAGACTGAGGCGTTGGAATTGGACGACCTGTTGAGAGGGGCCGTAGTAGTTGCAAGCCGATCGAAGACCGACTTTTTCGGAGGATCCTGTGACGACACCGAGGCGCTGAAGTTTGTTGGCGGGATCATGGTCCCAAAGAATAATCCAGTGGTGGCCTGAGTCACCTGTTCCACTGGCATCGCAAAGATGGAGGCCGCTTGGGGCCCATAAGTTACTTCTCCAGCTGGGACGGAGTGGGAGTTGTTGTTGCAATCGGTGCAGTTGGAAGCCATCGATGTCATCTTCTCTTCTGCATGGAGCAAGACACCAAATCTTAGTGCCTCGAATCAAAGGGCAACCATATTAAACAGCGATTTGTTCGCGAACACGACACACGAAGTGTGGAGTGGAAAGAGGAAAAGGTCCCACTGGGCGTGCCAGAATCTGTTTACCGCCGAAAGCCAGGAAAGACAAACGTCTTGCCTGCATTTGGGGGCAGATGCTGTTTGGTTTTATCTGTCCACCTCTGCGAAGATGCCAAGTTGATTTATGGCACCGTGTATCGAAGGTTTAGACAGATGCGGCCGTTGTAGCAGATTTCATCAGATTTCCCCTCATTGTGAGGTTTTTTTATTTATTGTGGGGACGCTCCTCCCTCCAGGCGCAAGCCCCTGCAGTTAATTACGTTACCGCATTGCGGTAACCACTTTCTCCTGCTCCAGAAGGTCACTTCGTGTCGTGTGTGTTTGTTTTATTTTTGTTTGCCCGTGGATTGTATACGGAGACTAATTTGTGTTGTCGCCCGTAGGGCGTGGATTAGTCCAAATCCATATTTTCTTAGATTTGGGTTTGGTTTGATTTAAGGACCGTTAACCTTGTTTGTGATTAAAATCAACTTAAATATTTGTTAAGAATACGTTAATCCGGTATTGGACTAAGATCTACTTAACGGGGGTTTGGAATCATTTTTTATCCAACAAAAGAGCATTTGGGCTCTATCGTTTTAGTTTACAGACGTTACGGTCCATAACTAGTTTAAGGACATTGCGGTCCACAGCTAGTTTAAGGACATTACGGTCCATAGTTAGTTTAAAGACATTGCGGTCCAATGGGGTGTGCTCATGGGTTTGGGAGTGTACCAAAAGAGCTGTTGGTTGTTGGGACCCTCCACCTCTCTGAAGATCTTGAAGAATTACAACGACATGTATCAGAGGTATGGAGAGATGTACCCTTGAACCGAACTCCAGATTGAAGGGAGGGACCATGGTGGAACGAACATCACTTTAGATGCGATGTGTCAGGAGATCATTGGTCATCTTTGGAACTAAGATCGATTTGGGGAGACCTAAATATAGGAGGACTCGTTTGATTGATGGTTAAAAGGTTTTGGCCTCGGGAGACTTGGCTAATTTGGGCTAAGGTTGGCCTCTCACAGTGTTAAACATTGATATTTACTTGGCGCTCACGTGCTCCCATGTGAGACTCTAAAGCAGTGTTAAACCCTGCAATTTGGAGCGCTCACGTGTGGCACGTGAGGCACCCGAGAGTTGGTGTGGTATCCTTGGATTCAAATCCCCGTCTATACATATAAGTGTTAAACACTTAAATCTTGTGGCCATCACGTGTGGACACATGAGGCGCCCCAGAGTTGGGCACTGATTCTTCGGGTTTATTTCCTTTTTCTTTTATAAGTGATAAGCGCTATTGGGGGTCACGTGGGATCACGTGAGGCGCCCCGAAATGAGAACTGTATTTGGATTTATCCCCCTTTTTCTTTTGAAAGTGCTAAGCACTATTAGAGGGTCACGTGGGATCACGTGGGGCGCCCCAAAATAGGAACTGTCTTTGGAATTTTCCCGTTTTTCATATGAGTGTTGAACAACTGTTTGGGGGTCACGTGGGAGCACGTGAGGCGATCTCAGTTGTTTTTTTTATGCAGGGTTAAACCCAGTTTTGTCAGAGGAATTAAATTACTATATCTTTTGGAAGAATTAAATTCTTCAAACTTAGTTCTTTTCTCTAAGTTTCGGAACTGCATGACAGAATCTCCCCGATGAGAATTAAATTCTCAACTTGTGGGGAGATCTGCTTCTGCAGACCTCAACCAGAGGAAGAACTAAATTCTTGTTTGGAAGAGTTAAACTCTTGTAAGAGGAGATAAAATGATTTCTAGGTCTTTTTTTTTACCTAGGGTTTCTTTTCTTCAAAGAGAACTCTCCTTCTTCCTTTTTGTTTCTCAAATCTTATAGGGGGGTCTCCTTTGTTTTTCCTTTCAGTCTCGGGTCTTTTATATAGTAGAGGCAAGTTTGTTGATTTAGTTAAGGAAATCTCTCATTGAGAGTTTTTTTATTGATTCGGGGATTTTATCCACCGTTGGATTTTTTATCCAGAGACTTCTGTTTTACAGAAGATATTTTTCTTATTTTTAATAAGATTGGGAAAATATTTTCCCATACAGAGCTTATTCTGTAGCTTGGTGATTTTTAATCACCATTGGATCTTTAATCCAACGGTGCTCTGTTTTACAGAGCGTAATCTTTCTTGTTTAGAAAGATCGGGGAAATATTTTCCCATACAGAGCTTATTCTGTAGCTTGGTGATTTTTAATCACCATTGGATCATTAATCCAACGGTGCTCTGTTTTACAGAGCGTAATCTTTCTTGTTTAGAAAGATCGGGGAAATATTTTCCCATACAGAGTTTATTCTGTTGCTTGGTGATTTTTAATCACCATTAGATCTTTAATTCAACAGTGCTCTGTTTTACAGAGCGTAATTTTTCTTGTTTAGAAAGATCTAAGGAAATATTTTCCAAATCAGGTTTTGATCCCTCTTATTTAGAATTTAATTCTACCAGCTCAGAAGGCATTAGGAACCCTCACGTGTAGCACGTGACCCCCATGGCATTAAACTGGTTTGCTTATATGCAGCAGTCCCAAAGAAAGGCATCACGTGTTGACCGTGAGCTGATGTTCAGGAATGTCACGTGTTGCACGTGACCCCCACAGAGTTAAGCCCAACAAAGAGCATCACGTGCTGACACGTGAGCTTCTCTGGCCTGTTATTTGTTTTAGGAAGGCGCCTATATACTTTGTATATAGATCCTCACGTGCCTACACGTGAGGCTCAATTTCAGCCTTATTTGTTAAACGCAATGCCTATGATCTTTGCTCTAAGGCGCATCACGTGTGGGCATGTGATACTCCATTTGGGGAATTTTTCCCATCGCTTTTTATTCATTATTTATTTTTTATAAGGGAACAATCTCATCGTAAGAACCGAATGGTTTTGCAAATTTATAGTTACGTAGACTATTGCTTAAGTGCGGATTCCCCATGAAGGGATCAAGGCTCTTACCTCATTGAATGAGGTGCAGGATATTCTTAACTAAATACCACTTTGCTGTTGGGATACGGCGGCGCCCCGGCCATCAATCCGAGGCCAAATGCGGAACAAAAACTTTTATAAACTGGCGCTAACGCAGCCTATCACCCGGATCATTCCATTAACCGTTAACTAGCAACTACTGTAAAGAGTTTAGAGATTATACCAATCGATCCGTGTCCTTCGGTCTTCAATCTCTGTCCCATGCTTTTCGCGGCTACCCCGACGAAGTTCTCTCTCCGGTCTCGCTTGTCGAAGTGGCACCACGTCGAGGAATCTTTATACGGGCTCCCGCTTCAAACCGAAGCAACTCGGACATGAAGTTTGCTAGCCGACATGTCCAAGGTGAAGTGGAGATAGTGTGTGGTTAGTTTGTCTCAATACACTCTAGGATTCTCAACACATGAGAGGGATATAGTGGAGGTTGAAGAAGAAGCCATGAGTGAAGAGTTGTGAGCACAAGAAGAAAGCTAGTGAAGAAGAAGAGCTTCCTTATTGTGTGAGATCAAATGTGAGAGCTCAAGAAGTAAATCAAAAGCAAAGCCTAGCCCCTTGTGGCTGCCCCTCTCTCTCCTCATATTAATCCCACACAATAAAACAATAATTAAAATGGACATGGCAACAAAAATCACACCATGAGTCACCAAAGTTGCACATGCCATATTTAATGCTCTTGATCATGACTTGCACTCACAATTTCCACTTAATAAACATTAATCTAAATGTTTAAAACAATAAATAGAATGGCATCTTCTAAAGTAAACTCATGACGGATCACAAGAGTACCCATCATCCGTATATACATACCTGCATCCGCATTCCGAATGAATACGAATATAATGAGACGAAAATAATCCAACAATCTAATACTAGGATCCGGCTTAAATCAAAACCCACTAGTATGATCCGTCCGATCATGATCCGTGCACGAGTGCATGTATATGATAGAACCCTGCCATAAAATGATACGGCCTCTACAACGTTTCGCCCGAACTTAGGAAACTTTCTGTGGGGGACTCTAAAGACTTGTCAATACACTGGCAGTGGGTTTAACCACAAGCACGTCAGTGGTACTAGCTGTACGTAACGGCTGCCCATGTATTGAGCGAAAGAGAAGTTGACGAGCGAACTCATCCTGAAACCCTACTGAGCCTATCTATGACAATATTTGTACAGTCCGGTTTGTTCGTCTAAGAGTATCGCATATCGGGCCTAGAGGGGTGGTAAACGTCAAACCCCCAATAGCGGTATAAGTCGTGTCGGGGTGTAGCCCAGAACACCATGAGAAACTACTCGAATACCTACCAGTAAATCTCACTTACCTTGGCCAAGGACTTTGTATAATGGCTCTCCAGACACAGCGCGATATCAACCCCCAATACCGGGAGAGACGAATCCTGTCTAACCGCCGCTGCCTCCAAGTGCTTCGGGACTGCACCCAACTGCTACCTGTTTGCACGACTCCTTTGAGCCATGGTAGGGCAGCAATCAAAGAACAGTGGGAACACACTTGAGGCAAAATAACAATATCAAGTCATCAGACTAAGCTGTATTCATGTCACCTGGGAACTGCTCCTAACGATAGGTATAGTACCAATCAGCAGTGCCCCTGCGAGTCCGTCCGGTGTACTCATAACCCAATGAGCACCTGTATACTATTTTAGGTGAACCAACTGACACCAATAGTTTTTGAGGCCAGCCAACGCCCCTCTTCGGGGTCTCGATCCGTATACACTAGTCTACTCTCGGAGTATGGATACCCAGTCTCAAAACTCCCACGACTAGGGACACTTTAATGATGTGCTTATAGACTACCCAACTCTCACGTATATGATCGCCATCATACTGCTGGTAGTCAAGCAAGAATCCTACGGGCTCATCAACGTGTAATAGTGATCTGTAATGCCACCTAAAGCATGTACACGATGATAAAGACAAACCAGATAGCATACTATCATCTCGAGTAAGACTGTCCTACTAGTATAGTCCTCCCTCAATCATTGCAATCAGGTGCCTGTGATCCAATAATTGACTTGAGGGCACTATAGCCAACAATCTCCCACTTGCACTTAAGGCTAATTATTGCGGTGTCGCATACTTACATCCCGTGTGATACCGAACACCCAACTCCTCTACTAATCGGTTTCACAATGCTCATTTGTGAAACTATTGCTTTCGAGAAATAGCCTCAGTGAGTGGATCCGCTCTGATGTTTCTTCCTATATCTCTCTTAATCTCAAGTTCGCGGCGAAAACCAACTCCCGAAATGAGCAATACCTGTCTTAGAATATGTCTGGATTTCTGATGGGACCTAGTTCACAAATGAACTCCAAATCCTGTAAACTTCTTAGACTGTATCGTCAACTGAATTTAATCAGTATCATGCGCCATGCCTTCCTCAGTATCCGCTTGGACCACCTGTCCAAACTACTGCCCCTCACAGAGGAAATTCTATAACTCTGACAGTCACTCTGTTAACCAGGTCATCTTGAAAGCCTGGAATGATAACTGTCTCTCGAAGGAGGCTGCCGTTATCAAATCCCTAGAACATCCACTTATGTTCTAAAAATGCTTCCGAACGTTTCTCCAGGATTGGATTAATATCTCAACTTATTGCATCTAGTGCAAAAACAACATCTGGTGTGGTACTTGACATCTCATGATTGACTCAATTGCCTAAGCAAGTGATATGCCAATCATGCACATCCCTCTCCCCTTTAGTCTGTAAGCCACCTTTAGAGAGGGTGACTCCATCACCTGCAGGTACACCACCATGCCGGGAGTCGTCCATTCTAAAACACCTTTAGAATGCTTTCTAAGTACCCCGATTGGGAAACTACCCAAATCTAGATCTAAAACTATAGATCTAGTATCCAGAATGCCTGATATAATATCCAAATCCTATATGGAGAAACCATTGTGTGACAACCATAGTATAACCGATTGTAGGATAGGAATTTTACTTCCTATAAAGTGTATGTCATCCAAATACCAGGACATCACACCGTACTACCTTCCTAACAGATCCATCTCTTATTCTGATGAAGTCAAAGCCCATGACTGTCACATCAAAAATAGATGATCTATCTCCGTTATACCTGCTTTAGTCTATAAATAGACATAAGCTACTTGTCCACTATGCTTCCGCTGCTCCCACTGACTATAACAACCCTCTGGCAGAGTCACATACACATGCACTTCTAAAGCTAGTTTAGAACGACGCTATACTTATCCTCCTGCCGGGTCTCATAGTCTAGAACAGCAGTAATGGAAAGTCTGGGTAAACAAGAACCTCCCTGCCACCGTTTTTGAGGATACCGAAGTACCTTCGGACGCCTGAGGTTACCTACCATATCTGCGGAATGGCTAATGGAATGTCAAACCTGATTGAATCTTTTGGTCCTATTAAATTTTCAGTAATCGTCTGTGGTTCTGGAATCGCTTCCAGTTCTACCATACTCCCACTACTGTTTTCTGAAAAAGTCCATTTTACTAAAACTGTGGCGAGTCAAGAACAATATCATTATTGATCTTCCAGATGGTAGAAAATCACCCCCTTGTCATAGCCTGGGATAACCCACAAACTGCCATTATAGAAACGTACCTTGAGTTATCTAGAGTCTGGTTTTAAGCATAAGTCGGACAACTCCAAATACCTTAACATCGTTAAGATATGAACCATTCTATATTCAATATAGAAACAGAGACACTAATTTAATTGGAACCAGATTCAAATCATGCAGCTGTCTTCAGTACATGTCAACTAAATGGAGAGAGGGCGATCAGCATTACTCAACTTAGGAGTGCATCCAATTATGAGTAACCTGAAAGAGAAACAAGTTTCTCAAAACCATTACTATCAACTGAATACCAAACACAAGTATCCACATCTTCGATCGCTTTGAAGAATCCTAATACTTGCAACATATGGTTCTCTACTTTATTCTTGTACCTATAACTTCTCAAAACATGAACCTTGTATTTCTACGAAACACTTGTCTAAAACTTGAGAAGTCATAAGTAAACGGAATATAGTACGAGGACCAACCCCTTTGTCCTAATGGACACTAGACAATATACAATACTTTATATAAGTCCCCTGAGTTAAATAACTCAAACCCTGTGCGTCGTAGGTTGAAAACTGTACTATGATTAAGAAGAATTACACCGCTGTTCAATGCTCCTTACCTAACCATCAACTGATATAGGTAAATGTCATGAACATAATCTCAAAAAGTTATATCTCACTTTATAAAATAAACGTACAGATATATCAGTTTGAAATTGGTGCATAACAACGGATATTCAAAACCAAATATTTGTCGTCCGGCAAAAACCCAGGCGATTTCCTCAAATATCACCAATTACAACGAATCCCGATATAATGAGGATGATCACCTAATTCCCAATAACTTACTCCCACTCATCATCTGTAAAACCATACAGATGTGAGAATCAAACCTGGTAAATACATACCATGGAGTAACGATATAATTGGGAAATCAGTTTTCTATTAACAACGCATAGTGAAACTGAAACATGAAAATGTTTCGAAAGGGTATCCAGGTATTCCTAGTAATGTCTCTTCCACTATTCAGATTCATGACTGTAACCGTATATTTTCTTGTCATCTCTCTAAATTCCTTTATTTGTCTTTACTCATTACCTTCTGTACACCATCCTTAGGCTTAATGGTTTTCTTCCTTCCCTACCATTCTGCACCAGCCTATGGTTTGGAAGAAGACTATCTAATAAGCGTAATAGGTGTACTCTCCTAATCCTAGGAGTACTAGCGAGAGAAGGTGATGATAAAAGACAACAGAATAAATCTTATTTTATTTCTCCTGAACCGGAGAAAAGCAAAGGTGAAGTAGGAGTGGCGATGAAATACGCGGTTTGGTCGTGAATGATAGCAGTCGCAATTTACTTTTTCCACTTTCTAATCTCTTTATTTTGTCTTTACTTATTACCTTCTGTACACCCAACTTAGGCTAATTAGTTTTCTCCTTTCCCTACCTTTTGGCACCTGCCTATGGTTTGGAAGAAGACTATCCAATAAGCACAATAGGTGTACCCTCTCCTAATCCTAAGAGCCCTGACAACCTGAGAGAAGCTAAAAGGAAAAAACAACCGAATAGTCCTATTCAGTTTCTCCAGAACCAGAATCCATCCTTGAATCTGGAACAATTTCCTTCGAGTTTGTATATAACCATACGATAGATTTATCCAATGGAAGTGGATGTTCATAGTGATACGGGGTGTTCTGGAGAAATACAAAGGGTAAAAGAAGGAGTGACAATGATGTATGCAACTCAGACAATCCAAAAGCCAGTGTTCTTAAGAAAGTTCGGTTAACTTGGTCACTGAGTCATAGTCTAGGGTCGGGCCATGGTCGCTGCCAAAGAGAGAGAGAAAAGAAACACTCTGCGTGCACTCTAACCTAGATCAGAATGGTTAATCACTTTATCTAATCTGGAAACCTTCTACTGTATCCTCAAATTCTCCTCCAAACCTGAAAGAAGAATTAGTCGGGATCACCCGAGGAGTAAACCAACTCATCAGTGGGAATCAGGATCCAACTATCATCGCATGATAACTTGATGGAATCCACTCAAATCACCACACTCAAGAAGGTATGCGCATGCCTGGCAAGTTTCAGTTTCTTTAGAAACTCCCGATGTGATTTTTACCCCAAGCGGCTTATGACCTTGACAGAGGTCAACATATCATAAGTCGCAAGTCAAGTTCAACCCGTCATTGTCCTTGATTAACTTAGACCCACCCGCATGTGCCCTTGACAGAGATCAAAATGACCGTGTGACTGTCCTAAATAATCGCATATCTATACAACAAACAAGCATTACCCAGCTACCAAGCACTGTGCCTTGACAGAGGTCAACATACACAGCATGAATACTAAGTAATACCTGCAAGAAATGACGGAGGGCTACGACTGGTTTTTGGCAAAAAACCTTTAACGTAATGAACTTGATATCGTTGAAGGAACCGCATATCTTTTTATAAATATATAGTGGCGAAAACCTTTGCTAAAGAGGTCACTTCCGGTGAAGGGATCTCGGCTCTTTCCCCGTAGAATGAGGTGCAGGATATTCCAACTGAATACCGCGATGCAAAGCAAAAAGTAATCGACTATAGTGAAGTTATTACCCTGACGTAAACCTCTGTCCAAGGGGTCACTCCCGATGAAGGGATCTCGGCTCTTGCCTCGTCGAATGAGGTGCTGGATATTCATAACCGAATACCACTGTGCAAAACAAAAGAAAACGCCCTAGTAATAACAGCCTTTTAAAATTGTTCCAACAACATCGAATAGGTCTATTTTCCTTTGCATTGATCTAAATCAATGCAGTCCCATCAATTAATCACACCACAAAAGAACGAAAATATAATGTACGTATATGTCATCCGCATTCGCCACTGGGTCCCGTCATCACCCGTTAGGTTACTTAACTAACGACAGAGCGGGGACTGGACTAGCGCGGGTGTAAAACATATACAAAATCTACTAGTATATATATAAATATATAATAATCGTTCCAGGCGTGATAAATGCAACATCACAGAAAAGTAATAAGTATCACAGAACAATACAGATAATCTGGGAGCCCCGGGTATCCTTTGAGCCACAAGTGAAACCCGACGTTCCCCTGATCGTGTGGATAGCCTGTGCAATGAAAACCTAGACCCCTACGAGCGTGGCAAGTTACCCGCCAAAACCAAAAGCGAGGCAGCCCCCTTCAGCAAAGTGAATGGATCACCCAGCACTTCACGGAATCCGGTAACTTGAGCACCCCACCTTGGGTCAACCTGTACCCCCTACGAGTGTGGCGAATAGCCCGCCAATTCTAGAGTGAAGCCTCCTCCGTCTCAAAGCCATGAAATGCGGGCCCGTTGCCCTCTAGAACCTGGCTATCCGTGCGCTCCACCTTAGGGTAATCCTAGTATAGAAAAGAAAATATGTACAACGGTGACATCGACCTTAACCCGGTCATGCCCCAAAAGAATAATATACAAACAGGCAGTGACGACAGTCCACATATCGGACGCTCGCCCCACGATATCAAATGTACAAATAAAACTAAACTGTACTAACATTGCATGCAAGCTATCCACCATGACAATCCACAACATCACAGCACAACACAAAATATCAACGTGAATGTCACGTTCGCAAACCCGTCTAAAAGGACTATAGCGATTAGATAAGTTGTACCGATCAAATGACATTCACGGTCGCAGATAAAAATGTAAGTAATGCAAACTTTAAACAATGTTAGAAAATATCGACTTCGAAATAACCCCCGAATAGCCCCAAACAACTAGATAAAACCATATCCAAGCTGGGCTAAACAAACAACATCACTGAACCAACATTCCAGAGACTAGATTACCCTGAAAATTTCAAGTCCAAACACCCCGATGTGGCCGGCTTTGAGCATGCTCTCGCCGGGTGAAATCCGGCAGATGGGGCTCAAATTTTTAGGGTGTTCTAGTGGTCACTAAAATAGCCTTCTGCAATTGTTTAAAAGAATTTTGAAGACACTTTGAAATTCGACAGAAACTGCAATGTTTTGAGTGGTGTTTCGGGTCTGTTTCGATTTCGATACTTTAACATTGTCTAAACAAGCTAGCTAAGAGTTAATGGGTTGGTTCTGATACTATGTTGGGATACGGCAGCGCCCCGTCCATCAATCCGAGGCCAAATGCGGAACAAAAACTTTTATAAACTGGCGCTAACACAGCCTTTCACCCGGATCGTTCCGTTAACCGTTAACTAGCAACTACTGTAAAGAGTTCAGAAATTATACCGATCGATCTGTGTCCTTCGGTCTTCAATCTCCATCCCATGCTTGTCGCGGCTGCCCCGACAAAGTTCGCTCTCCAGTCTCGCTTGTCGAAGTGGCACCACGTCGAGGAATCTTTATACGGGCTCCCGCTTCAAACCGAAGTAACTCGGACATGAAGTTTGCTAGCCGACATGTTCAAGGTGAAGTAGATATAGTGTGTGATTAGTTTGTCTCAATACACTCTAGGATTCTCAATACATGAGAGAGATAAAGTGGAGGTTGAAGAAGAAACCATGAGTGAAGAGTTGTGAGCACAAGAAGAAAGCTAGTGAAGAAGAAGAGCTTCCTTATTGTGTGAGATCAAATGTGAGAGCTCAAGAAGTAAATCAAAAGAAAAACCTAGCCCCTTGTGGCTGCCCCTCTCTCTCCTCATATTAATCCCACACAATAAAACAATAATTAAAATGGACATGGCACAAAAAATCATACCATGAGTCACCAAAGTTGCACATGCTATATTTAATGCTCTTGATCATGACTTGCACTCACAATTTCCACTTAATAAACATTAATCTAAATGTTTAAAACAATAAATAGAATGGCATCTTCTAAAGTAAACTCGTGAAGGATCACAAGAGTACCCCTCATCCGTATATACATACCTGCATCCGCATTCCGACTGAATACGAATACAATGAGACGAAAGAAATACAACAATCTAATACTAGATCCGGTTTAAACCAAAGCCCACTAGTATGATCCGTCCGATCATGATCCATGCACGAGTGCACATATATGATTGAACCCTGCCATAAAACCATACGGCCTCTACAACGTTTCGCCTGAACTTGGGAAACTTTCTGTGGGGGACTCTAAAGAATCGTCAATACGCTGGCAGTGGGTTTAACTACAAGTACGTCAGTGGCACTAGCTGTACGTAACGGCTGCCCATGTATTGAGCGAAAGGGAAGCTGACGAGCGAAGTCATCCTGAAACCCTACTGAGCCTATCTGTGACAATCTCCGTACAGTCCGGTCTGTTCGTCTAAGAGTATCGCATATCGGGCCTAGGGGGATGGTAAACGTCAGACCCCCAATAGCGGTATAAGTCGTGTCGGAGTGTAGCCCAGAACACCTTGAGAAACTACTGGAATACCTACCAGTAAATCTCACTTGCCTTGGCCAAGGACTTTGTGTAATGGCTCTCCAGACACAGCGCGATATCAACCCCCAATACCAGGAGAGACGAATCCTGTCTAACCGCCGCTGCCTCTAAGTGTTTCGGGACTGCACCAAACCGCTACCTGTTTGCACGACTCCTTTGAGCCGTGGTAGGGTAGCAATCAAAGAACAGTGAGAACACACTTGAAGCAAAATACCAATGTCAAGTCAACAGACTAAGCTATACTCATGTCACCTGAGAACTACTCCTGACGATAGGTATAGTACTAATCAGCAGTGCCCCTGCGAGTCCGTCCGGTGTACTCATAACCCAATGAGCACCTGTATACTATCTTAGGTGAACCAACTGACACCAATGGCTTGTGAGACCGGCCATCGCCCCTCGTCGGGATCTCGATCCGTATACACTAGTCTACTCTCGGAGTATCGATGCACAGTCTCGAAACTCCCACGACTAGGGACACTTTAAGGATGTGCTTATAGACCACCCAACTCTCACGTATATGATCGTCATCATACTGCTGGTAGTCAATCAAGAATCCTATGGGCTCTATCAACGTGTAATAGTGATCTGTAATGTCACTTAAAGCATGTACACGATGATAAAGACAAAGCAAATAGCATACTATCATCTTGAGTAAGACTGTCCTACCGGTATAAGTCCTCCCTCAATCATTGTAATCACGTGCATGTGATCCAATAATTGACTTGAGGGTACTATAGCCAACATTTGCAAAGTAATAGGATACGGCTATTCAATTTTCTAACACAATCTTTTGCCAAAAAGGTCACTCCCTGTGAAGGGATCTAGGCTCTTTCCTCGTCGAATGAGGTGCGGGATATTCCCAACCGAATACCTCAATATAAAGCAAAAGAATCGATTATAACACCAATATCTAATATTTGGTTTCTACAATGTGTTTTAGGTTTATTATCTTTGTATTAATCTGAATCAATGCAATCCCATCATCTAGATAATCTCATTACCTAGCATCTCTTTACACTATTACAGATAAAGTATGATATGAAAAAAATAGAATGCACATATACGCCATCCACATTCGCCATGGGGCCCTGGGTCTTCACCGTAAGGTTACTTAACTTACGGCATGGCAGGGACAAGGCTAGCGCGGGTACAAAACGTATATAGCATTTATTTATATATCATATATATATTTCATATATATCACTATATATATCATCGCAGGCAGATAAACAACATTACAGGCAAGCGATAAATATCATTATAGGCAGGTAATCACATCACAAGCAAGTAATGAACATCATAGACTGGGAATGGTCCAATCACCTAGGAATCCCGTGTTTCGTTCGAGCCACAAACGAAACGCAACATTCCCCGGTCATGTGAATAGCCCGTGCACAGCCAAAAGCAGATCCTTACGAGTGCGGCAAGCTATCAGACAATCCAAGAAACGAGGCAACCCAACATTATCATCATGAGGGGGCCACTAGACACTTTATCGAATCCGGTGACTTGAGCACTCCTCCGCGGGTCTATCCTATACCCCCTACAAGCGCGGCAAGCAACCCGCCAATTCTAGACTCGAATGACCCGATCCTAACTCCTTGAGATGACCACCCGCTGCAATTTAAAACCCGGCCGCTCGTGTGCTTCTCCATGGGGTAATCCTAAACCTGTATTATACAATAGCGACAATGACCACAACCTGATCGTGCCCCGACAAATAATAATATATAAAGCGGCGACTACAGCCACATGTGAACCGCTAAGTCCCGAAATAAAGAATATACATAAAGCGGAAACAGCGGCCACAAGTTGGAGCTCGTCCCAAACAAATGAATACACAAGATGGCTACAAGCATGAATTGAAATAACACTTATCGCAACATCACACTTCCACACGAGGCTATTCATTTCGCGACAATCCAACACATTCAAAACAAGCATCACAATATATCACAATATATACATGCAATCCCGTCGAATTGATCGCATCAAATCGACGACGTTAAGCACCGCGTATCACATACGCCGACGAGTTATATCAATTAAATATTTTAATCTATTCAAATCATCGCAAATGACCAATGAATCCCAAAAACTTCGAAGCCGAAACGTTAATTTTCAACACTTGAAAAACATCATTCACCTCGACACAAAAATTATCACTTTTTAGCACCGAAACGAACCCAAATTTTTTGTGAAACCCCGGGAAAAAATTAGATCGACATTTCGAAGGCTTGAGGGCACCATGGCCCGACCCACCAAAAAGTTGGCTCGGGTCATGGCTGACCTGAAAGCACCATAATTGTGCTCTCGGGTGTTCACCCTCCCTAACTTCCGTAACACCTCTAACTTCATATTGAACCTTTCAATTAACCCCGGACATGACAAAAAACACTAAAAAGAAATTGTTTTTGAAGTACACAAAAAACAATTTTTAATGTGCATCGTAAAATTGATTTAGTGATTCATTTCACCGCGAACACATTATAGTCATTGGACCGGTTCTAATACCACTGTAAGTTCGCCATGCTCTCTACAATAGGGTTTATAACATGGCGGAAGCAATAATTTTAAAAATCTAGAGAGCAACTACAAGCAAATATAGGATCAAGAACAACTACAACATGCAACAAAACTAGTAAGCTAAAACAAAGAAGTTGGCGAACTACAAGCTTTGTAGCATGTTAGTCACCTCTCCTTGGACTCCAGCTAGTTTCCACGAAGTCCGAAACAAGCTTGCTCGATGATCTCCTCGCCGAAGATGATCCACCTTGAGATAACTCCAACACAAACTTTAGCTTCAAATTGATCTCATCAAAATGAAGCAACCCACTAAATAATGTTGCTAAGAATGATTAGTAGGAGATATAGAATAATTAGCTCACTTAATTTTTCTCTTTTTTTTTCCATTCCCCACTTGAAGAAAATCAAGAGAGAGCAAAGAACCATGGAGGAGATGAAAGTATGAAGAAGATAAACATGGCTAAAGATGAGGAAAAAATCCAAGAATGAGTCATTACTAATGGGTCACACAAATGAGTCATCAAATTTACAACCATCTTAAAATCATGACTCATTCTCATTTAAACAAATGAAAGAATAAAAGTGTTCTCATCTTCCATACAATTCTTATACACCCATTTTTAATGTATCATCATACATTAAACAATATTTATATCAAATATAAATATTAATTAAGAGAATAAAGTAATAAAATGAGCATGATATTAGTTAATATATAAATATATATTTAATTATTAAATTAACACTTGATTTAATAATCCGGTTATATCATATATATACCGACTAAATCAATTAACACCCGATTAAAATACGTGTATCAAATACACGTGTTTAATCGAACTCCTGCACGTATCTCTATACAAATCTCTGTGTGAGACTCTAAAGACTCGACAATACGCTGGCGGTAAATTATGATCATATCCATAGCCCACAAGCACATCAGCGGTACTGGTTGTACGTAACGGCTACCCAGGTATTGATCGAAAGAAGGTTAACGAGTAAACTCATCTGAACCCTGCAAAGTTTTTAAGTGACATTTCCGTTTAGCTCTTATCTCTCTTCAACAGTTGCAGTACGATTCTTTACAGTCCGGTCTCTTCTTCTAAGAATATCACATATCGGGTTTAGAGTTTGGAATCTGTCAGACTGCAATAACTCGATAAGTTGTGCGACAGAGGACTCAAAACCAACCGAAAATACAATTGATAACACTTATCAGTTTATCTCCACTGAGATAGCTATCGACTTGAGCTTGTAGTCATGTCCTATACAGCGCGACATCAACTCTCTATATCGGGAGAGACGAATCCCCTCAACCGCTCACTGCCTCCACATGCTTCGGGTCTATACCCAACAAAAATCTGTTTGCATGACTCCTTTGAGCCGTGGTAGGGTAGAAATCTAAGTATAGTGGGAACACACATGAGACGCTATGACAATCTCAGGTTCTTAAGGAATACTTTGTACTCATGTCATCAGAGAACTACTATCTGACGTTGGTATATTACCAATTTGGAGTTCTCGATAAGTCGGTCCAGTGTAACTCATCTAATAAGCACATGTATACAATCCTTGATGTCAAACACCAATAGCTGCAGGATCAGCTATCGCCCTCCAATCAGGTCAGGAAACGTACGCACTAGTCTAAACTGGAGTACCGATACGCTGTCTCGATGCTCCTACGACCAGAGACATTTAAGGATGTGCTTATCAACTACTCAGGCCCTACTATTATGATCTCCATCATCGTCCTGGTAGTCAAGCAGAATTGATCGTAAATTATAATATTTTAGTATCCTAGGGTTTTATCTCATATTTATATAGTGAATAAAATGCATCACATAAAAGATAAAGACAAATCAGATAGTATACTATCATCTCGAGTAACATTGATCTCTCGTATAGGTCTTCTTTTAATTACAATAATTGTGAACTGCTTATCTTGTTTTAGACGAGTTAGAAAAAAGTGGAATTGTTATCGTTTATTATTAAGAAAATTTGAAAAGTTTATAATAGAAGGGTTTGTAATGTTTATACGATTTAGTAGTTAATGAATAAAGTTTAAAATATAATTCTTTTTATCTTTTAATTATTTAATACTAAAGAAATAGCGATGAATATGAATTAGGGTTCCTGGAGAGAATTAGGGTTTTTATCTACTGACCTTGTCCTTCCATTGATCCCTATTAGTCACAAATCCTTAACAAAACGATTATTAACGAATCTTAAATCGTGGTCGTCATTATCATGAATTGATAGCGCGCCCGATAAGAGATTTAATATTCATTTTGCTAAACTTTATAAAAAATTAAAATTTTAAAAAGAATTTAAGTGATATTTTTCATCCATTATTCTATACTATCCTACAGACCCTAACAAGCAAGAATTTACTCGCTCATGAATATTAGCAAGTGTAGGGTGTTTTTTCGTCACCCCATTGAGATGGGAATACGCGCACGCTTGTCAGGCGTACTACAGATTCCCCCTGCCTAGGGTAGGCCGGGTTTTAATGATTGTGGGGATCCGAATCTCCGGCAGCCGCGGACTAAGCTGCCGTTAATTACCCCTCGCCTTTGGGGCGAGGGAACCTCCGATTAACGGGTTAAACTGGTCATGCGAATTCAATGTGCAGTGTACGTGTGTTCTGTTCTGAAAGGGGGGTTTTGGATATATCGGGAGCCACGCAGAGTTTTTACGGGGGTCCCGCTACCCGGATAGCGGGCTGGGGGTCAAGGGGGCTAGCAGCCCCCTTGCGGGGTTCGGGGCAGCGCCCCGGCCCGAAAATTTTTTGGAGGGGGAGAATGTTGCGGAGTATGTGTATGTGTACATTTGTATACAAATGTATATATATGTGTATATACATAAAAAGAGGGGGAAAAGGCATCCAAGGGATGCGTGGGGCAGCACCTTGGGTGCTGTGCGCAGGTGCGCAAGCGCGCGCGCCACGTGTCGGCACGCGGGCGCCTTGCGCACTTGCGCAGGTGCGCAAGCGCGCGCGCCACGTGTCGGCACGCTGGCGCCTTGCGCACTTGCGCTGCGCGCCGGAGAGGCACAAGAGGCTTTTAGCCTAAGAACAGAAGCTGTGCTTCAGAAATGAAATATTTATTATGTATATATGTATGGAGTTAAACTCCTATGATGTTTTGAAGCTGATAAAGGGGGTTCTTCTTCTTCCTCCTGTTGTTTGGCCGGATCTTGAAGATCAAGAAGTAGGAGATTTTAAAAATCACTCATTTTTGAGATCTGATGGGAGATCTGAGTTCCCCTTTGTGGGTTTTGTGGTGGAAAACCACTTAGTTTTGGAAAAGAAAGAGTAAAACTCTTGATTTAATTCAAAAGAAATGAGAAGGTTTTAGAACCTTGGAGAAGAAGCAGGAAAGAGCTCAGCTCTGAAACTTTTTTGGAGAGAGAAAAAGTTATGAGATATTTTCATTATCTTTTGCCTTTATAGGCTATACACTTTGCACATAGCCCCTTGGGCTTCACAAAATGGCATTTTGCCTATCCCATGGCTCATGTGCCATTTCTTTTTGCACATAAGCCATGGGCTTTACAAAAATTTGGCTTTATGCCTATTTTTCTTACATTTATCCATAAAACAAAACAAAAGAAATACAACAAAATTATTTATTACAAAATTTTTATCTTGGCATGGGGGGAGGCCGGCCGCTTCATGTTCGGGCTCGACCCGGGCATGGGCCTACTGGATCTGGGCTTGGGCCCACTTGGCTTGGGGTTGACTTTGATTTTGACTTGGTCAACCGGGGTGTAAATTTTTACCCCAACAAATTGCCCCCCATCAATAAATGCACACCACATATGTAGGTCGTGTGAATGAAATTGATGGATCTTCTTTCACGTGGAGGCGGCTTGATTTGGTTCCCACCTTTTGGGAAGCTGGCACTGCCCTTTTTACGACATGGACGGTCGGTTCTGCCCTTTTTGCGTCTTGGACGGTCGGTGCTGCCCTTTTAGCGACGTGGACGGTCGGTGCTGCCCTTTTAGCGACGTGGACGGTCGGTTCTGCCCTTTTTGCGACTTGGACGGTCGGTGCTGCCCTTTTAGCGACGTGGACGGTCGGTGCTGCCCTTTTAGCGACGTGGACGGTCGGTTCTGCCCTTTTTGCGACATGGACGGTCGGTGCTGCCCTTTTAGCGACGTGGACGGTCGGTTCTGCCCTTTTTGCGACATGGACGGTCGGTGCTGCCCTTTTAGCGACGTGGACGGTCGGTTCTGCCCTTTTTGCGACATGGACGGTCGATTCTGCCCTTTTTGCGACATGGACGGTCGGTGCTGCCCTTTTAGCGACGTGGACGGTCGGTGCTGCCATTTTAGCGACGTGGACGGTCGGTGCTGCCATTTTAGCGACGTGGACGGTCGATACTTGATTTGACTTGCTCTGCTTCTTGCAGTGTCAGGGGTAGACTTGACTTGCTCCGCTTCTTACGGCGTCGAGTGGAAGTTGACTTGTTGATTTTGATTTGGGTTGACATCAGCATCGCTATACTGGAATATGGTACCAGGAGCGAACCATCATCTGTCATGGAGAGGACTTTGGAATTTTGGTTTTTGTTTGGCATCTGCATTGCTGCACTGGAATAATGCCAGGAGCAACTCATCATTTGCCCCGAGAGAATTTGAGAATTGATGGCTTAGGAGGCAGGTTTAGATCCCTATCACCTAAGACTTTTCAATTTTATGGGCCGTGAGGGTCCCATAAAAGCATTTTCTCCCTACGAGTCGAAAGGATCTCGTAGGCGTATTTTCTCCATAGGAGTCGTGGGGACTCTTAAGTGTGTTGCTCCTTTGTGAGTCGCAAGGCTCTCACGCGGGAATTTTCTCCTCTCAAAGTCGAGAGGACTTTGAGAGTGCATTTCATCTTCTTTTCACGAGTTTGCGCCCTTTCAGGTTTTCACAAACTCGTCGGCAGTCCTGCTGTTTTTACTCACGGAGCCCTTTCGGGTTTTCCTCCGTGCCCATTTTGCTTGTGGACATACCCTTTTTTTCTTTCTTTTTTTTTCTTTTTTTTTTAGTGGGACTTTGAATGTGGTCTCACCGGTAAGACTTAGGAGAGATTGGGATTGTTTTACGCCCGTGGATTGTATACGGTTTTGCAGGATGTATGATCCAGACCGTAGGGCCGGAAAAATTTCGGGACTTTGTCGGCGTCTGCATCGCTTCACTGGAATATGGTACCAGGAACGACTCATCATTCGCCGTTGGGGTATGGGATTTGGAATTTGGTTGGCGTCTGCATCGCTGCACTGGAATTTGGTACCAGGAGCGACTCATCATTCGCCATTTGGGGACTTGGAATTTGGATCTTGTTTGGCATCAGCATTGCTGCACTGGAATAATGCCAGGAGCAACTCATCATTTGCCTTGGGAGGACTCGGGATTTGGGTTTTTGGTCGGCATCAGCACCGCTAACACTGAAGCGAAATGCCAGGAGCGACTCATCATTTGCCGTTGCCCGTTGGGGAACAATGGCTTAGGAGATAGGTTTGGGTCCCTACCACCCAAGGCTTTTCAATTTTATGGGCCGTGAGGGTCCCATAAAAGCATTTTCTCCCTACGAGTCGTAAGGATCCCGCAGGTGTATTTTCTCCTTAGGAATCGTGAGGATTCCTAAGTGTGTTGCTCCTTTGTGAGTCGTAAGGATCTCACGCAGGGGTTTTCTCCTCGCAAGGTCGAGAGGGCTTTGCGAGTGTATTTCATCTCTTTTCACGAGTTTGCGCCCTTTCGGGTTTTCACAGACTCGCTGGTTGTCCTGCTGTTTTTACTCACGGAGCCCTTTCGGGTTTTCATCCGTGCCCGTTTTGCTTGTGGACATACCGTTTTTTTTTTTTTGTTTTTTTTTTTGCCGCTGGTGGGACTTTAAAAGTAGTCTCACCGGCAGGATTTAGGAGAAATAGGGGTCATTTACGCCCGTGGATTGTATACGGTTTTGCAGGATGTCTGATCCAGACCGTAGGGCCGATGTGCTCAATTCGCCTGCGACTTGGAGCATTCGTGTGTAGTATTTCTTGAGATATCGGCCATTGATGGGTGGCATGGGCCTTTCTCCCTCGGCACTTATTAGTTGGTAGGATCCTCCGTCGAACACTTTCTCGATGACGTATGGTCTCTCCCAGTTCGGCTCGAATTTTTCCTTGGCATGTCGATTGGGGATGATCGGTCTTTTGAGGACCAACACCAATTCACCTTTCTTGAAAGCGCGGAGACGAGTTATCTTGTCATAGGCCCGTGACATTTGGGCTCGGTATAGCTCCAGATTTTGCTGCACCGCGAGCCTCTTTTCTTCGAGGGCATCGAGTTCTTCAAGTCGAAGGAGCACGTTTTCTTCCTCCGTCAACTCATGTTGGACGGCCATTCTTAAGCTTGGGATTTCGACTTCGAGGGGGAGGACCGCCTCCACTCCGAAAAGCAATGAGTATGGAGTGGACTGTGTTGGAGTACGATGCGTGGTACGATATGCCCACAACGCCTCGTGAAGTTTGAGATTCCAGTCTCTCTTGTTGGCTGAAGCATTTTTCCTCAGGAGCTTGCATAGAGTCTTATTGAAGGCTTCGGCTAGCCCGTTGGCTCTTGGATTATAGATGGATGAATATCTCCAGTCTATCTTGTGCTGAGTAGCGAACCTTGAGACATTGAAGCTCTTGAAAGAAGGCCCGTTGTCAGAAATGATTCTTCTTGGTGTACCAAAGCGGTATAGAATATTATGCTGGAAGAATGTCAGAATATCTTTTGTCTTGACTTCTTTTAGCGGGACAGCTTCAGCCCATCTGGAGAAGTAGTCTGTCGCGGCCAGTATGAACCGGTGGCCTTTAGATGACGGAGGATCAATTGGGCCAACAATGTCGGTGCCCCAAACTTCGAAGGGCCACGACGCCACTGTAGGATGCAATGGGTTGGGATGCTTGTGAATAAAATCACCGTGAATTTGGCAGATATAACATTTCTTTGCATGCTCTCCGCAATCCCGTATCATGGTGGGCCAGTAATACCCAAGCCGTTTGATTTGAAGTCGCATCTTGGGGCCAGATTGGTGAGCACCGCACACGCCCGAGTGGACATCTTTCATGACCTTTTGGGCTTCGGCCAATGACAGACACCTGAGCCAGAGTTGGTCATATGACCTGCGGTATAACGTGTCATTTACAAACACGTATCGGAGAGCTCTTTTCTTCAGCTGAATCCTCGCAGATTTTTCTTCGGGCAGCTTGTCGTATCGGAGGTACTCTATGAAGGGTTCTCTCCAATCGGGCTCGTCTTGGATGATCGAAGCTTCTTCCGCAGGACTGCTCTTCTGTTCCGCGCTTTCCTCTTCTCGTAGAGAGACTGGGGGTAGAATTTGCCGGCTCCTGACTGTGATCAGAATTTCGTCCATTTCAGGATCAGCCAGTTCCTTGGCCAAGCGAGCGAGTACATCAGCCTTTCCGTTCAACGCTCTAGGGACTCTCGTTAGTTTGATATGAGTGAACCGTTTCATGAGTTCCACCACCCTGCCTCTGTACCGAGCTAACTCGGGTTTGTATATCTTATAGTCGCCGCTTACTTGGTTGACGACAAGCTGGGAGTCACCGTAAACTCGTAGCCGAAGGATTTCCATTTCTATGGCGAGTTCCAAACCAGCTATCAGAGCTTCATACTCAGCTTCATTGTTCGTTCGAGGCTCGGTGAGAGCAAAAGAACGTCGTAGGGTTCCCATTGATGGTGTGATGAACACCAATCCTATCCCTGCTTTTATCTCCGGGACGCTTGATTTACTGGAGGTCCTTATTGACGAGGCTCCATCGAAGTAGAGCTCCCAACATGGCTCATCTTCCTCGAGGTGCAGCACTTGTTCATCGGGTAACTCACAATTTAGCGGCGACCCTTCTGGTATGGGATGAGCGGCGAGAAAGTCTGCAATAGCTTGCCCTTTTACTGCTTTCTGAGGGGTATAAACTATGTCAAACTCAAGTAGCATGACAGCCCATCTTGCCATCCTGCCGGCTAGGCTTGCTTTGGTCATCAAGTGTTTGAGCGGGTCGACCTTGGAGATCAGCATAACCCGATGAGCCAGCAGATAGTGCCTCAGCTTCTTCACAGCAAATATCAGAGCCAGGCATTGCTTTTCGATTGGGGAATAGTTGTGTTCCGCCCCGACTAGAGTTCGACTGAGGTAGTAGAGGGCATTTTCCTTTCCCTCCTCGTTATTCTGGGCGAGGAGCGCACCGAGTGACTCATCTAGCGCGGCAGTGTAGAGAATCAACGGTTTATTTGGAATGGGAGCAGCCAGCACTGGAGGGTGCAACAAGTATTGTTTGATGCTTTCGAACGCTGCTTGACATTCGGCACCCCAGATAAAAGGAGCTCCTTTCTTCATGAGCTTTGAGAAGGGCCTACATCTCCCCGATAAATTTGAGATAAACCTCCGTATATAAGCAAGCTTGCCTTGAAAAGATCTTAGCTGCGTCAGACTCTTCGGAGGAGGCATCTCCATGATGGCCTTTATCTTTGATGGGTCAACTTCGATCCCTCGATGTCGAACTATGAAGCCCAGGAATTTTCCCGATGACACGCCAAAAGCGCATTTCAGAGGATTCATCTTCAGATCAAATTCCCTCAGTCTGGTGAGAACGGTCCTAAGATCCTGGATATGATCGGCCTTGGTTTCAGTCTTAACGACCAGATCATCAACATAACATTCGACGACTTTATGAATTAGGTCATCGAAGATATTAGTCATCGCCCTTTGATATGTAGCACCTGCGTTCTTCAGTCCGAATGGCATTACCTTGTAGCAATATATCCCGATCGGGGTTCGAAATGCTGTGTGCTTCTCATCCTCAGGTGACATCTTGATCTGATTATATCCAGACGAGCCGTCCATAAAGGTGAACAGTTCGTAATTTGAGGTGTCATCGACCATCATTTCCATGACCGGCAGCGGAAAGTCGTCTTTAGGACATGCCTTGTTGAGATCCCTGAAATCGACACAAACTCGGATCTGCCCATTTTTCTTCTTCACTGGGACTATGCATGCGATCCAGTCCGCGTATTTCTCTTCCCTGATGAAGCCGGCATCGATGAGCTTCTTAGTTTCCTCGATGACCTTTTCTTCTAGTTCCCTTCTCATTCTTCGAGGAGCTTGTTTGACTGGCTTAGCATCAGGAGATATAGCCAACTTATGTACGGCCACTTCAGGGGAAAGGCCAGGCATTTCTTTGTATGTCCACGCGAAGCAGTCAACGAACTCACGCAACAGGGCAATTATCTGCTCTTTCATTTCCTCTGACAAGAGTGAGCTGATGTAGGTCGGCCTTGGATTATCGGGCGTTCCTAAGCCAATCTCGGTTAGCTCATCAAAGGTTGCTTGTCCGCCATCTTCGAGCTCTTGAGGAGCTTCTTCTAGCTCGGCTATCTCGTCGTCATCATTTGATCTTTCGCTGGCCTCACCAACATGGATCATGTAGCACGCTTTGGAATCAGGTTGAATGTAGCCTATGCCCCGTCTATCTGGAATTCGTCCATCGATGAGTGCTCGGACCTGGGGCGGATACCATAGCCCTTCGTAAAACTTTGCTTCGGACTCCGTTTGATATAACCGGCATCCGCACTTCTTAAAGTATTCCCGCATCTCGGGCGCATAGTATCTGGGATTGAGGACGGCTCTTATGCCTCTCTCATAGGGAAGGCACGCGACAGAAAGATCGTCCGGATGCACAACGGGGTTTGACTTGTAAAACAGGATGCCCTTCTGTCCATTTTCCCTCCCGGGCACGTAGAAAGTTTTCAGCTGGTCCACGGTAGAGACTGACAATGCGTCGAGCTCTTTGCTCATCCGTTCCGGCACCCTTCTGATAGCCAGGGACCCTTCTGCGACTTCGAAGGTCTCTCGTAGTTTCGCTTGCTGCATGGGGGGTCGATCTGCACAGCTGTCGCACGGCAGGTCCTCTTCTTTTGACTCTTCAGTGTCACTGCCAAGATGAGGGCGGACTTTGCTGCTAGATGGGCCTTCAGTAACAGATTCGTCCGTATCGCTGCCGAAATGAGGGCGAGTTTGGCGGAAGGACGGGCTTCCAGCGTCGGACTCATCAGTGTCGCTGCCGAAATGTGGGCGTACTTGGGTATTTTTGCTTTTGAAAGTGATAGCCGGCGCAGATTTGCTTTTGAGTCTTGGGGCCGTTCTATCCTCAGTCAGTTGTGGCTTAGCATTTTGGTGGTTCGTAAAGTACCGAGAATCTTCGTATCGGACTTCATGCACACCGAACGGCTGGATGTCTCCGTCAATACGTCTTTCTTCGCCATTTTTAGTATACTTCATGCATTGATGGAGAGTCGACGGAATGATGCCGTAATCATGGATCCACGGCCGCCCCAAGAGAATCTTATAAGATGTGTCGGCGTCGATCACGTATATCTTAGCTTCAGTTTGCAGATCCCCAAATTTGATTGGCAAAGCTATAGACCCTAGAACTTGCTGGCAATTTTGGTTGAACCCTTGAATGACAATCCTTTTCCTCGACAGGTGTCGGACGTCCATTGACAAACTCTTCAGAGTTCGCAAGTTCATGATGTTCACTGAGGACCCCGGATCAATCAATATACGATTAATTCGATCTCCGTCGCTGTACCCGGTCACGTAAAGCGGCCGATTATGCTCAGCCGTTCCCAGTAGCAAGTCTTCATCCTTAAATGTGACTGCGGCGGCATGCAAAGCGTGCTGGGCTTCTTTCATATTAATTTCCGCAAAGTGAGCCTGATACCGCTCGGGGTTTTGTAGAGCATGGATGAGAACGTCTCTAAGCTCCTTAGATAGGACCAAGGCGTCGTAGATGCTCAGGAGAGATGGAAGCTTCCGGAGATGTGCCAAGACATTATAGTCCACCGAGGAAGGACTTATGTTTTCATCGGCCGGTTCTCTGCCATCTTCTTCATTAGCGACATGTTTTTCCTTCCCTTTTGGGGCGTTGCCCTGATTTTGCGGTAGAGCCCTGCCGCTTCTGAGCTGGATTTGATTGGCCTTTGTGGTGAGCTCCTCGTCCTCTTCCGGAAAACAGAGATCATCCTCGGAGTCGCTGCCAAGATGGATGGCGTAGCAGGTCGCTACTGGGATCTCTTCATTGGAGTCTTCTTCTAACTCCTCCAGAATTTCAGCCGCTTGTACAGGGAAGAACTCCTTCAATTGAATCAATGTTCTTTCCTTTTGTTCATATTCTTCGAGGGAATCGATATATTTTTGAATGGTCGATCTCCCTGCAGACTCTTTTTCGTGCCGAGCTGCACTTTTCTTCTTCTTGAGCTTCTTGGATTTTGAGCCTGATGGAGCCGCATAGGCAGCTGGACTGGTAGGCTTCTTCTGTTCTTCCCATTCCATCCTGGGCTCTTTCTGAAGTAGCTTTAGCATCTTCTTCGTCTTATTAGATATGTGCGTACTCCACGGAGGCCGCGATGAGTCAGTTTCATTTCTTAGGGCCGCGGGTTCGGCTGTCTGCTCCCAGAAGGCTTCGGCTTCCGTCTGTATAAAGTTGGCGGTTGCAACTTGATTGTTCACCAACACGCTTTTGGATAGCTCGATCTCTCCAGCCTTGTACTGCTTCTCGACCCAGTCTTTGAAGATATAGCAATCCTCGATCGCATGGCTCACTACTCGGTGGTACGGGCAATACAGAGGATTGTCGGTCATTTTTGCTTCTTGGGGTCTTTTCGACTCCGGCAATTGTAAGCCGTTGTTCAAGGCATCTTTAAATATCTTACGGACCTTGTCCCTTCTGAAAGAGTAAACCTTGTTCTTCTTCTCCTCTAGGGAAGGCCCATCTCCTCCCAGCAATGGCTTTCGAGACCGGTTGGTTTTGGATTCGCCCGCCCTTCGCTTTTCTTCATTGTCGGAGGCATTGAAGACATTGGTACTGCTGGAACTCCCGCTTCTACGGTTGTCGTCCCGCTTGCTTTTCCAGGTTTTGTCTCTCTGAGTGTCCGGCGAGGACTCTTGCTTTGAGCGTTCCAGCATTTGGACTTTCTTGGTTAGCTCCTGAAATGTCTTGAGGCCCGCTGTACACAAGAATGGGACCATCCAATTGCTGAGGTTCCCAATGAGAAGGCTGACGGACTGGTCCTGCTCCAGCGGCGGTTCGCATTTGACTGTGAGATTACGCCATCGGGCGATAAAGTCGGTGTTGCTTTCATTCTTCCCCGGCTTAGTCCTCACAAGGTCGGCAATGGAGATTTTATCACTGACACTCATGAACCTTTGCCGAAACAGGGACTCCATTTGGGCAAAGGTAATGACGGACCCGTCCGGTATACTCGCATACCAGTCGAAGGCGACGCCGGTCAGGCTGTTGACAAACTGACGAAGAAGGAGCGCGTCATTGCCCCCTGTATTTCCGCACGATGCTTTGAAGTGGGTGACGTGCTGGTTTGCATTCCCCGTTCCATCAAATCTTCCGAACTTAGGAATGACGTAGCCGCTTGGGAACTCAATCAGATCGTACTGCGCGGGATATGGCCGCCCACTACTGCCGATTTCTTTCTGAGCTTCAGCTTCGGCCACCAATGTTTTAACCTTGCTGGTGACCAAATCCATTATCCGATCCTGTGTTAGCGGGATGGTGCTATCTGGGGCCAAGGCGTCCCCAGAAGCGGAATGTAGCCGGCTTTCATTTGGCTCGACCAGTCTTGGTCCCAAAGGAACAGGCATTGGCTGCCTCGGATTGTCATCACCCGGCTGATTAGCAGCGGCTTGTGCTTGATTAGGAGGCGCTCGAGCAATTTGAGCCGTAAGCTGCATCACCACGTTCGTTAAGTCGTCAATCTTCGAATAGAGCTTGGCCATCTCTTTATCTTTGCTCCTGAGCTGTTTTCGAAGTTCTTGAAGCAGCTCTTGCTCCGCAGTCCTAGGGCGGAAAGTCGGCTCTTCCTCGCTGTCCGAGCTTGACTCTGCATGGACCGAGGGGTCTTTCTGCCTATCATCCTCATCGAGAGGGTTTTCTTCATCCAGCAGGGGCGGCTGTTCTTGGGCAGCGGCAACCACATTCGGGCTAGATTGAGCTTGGGATGTGGTGGCCCCCTCCTTGCTTTTGCTGCGAAGGTTGTCGCTGGGGTGTCCTCCCGCCATATAGACCGTATGGATGATATATCCGGCCGTCTTTCTATCATTGGCGGTTGATTTCGTGGATCGCTGTCTTGACCCCCTTGTTTCGGTAGCTGGTAGTCGATTGAAGGCGTCTGGCTTAACCAGTTTCTTGAATGGTGCTGGCGCTTCTTTTCTGGGTTTTCCCCGCTGCTTTCGTGCGGCACAGAGTGCTTCATAGACTCTTGATGAGACAGTGTCATACTTTTTCTGTTGGGGCCGGGACACGTCTCTTTGCGGCACTGTTCGGACTGCTGTCTTCTTGATTCTGGCGGTCATGGCATTGTTCTGAACCCACTTTAGAGGCTCGAAGGAATTGCTGATTCTTACGTCCGACTCAGCCGTCGTCGCGGGGCAACTCTGCACTTGGAACTTCACACGATTCCATTTGGCCGAAGCCTTGGCCCTTTTGTTGGCTCGATACCTGAGCCGCTTCTGCCTTAACTTTTCTGTTCTAAGCACCTTGCAGACTTCGGCTTTTTGGGAAGACGCCGCATACCGGTTGATGGAGGGCCTTGGAGATACGCCCGATTGTGCATTTGTTGGAGTCATCGCCTGAGCTCGTCCGCAACTTTTAATGTTGCCCTTCACATCGGAAGTCTTGCCCCCAGCTAGAGCGCCAGGGACTCGTTCAGACACCATCTTAAGTTTCGGTTGTGGTGCCTTGGCGATCACGACATTCGGCCTCTTACCCCTTGAGACCGGCTTGGCCACCTGTTCCGCTGGGATCTCTGCCAGATGAACGCTTCCGGCAGGGTAGATGATGACAGAGCCAAACTGGCGGGGCGGTTCCTCCCATTGTCGACTGAGGCTTGCGGGGAGAACCACACGAGCGTTGATCTTGACCACGTACGGAATCGGGGTCGCTTTGGAAGTTGAATTCGTCTGGGAAGACATTGTCGTTGAAGGTTGATTGCTGCACGGAAAAAAAAACATCATTTCAGTATAGGCAATCGATATGTATATTGATTGAGTTCGTATGAACGTTTAACCCGAAATATGGAAGGAGAGATTGGTCCCACCGGGCGTGCCAGAATCTGTAGGGTGTTTTTTCGTCACCCCATTAAGATGGGAATACGCGCACGCTTGTCAGGCGTACTACAGATTCCCCCTGCCTAGGGTAGGCCGGGGTTTAATGATTGTGGGGATCCGAATCTCCGGCAGCCGCGGACTAAGCTGCCGTTAATTACCCCTCGCCTTTGGGGCGAGGGAACCTCCGATTAACGGGTTAAACTGGTCATGCGAATTCAATGTGCAGTGTACGTGTATTCTGTTCTGAAAGGGGGGTTTTGGATATATCGGGAGCCACGCAGAGTTTTTACGGGGGTCCCGCTACCCGGATAGCGGGCTAGGGGTCAAGGGGGCTAGCAGCCCCCTTGCGGGGTTCGGGGCAGCGCCCCGGCCCGAAAATTTTTTGGAGGGGGAGAATGTTGCGGAGTATGTGTATGTGTACATTTGTATACAAATGTATATATATGTGTATATACATAAAAAGAGGGGGGAAAGGCATCCAAGGGATGCGTGGGGCAGCACCTTGGGTGCTGTGCGCAGGTGCGCAGGCGCGCGCGCCACGTGTCGGCACGCGGGCGCCTTGCGCACTTGCGCGCCTTGCGCACTTGCGCACCTTGCGCAAGCTCGCAGGTGCGCAAGCGCGCGCGCCACGTGTCGGCACGCGGGCGCCTTGCGCACTTGCGCAGGTGCGCAAGCGCGCGCGCCACGTGTCGGCACGCTGGCGCCTTGCGCACTTGCGCTGCGCGCCGGAGAGGCACAAGAGGCTTTTAGCCTAAGAACAGAAGCTGTGCTTCAGAAATGAAATATTTATTATGTATATATGTATGGAGTTAAACTCCTATGATGTTTTGAAGCTGATAAAGGGGGTTCTTCTTCTTCCTCCTGTTGTTTGGCCGGATCTTGAAGATCAAGAAGTAGGAGATTTTAAAAATCACTCATTTTTGAGATCTGATGGGAGATCTGAGTTCCCCTTTGTGGGTTTTGTGGTGGAAAACCACTTAGTTTTGGAAAAGAAAGAGTAAAACTCTTGATTTAATTCAAAAGAAATGAGAAGGTTTTAGAACCTTGGAGAAGAAGCAGGAAAGAGCTCAGCTCTGAAACTTTTTTGGAGAGAGAAAAAGTTATGAGATATTTTCATTATCTTTTGCCTTTATAGGCTATACACTTTGCACATAGCCCCTTGGGCTTCACAAAATGGCATTTTGCCTATCCCATGGCTCATGTGCCATTTCTTTTTGCACATAAGCCATGGGCTTTACAAAAATTTGGCTTTATGCCTATTTTTCTTACATTTATCCATAAAACAAAACAAAAGAAATACAACAAAATTATTTATTACAAAATTTTTATCTTGGCATGGGGGGAGGCCGGCCGCTTCATGTTCGGGCTCGACCCGGGCATGGGCCTACTGGATCTGGGCTTGGGCCCACTTGGCTTGGGGTTGACTTTGATTTTGACTTGGTCAACCGGGGTGTAAATTTTTACCCCAACAGCAAGGTAGAAAAAAGATAGAAGAAAATCGAACCCATAATTAAAATTAAAAATGTAGAAAGTAATGCAGAAAATAATTGCGGAAAAGTAAATGCAACAAAATTAAAAAAAAGAATTATCTTTTATTGATTAACTATTGCATTACAAAATCTGCTCGCTGAAAAAACCAAATTACAAAACACTAGTTTTCTCTAGATAGCTTGGTAGATCAATCGATATTTTGATGGATAGTTCGATCTATTTCTAGATAGATAGCTCTCGGTCCTTTTATAGGCTCTGAAATGTGAAACCCTAGATGTCATGTTGAAGTGTGTGAAATAACGATCAAGACCCTAAAGTTTCACATCCTACGGCCGTCAGAAGACCGCGCAACTGCTGCCCATGTGCCCTTTGACTGCGGATCCGCCGCCGTATGGTGGGTTTGAGCCTTCAGATTTCTCGCGGTTTCTTCTCTCGATATTTGAAGATTCTTCTGATAAAAATATTCTGAAAATATATCTCTTAATCTCTGTCGTTGCAAAATTCTTCAATTTGCTCCTAATATTCGGCAGATTTGATTTGGTGAATCGATTTGTTGTGGATCTTCTACTTATAGTTCAGACCTGAGCTAATCTTATTATAATAGCTGCACAATATCTCAAACAATCTTGTTAGTAGCATTTGTTTTATTTGATGTATTATTCCAACCAATTAATTAATATGATATTTTAAGAATATTGGTTAAGAATATTTGATATGATATGCATATTTAAAATAATCCCATGAATATTTTATTTAAATATGATATGCATACATTTCTCTAATTATATTAATTATAAATTAAGAAACATATGACACTAATCTTTTTTACAAATAAACCCACATATGTTCTTAATTTACAAATAACATCTTTTAGCAGTAAACAATAATAGGAAAAATGTCCATACAAATATGCAATAAATTTGACTGATCACTATACCCTCCAAAACACCGGTAACCTATTAGCTACCACAATTTCAAGTCACCTTTCTAAAAAAGTTCAACTTGGGGATCAGTCTCTTTACATCATAACTCATGCTTCTAAGAAATCGATCTTATATACAAAACATAATTTTTCCAAAAATTCCTAAAATTGTTGACAAAAGGGAAACAATATACCTAAAATCAAGCTCACAGATCAAGCAAACATTAAACCCCTGCCAAGAGATAGAACTCCATTGATTGACTTCTTTCAAAATCATTTCAATCTTGTACTTTTATAATAAATTAAAAAACATTTTTCTCCTGAGAAAAAAACGAAGGCATTGAAGGTTAGGGTTACCTGCGAGGAAAGGAGCCTCAGTCCTTAACTCCCGATTGATCAAGACTTGATCTTTGAGACAAGATTTCTAGGATTAGGGTTCCATCAAGGAAAATAGAGAAAGGGGCGAGGGAGGCGCTCGAGGAGGCACTCGAGGAGGCGAAGGAGACGCAGCGAACAGCTCGAAGGAGGAGGCAAGGGAGGAGCAATGGCTGCGAGAGAAAAGAATCGATTCTTTTTTTTATTTTTATCCGCAGCAGGAGGAATGCGAGAGTCAAGGGGGGTTTTAGGTCGCGGGCTCAAGAATTTTCATGGGTTCCAACACAAGACCCTCAAACCCATATGGGTGTGTATATATAGAGGGAGAATAATGGAGATACGAGCGAATTTACTCCTATAGCGTCGAAAAAATATACCCTCCGTCGTGTTTTCCGACGATTGAAATCCATTATCTTCATCGTTATCATCTAAGATATGGGTACGCCAAATTTTATGTGATTCTACAACTTTTTCACCGTTGAATTAGTGGGTTCAAAATTAACAGTTTACCGACAATATAACTTTTTACATTGCTAAATCAACGGTGAAAGAGTTGTAGAATCACATGAAATTTGGTGTACCCACATTTTAGATGATAACGATGAAGATGATGCATTCCGATGGTCGAAAAACACAATGGATAGTGTTTTTTCGACGCCATAGATGGAAATTCCCTCCTATGGCATCTTTCCTCCGTTAACCTCATATATATATGGCGTCGAAAAAACACTATCCATTGTGTTTTTCGACGATCGGCATCCACCATCTTCATCGTTATCATCTAAGATGTGGGTACACCAAATTTCATGTGATTCTACAATTTTTTCATCGTTGATTTAGTGGGTTCAAAATTAACGGTTTACCGACCGACAATAGAACTTTTTACATTCCTAAATCAATGGTGAAATGGTTGTAGAATCACATGAAATTTGGTGTATCCACATCTTAAATGATAATGATGAAGATGGTGGGTGCCGATCGTCCATAGTAGAAAATTCCCTCCTATGACATCTTTACTTTATTATTCTCTCTCTCTTTATATCCCTCCACATCTTCTCTTTCTTTCCAAAAATATAATTAATTGTTTAACCAACGCGTCTAAAGCATGAGCACAAATTCTAAAGATAAATAATAGGTATAAACCCAATTAAATTAATTCCACTGCTGGGTTCCTTTTAAAGAGGATTATAAAGGCAGTTTATGGAAAAAGGAAAAGGATAATAGAAAATTCTAAAATTCATTCTAAGGTAAAGATGTTGTATTAGAAGAGTATAGTATTTATGTGTAACCTTTTTCTTTCTTTCAAAACCAATATAATAAGGATAACGGAGAGCAATTAAATGAGACATTATATATACAGGGCAAGCACATGAATCGGATCATAAAATATATAAACAATAACGAGATCAACATTGACTAGAACTTTATAAATATTTCTCTTTTTCCACTTGAGTAATGGATTCAATGTTACGTCCTAATAAAACTTATGTTCCCATCCCAAGTAAATAAACATTTGCAATCATGACAAGGAATTGTATGCTACAAGTTTTACACAAGAGCCAACTAAAGTTTATGTGCGTGTGTGTGAGTATACGAGTATAGTCCTTTGGTATCACAAAACAGCGGGTTCATGAAAGGAGCATGCGAAGAGAGGAGAATGAGAGAAAAAGGGAAGAGAGAAGGATAAAAAAGAATTGGGACTTACTCGCGGTGTGAATCGATCTAACAATCGATTCGCCGTGGTTTCTTGAGCGAAATCCTTGACGTCTATGGAAAGTAACTTGAGAGCACTTATTTAGAGAGGAATTTTCAGAATATTTTCAGAGGGGAAAAGAACTTTGGACAGCCAAGAATTTATAGGGAAAAGCAAATTGAAAGATGGTGTAGCAAAGGGTATTAAAAAGGGTTTAATGAGAAAAATAAAGAGATGGGGCAGTGCTCTGTGTAATTAGGCAGTTTGGAATAGGAAAATGAAGAGTCAAAAGTTCAAGGGTCGCGTGAACACAGGCGGAGCGTGTCCTACTTTGGCCGCCCGAACCAACATCCTGGCCGCCCGGGACGGTTTGGCCCTGGGGTTTGGGTTCGAGCTTCAAACCATAGGTTTGTGTCATCGTGATCGGTCCAAAAACATATATCTTTTCGTTTACAAAGTCCCAGAACTCCGTGTATCTCTCGTGAAACTTTCAAAGTTCGAAAATGAACAAAAAGAAATTAAAATAAAACAATTGTGCTGCAAAGATTCGAACACGTGGAGGCTATAGGACAGCAGTGTAGAGACTTAACTAATGAGCTACAAGTTATTATTGTACTTAAGTTATCAAGAATTACTTATAACTCAATACTTGAACAGAAAACTACTCTTTTATTAATTAAAATAAAAAAGGATGGTACATGAAATTTAGGGTGGTTACATAGAGCCAACAAGCAAGGAGAAGAATAGAACTAATTCTAAAAATCTAGAGAATGAATCATTTTCTCTCTATGATCTGCTGCTTTTATAGACATCCTTGATACATTATGCAAGCAGCTAGGTACAGGTTGTGGATCTCAAGACGAGCCCACCAACCAAAATCGACCCCGATCTGTTGCGGTAGAGCTGCCACCTAGCAATAGTATTGCCGCTACCCAGTGGTTTTGTGGAGCTTAATCAGCTCCAAATTTGGACTCTGTCTTGATTGTTTTATGTAGATTGGTCTGGTGTGGGTCTTGATTGCTAATTTCACTAGGACTTTTAGCAGCACTCGGGCACTTGCATGAGTTGTTGTTGATTAACCGCAAGTGTGTACCTTTTACGTTGAAATCCGTCTCTAACTTCCTGAAACCTGTTATTTGTACTAATGTAGCAGACTGTGTAACAGCCTTATTTGGATGCAGTAGTTCAAGATTTATCGAGATTCTTTTTTTATAATTTTAGAACTTTTAGTTGGCTGCTAGTATATTTTTATTTTTTGAATTTTTACCGTAAACAATTTTAATATGAAAAATCTTCAGTTTTTATATTATATATAATATTTTCTTAGTGGTAGCAAAACAATATTTTGCGTATCTTAAAATTCCTAAATTGACATTAATATTTGGATTGCATACATATATTACCTTGGCTAACTTCTGTTTACTGTTAAAATCTGTGCCGAATCTCTAAATACAATTAATTGAATATATATATATATATATATATATATATATATATATATATAAACATTTCTATATATATAAATCAAAATCTCTCTCTCTCTCATACTCACACCTCCTTCCCTCCCTTTTGCTCCTCAAAATTCCTTTCACACCGACTCCTTTCCTCTCACCCCCACCATCGCTGCCCTCACCGTCGCCACCATCACCTGCCGCCGCAACCCTTGACTCCCGCTACTCATTCGCCGACCCTCGCCTCCATCTCCCGTCGCCTTCGCCCCCGTCCTCATCTCACCGACGCCGCCTCCATCCCTCGTCGCCGCCACAGACCCCGACCCTCTCATCTCATCCCGTCACCACCGCCATCGTCCTCATCACTGCCACTGCAGCCCTCGCCTTCACCTCGCTGCTGCTCCCCTCTCTCTTCCGACAGCGACGTCGCTTGCCCCATCATCCTCACGGCTTTCCCATCGCCAGATCTGAGCACTCCTCGACGTTTCCTCGACTCGACCAGGACCTATCCAAACCCTAGCAACTATCATCATCATCCTTTGTAAGTTCCTTGATCCCTGTTAAAAATGAATAAATGAAATGAAATGATAAGAAAACAGTGAACATTGAAAGGGGAAAATTAGGATTTAAAACCCTAAGTTGATATGTTGCGTTGGTTGTGTGACAATATTTATGAAAATATTTATGGTTTAACCGATGATAAATTTATCTAGGCGGATCGTATAACTCAGATCCCAAGTCGCACTTTAGCTGAGATCGTGCCTCGCATCTCCGTGCATCGTTCTCCCCTGATCTTTATCCTCAGGCAAATATTCTTACTCTGCTTTGGTCGATGCACATCGGCAACCCCTTATATATATTACATATATTATTTTCCTGCTCTAGAATATAAAAAAAGTGTTAGTGCTGAATGATTTCATATTGTTAGAAAGATATAGACTCGTATTCAACTAATTGATAATCAGAAAACTAGATTAAGTATGGTTTTACTATGAGATCTATTAAACTATGAAAAAGGTTTTGAAAGTTGTTAATCTAACTTATACATGTACCTTACTAGCCAGCTTACGATTATTATATCCATATTTAGATTGTCATGCCCCGCTTCCCAAAATACGGAATACGAGAGGTAGACAAGGCCAGCCATGCTCCTATGGTCAAGGAAATGTCCTGCCGTAGTCACACTTCGGCTTCTAGTTTTTCATGGTAAGCAGTAAATGATGCGCAGGTAATGAGAAATGCAGTAACTGAAAGAAACAATAATATAAACTGACCTGATGGGAAACAAACGAATGTAACTCGGAATGGCAAGTCAAGAAGTCTGTGATGCACGTCTAGTTCTGGTCCAGGCTAAATCTTCTCCTCACACTGAGCATGCATACTCAGGTCGTCAGAGCGACACAATAGCAATATAATATATATATAAAATCATGTGACAATCCTAACAGTGGTAATAGATATGTGAAACAGTAAATCAATGACAGCATGAATATGAATGTGCAGTAATCAATGCGGCGGAACAGTAAAGCAGTAGAACGATATGTCACGTATGTCAACACAGTATATAAGGAATATAAATGCCAGTATCCCTATCAGTCTCTAAGTCTCACTGCACAGGTCACTAAGCCTATCGTCAGTCTAAGTGTGAGAGTCAACCACTCGCGAGTGTCCTCCACCCAAGGGTAGAACCCAAGGGCAAGGGACCACGGGCCCAACATGTAACATGTATATCACGGTGTATATCACATACCCTGTAAATCTCCATATAACTCCCTAAATATAAAAGCCGGCATGGGACTCCCGAGATTCTGTTGAACTCACACTTAAACTACCCCACACCCCGTGGTCTACATCAAACGCTAACCATAACCCTAAATACTAATCGATCCGTGACAAGTCTGCGCGAGAACTGGAGGCAGGACCTCCATCAAGCACGTCCCGACTAATACTAAGATAAATGGCAGTGTCGGATGCCTTATCCGTGACACCCGTGCAAGCGCTTCCATAAGTGTCCCATACCACTTATAGTCACACGTACACGCATCCCACAGACGTCGACAATGCAATAGAATAATAGGGTCGCTGATTGTGCACAAGTACGTACCACTTTCACTTATTCACGGATACACGAACACTGACGTACTTGCCACAATCGTCACTAAAATCTAACACTGGGTAAATGCACGATATCATTAGGTAATCACTGCGATGATATGAGTATGATATGATACGTAAACAGTATGTAAGGCATAATTAAGGTGTCATGAATTAATAATCTACCACTTGCATAATTTATCATAAATTATACGGTTACAGTTTAGTGAAACGATGAACGGAGAATAAATAGTATGTTCAGTTATCTATCCAGCGAGTTTGGTTTCATGCCAATCGGGTTCCAGGATCATTAATTATAGCCATTTCATTTTAAGCGTTCACGGCTGGAAATCCGGTTTCAGAATCGGAAGTCCGTTTCGCAACGCATTTTAATCCCAATTGGGATCAGATTTTAGCGACTCTACAGTTGAATAAAATCTAGAGTTTTCAGTAAGGTTTTCAACGCAACAGACGGACCTTCAATCGCGTCTGTACGTAAGGAGATACACACTGTTCAATACTAGTATGTCAATTCTGATTCTGTTGGGACTGTTATATGTCCTTATCTATTAAATTACAGATTAAATAACAAACGATAACGAAACAGAATGAAACCACTTCTGTTGTCTAGCTATCAGATTCACCTTTCATAAACAGTGGAGTTCTGCAACCTACGGGTTAAGGAAACAGGGTGGTGCTCATCATGGGACAGCACACAGTAAACAGAGTCGCTCTGGACTGCAGTCCAGAGTCGCACTCCAATCCAAATATCATCGCACTTACAGAACATAAGTCATTAGAATTTTACATAGGGTCAAAGTTCGTCGAGTTGTCTTCGATTTGAGCCCTCGAACGCATCATTCCAGTATGTATATAATTTATGGTGATTTTTACAGTTTTCAGGTACAGGAAATTTCCAGTTTCACAGGTAAACTTGGGGGTAGTCGTTTTAGTCGGTAATCGTCGTATTATCCAGTGAAAGTTATACAGGGTATTTATCACTACACGGGCCAAGACGTACAATCTAATTCCGTCAAAATAGACAAGTATTTTCTTTGGGAACATGCATCGAACAGTTACGTATTATAACTTTTCAGGAAAAATTACTACGGAATCTATACTATTTTAATTTGTAATAAAGATAACTTAGCATGTAGCAAGTAGAGAACTTGCCTGGAGACGTGTCGACAATAATACTTCGGTGGTATCAGCACGATCGCGCCACGAACGCAGCACCGACTCAGTCCTTTGGAATCCGACAATTTCACTCGATCTAGCTGCTCTTCGTGCCTTCCTTTTCTTCACTGCTTCACGTTGTTCCTTGATTTGATGTGAGGGAGGATGAGACGCTGATAAAGAGAGAGAAATTTAGAGAGAGAGGAAGAGAGAATTAGAGAGAGATAGAGAGGGAATTAGAGAGAGGGAGAGAATTAGAGAAATTGAGAGAGGGGGGGAATTAGAGAGAAAGAACATGGGTGAGATGAGAGAGGGGGAAAAGAATGAATGAGAATTAAGTGGTGATTAATATGATTTTAAAAGTGATTAATGGGGGAATTTATTTGTGAATTAAAGAGGCATTAATTTGGTGGGTTAAAAGGTATTTAGGGGAGATTTGGGTTTGGATTTGAGGGGATCTAAAAGAAATGTGTTGGGATAATTGTTATTTTAATGGGCTGGGGATGATCTCGGGCCAAAGGATAAAATAGTAGGGAAAAGAAAAGGGCCGGGCTGGGTTTAATATAAATTCCTATTAATTTGTTGTGGGCTGAGAAAAGAATGTGGGCCGAGGAGTATGACCTGAAGGGAGTTGGAAGAGACGGGCTGGGCTGAAAAATAATTTATTTACTTGGAAAAAAGATTTGGCTGAGGGTTAGAATTAATTAAGGGTTTTAATTTAATGTTTTAGTTTGGGCCAGAGGAAAAATAGGTTTTGGGCTTTAATAAAATAAATTAAGTTATAAAAAGGAATGGGCTTGGGATTGGGTGAAATAAAAGAATAAGAGAATAGAAAAGGGGCTGGTTTGGAAATAAATAAGAATAGGGAAGTAAAAATAAAAGGATCTGTAAAAACATAAAATCGATAGGTAATGGGCTTGAGATAAAGTAGGGTTTGGGAAAGTTTCTTTAAAATAATTAAATACTTAAAAATAACAAAATTTATAGTTTAAAGAGAAATACGGATTTAGGCGTATATAAAAGAATCGGGTATTACATCATACCACCCTTACAAAAATTTCGTCCTCGAAATTTAAAATAAACGATAAGTTATACAAATATAGGTGAAAGCTATTATATTGCAAACTAACACATAAAGATTTACTAGAAATCCGTGGACGAAGAAATTTGAAGGTATAAATATGTAAGAACAACATACAAAAAGATAGGTCTAAATAGGTATAAGGCAGGAATAATTATAGGGGCAACTACATGTATACGAGAATAGCAATAAGAACAATAACGAACAATGATATTCGAGGCGTACTCGATAAAATCGAAACGCAAGTATGCGCACGTATAAGTATATCAAAGGTAGCACGTCAGAAATAATAAGTATAAGGCACAACCATTTATAATAGTAAACATAGGCACCATACCCGAAAAATAAAAGAACGACAATAAAGTAGTGAAAGATTTGTCGGTAGGTTAAAAACATTTTTAGGATAATGTATCGATCAAGTAGTTTTAAAATAACTTAGAAAACTCATATAGTGAAAATAAGAAACATGGAACAAGAATATGCACGGTGTAAGGTTGCGCTACCGAAAATAATAGGAAAGCTAGTAGTGGAGTACTTGAAATGCGTAAAAACGGGAAATAGTCGATAAAACACACTCTTCGATAAATATAAAATAATAAAAACCAAATTTTCGTATAATAATGTCCCTATATATATATTTAGGGTGATAGGAAAAACACAAAGAGGTATAGGGCCAGCTAGGGTATTGATTACAAGGAAAAGTGGCTCATTCAGAAGGTCGGAGTGTGGCGGCTTTAGGCTGAAGATCATGAAGACTGGGATCGGGTCAGTACAGGAAGTAAGGATGAGCAACAAAGGAATACAAAAGGAAAAGTGTGGGGGAATCAACAGTCGGTACATCACACGAATCAAAATTTGAAGGGTTAACGAACTCGGAAATTTCACTAAAATTTCTCCTCCTAGGAGGATCTCAAACGAGGCACTGACGGAGGATGAAGGGTGGACCTCTAAACGATCGGGTGTGGTATTGGTTAATCTCAGTGAGGGTCGAATCAGCACGAGGTGTAGGTGTGGACAGTAAGGGTCTCAGGAGGAAAAACGGTAAAGGGAAAATAGAAGCATCGAGTGAACCAGTAAATAAAAGATTTGCGAACTCAGAAGATTTATTTTATTCAAGAAGATTCGAAACAAAGCACTTTTGAAAAACGAAGGTGGCCCTAAACTATACATAAATTTATTTGGCCAAGGAAAACAACATCTAAAAGAAATCCCGTCAGTCGCGGTTGTGGAGATTCAGCAGGTTACGGTAGGCTCGCGTACTCAGGTAGGGGCGTCCATTTCCATAGCGCCTCGCAGGTATCGCCATTGGGAGTTCTTTCACCGCAGGGTCTTGATCTTCTGGTCCTTCTTCCTCGGATGGAGCTTCTTCATCGAGGTCCGATTCCATGTGATTCTCTTCTTCTGGATTCTCTTCCATGGGATTTTCCTCCACTGGATTTTCTCCTATCGGTTCTTCCTCGGGGTCTTCCTCTATCGGGTTCTCTTCAGGGTCTCCTTCCTCTTCGTCGGAATCGTCTATCATGTCAAACTCTGGGGCGGCTACTCCTTCGTCCTCTGAATCGTTGTTTCCGAAATTGACCTGGGGACCGTTGATCTCATCGTCAGAACTCATCAGCGTGTGGTCTAGGGAAACGCATGACTGTGCATCCTCATCTAGATGCGGCGCTGCTCCAGGATGGGCCATGGTCTGAAAAGAAAGAGTCATGATTAGACGGTGGAGTACATTAAGAAAATAGCTAAGTGAGCGAAGTATAGAAAGATATGCGGTGGCAGGAACTGAAAGATCAGGATTAAAATACTGTGATAATGAATAGTATAAATAAGGAGAAAGCAAGAGAATGATACATACATTACGATTCAAGTTTTATTGCATACAACTAAAAGTTCGACGGATACAAGATTTCAAATGGAAAGAAATATTTATAAGAGGATGACAGCATTATTACTGAAATTAGAAAACATGAAAATTCTTCTTTGATTGCTAGACCGCTGCATCATCGTCACGCGAGTTGAATCTTGTGTTGGGTCCGCCTTATCCTGGAAATTCGAACTACGCAGTAATCCTCACTTGGAAAAAGTGTGGAGTTTGGACGAATCTCCTCCCTGTAGCTCTTTCCTTTTCGGGCAACCGTTGATAAGATGTCCGCTTGATCCGCAAATCAGACATTTCCCTTGGGCGTGGTGACAATCCCTCTGAAGATGTCCTGGCCTCTTACAGTACCCACAACATGGGGTCTTCTGCTGCTTTTGTCGCGGGGAAACAAATTGGCGCTTCATCTTCTTCTCTTTTCCTCGTCTAACGGGTATCCCTTTAGGATTGGAGTCTCCCGCTGGTGCCCGATTCACCTGCCTTCTCAGTCCTTCAGCTAACAAGTCATTTGTTCGCTCCTGGGCTTCCTTTAGACCTTGCAGCACACTAAGGATCTCAACCGTCCGATTCTGGGGAGTGGAGATAGAGGAAGAGTCGTTGAAAGACATGATCCTGAAACAATGATTTTGAGGATGATATAAGTCACAAGATATACGAATCAAAATATAATATGGGTAGGACAAGGATTCAAAATATCAGAGGTGATGAATTTATTACAAGTGGAAAATCAACGGTATGACTCTAAGTCACTTAAACAGAGTACGGTAGTGTAACTATGATGTAGTTCACAATTACGACCACGTAACTTTGCCAAGTCACCCGAAACCCTAGCGAATGGATAGCAGAACACTCAATGTGAATATGGATCAAGGATATCAAGTTTACAATCTAGACTGAGGGATGTCTTAGATTGTCAAGCTCTACACGGAAAACTGCAATCCCAATCGAAGCAAAACCTGGGCTCTGATACCAACTAAACCATGTCACGCCCCGCTTCCCAAAATACGGAATACGAGAGGTAGACAAGGCCAGCCATGCTCCTATGGTCAAGGAAATGTCCTGCCGTAGTCACACTTCGGCTTCTAGTTTTTCATGGTAAGCAGTAAATGATACGCAGGTAATGAGAAATGCAGTAACTGAAAGAAACAATAATATAAACTGACCTGATGGGAAACAAACGAATGTAACTCGGAATGGCAAGTCAAGAAGTCTGTGATGCACGTCTAGTTCTGGTCCAGGCTAAATCTTCTCCTCACACTGAGCATGCATACTCAGGTCGTCAGAGCGACACAATAGCAATATAATATATATATAAAATCATGTGACAATCCTAACAGTGGTAATAGATATGTGAAACAGTAAATCAATGACAGCATGAATATGAATGTGCAGTAATCAATGCGGCGGAACAGTAAAGCAGTAGAACGATATGTCACGTATGTCAACACAGTATATAAGGAATATAAATGCCAGTATCCCTATCAGTCTCTAAGTCTCACTGCACAGGTCACTGAGCCTATCGTCAGTCCAAGTGTGAGAGTCAACCACTCGCGAGTGTCCTCCACCCAAGGGTAGAACCCAAGGGCAAGGGACCACGGGCCCAACATGTAACATGTATATCACGGTGTATATCACATACCCTGTAAATCTCCATATAACTCCCTAAATATAAAAGCCGGCATGGGACTCCCGAGATTCTGTTGAACTCACACTTAAACTACCCCACACCCCGTGGTCTACATCAAACGCTAACCATAACCCTAAATACTAATCGATCCGTGACAAGTCTGCGCGAGAACTGGAGGCAGGACCTCCATCAAGCACGTCCTGACTAATACTAAGATAAATGGCAGTGTCGGATGCCTTATCCGTGACACCCGTGCAAGCGCTTCCATAAGTGTCCCATACCACTTATAGTCACACGTACACGCATCCCACAGACGTCGACAATGCAATAGAATAATAGGGTCGCTGATTGTGCACAAGTACGTACCACTTTCACTTATTCACGGATACACGAACACTGACGTACTTGCCACAATCGTCACTAAAATCTAACACTGGGTAAATGCACGATATCATTAGGTAATCACTGCGATGATATGAGTATGATATGATACGTAAACAGTATGTAAGGCATAATTAAGGTGTCATGAATCAATAATCTACCACTTGCATAATTTATCATAAATTATACGGTTACAGTTTAGTGAAACGATGAACGGAGAATAAATAGTATGTTCAGTTATCTATCCAGCGAGTTTGTTTTCATGCCAATCGGGTTCCAGGATCATTAATTATAGCCATTTCATTTTAAGCGTTCACGGCTGGAAATCCGGTTTCAGAATCGGAAGTCCGTTTCGCAACGCATTTTAATCCCAATTGGGATCAGATTTTAGCGACTCTACAGTTGAATGAAATCTAGAGTTTTCAGTAAGGTTTTCAACGCAACAGACGGACCTTCAATCGCGTCTGTACGTAAGGAGATACACACTGTTCAATACTAGTATGTCAATTCTGATTCTGTTGGGACTGTTATATGTCCCTATCTATTAAATTACAGATTAAATAACAAACGATAACGAAACAGAATGAAACCACTTCTGTTGTCTAGCTATCAGATTCACCTTTCATAAACAGTGGAGTTCTGCAACCTACGGGTTAAGGAAACAGGGTGGTGCTCATCACAGGACAGCACACAGTAAACAGAGTCGCTCTGGACTGCAGTCCAGAGTCGCACTCCAATCCAAATATCATCGCAGTTACAGAACATAAGTCATTAGAATTTTACATAGGGTCAAAGTTCGTCGAGTTGGTTTCGATTTGAGCCCTCGAACGCATCATTCCAGTATGTATATAATTTATGGTGATTTTTACAGTTTTCAGGTACAGGAAATTTCCAGTTTCACAGGTAAACTTGGGGGTAGTCGTTTTAGTCGGTAATCGTCGTATTATCCAGTGAAAGTTATACAGGGTATTTATCACTACACGGGCCAAGACGTACAATCTAATTCCGTCAAAATAGACAAGTATTTTCTTTGGGAACATGCATCGAACAGTTACGTATTATAACTTTTCAGGAAAAATTACTATGGAATCTATACTATTTTAATTTGTAATAAAGATAACTTAGCATGTAGCAAGTAGAGAACTTGCCTGGAGACGTGTCGACAATAATACTGCGGTGGTATCAGCACGATCGCGCCACGAACGCAGCACCGACTCAGTCCTTTGGAATCCGACAATTTCACTCGATCTAGCTGCTCTTCGTGCCTTCCTTTTCTTCACTACTTCACGTTGTTCCTTGATTTGATGTGAGGGAGGATGAGACGCTGATAAAGAGAGAGAAATTTAGAGAGAGAGGAAGAGAGAATTAAAGAGAGATAGAGAGGGAATTAGAGAGAGGGAGAGAATTAGAGAAATTGAGAGAGGGGGGGAATTAGAGAGAAAGAACATGGGTGAGATGAGAGAGGGGGAAAAGAATGAATGAGAATTAAGTGGTAATTAATATGATTTTAAAAGTGATTAATGGGGGAATTTATTTGTGAATTAAAGAGGCATTAATTTGGTGGGTTAAAAGGTATTTAGGGGAGATTTGGGTTTGGATTTGAGGGGATCTAAAAGAAATGTGTTGGGATAATTGTTATTTTAATGGGCTGGGGATGAGCTCGGGCCAAAGGATAAAATAGTAGGGAAAAGAAAAGGGCCGGGCTGGGTTTAATATAAATTCCTATTAATTTGTTGTGGGCTGAGGAAAGAATGTGGGCCGAGGAGTATGACCTGAAGGGAGTTGGAAGAGACGGGCTGGGCTGAAAAATAATTTATTTACTTGGAAAAGAGATTTGGCTGAGGGTTAGAATTAATTAAGGGTTTTAATTTAATGTTTTAGTTTGGGCCAGAGGAAAAATAGGTTTTGGGCTTTAATAAAATAAATTAAGTTATAAAAAGGAATGGGCTTGGGATTGGGTGAAATAAAAGAATAAGAGAATAGAAAAGGGGCTGGTTTGGAAATAAATAAGAATAGGGAAGTAAAAATAAAAGGATCTGTAAAAACATAAAATCGATAGGTAATGGGCTTGAGATAAAGTAGGGTTTGGGAAAGTTTCTTTAAAATAATTAAATACTTAAAAATAACAAAATTTATAGTTTAAAGAGAAATACAGATTTAGGCGTATATAAAAGAACCGGGTATTAAATAGATTAACGGTAAAGATATCACCCATGATTAATACCAGCTTGTACATCACTTTCATGCAGTTACCAGTACCAGATGATTATTACTTTCGACATGTCTTAACTATTCATTACTCTAGTTCATTTTACTAAGACGAGACCCCTAATTAGAATGCTGAACCACATGACATGACACACCACTATTTAGCAGTTTCATTTCTATTCAATTACCATATCACAAGTTCCAGCCTTTTCAGCATTCTTAATTAGTGCTCTAGTCATTACCATAGTAGCTAAATACACGGTTGTTGGGGTAGTTTGAGTGTGCATTCGTACAACAGGATCTCAGGAGTCCCATGCTGGCAGCTCGTATCGGGTTATATCGGTCTCATGTTTACAGCTCGTACCGGGCTATATCGGTCGCTTGTTCATTCCACAGTTGGGCCCGTGTTTCCTAGCCCCTGGGGCACCATTCTTGGGTTAGGAATACTCCTGCAGAGGTTGACGCACACACTCGAGCTTACGATATGATAGTTTACCTTTTAGTGACCAGTTAGGTTATGACTTGATCTCTTACATGTTTGTTTCATAGTATCCATGTATTTATTTATATATCTGTTTTGCTTGCGCACACGGGCTTCACTACAGTCATATATTCATGCTATCATACCACACATACACTTTATTGGTTGAGTACTTGCTGGGATGTTCTGACATTCCTGAGATTTGCCATCTCAAGTTTAGAGACAAATTTTCAGACTGAGTAGGACCGCAACGACTACCAGGACTTTGCCGAAGATCAGTAACCCGTAGGTTTATTTTCCTTTCAGTTAGTTTTTAGCATGTGCGCCCTTATGGGACATTAGGACTTATGTATCTCTTTTGGATCTTGTTTTTATTTCGAATCTATTGTATCAGATCTTTATTTGCATCAATTATCTAGTGGACCTATTTTTAGTATTCTTTGTGCTTTCGTTGCAGCATGATTATCAGTATTATCCCTTTTGGTTTTGGATTTTATTTTGACAGGTTAATCTAAACAGCCTTATATAATTATGGAAGGATTTTTCCTTACCGTAGGTAGCACAGCTGGCCTTCGTCACTCTCCGCATTCCGTATTTTGGGAAGCAGGACGTGACAGACCGGCCTTTAGTAACACTTATTTATATACAAAATGGACGGATATGGGAAGTACAAAATGCAATTAAATTTGATGAACATACACCCTCACAAGTTAACCAAATTCTTAAGTAAGTCAACATAGTTCAATTTTTCCGAGAAGATGGTTTCTTTAAGAATGAAGGGCAAACATGTAAATTTAGAAGTTCTACTCTGCATTCCACTTTCTATTATAGTATAGGCTTGCCCCACAGGTTTAGACATGTGACAGAAAACTACCACTACCGTTTAAAATTGCATAACACTGTTATGACTTGACGGTCAACGTTATTGATCGGGCAAAAAGTCCATTTTGCCTTTTTCATAATTAATTAAGTAATCATTAATTATTTTATTGAAAATTTAAAATAATGATTAAGTATTAATTTGGAAAAAATAATCATAGTGGTCATAGAGGAGATCGACGGTCGTAGTCGGTGGATTGAAGTCGTCGACGGCAAGTGGAGAGCACTGGAAAAGAAAATAATGATAAAAGAGGAAGAAGATGATGAGTTGATAATGGTGATGAAGTTGATGATGATTATGAAAGTTAGGGGGGAAGGGAAGGGAAGGGTTGGCGTGAGTAAGGGGGTTGAGGTAGGGTGGAGAGGGGAGCTAGGACGAAGGGGAAGGTTAGGGAAGAGGGGTTTTAGTTAGGGTGAAGGGCAGGGGGTTAAGGTCGGGGAGGGGGAAGGTGGGAGCCGGAGGACGAGGGAGGGGAGCGGTGATGAATAAGATGGTTGTCAGGACCCGGTTCTTGCTCACGGAACAAAATGTCACACGGAACAAAGTGCCACGCCAAGTTTCATGCCAACAGGACGGGGGCCACCTCTTGCATCCGTGGGACCCACTGTAGGATAATGGGGAATTTTCGGAATATATTCCGAAAGAGAGCAGATCCAGAACTATAAATGAAATGATACGACTCCTATAACACAGATGTGTCTTTTAAGTGAACCGGCACTACAGGAGCTTGAGAACTCTGTAGTTAAGAGTGCTCGAGCTAGAGAAGTTCTGGGATGGGTGACCTCCTGGGAAGTGGTCCCTGATCAGGTCCAATTTCCGGTTCGCTCTTAAGGACAAAACCGTACGGTTTTTACCAGAGCGGATAATACCGTCTGTGTTGGGGGTGGGTCGTGACAGAATGGTATCAAAGCTGGTCTCTCAATAGCAGGTCTGTGGTTCGAGAACGAACCATTGTTCAAAAGTGGGGAGAATGTCGGGACCCGGTTTTTGCTCACGGAACAAAGTATCACACGGATTAAAGTGTCACGCTAAAGGGACGGGGGGTTACATCACAAAACCGTACGGTTTTTACCAGAGCGGATAATACCGTCTGTGTTGGGGGTGGGTCGTGACAGAATGGTATCAAAGCTGGTCTCTCAATAGCAGGTCTGTGGTTCGAGAACGAACCATTGTTCAAAAGTGGGGAGAATGTCGGGACCCGGTTTTTGCTCACGAAACAAAGTATCACACGGATTAAAGTGTCACGCTAAGGGGACGGGGGGTTACATCACAAAACCGTATGGTTTTTACCAGAGCGGATAATACCGTCTGTGTTGGGGATGGGTCGTGACAGAATGGTATCAAAGCTGGTCTCTCAATAGCAGGTCTGTGGTTCGAGAACGAACCATTGTTCAAAAGTGGGGAGAATGTCGGGACCCGGTTTTTGCTCACGGAACAAAGTATCACACGGATTAAAGTGTCACGCTAAGGGGACGGGGGGTTACATCTTGAGTCTGTGGAACCACTGTAGAACAATAGGGGATTTTCGGAATACATTCCGAAAGAGGGCAGATCCGGAACTATAAATGAAATGATACCACTCCTATAATACAGAGACGCCTTTTAAATGAACCGGCACTACAGGAGCTTGAGAACTCCGTAGTTAAGCGTGCTCGAGCCAGAGAAGTTCTTGAATGGGTGACCTCCTGGGAAGTGGCCCGTGGTCGGGTCCGGTTCGTTCCAAAGGACAAAACCGCGCGATTTCCTCCAGAGCGGACAATATCGTCTGTGTTGGGGGTGAATCGTGACAATGGTGATGAAGAAGATGATGATAGAGAGGAGAGAGAGGCATCGCCGGAGGTGGTAAGGGGTGGAGGATAAAGGGTTGGGGTTTTATTTTTTATTTTATAGAAAATAGAGTTATTGTTATAATATCGGTAATTTTAGGGTTTTTAATCTTTTTTGTTTATGTGGCAACTTAGATGACATGGCGGCGACGTGACACAGTTAGAGCTGATACGACGCTGTTAAATTTGATAGTTTTCTGTAATTTTGAAAACACTGGTAGTTTTTTGTCATGAGCCCAAATCTGAAGAGATTTTCCAGTAAATAAGCCTTATATATATGTCCCACCTTATATCCAATGAGAATTCATGTAGCCTAAATGAATTTCACCACACCGGTAGTGGAATCCATATAGGTTACATGAATTCTCATTGGATAAAATATGGGATATAAAATACAAGTGCCTAGATAGTGGATAATATGTCCCACCTTATATCCAATAGGAATTCATGTAACCTACATGGATTCCATCACACCAGTAGGAAAAGTATTATTCTACGTGGGGTATAGAACAAGTACCAACGTAGTGGATAACATGTCCCACCTTGTATCCAATGGGCATCCATGTAATCTACATGGATTCCACCGCACCGGTAGGAATAGTATTACTCTAGATGGGGTATATGATATAAGTATCTAGATAGTGGATAACATGTCTCTCCTTGTATCCAACGAGAATTCATATAGCTTATATGGATTCCACCACACCTGCAGGAAAAGCATTACTCTATATATTGATTGATAGACGGCATGAAAAGTTTTCATTTATTGCTTAGAAATCCTTCTGAATCAACTTTTCAGAAACTTTTAGAATTTCCAACAAGATGTTTTGATACATTTCTGGGTCATCCTTCAAGTTACTCTTGCGGATTATCACAAATATCTAGCAGATTATCACAAACCCTGAACATTAACTATTTAAGCAACAAAGTCATATAAAAGGTCAACATAACTATTTATGAAATGGATAACAAAAGTGTGATCATTCTGTAAGATGGTATAAATTTCTTTTGCTTCGGTTTAAGCAGCTACATGGTTGTTTATAATCTTAAGAAAAATTAATTAAACCTGAGCCGATTCGAAATAGGAAAACTTCAATCATCTCGATATCTTTTTTTGTTTCGACCAGATAAAAAGAAATATAAGATCTATCCCTAAATCATTTGGATTTCTATGATGGCCAGACAATTTTGATCAATATGGTAATTGACGACAATAGTGTACTCCCCACCCTCTCAATCACAACTTTAATATAGAAAAAATTTATATGCTAGTTAACTGTATTTGTAAATCTATTACTAAAGCATGTATACCCATTTTAATTAATATTGTCTTTTGCGCAAGAGTTTCCTACCTTTTTCCCCTTAAAAAAATCCCTAAAATGATTATCTAAAAAATCCATGAATCTACGAGCTCCCCAAAAGGACATTAAATGAACTAGAAACCAGAATTGAAGAGATTACCCCGCACAAGGGTAAATATTTCATGGTAATCTCATTAGACCGTACATCTATTTTGGTATATTCAGATAATAGACGGGAATATAAACCGAATTCTAGAGCTGCATCTTTATTTCAGGGTGGGGCCGCCCTTCCTCCCGCTAGTCTGGCCATTTTCGAACCCGGTTTACATCAGTGAACTGCAGACATAAATTGTTGGCTTCATTATTTTCTTTAGCAATGATGGAAGTTTGGCAAACAGTGAAGCACCATGTCACTGCCCATTTAAACTGAAATATCAACAATAAAATCCTAGCTATAATATGAACCAACAAAAGAATTGTATATACTTTGAAGATAACACATAGGTCTATTTTAAAGTGCTTTCGTGATCTACATTTACTCTCTAAAGTATACACGAATCACAATGATATTGAGAACGTTCAGCTGCAAGGTAATAGAGAGAACACAAGGAATTGGAGTGGCGTAGCACATTAGCACATCAAATCGATGTGCTCTAAAATCAACAACCAGCGAAATTTATGGCTCAGAAATTTCTTGGTGGCTCCTGGATCATCAAAAAGCTAGGAAAATCAACATGGGTCTCTTTAGAAAGTTCATATTTTAATGGAAGATGCAGCTGTACTCTGATCTTCTAAATGGAAAGAAAACAGATAGCATGTCATATGGCAAAATGAACATTATAAATAACTAGTAGAACAAGGATTGGGATGTCTTGACAACTGCAGGTAAAGAGATGATGAGTTTGCAGTAAATTTGCTAACACAAAACAGAATAAAGCTGAATTCATTTCAAATAGTATGAAGTTAATGAACATTCATAATACATTTACAAGCGTATCCAACAAAATTTGGAAATATAAATCAATATAAGTTGTCGAGATTATAACAGCCTTTCCACTGATTATACCCTCGGATCCTCATCAATGGTTATCGTGCCACAGCAAGAAACATAAATAATTAAGTTTTGGAAAAGAACGTCATGACAAATAATCGCAACTTTAGGGTTGTCTAAATTAGTCCATCATTAATTCAGCTTTGTTAAGAATATTCGTCTCTATTGAATTAACAGCTAATAAATCTTTTTAAATCTGAGAGGTGTTACGCTCAAATTTGGTTTTGAAGTGTAGGGTTGCAACTCGACCGAGCATGCTTGGTTGCCAACAACACAGGTGAAACTAATTATTAGCCAGTACCTTCAATTGGCAAGCCGAAAAAATGGCTGTTCTAAAAGAATGTGCGCCATAATGTATGCTTAGACCGTGGGGAACTACATCATGCGGTTAGAACCATGTACCCATCATAATAAGGGATTAGTGAGGAGTTATAACTATAATTGCAGCCATAAATGCAACTAGATTAGGCTATAAATTCAGTGGAAGACGAAGAGAAAAGGATCTTCAATCAATATCCAAAAGTCTTTTCTTTATTTTCGTTATTTTCAACTTACCTATGTCGTAGCTAGGTTTTATCAGTAACAGCAGACGACCGTGCTGTCGGAGGCCTAGCAGGAGTAGAGTGCAAACCCTTCGTCGTCAAGTAACTCCGCCGGTGCCATGGCGCTATCCGTTGATGAGATCAGGTTCGGGGATGTGCTCAAGCCCTCCCATCAGCGGCCAGCAACGGCTCTCCAGCTCCAACCAATGCAGGGTCGGGGTGTGTCATCCAGCACCTTTGGACATGCCTTCGAGGGCAAGGTCAGGGATGCCTAGCGTCTTTAGACATGCTTTTGAGACGGGGTCGGGGTGTGTCGTCTAGCACCTTTAGACATACGTTCGAGGGCAGGATCAAGGATGCCTAGCATCTTTAGACATGCTTTTGAGATAGGGTCGGGGGTGCATCACATCGGAGTGCTTTAGATATGCACGGGGAAGAGTTCGAGCGTTGGCCCGGGAGACATGCTCTTGGCGTGGATTGTTGAAGATCGCAAACGATTGTAAACCGACGCATTTGCCGACAAGCTAAATTATCCCTTAATGTGAAGGACCGAGAAACGGTCTCAACGTGTATTTAACGGCGGTTATGTTTGTATTTATATTGTATAAAGCCGCCGCATAGGCCGATTGATGTAAGATGATATTGCAAATGAATATCGATCATGGGAGCATATCCTATGCGGTCCGGCCTCATTACTTATTTTGAGGTCCATATTTCAAACACATAATACATCGTGTTTTTTACCGATCCGCACCAATTATCGTGATCTACACATATTAGATAGGTTATGTATCAAATTTTACGAGATTTGAAGGGCTCTAACTAATCCATCAAATAGACTAAAAAATCAACGGCTTTACGATGCATAAACAAAGATCACTTGATGGATGTGTTAAAGGTCTCCAAACCTAATGAAACTTTATACATAACATATCTAATACAAGTAGATCAAAATGAACAGTATGGATCGGTGAAAAACACAAGGGTTATGTGTTTAAAAGTTTAGCCACAAAATAAAAAATAAGAACCGGTCTTATAAGATCGTCTCCCTATCGGCCATTCCAAAATTTTATGCTAACATGTTTGTTGGCCTATGATATTCATACTGTGCGCGTATGACTTGAGTTTAATGTTAAGCTCCATGTCGGATGGTAATAAGCCTTTGTGGTGTAATAACCGGTACCTGCTGTATGTAATTTCCATATAAAATTTCATTTTAATTTTTCCAAATTAAATCAGCTGCTTATTTTTCGTGCCACTCTTTCCATCTCTATTTTTCTGTTTCTTTTTCTAACCTAAACCCTAACCCAACCCAAACCCCAGAACAACCCCACTCCTTTCCTTTCTCTTTTTCCTTTTTCATTTTTCTTGGGCCCAAGCCCAATGAACTGGCCCAACATCCCTTCTTCCTCTTTCTTTCCTTTCTTTTTCCCTCTCTTTTACCCGTCCTCTCTCCTTCCTCGCAAACGACTCCCCATGACCCGCGGCTACCCATGACCTCGCCCTCGTCGCCAACTGCCCGCGATTCTCGCGTCCATTTCCTCAAATCCTTAAGAGCTCTCTCCCACCCCTCATACCTGCATCGCTCTATCCCATTCTCTCACAAAAACCTCTATCAAACTCTCCCCTCAACCGCTGATGAGCCACCATCCACCGGCCAACACCACCACCGACGACTTCATTTTCGACCTTCACCGCCGACACCACCCAGGAATCCACCACCACGAGCTCACCTCCTCCATTCACCCCCTTTTCGCGGTTCTCCTCCCCTACCGAGCCACCACCTTGCCGCCACAAACCACGCCGGCGAACCTCCTACAATCTCTGACCCCCAACCAGCACCCCAACACCACCTAGCCTCCCCCACCTCCTCTCACTACCGGCGCCACTCTGAACCGCCGCCAAACCTGAACCACTACCGGAGCACTCCTCGTCAGCTCCGCACTCGACTCCCTTTCTCCTCAAGCAACCGACTCCTTCACCCGAGCCTCACCGTTGTCATCGTTGCCTCCGCCGCATTCGTCGCCTCCTCTGCCGCATTCGTCGCCATCCAAACTGTCGTCGCTGCCTCCAAAGCAGTCACCTATCACTGTGGACATCACCGTCGCCGATGTCATCGCCGTCGTACCGTGAACTGTGTTCGTGTCACACTCGCATCGCGCACGCACTACGCAATGTGTCCGGATACGATGTGTCCGGATACGCACCGTTTCGTAACCGTCTCGTGTGTCGAGCCGATCCTCACGTTCGTGTCACTTCAAATTCAGGGATATAAGGCAAGTGATATAAGGCAAGTGTTTCACCACTTGCTGTCATATTATTAAACAATATACATAATTTAATCGACCGTATAGTTACGTCGCGTTTATATTCGAATCGGAATTTATTGTGCACTGTGATTGCGCGTAACGTGACGAACTGAATGTTAAAAAGGTTTAATACCCCGTGTTAATCGTATAGAACTTATAGAGATCGAATTCCCTACAATGTGATTAGATCAAATCTTAATTCCTAAAATTATCGTTTTATGTACTAAATGTTCGTTAAATTGTCTTAAACTAAAACCTTGTTTAAAATCCACAAATTTATGTTTAATAGATTTATTTACTGTTAATTAATGCTGTGTAGAAATTTGAGTTCAAAACATTGTAGTTTCGAGCATGAAATGATGCCCCCAAGAAGCGACGTCAAACCTGACATTTCTGTATATGTTGTCTTGTGAAACTTGTAATAAATCATAGAAAAATCGTTTCGTAACGTGTGTGGCTCGTATCGAAGCTAACTGGATAAACTAAACACCTATAACAAATTTTACTAAAAATTTTGTGGATATGATGCCATAAACTGGGGAGAAATACGATTCTGAACTGCAATTCAGAACAGTGTTCTTCAAAATCGTCTGTCTTAAAACCTTTTTATAACCCTGTATATACATAGTAATATTTATAGACCCATATCTGTGTAGGTAATTGAATTAGCTATCATATGGCACTGATCTTAATCATTTTGATTTATGTATGATATTTTTAATGTATTTTATACTGCCGATATGTTCTGCTGTTTTCTGCTGTGATATTTAAACCAATCGACCTTGCAATAACCATAAATCCCTGTACACCCATGATTTTAATGTTCCGTCTATTGCGTTGGAAAGTTAACTTTAAAATCTAAAATTCATTGAACTGTAGTGATCCTATATTCAGAACATAAATTGAAGTAAAATCCATTCAAAATTGGACTTCTAGTTCTGAAACCAGAATTCCAGCAGTGATCACCTGTTTTAAAATGAGCATATCTCTCAATCCAGAATATATATCGGGATGAATCCAATTTTTTTTATTTATATGAATGAGTCTACTTTCTGCGTCTTTTATATTATTCTGCCTGATTCTGATCATATGTATTTTTTAAAAATAATTTTGCAAACTGAATGGTGCTGCTATCCTATAGTAGTTAAAGTACATGTACACTACTTTCTCACTACGTGTACACTCAGTTCATTCTTGCATGTGTTTATTTGATATCGTTCGCTCATGCTTTCATGTTACTTGTACCCTACTGCCTATATCACATGCTAATGATAATCTGTTAACTTGTGATTGGAACTTATTCTTCGACCTAAATGTCACACACAGCTTGAGATCATGATTGTCACGACTGTTATTATTGTCACTATTTCCACTTACTTCATCGTTCAGCATTCATAAGCATGATTAGGTTTCAATCGTAATCACCATCACACAAATATAGGTTACATGTTTCCATAGACGTGTCTTTTTTTATTGCAATGTCGACATCTATGAGACTTATATAAGTGTAATTATAACTGGTATGAGACGAATATGGAAGCACTTATATTATTGTCATAGGTAAGACATCGAGAACTATCCATTTGCCTCAGATACCGGTCTAGATGTGCTTGATGGAGAGCCCATCTCCAATTATTGCATAGACTTGTCACGATGCGACTGAGATTCGTGATTGGACCCCGATGTAAACGTATGAGGATTGAGGAAATTGAAAGATGGATGTTGTAACCGTATTTAGAAAGGTCACTATCATGTAGAGATTGATCAATTGATTAGATCAAATCTTAATTCCTAAAATTATCGTTTTATGTACTAAATGTTCGTTAAATTGTCTTAAACTAAAACCTTGTTTAAAATGCACAAATTTATGTTTAATAGATTTATTTACTGTTAATTAATGCTGTGTAGAAATTTGGGTTCAAAACATTGTAGTTTCGAGCATGAAATGATGCCCCCAAGAAGCGACGTCAAACTTGACATTTCTGTATATGTTGTCTTGTGAAAATTGTAACGTGTATGGCTCGTATCGAAGCTAACTGGATAAACTAAACACCTATAACAAATTTTACTAAAAATTTTGTGGATATGATGCCGTAAACTGGGGAGAAATACGATTCTGAACTGCAATTCAGAACAGTGTTCTTCAAAATCGTCTGTCTTAAAACCTTTTTATAACCCTGTATATACATAGTAATATTTATAGACCCATATCTGTGTAGGTAATTGAATTAGCTATCATATGGCACTGATCTTAATCATTTTCATTTCTGTATGATATTTTTAATGTATTTTATACTGCCGATATGTTCTGCTGTTTTCTGCTGTGATATTTAAACCAATCGACCTTGCAATAACCATAAATCCCTGTACACCCATGATTTTAATGTTCCGTCTGTTGCGTTGGAAAGTTAACTTTAAAATCTAAAATTCATTGAACTGTAGTGATCCTATATTAAGAACATAAATTGAAGTAAAATCCATTCAAAATTGGACTTCTGGTTCTGAAACCAGAATTCCAGCAGTGATCACCTGTTTTAAAATGAGCATATCTCTCAATCCAGAATATATATCGGGATGAATCCAAATTTTTTTATTTATATGAATGAGTCTACTTTCTGCGTCTTTTATATTATTCTGCCTGATTCTGATCATATGCATTTTTTAAAAATAATTTTGCAAACTGAATGGTGTTGCTATCCTATAGTAGTTAAAATACATGTACACTACTTTCTCACTACGTGTACACTCAGTTCATTCTTGCATGTGTTTATTTGATATCGTTCGCTCATGCTTTCATGTTACTTGTACCCTACTGCCTATATCACATGCTAATGATAATCTGTTAACTTGTGATTGGAACTTATTCATCGACCTAAATGTCACACACAGCTTGAGATCATGATTGTCACGACTGTTATTATTGTCACTATTTCCACTTACTTCATCGTTCAGCATTCATAAGCGTGATTAGGTTTCAATCGTAATCACCATCACACAAATATAGGTTACATGTTTCCATAGACGTGTCTTTTTTTATTGCAATGTCGACATCTATGAGACTTATATAAGTGTAATTATAACTGGTATGAGACGAATATGGAAACACTTATATTATTGTCATAGGTAAGACATCGAGAACTATCCATTTGCCTCAGATACCGGTCTAGACGTGCTTGATGGAGAGCCCATCTCCAATTATTGCATAGACTTGTCACGATGCGACTGGTATTTTGAGATTCGTGATTGGACCCCGATGTAAACGTATGGGGATTGAAGAAATTGAAAGATGGATGTTGTAACCGTATTTAGAAAGGTCACTATCATGTAGAGATTGATCAATTGAACTAACAAGTGTTTACGAGTGATCAATGTATTAGGTACTGTTATTTTTGCCTAGCGGCAAGGTCCCGGTAGGTCCGGATGAGACTGTGATTCCGGATATGCACGGAATACCCTTCGAAATACGAATACCTTCACCGGTCAATTTCAATAAAGAACACTATAGACAAACCATAGTGACATGAGACCCCAGGATTACACCCTATGCTTATACAAATCGCATGCTTCTTGTTTTACTGATGTCGTGATTCCCCTGTTGTATCACTGTTATGTTACACGAATATTACATTTCATTTTGACATGATTCACATGATATACCGTCCACATGTTCATGTAGTTTATAATCTCGATTACTGCTTCATAGATTCCCGTTCATGCTTATTGTCCTTGCAAAATATTATACATTGTTGTTATATATATTATTGTTTTGCTCTGACGACCTGAGTATGCATGCTCAGCGGAAGAAAGAGATTCAGCTTCAAAATAGGACCAGACCTTTTTCAATGCACCCGCGGGAATCTAGATCAGCAGCATCTGCTTTTTATCGTTTAGTTTTTACTTTCAATAATGGAATACATATTGTCGTTTTATTGTTTCCTTTTATTTGTTCAAGATTTTGTATCCGTTGTGAAGTCCTGTTTTATTTGAATGAAATAATTAGAGATTGTTATTCTCTTTATCTGTGCTTAATATACTGCTTGCCATGTAGTGTTAGCAACCGAAGTGTGACTACGGCGGGATTATTTCTTGATCGTAAGAGCATGGCTGGCCTAATCGTCCCTCGTATTCCGTATTTTGGAAAGCGGGGCGTAACATGGTTTTGTTGGTATCAAAGCCAGGTTTGGATTTAGATGACAGGAATCTAACTTAGGATTTAAGACTTTAAGTCAATTGAATCGGTCCAACCTACGACTTTGTTTCTCGATTAGAAATCCCATAGAGTCATATCCTGCTGGTTTACCTTACCTTTAGTTATTGATCATATATCCTAGCTCGATTCTTGTATCTTATGCCGTCCGAAAATTGTTGTTTCAGGACCATAGCATTCCGTGACACTTCTTCCATCTCCGCCCCCTAAGGTCAGACCATCGAGAATTTGGGTGTACTGCAGGGCATGGAGGAAGCCCATGGGTTAACGAATGATCTCTTGGCTGAGGAATTAAGGAAGCAACTAGTTCGGGGACCAGGAGAAGTCCTCGATCGTGGGGAATCCCTGTCAGAAGAAGAGGGGTGGTATGGATGAAGCACGCATTCGTTCCTCAACAGCGGAGAACCCTGGTTTGTAATTACTCCAAGAAGTCGAGTACCGTCATAAGGACTATTGCCAGACCAAGAGGCAGTGTTTGATTTGTGGATCCGTCGAACATCGGGTCAATAGTTGCACCCAGAGGAAAGAGCTGCGAGGACGATCCGGGCAGCAGCAAAAGACACTCATGGCTCCAACTCAGAGAGGTCTATGTTTCCCCCAATCAGAGCAAAACTCTGTTCAAATTTCAAATTTTAAAATGAAGCAGCGTTTCATAACAGCGCCAGCGCTGAGAGTCAAAGACTCTGAGGCAGCACTCACAGGCAAATCACATGTGTAACAACTCCAATTTTTGTATACATAAATTTGATTTAAATTTGAGGTATACTTGGGGTATTTAATGTTGCAGTTATCACTTTAAGTATTTATTTTACCACAATAATTACAAGAAGGAGCTTGTAGCTCATTGGTAACACCTTGCACTGCTGAACCAAGCCACCAGAGTTCAAATCTCATGCCCCACATTATTTTTAGATTATTTTTCTTTTAAAATTCTTGGAAGCCCAACAGTCCAAAAACCATAACTCCCAAAAGTTGAACTGAACCCTAAAAAGTGAATATACCAGGAGCTACGTCTGAAGACCCCCCACCCAACGACCACCGGACTCGGCCAGGATCGGCCGAGTCCCCAAAACGAAAAAGTTGCCTTTTCATATTCTATAACTCCCTGCACACACCATTTTATTAGATCGGTTTCCGAATATTAATTACACCCTATTTACTACAAATTTTAATGATTTTTCTATTATTTTTATAATTTTTTTAAAATAAAAACCTTTCACCTACCCTACCCTAGCCTACCATATAAATAGACCCCCTACCCTCTACCCTCTCATCCCAAAACCCTAGGTTTACTCTCTTAAAATTTTTACAAGAAGGGTGTACTTTGAAATCAAGTTCACGGCGAAGCGCTGACGGAATTCCGGCGACGTTTTTTGAAACAACCGGCGACGAAACAACGCCTCAGCAACTCATCTAGCTCCCCTATACTCTTTAGTATAGATCGAAACCCGTAAGTCCCATTCTTTCCTTCTTTCTACTTCTCAAAAATACGAAATTACGAAACCCGACGGAAATCGGAACAAACCGATTTCCGATTCGGTTTTCTATAAAATATCACTTATCACCAATTCCATAATGCTTAAACATATTCATGTTGACTATTAATCGCATAACAACTAATTTGGACAAAGTTTCTCACATGAAATGATAGCTTTTGCAATATCGTATTGTTTTTCACTTTAATACCATAATGTTTATTTTTTTTCTTCTAATCAATTCAATCATGTCTAAACATCTTTATCATGATTATTAAACTTGTAAAAATCAATTTGAATAAGTTTTCACACATGAAATGATAACCTTTTTAACTTACCGTATTTTTCACTTTAATACAATCATGTTTCAATTTCACATTTAACCCTTTAACATTGCTATATCTTAAAATAGATCACGAGGTAATGACCTACCTCCTCACACACACATATGAAACCATAATACGCTATCTTGAAAACTACTAATACGATAAAACAAGATTTTACATTAAAATACCTTTTCCTTAATAAAACCTTTTATAAAAGTTTAGATTTGATACATTTGTTTAAACAATATTTTTAATAGGAAAAATACGATAAGTTGTGGACATCGATCGTTTATCTAAATCCGACTTTGTGGTGTCTAGGCAAGTGTGTCTAAGGCAAGTGGTTACTTAATTTGGGCCACTACTTGTAGTGGAGAGTCTCCCACTTACCTGGCACTTACCTGGCCGCAATTGGCAGTGAAGAGGCGATTTGAGGCTTCTAACGACTTGTCGTTTAGACCATTTAGAAATAGGCTAGTTGGCTTAGGAAACCCTATAATCTAAAATACGGAAAGTTACACTTTGCAAATAAATACCTTTTACTTTATAAAACCGTTTTCTAAAGGATTAGTATTTTACAATCTTTGCAAAGCGCCGCTACAACCCATATTTGGGAAACCCGTTCGGAATCGTGCGGTTTATCGCGCACTCTCGGGCTAGTAGTGCGAGATTAAGACCTCCGCAAGGAGCATTCGGTCTCGAAAGGTTTAAAATACATCTTAAGAAAATGAGATTTTTGGAATATAAAATATTTATTAAAATTATTTTTTGTATAAACATATGTATATTTATCATTTAAATATCTATTTTATTATAATATAAATTTTCCACCTTTTCCTAAAAATCACAAAGAATATATTTTACACTAAAATACCATGAACTTCAAATAATCAATATTACAAATAAATACCCTTATTTATAAAGCTAAGATATTTTCACTAGAAATGTCACCACATAAAATCCACCCTCATTACAACTTTAAAGATGAACAATAAATACTTGAGGTGTATTTTGAAAAGTATATAAAATTATTTTTACATAAAACCCCCTCAAGTTTTATAAATTACCTTAAAGACCCTAGCAATTATAAGGCTTCGATTCACATCCCTGATTGTCTGACTCGGGTTTGAGTCTGATTAATCTGACTTGAATATGATTCAAGTCAATTTATAATCTACAAGATTCTAAATCAATATGAACACATGAATCCATAAATACAATCATCAATTTACACAACTTGACTGAACCGAATCATGGATATATATTCCTTTTACATGATTCTCAGTATTCCATTTACATGACTCTACGGTTATAACCGTTTCCTGATATCATGGTTTCGGTCAGTCAGTCAATCAATCAATCATACAACCAACACAATTTACAAGATAACAATACAAATAAGATATCGCAGGGTTTAAGGGGTAGATTGGTACGGAAGGTGTTAAAGGTGGCACGAGGTGGTCAGACTTAACACACCTAATATGAATCCAGTTGTTGTTGTACCGTGGCATAAACGGTACCTTGTACTATACGTGCCCTTAGTCTCTGGCATATAGAGACTCCCCTCGTATACACTGGCATCCTTCTGTACCAAGCTACAAACAACAGCGTGGACATAACATTACAACAATAGCTTACACTTTAAATGTATCTTCTTATTCTGTCTTTTTCTACTTCCCTCTTACCTTTGGGACTTACCGAGCGAGCTGTTCGCTGACGACATTCTGTTTCTCTCTTCTTTGAATGTCGTCAGGTGATTTGGACCCGGCAGAGGTCGAGCCATCGCAAGTAGACTTGGAGCAGTTTATTGAAGACCCTGCACTATAGTTTCATTGTACACTTTTCCTTTCTGTACTTTTCATTTCCTGTTATGCCAATATTTAGGCATCTTTTATTTTAGTTGTATTTCCTTTCATGTATTGTACAAAGAATGTTAATAAATAAAAGTTGATGTTCTTTTTATTCTTGTCTCTTGTGTATTTATTTTTATATTGCTTAGATACGCTTAGCGTATGTACTTCTGAGTATATATGTAGCGGATCTCGTCGCGTCTCCTTCACCGTACACTGGGAAGCGGGGCGTGACAGGTTTTGTTGGTGACCCATGCAGGTCAGAGCTGTATGAATCCCTATCATGCATTTCTGTTCTACGTGAACAACCTAAGCAATATAACACAAGAATCAGCAACTAAAACATTCTTCATAATTCATGCTCCTTTAATCTTGCAATTTCATATTCCTTGAATCTTATCATTTCATGTACTTGAATCTGTCCTAACCCAAATTTTTCTTCAGGCTTATGGATTCCACGAATAACACCAGCACCAACGTCAACAACACACCCCCGGCACTACCTCTCACACCAGCTGTTCCTGCGCCACCTACCGAGCAAACAGTGCTATTTGAGGCAATCCGCGGCCTTCTCGAGGGGCAGCAACAATTTCTGAACCGTCCCGAGACTGACGCTCTGAGGGTAAAGCAATTCAGGGTTTTACATCCAAAGCAGTTCTCAGGAAAGGGGAGCCCACTGGAAGCTGAGGAATGAGCTCAAAGTATCGAGGATGATCTGGCCGCAGCACAAGTGCCAGATATCGCTTGGGTCCGTGTAGCGAAACTACTGCTCACGGACAACGCTCGCAACTGGTGGAAGGCGGAAGAAAGCCGTCTTGCACAACCTATTGAATGAAAAACTTTTCGCTAGAAGTTCGACGTGAAATACTTCCCTGTGATTGCCAGGTTTGCCATGGAGCAGCAGTTCATTCATTTACAGCAAGGATTAATGTGGGACAAATCGGTAGATGAATACGACGCTGAATTCACCATGTTAAGCCGGTAAGATATGTCGCAATAGTTCAGTTTTAAATATCACATACCACACAGCTAACACTATCCTTGAACAAATTCACGGCACATTTGATACCGACGGACGACATCAGAGCCCGTCGTTTCCAACAAGGACTGGACACGGAGATTCAGGCTGCTTTAGCCACAGGAAAATTTTTGACTCATGAAGATGCTCTAGAAGCTGCCCGCAGTTATGAGGCAGTGATAAAAGCAAGGGGCAGACCTCAGTCTGCAGGAGTCAAGTGCCCTGCCAACCAGATAGCAAGTGGAGCCTCGTCCAGACCACCTTTTGTGCCAAGACGTCCTGGAGCACCAATCAGCAGGCCCAGCCCAGCCTTTTGTAACTACTGCAAGAGAAATGGGCATCTGGCGAGAGATTGCCGACGTGCGAACAACCTTTGCTTGATCTGCGGCTCAGCTGCTCATGGTATTGGGGCTTGTCCTCATAAACAAAACCCAGTTGCTGCACCCAGGCCAGCAAACAATTATCCACAGCGTCCAGCCATCCAAGCCCCTGCTCCAAGACTTGCACTGCCTGCACCACCCAGAGGACCATAAGCTGCACCACCTCCTCGACAGTTCCATCAAGCTCAAAGGAACGTTCTGAGGAATGCTCCTCAGGCCAGGAGGAATTTGCCAAAGCGCCAGGCTTTCATGATGTCTGTGGAAGAAGCTGAGGCCACTGGCCAAGTCATTACTGGTAAACTTTCCTTCTCAAACTTATCTGTTAGTCCTGGTTATATACACACTTTCCATATACCTAAAACATATCCCATATACCTTAGGTACAATCCTAGTAGCTTCACTACCTGCACTTGCACTGTTTGATACTGGAGCATCCCACTGCTTTATGTCGCAACGGTTTGTCCGAACCCATGCGATTCCAGTCTCACCGCTTGTATCTAGCTGGAATGTTAGTTCCGGAAATGGCGTTCTAAAGGCAACTATGGGATACATCTTGTGTCCAGTCGTTGTCTGCAGTCGAGAGTTTTATGCTGACTTCAAAGTACTGGATATACCGAACTTCGATGTGGTTCTAGGAATGGATTGGCTTAGAACCTTTTATGCTACCATCGACCATCGTCAAAGGAGGGTAGTATTCGAGATTCCAGACCATCCGATCTTCTATTTCAAGAGCGGAGATCGTACCCTGGAGCCAGGTACCTACAAAGCGAAGCCAAGGGAAGCAGTAGTTGCGGCAGCTCAAGCGGAAGAAGAATTAAGACCAGAGCTAGTTCGAGAGTTCGACGATATATTTCCTAACGATATATCAGGTTTGCCTCCCGATCGAGCTCTTGAATTCAGTATTGATTTAGTACCAGGAGCACAACCGGTGATCAAAGCACCATATAAACTAAGTCCGGAAGGTTTGAAAAAAGTTCGAACCCAGTTGGACGAATTATTGGCGAAATGATGGATTCGTCCCAGCACTTCAAGTTGGGGAGCACCTGTACTACTGGTGAAGAAGAAGGAAGGTTCATACAGAATGTGCATCGATTATAGGGCCTTGAACGAAGTCACTATAAAGAACAAGTATCCACTCCCGCGCATCGATGATTTATTCGATCAGCTAATTGGATCTTGTGTTTTCTCTAAATTGGATTTTCGTTCAGGTTATCATCAGGTGAAGGTCAAGGAAGCTGATATTCACAAAACAGCTTTCAGAACTATATGGATATTACGAATTTCTAGTGATGCCATTTGGAGTGACCAATGCACCAGCAATATTCATGAACCTAATAAATCAAGTTTTCCGGGAGTATTTAGACAGGTTTGTTGTCATCTTCATCGACGACATCTTGGTATATTCTAAGAATCGGAAAAAGCATGCAGAGCATCTACGAATTGTCCTGGAAACTCTTCGACAACATAAGTTTTATGCCAAGTACAGCAAGTGCGAGTTTTGGCTAAATCAAGTTGGTTTTCTTGGATATATCGTATCAGGAGAAGGAATTTCTGTGGATCCAGCCAAAGTTTCAGCAGTTAGCGAATGGCCTACACCAAAGTCAGTGAAGAACATTCGGAGTTTCTTGGGTTTAGCTGGATATTACAGAAGGTTCATTGAAGGATTCTCAAAGATAGCAACACCCCTGACCAAGCTCACACGAAAAGATGAAGAATTTGTGTGGTCAGAAGTATGCGAACAAGCTTTCGTAGAACTCAAGTCAAGATTGACATCTGCACCTATTCTCGTAATACCGGATCAATCTGGAGGATTCGAAGTGCATTGTGATGCATCCGGTAAGGGATTAGGATGTGTTCTGCATCAGCACGGTAAGGTTGTGGCTTATGCTTCAAGACAACTGAAGACTCATGAGCGCAATTATCCGACGCATGATCTAGAGTTGGCAGCCGTTATCTTTGCTCTCAAGATTTGGCGCCACTACTTACTTGGTGAACGAGTGAACATCTACACAGATCATAAAAGTCTGAAGTACGTGTTTACTCAGAAGGAGTTGAATATGCGGCAGAGAAGATGGTTAGAACTCATGGCGGACTTTGACATCAACTTGCAATATCACCCAGGGAAGGTGAACGTAGTACCTGATGCTCTTAGTCGCCAACCCTTATCGATGAATCTTACCGCTCAGTGGAAGCTTCAGCAAGACTTGCATCAGATGGAGATTGAAGTAGTCATGCCAGGTAATGCTTCAAGTTTGATGAATCTACAAGTTCAATCAACCATTGTCAATCAGATCAAAGCAGCTCAAGTAAGTGATGCTAAGTTGCAAAAGATCAGAGAACAAGTGGAGAATGGACTCAGAACAGACTTCATCATCCATGAAGACGGATCTTTGAGATACGGCAGCAGATTGTGTGTACCAAAAGGTCCTGTTCGGGAAGAGTTAATGAAAGAAGATCACAGCTCTCCCTACTCAGTACATCCTGGAGGTACCAAAATGTATAAAGATCTACGTCAGAATTATTGGTGGGATGGAATGAAGCGTGAAGTAGCCAGAAGCGTCGCAAAATGTTTGGTGTGTCAGCAAGTAAAGGCTGAACATCACAGGACAGCTGGACTACTTCAACGGTTACCAATCCCAGAATGGAAGTGGCAGCACATCACTATGGACTTTGTGACCGCTCTTCCTCTCAGCACAAAGGGTAACGATGCTATATGGGTCATTGTGGATCGACTCACAAAGTCGACTCACTTCATCCCATTTCGGGTTGGCCAATCAACTGAGACACTAGCAAAGAAGTAAATGGAGGTAATAATCTAATTAAGATTTAAACACTTCATAATGTACTATCTCTGATACCCATGAACTCATATAGGAAATTGTGAGACTTCATGGAGTACCGGTCTGCATTGTCTCCGATCGTGACACCAGGTTCCGATCGCAATTTTGGCAGAGTCTGCAAGCTATCTTGGGAACAAGTCTGAACTTCAGCACGGCTTATCATCCACAAACAGATGGTCAGTCAGAATGAACTATTCAGATCTTGGAGAATATGCTCAGAGCGTGTATGCTAGACTTCAAAGGATCGTGGGAAGATCACCTGCATCTTGTGGAGTTCGCGTACAATAACAGCTACCAAGCAAGCATAGGAATGGCACCTTTTCCAGCATTGTATGGAAGGAAGTGTCGATCACCATTAAGTTGGGACGACATCGGAGATAGGGAACTTCTTGGACCAGAGATGATAGTAGCAACCGTTGATGTGGTTCGTACTATCAGGGAAAGAATCCGCACAGCCCAAGATCGACAGAAACACTGGGCTGATGCAAAGAGACGACACTTGGAGTTCCAGCCAGGAGACCATGTATTCCTGAAGATATCTCCGAACCGCGGAGTAATCCGATTTGGAAGACGGGGTAAATTGAGTCTAAGGTACATTGGACCGTTCGACATACTCGAACGAGTCGGTGATGTGGCATACCGCTTAGCGCTTCCACCCTCATTAGAAGGAGCGCATAATGTGTTCCACATATCCCAACTCAGAAAGTATGTGAGTGACCCCAGCCATGTACTTGATCATTCCGAGCTCACTATACAGCCCGACTTGTCTTGTGAGCAATAGCCTGTGGAGATCCTGGATAGAAAAGTGAAGATACTTCAGAACAAGGAAGTTAACTTGGTCCGGGTAATGTGGAGGAAAGACACTCCAGGAGAATCCATGCGGGAAAGGGAAAATGAAATGCGTGCAAGATATCCTCACCTTTTTGTAAACTAGTTCTCAAATAAAAGTTGTAAATTTCGAGGACTAAATTTTTGTAAGGAGGGTAGATTGTAACAACTCCAATTTTGTATATATAAATTTGATTTAAATTTGAGGTATACTTGGGGTATTTAATGTTGCTGTTATCACTTTAAGTATTTATTTTCCTACAATAATTACAAGAAGGAGCTTGTATCTCATTGGTAACACCTTGCACTGCTGAACCAAACCACCAGGGTTCAAATCCTATGCCCCACATTATTTTTAGATTATTTTTCTTTTAAAATTCTTGGAAGCCCAACAGTCCACAGGCCATAACTCCCAAAAGTTGAACTGAACCCTAAAAAGTGAATATACCAGGAGCTACGTCTGAAGACCCCCCACACAACGACCACCGGACTCGGTCGGGATCGGCCGAGTCGGCCGGCGGACCGGCCGACTCGGGCCGGCGCCGCCGGCCGGACTCGGCCGGACGGCCGAGTCCCCAAAACGAAAAAGTTGCCTTTTCACATTCTATAACTCCCTGCACAACCATTTTATTAGATCGGTTTCCGAGTGTTAATTACACCCTATTTACTACAAATTTTAATGATTTTTCTATTATTTTTACAATTTTTTTAAAATAAAAACCTTTCACCTACCCTATCCTAGCCTACCCTATAAATAGACCCCCTATCCTCTCATCCCAAAACTCTAGGTTTACTCTCTCAAAATTTTTACAAGAAGGGTGTACTTTGAAATCAAGTTCACGGCGAAGTGCTGACGGAATTCCGGTGACGTTTTTTGAAACAACCGGCGAGAAAACAACGCCTCAGCAACTCATCTAGTTCCCCTATACTCTTTAGTATAGATCGAAACCCGTAAGTCCCATTCTTTCCTTCTTTCTACTTCTCAAAAATACGAAATTACGAAACCCGATGGAAATCGGAACAAACCGATTTCCGATTCGGTTTTCTATAAAATATCACTTATCACCAATTCAATAATGCTTAAACATATTCATGTTGACTATTAATCACATAACAACTAATTTGGACAAACTTTCTCACATGAAATGATAGCTTTTGCAATATCGTATTCTTTTTCACTTTAATACCATAATGTTTATTTTTTTCTTCTAATCAATTCAATCATGTCTAAACATCTTTATCATGATTATTAAACTTGTAAAAATCAATTTGAATAAGTTTTCACACATGAAATGATAACCTTTTTAACTTACCGTATTTTTCACTTTAATACCATCATTTTTCAATTTCACATTTAACCCTTTAACATTGCTATACCTTAAAATAGATCACGAGGTAATGGCCTACCTCCTCACACACACATATGAAACCATAATACACTATCTTGAAAACTACTAATACGATAAAACAAGATTTTACATTAAAATACATTTTCCTTAATAAAACCTTTTATAAAAGTTTAGGTATGATACATTTTTTAAACAATATTTTTAATAGGAAAAATACGATAAGTTGTGAATATCGATCGTTTATCTAAACCTGACTTTGTGGTGTCTAGGCAAGTGTGTCTAAGGCAAGTGGTTACTTAATTAGGGCCATTACTTGTAGTGGAGAGCCTCCCACTTACCTGGCACTTATCTGGCCGCAATTGGCTGTGAAGAGGCGATTTGAGGCTTCTAACAACTTGTCGTTTAGACCATTTAGAAATAGGCTAGTTGGCTTAGGAAACCCTATAATCTAAAATACGGAAAATTACACTTTACAAATAAATACCTTTTACTTTATAAAACCGTTTTCTAAAGGATTAGTATTTTACAATCTTTGCAAAGCGCCGCTACAACTCATATTTGGGGAACCCGTTCGGAATCGTGCGGTTTATCGCGCACCCTTGGGCTAGTAGTGCGAGATTCAGATCTCCGCAAGGAGCATTCGGTCTCGAAAGGTTTAAAATACGACATCTTAAGAAAATGAGATTTTTGGAATATAAAATATTTATTAAAATTATTTTTTGTATAAACATATGTATATTTATCATTTAAATATCTATTTTATTATAATATAAATTTTCCACCTTTTCCTAAAAATCACAAAGAATATATTTTACACTAAAATACTATGAACTTCAAATAATTAATATTACAAATAAATACCCTTATTTATAAAGCTAAGATATTTTCACTAGAAATGTCACCACATAAAATCCACCCTTATTACAACTTTAAGGATGAACAATAAATACTTGAGGTGTATTTTGAAAAGTATATAAAAGTATTTTTACATAAAACCCTCTCAACTTTTATAAATTACCTTAAAGACCCTAACAATTATAAAACTTCGATTCACATCCCTGATTGTCTGACTCGGGTTTGAGTCTGATTAATCTGACTTGAATATGATTCAAGTCAATCTATAATCTACAAGATTCTAAGTCAATATGAACACATGAATCCATGAATACAATCATCAATTTACACAACTTGACTGAACCGAACCATGGATATATATCAATTTACACAAGATTAAAAGTTACATTAAAATACCATGAGTTTCAAATAAATAAATTAATATTTTTATTAGGATATATTCACTAGAATAACACAAATAAAATTCACACTCATTATAACTATAAAGACGAATATTAAATACTTGAGATGTTTTTGAAAACTATACAAAAGTACTTTTTACATAAAACCCCCTCAAGTTTTATAAATTACAATAAAGCCCCTAACAAATATAGAACTTCGAATTATCTTTCTTTTAGTCTGACTCGGGTTAGAGTCTGACTATTTCTGATTTGAATATGAATCAAGTCAATCTATATTTTTTATATTTCAACTCAAGATGAATACATGAATCCCAGAATCCAGTTAACAATCTACTTGACCGAACCGAACCATGGATATTCCTTTTAAATGTTTTCCAGTATTCTATTTACATGATTCTATGGTTATAACCGTTTCCTGATATCATGGTTTCGGTCAGTCAGTCAGTCAATCATGCAATCAATACAATTTTACAAGATAACAATACAAACAAGATATCGCGGGGTTTAAGGGGTAGATTGGTACGGAAGGTGTTAAAGGTGGCACGAGACGGTAAGATTTAAGACACCTAACCTGAATCCAGTTGCCGTTGTTCCGGGTTGTATAACGGAGCCTTACACTCTTTTTCCGTTTGCCCTGATCTCTAGCATATAGAGACCCCTCTCGTATACACTGGCATTCTTCTGTACCAAGCTACAAACAACTTCGTTAACATAACATTATAACAATAGTTTACATTTTAAAAATGTACCTTCTTATTCTGTCTTCTCTACTTCCCTCTTATCTTTGGGACTTACCGAGCGATCTGTTCGCCGACGACATTCTATTTCTTTCTTCTTTGAATGTCGTCAGGTGCGTTGGACCAAGCTGAGATCGAGCCCACCGGTGAAGACTTGGAGCCGTTACACGAAGACCCCGAGCTCTAGATATTGTACCTTGTTCTTTTCCGTATTTTCATTTCCTGTTATGCCACTGTTTAGGCATTGCTTTTCATTTCAGTTGTATTTTCTTTTTATGTATTGTACAAAGAATGTTATTAATAAAAGTTGCTGTTATTTCTATATCATTTGTCTCTTGTGATTTACTTTGTATTGCTTAGTTACGCTTTGCGTATGTACTTCTAAGTATATACGTAGCGGGCCTCGTTGCGTTCACTTCGCCATACACCGGGAAGCGGGGCGTGACAGCTTTTGTTGGTGGCCCATGCAGGTCAGAGCTGTATGAATCCCTGTCATGCAGTTCTGGTCTGCATGAACAAGCTAAGCAATATAACACAAGAACCAGCAACTAAAACATTCTTTACAATTCATGTTCTTTGAATCTTGCAAATCTCTATTCCTTGAATCTTATCATTTCATGTATTTGAATCTGTCCTAATCCAAATTTTTCTTCAGGGTTATGGATTCCCCGAACAACACCAGCACCAACGTCAACAACACCCCTCCAGCACTACTTCTCACACCAGTTGTTCCTGCACCACCCACTGAGCAAACGATGCTATATGAGGCGATCCGCAGCCTTCTCGAGGGACAACAACAACTTTTGAACCGTCCTGAGACCGATGCACCGGGAGTAAAGCAATTCAGGGCTTTGCACCCAAAGCAGTTCTCTGGTAAAGGAAGCCCTCTTGAAGCGGAAGAATGGGCACAAAGTATCGAAGACGATCTGGCAGCAGCTCAAGTGCCAGACAACGCTTGGGTCCGTGTAGCAAAGCTACAGCTCACGGATAATGCTCGCAATTGGTGGAAGGCAGAAGAAACCCGTCTAGTACAGCCGATTGAATGGAAGACCTTTCGCGAGAAGTTCGATGCGAAATATTTCCCTGTGACTGCCAGGTTCGCTATGAAGCAGCATTTTATTCATCTACAGCAAGGATCAATGTGGGACAAATCGGTAGATGAATACGATACTGAGTTCACCATGTTGAGTCGATTCGCGGCACACTTGACACCGACGGACGAGATCATAGCCCGTCGCTTTCAACAAGGGTTGGACACAGAGATTAAGGCTGCTCTAGCCACAGGAAAGTTTTTGACTCATGAGGAAGCTCTAGAAGCTGCCCGCAGTTATGAGGCAGTGATAAAAGAGAGGGGTAGACCTCAGTCTGCAGGAGTCAAGCGCCCTGCCAACCAGATGGCAGGTGGAGCCTCTTGCAGGCCATCGTTTGAACCCAGGAGGACTGAAGAAATTTGCCATTACTGCCATAGAAAGGGACATTTGTGGAAGGACTGTAGGCGCGCAAAAGGCCTGTGTCTAATTTGTGGCGCATCTAACCACGGTATTGGAAACTGTCCTTACAACAGCAACTCATCTCACACACACCAACCAACCGCAGCAGCCAACCATCCAGGCTCCTGCAACTCGTCCTGCACTACCTGCTCCACCACCTGCACAGCCTACTCGCCAATTCCAACAGGCAATGAGGGACATGCCTAGAGGGCAGAGAAATAGGCCTCAAAGGCGGAATGTGCCTCCAGCTAGAAAGAATATACCACGGCGACAGACCTTCACTTTAGAAGCCGTAGAAGCCGAGACTGTAGGTCAAGGTAACACCGGTAAGCCTTTTTCACCATCGTATCACTTTTATTCGCCAAACTTCTTTGCACTGTCACACTTTCCTCCTACAAATTTCGAGGACGAAATTTTTATAAGTAGGGTAGAATGTAACAACCCTAATTTTTTTATACACTTTTTCCTAAACAATTTTTTTTTATTTTTTTTAAAAATCCACAAAGGGGTATTTTAGCCTGAGCACAAGATTTAGGTAATTATTTTTGTTTTTAATTACAAGCTACAAGAATGAAATAACTCCATTTTTAGTGTACAAGAAATCACTTTAAAATTTAATGTATACTTGGAGTATTTACTCTTGCTGCTATCATTTTAAGTAATTAAATAACACAATAATTATAAGGAGGAGCTTGTAGCTCATTGGTAATACCTTGCACTGCTGAACCAAGCCACCAGAGTTCGAATCCCATACCCCACATTATTTTTATATTATTTTGTTTTAATTTTTTGGAAAGTCAACAGTCAAACCAGCATAACTCTCAAAATTTATACCGCACAGAAAAAGTTAAATACACCAAAAATCCCCCCATGAAAATCCCCACCCATCGGTGCCCCGACCCGGCCGAGTCGGCCGGCGGACCTGCCGAGTCGGCCGGCGCCGCCGGCCGAGTCGTCAACATGGATTTTCTCCGTATTGACTTGGTCAACCCCCCTGTATACTTTATTTTTCTTGTTCGGTTATCAAATTCTCCATAACTCATTTTTACTCCTAAATTTAATGATTTTTAATGCTTTTCTTATATATTTTTATATATTTTTTAATCCAAACCCTAACCCTAGCCTAGCCCTATATAAACACCCCTACCCTATACTATTTCATCTCACAACTCTAAGTCCACTCTCTCAAATTCTCAAGAGAACTCGGTATAAAGAGCGAGAAGCGAAGCGCTGCCGAAACCGACGACAAATTCCGGCGACCGCAGTAGAACCTTCGCGACGTTTTCGACGCACCGACAACCACCACTTTCCTTAGCCTCCTTAGTTTGTCCAAACCCGTAAGTCCCATCTCTTCTATCTCTCTTTTCTTTTAATAAAAAATACGACTTTTTGGAACCCGACTGAAATCGGAACAAACCGATTTCCGATTCGGTTTTTCTACAAATTTCCACTTGTCACATAATACATAATACCTAAACCTATTTATGATGACTATTAATCACCTAGAAATCAATTTAAATAAAGTTTCTCACATGAAATGATAGCTTTCTTATAAAACCGTATTCTTTTCATAAAAATACCATGAAGTTTATTTTTCTTCGTTTAATCAATTCCCTCACTCCTAAATATGTTTATCTTGATCACTAAACTTGTAGAAATCAATTTGAATGAATTTTCACACATGAAATGATAACGTTTTCAAATATCGTATTCTTGCGCTTTAATACCTTCAAGTTTAATATATCATGTTTAACCTCTAAATTTCATTAAAACTTAAAATAAGTCACGAGATAATGACCTACCTCTACACACACACACAAATATAACCTTAATTGATAAACGTCAAAACATAGAATACGAAAATACAAGACTTTTCACTAAAATACCCTTTTCTTTATAAACCTTTTCTAAAAAGTTCTAAGTTGTTTACAATTTTAAAACAATATCTTTTAATAGGAAGATACGATATGTCATGGACATCGATCGTTTATCTAAACTGATTTTGTGGTGTCTAGGCTAGGCAAGTGAGCTTGGGTAACTTTAAAAGGCCCGTCTCACGATTCGTGAGCGGATCCCTCCCTCCTCACTTGTACTTACCTGGCCACAATTGGCGGTGAAGAGGCGATTTGAGACTTCTAATGACTTGTCATTTAGACCCTTAGAAATAGGCTAGTTGGCTTAGGAAACCCTAGAAACTAAAATACAGAAAACTATACACTTTTACAAATAAATACCTTTTATTTATAAAACCGTTTTCCTAAATGAATAGTATTTATTAAACCTAAGCAAAGTGTCACTATAACCCACTTTTGGGGAACCTGTTAGGGATAGTACGTTTCATCGTGCACCCGCAGGCTAGTAGTGCGAGATTCAGACCTCCGCAAGGAGCATTCGGTCTCGAAAGGTTTAAAATACGACATTTAAGAAAAATAAGATTTTAGAGAATAAAATATTTATTTAAAATTATTCTTGTATTAATATATATATAATTATCATATAAACACCTATTTTATCATAAGATAAAGTTTCTACTTTTTCTAAAAATTACAAGATTAAAAGTTATATTAAAATACCATGAGTTTTAAATAAATAAATTAATACTTTTATTAGGATATATTCACTAGAATAACACAAATAAAATTCACACTCATTATAACTATAAAGACGAATATTAAATACTTAAGGTGTTTTTGAAAACTATACAAACGTACTTTTACATAAAACCCCCTCAAGTTTTATAAATTACAATAAAGCCCCTAACAAATATAGAACTTCGAATTATCTTTCTTTTAGTCTGACTCGGGTTAGAGTCTGACTATTTCTGACTTGAATATGAATCAAGTCAATCTATATTCTTTATATTTCAACTCAAGATGAATACATGAATCCCAGATCCAGTTAACAATCTACTTGACTGAACCGAACCATGGATATTCCTTTTACATGTTTCCCAGTATTCCATTTACATGACTCTACGGTTATAACCGTTTCTTGATATCATGGTTTCGGTCAGTCAGTTAGTCAATCATGCAATCAATACAATTTTACAAGATAACAATACAAACAAGACATCGCGGGGTTTAAGGGGTAGATTGGTATGGAAGGTGTTAAAGGTGGCACGAGACGGTAAGATTTAAGACACCCAACCTGAATCCAGTTGCCGTTGTTCCGGGTTGTATAACGGAGCCTTGCACTCTTTTTCCGTTTGCCCTGGTCTTTAGCATATAGAGACCCCTCTCGTATACACTGGTATTCTTCTGTACCAAGCTACAAACAACATCGTTAACATAACATTATAACAATAGTTTACATTTTAAAAATGTACCTTCTTATTCTGTCTTCTCTACTTCCCTCTTATCTTTGGGACTTACCGAGCGATCTGTTCGCCGACGACATTCTGTTTCTTTCTTCTTTGAATGTCGTCAGTTGCGTTGGACCAAGCTGAGATCGAGCCCACCGGTGAAGACTTGGAGCCGTTACACGAAGACCCCGAGCTCTAGATATTGTACCTTGTTCTTTTCCGTATTTTCATTTCCTGTTATGCCACTGTTTAGGCATTGCTTTTCATTTCGGTTGTATTTTCTTTTCATGTATTGTACAAAGAATGTTATTAATAAAAGTTGCTGTTATTTCTATATCATTTGTCTCTTATGATTTACTTTATATTGCTTAGTTACGCTTAGCGTATGTACTTCTAAGTATATACGTAGCGGGCCTCGTCGCGTTCACTTCGCCGTACACCGGGAAGCGGGACGTGACACTAGCGAACGCACCCTAATCACCGCATTAATTAACGCCAGAGTAAAGCCAGGCGAAACATGGGTGCAATACACGATACGGTGGCGTAATCTATGGTCGATGTGTGAGCAGCGCATCGAAGAAGCGCCTGCAGTAGGCATGTTCGTGGGAACCCTTGATCCGCAGGCGACCATTTCCTAATTCATGATGTTCTTCAAGCCAACTATTTTCCAGGCCTTGATTGACAAACTGGTCCAAATGGATCAGATGGGTCATAGACCCTCTTCTTCAAAATTGGAATCTCGAAATGAGAAAGGGAAAGGGAAGGCGACCTTTGTCGCCAATGCTCAGCAGCAGCCCAGTGGTCCAAAGCCAACTGATCGCCAAGATGAAAGACATCGATTCTTCAATGAAAAACTGAAGCGCCCTTATTCGTTTCCCCACGATAAAATGAAGAGATTGTTCGAACTGGCGGTGCGCAATAGGCTCATCACCTTGCCGGATCCAAAATGCCCATTGTAACCTGGTGAGGCCAATAATCCCAATTATTGCCCTTATCACCAAGTGGTAGGCCATCCAATCGAAGATTGTTTCATCTTCAAAAGCTGGATTGAGGACCAATACCTACAGGGCAAATTCGCACTGTTCGAGAATTGGAAAGTAAGCCCGCCACAGCCGCATGCTCTTAAAAGGGGGGACGCACTGGGGGCATCATGCTCTTTTATAGAAGAAGCTTCATGGGAGGTCGCTCTTTCAGCCAAGACAAAACAAATGCTGAAGGATCTCCAAACATGCCCGGCGATCAGATGGAAGAGTCCATTAGAACCCGAGATCATCGAGGGGATGCTGAAGTCGCGTCCAATGCTGAAAGTTGGTGATGATAGTCAAAACGCCCATGCCCAGCCGTCAAAGTCTTCAAATAAGAAGAAGAAGACCAAAAATCCTGTGAAGCATGATGACAAGCGCACGGACCTGCAAAAACATATTGACACGTTAGAAGAATATAACCAGAAGGCGCGAACCCCGGTCACACTTCAAGAGTTTCTTAACCACATCCTTGAAGATGGAGATGGCGACAAAGATGAGGGAGAAGACTCATCAGATGAACTTGGAGATTATGTGGCAAGCTGCCACGTGATCTCTCATTCATTAATAAACGATGAAGAAGCTCCGGATGAAGAAAAACTGGGGGCAGATCCCGAACCTGAACTCCTAGGACCGTCAGATGAGATGATTGACGCATTCCTGAACAAAGCACTTCTGAAAAGCAAAGCTGATCGAGAACGCGAAATTGCCATATTTGAAAAAGCCAAACGCCGACGACTGGACGAGAGGGTTAAAACACTCCCACCAGATCAAAGCACATTCGTCGCAAATAAAAGCAGGTTCAAGATGAAGAAATGGTTCACCAAAACCATATCAATGGGAATGAAGCTGCCACCATCCGAAGGAAACACTCCTGATAAAATACACCTTAACGAAGAGGATGCACATCCAAATTATTGTTTATACCATCGGAGGACCACACACCCTACTGAGGAATGCACGTCCTTCAAAAACTGGTGGCAAGGATATGTTGCCCACCGGTAGCATTTCAAGCAGATGAAGCGCAAAACACGTCAAGAGCAGAAGAGCACGATAGATGAGTACAAAAGAACTACCGGCAACTGTCACATGGTTAATTCTGGGGGATCGCAAGTTCTCACTTTCGGGAGTGATTCTGATGAAGAAATAGCCCTCGGCCCTCTCTTCAAGAAATCCATCTCTGAAACAGAAGAGATGAAGACCTGTGAGAATATTCAGCTGCGCAATCGCACATTACCCGAAAAGAATCTCGGACCCGCAAACAAGGTATCAAACAAAAAGGATAAGGGGAAAGATAAGGTCCCTGAGGATATCACCCTCGATGACTGAGTCGCCGAAGAGCTGGCAGCCAAGGACCCACCCAAGAAAAACAAGGTGGATTACAACGTGCTGGCACACCTGAGAAAGATACCATCGCAGCTAAGCATTCTCGATACCCTTCAGCTATCTAAAGAGGCGAGAGATTCTCTGATCAAGGCACCACAAGAACCTGACCAGTTTCAAGATTTCCTTGCCGAAGAAAAAATGAAGGACGAGCTGAAAGAAGTTCACACTGCTGACATCACTTTCGGCAATGAAGACCTCCTCGTCGGGACGTGCGAGCACAACCGTCCCTTATATGTTACCGGATACTGTCATGACATCAAGATAGATAAAATCCTGGTTGACAATGGATCCTCCGTCAACCTTCTCAATATGAGAGTGTTGAAAGAGATTTGCATGAGCGTTCAACACCTCGCTCGGGATAAGATCACCATCTCCGGTTTTGACTCCCAGTCATTACGAACGCTCGGGTCTGTGATACTGATGTTGCGCTTTGGGCTGCTTGTCACGGACATCAAGTTTCATGTCATTGACGTCAAGACTTGCTACAACGCTTTGCTCGGCAAACCTTGGTTGCACGAGTACAACATCATCCCTTCTACACAGCATCAGTGTATGAAGTATTTTAAGGATGGTCTCGAGTATACCGTGACAGGGGAGCTGAACCCATTCTCTGTGAATGAAGTCCAAAAATACGAAGATGCAAAATACTTCTTGCCAGACTTCGAAGACACGGAAAGTTGCCATAAGCCGGAGAATAAGCAGAAAGCTATCACCACTATTCCGGTCTTTGGGAGCAATATCGAAGAGGAAGAAGAGATAGTCTATTCAGGACCGCCCCAATGCAACAAGCCGGGATCGTCCACACCTATTTTGGTCTTCGGCAGCGACTCTGAAGATGAGGTTAATACAATATGTTTTATTCGGCCATCAATACGAGCCTTCACTGGCGATGAACGAAGTTTGCAAATTGCCACGGTTTCGCAAGAGCATTACAAAGAGCTCGACGCACTTGATATCTACAGTGTGCAAGAAATGCAGACGTTCTACGTCCCTCCCAAGCGAAAAGATGAAAAGGCGATCCTCTTTTATCGATCCGCGGAAACCAAAATGGAGAAAGAAATCTGGTATGGTGCCGATTCTACACTTGACCGGCTCCAGCCCATCCGTCTGCCTAGATACTACACAGAAGGATTAAAAAAGCTGTTAAGACACCAAGGCGTACTCTTTGAACAGACCGCGCGACAAGCTCAGTTCTCCAACAGGATCTGGAACGTCCCCGGAACTCAGCGAAAGTTGCCCAATGGGAGAATGGAAACGATCGGGCTTGGATATATTCAATCCAAGAGACGAGAGCGATTCTATGGCTGCTACGTTATACATGACTTTGATGAAGAAGGAGATGCTCTGATAGAAGACGCTAATCCTGAACCAAAACAAGGTCTCGCCTTGAAAGTGCCAAGTCCGTCGTTCGAAGAACAGATGGATAAGCTAATAAAGGAAGTAGGTCAAATGGCCCGGGATGACCATAGTCGTGAAATGGCCATTTACGAGAAAGCCAGGACGCAGCGCCTCCTTCAGCAGGCCACGGAGAATGACGATGTCCTTCGTCGCCAGCCCGTCATACAAAAGACCCGACGCGGAGGCAAAAATAAACTGAAGAACGGAAAAAATGTTCGACAGCGGCAAAGCAGGTCCAAGAAGCCACGCGATTGAGAATTGGGCAGCTTGGATTCGTCTCTTGTAAAGAAGATGGGTCGAGCATACCCTTTTCCACAAGACAAGACAAGGAAGATATTCGATATTGTCATAAAATATCAGATGATGACACTCCCGGAGTCCAAACACCCCGAGCAAGCAGGCGAGGTCTCTCACCCAGACTATTGCTCCTATCACCGAGCGATAGGACATCCTCTCGAAGACTGCTTCACATTCAAAAACTGGGTAGAATACCAGTATCAGCAAGGCAGGTTCGCTTTATCCAGTAGTTGGAGGGTAACCCCGCCACAGAAGCATGAACCGAAAGCCATATATTCAGCGAGAGTAGAACCGGATCAACGTCGGTCTTGGAAGCGGTCTCGCACCTATCACGTAATAACACTGACAAGAGAAGGAGTGCCCGATAATATGATGACTTCTCCTGGTGCTTTGAAAACGAGGACGACGAAGTGATCTTAGAGTTTCCACCGGCACCAAAAAAATTGGAAGATAGGATACACACTACTGTAGATAACCTCAGAAAAATCGACTTGGGAACGGCAAACGACCCACGGCCGACGTTCGTCAGTGAGTTGTTGTCTGAAGAAAAGGTGGCTACGCTCAAAGATATGCTCATGCAGTATAAAGACTATTTCGCATGGAACTATTCCGAGATGCCAAGATTAGATCCAGAAATAGCCGTCCACAAATTGGCGATTTTTCCGGACATCAAACCAATCAAACAAGCGCCAAGAAGAATGCGGCTTGAACTTGAAATGAGCATCAATGCTGAGGTCAAGAAACTAATCGACTCTGGCTTCGTCCAAGAGGTTCAGTACCCTGACTGGATTGCCAACATTATCCCAGTGATGAAGAAAAATGGGACAGTGCGCATCTGTGTGGACTTTCGGGACCTCAACAAAGCTTGCCCGAAGGATGATTTTCCCGTACCGGTTACCGAGCTGATGATAGACAACACGTCCACTCACGAAGTCTTCTCCTTCATGGACGGCTCATCAGGGTACAATCAAATAAAGATGCATCCCGAAGACCAGAAGCATACCGCTTTCCGGACCCCTTTGGGCATATTCTGCTATAAAGTGATGCCGTTCGGTCTGAAGAACGCCGGCGCTACCTATCAGAAGGCCATGACGAAAATTTTCGATGACCTCATACATGAAGTCGTCGAATGCTATATCGACGACCTTGTGGTGAAAAGCAAATCGCACGAGGAGCATTGGGAGCATCTAAAAGTAGTGTTCCAACGTCTTCGGAAATACAACTTGAAAATGAACCCTCTGAAATGCACATTCGGAGTTTCCTCAGGCATTTTTCTAGGATTCATCGTACGATACCGGGGCATCGAAATAGACCCGTCAAAGAACAAGGCGATTATGGAAATGCCTCCGCCAAGGACTCTCAAACAACTGCGGTCTTTCCAAGGAAAGCTCGCGTATATCCGACGGTTCATAGCTAACCTCTCCGGCAAATGTCGTCCCTACAGTCACTTGATGCAGAAGGGAACCCCTTTCGTCTGGGATCGTAAATGCCAAAGCGCACTGGACGAAATCAAGCAATACTTGCAAAATCCGTCGGTATTGACAGCTCCGGTCAAGGAAAAACCTCTCATCCTGTATACAACCGCCCTTGAGGGTTCTCTAGGCGCATTATGGGTACAAGAAAACGACCAAGGGAAGGAGATAGCCCTCTACTATTTGAGTCGAGTTCTTCTGGGGGCAGAAAACAATTATTCTCCCATTGAAAAACACTGCCTGGTATTAATCTTCGCGATAACGAAGCTTCGGCATTATGCTTTTGTTGGATATAGTGCCCTCAGAGTCAATTATTGGATCACAGGCACGTGATTGCAATGATTGAGAGAGGACCTATACCGGTAGGACAGTCTTACTCAAGATGATAGTATGCTATCTGGTTTATCTTTATCACCGTGTACATGCTTTAGGTAATATTACAGGTCACTATTGCACGTTGATAGAGCCCATAGGATTCTTGCTTGACGGCCAGCAGTATGATGGTGATCATATACGTGGGAGCTGGGGTCTATAAGCACATCCTTAAAAGGTCCCTGGTCGAGGGAGTTTCAAGACAGGGCATCGATACTCCAGAGTAAACTAGTGTATACAGTCGAGACCTCTGGTCTCACAAGCCATTGGTGTCAGTTGGTTCACCTAAGATGTATACAGGTGCTCATTGGGTTATGAGTACACCGGACAGGACTCGCCGGGAACATACTAGTTGGTATTATACCCGACGTCAGATAGCAGTTTTCTGGTGACATGTGTACAGGTTAGTTCATCGACCTGAGATCGTCATTTGTCTCGTGTGAGTTCCCACCGTGCTTTGATTACTACCCTACCACGGATCAAAAGAGTCGTGCAAACAGGTTTTAGTTGGGTACAGTCCCGAGCCACATGGAGTCAGTGAGCGGATCGGCAGGGGTTTCGTCTCTCCCGGTATTGGGGGTGAGATCACGCTGTGTCTAGGAGAGCCATTACACGAAGTCCTTGGCCAAGACAGGAGATTTACTGGTAGGTATTCCAGTAGTATCTCGGGGTGTTCTGGGCTACAATCCGACACGACTTGTACCGCTTTTGGGGGTCTGACTTTTACCAACCCCCTAGGCTCGACATGCGATGCTCATAGACGAATGGACCGGACTGTACGGATATTGTCACTGACAGGCTCAGTAGGGTGTCAGGATGAGTTCGCTCATCAACCTCCCTTTTGGTCAATACCTGGTAGCCCGTTACGTACAACTAGTACCACTGACGTGCTAGTGGTTAAATTCATAGCCAAAGTATTGACGAGTCTTTAGAGTCCCCCACAGACAGTTTCTCAAGTTTCGGGCGAAACGTTGTAGAGACCATATGGTATTATGGCAGGGTTTGATCATATACGTGCAGTAGTGCACGGATCATAATCGGACGGATCATACTAGTGGGATTTGGTTTAAGCCGGATCCTAGTATTAGATTTGTTGGATTACTTTCGTCTCATCGCATTCGCATTCGGTCGGAATGCGGATTCAGGTATGTATATACAGGTGAGGGGTATCCTTGTGATCCGTCACGAGTTTATTTTAGATATTGCCGTATCTTTTTGTTGTTGTAAACATTTGGGTTAATATTTATAAATGGAAATAATGAGCTAGAAATCATAATTAGGAGCATTAGGTGTGACACATGTACAAGTGGTGACTCATGGTCTCTTTCTTTGTGCATGTGTCACATTATGTGATTGATTTGTGGGTTGAAATGAGAGGAAGAGAGAGAAGGGCAGCCATGGTAAGGGTTGGCTCTTGTATTATTCTTCATCTCACTCTCTCATTTCAACATACAACACAAGAAAAAGAAAGGTTCTTCTTCTTCTTCTTCCTCTAGCTCACAATCTCCATTGATGGCTTCATCTTCAACCTCCATCCATACACTCTCATGCATTAAGAATCAATGGATGCAAGAGACAAAATGATCACACACATTCTCTACATCACCTTGGACACGTCGGCTAGCAAACTTCATGTCCGAGTTGCTTCGGACAAAGCGGGAGCCCGTAAAAAGATTCGAAGATGTGGTGCCCTTTTCGACGAGGAGACCAGAGATCGGAGATGCCGCGAGGAGTTAGGGATGGTGGCTAAAGACCGAAGGACACGGATCGATCGGTATAGCTTTTCTAACCTTTCTCTAGTTGCTAGTTATAGGTTAATGGTTCAATCCGGGATTAAAGTCTGCGATAGCGCCGGTTTCAAGTTTTGAAAAAGTTTTCGTTTCCGCATTTTGGTCTCGGATAGATGGCTGGGGCACTACCGTAGACTTACATGGTATCAGAGCTGTGTTGTGCTGTGATGTTGCGGATTTGTCGTGGTGGATAGCCTGGATGCAATGGTAGTACAGTTTGGTTGTATTTGTACATTTGATATTGCGGAGCGAGCGTCCGACATGTGGACTGCCGTTACTGCCTGTTTGTATATTATTCTTTTGGGGCACGACCGGGCTGAGGTCGATGTACCCGTTGTATATATATTTTTACTTTCTGTACTAGGATTACCCCGCGGTGGGGTGCACGGATAGCCGGGTTCTAGAGGGCAACGGGACCGCATCTCAGGGCTTAGAGACGGAGGGGGCTTTACTCTAGAATTGGCGGGCTATTCGCCGCACTCGTAGGGGGTATAGGTTGACCCAAGGAGGGGTTCTCAAGTTACCGGATTCCGTGAAGTGCTGGGTGGTCCATTCACTTTGTTGAAGGGGGCTGCCTCGCTTCAGGTTTTGGCGGGTAACTTGCCGCACCCGTAGGTGTCTAGGATTTCATTGCACAGGCTATCCACACGACCAGGGGAACGTCGGGTTTCAGTAGCGGCTCTATGAAACCCGGGGATCCCAGATTATCTGTATTGTTCTGTGATGCTTATTACATTTATGTGATGTTGCATTTTATCACGCCATGAGCGAATATTATATATTGATATATATACTAGTAGATGTTGTATATGTTTTACACCCGCGCTAGTCCAGTCCCCGCTCTGTCGTCAGTTAAGTAACATAACGGGTGATGACGGGACCCAGTGGCGAATGCGGATGGCATATACGTACATCATATTTTCGTTCTTTTGTGGTGTGATTAATTGATGGGACTGTGTTGATTCGGATCAATGCAAGCTAAACAAACCTGTTCGATATTGTTGGAACATTTTTCAAAAAGCTGTTATTACAAGGACGTTCTCTTTTGTTTTGCACAGTGGTATTCGGTTATGAATATCCAGCACCTCAGTCGACGAGGCAAGGGCCGAGATCCCTTCACCGGGAGTGACCCCTTGGACAGAAGTTTGCGTCAGGGTAATAACTTCACTATAGTCGATTACTTTTTGCTTTGCATCGCGGTATTCAGTTGGAATATGCTGCACCTCATTCTACGGGAAAAGAGCCGAGATCCCTTCACCGGGAGTGACCTCTTTAGCAAAGGTTTTCGCTACTATATATTTATAAAAGCTATGCAGTTCTTTCAACGATATCAAGCTCATTACGTTAAAGATTTTTCGCCAAAAACCAGTCGTAGCCCTCCGTCATTTCAGATTAGTATTACTTAGTATTCGTGCTGCGTTTGTTGACTCCATCAAGGCGTAATGTATGGTAGCTGAGTGGTGCTTGTTTGTAGCATGGATATGCGATTGGTTAGGACAGTCGTACGGCCTTGTTGACTCCGTTAAGGGCTCGTGCGGGTGAGTTTAATGCAATCAGGATAATGACGGGTTGAACTTGACTAGGACTTTTTGATTTGTTGACTCCGTCAAGGTCCATCATACCAAGGTCATACTACACTCCGAAAAGTAAAACCTAGCGCTCTGATATCAACTTTGTCACGACCCAAAATTGGGCACATGACCGGCACTTAAACTACGTAACGTCAACAGGCGTAACGTAATTAAGTAAGCCGAAAAACCCAGTAATCTAAACCATTATAAGAAAGAAAGATAGATCACTTTTAAAATCTTGATGCAAAACTTTAAACTTAAGTTTGTTTTTCATAAAAATTTTCGGCAGCACCTCCTTTGTAAAAAATAGCCCCGAAATGGGTACAAACATAAGATAAAAGTAAAGCATCCCCAAACAGGAGCAAATCTCGCCTAACGGCGGAACAACCACCACAACAGATATATGACACCGTAGCGAAGAAATGAAATAATCCACATATATTAAGGCCGTCTCACACAAGCACGACAATCAGAGTCATAAGAATAAACAACATCGATTCTCACAACTCGTCTCTAAATCAATACATGAAGGTGGTAGATGGAGAGTACTAGATACAAGGAATATACAATGTACATCATCAGATAACCGCAACCCACCTATAGCAAACAGCTTCACAGCCAAACGTAGCGGTATTCGCAAAAGTAGAGATAAAAAAGCGCCCTGCCGCGACCACTCTGATGATCAGACCTGAAAAACCCTGCGGCACAATGGGGGTGAGTTGCCAACTTGTGAATAATAAATAACATCATACAGTAATCGCAAGTATGTACTAACAGCGATAATCTATCACATGTAATTTGATAGCATAAGTATGACAATATTTATATGCAACAGTCATGAAAGGTACTCTATCAGGTACTACTAATACATGAAGCAAGCGCATATCAAATAAATGCGGAGTACGGGGTAAAACATGTCATCCTCACGGAATCCTCATCGTGGCGAACCAGTGTCCATCAAGAAAATCTAAATCCCCAAATTCCCTTCCCAAAACGGCCCCCATATCGGGCACATCGGCCCCTCGTATCGGGCACATCAGCCCCTCATATCGTAATGAATAAGAATACATGCACAGATCACTATGATGATATATATTATAGGTATACATATATAACAGCGTCCTATACCACTGATATATATATATATATATATATATATATATATATATATATATATTATAAGTGTGCATATATAACAGCGTCACATACCACTGATATATATACATGTATATATATCAGCGCCCCATACCACTGATATATATACACAGGAGTAAAACATCCAGAAATATCATATGAAATTTATATATCAATGCGAAATCCATGAAATATAATATATGCCACATGAAACAGTAATATGAGCATATATAGGAAAAAACGCTATTTAACTGCAATATGTATTAAATATATCATGCGGTTTCTAATTTCTCCGAAATCCAACGCAACATCATATAAAGGTGAACATGTAGCTATAGCCAGATATGCGTAACCATGTCGGTATAGCAAGATATGTGTATCTACCTATCAATAATGATGTAATACCCCTCAGATATAAGTGTAGCTATATTAAACTAGGTATGTTTATATATATGTCAATAATGATACAATACTCTCTACGTATATGTGTAGCTAGCATGTAGTCATGGTAAGGCATATGTGTAAGCATGTAGGTATATAAGTATGCTATATGTCATATGCACAATGGAATATGAATCAATGTCTCAATATCCCTAACCATACAATATCACGTATGTATAGGTGTTGTACGTGTTATGGCAATTATTGACGGTGTGAGTGGCATACAATCAGTGCTCGTGCAACATGAGCCGTCAATAATAGTACAGTGTCCAAAGGGTACAAGTCCAAGCACAACAAGTAATAATATGCAATAAAGTTTTATACACAATCTCTATATGTGCAATATAACATGCGGCTAATATCATATCATATCTAGTCGAGACGCATAATGCCATGCGGGCAAATTCCTCGTAGATGTTAAATCTACTCACAGACAGTCGCGGGCTAGGTAAATCCAATCACCTACTTCCTTTCTTCACAGCGTCCGAAGTCTCTGCTTGCGATCCTATTAACACAAAACATAACCAGTGCAAATCTCAGAAATCAATCAATATCACGTACACAAGATGTTTGACCAACGCACCAAATCCAATCTGACCCATAAGTATTCGTCTAACGGCTAACGTGCGTAACGACACACCAACACCAGCCCAAGTGTAGCAGCACACCAGATCATGAACTGTGTCGGATAACGTAACATGCGTACACAAAACGCTAGAATATAGCAAAGTGGTTCCAGATTTTGATACACTAAAAATTGGTGAAAGTTGCAAGTACCACGAGACCACAAACAACCACAGAGACCCTACACCCAAACCTCAACACTCCAGCCCCCACTCTGGCCGCAATTTGCAGCCAGAACTATTAAATTTGCGGCCTAAATATTAAGGGGTGGTCTCAGGTTTTTATGGTGGGTTCTATATCTCAACACCATGTCACTGTGATGGGAACTTTTCCAGAAAACACCTGGTTCTACAGCAGATCTTAGAGACCTAAAGTTGACACTAAAAATACGATTTTTGCACAAAATGCTACCTTTAGTGTTCCAATTCATAACAATAAGGCAACACAACAATATAACTCCTAATTATCAGTTTGAGGACATTACCTAGCCACTCTTACTCAAAAATCCGAGCATTCCAAGCTCCAAGGCAAGCTAGTGGCTAATCAAGCCATTTGAAGTATTTTCCATAGAATTTTGTGAAGTTTTAGCAAGTATTTGTGAAGAGAAGGTAAGGGTTTAGTTTGGGAGTTGAGGGAAAAGAGAAATGATGAGAGTGAGAGAGTTATAGGGTGAGAGGGTGAGTGTAGGGTCAACTAATTCCTTATCCTCACTCTCTCTCTCACTTCCATTAATGCCACCATTAATGCTTTCATGACTCACTAGCCACCTCTCTTTCTCCAAACAAGATATTTTCCCCACATAAAAGATCTAAGAAAAAGGTTAAGGCAAGGTTAAATTGGGCAAGATTTAGCTTAAGGTGTTATGGTTGCTAAACAAGGTTAACACTAAATATACCCTCACATTAACATGTACGTGTGTGTGCAGGCCATATCAAATAATAATAAACTATTAATTAATTGATATAAAATGTGAGGAATCCGATTTGGTAAACTTTTCCTTTAAAACCCGCACTAACGCTTAATTAACACTAATCGCATTCCAAGGTGTTACACGAACAACGGGTCAACGGTTTCCCCCGAGGAAAGAGCTACAAGGGAGGATCTGGGCAATAGTAGAAGACACTCATGGCTCCGACTCAGAGGGGTCCACTTCTGACATCTCAGACGCGACATTTCGAGCAGAGGCAAGAAAATTCAGGTCATGATCAGGGACAAGCTTTCACCCTGACGGCCAAACAGGCGGAGACCGTTGAAGATGTCATCACATGTAATGTATTAGTATCTTAAATTCTCGCAATTGTACAATTCGAATATAGTACAGCGCAACATCACCTACACTCTGATTAAGAAGACTCACCATACTTAGGCCCCCAATTTCGTTGACGCTATGGTTCATCACCGCATCCCCGACTCTCTTTTTCTCGATTAGGTTGTATCTTACCGCATACCCTTGTCTGAAATTATAAAACCTTATCCTCCTTGTTCACTTGTATCATTCCTTGATCTCAATCTGATTCCATTTTTTGAGTAGCTTATTATCGTTGTTTTCGTTCTTTAAATTTGAGGATGAATTTTCTGTAAGCGGGTATGATGTAATAACCGATACCTGCTGTATGTAATTTCTATAAAAAATTTCATTTTAATTTTTCCCAATTAAATTCGCTACTTATTTTCCCTATATCTCTCTCTCCATCTTTATTTTTCTTTTTCTTTTTCTTTTTCTAACCTAAACCCTAACCCAACCCAAACCCGAGAACAACCCTTCTCCCTTCCCTTCTCTTTTTCCTTTTAATTTTCTTGGGTCTGGACCCAATAAACTGGCCCAGCAGCCCATCTCCCTCTTTCTTTCCTTCTTCTTTTTCCCTCACTTTTATTCGGTCCCCTCTCCTTCTTCCTCGCCAACGGCTCCCCATGACCGTGCCTACCTAAGACCTCACCCTCGTCGCAACTACCCGTGATTCTCGCACCCACCTCCTTCAAATCCTCAACAGCTCCCTCTCCTCATATCTCGGTCCCTCTCTCTCATTCTCTCTCAAAAACCTCTCAAACTCTCCCTTCAACTGCTGACGAACCACCCTTAACCGGCCAACACCACCGCCGACTACCTCCTCTTCAACCTTCACCGTCGACACCTCCCAGGAACCCACCACCATGAGCACACCTCCTCTATTCATCTCCCTCTCGTGGTTCTCCCCCTATCGAGCCACCACCTTGCTACTACCTACCGACTGGCGAGGCTCCTGCAATTCTCTTAACTAGCACCCCAACACAACCTAGCCTCCCCCACCTCCTCTCACCGCCTGCGCCACCCTAAACCGCCGCCAAACCTGAACCACTACCGGAGCACTCCTCATCAGTCCCGCACTCGACTCCCTCTCTCAAGAAACCGACCCCTTCACCTGAGCCTCATCGTTGTCGTTGCCTCCGCCGCATTCGTTGCCATCCAAACCTTTGCTGCCTCCGAGACAATCATTGTCACTATGGACATCACCGTCGCCGACATCATCATCGTAGCAGCGTGCACTGTGTCTGTGTCACTTGTATCACGCCCGCATCACGCACGCACTATGCACTGTGTTCAGATCCGCACCGTTTCGTAGCCGTCTCGTGTGTCAAGACGATTCCCGCGTGTCAAGATGATCCCCGTGTGTCGTTCCTAATTCAACGACCTAAGGCAAGTGTTTCCCTACTTGCTGTCATATTATATTATTAAACCATATACATACTTTAATCGAACGGTAAATTATAGTTACGTCGCGTTTATATTCGAATCGGAATTTATTGTAAACTGTGATTGCGCGTAATGTGACGAAATGAATGCTAAAAGGATCTAATACCCCGTGTTAATTATATAAAACTTATAGAGATCGAATTCTGTTCAATGTGATTAGATCAAACCTTAATTCCTAAAATTACCGTTTTATGTACTAGGTGTTCGTTTAATTGTCCTGAACTAAAACCTTATTTAAAATCCCCAAATTTATGTTTAATAGATTTATTTACTGTTAATTAGTGCTGTGAAGAAATTTGAGTTCAAAATATCGTAGTTTCAAATATGAAATGATGCCCCCAAGAGGCGACTCAAACATAAACATTTCTGTATATATATATTGCCTTGTGAAAATTGAAATAAATCATTAAAAAATCATCTCGTAATATGTGTAGGCTCGTATCAAAACTAACTGGATAAACTGAACACTTATAACAAATTTTACTGAAAATTGTGATTACGATGCTGTAAACTGGGGAGAAATACGACTCTGAATTGCAGTTCAGAACAGCGTTCTTCAGTATCGTCTGTCTTAAAACCATTTTATAACCTTGTATAAACATAGTACTATGTCGAGACTCATATCGATGTGTAGGTAATTGAATTAGCTATCATATGGAACTGGTCTTAATCATTTTCATTACTGTTTGATATTTTTAATGCATTTTATACCGCCGATCTATTCTGCTGTTTTCTGCTGTGATATTTAAATCAATCGACCTTACAATGACCATAAATCCCTGTACACCCATGATTTTAATGTTCCGTCTGTTGCGTTAGAAAGTTAACTTTAAAATCTAAAATTTATTGAACTATGGTAATCCTATATTCTGAATGTAAACTGAAGTAAAATCCATTCAAAATTGGACTTCCAGTTCTGAAACCGGAATTCCAGTGATGATCACTTGTTTTGTTGATTAGATGAATGAGTCTACTTTCTGTGTCTTTTATATTATTCTGCCTGATTCTGATCGTGTGTATTTTAAAATAATTTTGCAAACCGAATGGTGCTGTAGTTAAAGTTCTTGTACACTGCTTGCTCACTATATGTACACTCAGTTCATGCTTGCATGTGTTTATTTGATATCGTTCGCTCATTCTTTCATGCTACTTGTACCCTACTGCCTATATCGCATGCTAATGATAATCTGTTAACTTATGATTGAAACTTATTCGCCGACATGAATGTCACGCACAACTTGAGATCATGAATGTCACGACTGTTATTATTGTCACTATTGCCACTTCATTGTTTGGCATTCATTAACGTGATTAGGTTTCAATCGTAGTCACTGTCACACGAATATAGGTTACCGTGTTTCCATAGACATGTCATTCTTTATTACATTGTCCACATCTATGAGACTTATATAAGTGTAATTATAACTAGTATAGGACGGATATAGAAGCACTTATATTAGTTCCATAGATAAGATATCGAGACCTGTCCACTTGTCTCATATACCGGTCTAGACATACTTGATGGAGACCCTATCTCCAATTCTCGCGTAGACTTGTTACGACACGACTGGTATTTTGAGATTCGTGATCGGACCCCGATGTAAATATATGGGAATTGGGGAAATTGAAAAGTGGATGTTGTAACCGTATTTAGAAAGGTCACTATCATGTAGAGATTGATCAATCGAACTAACAAGTGTTTATGAGTGATCGGCGTATTAGATACTATTATTTTGCCTAGCGGCAAGGTTCGGATTAGTCCGGATGAGACCGTGATTCCGGATATGCATGGAATACCCTTCGAAATACGAATACCTTCTACCGGTCAATTTCAATAAAGAACACTGTAGACAAACCATAGTGACATTGGACCCCATGACTGCACCCTATGGTTGTACAAATTGCATGCTTCATGTTTTATTGATGCCGTGATTCCCCTGCTGTATCACTGTTATGTTACACGAATATCACATTTCATTTTGACATGATTCACATGTTATGTCGTCCACATGTTCATGTAGTTTATAATCTCGTATTACTGCTTCATAGATTCTTGTTCATGCTTATTGTCCCTGCAAAATATTATACATCGTTGTTATATATATTATTATGTCGCTCTGACAACCTGAGTATGCATGCTCGGAGGAAAAAAGGATTCAGCTACAGAACAACACCAGACCTTTTTAGTTGAACTTGCGGAGATCTACACCAGCGACATCTGCCTTTTATCATTTAGTTTTTACTTTCAATAATGGAATACATATTGTCGTTTTATTGTTTCCTTTTATTGTTCAAGAGTTTGTATCCATTATGAACTCATGTTTTATTTGAATGTAATAATTAGCGACTGTTATTTTCTCTTTATATGTGCTTGATATACTGCTTGCTATGTAACGTTAGGAGCCGAAACGTGACTACGGAGGGATTATACCATGACCGTAGGAGCATAGCTGGCCTAATCACCTCTCGTATTCCGTATTTTGGAAAGTGAGACGTGACAGTGGGTAGAACTCACTAAGGAAAAATTCGTTCTTCCTTGCTACAAAATGACTTAATTACTAAATTAAGTAGGGGGATCCATGTTAGCTTTAAATATGTAATTATGGTTTGTGAGCGCTAATTGATGTAATTGTAGAAAATATTTAGGGCAAACAGGAGACAACAAATTCTCCTACAAACATGAGGAAAATGAGAGATGCTGGCTTGGAAGGAATAAATACCATTAGAGGGAGATGAGTAAACGAATATTGAGCAAGAAGCTTTTAGAAGTAAAATGATTGAGAGAGGATTATAATTTCCATGCACACTCTGTATGTTTTCAGGCTTGGTTGTAGTACAAATCAAATAAAGAACACAGGAATCGAGTCATACAGATGAACTATATTTAAGAACACCAAAAAATAAACGTGATACAACTCAGATGCGAAATACAGAATATTATGAGTCTATTATTGAATTAAAGTTGTCTACATATCCGGATAAGGAGCTACTTATCCATACCAAAGAGACATGCATTATTTTGTGAGAACTGATAAATTCATTTCCATCCAAACAAAATCTTCGAAGTCTGCGGTTTTTTTCTTTCATAACTTTCTCTCACTAAATTATGATGATCTTAAAATTCAACGAGCTGTTTTCCAAAACACAAATTTGATTGCTTCAAATATCTTGTTTCCTAGAAATACAAAACCCAAAGATAAATTCAATAAAATTATGATTAAATTGTAACCAACAATAAAACTTTATATATTCAAAATTCTTAGTAAACTTTCAGGACAATCTTCTTGGTTTATGAGTGCTTTTGAGTCTTAATGAATTTCATGTAGAAAACTATCAATTTCCTCTTCCTTAATTTCTCTCTTCTCACAATGAATTTAAAATGGCCCTGTAAATTTCGAAGACGGATATCAAAAGCCTCTAGTGAATAATAAAAGGAGCAGGAAACATGATAAGGAACAAAATGAAAAGAGCCTGTTTATCAGAGGATCAGTCCATGTTCGAGGAGGGCGTCATTCGTCTTGCTAACAATTCAACTCCATTCTTACCAAGTTTAGAAGAAATGCCATATTTAAGAGATGCAACATAGTCCTACAAACAATACCGGAAAACGACAGCCATGTGGGTGAATCAGGAAGGAAGGGCGAGAGCATCTCGGTCAAGAAGAGCGGAGGGAGAGGATTCAAGAAAGAGGAGACCATCTCTCTTACTTCTGCCAGTTTGGAACTCTATCAACTTTTTGGTTCTCTATCTTATTGTGATTAAAATATAGTACTATTAGTGTATGAGAGAATAACAAGTGTGCCATTTTTGAGACCGAAAACCTCGCAAGGGTAGGGTTCGAAGGGACAAATGTTCTGATAACAGTAGGGTTGTGGTCTAGCGGAAGATCCTCTAGGTGCGAGTGGACTTTTCCTTTAATTGTCCATAAATTCTCTTCTTTGGAATGCTATGGGAATAGGTAGAGCTAAAAAAAGGTCAAATTATAAGGAATTTTTTTTTTAATAAAAAACAGAGTGGAGGTTGTTTGTTTCGAGAAAACTAAGCTTTCAAGGCCATTGGATATAGGGTCTTGCAGGCCTTAAGGTAAAATCTAAACAATAATGATGGTTGATGGTTTATTCTCCTGAAAACATGTATACTGCATTTATTCTTAACAATGTATAACAAAAATCCAAATGATGATTTAAAAAATGATAATGATAGGCATGGAATGCAAATTAGATTATTAAATAGAATACAAAGCATGGGATGGGAATTAGAATAGTTAATAGAATACATGCATTCTTAGGGGATGGTGAAGGAATTTTTATTGCACATTCAGTAATTCGTTTTAAATTTTACTATTGTTGGCATTGAGTCTAGTCGGGTTGGCCCAATGGCCCGCCCAATCGAGTGGGCGGGTCTAGGGGTCGGCCAACCCAACCTGTTATGAGAAACCGAGTCCAAGTCGGACTCAAGCTCCATGAGGAGGTGGTTCAACCCTATTAAAAGGTTTGGGCCCGATGTAATCTCAACCGTCCGTTTGCCCCCCTACCTATATATACAATAAGTAGAGATTAGGGTTTGCAACTAATGAAACCAATGGATGAACATATACACTGATAGAGAGAGATCCATGTGAGTATGCAAGCTATGGAGAACTAGGGTTCCAAGCTTTGTTATCGTCTTCCATAGTCTCTAGCAGCCGCGGTAAATTATGGGACTTTCCAAGTAACACCGTGATTAATCCATGCACCGCCATCCGAAAAAGAAGACAATCACAGAGAACGAATCAACGGTCCAACGGTTATCCAGGTAATCTACCACCCTGCGAAGGCATAGATATCTTAATACTTGTAGGACACTAATCGTTTATTTGCTTCCATTGTTTATATGAGATTCTCTTGCTGATCGGATCTATATGAATTGATCGACGATCTAGAGATCGCTCCACCATTATCCTATATAGTTATTAGAGCTATTAAGACTGTTTGATCCGTTTATCGAAGTTTTAATCATGTTTAGGTTATGTTCTGATCGTAAAAATTGTACTTTTATTAGATCTGTTTATTATGAAAATCTTTAAGATTTTTAAATCTAGATCTTTTTTTGTTAGCTCTATAGAAAGTCCATGATAAAAACATGATTTTTCTTGTTGATCGATCCCATGACACTAATTTAAGGATTAAAGTTTATGTTTTTAATTTAGGAAAATATTTTTTAGCGATAAAATAAAAATTCATTTTTGTATGTGTTGATGGCGCCACGATGAATTGGCGTCGGTGACGACCACCATCTTTGCAATCGTGCCGTCACAAAAAGGCGATGGGGACGATGATCGCAGCATCTTAACCCTAATATTTTATATTTTAAAATTATTTAGATTTTTGCAAATTGTGTGCAAAAGTCAAGAGATTTTTTTAAAAAAAATTGCAAAGGATTTTTCTGAAAAGATGAGATAAAATTTTAGAAAAGATTTCTAAAATTTTAAAGATTTATTGAATCTTCTAAAATTTAATAAATATATTTTGAATGATTTCTAAAATTCTTGAAGATTGATTAAATTTATTTTTTTAAAGATTTCATAATTTTTTAAAATAAAAAAAGAATTTTTATTTTTCAGGCTGTAATTTAAGTCGGAGTCGACCGACTCGGCTTGAACTGGAGCCGAGGCTCGGCTCGAGCTTGATCCGGCGGCTCGGCTGGCCTATCGGAGCCGGCCTGACTCGGTTCGAGCTTGAGCCCTGTAAGCCTGGGCCAAGGGGCCCGGGCTATTTTTTAAATGTTTTTTTGAGTTTTAAATTGTTTTAAAATCAGGAAAAATTACAGAAAAATAGAGAAAATTATTTTGAAAATTTCGGAAATTATTTTGGGGATTTTGGGACACATTTTAGCTAATATAAGCCAAATAAAATTAATTTATGATGCCAAACTAATATTTATTTTTAATCCTAAACAGCCTAGGGTTGTATGTGATAGTCGGTTTTAATAGGAGCGCACATAAGTGCTGGTCGATCCAAGAAAATAGTTAACACCTTAATTATGAAAATATGTTTGTTGCTATTCTTCGTTAAATGATAGAATTAATTAATGTTGCAAATTACTCCAAACTAGAAATGCTTAGAATGTTGACGAATTTATAAAATGTCTAAACAGATAGTTTTTGTCGATAGCATTCCATGAACAAGTTGAAAGAGCATATGATGATGACTAGGTGGCAGCGTTTTATGACGCGGCACCGCTGAGATGCAGCAGCCATTGAAAGCTAGACGTATTAAAGACCGTTTCACAAATAAAGTCACTAGTAGTCGAAGGATTTCTTTTCTTAATTGCTAGACCAACGTGGTGTACGAGTGCGATAGATATACAGTTATCTATGCACCAAATGACTGCGTGTTATGTGGAGCGATATCTTATGCACTAGATATTTTGTTATCTAGATGCTAAGTAAATTGTGAGATATGTCGTGCAGTAACGACGCTTCAATTATTTGTTTTCCAATTTAAGTAGATCACTTTTAGTTTACAGCTCCAATTCGTCTGTTGAGCGTACAATGCTACTCTAGTTTATCTGTTGAGTGGAGTATGTTGTTCTAGTTTCCTATTGAGCAGGTGTGCTGCTCCAGTCTATATATTGAGCAACAACATTAGACGGTTATGTATGTTTTTTTTATCAAAACAGTTAGTTATCCGGAAAGCGAATATAATGACGTTTTCATGTATGTTTGAATAACTGAAGCTTATGGTTAGCCATTAAGGGTGATAAACCAAGAGCTTTGCTCACGTGTCAGTGAAGTATTCGATGCGCAAGGATTTGTGTACTAAACGCACGCGCACTTCGTTCAAGTTAAGGAAAACAGAAAATTACGTGCCGAAAGTTAGGTGATCTTATATGAGAAGCAAGGTGTCAATAATGAAAAGAGGAACTCACAAAGTGTTTTAACTATAGGTGTCACGCCCCGCTTCCCAGTGTACGAGCAGAGGACGCGACGGGTCAGGCGATGTATTTACTCTGAAGTAAACACGTTAAGCGTATCTAAGCAATATAAAGTAAATATACACAAAAAGAATGACAATAGATGTAATTGAACATCAACTTTATTTATTAAACATTCTTTTTTTAATACAGCTGAAATGTAAATACATGAAAGCAATGCCTAAACAATGGCATAACAGAAATGAAAATGAAATGTACAAGTAAACTAGAGCTCCGGGTCAAAGGCTAGCTGCTTCAAGTCCTCGGTACTGGGCTCGATCTCCAGTGAGTCCGATCCACCATACAACATTCCAAAGAAAGAAGAGAAGGAATGTCATCAGCGACCAATCGTTCGGTAAGTCCCAAAGAATAGGTAGAGACAGAATAGACAGAAGGAGAATGTAACTTTTAAAATTGTATTATATTTTTAACACTGTTATTTGTAGTTTGGTCAGAAGATGCCAGTGTACACGAGAAGAGTCCAACTTTCACCGTGGACTTTGGTAACCCGTAGTACAAGGCTCCGTCGAAAATACCACGGAACAACGACATGAATGTAATTACGTCTTAAATGACCACCTCGTGCCACCTTTAAAATATTCTGTATCAGTCTATCCCTTTATAAACCCCGTAATGTATATTGTATTGATTATATTAATTGTACTAATGGTATTGTATTGTCTTGTAGTAAATAGAAGACTTACCGAAACCATGATATTAGTAAATGGAATGGATGTAAATGGATAGTCATGTAATCAGGATATATCCATGGTTCGGTTCAGTCAATATAGATTGATATAGATTGAATAGACGGATTCATGGATTCATGTTGTATTGTAATTTATACTTGAATCATATTCAAATCAGATTAATTAGATTGAGACTCGGTCTGAGTCAGATACTTAAAAAGAAATTGAAGTCCTGAATTCGTTTTGATGTTATCAGTGACTGCTGCACATGGACAGCAGGATTTGTGTCTTTTTCCAAGACAATTACCGTGTTGATAACACTGTTTGTTAGATTGTCTACCTTAAATAGGGAAGCACCCATATCTCCGGCTCCCTAAGGCTCAAGAGACTGGTCCCGTTTAAACCTATGTTTACTAGGGTCCTTATTGTAATTTAGTATAACTTGAGGGGTTTTATGTAAAAATAGTTTTGGTATAATTTCAAAATATATCTCAAGCATTTAATTATCGTGTTTAGGGTTTTCATAGATGTATATTTTTATAGAAGTGAAATTTCTAGTGAGTAAAGCCTAATTTCATAATATATGGTATTTTGTTGAAATATTGGAATTGTGTTGTATTTGGATGATATTTTCATGTAATAGTGATTTCTTTGATTTAGAAAACTTGGAATATTTATATAATTAAAATATATATTTTGATAATATATATATATATATATATATTTAATGGAAAAAAATTATTTATTTTCTTGTAGAAATCTCATTTTCTAAAGAAATATGCATAAAAATTCCATCGAGATCGAATGCTCCTTTCGAAGGTCTGCATCTCGCTCTACTAGGCCCGAAGACGTGCGATAATCCGCACTATCCCAAATGGGATCCCCAAAAGTGGGTTGTAGATGCGCAATTGCATGGAAATGTTTAATATGTCTTTTTATAGAAATGGTTTTATAAGTTAAAGGTATTTATTTGTAAAGTCGTTTTATCCTATGCCATGTTCCCAAAATTTCCATCGTGCTATATTAGAGATGTGTGTTGTGATGAGATAGGTCATTACCTCGTGAACTATCTAAAGGTAATATTTTGTTTATGTCGGAAATTAAAGTACGTGGTATTTTACTGTAAAACTACGATAAAAATTGCAATATAAATTCTTTTGATGTGAAACTTGTTTAATATGTTTGTTAATATTTATTGAACATGATATGAAAGTTTGGTATTTTCTTGTTTAAGAAAAATAGGATTTTTAAAGAAAAGCCGAATCGGAAGTCGAATTAACTCCGCTTCCGTCGGGTTTTAGTATTTAAGATTTTTAGAATAGAGAAAGAGAAGGGAAGAGGGGACTTACTGGTTTTAAGGAGAGGGGAGAGGTAGGGGAAGAATAAGGAAGCGTCGGAAAGTCGTTTCTTCGCCGGAATCTCCTCGGAATTTCGTCGGAGTTTCGCTCTTCGCTAACTCCACTTGCACACCAAAGAGGACTTGAAAGTTTTTGAGAGTTTTGGTCGGGATTTGTGAGTGAGGATGTGTGAATTTAGGTGTGGTATTTATAGTAAAAACTAGGGTTTGGTGTGTTAAAGAATGCATTTAAAATATGCATTAAAAATTGGTTTAAAGGAATTTTATTGCTCTCTGGAAATGTGCAGAGTATACAAACAGCCTAGGGAAAGTGGGGTAGCTGAAAGGTTGCATGGGTGAAGAGATGGGGGCATTACCGTCGGTTTAGACCGGCGGTGCCGGGCTTTTTGGGGCATTTCATCGGGCCAATACCGATGGAGGGTGTTGGGGTTTAGGCCACGTGTCGGGGTCGTTTGGTATTCTTCAGTGCACATGTTTAAATTTTCTGTGTCTCTTCAGTTTACGTGTAGTGCACGTGTAGACTCTTAGGCTTCTAAAAAGATTAAAAGAATTTTAAATAAAATGAATGTGTGGCTGATGGGATTTGAACTCTAGTGCTATGTCTCAGCAGTGCAAGGTTTTACAATTGAGCTACAAGCTCCTTCTTGCTGTTCAAAAGCAAAACAAACTTATAACTCGTGCTTAGATTTAGGTGTCCCTTTCTGTATTTTGAAAAATTTCGTACAGAAAGTTTAGGGTTGTTATAATAGGAATATGAACAGTTTCGCTCGTCATTGGATTGAGTTGAAACAGTTTATCGCTAAGAGCAGTAATGTTTATGTAAGCGATTCGTATGTCGAATACATATGAGTTTAGTACTGCATTTAGATGTAGATGATTGTCCATTAAATACCTTCCCTACCAGTTAAAACATATTTGGACTTAGAACGGTTAGCTAAACGAAACGCTTTTGTCTCTTATGTGTTTTATGGTTTTACAGATTAACATTTCTATAGATGTCAATGTGATATTATAGATTAGGTCAACAGGTAGTTGGTCGAATTCACCGTTTGGGTTGACTTGACCATGTAGGTTGACTTGAATGGCACTTTGGCCGAATGTCAACTTATCCACCTATAGGCATTGCTTATATGGTTTTGCTACAGAATGTAAAATCATTAAATGTTCATTGTAATTAATTTACTCTAACAAACGCGGTGTTCGCCTCCGAATACAGAGACGCGACCGCGCAGGTCCTTATTGCCTGAATTTGGGGGCAGATGCTATTTGGTTTTATCCGTCCACCTCTCCGAAAATGCCAAGTTGATTTATGACACCATGTATCGGAGGTTTAGACGGATGTGGCCGTTGTAGCAAATTTCGTCAGATTCTCCTCGTTTGAAGGGTTTTTGATTGTGGGGACGCTCTTCCCTGCAGGCGCAAGCCCCTGCTGTTGAAGTCGAAAATTGCACCCCAGTTGACCAAGTCAAAGTCAAAGTCAACCCCAACCCAAGTGGGCCCATGCCCAGGTCGAGTCTGAACATGAAGCGGTCGGCCCTTCCCCATGCCAAAATGAAATCATGTAATAAATAATTTTTATGTAATTTTTTATGCATGAATGTAAACAAAATGGGCAAAAGCCAATTTTTTGTAAGCTCATGGCTTATATGCAAAAAGAAATAGCACATGAGACATGGGATGGGCAAAATGCCATTTTGTAAAGCCCAAGGGGCTATATGTATATGTGTAAGCCTATATAAGGCAAGATGATGATGAATAAAAAAACACTTTCATTCTCTCAAAAACCTAGGGTTTGTGCCTCTTTCCCTTTCCTGAAGGTTCCAAACCTTCTTCTTTCTTTTGAATTAAATCAAGAGTTTTACTCTTCCTTTTTCAAAACTAAGTAGTTTTTCACCACAAAACCCACAAAGAGGAACTCAGATCTCCCATCAGATCTCAAAAAGGAGAGATTTTTATAATCTCCTACTTCTTGATCTTCAAGATCCGGCCAACAAAGGAAGAAGAAGGAGACCCATCTCTAGAAACCCCACTTTGGGGAAGAACTAGGGCTCAAAGGAAGAAGCTCTTCATCAGTTTCAAAACAGCTTAGGAGTTTCATTCCACCCTAATTTCTCTTTCGAGAGTTTCTGGGGCTAAAAGCCTCTTTTTCTCGCCGGCGCCCAAGCACTCGAGTGCCTTGCACTAGAGCGCCCGGCGCTCAAACGCCCAGCGCTCAAGCGGGCAGCGCTAAGCGCCCACGTGCCGACACGTGGCGCGCCTAGCGCTCGAACGCCCAGCGCTCGAACGCCCAGCGCTCAAGCGCAAAGCGCCCATGGGCCGACACATGGCGCGCCTGGAGCTCGAGCGTCCTGCGCTTGAGTGCAAAGCGCCCATGTGCCGACACATGGCGCGCTAGCGCTCGAGCGTCTAGCGCTCAAGAGCCCTGTGCTCAAGCGCAAAGCGCCCACGTGCCGACACGTGGCACGCTAGCGCTCGAGCGCCCACGTGCCGACACGTGGCACGCTAGCACTCGAGCGCCCTGCGCTCAAGCGTAAAGCGCCCACGTGCCGACACGTGGCGCGCCAAGCGCTCAAGCGCCCTGCGCCCACGTGTTGGATACGTGGTTCGCTAGCGCCTAAGCGCATAGCACCTAAGCGCACGGCGCTCAAGGCGCTGGCCCCACGCGTCCTTTAGGTGCTTTTTCCCCTTTTTCATATATGTATACATGTATATATATATAGATACACACACTCCACAACACTATCCCTCCCAAAAAATTTTTGGGCCGGGGCGCTGTCCCACACCCCGCAAGGGGGCTGCTAGCCCCCTTGACCCCCAGCCCGCTATCTGGGTAGCGGGACCCCCGTAAAAACTCTGCGTGGCTCCCGATATATCCAAGCCCCTCCAAAACAAAACACAACACTGCATATTGAGTTCGCATGACTATTTTAACCCGTCAATCGGAGGTTCTTTCGCTCCAAAGGCGAGGGGTAATTAACGGCAGCTTAGTCCGCGGCTGCCGGAGATTCGGATCCGCACAATCATTAAACCCCGGCCTATCCTAGGTAGGGAGAATCTGTAATGCGCCTGACAAGCGCGCGCGCATTTCCATCTCCCATGGGGTGACGAAAAACACCCTACAGATTCTGGCACGCCCGGTGGGACCAATCTCTCCTCCCATATTTCGGGTTAAGCTTTCATGCTAACTCAATTGATATGCATATCAATTGCCTGTAGTAAAATCATGTTTTTTTGTGTGCAGATTAACGTTCTCCAATTGCAATCTTCAGACGCAGCAAAGATGTCTCCAAGGATCAGCTCAGCTCTCGACACAGCTCCCATCTCCTACACGATGAAGATGGACGCCAGGACGGTCCTTCCGGCCAGTCTCGAGCGACAATGGGAGGAGGAGCCGCTACCATTTGGCTCTATCATGTTCGTGTCAACTAACGCCGTCCCAGCTCCCCAAGCCCCGGTGAGAGGCAAACCGGTCTCGAAAGGCAAGAGGCCAAATGTGGTGGTCTCGAAGGCGCCCAAACTCAAACGCAAGTCTGTGGTTGAGCGGCTCTCCTTGGCCCCAGCTGGGGGCAAGGCCATCAACACCAACAAAGCAACAAGGTGTCTCGAGCAAGCTCCGGCGGTGCCCCTGACAACTGCTCGATCGGGTGTCTTCTCTAAGCTCCCCGCTAATCGACTCACGGTGGCTTCCCAGGAAACATGTGCCCGCCAAGCCCTTAAAATTGAGAAACTAAGGCAGAAAAGGCTTAGATATAGAGCCAACAAAAGGGCTAGGGCTCCTGCTAGGCTGAACCTCATGAGGTTCGGGGAACAGGTTTACCCCGCCAAAGATGAGGGGATGGCTGAATGTGTTATCCACACTGTCTACATGGTGGGCACACATCCTAGCGACAACCTGCGTAGCAAAAGCAAGGATGGGGCCACCACATCTCAAATCCAACCTGGTGTGAAAATAGCTGTCACTTCTCAAGACCAGCATCCTCCGGAGGGTGATGAAAATCCTCCCAGTGAGGCTGATAGACAGAGAGAGCCCTCAGTTCATGAGGAGTCGGGCTTGGAAAGCGAAGATGAGCCAACTTTCCATCCTAAGACCGCAGAGAAGCAACTTCTCCAAGAGCTCCGAAGACAGCTCAGAAACAAAGATAAGGAGATGGCCAAGCTCTACTAAAAAATTGACGACTTAACAAATGTCGTCTTACGGCTTACGGCCCAACTTGCCTCTCAGCCACCCAATCAAGCGCAGGGCTCTGCTCGTGAACCGGGAAACGGTGTCCCAAGACAGCCGACGCCTATTCCCTTAAATCCAAAAGTGGGCGGACCGCATGAAAATCAGTCGCATCCTATCTCGGGAAATGTATTGGCTACCGATGACAGTAGCCTGCTAACTCAAGATCAAATCATGGATTTGGTTGCCAACAAAGTCAAAACATTGGTGGCCGAAACCGAAGCGCAAAAAGATATCAGCAGTAGTGGGAGACCATATCCTGCTTAATATGATCTGGAGGAATTTCCTAGCGGCTATGTCATCCCTAAATTCGGAAGATTCGATGGGACGGGAAATGCGAATCAGCACATCGCCCACTTCAAAGCCTCATGCGGAAATACTGGGGGTAACGATGCGCTTCTCCTCCGCCAGTTCGTTAATAGCTTGACCGATGTTGCTTTCGACTGGTACGCGAGCATACCGGATGGCTCCGTTACTACTTTCGTCCAAATGGAATCTTTGTTTCGATAAAGGTTCATGAGCGTCAGCGATAAGATCACCATTACCGAGCTCGTAAGGACCAAGCCCAAGAACAACGAAAGCATCACGGATTTTATAACCCAATGGCGCAATCTCTCCGTCAAATGTGAACCGCCGATAGATCAGGACCAATCTGTCAGTCTCCTTGTCGGAAATCTCAACAATTGGATGTCCCCGTTTCTATGTACCGCGGGTCTCAAAACATTCCAAGAGCTGACCAGGAAAGTTCAGATGCTGGAGCGCTCAAAGCAGGAGTCCTCCTCGGATTCCCAAAATAACAATAGGTCCTGAAGAAACCAAAAGGACGATAATCGCAAAGGCAGAAATTCCGACGATTCTGAATCTTTCAATACTTCGGCTAACCGAAATAAGTAAGGGATGAGCGGGCCTAATGCCAACCAGCCTCGGAAGCCAGTGTTCGGAGAGGGAGGAGAATCTCCACTCAAAGAGAAGCTAGATAAGGTCTATTCCTTCAGGAGGGACAAAATCTGCAAAATATTCAAAGACGCCCTGAGGAACGGTCTACAACTGCCAGAGTCAAAAAGACCGCAGGAAGCGAATATGACCGACGACCCCAAATACTGCCCCTATCACGGAGTGATAGGTCATGCCATTGAGAACTGTTTCGTCTTCAAAGATTGGGTCGAAAAGCAATACAAGGCAGGTAAGATAGAACTGTCTAAAGGCGTTTTAACAAACAATCCAGCTGCGACCGCCAATTTCATACAAACGGAGACCGAAGTTCTTCGTCAAACCGATTCTCTCAGACATCTGCCTTTCTCTGAAAACAATCGACCATCAAGTCATTAAACTGGGAACAATCGACCACCACGTCATTAAACTAGGAACAATAGGACCACCACATCGTTAAACTGGGAACAATCGACCTCTAAGTCGTTAAACAGGGAATGTAAAAAAAAATATATATATAAATAAACAAAAAATGTGTAAATAAAATAAAAATAATAAAAAGCCAAAATGATAGGGCAACTCGCAATAAAAATCAGCGAGTAAAAATAAAGAGGAAAATAAACAGCCGAAATGATGGGGCATCCGCGAATAAAAGCCGAAATGATAGGGCAATCGCGATCTTCGCGATAAAAAAAGCTAAAATGATAGAGCAATCGCGGTAAAACAAAAACAAAAACAAAAAAAAATAAAACAACGGCGAATGATGAGTCGCTCCTGGTACCATATTCCAGTGCAGCGATGTAGACGCCAACAAAAATCCAATCTTTCAAAATTCCCTCGGCCCTACGGTTGGTCCCCATGCTGAACACCGTATACAATCCACAGGCTCAAATAATTCTCATCATACCCATGCCCCACAGCAATCACCAGTTACGCGGCTGGTCTCCGTCCGTGGAATTATGCTCCACTGGAAAGACCCACTCATGTGTCCTCACGATACATGAGGAGAACAAACCTTCGTGGGATCCTTACTGTAGGGTTCCTAGGCACACTCAAGAGGTTCCACAAGGCATCAACCATGCCAAATTCAAATTTTCCGGTGCCGAGAAACCCTAAACTAGATCGTTAACTAGAGATTAAGCGAAACAACAAGCTAGCAAACAACTTTGCTACTAAGTGAATGGGAATACAACCTTTGTAGATCCGGTCCTCCACTTCTTTAGCTCCGTGTTGACGTCCCTCTGCTGCGATCATCGGGATCTCGGACTCTAGCGATGGTTTCGTCGGAGAAATGAGCGGGCTAGGTTGTTGACTTCGAGGCCGAAGATGATCTACGTCGGGGAGACTCAAACTCAAGCTATTCCTTCACTTGGTCAAAAACTTTGTGAAGAGAACACCCTATACTACATGGCAAGTAGTAGAGGATGAAGAAATAGGAAGTGGGTTCACTTTAGAATTGGATTTCTCACTCTTTGTCTCATGGCACCATTGGAGGTAGCAAGCTTTCTTGAAGCTTGATGAAGATGAAGAAGAAGAAAGAATAAAAAAGATAATGAATCCAAATGAAACTAATCCTTTTAATTATGGCACCATGGTTGAGTTAAGCTCTCATGCTTAACTCATGTAGAGAATTAACCAAAGCATTAGGTTAAGGGTTGGGTTAACTAATATCCTATACAAATGACAAAAAGGGTTGACTTTGTCAATGTTTATCAAGCCATGAAGCTTGATAACTTTGACCAAAGTCTCACTACTTTTGTTATTTGTTAGGAAATTAGTAAACCCTAATTTAACCTTGATTTGGTATAGGTCTCATACACACAACTTGTATGTATCATCAAGCATGATACAAACTTGTACACTTGCATATATCACATATAAACAATGTGCATATTCAAGTGAGAAAATCAATCTTAAGTGAACCAATACTAGTTAATGTAAAGTAATATATCAAATATATAATTATACATTAAATCATTAAATCAACACTTGATTTAACGATCCGGTCATATTGCATATAACCGACTAATATCAATAGTAACAACTTATCGATTCAACACTTGATCCGATAACCCGTCTATATCGCATATAACCGATTAATGTCACAAATCGCGAGAATAGAATTTAGTATCACATACTGGTATTATTCTCGGTCCCGCAAATATCTCATATGCGCTCCTATTTCGTTTTGCTTGAGCCAGGAAACCCCTGTGTAGGACTCTAAAGACTCGTCAATACGTCGGCAGTAGGTGATGATCATATCAAACACCCACAAGCCGCAAGCGGTCTGCTCAACGTAACGGCCACCTGGGTATTGAGCGATCAGAAGATCAACGAGCAAGCCCGCTCACACTCCTGTGAATCCAACCAGTAACACTACCGTACAGTCCGGTCTGTTCGTCTGATATGTCGCATATCTTGTCTAGGGGTGGTAAACGTAAGACCCCAATAACTCGATAAGTCGTGTCGATATGAGGCTCATAACGGGTCGAGAAACTACTGGTAACACTTACCAGTAAATCCCTAAAGCAGCCTTGGCCAAGGACTTCCTGTTATAGCCAATCGAGCATAGCGCAACATCAACTCCCTATACCGGGAGAGACGAAACCCCTCCTATCGCTCATTGCCTCCATGTGACTCGGGACTGTACCCAAAAACCACCGTTTTGCATGCCCTCTTGGACGTGGTAAGGTGGAAATCAAAGCACAGTGGGAATCACACAAGACTCTATGACGATCTCGGGTCTACAGACTAACCTGCACCAGTGTCACCAGAGAACTGCCATCTGACGTAAGGTATAATACCATCTGGGAGTTCTCGGCGAGTCCGTCCAGTGTACCCAGTCTCCACTGAGCACCCGTATATCATCTCTGATGTCAAACACCAATGGATATGGGATCATCCATCGCCCATCTATATGGGTCGAGAAGCTACACGCTAGTCTACTCTGGTATATCGATGCCCCGTCTCGATACACCCACGACTAGGGACATTGAAGGATGTACTTATGGACTACCACGTCCCCACTAGTATGATCCGCATCATAGTCCATGTAGTCAAGTACACATCCTAAGGGCTTTACCAACATGTAACAGAGAGACTATCAGTGTACACGTTAAGGTAAAGAGTAACCAGATATCATACTATCATAGCGAGCAAGAAAGTCATCCCTATATATGTCCAAGCATCCACTACAATATACCTCCTATGTATATTAATGGCCTCTAGGGCATACATATAACTAACAATCTCCCAGTTGCACTAGGGCCATTTGATAGCAGTGGTTGCAGTATCTCATACTCAACCATCCCATAAAAGTCTCTCTCTGGGAAAAGGCCTTTGTTAGTGGATCCGCCTTGTTGTCCTCTGAGTCTACTCTCCTAACCTCGATCCCCTGGAGATCAACCATCTCCACGATCAGGTGATACTGCCTAAGAATATGTCTGGATCACTGATGGGACGGGCGTTCTTTGGCATAAGCCACAACTCCATTGTCACACAATGGGAGGAACGAAGTTTATCTTATGAACTAATATGAACCCAGACTTCCTCTTTGGTAGCATCTTTGGTAACGATGTATCTTGCCTTTAATCGTCTAGTATACCACGGTATCTAGCTTGGAACTCTTCCAACATACCGTCCCTTTACTGAGGGTAAAGACAATGCCTGCGATTGACATTCAGTCGTCCTTATCACCCTGGAACCTTTCCAGTAATTCTCCCCAGGATCAATTGATACCATCTCACTACAACTAGTGAGTATCCTAACATCCAATTAGATCTATCTCATAGATCCAAAACCCAGGATTTAGAAGATATCACTTTGATCCTTTATGGAGAATCCTAGTGATAAGCGGAGATTGACCGAGCGTAGCATAGGAAACTCCTTCCCTATCAAGAGTATGTCATCCACGTACTCTACGAGGATCACCAGTATACTCCCTACTACCTTTTTGTATATACAAGGTTCATCTACCATTTTGATGATGTCAAACTCTTCAACTAACTCATCAAAACAGATGTTCCAACTCCGCGATGCCTGCTTTATCACATAAAACATCTCGCACACGTTTCCACTGCTCCCACTGTCTACGAAGCCCTCTGACTGTGTACTTACAGACTCTCTCTTCTAAAACATTATTTAGAAAAGCAGTCACGACACCCAACCGCCAGATATCGTAGTCATGGTATGTAGCCGTGGCAAGTAGGATCTGGATGGACTTAAGCATAGCTACTTAGAAAAGGTTTCATTATAATCCATACCTAGTCAATGATGCAAACCTTTACTAAGTCTAGCTTTGAAAGTCTTAACTTTTCCATGTACACCAAGTAATCTTCTCAAGATATACTTGCTCCTGATGGGGATTTAACCCTTCAGATAAAGCAACCAAAGTCTATACTTTGTTGGTGTACAAGGATTCCATCTCAGATCGAAAAGCATCTAGCCATTCTTACAGAGTCCTACTCCTGATGGCCAGCTCGAAACTAGTTAGGTCATCATCCCATGATGCAATCCTTGCTCCCACTGTCATAGAGAAATCGAGGTATCTCTCAGGTGGGTGAGGAAACCTACTAGATCGGCGGAGAGGCTGAGGTTCGTTTGTTGCTATTGAATCCTTTGGTTCTACCAAATCATGAGTTGCAGTTTGTATAGATGGAACTCTTTCCAGTTCTACCTCATGACCACTAATTTCTTCACAAGAAATTCCCTTTCACAAAGGTGGCATGCTGAGTAACAAAACTCTTTTGTTCCTCGGTTAGGTAGAAGATATTCCCTTGCGTATGCCTGGGATATCTAACAAACTTCTACAGATCTGACTTTGCCTCGAGCTTGTCCGGATTATGCTTTTTAGACATAGGCCGGACAATCCCAAATCTTAACTGTCTTAAGAGATGGGCTCTTCCCTTTCCATATCTCATATGAAGTGGTAGGCAGCTGATTTGATCGGAACCCTATTCAATAGGTATGCAACTTCATAAGTGCATAACTCCCTAAAAGGAAATAGGAAACTCAGTAGTACTCATCATAGAGCACACTATATCACATAGGGTGGTATTGCTCCGCCCCGATATACCATCGTGCTATGGTGTATACGGAGGAGTAATGCTGAGAGAGAATCTTATTCTTAGAATAGTCCAGGAATCCCGTGCTTAAGTATTCTCCTCCCTGATCACATCAAAAGACATAATACTTATACCCGTTGTTGGTTCTCTACTTCTAACTTATATTCTGTGAATATCTCAAAAGGTTCGGACTTGTGTTTCAACAGGAACATATGTCTGAATCTTGAGAGATCATCAGAGAAGGTAATGAAGTACAAAGAACCGGTCTAGGCATGTGTAGACAGGGAATCTTCATACATCAATATGTATCATCCCAAGAGTTCACTAACTCTTTCTCTATTTCCAATAAACAGAGCTATGGTCATCTTATCTCTGTGACATGACTGGCAAGTTTCACAAGATGTAAATTCAAACTAATTTAAATATGCATCTTAATGTAACTTCAGCTAGTCGGGTCGCATTGATATGACCTAGTCTACAATGCCTCAAGAAGGATTCGTTCATTTCTGAACTCTTCCTCTTGTGTGTGTTCTGTATACTAAGAACCGTAGTTTGATTTAGAACATTAATACTTTTAGATAACGTGCCTGAACCGATCAATTCTTGATATAGGAAATGTTCAAAACATTATCCAATCAATACAAAATTATATCCTTCTTTACTAATAAAGAGACTGATATGATTTTGTATATCAGGTTCGGTATCTAATAACATTTGTTCAGAATCAATGTATTCTGGTAATACAGGGTGACAGTGACCAACAGACTTAGCTGCAACACTTGCACCGTTTTCTGCCTCATAAAACTTATCACCCGATCTCAGTTCTCTACCTTTCTGTAGCCCATGTAATATATTACATATCTAGGATCCTGATCCGGTATCAGATACCCAGGACGCAGAGGATACTGAGAAACAGTTCTGTGTAATGAACACACCCGAAGATGATGCATCGGTTTGCACTTTCTTCGTTTGGGCGGCACGGGAATTCTGGTAATCCCCAATTTCCTGCTCTGTCTTATAACAATTATAAGTTGGAGCGGGACCAACGTTCCCCAGCTCAGTATAACAAGCGGGTTCGGTCAATATATCCGTTTTATTATCTTGATTAAGGCGTGACATGGTCGCTACCTGGAGAGAGAGAGAAGAAAACACTCTGCGTGCGCTCTAGCAAGATTAGATTGGTTATTATTTTATCTAATCAGGATGGCTCCCACTGTTTTTATCAAATCTTCCTTCAAACCCTAAAAGGAAAGACTAGCCGGGATTAATTACACGCTACAAGTTCGCCAATCTTTCAGCCAGGCCAGTGTTGGTACTTTGAGGGAGGTTCCCCGTGCTTTCGCATGGACCTAATTAAAGTAAACCTCGTTTTCCCAGAGGCGTAACCCCGTTGACACCTTTCTAGACACCTACTTGATCGGCTAATTGTAATGTGTAAAACTCTCCCAGGAGTAACAATTACTCGCAGTGGGTATCGGGATCCAACTATCTCATAGAAGGTATGCAATCTCATTGAAAATTTCAACACTTGAAATTCCCGATAATATTTTGCCCCAAACGATCTATGACCTTGACAAGGTCAACAAACCATAGACCGTAAGTCAAGTTCAACCCGTCATTTCTTGATTGAATCAAACCCACCTGCACGACCCTTGACAAGGTCAACAAGGCCGTACGACTACCCTAAAACAATCTGCATCATATGCATAAGCAGATAAATACTGGTTAGCTACCGCACACTGCGCCTTGACAAGGTCAACAAACGCAGCATGAATACTAAGCAGGATTTATCTGAAATGACGGAGGGCTACGAAAGGTTTTTCTGAAAACCTATTGCGTAATGAACTTGATATCGTTGTAGAATCAAATGATTTTAAAATAGAGTGCTTTTGAGGCTTTTACTAGTTTCGCTAAAGGGGTCAGTCCCGGTGAAGGGATCGTCGGCCCTTTCTTCATCGAATAAGGTGCAGGATATATCAAATATACCGCTGTGCAAAGCATAAACTATAGAAGCAATCAAAAGACAAACCGAGGATTGTACAATCTGCCAGTTATTGCTAAAGGGGTCACTCCCGGTGAAGGAATCTCGGCCCTTTCCTTATCGAATAAGGTGCAGGATGTTCTACAAGGAACACCATGATGCAAAGCAAGAACTGTAGCTACCCGTTTTTGAAAATTTTGATTCCACAACATCTTAGGTTTCTTTTCTTTCATTAATCACATTAATGAATTCCCATCATTTAAGTCACCTAAACATCACAGATAAATACGACGTATACTTATGCCATCCGCATTCGCCTCGATTTCCCGTCTGCACCGTTAGGTTAGGTAACTAACGGCAGAGCGGGGCAGGGCTAGCGCGGGTGTAAAACATAAGTAATGTCTATATAATATATCATATATACTATATACAATATCTATCTCAATATATCAAATGATCACATCACAGATATCGCAGCAGAAGAAACATACGAAATATCGGATATCCTAGGTCGTCCGTGTTTTCAATATGAGCCTGTATAAAACACGGATTCCACGGTCGCGATGGATAGCCAAACCTACACCCCTAGACCCCTACTAGAGCGGCAAGCAACCCTACCAGTTCTAGAGTTAGGAGACCCGGACTCGACTCCTCGAGTTGGTCTCCCACTGGACTCTAGAACCCGGTTACCTGTGCTCTCCTCCTTGGGTCTATCCTAGTGCGGAAAAGTAAATAATATACAAATGGTGACAGCAACCTCAACCCGGAAGTGCCCCAATAAAAGAATATTACATACAATTAAATTTACATGAATGAAAATAAAAACTCTCATCTCACATAAAAAACCCCGGCTATTCAAAACGCGACGATCCAATATAACATATTCAGCAACACATAACATCACATGTCATCAACGTAAGTAAATATGCGCATACCAATTGTCGTTGACATATAGCAACGAAACCGGCGATATCACATATTACACTTACGGCCACAGAAAAAAAGTGTAAAACTACAACAGTTGGAATCCGCAACCCCTTTAGACATTGCATGCCTAACCAAATGAATTCCTTAGACATCGCATGCCTAACAATTATAAACCCCGCATTTTAGTCTCATTATCGAAAACTCTTTTCAATATCAAGTCGGGGAATTCAGCAAGATTCCTGACATCCTGATCGAATGCTCGTCGCAAACTTTAATAGACGGCCGCACCGCCGGTTGCCGTCGACGAAGTGCACCAAGGCGGAACACCGCTGCCGCGAGCACCCGAACGGATGCTTTCGGCGACGGGGTTCTCCTACAGTCACTTGGTCGGGGCTATGGGGCGTGGCTGTCTATTAAGTTTACCCGGAGAGTATCCGCGTACGCAACGTGATTGCAACGGACTTTTGATCACATTAAAATTCCGTGGCAACCGATCAAGTGAGACTAAACTGCTAGATTTATAACATTCATTTAGTTATCTCAAAACTATTTGTGGATTCCAAATATTGTATCACATTCCAGATAAATAGAAAATGTTAACTTTCCGATCGAACAATCAAACACCCAAGTTTTCCCGAAACAGCTCAACTCTTGAAATAAGTTCAAAAACATCTATTTCATGCCACAGTACCAACGGTCCAGCCGTAGAATGGTCAAGCCAACGCCTCACATGTGGCACGCCATACTGCCCCAAACCCTAAGGTTCAAAGGGCAGTTCAAGACGGTCACATAATCGAGTTAAGATTTGTTGTCTTCTAGAGGGACCATCGAGTTACTTGCACTACTTTGAACATTCTTAAACTACGGAAAAATCCAACACTTGGAAATTTCCCCGACAGGGGAAAAATTGGATATTTATATCCGGTCGAACTTTTTAACATATTCTAAATTATCCGGAAAAACACATAGACAAAGTTAAATAATCCGATCGAATTATCGAATCCCCAAAACAACCCAGAAAAACTCAACTGTTGAGTATCAATTAAAAATTCACATAAAATACAGCATGTACAGACGGACATTACTGTTGAAAGAACGTGGCAGAATTCACCAATATGCCGAGGAACTGCCGCCGAACCCAGGGTGGGGCCGCGGTTCCGTGGCGCAATAATCGATTTGGGATCATGTGCTTCACAGTAACTCTTAAAAAACCCTGCTGAATTTTTTGACAATTTTTAATTAGGAAAAATCCACTGTTTCAGAAAATGTACAGAGAGGGTTAAAAGTTAGGGTTTCGGGGTTCGATCGGATTTCTAACATCATCTACACTTCGCCTAAAGCTCTAGCAAGTCTCTGATACCACTGTAGGGTTCCTAGGCACACTCAAGAGGTTCTACAGGGCATCAACCATGCCAAATTCAAATTTTCCGGTGCCGAGAAACCCTAAACTAGATCGTTAACTAGAGATTAGGCGAAACAACAAGCTAGCAAACAACTTTGCTACTAAGTGAATGGGAATACAACCTTTGTAGATCCGGTCCTCCACTTCTTTAGCTCCGTGTTGACATCCCTCCGCTGCGATCATCGGGATCCCGGACTCTAGCGATGGTTTCGTCGGAGAAATGAGTGGGCTAGGTCGTTGACTTCTAGGCCGAAGATGATCTACGTTGGGGAGACTCAAACTCAAGCTATTCCTTCACTTGGTCAAAAACTTTGTGAAGAGAACACCCTATACTACATGGCAAGTAGTAGAGGATGAAGAAATAGGAAGTGGGTTCACTTTAGAATTGGATTTCTCACTCTTTGTCTCATGGCACCATTGGAGGCAGCAAGCTTTCTTGAAGCTTGATGAAGATGAAGAAGAAGAAAGAATAAAAAAGATAATGAATCCAAATGAAACTAATCCTTTTAATTATGGCACCATGGTTGAGTTAAGCTCTCATGCTTAACTCATGTAGAGAATTAACCAGAGCATTAGGTTAAGGGTTGGGTTAACTAATATCCTATACAAATGACAAAAAGGGTTGACTTTGTCAATATTTATCAAGCTTCATGAAGCTTGATAACTTTGACCAAAGTCTCACTACTTTTGTTATTTGTTAGGAAATTAGTAAACCCTAATTTAACCTTGATTTGGTATAGGTCTCATACACACAACTTGTATATATCATCAAGCATGATACAAACTTGTACACTTGCATATATCACATATAAACAATGTGCACATTCAAGTGAGAAAATCAATCTTAAGTGAACCAATACTAATTAATGTAAAGTAATATATCAAATATATAATTATACATTAAATCATTAAATCAACACTTGATTTAACGATCCGGTCATATTGCATATAACCGACTAATATCAGTAGTAACAACTTATCGAATCAACACTTGATCCGATAACCCAGCTATATTGCATATAACCGATTAATGTCACAAATCGCGAGAATAGAATTTAGTATCACATACTGGTATTATTCTCGGTCCCGCACATATCTGATATGCGCTCCTATTTCGTTTCGCTTGAGCCAGAAAACCCCTGTGTAGGACTCTAAAGACTCGTCAATACGCCGGCAGTAGGTGATGATCATATCAAACACCCACAAGCCGCAAGCGGTCTGCTAAACGTAACGGCCACCCGGGTATTGAGCGATCAGAAGATCAACGAGCAAGCCCGCTCACACTCCTATGAATCCAACCAGTAACACTACCGTACAGTCCGGTCTGTTCGTCTGATATGTCGCATATCTTGTCTAGGGGTGGTAAACGTAAGACCCCAATAACTCGATAAGTCGTGTCGATATGAGGCTCATAACGGGTCGAGAAACTACTGGTAACACTTACCAATAAATCCCTAAAGCAGCCTTGGCCAAGGACTTCCTGTTATAGCCAATCGAGCACAGCGCAACATCAACTCCCTATACCGGGAGAGACGAAACCCCTCCTATCGCTCATTGCCTCCATGTGACTCGAGATTGTACCCAAAAACCACCGTTTTGCACGCCCTCTTGGACGTGGTAAGGTGGAAATCCAAGCACAGTGGGAATCACACAAGACTCTATGACGATCTCGGGTTTACAGACTAACCTGCACCAGTGTCACCAGAGAACTGCCATCTGACGTAAGGTATAATACCATCTGGGAGTTCTCGGCGAGTCCGTCCAGTGTACCCAGTCTCCACTGAGCACCCGTATATCATCTCTGATGTCAAACACCAATGGATATGGGATCATCCATCGCCCATCTATATGGGTCGAGAAGCTACACGCTAGTCTACTCTGTTATATCGATGCCCCGTCTCGATACACCCACAACTAGGGACATTGAAGGATGTACTTATGGACTACCACGTCCCCACTAGTATGATCCGCATATAGTCCAGGTTGTCAAGTACACATTCTAAGGGCTTTACCAACATGTAACAGAGAGACTATCAGTGTACACGTTAAGGTAAAGAGTAACCAGATAGCATACTATCATATCGAGCAAGAAAGTCATCCCTATATATGTCCAAGCATCCACTACAATATACATCCTATGTATAGTAATGGCCTCTAGGGCATACATATAACTAACACTTACGACTCACAAAGGAAAAACACACTTGGGGGTCCTCACGACTCCTAAGGAGAAAATGCACCTACGGGATCCTTACGACTCGTAGGAAGAAAATGCTTTTATGGGACCCTTACGGCCCATAAAATTGAAAAGACTTAGGTGATAGGGATCTAAACCTGTCTCTTAAGCCATCGCTCCCCGATCCCCAAGTGGTGAATGATGAGTCGCTCCTGGTACCATATTCGAGTGCAGCGATGCAGACGCCAACCAAATTCTAAATCCCATACCCCAATGGCGAATGATGAGTCGCTCCTGGTACCATATTCCAGTGCAGCGATACAGACGCCAACCAAATTCCAAATTCCAAACCCCCAAGTGGCGAATGATGAGTCGCTCCTGGTACCATATTCCAGTGCAGCGATGCAGACGCCAGCCAAAATCCAAATCCCCAAGTGGCGAATGATGAGTCGCTCCTGGTACCATATTCCAGCGCAACGATACAGACGCCAGCCAAATTCTAAATCCCAACGGCGAATGATGAGTCGCTCCTGGTACCATATTCCAGTGCAGCGATGCAGACGCCAACAAAGTCCCAAAATGTTTTTGGCCCTACGGTCTGGATCACACATCCTGCAAAATCGTATACAATCCACGGGCGTAAAACGATCCCAGTCTCTCCCAAGTCCTACTGGTGAGACCACATTCAAAGTCCCACCAAAAATAAAAAAAATAATAATAAAAAAAATGATATGTCCACAAGCAAAATGGGCACGGATAAAAACCCGAAACGGCGCCGTGAGTAAAAACAGCAGGACTGCCGGCGAGTTTGTGAAAACCCGAAAGGGCGCAAACTCGTAAAAATAAAAGAGATGAAATGCACTCGCAAAGTCTTCTCGACTTTGTGAGGAGAAAATTCCCACGTGAGATCCTTACGACTCATAAAGGAGCAACACACTTAGGAGTCCCCATGACTCCTATGGAGAAAATACACCTACGAGATCCTTTCGACTCGTAGGGAGAAAATGCTTTTATGGGACCCTTACGGCCCATAAAATTGAAAAGCCTTAGGTGATAGGGATCTAAACCTGTCTCCTAAGCCACCAATTCCTAAATCCTTCTGGGGAAAATGATGAGTTGCTCGTGGAATTATTCCAATGCAGCAATGCAGATGCCAAACAAAATCCAATTCCCAAATTCTCCCAGGGCAAATGATGAGTTGCACTTGGCATTATTCCAGTGCAGGAATGCAGATGCCAAACAAAAACCAATTCCCAAATCCTTCCGGGGCAAATGATGAGTTGCTCCTGGCATTATTCCAGTGCAGCAATGCAGATGCCGACAAAAAAACCAATCCCAAAATCCTCTCAAAGACAGATGATGATTCGCTCCTGGTACCATATTCCAGTATAGCGATGTTGATGTCAACACAAATCATAATCAACAAGTCAACTTCAACTCCAACACCGCAGAAAGCGGAGTGAGTCAGAATCCAACCTCGACACCGCAAGAAGCGGAGCAAGTCAAGTTCACCCCTGACACTGCAGGAAGCAGAGCAAGTCAAATAGAGCGTCGACCGTCCATGTCGTAAAAAGGGCAGTGCAGGCTTCCCACAAATCGGAAACCAAATCGCTCCGGATCAGAGCGTCGACCGTCCATGTCGCAAAACGGGCAGTGCAGGATTCCCACAAATTGGGAACCAAATCGCTCTGGGTCAGAGCGTCGACCGTCCATGTCGCAAAACGGGCAGTGCAGGCTTCCCACAAATCGGGAACCAAATCGCTCCGGATCAGAGCGTCGACCGTCCATGTCGCAAAACGGGCAGTGCGGGCTTCCCACAAATCGGGAACCAAATCGCTCCGAATCAGAGCGTCGACCATCCATGTCGCAAAAATGGCAGTGCAGGCTTCCTACAAAGCAGGGAACCAAATCGCTCCGGATCAGAGCGTCGACCGTCCATGTCGCAAAAATGTCAGTGCAGGCTTCCCACAAATCGGGAACCAAATCGCTCCGTATCAGAGCGTCGACCGTCCATGTCGCAAAAAGGGCAGTGCAGGCTTCCCATAAATCGGGAACCAAATCGCTTCGGGTCAGAGCGTCGACCGTCCATGTCGCAAAACGGGCAGTGCAGGCTTCCCACAAATCGGGAATCAAATCGCTCCGGATCAGAGCGTCGACCGTCCATGTCGCAAAACGGGCAGTGCAGGCTTCCCACAAATCGGGAACCAAATCGCTCCGGATCAGAGCGTCGACCGTCCTTGTCGCAAAACGGGAAGGTTAGGCTTCCCATAAATCGGGAACCAAATTGCTCAGGCTTCCCACAAATCGGGAATCAAATCGCTCTAGATCAGAGCGTCGACCGTCCATGTCACAAAACGGGCAATGCAGGCTTCCCACAAATCGGGAACCAAATTGCTCCGGATCAGAGCGTCGACCGTCCATGTCGCAAAACGGGCAGTGCAGGCTTCCCACAAATCGGGAACCAAATCGCTCCGGATTAGAGCGTCGACCGTCCATGTCGCAAAAAGGGTAGTGCAGGCTTCCTACAAAGCAGGGAACCAAATCGCTCCGGATCAGAGCGTCGACCGTCCATGTCGCAAAATTGGCAGTGCAGGCTTCCCTCAAATCGGGAACCAAATCGCTCCGTATCAGAGCGTCGACCGTCCATGTCACAAAAATGGCAGTGCAGGCTTCCTACAAAGCAGGGAACCAAATCGTTCCGGATCAGAGCGTCGACCGTCTATGTCGCAAAAATGGCAGTGCAGGCTTCCCACAAATCGGGAACCAAATCGCTCCGTATCAGAGCGTCGACCGTCCATGTCGCAAAAATGGCAGTGCAGGCTTCCTACAAAGCAGGAACCAGATCACTCCGGGCCAGGAAAACGTCTACTACGGACACTCTGTCTCGGAGACGCATCAAGCGTCGACCGTCCATGTCGTAAAAAGGGCAGTGCAGGCTTCCTACAAAGCAGGAACCAGATCACTTCGGGCTAGGGAAACGTCTACTACGAACACTCCGTCTCGGAGACGCGTCAAGCGTCGACCGTCCATGTCGTAAAAAGGGCAGTGCATCCCAAAAAGTGGGAAACAAAGCAAGTCGTCTCCACGCAAAAGAAGATCCATCAATTTCATGCACACGACTCACATATGTGGTGTGTATTTATTGATGGGGGCACTTTGTTGAAGTCGAAAATTGCACCGCGGTTGACCAAGTCAAAGTAAAAGTCAACCCCAACCCAAGTGGGCCTATGCCCAGGTCGAGTCCGAACATGAAGCAGTCGGCCCTCCCCCATGCCAAAATGAAATCATATAATAAATAATTTTTATGTAATTTTTTATGCATGAATGTAAACAAAATGGGTATAAAGCCAAATTTTTGTAAGCCCATGGCTTATGTGCAAAACGAAATAGTACATGAGACATGGGATGGGCAAAATGCCATTTTATAAAGCCCAAGGGGCTATATGTATATATGTAAGCCTATATAAGGCAACATGATGATGAATAAAAAAACACTTTTCATTCTCTCAAAAACCTAGGGTTTGTGCCTCTTTCCCCTTCCTGAAGGTTCCAAACCTTCTTCTTCCTTTTGAATTAAATCAAGAGTTTTACTCTTCCTTTTTCAAAACTAAGTAGTTTTCCACCACAAAACCCACAAAGAGGAACTCAGATCTCCCATCAGATCTCAAAAAGGAGAGATTTTTAAAATCTCCTACTTCTTGATCTTCAAGATCCGGCCAACAAAGGAAGAAGAAGGAGACCCATCTCCAGAAACCCTACTTTGGGGAAGAACTAGGGCTCAAAAGGAAAAGCCCTTCATCAGTTTCAAAACAGCTTAGGAGTTTCACTCCACCCTAATTTCTCTTTCGAGAGTTTCTGGGGCTAAAAGCCTCTTTTTTCGCCGGCGCCCAAGCACTCGAGCGCCTTGCGCTAGAGCGTCCGGCGCTCAAACACCCAGCGCCCACATGCGGACACGTGGTGCGCTAGCGCTCGAGCGCCCTTCGCTCAAGCGCCAAGCGCCAAGCGCCCACGTGCCGACACGTGGCGCGCTCACGCTCGAGCGCCCAGCGCTCAAGCGCAAAACGCCAACGGGCCGACACGTGGCGCGCTAGCGCCCCAGCGCTCGAGCGCCCAGCGCTCAAGCGCAAAGCGCCCACGTGCCGACACGTGGCGCGCTAGCGCTCGAGCGCCTAGCGCTCGAGCGTCCTGCGCTCAAGCGCAAAGCGCCCACATGCCGACACGTGGCGCGCTAGCGCTCGAGCGCCTAGCGCTCGAGCGCCCTGCGCTCAAGCGCAAAGCGCCCACGTGGCGCGCCGAACGCTCAAGCGCCCTGTGCCCACGTGTCGGATACGTGGTGCGCTAGCGCCTAAGCGCACAGCACCTAAGCGCACAGCGCTCAAAGCGCTGGCCCCACGCATCCTTTGGGCGCTTTTTCCCTTTTTTCATATATGTATACATGTATATATATAGATACACACACGCCACGTGCTCCTAATTCTAGCCCCCTTGACCTCCAGCCCGCTATCCGGGTAGCGGGACCCCCGTAAAAACTCTGCGTGGATCCCGATATATCCAAGCCCCTCCAAAACAAAACAGAACACTGCACATTGAGTTCGCATGAACATTTTAACCCGTCAATCGGAGGTTCCCTCGCTCCAAAGGCGAGGGGTAATTAACGGTAGCTTAGTCCGCGGCTGCCGGAGATTCGGATCTCCATAATCATTAAACCCCGGCCTACCCTAGGCAGGGAGAATCTGTAATGCGACTGACAAGCGCGCGTGCATTCCTATCTCAATAGGGTGATGAAAAACACCCTACACCTGCAGTTAATTACGCTACCGCATCGCGGTAACAATTTTCTCCTTCTCCAGATGGTCACTTCGTGTCATGTATGTTTGTTTTATTTTTGGTTTCCCGTGGATTGTATACGGAGACTAATTTATGTTGTCGCCCATAGGGCGTGGATTAGTCCAAATCCGTATTTTCTTAGATTTGGGTTTTGGTTTGGGTTTAAGGATCGTTAATCTCATTTGAGACTAAGATCAACTTAAACGTTTGTTAAGCATACGTTAGTCTAATTTTAGACTAAGATCTTCTTAACAGGACCATTTAGATCCAAAAAATAAGCATTTGGACTCTATTGTTTTAGTTTAGGGACATTGCGGTCTAGTTTAAAGACGTCATAGTCTATAATAGTTAAAGACATCATAGTCTATGAGTTTAAAGACCTCACAGTCTATAGTAGTTTAGAGACATCATAGTCTGTAAAATTTAAGGACATTATAGTCCATGAGTTTAAGGATCCTACAGTCCATAAAATTTAAGGACATCATAGTCCATGAGTTTAAGGATCCCACAGTCCATGGTATGTCTGGTTGTCGGGACTAGTCACCTCTCTAAAGACGTTGAAGGATTAAACCGACAAATATCAGAAGAGTGAAGAGATTTACCCTTGAACCAATATTGATTGGGAGATCTGTAGTCCAATTTGGGACTAAAATCAAAGATTTATGAGCACATGGGCTCAATTAATCTGAATAATTCGTAGATGGACAACCTCTAGGCTGTTGAATCTGCTCATTAGGCAAGCAAGCGCAAGGAGCAAAGCAATGAGGGATTTATGGCCAACTTGGGCTAGGCCCATTCAGTTAAAATGTTAAACAGTTAACAATGCTGGGCATTGGTTTGAATTCTGACAATTATTTTTGTCTTTTATTGAATGCTGAGCACTCATTATAGCTCTGGGGCATTTTTTTTATAGAACAGTTTATGTTCTCTTAGCGCACACGTGAGGAGCACATGGTGCGCTTGGCGCTGTGCGCCAATTAATGAGCGCTCTTATGATACAGCGCACACGTGAGGAGCGCGTGGCGCGCTTGGCACAGTGCGCCAGACAATGAGCGCAAAGCGCTTCTGGTGAAGTGACGCACACGTGAGGAGCACGTGGCGTGCTTGGTGCTGAGCGCCAGTCAATGAGTGCATTGCGCTTCTGGTGAAGGAGCGCACACGTGAGGAGCACGTGGTGCGCTTGGTGCTATGCGCCAGACAATGAGCGCAGTGCACTTCGGGTGAAGTAGCGCACACGTAAAGAGCACGTGGCGCGCTTGGCGCTGAGCGCCAGTCAATGAGCGCATTGCGCTTCTGGAGCGATAAGACTCTGCAACGCTATGCGTTAGTTTTGGAGCGCTAGGGCTCTTTTTAGGCAGCTTTGCGCCCTGAGAATTAAATTCTCTTTCTTATAAAAGACTTTGTCTCATGGATCTAAGAACAAAATTCTTATCTTTTATAGGAGATGTTTCAATCTCTTATGTTTTTAGTGAAAACTCTGCCTTTATGGATCTATGATCCTAAGAGAATTGAATTATTCTCCCCCCTTTTTATAATGAGATATTATAATCTCTGAAAGGCAATTTGTCTTATAGATCTATGATCTGAAGAAGAATAAGTTCTTCACATTATTTTTATGATGAGATACTTTGATCTCTGTTGTGAAAGACCTTGGTCTTATAGATCTATAATCTTACAAAAAGAAGTAAATTCTTCTTTTTATATGAGATGATTTCATCTCTCTGTTCTTTTTTTTTACTTTGAAGAAAATTTTCTTCTTCTGAGAGCTTGCTCTTTATCTTTGAAATTTCTCGAAGTTTATAGGGGGTTCCTCTCTCTCAGACTTAAAGTCTTGGGGCCTTTATATAGGACAAGCTGATTTGTTCAATTGGTTTAGGAGATCTTTTCTCTAATTGATTTGGGGATATTGCCCCCGTTGGATCTTTAATCAAAGGGCTTCTAATTTACAGAAGGCAATCTTTTTGTTTTTAACAAGATTGGGAAATCTTTTCCCATACAGAATTTATTCTGTATCTTGGTGATTTTAATCACCATTGGATCTTTGATCCAATGGTGCTCTGATTTACAGAGCACAATCTTTCCTGTTTGGAAAGATTCTGAGGAATGTTTCCTTAACAGAATTTTATTCTGGTCAACTGATGATTTTTAATCATGTTCGTTGGATCTTTGATCCAACGGTTGTGAACATTTAGTTCCAGCGCTAGCGCTCTCGTGATTTGCACGTGATGCACTGCTTAGAGTGCAGCGCTCTTAGCGCTAGCGCTCACGTGCTTTGCACGTGGTACGCTGCTTAGAGTGCAGCGCTCTTAGCGCTAGCGCTCACGTGCTTTGCACGTGGTGCGCTGCTTAGAGTGCAGCGCTCTTAGCGCTAGCGCTCACGTGCTTTGCACGTGGTGCGCTGCTTAGAATACAGCGCTCTTAGCGCTAGCGCTCATATGCTTTGCACGTGAGCGTTGCCCCAGAGTTTTTGACTCTCAGCGCTGGCGCTCAGCGCTTTCGTGCTTTGCACGTGAGGTGCTGCCTCAGAGTCTTTGACTCTTTAGCGCTGGTGCTCAGCGCTCTTGTGCTTTGCACGTGAGACGCTGCCTCATTACTGAAGGTGTCTTTTCACCTTCCTTCTCAACTTTTCGTGATTCAAGCTTCTCTTTCCCAGAGCTTGGAAATAGTTCCATCATGCACACCATTTTCTGTGCCTAGACTTAAATGTCTCCCTTCATAATCTGAAGCAATGCTTCTTTTCTCTTTCATTTTCAAAGAATCATTTTAACAGAGAAGAGCTATGGCTTGTAATCGGCCACATGCTCGCCATCAGCCATGGGAGGTGCCCATTGAGGAAATTGTTTCTTATTTTGCTGCGCGCTTGGTGAACCCTACTCTTACGGATGACCAATGCAACACGGTGCTGCACGAGCTCTTGACTCGTATAGGATCTCCTCTCCCCATCGGCTCCATTTGGCTCCGGATGGTTTTCTTATCCGTGATCAATGATATTCCCCCTCCTTCGGCGGAGATGACTTCGGCAATGCTCGACGTCATGGAAGACAAGATCGAGTGCTTCCACGAGGCATTTTTGATCACCACAGCTCTAAGGGATCGCTCTATCCGGCTGCTAAGCCAGATACGGGCTCAGCGGGTAGTCATGTCTGCCTTTGCGGATGGGTGCGGTGCTGACCGATGGGTACCTACTCTTCGTGAAGATCGCCGCTTTGTCATGGTGGAGCCAGAGAGGGAGTTAGATAATTTTATCCATAGTTTTGTGAATCCCTGTATTTTCGATCCCATGTTTGGTGATCTATTTCCTGTAAAATAAAATGTTCAATTAAATACTTTGTTTTTGTCGTTAAACACTTGTTATTCCTCTGATGTGTGCATGTGCGTATATGAATGGTCCTGGTTTCACACATATTTGTAAACGAAACTTAAACTGGCATAAACAGGAACTAATAGCTCTTGGACGAAGATTTTGGCAGGAACAAATGCCCCCACTACTTTGCCCATGTAAGTATATACGTGGGTGAAGTAGTGCAGAGTAATTCATAGCGTATGACCAGTTTCGGGTTAGTATATAACTTTCAGAATCTTGATCTAAGAAGATAACGAGCGGACACAAGCTTCGTCATTTATCATTGACTCAAATCTCGACTCTTAAGGGATATAGTTCCAAACCCTCAGCTCCATGAGCCACACCCCTCTATTTCTTTACGTCTTACTCTGGCGTGAAGTAGTTTATACGCTCATGAGTAACTTCTCCATTTCAGTGGCATGTAGTTTTGGCAAGTGTGGCCCATAGATGGTAGATAACAGTTCATCTTGAACTCTTTATAAGATAGCGATGGCTTAGGAAACAGGGTTAGGATCTGTTGCCTAAGACTTTCCAACTTTATGAGTCGTGGGGGTCTCACAAAGACTTTTCTCCCTACGAGTCGTGAGGATCCTGTAGGTGTATTTTCTTAGGAATCGTGAGGATTCCTAAGTGTGTTTTTCTCTTGAGAGTCGTAAGGATCTCCCAAGAGAATTTTCCCACTTACAAGTCGAGAGGACTCGAAAGTGGTTGTTTCCCTCCTTGTCGATGTTCAGCTTCGGAGAGTATGGCCCGTGAATAGTATACAAGCGCCCATCTTAGACTGACTTGTAGGGCTCCAGTGCTTAGGAAACAAGTCCTTATCCTTATTTCCTAAGGCTTTTCCCTACGAGTCGAGACGAATCGAGAAGTTCTTGCAAGGATACTAATTTCCTCACGAGTCGAGACGAAACGAGAAGTTCTTGCAAGATTATCCTAACGTCACAGTTAACCTCTGCTCTTTACGACAAAGGTCCGTTAGGGTCTGTGGTACTAGGGTTTTGCCTGTTGTACCGTCGCATTAGCTGATGTATTCCTCGATAGGCAATTTTGCTGTTTGAGTAGCCTTGAGACTGTCGTGTCTCTGATCCCTTCGGGGGCTGGACAAGACTTCTTCAAGTAATCTTCTTTGGCAATTTGACCGTCAGAAGAGCAAGCGGTAGGAATTTTTCCATGCCACTTTTTTACTTCAGATTAGGCTCAGTTTGGGGAGCCCCGATGATTCATAACCACTCCGCGCTGGTGTGGGATGATCTCCGATATTCTTTCAGGTTTTATATGAGTTGGCATCAAGACCCTGAAGTTAGGAATATTGCCTTCGCTTCGTTTGCTGGCATTGCGTCTGCTGTATCGAGACGAATGTCGCGGTTGTCTCTAGGTTGTTGGTGAACCATCGAGGCTTGGAACTAGGGACTTTGCCATGGCTCCGTTGTTTTATGTCGCGTCTGAATCCTGCTGGGGAAGAATGCTGGGATGACATCGCGTCTGCTGTATCGAGACGAACGTCGAGGTGGTCTCTGGGTTGTTGGTGAACCGTCGGGACCTGGAACTAGGGACTTTGCCATGGCTCCGTTGTTTTGTGTCGTGTCTGCATCCTGCTGGGGAAAGAACGATGGGGTGACATCGCATCTGCTATATCAAGACGAACGTCGAGGTGGTCTCTAGGTTGTTTGTGAACCGTTGGGACCTGGAACTAGGGACTTTGCCGTGGCTCTGTTGTTTTGTGTCACGTCTGCATCCTGCTGGGGAAAGAACGCTGGGGTGACATCGCATCTGTTGTATCGAGACGAACGTCGAGGTGGTCTCTAGCTTGTTTGTGAACCGTTGGGACCTGAAACTAGGGACTTTGCCGTGGCTCCGATGTTTTGTGTCGCATCTGCATCCTGCTGGGGAAAGAACGCTGGGTGACATCGCGTCTAGTGTATCAAGACGAACGTCGAGGTGGTCTCTTGAGATGCAGATGTTGCCATCAAGACTTGACTCTCTTTCTAATGGAGCCTGGTGGGATGATATGCTTCCTTCTTTGTTTGTGCTCCTGGATTGTATACAGGGATCGATGTGATCTCATCTGTAGGGCAAAAGTTTCATGTTCTATGTATTATATATTTTTTATTTTCTTTCCGCGATGCTCTATCATTTCAGCTGTTTGTATCGCGAAAGTCTCTATTGCCCAATCATTTCGGCTATTTTTCGCGGTGCCCAATCATTTCGGCTATTTTTCTTTTTCTTTACTCGCTGCTTTTTATTGCGAGTTGCCCAATTATTTCGGCTATTTTGTATGCATATATTTTACTTGCTGATTTTGTTGCAAGTTGCCCTATCATTTCGGTTATTTCATATGCATTTATGGATCGCTGACTTTTGCCGTGAGTATTGAGTTTGGAATCTGATGCCAACTCAGCATCAGCATCACTACGACTGGGATATTGCCAGGAGCGAATCATCATTTGCCGTGAAAGGAATTGGGATTTGATACCGATTTAGGCATCAGTATCGCTACCAATGGGACATTGCCAGGAGCAAATCATCATTTGCTTTTGTCGGTTCGAACAAAGGTGGCTTAGCAAACAGGGTTAAGATCCTTTTGACTAAGGCTTTTGACTTTATGAGCCATAAGGGTCTCATAAAAGTGTTTCTCCCTACGAGTCGTGAGGATCCCGTAGGTGCGTTTTCTCCTTAAAAAATCATGAGAATTCTTAAGTGTATGTTCTCTTATAAGTCGTAAGGATCTTACAAGAGTATTTTCTCTTTATAAGTCGAGAGGACTTACAAGGGTCGTTCACCGTGTGAGTATATCCCTAGTCGCTGGTGGGACTTTGTTAGGGAAATGTTTATTCGTGCCCGTGGATTGTATACAAGGGTCAGCATTGAACCGCTTGTAGGGCAGTCTATGGGTTGTGATGGCTTAAGAACAGGTTCAAATCCCTACAACTTAAGGCTTTTGAATCCTATGAGCCGTGAGGGTCTCAAAAGGGAATTCTCCTTACGAGTCGTGAGGATCTCGTAAGTGTGTTTTCTCCTTAGGAATCGTGGGGATTCCTAGGTGTGTTGCTCCCTTATGAGTCGTAAGGATCTCACGCAGGTATTTTCTCCCTACAAGGTTGAGAGGATCTTGCAAGTGGCTTTTAACGAGATTGTGCCCTTTCGGGTTTTCACAAACTCGCCGGTAGTCCTACTGTTTTTACTCACGGAGCCCTTTCGGGCTTTCAACCGTACCCATCTTGCTTATGGACGTACCCCCCTTTTTTGCGTCAGCCTTGGGATGCTGCGGTCCGTAGTAGTTTATCAACGTCTCGGTCAATTGTTAGTATAGGGACGTTTCGGTCCATTGTTAGTTTTGGGACATCTCGGTCCATCACACGGATACTACTTATAGAGTTTGGGCTTGGGAAGATAGCGAGCGGACATAGGCATCGTCATCTATCATTAACCTAGGCCGTAACTCGTCAGGCGTAGTATTTTTTCAGGAACCGGCCATTTATTAGCCTGAAGGGTCTCTCGCCATGCATATCCATGAGCAGGTAAGCCCCACCTTGGTAGACTTTGTCTATGATGTACGGGCCTTTATAGTTCGGCTCGAATTTCCCCCGTTTAACACGATTAGGGATCATAGGTCTTTTGACCACTAGCATGAGTTCTTCTTGGCGGAATGTTCTCGGCCTAGTCAATCTCTCGTATGAGCGCGTCATCTTTACTTTGTAAGCCTCCAAGTTTTGTTGCGCCATAAGACGCGTTTCACCGAGAGCGTCGAGCTCCTCAAGCCGAAGATGAGCATTCTCCCCGTCTGTTAGCTCGTAATGAACCGCCACTCGTAGAAAGGGCAACTCTATCTCCAAGGGGAGTACTGCTTCAGTGCCAAATACTAATGCATACGGTGTTGTGTTTGTGTCCGTTTTGAACGTAGTTCGATACACCCAGAGAGCTTCATGCAGTCTCTCGTGCCAGTCCTTTTTATTTTTGGACACCGTCTTTTTCACAATCTTCGTCAAGGTCTTGTTGAAAGCCTCAGCCAGACCATTAGCTCGGGGATTATAGACCGAAGAGTATCTCTAGTCTATATTATGTTGCTGTGCGAAGCGGCTGATTTTATGGCTTCTATAGGCCGGTCCGTTATCGGAGATAATCCGTCGCGGAGTGCCGTACCGATAGATGACGTGTTTCTTGAAGAAATGGAGGATATTCTCCGTCTTCACTTCTCTTAGTGGGACTTCTTCTGTCCACTTAGAGAAGCAATCAGTTGTCGCCAGTATGAACCGATGGCCTCTGGACGATACTGGTTCAATGGGCCCGATTATGTCAGTTCCCCACATTTCGAATGGCCAGCTAGCCACCGTTGGATGTAGCGGATTTGGATGCTGGTGGATAAAGTCCCCGTGAATCTGGCATGAGTGGCACTGCTTCGCATATTCAAGGCAGTCTTGGATCATTGTGGGCTAATAGTAGCCCATCATTTTGATCTTCAGTTTCATCTTCGGCCCGGCTTGGTGAGAACCTCAGAATCCGTCGTGAGTTTCTTGGATGACTCTCTTTGCTTCTTCAGGTCCCAGGCATCTTAGCCATAAAGAGTTGAACGATCTCTTGTACAGAGTATCATTGATGAAGGCGAAAGACAGGGCTCATTTATGTCTTGAGGACGCATCTTCAGGTGTTCGAAGGAATTTGAAATAGTCTATAAAGACTTCTCTCCAATCCTTAGCCTTTTCCTGGTCTTTTGTTTTTAGGTCCATGTGCTTGGTCTCTGCCCTTTCTTCAAACGACTCCGGAGATATTTCTGCCAGTGCAAGAACCCGGCTTTGTACCACAATCCTTACTTCGTCAAGGTTTTCGTCAGCCAGTTCTTTAGTGAGTTTAGCTAACGCGTCAGCTTTGCTATTCTCCACTTGCGGTATGGTTTCCAGGGCGTAGGAAGGGATTCAGGTCAGTAGTTGTTGCACTCTCTCACCGTACTTTACCAACTCTGGTTTGCACGTTTGATAGTCGCCATTTACTTGACTAACGACCAGTTGGGAGTCTCCGTATATGAGGAGGTTTTCAATTCCCATGTCGACAGCGATCTCAAGACCTGCTATCAGAGCTTCATATTCGGCTTCATTGTTTGTCCTCGGCTCTGTCAAGGAAAAGGCAAAACGCATTATCCCTCCTTGTGGAGTCACGAAGATGAAGCCCACCCCAGATTTGATTATAGGGGTGTTGTGCTTTCGCTTATTCATGGAAGATGCCCCGTCGAAGTAGAGTTCCCACCGGGTGTTACTCTCTCCTTTCTCCCCATCGATTGTGTCAAACGCGTGCTTGTCTGGCAATTCGCAGTTCAAGGGAGAGTCGACAGGTATTGGATGCTCAGCGAAGAAGTCGGTGATGGCCTGGCTTTTCACTGCCTTGAGAGGACGATATGTTATCGAGAACTCTATCAAGAGGAGAGCCCATTTAGCGAGTCGTCCCATTAATATGGCTCTTGACATCAAATATTTGAGATGATCCACTTTTGATATGAGATGGACCTCATGCGCCAAAGCATAGTGCCCGAGCTTCGTTATCGCGAAGATCAACGCCAGGCAGTGTTTTTCAATGGTGGAGTAATTGTTTTCTGCCCCCAGGAGAACTCGACTCAAATAGTAGAGGGCTCTCTCCTTCCTTTGGTCGTTCTCCTGTGCCCATAGCGCGCCTAAGGAACCCTCAAGAGCGGTTGTGTACAGAATGAGGGGCTTTCCTTTGACCGGAGCGGTTAGTACCGGCGGATTCTGCAGGTATTCCTTGATTTCCTCCAATGCATTTTGGCATTTGCGATCCCAGACGAAAGGGGTCCCCTTCTTCATCAAGTGACTGTAGGGACGGCATTTTTCGGAAAGATTGGCTATGAACCACCGAATATACGCGAGCTTCCCTTGAAGAGACCGCAGTTGCTTGTGATTTCTTGGCGGAGGCATTTCCATGATCACCTTGATCTTCGACGGGTCTATTTCGATGCCCCGGTGTCGTACGATGAATCCCATGAATTTACCTGAGGAAACTCCGAATGCGCATTTGAGAGGGTTCATCTTCAAGTTGTATTTCCGAAGACGTTGGAACACTATTTTTAGATGCTCCCAATACTCCTCGTGCGATTTGCTTTTTACCACGAGGTCGTCGATATAGCATTCGACGACTTCATGTATGAGGTCATTGAAAATCTTCGTCATGGCCTTCTGATAGGTAGCGTCGCCGTTCTTCAAGCCGAAAGGCATCACTTTGTAACAGAATATGCCCAGAGGAGTCTGAAAAGCGGTATGCTTCTGGTCTTCAAGATGCATCTTTATTTGATTGTACCCTGATGAGCCGTCCAGGAAGGAAAAGACTTCGTGAGTGGAAGTGTTGTCTATCATCAGCTCGGTGACCGGTACAGGAAAGTCATCCTTCGGACATGCTTTGTTGAGGTCCCGAAAGTCTACGCAGATGCGTACTATCCCATTTTTCTTTATCACTGGGACGGTGTTGGCGATCGAGTCAGGATATTGAACCTCTTGGATGAAGCCAGAGTTGATTAGCTTCTTGACCTCAGCATTGATGCTCATTTCAAGTTCAAGCCACATTCTTCTTGGCGCTTGCTTGATTGGCTTGATGTCCGGAGAAATCGCCAATTTGTGGATGGCTATTTCTGGATCAAATCCTGACATCTCGGAATAGTTCCATGCAAAACAGTCTTTATACTGCATGAGAACGTCTTTGAGCGTAGCCACCTTTTCTTCAGACAACAACTCACTGACGAACGTCAGCCGTGGGTCGTTTTGCTGTTCCCAAGTCGATTTTTCTGAGGTTATCTGCAGTAGTGTGTATCCCATCTTCCAGCTCTTTTGGCGCCGGTGGAAGTTCTGAGATCAACTCATCTTCATCCTCATTTTCGAAGCACCAGGAGAGGTCATCCATATCCTCGCGTACTCCTTCTCTTGTCAGCATTATTACGTGACAGGTGCGAGATCGCTTCCAAGACCGATGTTGATCCGGCTCTACTCTCACTGCATACGTGGCTTTCGGTTTATGCTTCTGTGGCGGGGTTACCCTCTAACTGCTGGATAAAGCGAACCTGCCTTACTGATACTGGTCTTCTACCCAGTCTTTGAATGTGCAGTAGTCTTCGAGAGGATGTCCTATCGCTCGGTGATAGGAGCAATAGTCTGGGTGAGAGACCTCGCCTGCTTTCTCGGGGTGCTTGGACTCCGGGAGTGTCATCATATGATGTTTTATGACAAGATCGAATATCTTCCTTATCTTGTCTTAGGGAAAAGAATATGTTCGACCCATCTTCTTTATAAGAGACGGATCCCGGCTGCTCAGTTTTCGATCGCTTGACTTCTTGGACCTGCTTTGCCGCTGTTGAACGTTTTTTCCGTTCTTCAGTTTGTTTTTACCTTCGCGTTGAGTATTCTTTTTGACAGGCTGGCGACGAAGGGCATCGTCATTTTTCATAGCCTGCTGAAGGAGGCACTGCGTTCTGGCTTTCTCATAGATGGCCATTTCACGGCTATGATCATCCCGGACCTTTTGACCCGCTTCCCTTATTAGCTTATCCATCTGTTCTTCGAACGACGGACTTGGCACTTTCATGGCGAGACCTCGTTTTGGTTCAGGGTTAGCGTCTTCTAACAGAGCATCTCCTTCTTCATCAAAGTCATGTATAACGTAGCAGCCATGGAATCGCTTTCGTCTCTTGGATTGAACATATCCAAGTCCGATCGTTTCCATTCTCCCATTGGGCAACTTTCGCCGAGTCCCGGGGACGTTCCAGATTTTATTGTAGAACTGAGCTTGTCGAGCAGTCTGCTTCAAGGGTACGCCTTGGCGCCTCAATAGCCTTTTTAATCCTTCTGTGTAGTATCTGGGCAGACGGATGGGTTGGAGTTTGTCAAGCGTAGAATCGGCGCCATGCCAGATTTCTTTATCCATTTTGGTTTTAGCGGACTGATAAAAGAGGATCGCCTTTTCATCTTTTCGCCTGGGAGGGACGTAGAACGTCTGCAGTTCTTGCACACTATACGTATCAAGTGCGTCGAGCTTTTTGTAATGCTCTTGCGGAACCATGCCGATCTGCAAAATTTGATCATCTCCAGTGAAGGCTTGCACTGATGGACGAGCTGAGAATACTGCATTCACCTCATCTTCAGAGTCGCTGCCGAAGACCAGAATAGGGGTGAATGGCCCCGGCTTGTTGCATTGGGGTAGCCCTGAATAGACTATCTCCTCCTCCTCTTCGGTATCGCTCCCAAAGACCGGGATAGTGGTGATAGCTTTCTGCTTATTCTCCGGCTTATGGCACCTTTCTGTGCCTTCAAAGTCTGGTAAGAAGTATTTTGCATCCTCGTATTTGCTGACTTCATTCACGGAAAATGGGTTCAGCTCCCCTGTCATAGTATACTTGAGACCATCCTTGAAATACTTCATACACTGATGTTGTGTAGAAGGGATGACGTTGTACTCGTGTACCCAAGGCCTACCGAGTAAAGCGTTGTAGCAAGTCTTGGCGTCAATGACGTGAAACTTGATGTCAGTGACGAGCAGCCCAAAGTGTAACGTCAAAATTACAGACCCGAGCGTCCGTGATGACTGGGAGTCGAATCCGGAGATAGTGATTTTATCCCGAGCGAGGTGTTGAACGCTCATGCATTCTCCTTCAACACCCTTATATTGAGAAGGTTGACGGAGGACCCATTACCAACCAGGATTTTGCCTATCTTGATGTCATGACAGTATCCGGTGACATACAAGGGACGGTTATGCTTGCATGTCCCGAGGAGGAGATCTTCGTCGCTGAAGGTGATGTCGGCTGTGTGAACGTCTTCTAGCTTGTCCTTCATCTTTTCTTCGACAAGGAAAGCTTAAAACTGGTCAGGTTCTTGTAGTGCCTTGATCAGAGAATCTCTTGCCTGTTTAGATAGCAGGAGGGCATCGAGAATGCTTAGCTGCGAGGGTATTTTCATCAGGTGTGCCAGAACATTGTAATCCACCTTGTTTTTCTTGGGTGGGTCCTTGGCTTCCAGCTCTTCGACGACTCGGTCATCGAGGGTGATATCCTTAGGGGCCTTTTTTTTCCCCTTATCCTTTTTGTTCGATCCCTTGTTTGGGGAACCGAGATTCTTTTCAGGTAGCGTGCAATTGCGCAGCTGAATGTTCTCGCAGGTCTTCATCTCTTCTATTTCAGAGATGGATTCCTTGAAGAGAGGACAGAGGGCTATTTCTTCATCCGAATCGCTCCAGAAGGTGAGAACTTGCGATCCCTGGCTATCAACCATGTGACAGTTGCGGGCAATTCTTTTGTGCTCATCTGTATTGCTCTTCTGCTCTCGACGCATCTTGCGCTTCATTCGCTTGAAATGGTGCCGGTGGGCAACATATCCTTGCCACCAGTTTTTAAAGGCATTGCACTCTTCAGTAAGGTATGTAGTCCTCCGATGGTACAAGAAGTAGTTTGGATGTGCGTCTGTTTCATCGGGATGTATCACACCAAGAGTGTTTCCTTCGGAAGGTGGCAGCTTCATTCCCATCGACATGGCTTTGGCGAATCATTTCCTTGTCTTGAACCTGCTTTTGCTAGTGGCGGATGTGGTTTGATCTGGTGGGAGTGTTTTTACCCTTTCGTCCAGTCGCCGGCGTTTGGCTTTTTCGAATATGTCCAGTTCACGCTCTCAATCAGCTTTGCTTTTCTGACGGGCCTCATTCAGGAATACGTCAATCATCTCGTCTGACGGTCCTAGGAGTTCCGGTTCAGGATCTGCCCCCAGTTTCTCTGCATCCGGAGCTTCTTCACCGTTTATTAACGAGTGAGAGATCATGTGGCAGCTTGCCACATAATCCTCAGATTCATCTGATGAGTCTTCTCCCCCATCTTCATCGTCATCTCCATTTTCAAGGATATGGTTGAGGAATTCTTGGAGTGTAACCGGAGTTCGCGCCTTTTGGTTATATTCTTCAAGCGCGTCAATATATTTTTGCAGGTCTGTGCGCTTGTCATTAGGCTTCACGGGCTTTTTGGTCTTCTTCATCTTCTGTGAAGGTTTTGACGGCTGGGCATGGGCGTTTTGACTATCATCACCAACTTTCAGCGTTGGGCACGGCTTCAGCATCCCTTCAATAACCTTGGGTTCCAGCGGACTTTTCCACCTGATCGCTGGGCATGCTTGGAGATCCTTCAGCATTCTTTTCGTTTCGGCTGAAAGAGCGACCTCCCATGGAGCTTCTTCGATAAAAGAGCACGATGCCCCCGGTGTGTCCCCCCTTTTAAGAGCGTGCGGCTAAGGCGGGCTTACTTTCCAATTCTCGAACAGTGCGAACTTTCCTTGTTGGTACTGGTCCTGAATCCAACCTTTGAAGACGAAGCAATCTTCGATCGGATGGCCTACTGCTCGGTGGTAGGGGCAGTAATTAGGATTGTTGGCCTCACCGGGTTGCAATGGGCGTTTCAGATCCGGCAAGGTGATGAGCCTGTTGCGCACTGCCAGCTCGAACAGTCTCCTCGTTTTATCCCGGGGAAACGAATAAGGACGTCCCAGTCTCTCCTCGAGGGATTGGCGTGAACGCACGTTGCTTTGGCAAACAACCGGGTTTATGTTTCTTGGCTGTTGTTGAGTATTGGCGACAAAGGTCGCTTTCCCTTTACCCTTTTCGTTCCGCGGTTCTGTCTTTGAAAAGGAAGGCTTATGACCCATCTAGTCCATTTGGGCCAGCTTATCAATCAGGGTCTGAAAGGTAGTCGGCTTGAAAAATATCATGAACTGAGATATGGTCGCCTGGGGATCGAGGGAACCTACGAACATGCCTACTGCAAGCGCTTCTTCGATGCGCTGCTCGCACTTCGACCATAGAGTTCGCCATCGTATAGCGTACTGGACCCATGTCTCACCCGGCTTCACTTTGGCATTAATTAATGCTGTGATTGGGGTGCGTTCGCTAGCGCTTGCGAAACGTTGGGTGAACAGCAATTCCATCTCCGTAAAAGTTTTGACGGAGTCGTTGGGAAACTCTGAATACCACTCATAGGCCGTTTCCGCCAAGCTGCCAACGAACTGACGAAATAACAATTTGTCGTCACCTCCGGTATTGCCGCAGAGAGCCCTGAACTGAGTGACATGTTGATGGGGATTGCCTGTCCTCTTGTATATGTGAAACTTAGGAATCGTATATCTTGGCGGATACTTGGTCTGATCGTACCATCCTGGATATGGTCGCTTAGTTCTGATGACTTGGCCGTTTGCTTCATTCGCTTGATGAGCTCGTATTTGTTGAGCTATATAATCATCAAGCATGGCTTTGGAGATGGTCTCCTCCTTGGCTGCTGACAGAGCCGGTAGAGGATTTGATGTCTCTCCTCTATCATCTTCAATTATTACTGAAGGATTTTCGGCTGGAGGGTCCGGCTGGATCATCATGCCCACAATATCTTGGAATAGGAGGGCCATTTGTTTTATGTTGGCTGCTTGTTCTGCAGCCTCTTTGTTCTTCTTCTTAAGCATTCTCCGAAGGAATTTAGCATCTGTTTCCTGCTCACAACGCTGCTCCGATGAAGTCTCCGGGCTTGCTTTTGGTCCCGTGAGTGCGGCCATGGCTGTTAGCATCTCTTGGAACTTTTGTTGTTGCTGCTCCTAAGCCTTAGTCACTGACCGCGTAAGCGGTTGATGACCTGTGGAGATACGGCTATCCTCTTTTTCGGATGCCATATAGACGGTATGCACTATCATGCCCTCAGACTTAGGGCGTTTAGGTTCAGTGCCCTTGACATTTGTCGCAGACACGGGGATCTTCTCCGGCCTTCTCTTTTTGTGGACTGGTGATGTTGAGGGGGCCGTTGCAGCGGGCACCCAGGTAGACGACACCTTCTGTGGTACGACAGAGTGGTCCTTCTCTTGCCGAACCTTTATCTTCTTCGGTCGGTGGGAGTAACCTTGATCAATCACCGAGTCTTGGACTTGATGCCAGACCTTGTAAATTTTAGAAGACAGCCGCTGAGGGGGCTGCTCCAGCTTCACCTTTGTAACGTTCACCATAGGTGGAGGAGATCTTTTCAGCACAGCAGTCGGAGAGTTATTGCGGACCCTCCTTAATGGTTCAAAGTTGTTCCCAGTTGGAACAGCAGTATCAACTTCTACAGTTGGAGCTGGAGGAGTCAGTCTAGAGGGTGAACTGCCCCCAGCTTTCCTCACTCGGTACCAGTGGCGACGTCAAGCATGTCGTGCTGCCGGGATCACCTCCGCTGTTGGATGAGCTTCTTCATGCCCCCTGCTTTGAGGAGAGGCTGTTATTGGTGCTAGCCTGTCGAAGACTGACGTCCGTTGAGAGGGGATAGTCATTCTTGCGAAGGCCGACTTTCGAACAGGGGAAGCAGCCTTCGTGACTTCGCGTGGAGTAAGAGCTGAAACGGCCCGTCTTGTGAAGACCGACCCATTAGAAGGAAAAGCCGCCTTGACGATTTCAGGAGCAAGAATGGCTATCCGCTTCAGGATAGCCGCTTTAGGTATCGCGGGCTTCTTCATGGGCCCACTTGAGGTTTGGCCCAGTCTACTGAAAACTGAGGCACTGGACTTGGGCGACCCGTTGAGAGTGTTGGATATAGTGCCCTCAGAGTCAATTATTGGATCACAGGCACGCGATTGCAATGATTGAGGGATGACCTATACCGGTAGGACAATCTTACTCATGATGATAGTATGCTATCTGGTTTATCTTTATCATCGTGTACTGCTTCAGGTGACCTTACAGGTCACTATTGCACGTTGATAGAGCCCTTAGGATCCTTGCTTGACTACCAGCAGTATGATGGCGATCATATACATGGGAGCTAGGGTCTATAAGCACATCCTTAAAGTGGTCCCCGTAGGAGTTTCGAGACTGGGCATCGATACTCCATTAGTAGACTAGTGTATACAGTCGAGACCCCGATGAGGGGCGGTGGCTGGTCTCACAAGCCATTGGTGTCAGTTGGTTCACCTAAGATGTATACAGGTGCTCATTGGGTTATGAGTACACCGGACAGGACTCGCCGGGAACATGCTAGTTGGTATTATACCTGATGTCAGATAGCAGTTCCCTGGTGACATGTGTACATGTTAGTTCATCAACTTGAGATCGTCATTTGTCTCGTGTGAGTTCCCACTGTGCTTTGATTACTACCCTACCACAGCTCAAAGGAGTCGTGCAAACAGGTTTTAGTTGGGTACAGTCCCGAGCCATATGGAGGCAGTGAGCGGATCGGCAGGGGTTTCGTCTCTCCCGGTATTGGGGGTGAGATCGTGCTGTGTCTAGGAGAGCCATTACACGAAGTCCTTGGCCAAGGCAGGAGATTTACTGGTAGGTATTCCAGTAGTATCTCAGGGTGTTCTGGGCTACGCTCCGACACGACTTGTACCGCTTTTGGGGGCTTGACTTTTACCAACCCCCTAGGCTCGACATGCGATACTCATACACGAACGGACCGGACTGTACGGATATTGTCACTGACAGGCTCAGTAGGGTGTCAGGATGAGTTCGCTCATCGACCTCCCTTTTGGTCAATACCTGGTAGCCCGTTACGTACGGCTAGTACCTCTGACGTGCTAGTGGTTAAATCCACAGCCAATGTATTGACGAGTCTTTAGAGTCCCCTACAGACAGTTTCTCAAGTTTCGGGCGAAACGTTGTAGAGGCCGTATGATATATGGCAGGGTTCAATCATATACGTGCAGTAGTGCACGGATCATGATCGGACGGATCATACTAGTGGGCTTTGGTTTAAGCCGGATCCTAGTATTAGATTTGTTGGATTACTTTAGTCTCATCGCATTCGCATTCATTCGGAATGCGGATGCAGGTATGTATATACAGGTGAGGGGTATCCTTGTGATCCGTCACGAGTTTACTTTAGATGTTTCTGTATCTTTTTATTGTTGTAAACATTTGGATTAATGTTTACAAATGGAAATTGTGAGCTTAAATCATCATTTTGAGCATTTAATGTGACATAGACTTCGTTAGTGACTCATAGTCTCTTTTGTTGTGCTAATGTCACATTATGTGATTGATTTGTGGTTTGAAATGAGGGGAAGAGAGAGAAGGGCAGCCATGATAATGTTTGCTCTTGTATTATTTTGCTTGGACTCTTTCATTTTTATCATGTATAACACAAAAGAAAGAAAAAGGCCTGTTCTTTTTCTTCTTCCTCTAGCTCACAACCTCCATTGATGGCTTCATCTTCAACCTCCATCCATGCAATGGATGCAAGAGACAAAGTGATCACACACATTCTCTACTTCATCTTGGACACGTCGGCTAGCGAACTTCGTGCCCGAGTTGCTTCGGATGAAGCGGGAGCCCGTAAAAAGACTAGAAGATGTGGCGCCCTTTCCGACGAGAAGACCGGAGATCGGAGATGCCGCGAGGAGCTTGAGTTGGTGGCCAAAGACCGAAGGACACGGATCGATCGGTATAGCTTTTCTAACCCTTCTCTAGTTAGCTAGTTGTAGGTTAATGGTTCGATCCAGATTTAAAGTATACGATAGCGCCGGTTTCAAGTTAAGAAAAAATTTTCGTTTCCGCATTTTGGCCTCGGACAGATGGTCGGGGCGCTACCGTAGACTTACAGAGAGGGGCCGCGGTAGTTGTAAGTCGATCAAAGACCGACTTCTTTGGAGCTTCGTGGGACGGCATTTGAACGTTGAAACTTGTTGGTGGGATCATGGTCCTGAAGAATAACCCAGTGGTAGCATGGGTCACTTGTTCCACCGGCATTGTGAAAAGGGAGTCCGCTTGGGGCCCGTAGGTTATTCCTCCAGATAAAGTGGAACGGGAGTTATTGTTGCAATTGGAATATTTAGAGGCCATTGATGTTCTTTTTTCTGCATAAGAGCAAAACCAAATCTTAGTACCTCGAACCTAAGGGAAACCATATCAAACCGCGATTCGTTCGCGAACACGACACACGAAGTGTAGAGTGAAAAGAGGAAAATGTCCCACCGGGCGTGCCAGAATCTGTTCTCCTTCGAACACAGAGACGCAGTCAGTGAACGAGTTGACGAGTGATTCGACCGCGCAGGTCCGTCTTTCCTGAATTTGGGGGCAGATGCTATTTGGTTTTATCCGTCCACCTCTCTGAAAATGCCAAGTTGATTTATGGCACCATGTATCGGAGGTTTAGACGGATACGGCCGTTGTAGCAAACTTCGTCAGATTCCCCCTAGTTTGAGGGGTTTTTGATTGTGGGGACGCTCTTCCCTGCAGTCGTAAGCCCCTGCAATTAATTACGCTACCGCATCGCGCTAACAATTTTCTCCTTCTCCAGATGGTCACTTTGTGTCGTGTATGTTTGTTTTATTTTTGGTTGCTCGTAGATTGTATACGGAGACTAATTTATGTTGTCGCCCATAGGGTGTAGATTAGTCCAAATCCATATTTTCTTGGATTTGGGTTTTGGTTTGGGTTTAAGGATCGTTAATCTCATTTGAAACTAAGATCAACTTAAACGTTTGTTAAGGATACATTAGTCTAATTTTAGACTGAGATCTATTTAACATGACCATTTAGATCCAACAAAAGAGCATTTGGACTCTATTGTTTTAGTTTAGGAACATTGCGGTCCAGTTTAAAGACGTCATAGTTTGTAAAGGTTAAAGACATCATAGTCTATGAGTTTAAGGACCTCACAGTCCATAGTAGTTTAAAGACATCATAGTCTGTAAAGTTTAAGGACATCAGAGTCCATGAGTTTAAGGACCCCACGGTCCATAAAGTTTAAGGACATCATAGTCCATGAGTTTAAGGACTCTACAGTCCATGATATGTCTGGTTGTCGGGACCCGTCACCTCTCTAAAGACGTTGAAGGATTACAACGACAAATATCAGAGGAGTGAAGAGATGTTCCTTTGAACCACTATTGATTGGGAGATCTGTAGTCCAATTTGGGACTAAAATCAAATATTTATGAGCACATGGGCTCGATTAATCTGAATGAGAGATTTATGGCCAACTTGGGCTCGGCTCATTCAGTTAAAATGTTAAATATTTAACAATGCTGGGCATTGGTTTGAATTCTGACAATTATTTTTGTCTTTTATTGAATGCTGAGCACTCATTATAGCTCTGGGGCCTTTTTTATAGAACAGTTTATGTTCTCTTAGCGCATACGTGAGGACAACATAGTGCGCTTGGCACTGTGCGCTAATCAATGAGCGCTTCTTATGATGTAGCGCACACGTAAGAAGCGCTTGGCGCACTTGGCGTATTGCGCCAGACAATGAGCGCAGAACGCTTCTGGTGAAGTAGCGCACACGTGAGGAGCACATGGCGCGCTTGGAGCTGAACGCCAGTCAATGAGCACATTGCACTTCTGGTGAAGTAGCGCACACATGAGGAGCACGTGGTGCGCTTGGCGCGGTGCGCCAGACAATGAGCGCAGTGCGCTTCCGGTGAAGTAGCGCACACGTGAGGAGCACGTGGCGTGCTTGGCGCTGAGCGCCAGTCAATGAGCGCATTGCGCTTCTGGAGCGCTAAGGCTCTACAATGCTATGCGTTAGTTTTGGTGCGATAGGGCTCTTTTAAGGCAGTTTTGTGCCCTGAGAATTAAATTCTCTTTCTTATAAGAGACTTTGTCTCATGGATCTAAGAACAAAGTTCTTATCTTTTATAAGAGATGTTTCAATCTCTTATGTTTTTGGTGAAAAACTCTGCCTTTATGGATCTATAGTCCTAAGAGAATTGAATTATTCTCCCCCCTTTTATAATGAGATATTATAATCTCTGAAAGACAATTTGTCTTATAGATCTATGATATGAAGAAGATTAAATTCTTCCCCTTATTTTTATGATGAGATAGTTTGATCTCTGGTGTGAAAGACCTTGGCCTTATAGATTTATGATCTTAGAAAAAGAAGTAAATTCTTCTTTTTATATGAGATGATTTCATCTCTCTGTTCTTTTTTTTTTACCTTGAAGAAAATTTTCTTCTTCTGAGAGCTTGCTCTTTGTCTTTGAAATTTCTCAAAGTTTATGGGGGGTTCCTCTCTCTCAGACTTAAAGTCTTGGGGCCTTTATATAAGGCAAGCTGATTTGTTCAATCGGTTAAGGAAATCTTTTCTCTAATTGATTTGGGGATATTTCCCCCGTTGGATTTTTGATCCAAGGGCTTCTGATTTATAGAAAGCAATTTTCTTGTTTTTAACAAGATTGGGAAATCTTTTCCCATACAGAATTTATTCTGTATCTTGGTCATTTTAATCACCATTGGATCTTTGATCCAGCGGTGCTCTGATTTACAGAGCACAATCTTTCCTGTTTGGAAAGATTCTGAGGAATGTTCCCTTAACAGAATTTTATTCTGGTCAACTGATGATTTTTAGTCATGTTCGTTGGATCTTTGATCCAACGGTTAGGAACATTTAGTTCCAGCGCTAGCGCTCTCTTGATTTGCGCGTGATGCGCTGTTTAGAGTGCAGCGCACTTAGCGTTAGCGCTTACGTGCTTTGCACGTGGTGCGGTGCTTAGAGTGCAGCGCTCTTAGCGCTAGCGCTCACGTGCTTTGCACGTGGTGCGCTATTTAGAATGCAGCGCTCTTAGCGCTAGCGCTCATGTGTTTTGCACGTGAGCACTGCCTTAGAGTCTTTGACTCTCAGCGCTCTCGTGCTTTGTACGTGAGGCGCTGCCTCAAAGTCTTTGACTCTTTAGCGCTGGAGCTCAGCTCTCTCGTGCTTTGCACGTCAGGCGCTGCCTCATTACTGAAGGTGTGTTTTCACCTTCCTTCTCCACTTTTCCTGAGTCAAGCTTCTCTTTTCCAGGGATTGGAAATAGTTCCATCATGCACACCAGTTTCTGTGCCTAGAATTAAATGTCTCCCTTCATAATCTAAAGCAATGCTTCTTTTCTCTCTCATTTTCAGAGAATCATTTTAACAGAGAAGAGCTATGGCTTGTAATCGGCCACATGCTCGCCGTCAGCCATGGGAGGTGCCCATTGAGGAAATTGTTTCTCGTTTTGCTGCGCGCTTGGTGAACCCTGCTCTTACTGATGACCAATGCGACACGGTGCTGCACGAGCTCTTAACTCGTATAGGATCTCCTCTCCCCATCGGCTCCATTTGGCTCCGGATGGTTTTCTTGTCCGTGATCAATGATATTCCCCCTCCTCCGGCAATGCTCGACGCCTCAGAAGACAAGATCGAGTGCTTCCACGAGGCACTTTTGATCACCACAGCTCTGAGGGATCGCTCTGTCCGGCTGCTAAGCCAGATACGGGCTCAGCGGGTCGTCATGTCTGCCTTTGCTGATGGGTGCGGTGCTGACCGATGGGTAGCTACTCTTCGTGAAGATCGCCGCTTTGTCATGGTGGAGAAGGCAGAGAGGGAGTTAGATAATTTTATCCATAGTTTTGTGAATCCCTGTACTTTCGATCTCATGTTTGGTGATCTATTTCCTGTAGAATAAAATGTTCGATTAAATGCTTTGTTTTTGTCATCGAACACCTGTTCTTCCTCAGATGTGTGCATGTGCATATATGAATGAGCCTGATTTCACACATATCTGTAACGAAACTTAAGCCGGCATAAACAGGAACTTATAGCTCTTGGCCGAAGATTTTGGCGGGAACACGCGGACCAAATTAATGTTTAGGCACATGTTAGTATTACCTATTTCAAATCCCGCAAATGATTTCTCGACACATGGCCGATATACTAGCACGGAACTGAAGCGTCGATTTGAATCGACTGCTGCATCACTGGAGTGATGAGTTTATGCACTCTAGGATGTGCGTATTTGATTGATCGGTTTGGAAACTGAACTCAAGCCACGAGTATTAATTTAAACAGTTTTAGAAACTGTGCGAGAAGATGGAATTGTCGGAGAACTGATAATCATATGCATTGCAGCAAAATGGTGTTGCAGGCAGATGAAATAGGATACTTTAAGTATGGTGAGCAACATGATGGCGCAAGTCGATCTTCTTATATCTTTTTTGAAAGATACGCTATAAAATGCTGCTCATGTTTCTCAACCCTGTATGTTAACAATTTAGTAATTGTCGACACTTATTAGATATGGACGATCAAGAGACTAAAAGGGTCACTTGCACCCATATTACATACTACTTTAATACATTTACCACTTCACATTCATATGAGAAGTTGAGCCCTTGAGATAACTCAAAGGGACATGTATTAATAGGCTAATATGTTTGAACGGTGCGTGCAATGGGTCGTGCGAAGTTGAGTTCCTCAAAAGAAACCACCTCAAAAGGCGAAAGTAGGCCAGGATTTAGGTTCTTATGAGGCATATAGACGTTCTAGTCCACTGGCGCAGGATGATTATATTTTCTTCCAACGGCTGGGAATAGTGGGAGCCCTATTAGTCAATTAACGCAAGAGAAATGGTTTTCTCTAGCGATTGGAGACTTGTAGGAACCTTTCTGTTCCATAGCGTAGAAAATTAGTTTTCTCCGGCAGTTATGCACAGCAAGAGCTTTTTGTTGGTTAGCATAAGAGAAATAGTTTTTTTTCCAGCAGCTAAGGACAATAATGGCAAGATTCTTGGTGATCTTTTTGAGACAATCATAGAAACTCGAAACCTCGTAATGCCTGTGGAATAGCATCTCAAAGATATTTTGATATCAAGGAGGAAGCATTCATGATGGCATCACATGTGTTGCGGAACACAAGTCTGTTGGTTCCTAGTACCCTCGCCGCTAACCCATGGCCAATGCAGAATTCAAAAACAAAATTTTTTATAGCACTCGAAACCTAAACCAAAGAATCTAACCAAACACCTAAATTAGAACCATAACAAGATAAAAATCACTACTTTTGTAGCGTCTTTATTTGTTCTAATTGCGTTGGACTCTAGCATGCTCTCAAGAGCACCTGGTCGTGTTTGCAAGCCGGTCATCCTTCGCCGAAAATGATCCAACCGAGGGAACCGATCCAAACTCCGGTTTCACATGGTGAAGCAACCGACGCTCCAAACTCGCTAGGAATGGAGAGTGGGGATGTAAGAATTTTCCACTAATTTTTTCTTTCAAATCTAAGCTCGAGAGAGCAAGCATACAAAGAGGAGGTGAGGAAAAATAGCCATGAGTAAGTATTGAAGAATATGTGAGAAAAATCATAAAGAGTAGAATGTGGAATGGCTTCCTATTCTTTTTTTTTTTGCAACCATACAAATAAAAAACTCATAACAATTTGCAGTAAAATAATGAAACACATTCCTCTCTACATGTCTTCAATCATGCTCAATGTCACCTCACCCTTCATCTTATTTTATGAATATTCATAAATGAATATCATAAATGAGATGTACATGTTCTAGAACAAATTCCGTGTAAATACGGAATACAACCCGATATACGTATCGAAATATATATACGCATATCTGTATAAAAATACGAAAAGCCAAGAGAGAAAATGAATAGGGAACAATAATACTAGAATACATAAAAATATATATAATTAAATCAAAACTTGATTTAATAATCCGGCTTAATCCTAAGCCGCCGGTATTATCAACCGTCCGATTAAAGTCCATATAGTCTGTACACATATTTAATTGGACACTTGTATATACCAACATACGTTATCCATATCATTGATTTGATCTCAAAAACTATTTATAACCGCAATCAAGAACGGCGTCGCATGAAGCTAGACGGTGAGTACGGGTCGGTCCACAGGGATATTGTGAATCTCCTAGTCGCGCTAACGAGTTAATTCCGAAGGGTGTTCGGATTGATTATTAAATCTAAAAACCTAATTATTCTATACTACGGTTATCTAGATCTAGTCTTGCTAGGGTTAGGTTTAGGGATGGTTTGGAAATGCAGGTAAATCTCAACGCTTTCTATACCCGAATGAAGATCTATGAGGAGTTATGGTAATTATCAATAAAGGGGATTAGATCCATTCAGGAAGGTGTTCCTTCCTCTAGGTTCTTGTCTTTCCTTTAGAGATCCTTACCCTAACCTTCATGGAAAACACGCGCAACCGGGCCTTTATACTACGGTGTCATCGTTACCTCGAGGGGTAGGATGCCGTAGGGCGCGGTGTGTGCGTGTATGCATGGAGTCCTATTGAAAATATATTATAAGTAAGAAAGGGATGAAAGATCTCATCTCTCAAAATCCTTCCCCAAAGCTAACTCTAAACAATTTATCTACGACGAGGAATTAAATCTACCTAGGGCAAAGAATTGAAATCTAAACTAGAGCAAGAAATTAAATCTACTTACAGATGCATCTCTCCGACGCAGGTTTGTCAGATCTGAATCCATGAATTGAAAAGAAACACCGATGCTCTCCATAAAGAAATCTGTATTTTATTATTAAAAGGAGGCATAAGAAAATACAATGTTTAGAGTTCCTATTTATAGAGAATAGGAAACCCTAGGTTACATTTTGATCCGCATGTCTAAATTTACAAATATGCCCTTAGGTTAACTTTCCAGCGCCGCCAAAACATTTTAGTAAAAAATTATACGAGTCCGGGCACTAGACGGCCGCGGAACCGCGACATTAGTGGGCGTGGGCCGCGGTTCCGCGGCCCATTAATGAGTTCAGATGATAAAAATTTGTGGGCTGGCTCTGGTGATCTTTATCTTCTTATTTCTTTATGTCTTTTCTCAATTTAGCTTTTGGTTCTCTTCCAGATTTTCCAGTGAAAATTGTAGTGGACTTTTACCCGTTCGCTTTGAGTCGATATCTTGAATCTTGCTTTGTGAATTGTTCCTTATGTAGGCTTGATCAAGAGTCTTCTGTTTATTGTTAAAGTCCACATTTTCATCGTCTTTTCATCGTTTTCACTGTTTTAGATCCAAGAACCTGTAACCTGTAACATGTAGCAGACATGCGTCAAAAGCACCTGTTTATTTATAAAAAGAATAAGAATGGGGAATATAATAATACAATATTATGGTGTGAACAAATACCCCCAAACTTATCTTTTGCTCGTCCTCGAGCAAACTTATTTTTTTATTCTCTACAAAAAGCTAACCGCACTTTCGCAGGGAAACGCGATTGCACTGAGCTCGTGCAACAAGCCGTTAAATCTCTAGGTGTCCCTAGTAGGAGGAGTGTTGTCTCTTTAGGGTTTTCAGCGGATACTACCCACAAAATCCTATCAACTCGGCCCATTGACTTTTGTTCTCCAATTAAGTTTTCTAACAAGGAATTCTATTATCGTCGACTCGTAAATTATCCACCCATATTCTTCACACTTCCTCATCATCTAACTTAAGATTATATATGTTCTGCAGACCTACTTAGCTTTCGGCATTTCTTAAGTTTTCTTTCTAGGGTTTCATCTCCACTTAGGAATTTCTATCAACTCTACTAAAGATACAAGTTCTATTCTTCACTCCTTTCTCTCATCTAAACTCCAATCACATACTCCTACGTGTGTGTATAAATCACCCCTACACTTGAAAATTCAAATCAAGCAATCATACCCTTGTCCGTTGTCCAAAGTACTTATTAATTGTTGAATGTTTAATTGAATTTTTGTTTACACATCCTTCATGCGACCGTTAATACTTTTTGAGGTACTAACAACCGATTACAAAATGTGTTTGCACTTTAAAGCGTAATTCCTAGTCTTGCAACACCCAAGGCTTTAGCAGTGACTTCCAAACCAGTTGGTCTAAGGCACTAGGTGATGAAGCACCCTCGCTAAATATTTTTCTATTTTTGCAGCCTTAAGTAATCACAAAAACCAGTGTTCATTTTTTTATTCTTTATTCCCACTTGTATATTTTTTTTTTCATTTTTCATCGTACTAAGGACTTTAGACAAGAGCATTTCATGATCTCTTCTACTATTCCAAGTTTCAAGGTGCGTGATTGTGCAATTTGTAGGGTATATTTTCAGAATCTAGACTTAAGCTAGGAACTATTTTTCAAACTTATACTCTAATAAGAACATCAATACTTTTCCTTTGTTTTGACTTAGCCTAAGAAGTGAACTCAAAATTTGCCTATTTCTAAATAAACTACAAAGACATATACTCTCTACTGTTAAACTTTAAGAAATGTTATTTTTAGGGTTTTTAATTTACTAAGTCTAAGATCTAGTTGTTCCTAGCTAGTTAACCTATTTGTCAAACTCAAGTCAATTAGACCAAAATTGAATACAATAATTTTTATAATTTTTGAAATTTTTCAATTTTTATGGGTTTTCAAATAAGTACGCAAATGCAAAAAAATATGTACATATGAATGCGAAGGAAGAAGACGTACCGAGCATACCCCCAAACTTAAACTTGACAGTGTCCTCACTGTCATGCTAAACCAAGAGGTTCAAAAATTGTCGGCACTCCCCTGTTTATTTATTTACAAAATTTTTTAAAAATATTTTTTAATGTTTTGAATTTTTTTTTTGTTTATTTTTTTTATAGAAAAAGAAAACAAAAAATATATGTACATATATACAACAAGGTTCCCCCCAAACTTAAGCTTGGTTTTACACAAGCCAAATGTTAGCACCAACCATTCAAAAATCTTATCGTGGTACTGATCTAGTTGGTGAAAGAATGGGGTGGAAAGAAAAGAGATGAGAAACACGAAGAAGAGAATATGGTCTCGGTGGGGGAGAAGAATGGCGGAAAGAAGAAAGAAGTGGAGTACGATCTTGAGGGCGTAAAGCGAGTGAATAAATTAGCGCAATTTGTGATGACCGATGTGTTAAAAGCGATTGCGCTAACCTATCAACCCGTCGAGAAATGGGGTCAAATCTCTCAAGATTCGCAAGAAGACATGGGTACGCCGAACTTGGTATTGGAGATGAAAGCGGAACGGTCTCTTGTACGGTCGGAACAATAGGAATGACGATAGGGAGTGAATTAGGGATAGTCTCTTTCTCACCGTACTAAACTGTTTCGAACTTGAAAGTTTCCATCAATGGTTCGAAACTACTGTAAGCCACCGAGTCTGATGGTTCAACTAACTCATCTGAAAATGTAAAGGACTCAAACTCGGGCGGGGAGACATCAATATCGTCCGAAAAAGTGAAACACTCGTAAGTGTTATCGTCTGTGAGAACTGTGTCAGATTCAAAGGAAAATTTTTCAAGCTCACAGTCTTCAAGCGGGGTCGGAACGATGGAAAGGAGGGAGGGTGATATAACAGTCAAAGGTTCAGGAGGATGAATTGGAAAATCAGACACATCAAATGATTCAACCTCAATATTATCCTCAAAACTCTCCTCAATACTATCCTTATAATTCTTCTCAAAACTCAACTCATCCATGCCATTATCATCAAAATCAAGACGCATATGAGGTTCGGGAGAAACATTTAATGACTCGGGATGATGAATTGGACATAAAATATCAATCAAATTTACTGGTTCATCATCCAAAATATTCCCGGCGTCTATATCCTCAATCAAGTGAAAATCAATTTCTTTAGACACCTCATCAAAAGCATGGATATTTATCGATTTAGGTTCTAGAGTGGAGGTGTAAAGATCGAAAGGATTAGGTGCGGTTTCACTCGAAAGGGGTTCCTCATAATCTGGCAAATCAAGCACTACAAAATCACACAACTCGTTTTTATTTTCAACTTGTGAGTCAGTTAGGACAATCGATGGAAAACCAGAGTTGTGGGCTTCAATTGGGTAAGGGTAGGTTTGATTTTGAAATTCTCTCACATTCTCACTCTGTCCAACCGCCTCCTTATACATTGAAAATTTTTGAGCTAGCGGGAAACTAGCTACCGGTTCACTAGGTTGCATGAGGGCGGCCACGGACGCTTCCACATTCCTAGTCATTTTGTTTGTTGCTGCGATATATGCCTCCAACGACTCTTCCAAACTAGACTTGGGTGGTAAGGGGGTTTCGGTAAAAGATTCGAAATCGTGTGGATATGCAAAACTCCCTAATGGCTGTGTGGAAACAGTGTCTAGTGAGGGTGGTAAGGTCGGGTAGGACTGGTAGGAAGTGGGTGATTGGACAGGGGTAGGGTCAACATATGGATAAAAAGGTGAATAGTCTTGTGGATCCCTAGGACTAGATGAGTGGAGAGGGATGAAAGATCGGCTGCGAGATTGAGCAATATGCTTAGCAATGAACATCGGCTTAGGAGTGATAGAAGGACTTGAAAAAGTAGTATCAACATATGGAGGTGGTGAAGGTTGACTCGGTTGACACGAAGTGGGTTGAAAAGTCAAACTATTTTTCCTAGACGCCTCTATTTGATCTTTCAAAGATTTTTTAGGCAAGGAAGGATCGTCTTTAAATTGACCGAATAAATTGACGTACGACGCAAAATTAGGTTCGGGATACCAAAGTTCGGCAAGTGATTTATTATGTGGGGTACCCATGTTGTAAGAAGAAAGGTGACAAGAAGGAAGGTTGGGTGGTGCAAGGATTTATTTGCGGCAAAAGTTAGCAAGTTTTGTAATAAAATTTTCCTTTTCCTTTTTATCTATATTTGGAAAAATTGTTGCAAAAAGATATTCGAGAAAAGATATGCAACAAAAAAGATTACTTGCAATCAATTTCTAGTTTAAACGAGGCGCAAAAATCCTGTACAAGATTGTTATTTGGAAAGAGAAAGATTTTTAAAGCGCACAGAATCTTGCAGGAATTTTTCAGAAAAAATTTATGTAGATTTCCAGAGCAAAAATAGAGGATCTTACAGAATTTTTTTCAGAAGATGATGTCACCAGCGCGCCGCCTTTCCGCGGCAAAAGAGGGTTCCCACCGCGGTTTCGCGGCGGGGAAGTCGGCACGGATCCCCAAAATTTTTATCACGCGACGATTCGTCAAGGAGGTCGCGGTTTAGCGGCGCGGTAGGGGGTTCAATGCTCCAAATTTTTTCTGCAGTTCTGTTTTTCAAATCTCCCTCTGTTTTGATATTTGGTTTTCTGTTTCTCTCTCTGTAGATTTCCAGATCCGAGTTTGTATATCCTGCAAAATTCAAACAACAAAGTATCCTTTCCAAAAAATAACAATTGATATATTTTTATATATATATTTTTTTCCAGATTTTTATGATTTTTTTAATTTAAGATTAACCCGAAATTGCAAAAAGGAAATACTACGCCATCCCCGGCAACGGCGCCATTTGATTTTTTGTCAAAAACTATCTATTACCGCAATCAAGAACGGCGTCGCATGAAGCTAGCCGGTGAGTACGGGTCGTTCCACAGGGATGTTGTGAATCTCCTAGTCACGCTAACGAGTTAATTCCGAAGGGTGTTCGGACTGATTATTAAATCTTAAAACCTAAATTATTCTATACTACGATTATCTAGATCTAGTCTTGCTAGGGTTGGGTTTAGGGATGGTTTGGAAATGCAGGTAAATCTCAACGCTTTCTATACCCGAATGAAGATCTATGAGGAGTTATGGTAATTATCAATAAAGGGGATTAGATCCATTCAGGAAGGTGTTCCTTCCTCTAGGTTCTTGTCCTTCCTTTAGAGATCCTTACCCTAACTTTCATGGAAAACACGCGCAACCGGGCCTTTATACTACGGTGTCATCGTTACCTTGAGGGGTAGGATGCCGTAGGGCGCGGTGTGTACGTGTATGCATGGAGTTCTATTGAAAATATATTATGGGTAAGAAAGGCATGAGAGATCTCATCTCTCAAAATCCTTCCCCAAAGCTAACTCTAAACAATTTATCTACGGCGAGGAATTAAATATACCTAGGGCAAAGAATTGAAATCTAAACTATAGCAAGAAATTAAATCTACTTACAGATGCATCTCTCCAATCATCAACGCAGGTTTGTCAGATCTGAATCCATGAATTGAAAAGAAACACCGATGCTCTCCATAAAGAAATCTATATTTTATTATTAAAAGGAGGCATAAGAAAATACAATCTTTAGAGTTCCTATTTATAGAGAATAGGAAACCCTAGGTTACATTTTGATCCGCATGTCTAAATTTACAAATATGCCCTTAGGTTAACTTTCCAGCGCCGCCAAAACATTTTAGTAAAAAATTATACGAGTCCGGGCACTAGACGGCCGCGGAACCGCGGCATTAGTGGGCTTGGGCCGCGGTTCCGCGGCCCATTAATGAGTTCAGATGATAAAAATTTGTGGGCTGGCTCTGGTGATCTTTATTTTCTTATTTCTTTATGTCTTTTCTCAATTTAGCTTTTGGTTCTCTTCCAGATTTTCCAGTGAACATTGTAGTGGATTTCTACCCGTTCGCTTTGAGTCGATGTCTTGAATCTTGCTTTGTGAATTGTTCCTTATGTAGGCTTGATCAAGAGTCTTCTGTTTATTGGTTAAAGTCCACATTTTCATCGTCTTTTCATCGTTTTCACTGTTTTAGATCCAAGAACCTGTAACCTGTAACATGTAGCAGACATGTATCAAAAGCACCTGTTTATTTATAAAAAGAATAAGAATGGGGAATATAATAATACAATATTATGGTGTGAACAATCATATCGCTTGAACTGGGAAAGCTCTCTGTGTGGGACTCTAAAGACTCATTAATACGCCGGCAGTGGGTTTAACCACAAGCACGTCAGCGGCACTAGCTATACGTAACGGCTACCTAGATATTGAGCGAAAAGAAGGCCGACGAGCAAACTCATCCGTACCCCTACTAAGCCTGTCTGTGACAATCTCCATACAGTCCGGTCTGTTCGTCTAAGAGTATTGCATACCGAGTTTAGGGGTGGATAAAGTCAGATCCCTAATAACACGATATTTCATTTCGGAATGAAGCTCATCACCCACTGAGAAACTACTGATCCAAATCAGTAATTCTCGTCCATCTTAGCCAAGGATTTCTGGTGATAGCCATCCGTACACAGCGCGACATCAACCCCCAATACCGGGAGATACGTATCCCCGACAATCCGCTCACTACTTCCATGTAGCTCTGGACTATATCCAACTAAAACCTGTTTGCACGACTCCTTTGAGCCGTGGTAGGATAGTAATCAAAGCACAGTGGGAACCCACACGAGACAAATAACGATCTCAGGTCGACAGACTAATATGTACTCATGTCACCTAAGAACTACTATCTGACAATAGATATAATACCAGGCGAGTCCGTCCAGTGTACTCACCTCCAGTGAGCACCTGTATACTATCTTAGGTGACTAACTGACACCAATGGCTTGTGAGACCGGCCACTGCCCCTCGTCAGGGTCTCGAAAAGTATACACTAGTCTACTCCGGAATATTGATGCCCAGTCTCAATACTCTCTCGACTAAGGACATTTAAGGATGTGTTTATAAACCATCCAGCTCCCACGTATATGATTGCAATCATAATGCTGGTAGTTAAGCAAGAATCATATGGGCTCTATCAACATGTAATAATGATCTGTAATACCACATAATGCATGTACATGATGATAAAGTCAAACCAGATAGCATACTATCATCTCGGGTAAGACTGTTCTACCTGTATAAGTCCTTTCTCAATCATCATAATCGCCTGCCTGCGATTACAATAATCTACTTGAGAGCACTATATCCAACAAAGTCAAGTAACGACGCTACTTATGGGCCTATTGCTATGGGAGTGAATAATAGCGATTGATAAGTGAAAGAATCAATGTAGAGAATCAAGTATGAGACTTGATTGCTTTTCCTGTCAGACGCAACACTTTGTTGAAAATTAGATTTTTCGAAATCATGCAAAAGAAGGATATAGTCGAAAGACGCAAGGCATGTTTTGTAGTGAAAGGTTCTGCTAAGTAGTGAAAGGTTCTCCAATAGGCACACATGTCGTGTCAAAAATCAGATCCCATGGCCCAGCATCCGCCCACGACCTGCAGTAGTCGGGCCAGTAGGATCCCTCGTCCTAACACTGCTCGAGCCTGTGAAAAAATACATACACACACACACACGCACACACACAATATTATAATATTTAGAATATGAATATAGAATTTGATAAATTTAAATTACAATCATTATTTAAAAGTTTTAAGAAATAACGATTATACTTGTCGTCCCTGGGGTGGCGCTAGAACCGGCGCCAGACGCCATCCCATGAGTAGAATGCGGATCTGCAAACAATAAACTGTTAGATGATTCAATATCCGCTTATATTGTAATGATGTGTCAAATTTTAAATGAGTAAAATACGCACTATGCACAGGAGTGACGGGGGTATGAGGACCTGTTGACGCACTAGTAGGGATAGGGGAGGCTACGACGCTGCGGGTGATCTGATGGTAGTATGGGGAGCGTTAGTAAGGATATGGGGACAATCGGCGATGATGCGGTGTGAGTAAGAGGCTTTGGGAATGATGTGGTGGTAATAGGAGGAGCGCTAGTAAGGATAGGCGGACCGTTGGGGGCGATGCGGTGTAAGTAGGGGGCATGGGGATGATGTGGCGATAATAGGGAAGCGCTGCTAGGGATAGGCACTGCTGCTGCAACTCTCATGCCTGCTGAGGGTCCTGGGACAGTTTTATCGGCGGGTATGGATCGACTCAGAATGTCCTGTAGACGATGTCTCTTGTGGCATTTAGTTCCTTTGCCTGTGCCCATGATCAAATTCTATATATATATATATATAAACGTTATTTCATTACTTATAATCATTATACAATTTAGAACATTCAGTTTAACCTCATTACCTAATACGTTTATGTGGTACATTGTCTGAAGATTCGTTGGGTGGATTATCAAAATCTTGATCCATGACAATCAATTGGCCGATGTCACTTCTTACAAACGTATGGATGGACAGCGCAGAATAGTTTAGATCCCTGGTACGTTCAATAGATGGACTGAGACGTGTTATCGTGAGATCTTCATCGTCGCTCTCATCTTCAGAGCCATTCAACGTCGGTACGTTATAATAATCTCTTGGTTTCCAACGACAAACACCATCCCAGTCAACCTTCTGCAAGTCCCGAGAATAATATATTTGTGTTGCCATTGTGGGAAAGATAAAGTTGTCGTATTTTGGTAACATCCATTTGGTGTTTACCAAAGTCAGACCATATTGATCGACCTTTATACCCCGGTCGTACCATCTGCATTGGAATATATGAAATGGGGCAGTCGTATGCTGGTATAAGACCACTATAACTTCCTCAGGAACACCGTAGTAGGGATTTCCATTCTCGTCGACGGTTGCGATACCACTATTTTACGTAGCCCTAATATGTTCCATACTTTCTACCTCAAATTTATATCCAGATATTCCATACCCATTGTAAAACTTAGCTGCAATCATTGGACCGTTTAAAAAGTCGTAGACCTCTCTATCAACGTGTTTTCCATGATTCAATTGTTCGTTCACTTTTTTTATAGACCAAGCGGCGAAAGTGCGCCTCTATTCTTCTTCGATTGTATCATTCAACCACGTCCTAGGATTCGATCTGATGAGTATATATTTGTGCACTCTGTTCATTAATATACAGTTATATTAATTAGATTAAATTTAATTTCGAACGTTTAAAACGATGAAATAATAAACACTTACTTTATATATTTAGCAAAACATTTGCTGTTTATCAAGATGTATGCATGTACACTGTCCGCGAGATCGCAAGACATGTTCTTTAGTTTTCCTACTCCAATTGGACCATCAGGAACACTCTGTGGTTTGTTCAGCTTCGTCCTGACATCGCCGTTCAAGAAACGAGCATAAAATGATGTGACTTCTTCTAGAAGAAAAGCTTGAGCAATCGAACCTTCAGGACGATACTTATTGCGGATATAGTTTTTTTAAATTAACAGATATCTGTTGAAAATGAAATAAATTAATAATTCATGATAATTTTTTGCAATTTAAATGATGAATAATAAACGTCAATAATACTTCTCGATTGGATACATCCAACTGTAATGAACCGGACCGTCAATCCTGGCCTTGGTTGCCAAATGGACGGACAAGTAAACATTAATGTCGAAAAAGGAAGGTGGAAAGATGGTTTCGAGCTTACAGAGGATCAAAGGAATGTCTTTTTCGAGTTCTGATATCTTATTGACATTCGCGTTTTTGGAACACAATTGGCGGAAATACGTGCAAATGTTGTTAAGAACGAGACCAACTTCTGGTTTTACCGATACTTTGAGGCATAAAAGAAGAAAATGCTGCATCAATATATAGTAATCGTAGCTCTTGAATACTACGATTTTTCCGTTTTCTACTGCACCTGTTTGGAAATGTTTGATGAGAAACCGTCGAGGACTTTCAATTCTTTCAACACACGCAAGAACCGCCACTTCTACTGTCATGCCCCGCTATCCAAAATACGGAAAACGAAAGATGACTAGACCAGCCATACTCCTACGGTCAAGAAATAATCCCGCCGTAGTTACACTTCGGCTTCTAGCATTACATGGTATTCAGTAAACAAAGTACAGAAGTAAAGGAAATACATCATTAAATTATTACATCAACTTTCATTATTCATAATTTACAATAAAACAAGGAAAAGAACTACTAAACAAGTGCGAATACAAGGTTACTTAGGGAAAGCAGTAAAGGTGAAGGAGGTACTCCCGACTAAATCTCCGCAAGCTCGAAGGGCAAGTCTGACTCTTGTACTGGTTCTTCCTCAAGATCTGAGCATGCATACTCAGGTCGTCAGAGCGACGTAATAGCAATATTATAATATTGACAAGAAACAAGAAAAGGAAGTAATAACAGTGGAGATAAAATGCAGGTAGTCAATATTTCACTAACTGATGCAATGTATGATCTGTGTCCCTATCGGTCTCTAATTCATCTTTGAAATCGAGTTGTGGAAAGGAAGATCATGTTTAACGAGGGTCTCATACATACCCGAGACTACGGCCCGCTATCGCCCGGGACATAACCCTGTCAGCCGGACTGCTAAGCCCAACCTAATATATATAAAAGTCGCTGTTCGAATAATCATCCTCTAAATCACTGTCCTCGCTAAATACAATTCTCTTTCCACTTCGATTTTCCCTTTTTTCCAGGTTTACACTATTTATGAGTATGGTCTAGTCGTATATTAGTACGCACCAATAACACAGTTTTTGTCACTGTTCACTGTATTGTTCACTGTCACGAATCATTCACTTTTTCACTGGCGTACTTGACACTTATAAACCAATACCATTTACGCACAACAATGCATTGTACACTGAATAATAACGTGCACTATCACTAGAAGTATGGCAATCGGGTAAAATATGTGCATTTATGCAGTTAACAAATCATGTGTAATACGAACTATTATGCATCTTTTGAACTTATAAAAATTGCATTAAATCATACATTCAAAATTCAGTAAAATGATACAAAGACGGTAGCAAGTAAACTCAGTCAGAAGTTTAAAAAAATTTATTTCAGTGCAATCGGATTTTGTGTTTGCAAGTTACAGCCGTTTCATTTTAAGTGTCCGCTGCTGGAATTTCAGTTCCTGAACTGAATGTCCATTTCGCAACACAATTTTCACCCTGTTGGGATAAAAATTAGGCGACGCTATAGTTGAACTAAATTTAGGTTTTTCAATTATGTTTCCAACACATTAGAAGGATTCTCAATCGCGCCTCTACGTTAGAAGTTATGTACTGTACAGCCATGGGGTATAAGTTCTGTCCCTGTTTGGGACTGCTATACGTCCTGTTCATTTAAATTACAGTTTAAATAGTAAACGATGGTAAAAAGGGAAGAAATCACTTTCATTAGTTAGATAACTGTTTCATATTCACTATGGTATAGGGTTCCTCAATATAACATGTTCAAGCAGTAAAGGGTAAGCATTACGAGATGGGAATCAACCGCCACTGCTGCTCTGGACTGCAGTCCAGAGCCGCACTCCGCACAAGTTTCTGTCATCATTTCAGTATATAAACAATTTAAAACTCTTGTGGGGTTCTAGGTCATCGAGTCAGACTCGATTTGAGCCCTCGAACGCAACATTCTAATTTATAATCAATTAGTTGTGATTTTTCCAAGTTTCAGACACGGAAAATTCCAGTTTTAACGGGTTTAAATGGGGATGGTCGATCACGTCAGTAACAACTGTATTTTTCTGCCAAATTTTAACACGATGTTCATTACTATATGGGCCAACTTATGTAATCAGTTTCCGTCAATTTAATGGGAGTTTTCCTCTCGGGTTTTGTGTCGAACACATACATTATATTAAATCGCACGAAGTGTATATACGGAATTCATTAGCATTTCGAATTGTAATAGATCAATTTAACATGAAGCAAGCAGGGTACTTGCCTGATGACGCATTGACGACGCACGGCAGCGGCAACGGCAAGATCGCGTCACGAACGGCGCGGCTAGGGTTCGCGGCCTCGGCTCGAGTTTGGGTTCGTCGTCGGAGTTGCTCGGGGGATGGCTCTGTTGGCGTCGAGGATGGTTGAGGAGGTTGTAGGGAGAGCTTGACGATGGTGGCTGCGATGGTGGCTGGCCGGAGCTTGCAGGCGGTGGTCACCGGAGAAGGTGCAGCGAGGGGGTCGACTCGGGTGCTTGGTGGCCGAGGAGAGAGGGAGGAAGCAGCGGGTGGTGCTCGGGTTGGTGAAGGTGATGGGAGTTGGAGAGAGAAGCGGTGCAGGGGAGGAGTGGCCGGCGGTGGCAAGCTCGGTGGTGAGGAGTGAAGGTGGAGTCGAGAGGGGATCGAGGAGCTCGGGGCAGCGACGGTGCAGAGATGGCTCCGACGAGGTGAGGAGTCACTATGGGTTAAGGTGGTGGTCGGTGGTCGTCGTCATGGGGGCTCAGCGGGGTGTCGGGGGTGAAGCAGGGTGTAGTGAGAGAAGAAAAAAAACAGCGAGGGTGAGGGGCTGGCTTCGTATGAAGGAGTAAGGGAGACGAGGAGTGGCTTGAGGAGGGGGTGAACGTGTGCGCGATTGTGAGCTTGGTGAGCGGGGACGTGGGGCGATAAGGCGTGGGCGTCGGCAACGTGGAGCACGTAGGGAAGAAAGAGCGGGAAAAAAGAAAGGAATGGGGAAGAAAGTGTTAACTGGTATGGGGCACGGGTCGGGTATGGGCATGGTGAGGGGTTGGGCACGGGGCTGGGCTTGGGGAAAAAAGAGGTTGGGCTAGGCTTGGTTTTGGGGATTTATTTATATATTTAGTTTTTATTTTGTTGGGCTTTAGTTTAAATGCTTAGGAAAATTAAATTTTGAGAATTAGATGAAACACAAGGATTCTAAATTCCCCCAAAAATTAATAGGAAAAATAAAAAATATTCAGGAGACTTGGAAAAATTTTGGAAAAATTTTAGAAAAATTTTATTGACGGAACCGGGAATTTACATCATACCCTCCTTACAAAAATTTCGTCCTCGAAATTTTATAAGAGACAACGAAACAACAGCACTAAACAAATAGATATGGAAAACGTGCACGGATATCTTCCTCACGCTCTCAGGTAGATTCTCCTGGGGAACGACCGCCCCAAGACACTCGGACTAACGGAATGACTTTATTCTTCAGCACTTTCTCTCTGCAGTCGAGGATAGTGGTGGGCTGCTCCTCGTAATATAGGTCGGTACCCAAAGCTAACTTCGAATAGTCCAGAACATGGCTCTCATCCCGAACATACCACCGCAACTGAGATACGTGGAAGGTATTGTGCACACCAGCTCGCGATGGAGGCAAGGTAAGTCGATAGGCCACCTCTCCCACTCGCTCTAGCACCTCAAAAGGTCCGATGAAATGGGGACTGAGTTTCCCGCGACCTCCAAACCTGATAACTCCGCGGGTAAGGGAAATTTTCAGGAAAACGTGATCTCCGACTTCAAATTCTAGTACTCTCCTGCTGGTATCCACCTAACTCTTCTGTCGATCCTGAGCCGTCTTAATACGCTGCCTGATCATTTGGACCTTGTTGACTGTCAGAACAATGAGCTCGGGACCCAGTAATCTTCGTTCGCCCACACCATCCCAACAAACTGGGGATCGACACTTACGCCCGTAAAGTGCTTCGAAAGGAGCCATCTGGATGCTAACCTGGTAACTGTTGTTATAAGAAAACTCGACTAGATGCATATGATCTTCCTAGGAACCCTGGAAGTCCAGCATGCAAGCTCTCAACATATCTTCGAGTTTCTGAATCGTACGCTGGGATTGTCCGTCCGTCTTCGGGTGATAAGCTGTGCTGAACTTGAGGCGGGTACCCAAACTCTCCTGTAAGCTCCTCCAAAAGTGCGAAATAAATCTGGTGTCTCGATCTGACACAATGCTGACCGGAACTCCGTGAAGTCGTACTATCTCCTGGATATATCTCTCCGCAAGTGACTCGATCGACTGTCCCACTCGGAATGGTAAGAAGTGTGCAGCTTTCGTGAGGCGGTCGACGATAACCCAAATGGCGTTGTTGCCCCTAGGGCTCTGTGGTAAGGCCGTCACGAAATCCATAGTAATGTGCTCCCACTTCCATTCTGGTATCGGAAGCGGTTGTAACAATCCTGCTGTCCTCTGATGTTCCGCCTTCACCTGCTGGCATACCAAGCACCTGGATACAAACCGCGCAATTTCTCACTTCATCCCGTTCCACCCAAAGTGCTGCTTTAGATCTCGATACATCTTCGTGCCTCCCGGATGCACAGAATAAGCTGAACTATGAGCCTCGGCTTGTACCTCTTCTCGAACATCCCCTTTGGGTACGCAGAGTCTGCTACCGAATCTCAGAGAACCGTCTTCATGTATGAGTAAGTCCGTTCTCAGCCCGGCTTCTACCTGCGTTCTGAACTTTTGCAATCGAGGATCATCCGCTTGCGCAGCCTTGATGCGATCCACAAGAGAAGACTGCACCTGTAGTTGCCAAAACTGCTTGATTGCGCTCGGTGTAACGACTTCAAGCTCGAGTCTCTGAAAATCCTCAATGATGCTCCTCTGACTGATCAACATCATGACCGCTGGCTTGCGACTAAGAGCATCAGGTACAACATTTACTTTTCCCGGATGATACTGAAGGTCCAAGTCGTTATCCGCCATCAGTTCTACCCATCGACGCTGCCTCATATTTAGTTCTTTCTAAGTGAAGACGTACTTCAGACTTTTGTGATCCGTGTACACCTCCACCTTCTCACCCAACAGGTAATGCCTCCAGATCTTCAATGCAAAAACCACTGCGGCTAACTCCAAGTCATGCGTAGGGTAGTTCCTCTCATGATTTCTCAGTTGTCGTGAGACGTAAGCAACCACCCGACCGTGCTGCATCAGAACACAGCCTAAACCCTTCCCTGAGGCATCACTATGTATCACCAAACCACCGGAATCATCTGGCACTGTAAGAATGGGCGTTGTGGTTAACTTCTGCTTCAGGGTCTCAAATGCCCGAGTACACTCCTCTGTCCACGCAAACGGTACATCCTTCCATATCAGCCTTGTCAAAGGTTCAGCGATTCTTGAAAAGTCTTGGACGAACTGCCGATAATATCCTGCCAGTCCCAGAAAGCTTCTGATCTCAGCCACTGACTTCGGTGTTGGCCAATCTCTGACAGATTCTATCTTTTCCGGGTCCACTGAGATGCCTTTGCCCGAAACAATGTGTCCTAAGAACTGAACCTTGTCGAGCCAGAACTCACACTTGCTCAATTTTGCGTACAGCTTCTCTTCCCGAAGAATTTGTAGAACCGTGCGCAAATGCTCGACGTGCTCATCCCGGGTCTTCGAGTAGACTAGTATGTCGTCGATAAATACAACGACAAATGTGTCCAAGTACTTCGCAAACACCCTGTTCATCAAATCCATAAATATCGCTGGAGCATTGGTAACACCGAACGGCATCGCAAGGAACTCATAATGTCCATATCGGGTCCTGAAAGCCGTCTTGCATATATCCTCGGCCGCTACTCTGATTTGATGATAACACGGAGATCTAACTTCGAAAATACCTTGGCCCCACTTAACTGATCAAATAAGTCGTCGATGCGCGGAATTGGGTATTTGTTCTTTATCGTGACTTTGTTCAGCTCCCGATAGTCTATGCACATCCGCAGCGATCCATCCTTTTTCTTCACCAATAAGACTGGTGCACCCCACGGTGAAGCGCTTGGCCGGATAAATCCCTTCTCTAGGAGTTCTTCAATTTGCTTCTTCAATTCTGCCAACTCAACCGGTGCCATTCTGTACGGGGCCTTGGAAACTGGTGCTGTATCTGGAGTCAAATCAATCGATAATTCCAAGACGCGTGGAGGTGGTAGACCTGGTAAATCTTCAGGAAACACGTCCAGAAAATCCCGAACAATCTCTGGGGCTGGGCTCTCATCAATCTCCATAGCTGTCAACTCTTTTGGCTCGGCTCTATAATGGCTGGCTCCAAAGATTCGCTCCCGCCTTCGAAAATAAACTCTGGGTGATTGGGAACGCGGAAGATCACATTCCTTGCTCGGCAATCAATAACTGCATGGAAGGTACTCATCCAATCCATCCCGAGAATTGCGTCATAGCTGCCTGTTCCGATCAAAAGGAAATTCGCATAGAATTCCCTGCCGCACACTACAACCGGACAAGATCTACATTCTTGACTGGATACTATAACACCATTACCCGTATGTATTGCCCAACCCTTGTTTAATGGTTCATGTGGTATGGAGTGTGTATCAACGAAATGCGCAGATATGAAACAGTGCGATGCTCCAGAATCAAACAATACTCTAGCTGGCATGGAATGTACGAGTAGAATACCTGTGACAACTTCGTCTGAAGCCTCTGCCTGCTCGGCGGTCAAGGTGAAAGCCCGTCCCTGACCGCGGCCTGTGTAGGGTTACCTCTGCTCCTGTGATCTCTGCTGCTGCGGTCCAGACCCTCCCTGTAACTCTATTCGCTCGGGGCAACCGCTAACTCTGTGCTGACGAGATCCGCAAATTAAACACTGTCACTTGGCGCGGCGACAGTCCTTCTGGGTGTGCCCATCTCTGTTGCAGTAGCCGCAAACTAACTTGAAGTCCCGATTGTTTTTATTAATTTGTCTACCTTAGATAGGCAAGCACCCACTTCTCCGGCTCCTTGAGTCTCAAGAGATTGGTTCCGCTTAAACCTATGTTTACTAGGGTCCTTAGGGTAATTTATAGAACTTGAGGGGTTTTTATGTAAAAATACTTTTATATACTTTTTCAAAATATACCCCAAGCATTTATTATTCGTCTTTAGGGTTGTAAAGAATGTGGATTTTATATTGTAATATTTCTAATGAAAATATCCTAAATTCATAAATAAAGGTATTTATTTGTAATATTGATTTATATGGAATTCGTGGTATTTTAGTGTAAAATTGATTCTTGTGATTTTTAGAAAAAGGTGGAATATTTAAATCATAACAAAATAGGTATTTTAATGATAAATATATATATATTTATACAAAAATAATTTTAATATATTTTTTATATTCTAAAAATCTCATTTTCTTAAGATGTCGTGTTTTAAATCTTTCGAGACCGAATGCTCCTTGCAGAGGTCTGAATCTCACACTACTAAGCCCGAGAATGTGTGATAATACGCACCATCCCGAACGGGTTCCCTAAAATGGGTTGTAGCGGCACTTTGGAAAGATTGTATAAATACTAATTCTTTATAAAACGGTTTTATGAAGTAAGTGGTATTTATTTGTAAAGATATCAATTTTCTGTATTCTATATTCTAGGGTCTACTAAGTCAACTAGACTATTCCTAACTGGTCCAAAACGATAAGTTGTGAGATGCCTCAAATCGCCTCTTCACCGTCAATTGAGGCCAGGTAAGTACAAGTGAAGAAAGGAGGGATCCGCTCACGAATCACCGTGAGACGGGCCTTTTAAAGTTACCTTTCTCACTTGCTTAGCCTAGACACCACAAAGTCGGGTTTAGATAAACGACTGATGTCCACAACTTATCCTATTTTCATAATAAGTGGTATTTATTTAAAAAGTGTATCAATACTAAATCTTTTAGAAATGGCTTTATTTAGTAAAGGGTATTTAAATGAAAATGTTTGTTTTTCCCGTATTCTAAGTTTTCAATGGTATCATGTTAGGTTGTATATAAGTGTGTGAGGAGGTAGGTCGTTACCTCGTGCTCTATTTTAAAGGTATAGCAAGTTTAATGAAGTTAAATACAGAATTGAAACAATGTGGTATTTAAGTGAAAAATACGATAAATTGAAATAGCCATCATTTGATGAAACTTGATCAATTTGGTTGATTAGTGTTTAATAGTCAACATGAGAAAGTTTAAGTATGATTGTATTAGTGAGAAATGGAATTTTATAAGAAACCGAATCGGAAATCGGCTTTGTTCCGATTCCGTCGGGTTTTGTAAAACCGTATTTTTTTGATAGAAGAGATAGGTAGGAATTGAGACTTACAGGTTTTAGGACACACAAGAGTATGATAGGGAAGTAGTGGAATCACCGATGTGTTGCGTCGTCGCCGAGAGTTCCTAGAACGATCGCTGGAAGTTCCGCCGGGAATTCGTCTGAGCTTCGCCTCGAGCTCGTTTTCAAAGTGCACAAGATTCTTGGAAACTTTTAGAGAGTTGGCTCAGAATTTGGGGGTGAGAGGGTAGTGTGTAGGGTTGGTATTTATAGGGTTAGGCTAGGGTTAGGGTAGATGAAAAGTTTAAAAAAAATGTGATAAAATGTAATAAAAGTGGAGTAATTGGAGATTTTAAAGAGTTCCGGAAATGGTCTGAGCCTAAAATTTTGCAGGTGTGTAGGTAATGTGAAAAGACACAACTTTCATGTTGGGGTCATCGCCGGAATCGGCCGACTCAGCCGTGACTCGGTCGGAGGACTGAGTCGGCCGAGTCAAGGCTGATTTGGCTGATTCCCGGCCGAGTCAAGCGGCCGGGATCCCTCCCGACGGTTCATCTAATCCCTGGCAATATTACATTTTTGGGTGTAGTGGGGTTTTTATGAGATATGCACGTGTAAACCCTTGGTATTCTAAAGGTTTTTAAAAAAATCAATATTAAAAATAATGTGGGGTATGGGATTTAAACTCTGGTGGCTTGGTTCAGCAGTGCAAGGTATTACTAATGAGCTACAAGCTCCTTCTTGTAATTATGGAGTTATTTAATTACTTAAAGTAGTTACAGAAAATGTAAATACCCCAAATATACATTAATTTTCAAGCAAATTTTTGTACACTATAAATGGAGTTGTTATATTCTTTTAACTTGTAATTAAAAAGAAAATTAATTACTTATAACTTGTGCTCAGGCTAAAATACCCCTTTATGGATTTTTGAGAAAAATATTTGAAAAAATTTGTATAGGAAAATTAGGGTTGTTACATTCTACCCTCCTTATAAAAATTTCGTCCTCGAAATTTGTAAAAAGAAAGTGTAACAGATTCAAGAAAAGTTTGGTGACTAAAGTACTAAAAGTGTATGAAAAATAACAAGGTGGTGCAAGTGTTTAAAAATGTGAAAGAGTCTTACTAGTGTTACCTTGGTCAACTGTCTTGGCTTCTATGGCTGCTAAGGTGTTACAAGGTATTAGAAGTACTTGATAGTGTATGAAAAATGTGTGAAAGAATGAAAGGATGCGAAGGTTTCGATAAGATTGTAAAAGAGGTGAGAAAAATTTAGGTCAGGACAGATTCAAAGTATATGATTCAAGAAATATGAAATTGTAAGATTCAAGGAATATGATTGTAAAGAATGTTTTAGTTACTGGTTCTTGTGTTATATTGCTTAGGTTGTTCAAGCAGAACAGAACTGCATGATAGAGTTTCATACAGCTCCGACCTGCATAGGCCACCAACAAAACCTGTCACGCCCCGCTTCCCAATATACGGCGAAGGGGACGGGACGAGTCCGCTACGTATTTACTCAGAAGCAAATACGCTAAGCGTAGCTAAGCAATATAAAAGAAAATATACACAAGAGACAAGGTATAATAAAAACATCAACTTTATTTATTAACATTCTTTTGTACAATGCATGAAAAGGAAATACAACCGAAATAAAAGCAATGCCTAAACAATGGCATGACAGGAAATTAAAGGTACTGAAAAGAAAATGTACAATGTCTAGAGCTCAGGGTCTTCACTATACTGATCCAAGTCTTCTGCAGTTTGCTCGATCTCTGACGGTTCCAAATCACCTGACGATATTCAAAGAAGAAAGAAATAGAATGTCGTCGGCGAACAGATCGCTCGGTAAGTCCCAAAGATAAGAGGAGAAATAGAATGGACAGAGAGTAAGAGAGAGAGAGTAGCTTTTACAGTTGTATTATATTGTTATATTGTTGTGTTTAGTGTTAACGCTGTTGTTTGTAACTTGGTACAGAAGGATGCCAGTGTATACGAGAGGAGTCTCACTTGCCCCGGAGACTAAGGTATCAGGAACTCAAGGAACCGTTGGGCCACGGTACAACAGCAACGGAATACAGGTTAGCTGTCTTAATGTTACCGTCTCGTGCCACTTTTAACACCTTCCGTACCAATCTACCCCTTAAACCCCGTAGTGTTTTGATTGTATTGTTTGTCTTGTAAATTGTATTGATTATATAATTGGTTGACTGACCGAAACCATGATATCAGTTAACGGATGTAACCGTAGAATCATGTAAATGGAATAACTGGAGAACCATGTAAATGGAATGTATATCCATGGTTCGGTTCAGTCAAGTTGTATAGATTGATAATTGGATTCATTGATTCAGGTTTAATTGTAATATTGAAGATTGTAGATTGTAGATTGTACTTGAATTATATTCAAGTCAGATTATACTGAGACTCAAACTGAGTCAGACAATCAGCAAAGTAACTTGAAGTCCTGATTGTTTTTATTAATTTGTCTACCTTAGATAGACAAGCACCCACTTCTCCGGCTCCCTGAGGCTCAAGAGATTGGTTCCGCTTAAACCTATGTTTACTAGGGTCCTTAGAGTAATTTATAGAACTTGAGAGGGTTTCATGTAAAAGTACTTTTATATACTTTTTCAAAATATACCCCAAGCATTTATTATTCGTCTTTAGGGTTGTAATGAATATGGATTTTATATTGTGATATTTCTAATGAAAATATCCTAAATTCAGAAATAAAGGTATTTATTTGTAATATTGATTTATATGGAATTCATGGTATTTTAGTGTAAAATTGATTTTTGTGATTTTTAGAAAAATGTGGAATATTAATATCATAACAAAATAGATATTTTAATGATAAATATACATATATTTATACAAAAATAATTTTAATATATTTTTTATATTCTAAAAATCTCATTTTCTTAAGATGTCGTATTTTAAATCTTTCGAGACCGAATGCTCCTTGCGGAGGTCTGAATCTCGCACTACTAAGCCCGAGGATGTGCGATAATCCGCACCATCCCGAACGGGTTTCCCAAAATGGATTGTAGCGGCATTTTGCAAAGATTGTATAAATAATAATCTTTTAGAAAACGGTTTTATGAAGTAAATGGTATTTATTTGTAAAGATATCAATTTTCCGTATTCTATGTTCTAGGGTCTCCTAAGTCAACTAGATCGACTATTCCTAACAGGTCCAAAACGACAAGTTGTGAGATGCCTCAAATCGCTTCTTCACCGCCAATTGTGGCCATGTAAGTACAAGTGAAGAAAGGAGGGATCCACTCACGAATCACCGTGAGACGGGCCTTTTAAAATTACCTTTCTCACTTGCCTAGTCTAGACACCACAAAGTCAGGTTTAGATAAACGACTGATGCCACAACTTATCATATTTTCATAATAAGTGGTATTTATTTAAAAAGTGTATCCATACTAAATCTTTTAGAAATGGCTTTATTTAGTAAAGGGTATTTAAATGAAAATGTTTGTTTTTCCCGTATTCTAAGTTTTCGATGGTATCGTGTTAGGTTGTATATGAGTGTGTGAGGAGGTAAGTCGTTACCTCGTGCTCTACTTTAAAGGTATAGCAAGTTTAATGGAGTTAAATGCAGAATTGAAACAATGTGGTATTTAAGTGAAAATACGATAAATTGAAATAGCCATCATTTCATGTGATGAAACTTGATCAATTTGGTTGGTTAGTGTTTAATAGTCAATATGAGGAAGTTTAAGTATGATTGTATTAGTGAGAATTAAGTGGAATTTTATAAGAAACCGAATCGGAAATCGGATTTGTTCCGATTCCGTCGGGTTTTGTAAAACCGTATTTTTTTGATAGAAGAGATAGGTAGGAATTGGGACTTACAGGTTTTAGGACACACAAGAGGGTGAGAGGGAAGTAGTGGAATCACCGATGTGTTGCATCGTCGCCGGGAGTTCTTAGAACGATCGCCGGAAGTTCCGCCGGGAATTCGTCGGAGCTTCGCCTTGAGCTCATTTTCAAAGTGCATAAGATTCTTGGAAATTTTTAGAGAGTTGGCTCAGAATTTGGGGGTGAGAGGGTAGTGTGTAGGGTTGGTATTTATAGGGTTAGGCTAGGGTTAGGGTAGATGAAAAGTTTAAAATAAAAATGTGATAAAATGTAATAAAAATGTATTAAAAGTGGAGTAATTGGGGATTTTAAAGAGTTCTGGAAATGTTCTGAGGCTAAAATTTTGCAGGTGTGTAGGGAATGTGAAAAGACACAACTTTCATGTTGGGGTCATCGCCGGAATCGGCCGACTCGGCCGTGACTCGGTCGGAGGATTGAGTCGGCCGAGTCGAGGCCGATTTGGCCGATTCCCGGCCGAGTCAGGCGGCCGGGATCCCCCCGACGGTTCATATAACCCCTGGCAATGTTACATTTTTGGGTGTAGTGGGGTTTTTGTGAGATATGCACGTGTAAACCCTTGGTATTCTAAAGGTTTTTTAAAAAATCAATGTTAAAAATAATGTGGGGTATGGGATTTGAACTCTGGTGGCTTGGTTCAGCAGTGTAAGGTATTACCAATGAGCTACAAGCTCCTTCTTGTAATTATGGAGTTATTTAATTACTTAAAGTAGCTATAGAAAATGTAAATACCCCAAGTATACATTAATTTTCAAGCAAATTTTTGTACACTAAAAATGGAGTTGTTATATTTTTTTAACTTGTAATTAAAAAGCAAAATAATTACTTATAACTTGTGCTCAGGCTAAAATACCCCTTTATGGATTTTTGAGAAAAATATTTGAAAAAATTTGTATAGGAAAATTAGGGTTGTTACACCATCTGCGTCATAAGTTCTCACATCAACTTTAACTCATCGATCAAGGGTTGAAGGTACATGTCGATATTTTTCCAAGAGATGAGAACCGTCGATTAAAATCGCCAACACAAAATAAGACTACATCATAGCCCTACATGGCGGCAGGTTATATATAGTCACAACGGGCCAAGTACTATGAATACACCTGCCGCGAACCATCCCTAATGGACTGAAACCGTCGCTCGCAATCCCCAACCTCACTTTATGAGGGTCTGCGCTGAACGAAAGATGTTTTTCATCTAAAACTTTCCACGATATCGAATCTCTAGGATGACTCATTTTTCCCTCTTCACGAGGCGCTTTATGGTGCCACTGCATTTCCGACGTTGTCTCTTCACACATAAATAACCGTTGCAGCTTATGTATTAACGAAAAATGATGAAGAATTTTCATGGGTACATCACTCGAACGAGAGTTTTTCATAGGCTCTAATCGGTTTTTCCCACCACTAGGCAGCTCTTGAATGCGGCGTGTTCTTTCCGAAACAAAACGCAGTCATTCTCACATGCATGTATCTTTTCACACTTTAGGCCGATATTTGTGATTATCTTTTGCACCTCGTATCAGCTCGGTGGCACTTCATTTCCGTCGAGAAAAGCTTCCTTCAGCAATGCTAGTAGATCGGTGAAAGACTGGTCACTCCATCTGTTCTTATACTTGATCTAGAAGAGACGTACGAAAAAAGGATAGTATCAAAAACCTTTTGCAATTTGGATATAGAGAGATTCTCGAGGAAGCCTTGTACTTCTCTAATAACGCGGGTCTAGTGCTTTACATATCATAAGGAAGTCCAGCGGTATTTATAAGCCCATCCATGTCATCCACAGGCATGAACCAGCACCATCATCTTCAACGGCTTCGTCTTCTTCAAGCTGTCATTCCTCCTCTTCTTCTACTATTCTTTACCACTCTTCGATTTCCACTTCAATGAATTCGTTTTCCGTCTCTTGCACTGGCCTTCCATCGTCATTTTCTCCGTGAATATCCCACTTAGTGTAATCTCTAACGAAACTGTTTTTCATGATATGTAACTCAACATCTGACTTCTTCTGCAATCGCGTGTTCATACACTTATAGTAAGGACAATAGATTTCGTGCTCTTTCGGTATCCCAAGACGTGCGTAGGAAAAATCGGTGAAAAAGTAAACACCGTTAAGGAAAAAATCAGTAGCTCTCGAGGAAACGACGACGTACATCCAACTTTTGTCATGGAGGTACGGGAATACCATATTAGAAGAAAATGGAATATAGCAAGGTTCCTATAGAAAAGAGCCGTGGAATTAGGATTTCGTGACAAATACTAGATAAACGGATAATAAGAATCATTAGTGTTAGGTTTAATTGACGACTTCGTTAAGTTTGGTTTCAATTGTTATTGGATTGGGCTCTCCTCAAACTCTTATTGAGAACTTTCTCCTTCTAATCTCAAAACTCGAGAATTGGATTCTTCTTCCAAGAAAAATGATGATAATATTAAATGATCTTTATTGGATGTCGAGAATAACGGCTGTCGGGGTAAGGCACCTATCCCATTAAGAATGTATAAAACATATACACATTCACTTGTATTTTCATCCGTTTCGAAAATATTTCGGCAGCACATTCCCGCTGTTCTCCGAGTACACTGTAATAGAACAGATAATCGTTTCAACACTGTGAAATACCATTGAAACGAACATCTAATCTGTCGTTGTACACGGAGAACCTGCGGAAAAGTACCGACGTAATATCCCGAAACGAATGAAAAACACAAGTGAATGCAGATGTCAGCTTTATACATTCCTAACTTGTCCATACGGGACAAATCTATCGGTTATCATATGATCGAATATTAATTCTCATCACATAAACTACGCGACGGTTGTTAGATACCGAACAATAACATTCGGTGTTTAATAACTTTCGTGTAGTTTTATATCACGACGAACACTGAACGTATGTTAACCGATAGACGAGAACTAAGTCACGTTTTCATTCACATATGATTAATCATCGATGAGAATATGAAAATTTCATATTATCATCGAAAATCATACACTTAGTTTAGGATTTGATTTCAATTAGTTTTACGTTTACGTTTCAAATACAAGGTTTTGAAGTTCTAAGTTTAGGGTAATTTTTTTTTAAAGATGGGGTTTTTTTAATCGGGTTTAAGATTTTGGATTCAGGGTTGGTTTTAAGGTAGGATTTGATAAGAGTTTAATGTAGAGGAGAACAATTATGAATTAAGATTCGACATTATTTGTATGTGTGTGCGCGCGCTTATGTGTGTATGGGTATGTGCATATATATACACAAGCACGTCCACCCCCTTAAACAACCTATTTCTTCCATTTTACTAAATTACACTCAAATACCCTTAAACTATTCATGTGTTTTCACTAACTACCTTAAACTAAATAAATTACTATGAGTTTCACTAAATACCCTTGACTATTGTTGTTTTTCACTAAACTACCTTAAAACTTTAACTAAACGATTCAAGTTATCAAATTAACTAAATTACTGTATAATTCACTAAAATATCCTTAAATTTCTTTTTTCACTAAACTATTATTAAATGTTTTAATAAAAACCCCCATTTGATCAATGTTACTTATTTACACTAAAATACCCATAACTATTGTTGCTTTCCACTAAAATACTCTTAACTATTGTTGCTTTTTACTAAATTACCTACAAAAATTCGCTAAATTACCCTAATCCCAACCCCAACCCCAATCTTAACCTTATCCTTAGCCTTAATAGATAACCCAAACCCTAACTCTCCACCACCACCTCGATCACCAACAATAACAGCAGCAACCACAACAACACCACCAACAATAACAACAGCAACAATAACAGCAGCAACAACACAATAGGGGAAATTTTGGATAATTAAGCTGGAAAAAATAAGAATTAAACCAAAAAACATCTAAAATTTACCTCTTGATGACGACGGCGACAAGTTTTGACGACGACGGCGACAACCTAAGGCCCCGATCAGATACGACGACGACCTGAGGCAAAAATTAAAATTAAAATTAAATCAAAACAATTCAAAATTATCCTAATCCTAACCAAATTTACTTACCTCCAAACGACGACGGCGAGCTTCGACGACAACGGCAAGTTTCGACGACGACGAGCTCGATCGGGTCTGAATTTTCGACGACGAGCTCGACCAGGGAGGCTTCGTCTTCCAAGGGGCTGTGCCTCGACTACGGAAGCGAGACGGCGCCGGCGGCGGAGGAAGCGAGGGACGGGAGAATTGGAAACGATGGGGGAAAATTTAGGAGAGGGAAAATAAACGATCAGGGTTAAATTTTGGGGGTATATTTTGTTTTATGGCTCCAGGATCGTGGGGCTTGTTTTATTTTTGGTTTACTCACAGATATAACCGTGAACATATCTTTTGAAACCGTGACTTAAAATAGATCACGGTGATAACCGTGACCACTTCCCCGTTAATATTAGCCATATTTGTAGTAGTGTCTTTTAAGGATAAAGGTGGGATAACTATCCCATAGACAAACATTACATGATTACTGCAATGTGATAAGAATAGCTATAGGAGCTAGTCTCCCCTCCCCCTCCTCCTCCCCCTCCCCCACCAAAATAAAGGAAATGAAGGAAAACGTCAGAGGCAAAAATCATTAAAAACGCTTAATTATACATACAGCAAGGTTGAATCATGTTGACAAACTTCTTGTTTTCTACGAATGACAAATTCTAAAATGGAATTTATAAAAGAAAATGCTACATTACCAAAAGCATTGTATTTTTCTAATTATAGAAAGGCTTGTTTAGAACACATGAAATAAAATGGCAAATACCCAAAGAATAAAGTTAAGAGTTCCGTACAAGTTTGTTACGAATGGTAATGGGTGGCATGTTATTTGAAATAACAAGATGTGTCCATTATAGCTCCCCATTAATTTGGGGGTTATCTTCACCACCTAGATATATCAACTAACAAATTACTGAAAATACACTGTAGCATACATGTGGAGTATGATGAAGAAAATATGGAATGTATGAGGCCTATCATGCATTACACGTTATATTTTTTCCTCCTCAAATCCTAACAAATGTTAATATGTTAGGAAGAAAAAACCGTGGAAAATAAGCCAGGTTAATATGCACACGCCACGGTTAACATGCACACGCTAAATTAAATTAGATGAACACATACAAAATTTACACAGTACATACATATAAAGTCACTTTCTCAGTAAAATCAAATTCACACAAGGTCGTGCTATAACTTTTCCAAGAAAGTGCAGTGCACTTGTAGATGTTAAGTCGAATAGGCATTGGTAAATTTATTGAAACCAGGTTACAGATTGTTCAAGTAAAGATACCTACAAGGGGATTACATGATGATGTGGTCGATGTGTAACCTCATTTAATACAAAATAAAATAAAATAACAAGTTTGGGATAGTATGAGATTTTTATTAAATCATGTTCTACGATCATAGATTGTACATCATCATAATACCAAAGCCACAATAAAAGTGGCACTACTTATCCTATAGAACAATAATTCAAAATTCAACTAGCGTCAGAATGAAATCTTATTAAGCCATAATCCACACATTAACATCGCGCATTTCCTGATATCCAAGTAATATGGCAACGCCTGAATCAAACATCAACTCTATACTAAACATCAAATTTATACCTCATCATCCAAATTTGTTTTCAGACTCTTTTGAGGACAGTCGGGATCCTATTATTAAACATAGTTACTGTCGCCACAAATCCCCGAATTGTTATTTAAAACTCTACTCGGTTTTGAATGGAATCTTATTAAGTCATAGTCTGTACAATCATCTCATTACCGAACACACAATCATTGGAACATCAGCTAGCATTAGAATGAATTCTCATTAAACTATAACCCACATTCGATGAATTGAATGTAGCAACTAAGTAAAGTTTAGCAACATATGAATCAAAGATCGATGATACCACATTCTCCATTCTCCAAATTCGCCACCTTCTTCTCCTTCTCCTCGGCCGCCTCCTTCACGAACCTGATCAATGAGCACAACCCCTCTAAGAAGTTATGATCAATCACCCCGCCACCATCGACCACATGCGCGAAATCCACCATCTTCACCCTCGCCTTCCCCTTCCCTCTCTCAAGCATCAGCATCACCGACGCCGAGTAGAAGTGTACCTGGCCTGCTCCTCGAACCAACCCTTGAGCTCCATCAGCTGCTCCAAGACCCCACCTTTGCCCTTATAGAACTCGTCCACCAACTCAAGATCTAAATCTCGATCCGATACGAACTGCTGCAGGACTCTTCGAACGTCGGTGATCGAGAACTGCTTGACCTCGGCACGGGATGGCTTCCAAGATCGGATCTTGAGGCCGGAGACGCGGAAGCCGAGGGAGAGGGAGGTGGTTTCGCGGTCCTTGGGGATGCATTTGTCGAAGTAGGGTTTGGGGTCGGAGGGGGACTAGGTGCGGGATCCGATCTTGAAGTCGATGATTGAAGGGGAGGAGAAGTCGGCGGTGAGGTCCTCGAGGACGAGGTGGGGGTGGGCGGCGGAGGGGAGGAGGCGGGAGCCGTTGAAGGAAGGTGATGGAGCTTTGGGATCATGATGTCCTCCGTCGATCCTGCGATGGCGGTCTTAGACGGCTGAGATTTGGTTTTGGTGTTGTTGGGTATGGATCTTAATGGGTTGGTGTTGGACGTCGAGCTACCTGCAAAGAAGTCCCGGGATGGACGACCACCGTAGAACTCTCCGACGATCAAGTTAGAGCCAAGAAATAGGAGCAGGGTAGCGGCGTATTAAGATAATTCGAGTTACTTGAGTTATCTAAGAGAGGGGTTTATATAGGGGTCGCGTGGAGCGAACGGGCGCGAGATCACCGCCGTCAGTTACGCCCTAGCGTTATCCTCACCTTAAATGGCGGGATGCGCCCATTAATGAAGGGATGCGCTAGCGTGGGACGCGGATCGTGGGGAGGTGGATATCTCGCCCTGGCGATATACGCGGAGCCGTTGCGGGACGCATGGAATCTGCGCTCCTGGTAGATCGGGGGAGGCCGAGGAAGCTCGGCAAGTCGGAAACTCGGAGACGAGCCTGGAGGCCGAGGAAGCTCAGCACGTCACTCGGAGACGAGCCTGGAGGCCGAGGAAGCTCGGCATGTCGGATGCTCGGAGACGAGCAAGGAGACTGAAATAGCTAGGAGGCGAGTTGTTGGTAGTTTCCTAGGTGAAGGTGGAATGTATTCAAGGAGGTCTCCTGGAAGGTCGAACACGTTCTTCGAGACGAGGTCCCGAAGAATCCTCAAAATGCAACTCATTTATTCCACCTCCGTAGCTTTTGGGATACGTCATCCACCATGTGTCGTAATCCAAGGAGGCACCACTTATGAGCATCATCATTAGCCCCCCAATCTCATTCTGACCTATCCAAGGGTCGGGTCGAGAGTAGTCTGCTCGGTCTTTCTTCCGCTCAATTTGGCGCCAAGGATCATAATGCGAAACGCCGGGGAACGGCACAGCGTTTGACGGTCGCGTCGTTTCAATCTTTTGGGCCCACGTGTCGCCACGTCATGCACCTGAATCTTCGCGCGTATCCCCGATGACGTCAGCGGATCAAATGAAATGATCGCGCTTTAAAGAGGGGGCGCCATTTTAGTCGGTTGCCAGTTGGGATACGGGCCACGTGTCGGACATCGGTTGGCGGACGCGACAGGCTTTCGCTGTCACCTGCAACTGAAGGGACGTCCCCAATGGCCGATCGCCATATGGAGCTCTGACGACTGGCAGGCGCGACGTTTCGTTTTGGCAGAAGTCGATCTGGGCTGTCGGATACTTTCTTTGGGGTGTATAAATAGGAGGGGACCCTGTTCCCCGCCGAAAACGGAGCCTCGACCGCGTAGGTCCGTCTTGCCTGAATTCGGGGCAGATACTAATTGGTGCTATCCGTCCACCTCTCCGAATATGCCAAGTTGATTTATGACACCATGTATCAAAGGTTTAAACAGATGCGACCGATGTAGCAGACTTCGTCAGATTCCTTTTCGTTGAGGGGTTTTTTGATTGTGGGGACGCTCTTCCCTGCAGAAGCAAGCCCCTGCAGTTAATTACGCTACCGCATCGCGGTAACCACTTTCTCCTTCTCCAGATGGTCACTTCGTGTCGTGGGTGTTTGTTTTGTATTTGGTTGCCCGTGGATTGTATACTGAGACTAATTTATGTTGTCGCCCGTAGGGCGTGGATTAGTTCAAATCCGTATTTTCTTAGATTTGGGTTTGGGGTTGGGTTTAAGGATACATTAGTCTCATTTGAGACTAAGATCAACTTAAACGTATGTTAAGGATACGTTAGTCCAATTTCAGACTAAGATCAACTTAACGAGATCGTTTAGATCCAACAAAAGAGCATTTGGGCTCTATTGTTTAGTTTAGGGATTTTGCAGTCGATTACCAGTTTAAGGACACGGTGGTCCATTGTTAGTTTAAGAACATTACGGTCCAATGTTAGTGTTGGGGTATTTGCACCCCGGTTGACCAAGTCAAAGTCAAGGTCAACCCCAAGCCAAGTGGGCCCAAACCCGGATCAAGTGGGCCCATGCCCAGCTCGAGTCCGAACATGAAGCGACCAGCCCTCCTCCATGCCCAAAATGAAATCATGTAATAAATAATTTTTATGTAATTTTTTATGCATGAATCGGCATGGAGCCAAATTTTTGTAAAGCTCATGGCTTATGTACAAAAAGAAATGGCACATGAGCCATGGGATGGCCAAAATGCCATTTTTGTAAAGCCCAAGGGGCTATATATAAAGTGTATAGCTTATAAAGGCAAACGTAATGAAAATATCTCAACAACTTTTTTTCTCTCTCTCCAAAAAGAATCAAGATCTGAGATCTTTCTCCTTCCTCAAGGTTCTAAAACCTTCTTCTTTCTTTTGAATTAAATCAAGAGTTTTACTCTTCCTTTTATAAAACTAAATAGTTTTTCATCATAAAACCCACAAAGGGGAACTCAAATCTGCCATCAGATCTCAGAAAGAAGAGATTTTTAAAATCTCACATCTCTTGATCTTCAAGATCCTGCCAACAGAGGAGGAAGAAAGAGGCCCATCTCCGAAAACCCCATTTTTGGAAAGACCCAGGGCTCCAAAGAAGAACCCCTTTCATCAACTCCAAAACATCTTAGGAGTTTAACTCTACCCTAAATCCTCTTTTGGGATTTTAAATCCTATTTCTGGGGCTAAAATCCACCTTTTCTCGCCGGCGCCCAAGCGCCTAACGCCCCAAGCGCTCAAGCGCCTAGCGCCCACGTGCCGGACACGTGGTGCGCTAGCGCTCGAGCGCCCAGCGCTCAAGCGCCCAGTGCCCAGGTGTCGGACACGTGGTGCACTCGCGCTTCAGCGCACAGTGCTCAGGCGCTTAGCGCTCAAGCGCCCAGCGCCCACGTGTCGGACACGTGGTGCGCTATCGCTTGAGCGCACAGCGCCCACGTGTCGGACACGTGGTGCGCTAGCGCTTAAGCGCACAGCGCTCGCGCGCTAGGCACGCGAGGCGCTGGCCCCACGCGTCCTTTGGGCACTTTTTCTGTTATATATATATATATATATACACACTCACACACTCCACAATACCGTCCCTCTAACAAAATTTTGGGCCGGGGTGCGCTAGCGCTTAAGCGCACGGCGCCTACGTGTCGGATACGTGGTGCGCTAGCGCTTGAGCGCACAGTGCCTGAGCGCACAGCGCTCAAACGCATAGCGCCCATGTGTCGGACATGTGGTGCGCTAGCGCTTGAGCGCACAGCGCCCACGTGTCGGACACGTGGGGCGCTAGCGCTTGAGCGCACAGCGCCCACGTGTCGGACACGTGGTGCGCTCGCGCTTGAGCGCACAACTCCTAAATGCACAGCGCTCAAGCGCACTGCGCCCATGTGTCGGACACGTGGTGCGCTAGTGCTTAAGCGCACAGCGCTCACGCGCTAGGCACGCGAGGCGCTGGCCCCACGCGTCCTTTGGGTGCTTTTTCCTTTATATATATATATATATATAAATAAATAAATATATATATATATATACTCACACACTCCACAACACCGTCCCTCTAAAAAAAATTTTGGGCCGAGGCGTTGCCCCGCACCCCGTAAGGGGGCTGCTAGCCCTCTTGACCCCCAGCCAGCTATCCGGGTAGCGGGACCCCCGTAAAAACTCTGCGTGGCTCCCGATATATCCAAGCCCCCTCTAAAACAAAACACACGTACACTGCACATTGAGTTCGCATGACCAGTTTAACCCGTCAATCGGAGGTTCTCTCGCTCCAAAGGCGGGGGGTAATTGACGGCAGCTTAGTTCGTGGCTGCCGGAGATTTGGATCCCCACAATCAATAAACCCCGGCCTACCCTACGCAGGGGGAATCTGTAGTACGCCTGACAAGCGCGCGCGTATTCCCATCTCAATAGGATGACGAAAAACACCCTATAGATTCTGGCACGCTCGGTGGGACATATCTCTCCTCCCATATTTCTGGTTAAATGTTCATGCGAACTCAATTAATATACATACCTATATTTATATTAAAATAATGCTCTTTCATGCAGGTTTTCAAGCAATCATTTTTCAACAATGTCTCCAAAGATGAACTCAGCTCTCAGCACGGCTCCCGTCTCCTACACGATGAAGATAGACTCCTGGACGGTCCTTCCGGCCAGTCTTGGGCGACAGTGAGAGGAGCCGCTGCTACAGTTCGGCTCTATTCTGTTCGTGTCAGCTAACGCCATTCCTGCACCTCAAGCTCCAGTAACTGACAAACCGGTCTCAAGAGGCAAGAGGCCAATTGTGGTGGTCTCGAGGGCGCCCCAACCCAAAAGCAAATTCGTTTTCGAGCGTCTCTCCGTCGCTCTAGCAGGGGGCAAGGCCATTAACGTCAACGAAGCAACGGGGCATTTCGAGCAAGCTCCAACGGTACCCTCGACAACTGCTCGATCGGGTGCCTTCTCTAAGCTCCCCGCCAATGATAAAGAGACAGCTAGATATGTGGTCCACACTTTCTACATAGTAGGCACGCGCAGCAAGAGCAAGGAAGGGGCTACTACATCTCAAATTCAATCTGGTATGAATATGGCTGCCACATTCCAAGACCAGCCTCCTCTGGAAGGTAATGAAGACCCTTCCAGTGAAGCTGATAAGCAGGGAGAGACCTCGGTTCATGAGGAGTCGAGCTCGGAAAGTGAAAATGAGCCAACTTTTCATCCTAAGACCGCAGAGCAGCAACTTCTCCAGGAGCTCCTAAAGCAGCTCCGAAACAAAGACAAAGAGATGGCCAAGCTCTACACAAAGATCGACGACTTGGCAAATGCCGTCTTACGGCTTACGGTCCAACTTGCCTCTCATCCGCCCAATCAAGCGCGGGGCTCTGCTCATGAACCGGGAAACGGTGTCCCGAGACAGCTGACGCCTATTCCCTCAAATCCAAAGGTGGGCAGACCACACGAAAGCCAGTCGAAATGTCTTGGCGGCCGATGACAGCAACCCGCTAACTCAAGATCAAATTATGGATTTGGTTGCCAACAAAGTCAAAACATTTGTAGCCGAAGCCGGAGAGCAAAAAGATGCCAGCAGTAGCGGGAGACCATATCCTTCTTGGTACGATCTTGTGGAGTTTCCCACTGGCTATGTCGTCCCCAAATTGGAAAAGTTCGATGGGATGGGAAATGTGAACCGGCACATTGTCCAATTTAAAGCATCATGCGCAAATACTGGGGGCAATGATGCGCTCCTTCTTCGTCAGTTTGTTAATAGATTGACGGATGTTGCTTTCGATTGGTATGCAAGCATACCAGATGACTCGATCATGACGTTCGCTCAAATAGAATCCATGTTCAAGCAAAGGTTCATGAGTGTCAGCGATAAAATCACCATTGCCGACCTCGTAAGGACAGAGCCAAAGGACAACGAAAGCAGCATGGATTTTATAGTCCGATGGCGCAATCTCTCTGTCAAATGTGAACCGCCGTTGGAGCAAGACCAATCTGCAGCTTTCTTATAGAAAATCTGAAGGACTGGATGAAAGCTTTCCTGTGCACCGCAGGCCTCAAAACATTCCAAGAGTTGACCAAAAAGGTCCAAATGTTGGAATGCTCAAAGCCCGAGTCCGTTCAGGATCTTCAGTTCACAAACAGACCAAAACCTTGGAGGGACGACAACCGAAAAGGTGGAAGTTCTAACAGCACCGATTCTCTAAATAAGCAGAGAGCGGGCGGAGCAAAAACTAACAAAACTCGAGAGCCAACTTTGGAGGAAAGAAGAAATAAGGTCTACTCATTCCGAAGGGACAAGGTCCACAAAATTTTTTAAGATGCTCTGAAGAATGGCCTGCGGCTACCAGAACCGAAAAGGCTAAGTGAAGCGAACAAGACTGATCATCCCAACTTTTGCCCATACCACCGAGTGCTGGGACATACTATTGAAGACTGTTGCATCTTCAACGATTGGGTTGAGAAACAATACAAGGCAGGAGAAATATCATTGTCCCCTGGTGTGTTAACAAACAATCAAGCTGCGACCGCCAATTTCATACAAACGGAGACTGAAGTCCTTTAGGGACCTGATTCTCTCAGACATCTGCCTTTCTCTAAAAAGAGCGGACCAAGGCAACAAGCTAAGAGCCGAGCAAGTAGCATTGCCAATGAAAAAGCAATAGACGGGTACACAACCCATACGGTCTATATGATGGAGCTCAGAGGAACAAGTCCTCCTACGCCTTATAACTATGACAATGACGTGGTTGTTGCCATCCAACATCGGCCCGATCCAAATGATGAAGAGCTCGCTCGGGCTATTAAGCCAAAGGAACCCATGGTTCATGCTGAATCAAGTTCAGACGGTAGGGATGACCCTGTTGTCATACCCGAAACTATAGAACAAGCATTATTCCAATTGCTTCAAAAGCAACTTCAGGACAGGGATGAGAAGATGGCCAAGGTCCATTCTAAAGTTAACGAGCTGGAAAATGTTGTGGTGGATCTCACGACCCAAGTCACCCGATTGCAATTACAGCAAAATCAAATTTTGGTTCGTGAGCTGGGGATTGATATCCGGAAGCAGCCGACCGATGCTCCCTTCAGCCCAAGAGCGGAACACCTTTGTGAAAAACGGACGCGATCAGCCTCCAGTCCCTCCGATACATACACTGAACGTGGTAAGCGGACAGTAGGCGAACCAAAGACTTATCGTCCTCAGGGTCCAGCATCAGTAAGGGCACCTATTCCAATCGAGAGAAAGAAGAAAGTATACTCCTTCAAGAGGGATAAAGTCCGCGAAATATTCATGGACGCCTTGAACAACGGTCTTCAACTGCCTATTCCAAAGAGACCACATAAGATGAACATGACCGGCAATCCCATATACTGCCCATATCACAAAATGGTGAGTCATACCATTGAAGATTGCTATGTTTTTAAAGATTGGGTGGAGAACCAATACAAACTCGGGAAAGCCTCACAGTCGTCAGAAGTACCGACAAGCCACAGAGCTACGGTCATCAACATAGCCCCACCAAGATCAAAATTCGAGGAGCTGGGATAAACAAACCACTGACCACCACGTCGTTAAACTGGGAACAACCGACCACCACGTCGTTAAACTGGGAACAACCGACCACCATGTCGTTAAACTGGGAATGTAAAAAAAAATGTGTAAATAAAAAAAGGGAATGTGTAAATAAATAAATAAAAAGAAAAGCCGAAATGATGGGGCAACTCGCAATAAAAATTAGCGAGTAAAATAACGATGAAAAATAAAGCCGAAATGATAGGGCAACCGCGAATAAAAGCCGAAATGAAAGGGCAATCGCGACCTTCGCGATAAGAAAAGCTGAAATGATAGAGCAATCGCGGTAAAACAAAAACGAAAACAAAAACAAAAACAAAAAATAAAAATAAAAACAAAACAACGGCGAATGATGATTCGCTCCTGGTACCATATTCCAGTGCAGCGATGCAGACGCCAATCAAAATCCGATTTTCCAAAATTCCCCTAGCCCTACAGCCAGTCCCCAAATTGACTACCGTATACAATCCACGGGCTCAAATAATTCTCATTATACCCATGCCCCACTGCAATCACCAGTCCAGCGGTCGGTCTCCGCCCTTGGAATTATGCTCCATTTGGAAAGACCCACTCATGTGTCCTCATGATACGTGAGGAGAAAATCCCCGTGTAAGATCCATACGACTCACAAAGGAAAACACACTTGGGGGTCCTCACGACTCCTAAAGAGAAAATGCACCTACGGGATCCTTATGACTCATAGGGAGAAAATACTTTTATGGGACCCTTACGGCCCATAAAATTGAAAAGCCTTAGGTGATAGGGATCTAAACCTGTCTCCTAAGCCATCGCTCCCCAATCCCCAAGTGGCGAATGATGAGTCGCTCCTGGTACCATATTCCAGTGCAGCGATGCAGACGCCAACCAAATTCCAATTCCCATACCCCAACGGCGAATGATGAGTCGCTCCTGGTACCATATTCCAGTGCAGCGATGCAGACGCCAACAAAGTCCCGAAATTTTTACGGCCCTACGGTCTGGATCATACATCCTGTGAAACCGTATACAATCCACGGGTGTAAAATGATCCCAATCTCTCTAAGTCCTACCGGCGAGACCACATTCAAAGTCCCACCGGCGGTGAAGATTCAAAAAAAAGAAGGAAAAGAAAAAAAGAAGGTATGTCCACAAGCAAAATGGGCACGGATGAAAACCCGAAAGGGCTCCGTGAGTAAAAACAGCAGGACTGCCGGCGAGTTTGTGAAAACCCGAAAGGGCGCAAACTCGTGAAAAAGAGATGAAATGCACTCGCAAAGTCCTCTCGACTTTGTGGAGAGAAAATTCCCGCGTGAGATCCTTACGACTCATAAAGGAGCAACACACTTAGGAGTCCCTACGATTCCTAAGGAGAAAAAACACCTACGAGATCCTTTCGACTCGTAGGGAGAAAATGCTTTTATGGGACCCTTATGGCCCATAAAATTGAAAAGCCTTAGGTGATAGGGATCTAAACCTGTCTCCTAAGCCACCAATTCCCAAATCCTTCCGGGGCAAATGATGAGTTGCTCCTGGTATTATTCCATTGCAGCAATGCAGATGCCAAACAAAAAAACCAATTCCCAAATCCTTCCGGGGAAAATGATGAGTTGCTCCTGGCATTATTCCAGTGCAGCAATGCAGATGCCAAACAAAAAACCAATTCCCAAATCCACCCGGGGCAAATGATGAGTTACTCCTGGCATTATTTCAGTGCAGCAATGCAGATGCTGACAGAAAACTAATTCCCAAATCCTCTCATGACAGATGATGATTCGCTCCCGGTACCATATTCCAGTGTAGCGATGCTGATGTCAACTCAAATCGAATAAATCAAACCAACCAATTTCAACATCGACCTCTGCGTCAGACAACAGACACTTCGTGTCGGGGACACGTCGACCAGCGACACTCCGTAATGGGGAAATGTCAACCAGCAGACACTCCGTCTCGGGGACACGTCAACCAGCCGACACTCCGTCTCGGGGACACGTCAACCGACGACACTCCGTACTGGGGAAACGTCCAACAAGAGACACTCCGTGCCGGGGAAACGTCGACCAGCGATACTCCGTCTCGGGAAAACGTCCAACACAGACACTCCGTGCGGGGGAAATGTCGACCAGCGACACTCCGCATCGGGGAAACGTCCAACAACGACACTCCGTCTCGGGGACACGTCAACCGGCGACACTCCGTATCGGGGAAAGGTCCAACAACAGACACTCCGTAATGGGGAAACGTCAACTAGACACTCCGCCTCGGGGACACGTCGACCAGCGACACTCCGTCTCGGGGAAACGTCCAACGCAGACACTCCGTGCTGGGGAAACGTCGACCAGCGACACTCCGTCTCGGGGAAACGTCCAACACAGACACTCCGTGCCGGGGAAATGTCGACCAGTGACACTCCGCATCGGGGAAACGTCTAACAACGACACTCCGTGCTGGGGAAACGTCGACCAGCGACACTCCACGTCGGGGAAACGTCCAACAACAACACTCTGTAACGGGGAAACGTCAAGCAGACACTTCGTGCCGGGGAAACGTCGACCAACGACACTCCGCATCGGGGAAACGTCCAACAACGACACTCTATAACAGGGAAACGTCAAGAAGACACTCCGTCTCGGGGACACGTCAACCAGCGACACTCTGTACCGGGGATACGTCCAACAGCGACACTCCGTAACGGGGAAATGTCAAGCAGACACTCCGTGTCGGGGATACGTCAACGAGCCGACACTCCGTACCGGGGACACGTCAACCAGCCGATACTCCGCCTTGCGGAAACGTCAAGCAGACACGCCGTGCCGGGGGCACGTCAACTAAATCACTTCAGGCTAGGGAAACGTCTACCACGGACACTCCGTCTCGGAGACGCGTTAAGCGTTGACCGTCCATGTCGTAAAAAGGGCAGTGCATCCCAAAAAGTGGGAACCAGAGCAAGTCGCCTCCACGCGAAAGAAGATCCATCAATTTTATGCACACGACTCACATATGTGGTGTGCATTTATTGATGGGCGGTACTTTGTTGGGGTTAAAATTTGCACCTCGGTTGACCAAGCCAAAGTCAAGATCAACTCCAAGCCCGGATCAAGTGGGTCCATGCCCAGGTCGAGTCCGAACATGAAGCGGCCAGCCCTCCTCCATGGCCAAAATGAAATCATGTAATAAATAATTTTTATGTAATTTTTTATGCATGAATCGGCATGGAGCCAAATTTTTGTAAAGCCCATAGCTTATGTGCAAAAAGAAATGGCACATGAGCCATGGGATGGCCAAAATGCCATTTTTGTAAAACCCAAGAGGCTATATGTAAAGTGTTTAGCCTATAAAGGCAAACATAATGAAAATATCTCAAAAACTTTTTTTTCTCTCTCCAAAAAGAATCAAGATCTGAGATCTTTCTCTTTCCTCAAGATTCTAAAATCTTCTTCTTTCTTTTGAATTAAATCAAGAGTTTTACTCTTCCTTGTATAAAACTAAATAGTTTTTCACCATAAAACCCACAAAGGGGAACTCAAATCTGCCATCAGATCTCAGAAAGAAGAGATTTTTAAAATCTCACATCTCTTGATCTTCAAGATCCTGCCAACAGAGGAGGAAGAAGGAGGCCCATCTCTGAAAACCCATTTTTGGGAAGACCCAGGGCTCCAAAGAAGAACCCCTTTCATCAACTCCAAAACATCTTAGGAGTTTAACTCCACCCTAAATCCTCTTTTGGGATTTTAAATCCTATTTCTAGGGCTAAAATCCCCTTTTCCTCGCCGGCACCCAAGCGCCCGAGCGCCTAACGCCTCAAGCGCTCAAGCGCTCAAGCGCCTAGCGCCCACATGCCGGACACGTGGTGCGCTAGGGCTCGAGCGCCCAGCGCTCAAGCGTCCAGCGCTCACGTGTCGGACACGTTGTGTGCTAGCGCTTAAGCGCACAGCACTCAAGCGCCTAGCGCCCAGCGCCCACGTGTCGGACACGTGGTGCGCTGGCGCTTGAGCGCACAGCGCCTAAACGCACAGCGCTCAAGAGCATAGCGCCCACGTGTCGGATATGTGGTGCTCTAGCGCTTGAGCGCACAGCGCCCACGTAGTGTGCTAGCGCTTGAGCGCATAGCTCCTAAGCGCCCAGCGCTCAAGCGCACAGCGCTCAAGCGTCCAGCGCCCACGTGTCGGACACGTGGTGCGCTCGCGCGCTTGGCACGCGAGGCGCTGGCCCCACGCGTCCTTTGGGCGCTTTTTCCTTTTTTTATATATATGTATACATCTGTGTGTATGTGTGTGTGTGTGTGTGTGTGTAGATAGATACTCACACACTCCACAACATCGTCCCTCTAAAAAAAATTTTGGGCCGAAGCGTTGCCCCGCACCCCGCAAGGGGGCTGCTAGCCCCCTTGACCCCCAGCCCGCTATCCGGGTAGCGGGACCCCCGTAAAAACTCTGCGTGGCTCCCGATATATCCAAGCCCCCTCCAAAACAAAACACATGTACACTGCACATTGAGTTCGCATGACCAGTTTAACCCGTCAATCAGAGGTTCCCTCGCTCCAAAGGCGAGGGGTAATTAACGGCAGCTTAGTCCGCGGCTGCCGGAGATTCGGATCCCTACAATCAATAAACCCCGGCCTACCCTAGGCAAGGGGAATCTGTAGTACGCCTGAAAAGCGCGCGCGTATTCCTATCTCAATAGGATGACGAAAAACACCCTATAGTTAGTTTAAGGACATCTCGGTCCAAGATTAAGGACATCATAGTCCATGGGTTTTAAAGGACCCCACAGTCCGAGGTTAAGGACATCATAGTCCATGGGCTTAAGGACCCTACAGTCCAGTTTAAAGACGTCATAGTCTATGAAATGTATGGTTGTCGGGACCCGTCACCTCTCTGAAGACGTTGAAGGATTACAATGATAAATATCAGAGGAGTGAAGAGATGTACCCTTGCACCAATTTTGGTTGGGATCTGTAGTCCAATTGGGACTAAGATTTGAGATTTATGAGCATATGGGCTCAGTTAATTTTAATGAGGGTTCTGTGGCCACTTTGGGCTCGGCCCATTCAGTTAAAATGTTAAACATTTGACAATACTGAGTATTAATTTGGGTTTTGACAATATTTTTGTCTTTTATTGAATGTTGATCATTCATCATAGCTCTTGGCTTATTAAAGAACAATTTATGTTCTATCAACGCAACACGTGACACGCTTGGCGCTTTGCGCCAGTCAAAGAGCACAGTGCGCTTCTGCCGAGTAGCGCACACGTGAGGGACACGTGTCGCGCTTGACACTAAGCGCCAGATGATGGGCACATTGCGCCAGTTTTATGAGCGCAGAGCGCTATCTTATGAGCGCATTGCGCTATTAGTTCAGTGGCGCACACGTGAGTGACACGTGGTGCGCCTGGCGCTGAGCGCCAGCCCATGAGCGCAGTGCGCTATTTCAAGAGCGCAAAGCGCTAACCGTTAAGTGACGCATACATGAGTGACACATGTCGTGCTTGGTGCTGAGCGCCAGCCCAAGAGCGCAGAAGCGCAGTTCAAAAGCGCAAAGCGCATCTGATCAATTTTATGAACTGAGAAATAAATTCTCGTTTATAAGAGACTGTCTCAAGAACAAAAATTCTTACTTTGTAGGAGATGTTTTAATCTCTTATTTTAGTGAAAAGCTTTGCCTTTATGGATTTTTAATCCTAAGAGAATTGAATTATTCTCCCCTTTTATGATGAGATGATCTCTGAAAGACAATTTGTCTTATAGATCTATGATCTGTGAGAAGAATTATGTTCTTCTTTCTATGATGAGATCTTTTGATCTCTTTATGAAAGACCTTGGTCTTATAGATCTATGATCTTTTAAAGAAGTGAATTCTTCTTCTTTTTTAATTATAAGATAATTTCATCTCTCTGTTCATTATCATTCTTTTTACCTTGAAGAAAAATCTTCTTTCTCTGAGAGCTTGGCTCTTCTCTCTGAACTTTCTCAAAATTTTATGGGGAGGTTCCTCTGTATGCTTCCGTCTCTTTCTGTATATCAAGACTTGAAGTCTATGGGCCTTTTTATAGGGCAAGCTGATCAGTTCAATCAGTTAAGGAGATCTTTTCTCCGATTGATTTGGGGAATTTCCCATCGTTGGATCTTTGATTCAAGGGTTTCTGATTTACAAAAGGCAATCTTCTTGTTATTAACAAGATTTGGAAAACTTTTCCATACAGAATTTATTCTGTATTTTGGTGATTTTTAATCACCACTGGATCATTGATCCAACGGTGCTCTAATTTACAGAGCACAATCTTGTTGTTTGGAAAATTTTTGAGGAATCTTTCCTTAACAGAATTTAATTCTGATTAATTAATGATTTATCATTATTATTGGATCTTAGATCTGTCGATGGGGAGCTTTCAATTCCAGCGCTAGTGCACCCGTGCTTTGCACGTGGTGCGCTGCTTAGAGCGCAGCGCACCTAGCGCTAGCGCACACGTGCTTTGCACGTAGTGCGCTGCTTAGGGCGCAGCGCACTTGGCGCTACTTCTGAAGCATTGCTTCATTTCAAAATTTGAATTTTAAACAGAGTTTTGCTCTGATTGGGGGAAACAAATGCCCCTCACCGTTGCGCTCACGTGGCTCACACGTGAGTGCAACGGTGGCAATATCTCCACCATTGGATCAACTTAGAAGTTGAAACGGCACTCAGTGCCATAAATAGGACCCTTGGCCCTTGAGATGATTTCTATTCATATTTTTCCTTCTGAGAATTTTCATTCTCTTGCAGAGCATAGCTCTTTGGCTTAAGAACTTTCTTAAGGACAGAACTCTGTCAAAAGTTAGGTAAAGATTAAATCTTTTAAAGGATTATTTAAGAATCTAGGGTTTCACCCATTAATAGAGCTTTGCTCTTCATAGATCTTTGATCTTAAAGAAAACCCTTTTAGGGTTCCATCAATGGAGCTTTGCTCTCTTGAACCCATAGATCTAAAGAGATCTTTTCTTAGGGTTTCTTAGCCCATGAACAGAGCTTTGCTCATAAAGAACTCTTAGAGTTTGTTCATAGATCTTGAAGATCTCAGAATTTTTCATTAAAACTATTATTTTAAATTTCCTGATGGTTATTCCATCGTTTTTACAGAGCCGGGCTCTTGAGGAATTTTTATTCCTTCATCATTAGAGTTTGACAGATGTCACTCTGTCACAGAGTATTGCTCTCAAGGGGAGATTTACTCCTTAGCCCGAGAGGTTCTCATTAAATGAGAATCAATTGAGGATTTTCTCATTTAATTAACAGTCTCATCAAATGATGAGGCTTTTTTATTAATGATGAACTGTCATCTAGATTTTGTGGGTCCCCCTTTGGTCCCCTTTTTTACTGCATTACAGTGTGGTACAAATTTAAAGTACTTAATGACAGTGCTTAAACTGTAGCATTGGCGGCTGACAATTTGTTCTTTCCCCGCGCAGGTACTATGTCTTTCGACACTTCTTTCCCGTTCGTCCGCTCGGAAGGCGGGTTCCCCGAAGCGCCCGTAGACCGAGAGGTTCTTACGCTGATCAAAAACCATGACCCGGAGCAAAAGAGTCTTCATCTATGGGGTAGATGGTATGATCAGATTATCAGAGGCCGTCGGAGCTTTTCTTGTGCGACACCCTCGGAACTTATCTCTGCGATCCCTTATGCAGATGCACCCCCGATAAGCTGTGGAGGAGGTGAACTGGACTTCGGAAGGTCTCTTTCGGCCTTCTATTGCCGCAGTACCCGCGCAGCCGCCGGTGGCTTTGGATACTTTAGGACGGCGTATATGCCAGGGTGAATCGCGCCCTTAGGGACAGCCCTACAACATTGGACTAACTCCCCGTCACCCGGCCAATACTTACAGCAGGCCCGATATATTTTATCGGCGAAGAAGTCGTAGCTACTGAAGCTCGGATTGTACCCTGCGATCTACGCTTCCTTATTCCAATATTCTGCACCTCCTACATGGTGGATCAAGGCGTTTTTAGAGTAGTGGAACATTCCGACCCACACCTTCCTCCTATTAGATCGAGAGGTCTCCATTTCCTTAGAGGAATTTGCCGAGGTCTCTGGTTTACCCGTTAGGGGAGAGCATTACGAGGAGCTGCTTCCTCCAAATGAGTATATTTTTGCCACCAAATCAGTGGTAATGGGTTTTACCCCAGAGAACACCATTCAACACTAGTTCCCAAGCTTGATAAAGGTGTTGAAGATGTATGAACCCCTCTTTCTCGAATCCGGAGGCCGCGGGGTTACTTTTACGGATTTCATCGCTCGTTTTCTCCGTACGGAAGTTTTATTGTGACAAGGTGAAAAGTTTGCCAAACTTGATGATCCTTTCGGCTTTGGTTTGGATCGCCGGCCGATATTGAAAACCGATCAAAAGGATTTCTTTCTTCCAAACGTCGCGATTGTCCCCTTTTCGGAAATTGCCGCTGCGGGCGTCGATGAGGAAGCATTGTTTTTAGGGTTCCTCGATTTATGGTTAAGCTGGTTCGCGCTTCCCATGCACCCTCGCTACATGAGGCCTTCTGTCTTCTACCCAGCGCATCGAATGGTTGCCGGGATACAAGTGGCCGTCGGGATCGCTGGGTTAGCCCACCTGTATCACGGCCTCAGCTTGGCAGCGGATACTACTGAGCCAGGGGTGCATCCTGCCAACTTCTCAATGCATTATTTCACCTCATGGCTCGAGTTGCATGTGCTTGGGGTCTTTGGTATCCACAAAAGACCTTCCTTTTACGACAGATGTAAATTCCCTCGGATAATGCGGCTAGTCGACGCATCCATTGTAAGTCCAACACCGCGGGAGGCTAAGGGTTTGCTCTTTCGTCCATGCACGGTTGGAGATGGTATATCCTTTACTGATAAGATTTTGACCGTCGGCCAGGAATCCACGAAAACGGTGCTGCCATTGCAGGACATCTTTAAGGACGGGGCCTCTGTCTTGAAAGCTCGGGAGATTCTGCATCTGTACTCCATCAGGCCGGGTGTTTACCCCAATCAGAGCAAGGCTCTGTTCAAATTCCAAGGCGGGAAATGAAGCAACGCTTCTGATTCCCCCAATCAGAGCAACGCTCTACTTTGAAAATTTAAATTCTAATAAATGAAGCAACACTTCAAATTTCTTGCGCTGCGCGTAACGCGCCACGTGTCAGAAGCTGATACGTCAGCGCAACGCCCAAGGCAGCGCACCCAATCAGAGCAAAGCTCTATTTAAAGCAAAAATTAAAGGAAGCAATGCTTCAGTCGCGCAAGCGCTGCGCTGCGCGACACGTGTCAGCGCAGTCGCGCAAGCGCTGCGCTGCGCGACACGTGTCAGCGCAGTCGCGCAAGCGCAGTTGCGCTGCGCTGTGCGCTGCGCGACACGTGTCAAGCGCTGGTGCATTTGCGCCAAACAGAATTAAAATTCTAATAAGATCTTTTTGTTCTTGTTAAAACAAAAAGATTGTCTTCTGTAAAACAGAAGCCCTTGGATCAAAGATCCAACGGTGGGGAAAATTCCCCAAATCACTCAGAGAAAAATCTCTTTAACAAATTTAACTAATTAATGGGCACTATATAAAGACCCCCAAACCCCAATTCAGAGATCATCAAGATCAATCAATCAACATCATCATCAAGATCGAGAAGAAAAAAAGAACTCTGAAGAATTTGAGAGAACTCTTCAAAAACAAAAAGAAAAGGTAAAAAACCTTTAGAAAAAGAGAAGATTCTCTTATGAACAGAGCATTGATCTAAGAAGAAGATCAATGATCTTCAATAAAAAAGAAAAAGAAATAAGAACAGTGCCTTGCACTTTTTATGAACCACTGGTTCTTTGAAAACAAGAAAAAACTTGTTTTCTTTGATCTAAAATTGATCCAAAGATAAAACAGTGTCCTGCACTTACAAAAACTGCACTGTTGCGCTCCTGCGTTGGCGCAAGCCACCAGGGAGCGCCACGTGTCAGCAGCGCAGCGGCGCAGCACACTAACACAACGCACTGCGCTGCTGCGCTTGCGCTCATTAAAGCGCGACACGTGTCAGCAGCGCAAGCTCAGCGCAAGTGCAGCGCACTGGCGCAGCGCACTGCGCTTGCGTGACACGTGTCACTACCACAAGTGCTTGCGCTCAATGATTGGCGCAAAGCGCCTGACAAATGCACTGCATTGTTTACTGAAGGGCCAAGCCCAAATTAAAAAGGCCTAGCAGGCCAAAATAAATTGCAATGCAATAAAAGGGCAGAGCCCAAATAAAATTGATGCTCTGCATCATTTATAAAAGGGCAGAGCCCAAACAAAACAAAATGCAGTGAATTATTAAAAAAGGGGCAAAGCCCTAGCACAGACCTAATAGGCCAAAGACAAATAAAAATGTTGAACATTTTTTTAACTGGACTTAGCCCAATCATGGCCGTAAGTCCTCAAATTAAATTGACTGAGCATGGCTGCTCTCTTAAATCAATTTACATCCGGTTCGAGGGTGCATCTCCGAACTCCTCTGACCCCTATCGTTGTAATCCCTCAACGACGTCAGAGAGGTGACGGGTCCCGACAACCACATATTAATACGGACTGCGGGGTCCTTAAACTCGTGGACCGAAACATCCTTAAACTAATGCTGGACCGAAACGTCCCTAAACTAATGTTGGACCGAAACGTCCCTAAACTAATATTCGTCCCAAAATGGGAATGTTGGACTGAAATGTCCTTAAACTAATCCTCGTCCCCAAATGGGAATGTTGGACCACCATGTCCCTAAACTGGAACAATAGAGCCAATCGCTCTCTTGTCGGATCCAAACGACCCCGTTAAGTCGATCTTAGTCTGGAGATTAGACTAACGTATCCTTAACAAAAGTTTAAGTTGATCTTAGCCTTAAATAGAGCTAACGTATTCTTAAACTAAAACACCAAACCCAAACCTAAGTAAATACGGATTTGGACTAATCCACGTCCTACGGACGACGGCATCACTTAGTCTCCGTATACAATCCACGGGCAACCACAAATAAAACAAACACACACGACACGAAGTGAAATTCTGGAGAAGGAGAAAGTTGTTACCGCGACGTGGTAGCGTAATTAACTGCAGGGGCTTGTGCCTGCAGGGAAGAGCGTCCCCACAATCAAAAACCCCTCAGGCGAGGGGGAATCTGACGAAGTCTGCTAAATCGGCCGCATCCGTCTAAACCTCCGATACACGGTGCCATAAATCAACTTGGCATCTTCGGAGAGGTAGACGGATAAAACCAAAAAGCATCTGCCCCGAATCTCAGTGTCAGGACTTCGCAGTCCTGTGCGCCGTCTTTCGGAGGGGAACAGATTCTAGCACGCCCGGTAGGACCTTTTCCTCTTTCCACTCCACACTTTGTGTGTCGTATTCGCGAATGAATCGCGGTTTCTTAATGGTTGCCTTTGGGTTTCAAGTTACTAAGGTTTGGTCTTTTGCCTGGCGCAGAAATCAAGCATCAATGGCCTCTAACTGCTCGAATTGCTCGAAGTGCCAATGCAACCGACGCTCCACCTCACCTGGAGGTGTAGCATATGGGCCTCAAGCGGCCTCCATCCTTGCCCTGCCGGTAGGACGGTGACCCAGGCCACCACCGGCCTGTTTTTCGGGACCATGCTCCCGCTTGCAAGCTTCACCATGCCAATGCCCGCACCAGAAGCGAACAAGAAGCCGGTCTTCGATCGGCTCACTGCTACAACGGCCCCTTTCAACGGATCGTCCAATATCAAATCAACAGCCTCTGTCTTTGCCTGGCTGGATCAGAACTCTGATGGGCCCGCCAAGAAGCCTATGAACCCTAAAGCGGCTGTCCCAAGGAAAGCAACAACCGCTGCTCCAGAAGTCGCCAAGGCGGCTTCTCCTGTCAAGGAGTCAGTCTTTTTAAGGCTGTCTATTCCGGCTCCTGCCCCTGCTCGAGAATCTGTCTTTGACAGATTGAATATCACCCCTCAAAGGACAACCTCAGTCTTTAAAAGGTTAACACCAGCGGCGTCTCATACGGACAAGGGGCAAAAAGAAGCTGTCTCTATTGACGAGCCAGTCCCAACGGCTCGTCATGCTCGACGTTGCCATTGGCGACGAGTAAGGAAAGCAGGGGGCAACTCCCTCTCAGGGCTAACTCCACCTGCTCCAGTGGTGGAAGTTAATACTGCTGTTCCAGATGGGAACAGCTTTGAACCGCTGAGGAGGGTACGTAAGAACTCTCCAACTGCTATACTGAAAAGATCTCCTCCACCTGCGCAGAGAGTTCCAGAAACGAAGCGGGAGCGGCCCCCTCAATGGCTGTCCTAAAAAATATACAAGGTTTGGCGAAGGGTTCAAGACTCCGTAATTGACCCAGATCATTCTCGTCAACAGAAAAAGGCGAAGGTGCAAGAAGAAAAGGACCGTCCTATTAAACAACAAAGGACAGCAACCGCCAGGGTGCCCACTACAACGGCCCCTTCAACTTCAATGGCCCACAAAAGAAGAAGGCCGGAGAAAATCCCCACGCCCGCGGCAAATGCCAAAGGCGGTGAACCTAAACGCCCTAAGTCCGGGGGCATAATAGTTCATACAGTATACATGGCGTCGGGAAAGGAGGACAGCCGTGCATCCACAGGTCATAGACCGCTTACACGGTCGGTGACCAAAGTTCAGGAGCAACAGCAAAAGCTCCAGGAGATGATGACCGCGATGGCCGCACTCACTGGGCCAAAAGAAAGCCCTGAAGCATCCTCGGACGAACGCCGGGAACAGGAAACTGACGCTGAGTTCCTTCGTCGGATATTGGAGAAGAAGGATAAAGAGGCTGCTGAACAAGCAGCCAACATAAAGCGTATGGGCCTCCTGTTCCAAGAAATGGTGGGGATGATGATCCAACAAGATCCTCCAGCTGAAGATCCCCCGATCGTCCTTGAAGACGACAGGGGAGAAACGTCGAATCCTCCACCAGCTCTGTCAATAGCTAAGGAGGGGACAATCTCCAAAGCTGACTTGGACGAGTACATAGCCCAACAGATACGGGTCTATCATGCGACTGAAGCATTCGGTCAGGTCGTAAAAACGGGGCGACCGTATCCGAGCTGGTATGACCATATTAAGTACCCGCCAGGCTATACAATACCAAAATTCCATGTGTATAAGGGGACTGGCAATCCCCACCAGCATGTTGCCCAGTTCAGGGCGCTTTGCGGCAACACTGGCGGTGATGATAAATTGTTGCTTCGCGAATTCGTTGGCAGCTTATCGGATACAGCATTCGAGTGGTATTCCGAGCTCCCGAACGACTCTATCAAGATCTTTACGGAGATGGAGCTGCTGTTTACCCAGCGTTTCGCGAGTGCCAGCGAGCGTACCCCGATAACGGCATTGATTAATGCCAGGGTGAAGCCGGGCGAGACATGGGTCCAATATGCTATACGGTGGCGGAACTTATGGTCAAAGTGCGAGCAACGCATTGAAGAAGCTCCTGCAGTGGGTATGTTTGTAGGAACCCTTGATCCGCAAGCAACCATCTCGCAATTTATGATGTTCTTCAAGCCGACTACCTTCCAGGCCCTGATCGACAAACTAGCGCAAATGGATCAGATGGGTCATAAACCACCACCTCCAAAGCTGGACTCTCGCAACGAGAAGGGGAAGGGAAAGGCGATCGTTGTCGCTAATGCTCAACAATAGTCGAGCGACTTGAAACCGGCTGTCCGCCAAAATAATATGCGTCCGCACGTACCCCTTGAGGAGAGGCTAAGACGTCCTTACTCGTTTCTGTTGGAGATAGTGCCCTCAAAGTCAATTATTGGATCACAGGTAGGTGATTGCAATGATTGAGGCAGGACCTATACCGATATGACAGTCTTGCTCGAGATGATAGTATGCTATCTGGTTTGTATTTATCATCGTATATATGCTTTAGTTCACTATTATATGATGATAGAGCCCATAGGATTCATGCTTGACTACCAGCAGTATGATGGCGATCATATACGTGGGAGCTGGAGTCTATAAGCACATCCTTAAAAGTGTCCCTAGTCATGGGAGTTTCGAGACAGGGCATCGATACTCCAGAGTAGACTAGCGTATACAGTCGAGACCCCGACGAGGTGCGGTGGCCGGTCTCACAAGCCACTGGTGTCAGTTGGATCACCTGAGATGTATACAAGTGCTCATTGGGTTATGAGTACACCGGACAGGACTCGCCGGGAACATGCTAGTTGGTATTATACATATCGTCAGTTAGCAGTTCCCTGGTGACATGTGTACAGGTTAGTTTGTCGACCTGAGATCGTCATTTGTCTCGTGTGAGTTCCTACTGTGCTTTGATTCCTACCCTACCACGCTCAAAGGAGTTGTGCAAACAGCTATTTTTTGGGTACAGTCCCGAGCCACATGGAGGCAGTGAGCGGATCGTCGGGGATTCGTCTCTCCCGGTATTGGGGGTTGATGTCGCACAGTGCACGGGTGGCCATCACTAGAAACCCTCGGCCGAGCTAGTGGAGAATTACCGATTTGGATCGGTAGTTTCTTAGGTGGTGATGGGCTTCATACCGACACGAATTATCGCATTATTAGGGGTCTGACTTTATCCACCCCATAGACTCGATATGCGATACTCTTTAGACGAACGGACCGGACTGTATATATATTGTCACCGTTAGGCTCAGTAGGGTTTATGGATGAGTTCGCTTGTCAGCTTCCCTTTCAATCAATACATAGGCAACCGTTACGTACAGCTTGTACCTCTGACATGCTAGTGGTTATACCCAGTGCCAGTGTGTTGATGAGTCATTAGAGTCCCCCACAGACAGTTTCCCAAGTTCGGGCGAAACGTTGTAGAGGCCGTATGGGTTTATGGCAGGGTTCGGAAAATACACGTACGTTTTCGCACGTGTCATTTTTCGGGCAGTTAATACTGGTCGGTTTTGGTTTAAGCCGGATCCGAGTATTATACTGTGTAGATATAATATCTTTGTCTCAGCTGCATTTGTATTCGGTCGTAATACAAATGCAGGTATGTTTATACCGTTACGGGGTTATCCTGAAATTCGTTTCAGGATCACTTTTGGAAGTTGCCAGTTTCCAGTTTTCTATCAGCCGTATTTAACATTCGGTTAAATGCGGATTTATCTTTTCTTTAGATGAGTGTGGAAGGTTCTAGAAGTTTCTAGAAGTGGTGATTAGGATGGTGAGGTGGCTTAGTGCATTAATGGAGCATTAATGTTATGATGACTAAGGGTGATGATTCATTAGTTCATTAATGGGGTTTTGTTTGAGCTTAGATATTTTCTTCTTGATATTTTCTCCTTATGATCACCTCCCCTCTCCTACACTCACCCTCCTCCCTCTATAAGTGGCCGGTCCCTCCCCTCCTCTTTTACTCACTCTCATGGTTGCTTGATTAAAAGATTATGATAGTTTGGATTCATGGAAATTAGTATACTCCATTTCTCATTTCATATCGATCCAAAAGGAAACTTCCATAACCGTTCGTCCATAGCCTTGGACGTAACGAGACAAAGTGTTCTACTCATTCTCTACATCATCTTGGTCGTCTCTTTTAGCAAACTTGACGACCGAGTTGCCTCGGTTCAGAGGCGGGAGCCCGTTTAAAGATCCGTCGACGTGGTGCCACCTGGACGAGAAGACTGGAGATTCAGGAGATCGGAGCAGCCGCAACAAAGCGTGGGATGATGGTTGAAGACCGAAGGACTCGGATCATTCGGTATAACGTTTCTACCCATTTGTAATTTGTTAGTTTAGCTTTAATGGCAGATCCGGGTTACGGTACCCGATAGCGCCAGTTTGTAAAAAGTTTTTGTTCCGCATTTGGCGTCTGTTAGACGGCCGGGGCGCTACCGTGGACTTACAGTGGTATCAGAGCCTCACTATTAAGCTTTACTAACTTGTGCTAACGCGTTTAAAAGATCGATCGAACGGAATTTCCGAAATCGCAATTTTCTGGCACACAGCTTTCTGTCGATTTTTAAAAGGTTCTAAAAATTATTTTACATATAGAAGAAAACTGTGCAGGGTTTTCTAAGCACGTGGTACAAATTTGGGCACGTGACCCTACAAGACCGCCGCGGAATCGCGGTCAAACCTAGGGTTTGACCGCGCATCCGCGGCCAGTCTGTTTGATCATTGCTCCAAATTTGCACAGTGGCTTCTTCATTGAAAATTATGGTTTTTGGTAATATTCTTTTGGGCCCAGATTTTGTTACTGTACAGCAGATGTACGTGGGGCCCACTTTGGGAAATTTAGTCGATCGAAATTTTAAACTTGTTAATATGCAGTATTTACATTATATCTCCGACCGGGAATGTCATTTGATCGGTAAACCGCGTCTGATTGCTATAGTTCTTTTAGACGGGTTTGTGAACGTGACATTCGCGTTGATGTTCTATGTTGTGCTGTGATGTTGCGGATATGTCGTGGTGGATAGCAGGGTGCAATGATAGTGCAGTTTGGATTTATTTGTACATTTGATATTGCGGGGCGATCGTCCAACATGTGGACTGCTGTCACTGCCTGTTTGTATAATATTCTTTTCGGGGCACGACCGGGTTGAGGTCGATGTACCTGTTGTACATATTTTTATTTCTGTACTAGGTTTATCCTACGAAGTAGTGCACGGATAGCCGGGTTCTGGAGGGCAACGGGTCCGTATCTCATGGCTTTGAGAGGCAGAGGGACCTCACTCTAGAATTGGCAGACTATTCGCCGCACTCGTAGGGGGTACAGGTTGACCCAAGGAGGGGTGCTCAATTTACCGGATTCCGTGAAGTGCCGGGTGTTCCATTCACTATGCTGTGGGGGATTACCTCGCTTCAGGTTTTGGCGGGTAACTTGCCGCACCCGTAGGGGTCTAGGTTTCATTGCACAGGTTATCCACACGACCAGGGGAACGTCGGGTTTCTGTAGCGGCTCTGTGAAACCCGGGGATCCCAGATTATCTGTATTATTATGTGATGCTTATTACTTTTCTGTAATGTTGCATATTATCATGCCTGGAGCGATTATTGTATATTGGTATATATACTATTAGATGTTGTATATGTTTTACACCCGCGCTAGTCCAGCCCCCGCTCTGTCGTTAGTTAAGTAACCTAACGGGTGATGACGGAACCCAGTGACGAATGCGGATGGCATATACGTACATTTTATTTTTGTTCTTTTCTGGTGTGATTTATTGATGGGACTGCATTGATTCTTATCAATGTAAGAATAAAACAAACCTATATTTGATGTTGTTGGAACAAATTTTAAAAGGTGTTATTATAAAGATGTTTACTTTTGTTTTGCATAGCGATATTCAGTTAGAATATCCTGCACCTCATTCGACGAGGTAAGGGAAGATATCCCTTCACCGGGAGTGACCTCTTTAGCAAAGGTTTTTCGTCACTATATTTTTATAAAAAGCTATCAGGTTCCTTCAGCGATATCAAGTTCATTACGTTAAAGGTTTTTCGCCAAAAACCAGCCGTAGCCCTCCGTCGTATCTTATGGATGGTCAGTAGAATTCAAGATATGTTTGTTGGCCTTCGTCAAGGCATAGTGTTTGGTAGCTGCTGGGTATTCATTTGTTGCATAGGTAGATGTGTTGGTTTGGGACAGTCGTATAGCCTTGTTGGCCTTCGTCAAGGGCTTGTACGGGTGGGTTCAAATTAACCTGGACAATGACGGGTAGAACTTGACATGTGACTTATGATTTGTTGGCCTTCGTCAAGGCCATAAGAGCATGAGGCAAAATTTACATCGGGAGTTTCAAACATACAGCAAACTTGCCAGGCATGCGCATACCTTCTGGAGTGTGATAACTTGAGTGGCTTCCATCGAGTTATCATGCGATGATAGTTGGATCCCGATTCTCACTGATGAGTTAGTTTACTCCTCGGGTGATCCCGACTTATTTTTCTTTCAGGTCTGGAGGAGAATTTGAGATTATAGTGGGAGGTTTCCTGGTTAGATAATGTGATAACCATTCTGATCTAGGGTAGAGTGCACGCAGAGTGTTTCTTTTCTCTCTCTCTCTTTGGCAGCGACCTTTGACCGACCCTAGACTATGACTCAGTGACCAAGTTGACCGAACCTTCTTAAAATACTGGCTTTTGGATTGTATGAGTTGCATAAGTCATTGCCGCTCCTTCTTTTACCCTTTGTATTTCTCATAACACCCCGTATTACTACGGACATCCACTTCCATTGGATAGATCCATCATATGGTTATATACGAACTCGAAGGTACTACTTCGAGGATGGATCCAGGTTCAGGAGAAATAGAATTAGTTTATTCAGTTGTCTTTTATTATCACCTTCTCTCAGGTTGCGAGGACTCCTTAGTTTAGGAGAGTATACCTATTACGCTTATTGGACAGTCTTATTCCAAACCATAGGCAGGTGCCGAAAGGTAGGGAATGAAGAAAACCAATTAGCCTAAGTAGGGTGTACAGAAGATAATAACTAAAGACAAAATAAAGGGATTAGAAAGAGAGCAAAGTAAATTGTGACTGTTACCATTCACGATCAAACCGCGTACTTCATCGCCACTCCTATTTCACCTTTGCCTTTTTCCCAGTACGGAAGAAATAGAATAAGGTATTATTCAGTTATCTTTTATCATCACCTTCTCTCAAGTTGCGAGTACTCCTAGGATTAGGAGGGTACACCTGTTATGCTTACTGGATAGTCTTCTTCCAAACCATAGGCTGGTGCCGAACGGTAGGGAAGGAAGAAAACCATTTAGCCTAACGAAGGTGTACAGAAGGTAACGACTAAAGACAAATAAAGGGATTTGGAGAGATGGCAAAAAATTATACGGTTACAGTCATGAATTGGATTATGGAAGAGGCATTACTAGGAATACCAGGATACCCCTACGAAACATTTTCATGTTTCAATGCATTGTTAAAGAAAAACTGTTTTCCCGATTAGACACTTACTCCAAGGGTATGTATTTACCAGGTTTCATTCTCATATCTGTATGGTTTTACAGATGATGAGTGGAAGTTATTGGGAATTAGGTGATCATCCTCATTATATCGGAATTCGTTGTAATTGGTGATATTTGAGGAAATCGCCTGGGTACAGTTTTCAACCTACGACACACAGGTTTTGAGTTATTCAAACTCAGCGGACTTATACAGAGTATTGTATGTTGTCCAGTGTCCGTAAGGAAAAAAGGGGTAGGTCCTCGTACTATGTTCTGTTTACTTGTGACTTCTCTAGTTTTTAGACAAGTGTTTCGTAGAAATACAATGTCTAAGTTTTGAGAAGTTATGGGTATAAGAATAAAGTAGAGAACCAGATGTCGTAAGTATCAGGATTCTTCAAAGAGATCGAAGATGTAGATTCTTATGATTGGTATTCAGATGATAGTAATGGTTTTTGAGAAACTTGTTTCTCTTTCAGGTTACTCATAATTGGATGGATTCCTAAGTTGAGTAATGCTGATTAGCCTTTTTCCATTAAGTTGGTATGCACTGGAGACAGCTGCATGATTTGAATCTGGTTCCAATTAAATTAGTGCCTCTATTTCTATATTGTATATAGAATGGTTCATATCTTAACGATATTAAGGTAAGGGGAGTTGTCCAGCTTATGCTTAAAACCAGACACTGGATAACTCAAGGCACGTTTCTGTAATGGCAGTTTGTGGGTTGACCCTGGTTTTGACGAAGGTTGACATTTCTACCATCTGATAGATCAATAGTAATATTGTTCATGACTTGCCACAGTTTTAGTAAAATGGATTTTTTTCAGAAAACAGTAGTGGGAGTATGGTAGAACTGGAAGTGATTCTAGAACCGCAAACGGTTACGGAAAATTTAATAGGACCTATATATTCAATCAGGTTTGACATTCCAATAGCCACTCCGCAGATATGGTGGGTAACCTCAGACACCCGAGAGGTACTCCAGTAGCCTCAAGGATGGTGACAGGGAGGTTCTTGTTTACCCACACTTGACACTACTGTTGTTCCATACTATGAGACCCGGCAAGAGGATAGGTATAGCGTCGTTCTAAACTAGCTTTAGAAGTGTACGTATATATTATTCTTCCAGACGGTTATCGTAGTCAGTGGGAGCAGCGGAAGCATAGTGGACAAGTAGCTTATGTCTATTTATAGGCTTGAGCAGATATAGCGGAGATTAGATCATCTAATTTTGATGTGACAGTCATAGGTTTGACTTCATCAGAATAGGGGATGGATCTGTTAAGAAGGTAATAGGGTGTGATGTCATGGCATTTGAATGACATACACAGAGTAGGAAGTAAAATTCCTATACTACGATCGGTTACACTGTGGTAATCACACACTTGTTTCTTCACACAGGATATGGATATAATATCAGACATTCTGGTTTCTAGATCCATGGTTTTAGATCTTGATTTGGGTAGTTTCCCAATGTGGGTACTTAGACAGTATTCTAAAAGTATTTAGAATAGATGACTCCTGGCATGGTGGTGTACCTGTAGGTGATGGAGTCACCCTCTCTAAAGGTGTCTTACAGACTAAAGGGGAGAGGGATGTGCATGATTGACAGATCACTTGCTTAGGCAATTGAGTCAATTGTGAAATGTCAAGTACCACACCAGATGTTGTTTTTGCACTAGATGCGATAAGTTTATATTAATCCAATCTTGAAGAAACATAAGGAAGCAGTTTTAGAACATAAGTGCATGTTCTACGGATTTGATGATGACAGCCTCTTTCGGGAGATGGTTATCATTCCAGGCTTCAAAGGTGACATGGATGACAAAGTGATTGTCAGAGTTATAGTTTTCCCTATGATGAGGGACAGTATTATGGACAGGTGGTTCAAGAGGATACTGTGGGAGGTATGGTGCTGGATACTGATTAGGTTCAGTTATCGATACAGTCTAAGAAGTTTGGATTTGGAGTTCATTTATGAACTAGGTCCCATCAGATATTCAGACATATTCTAAGACAGGTATTACTCGATTCGGGAGATGGTTTTCTCCGCGAACTTGAGATTAACAGAGACATAGAAAGAAACATCAGGGCGGATCCACTCACTGAGGCTATTTCTCGAACACAAGAGTTTTACAAACTAGCTTTGTGAAACTGATTAGTAGAGGAGTTGGATGTTCGATATCATACGGGCTGTGAGTATGCGACATCGCAATAATTAGCCTTAAGTGCAAGTGGGAGATTGTTGGAGATAGTGCCCTCAAAGTCAATTATTGGATCACAGGTAGATGATTGCAATGATTGAGGCATGACCTATACCGATATGACAGTCTTGCTCGAGATGATAGTATGCTATCTGGTTTGTATTTATCATCGTATATATGCTTTAGTTCACTATTACATGATGATAGAGCCCATAGGATTCATGCTTGACTACCAGCAGTATGATGGTGATCATATACGTGGGAGCTGGGGTCTATAAGCACATCCTTAAAAGTGTCCCTAGTCGTGGGAGTTTCGAGACAGGGCATCGATACTCCAGAGTAGACTAGTGTATACAGTCGAGACCCCAACGAGGGGCGGTGGCCGGTCTCACAAGCCACTGGTGTCAGTTGGATCACCTGAGATGTATACAGGTGCTCATTGGGTTATGAGTACACCGGACAGGACTCGCCGAGAACATACTAGTTGGTATTATACATATCGTCAGATAGCAGTTCCCTGGTGACATGTGTACAGGTTAGTTTGTCGACCTGAGATCGTTATTTTTCTCGTGTGAGTTCCCACTGTGCTTTGATTCCTACCCTACCACGTTTAAAGGAGTTGTGCAAACAGCTATTTTTTGGGTATAGTCCCGAGCCACATGGAGGCAGTGAGCGGATCGTCGGGGATTCGTCTCTCCCGGTATTGGGGGTTGATGTCGCACAGTGCACGGGTGGCCATCACTAGAAACCCTCGGCCGAGCTAGTGGAGAATTACTGATTTGGATCAGTAGTTTCTCAGGTGGTGATGGGCTTCATACCGACACGAATTATCGCATTATTAGGGGTCTGACTTTATCCACCCCCTAGACTCGATATGCGATACTCTTTAGACGAACGGACCGGACTGTATATATATTGTCACTGTTAGGCTCAGTAGGGTTTATGGATGAGTTCGCTCGTCAGCTTCCCTTTCAATCAATACATAGGCAACCGTTACGTACAGCTTGTACCTCTGACGTGCTAGTGGTTATACCCAGTACCAGTGTGTTGATGAGTCATTAGAGTCCCCCACAGACAGTTTCCCAAGTTCGGGCGAAACGTTGTAGAGGCCGTATGGGTTTATGGCAGGGTTCGGAAAATGCACGTGCGTTTTCGCACGTGTCATTTTTCGGGCAGTTAATACTGGTCGGTTTTGGTTTAAGCCGGATCCGAGTATTATACTGTGTAGATATAATATCTTTGTCTCAGCTGCATTTGTATTCGGTCGTAATACAAATGTAGGTATGTTTATACCGTTACGGGGTTATCCTGAAATTTATTTCAGGATCACTTTTGGAAGTTGTCAGTTTCCAGTTTTCTATCAGCCGTATTTAACATTCGGTTAAATGCGGATTTATCTTTTCTTTAGATGAGTGTGGAAGGTTCTAGAAGTTTCTAGAAGTGGTGATTAGGATGGTGAGGTTGCTTAGTGCATTAATGGAGCATTAATGTTATGATGACTAAGGGTGATGATTCATTAGTTCATTAATGGGGTTTTGTTTGAGCTTAGATATTTTCTTCTTGATATTTTCTCCTTATGATCACCTCCCCTCTCCTACACTCACCTTTCTCCCTCTATAAGTGGCTGGCCCCTCCCCTCCTCTTTTACTCACTCTCATGGTTGCTTGATTAAAAGATTATGATAATTTGGATTCATGGAAATTAGTATGCTCCATTTCTCATTTCATATCGATCCAAAAGGAAACTTCCATAACCGTTCATCCATAGCCTTGGACGTAACGAGACAAAGTGTTCTACTCATTCTCTACATCATCTTGGTCGTCTCTTTTAGCAAACTTGAAGACCGAGTTGCCTCGGTTCAGAGGCGGGAGCCCGTTTAAAGATCCGTCGACGTGGTGCCACCTGGACGAGAAGACTGGAGATTCAGGAGATCGGAGCAGCCGCAACAAAGCGTGGGATGATGGTTGAAGACCGAAGGACTCGGATCATTCGGTATAACGTTTCTACCCATTTGTAATTTGTTAGTTTAGCTTTAATGGCAGATACGGGTTATGGTACATGATAGCGCCAGTTTGTAAAAAGTTTTTGTTCCGCATTTGGCGTCTGTTAGACGGCCGGGACGCTACCGTGGACTTACCGGCAATTGTCGCATGGTTAATGCTGGGGGATCACAAGTGCTTACATTCGGTAGCGATTCCGACGAGGAGCTGGCTCTTAGCCCCCTCTTTAAAGAGTCCACCTCGAGAAAAGAAGAAGAGCAGAAGGTCTATGAAAATATCCGGCTGCGTAATCGTACGCTACCTAAAAAGAATCTCGGGCCCTCAAATAAAAAAGATAAGGGAAAAGAGAAGGTCCCTGAGGAGATCGCCCTAGATGATCAAGTTGTGGAGGAGGTAACTGCCAAGGACCCGCCGAAGAGAAATAAGGTGGATTACAACGTCTTAGCGCATCTGAGGAAGCTACCCTCGCAGCTCAGCATTCTTGATGCCCTTTTACTATCAAAAGAAGTGAGAGATTCGTTAATTAAGGCACTACAGGAGCTGGAGCGATTCCAAGCTTTCCTCGCCGAAGAAAAGATGAGGGATGAATTGGAGGAAGTGCACACGGCTGATGTCACTTTTGGCGATGAGGACCTTCTCCTTGGGACGTGCGAACACAATCGCCCTCTCTATGTCTCAGGATACTGCCATGATATAAAGATAGGCAAAATCCTGGTCGACAATGGATCCTCCGTTAATCTCTTCAATGTGCGGGTGTTAAAGGAAATCTGCATGTGCGTCGAGCACCTTGCTCGGGACATGATCACCATCTCCGGGTTCGACTCCCAATCATCAAGAACTCTTGGGTCTGTGATACTGACGCTACGCTTTGGGCTACTCGTCACGGACATTAAATTCCATGTCATAGACGCCAAGACATGCTACAATGCTCTGCTCGGCCGACCATGGTTACACGAGTACAACATCATGCATTCTACGCAGCATCAGTGTATGAGGTATTTTAAGGATGGTCTCGAGTATACCGTGACGGGAGAACTGAACCCGTTCTCTGTGAACGAGGTCCGCAAATATGAAGATGCCAAATACTTCTTACCGGATTTCGAAGACACGGAGAAGTGTCACAAGCCGGAGAATAAAGCCAATGCCACTATTCCTGTTTTCGGGAGTGATACTGAAGAAGAGGAAGAGATGATTTATTCGGGTCCACCCCAACACAACAAGCCGGGACAGTCCGCTCCCATGTTGATATTTGGCAGTGACTCGGAAGATGAGGTCCATGCTGTATTCTCTGCTCGGCCTTCAATACAAACGTCTGCTGACGAAGAGCAAAGTCTGCAAGTCGCCATGGTTCCACCTAAACACCATAAAGAACTGGACGCACTTGATATCTACAGTGTAGAGGAGCTGCGGACGTTCTACGTCCCTCCCAGGCGAAAAGGCGAAAAAGCAGTTCTATTTTACCGCTCTGAGGAAACCAAAGTGAGAAAGAGATCTGGCATGGTGGGATCCTACGCTTGACAAGCTTCAACTCATCCGTCTACCCAGATATTATACAAAAGGCTTGAAAAGGCTGTTGAAGCGCCGGGGGATATCCTTTGAACAGACCGCTCGAAAAGCCAAATTCTATGACAGGGTCTGGAACGTTCTCGGGACTCAACACAAGCTGCCTAATGGAAGAATGGAAACAATCGGGCTTGGATACATTCGGTCCAAGAAACGAGGGCTACTCCATGGTTGCTACGTCGTGCATGACTTTGATGAAGAAGCGGATGCTTAATGGGAAGATGCTAATTCTGAACCAGTAAAAGTTCCTGAAGCAAAAGTGCCCAGTCCGTCGTTCGAAGAGCAAATGGACAAGCTTATAAGGGAAGCTGGTCAAAAAGTCCGAGACGGCCACAACCGCGAAATGGCAATCTACAAGAAAGCCAAAACACAACGCCTCCTCCAACAGGCTGTGAAAGATGAAAATAGCGCTCCCTATCAACCTGTTATAAAGAAGGCTCGACGCAGAGGCAGAAACAAGTCGAAACGCGAAAAAGATGCTCAACAGCAACAAAGTGGGACCAAGAAGCCACGCAAGCGGGAATCGAGCGGTTCCGATCTATCCCTCATAAGAAAAATGGGTCGAGCGTACTCTTTTCCTCGCGACAAGACGAAGAAAATACTTGACTTCGCTCTAAAACATCAGATACTTACACTGCCGGAGTCTAAACACTCCGAACAAGCAGGCGAAGTCTCTTACCCGGACTATTGCCTTTATCACCGAGTGATAGGGCACCCTCTCGAGAACTGCTTCACCTTAAAGAATTAGGTTGAAGATCAGTATCAGCTTGGCAAGTTCACTCTGTCTGACAACTGGAGGGTAACGCCGCCACAGAAGCACGAACCCAAGGCCACGAAAGAAGAACCAGTTCCACATTGGGCTTGGAAGCGAATTCGTACTTGTCACATGATAACAATATCAAAGGAAGAGCCCGAGAGCATGGATGACCTTCCCTGGTGCTTCGAAAACAGCGACGATGAGGTGATCTCAGAATTTCCACCAGCACCGAAAGAGCTGGAGGATGGAATACATACTACTGCAGATAACCTCAAGAAAATTGAGGTGGGGACGGCGAATGACCCGCGACCGACATTCATCAGCGAGCTGCTATCTAAAGAAAGGGTGGCTGCGTTAAAAGACATGCTTATGCAGCATAGAGATTGCTTCGCATGGAACTATTCCGAAATGCCGGGACTAGATCCAGAAATTGCTGTGCACAAATTGGCGATATCCCCGGACGTCAAGCCGGTCAAACAGGCGCCAAGAAGAATGCGGCTCGAGCTTGAGATGAGTATCAATGCCGAGGTCAAGAAGCTAATCGACTCTGGCTTCATCCAGGAGGTTCAGTATCCAGAGTGGATCGCCAACATCGTCCCGGTGATGAAGAAAAACGGGACAGTGCGCATATGCGTGGACTTCCGGGATCTCAATAAAGGCTGCCCGAAGGACTATTTCCCAGTGCCAGTCACCGAACTGATGATAGACAATACGTCCACTCACGAGGTTTTCTCCTTCATAGACGGCTCATCAGGATATAATCAGATAAAGATGCATCCCGAAGACCAGAAGCACACCGCCTTCAGGACTCCTTTAGGCATATTCTGCTACAAGGTGATGCCCTTCGGTCTAAAGAACGCCGGTGCCACCTATCAAAGGGCCATGACGAAGATCTTTGATGACCTTATACATGAAATCGTCGAATGCTATATCGACGATCTCGTGGTTAAAAGCAAATCATACGAGGGACATCTCGAGCATCTGAAGACCGTATTTCAACGCCTTCAACAATACAACTTGAAGATGAACCCGCTCAAGTGCGCATTCGGAGTTTTCTCGGGCAAATTCCTGGGATTCATCGTCCGACACCGAGGTATTGAGATATATCCGTCGAAGATCAAAGCGATCATGGAAATGCCGCCGCCAAGAACTCTCAAACAGCTGCGGTCTTTCCAAGGAAAGCTTGCGTATATACGGCGATTTATAGCCAACCTTTCAGGAAAGTGCCGTCCTTACAGCCACCTGATGAAGAAGGGAACCCCGTTCGTCTGGGACCAAAAATGCCAAAGCGCGCTAGACGAGATCAAGCAATACCTGCAGAACCCGCCAGTGTTGGCTGCTCCGGTCAAGGGAAAGCCCCTCATTCTTTATACAACCGCCCTTGAAGGTTTCTTAGGCACATTATGGGCGCAAGAGAACGACCAAGGGAAGGAAAGAGCACTCTACTATTTAAGTCGAGTTCTACTGGGGGAAGAAAGCAACTACTCCCCCATTGAAAAACACTGCCTGGCGTTGATCTTCCGGATAACAAAGCTCAGGCACTATGCGTTGGCGCATGAAGTCCGTCTCATTTCGAAGGTGGACCCCCTTAAATATTTAATGTCGAAGGCCATATTAACGGGGCGACTCGCTAAATGGGCCCTGCTCTTGATGGAGTTTTCAATAACCTATCGGCCTCTCAAGGCAGTGAAAGGCCAGGCCATCGCCAATTTCCTGGCTGAGCGTCCGATACCCGCCGATTCTCCTCTGAATTGCGATCTTCCAGACGAACATGCGTTTGACGCGATCGACGGTGGTGATACCCAATGGGAGCTTTATTTCGATGGAGCATCTTCCATGAAGAAGCGCAAACAAAGTCCCCTATAATCAAATCGGGGGTAGGCCTCATCTTCGTAACTCCACAAGAAGGGATAATGCGCTTCGCTTTCTCCTTAACAGAACCGAGGACGAACAATGAAGCCGAATACGAAGCTTTGATAGCAGGCCTCGAGATCGCCATCGACATGGGAATTGAAAACCTCTTCATATATGGAGACTCCCAACTGGTCGTTGGTCAAGTAAACGGCGACTACTAAACATGCAAGCTAGAGCTGGTGAAGTACGGCGAGAAGGTGCAGCAATTGTTGACCCAAATCCCTTCCTATACCTTGGAAAACATACCGCGTATGGAAAACAGCAAAGCGGACGCATTGGCCAAGCTCGCTAAAGAACTGGCTGACGAGAACCTTGATGACGTCAGAATTGTGGTACAAAGCCGTCGAGTGCTTGCCCCAGCAGAAATATCTTCGAATCACCCGAAGGAAAGGGAGCGACTGAGCAAACAACCCTGCAAATAAAAGACTGAGAAAAGGCTGAAGATTGGAGAGAAGTCTTCATAGACTACTTCAAATACTGTCGAACGCCCGAAGATGCGTCCTCAAGACATCAGCTTATGAAACGAGCTATGTCTTTCGCCTTCGTCAATGATACTCTGTACAAGAGGTCGTTTGATTCTCTATGGTTGAGATGCATGGGACATGACGAAGCGAAAAGAATCGTTCAGAAAGTTCACGACGGACTCTGCGGTTCTCACCAAGCAGGCCCAAAGATGAAGTTGAAGATAAAACGGATGGGTTACTACTGGCCCACGATGATTCAGGACTGCCTCGAATATGCGAAGCAATGCCACTCATGCCAAATCCATGGGGACTTCATCCATCAGTATCCAAATCCACTACATCCAACGGTGGCTAGCTGGCCGTTCGAAATGTGGGGAACTGACATAGTCAACCCCATCAAACCAGCATCGTCTAGAGGACATCGATTCATCTTAATGACGACTGACTACTTCTCCAAATGGACAAAAGCAGTACCATTGAGGGAAGTGAAGATGGAGAATATCCTCCATTTCTTCAAGACGCACGTCATATATCAGTTTGGAACCCTGCGACGGATCATCTCCGATAACGGGCCAGCCTACAGAAGCCACAAGATCAGTCGCTTCGCGCAACAGCATAACATAGACTGGAGATATTCCTCAGTTTATAATCCGCGAGCTAACGGTCTAGCCGAGGCCTTCAACAAGACCTTGACAAAGATCATGAAGAAGACGGTGTCCCGAAATAAGAAGGACTGGCACGAGAGACTGCAAGAAGCTCTCTGGGCGTATCGAACTACGTTCAAGACAGCCACGAACACAACGCCAAATGCGTTGGTATTCGGTACAGAAGCAGTACTCCCCCTCGAGATAGAGTTACCCTCTCTACGAATGGCGGTCCACTACGAGCTGACGGACGAAGAAAATGCCCACCTTCGGCTTGAGGAGCTTGATGCCCTTGATGAAACCCGGCTTATAGCGCAACAAAATCTGGAGGCCTATAAAGAAAAGATGACGCGCTCATATGAAAGATTGACCCGGCCGAGGACATTCCGCCAAGGCGAACTCGTGCTAGTGGTCAAAAGGCCTATGATCCCCAATCGCGCCAAGCGGGGAAAATTCGAGCCAAACTATGAAGGCCCGTATATCATAGACAAGGTCTACCAGGGTGGAGCCTATCTACTCACGGATATGCACGGTGAAAGGCCTTACAGGCCAATAAATGGTCGATTCCTAAAGAAATACTATGCTTAGCGAGTTACTGCCTAGGTCAATGATAGATGACGACGACTATGTCCGCTCGCTATCTTCCTAAGCTCAAACTTTATAAGCAGTAGCCAGCTTTCTCCTGGATGGACCAGAACGTCCTTAAACTAATGGCGGACCGAAACGTCCTTAAACTAATGAAAGACCGAAACGTCTTTAAACTACTACCGCGGCATCCTTAGGCTGATGAGGTGAATAAAAAAAAGAGAGAGAAAATAATATGAATATAAAAAAAATAAAAAAAAAATATATATATATATATATAATAAAAACGGTATGTCCATAAGCAAAAAGGGCACGGATGAAAACCCGAAAGGGCTCCATGAGTAAAAACAGCAGGGCTACCGGCGAGTGTTCGTGAAAACCCGAAAGGGCGCGATCTCGTAAAAAAAAAGAAAATAAAAAGAATAAAAAATGGTATGTCCATAAGCAAAATGGGCACGGATGAAAACCCGAAAGGGCTCCGTGAGTAAAAACAGCAGGACTACCGGCGAGTGTTTGTGAAAACCTGAAAGGGCGCAATCTCGTTAAAGGACACTTACAGGATCCTCTCGACCTTGTAAGGAGAAACCACCCGCGTGAGATCCTTACGACTCACAAGAGAGCAACACACTTAGGGACCCCCACGATTCCTAAGGAGAAAATACACTTATGAGATCCTCACGACTTGTAAGGAGAACTTTCTTGTGGGACCCTCACGGCTCATAAGATTTTAAAGTCTTAAGTTACAGAGACCTAAACCTGTGCTTAAGCAACTCCCACAACCTTCGATATTGCCCTACAAGCGGCTCAATGCTGACCCTTGTATACAATCCACGGGCGCGAATAAACATTTCCCTAACCAAGTCCCATCCGTGACTGGGGATATGTACGTATGATGAACAACCCTTGTAGGTCCTCTCGATTTACAAGGAGAAAACCCTCTTGTAGGATCCTTACGACTTACAGAGGACCATACACTTAGGAATCCTCACGATTCCTAAGGAGAAAACACACCTACAAGATCCTCACGACTTGTAAGGAGAAATACCTTTGTGAGACCCTTATGGCTCATGAAGTCAAAAGCCTTAGTCGACAGGGCCTTAACCCTGTTCGCTAAGCCACCTTTGTTCGACATCGACAGAGGCAAATGATGATTCGCTCCTGGCAATATCCCAGTTGTAGCGGTGCTGATGCTGAAATCGGTGTCTAATTTCAGGTTCATGGAGAAAAGCCAGTAGGCCGCGCATGCATACGAAGTAGCCGAAATGATGGGGCAACTTGCAATAAAAAGCAGCAAGTAAAAACGTATGCATACAAAACAGCCGAAATGATTGGGCAACTCGCAATAAAAAGCAGCGAGTAAAAATAAAATAAATAGCCGAAATGATTGGGCACCGCGAAAAATAGCCGAAATGAATGGGCAATCGCGACTTTCGCGATGTAAAAAGCTGAAATGATAGAGCATCGCGGAAATAAAATAATAAAAATGAATGAAACTTTTGTCCTGCAGGTAAGTCCATAGTGACCCCTGTATACAATCCATGGGCATAAACAAAAAAGGGGAAAGGGGACTACATTTCCCCACCAGGCTGCGTCAAAGGGAAGTCAGATCTCGACGACCACATCTACGGCCTGGAGACCAACAGCGGCGTTCCTCCTCATTCCAGCAGGACATAGACGTGACATCACCAATTGGAGCCCCGGTAAAGTCCCCAGTTCCAAGACTCTACGGTTCACATATAACCTAAAGTCAGCAAATGACCTCCGTCGCGGAAACAAGTCAGCAAATGACCGCCGTCGCGGAAACAAGTCAGCAAATGACCTCCGTCGCGGAAACAAGTCAGTCAATGACCTCCGTCGCGGAAACAAGTCAGCCAACGACCTCCGTCTCGGAAATAAGTCAGCCAACGACCTCCGTCTCGGAAACAAGTCAGTCGATGACCTCCGTCATGGAAACAAGTCAGCAAATGACCTCCGTCTCGGAAACAAGTCAGTCAATGACCTCCGTCTCGGAAATAAGTCAGCCAATGACCTCCGTCACGGAATCAAGTTAACCAACGACCTCCATCGCGGAAACAAGTCATCAAATGACCTCCGTCTCGGAAACAAGTCAGCAAAGGACCTCCGTCGTGGAAACAAGTCAACCAACGACCTCCGTCGCGGAAACAAGTCAACCAACGACCTCCGTCGCGGAAACAAGTCAGCAAATGACCTCCGTCTCGGAAACAAGTCAACCAACGACCTCCGTCGCGAAAACAAGTCAACCAACGACCTCCGTCGCGGAAACAAGTCAGCCAACGACCTCCGTCGCGGAAACAAGTCAGCAAATGACCTACGCCTCGGAAACAAGTCAGCCAACGACCTCCGTCGTGGAAACAGGTCAGCCAACGACCTCCGTCGCGGAAACAGGTCAGTCAACGACCTCCGTCGCGGAAACAGGTCAGTCAATGACCTCCATCTCGGAAACAAGTCAGCCAACGACCTCCGTCTCGGAAACAAGTCAGCAAATGACCTCCGTCGTGGAAACAAGTCAGCCAACGACCTCCGTCGCGGAAACAAGTCAGCCAACGACCTCCGTCTTGGAAACAAGTCAACCAACGACCTCCGTCTCGGAAACAAGTCAACCAACGACCTCCGTCTCGAAAACAAGTCAACCAACGACCTCCCCGTCGGAGCAATACTTCGACTCGGAAACAAGTCAACTCACCAACCACTTACGAGTCCTCTTGACTTGTAAGGGAGAAAATTCTCTTATAAGATCCTTACGACTTATAAGAGAAAACACACTTAGGAATCCTCACGATTCCTAAGAAGAAAATCCACCTACGAGATCCTCTCAATCCGTAGGGAGAAAAGTCTCTATGAGACCCTCACGGCTAATAGAGTTGAAAAGTCTTAGGCAGCAGATCTGAACCTGCGGCCTAAGCCATCGCTATCTCGTGAAGGAATTAATATGCTTACTCTATTATCTGTCAACCATGTTCGCTTAGGTAATATGCGGATAATAAAGCAAAGAAGAGAGCGACAGAAAGAACATCTGATTGGCGTTGGATCAAGCGTTCGAGACACACTCATTCATGCATGTGCAAAAGATTCAGAACGAGGAATAAGACAAGCTGAAATGGAAATTTTTTTATTCATATCATAAAAAGGGGTTCTTACAATCATAGAGAAATAAATAATAACATTATTAAAATGTTTACAAAGATATAACCTCGAACCCAGGACATGAATTGAGGAACTCGAAAGTGACCCTATCTATGACTTTCTAAGCCTCGCGGACCATCCTGGTGTGCTTTCTTTCGCGAGCATAAGCGTCAGGGTCCCCCCTGATGTCTTCCACCCTCCAATAAGTAGCAAGTATGGCGGACTGTTGGAAAGCCTGGTGCAGGAGATCGATAAGATTGTCTCGCCGTCTCTTTGAGATGAGGTGCATCAGATACACCGAGTGCACCTTATCCTCAGCAGCATCCAACGCCCCAAGCAGCACGCCGGAACAGAATAGGGGAAGTGCTTCCCAAATGGCTCCCACGATAAGCTTCAGGAGAGAAGAACGTCGGGAAAGCAGTTGACCGTTATATGCGTCGAAGTGGCTCATGATCTCGGCACACTCCGCATTCGTGAATTCTCGATTTTGAGAGCGGCCGAGTCGGCGGATGTCCCCGTAAGAGATGATCTCGTCGAGATCGTACATATGGGCGTCCATTACTCCTGTAAAATAAGATTAACAGAATTAGCAGGCAAACTGATTAAGTGAATTCTTGTTAAAAACGAGCACAGAGAGTTAAACTCCTCGAGAGCAATGCTCTGCGAACAGGGGTGACACCTATCAAATTCAGTAATGAGGAGAATTTGAAGGAAATCCCCTAAGAACATTAAGAGCTTTGCTCCGAGAAGATAATAATAATAATAATAATAATAATGTAAAAATGCCATCTTTGGTTTCCAATATCTATGAAGAATTCCTAAGATTTCTTCTATACGATTTGGAAGGAGCAAAGCTCCACTAAAAGAAATTAAGAAAATACAAGGAAAATCTTCTAGAGAGCAAAGCTCCATTAATAGAACCTTAATAGGTTCCCTTTAGTCCTCTTTAGATCCTTTTAGACCTATAGAGCAAAGCTTTGCCAAATGAAATCCTAAATGGGTCTCCTTTAGATCAGGGATCTATGGAGAGCAAAGCTCTTAAAATTAATTTAATCCGAATTAATTTTTACCTAAAATTTTATAGAGTTTTAGCTCTTAAAGTTCTTAAGCAAGAGCAGGGTTCTGGGCAAAATGCTTATGAAGAGATGATAATCATCTGTTGAGGACCAAAGGTCCTATTTATAGGCACCAAGTGCCCTTTCAACTTCCGAAAGTTACCGCGACGGTTGGAATTCTGTCACCGTTGCGCTCACGTTTTGGGGCCACGTAAGCGCAACAGTGGGGGGCATTTGTTTACCCCAATCAGAGCAAGGCTCTGTTCAAATTCCAAGGCGGGAAATGAAGCAACGCTTCTGATTCCCCCAATCAGAGCAAAGCTCTACTTTGAAAATTTAAATTCTAATAAATGAAGCAACGCTCAAATTTCTTGCGCTGCGCGCAATGCGCCACTTGTCAGAAGCTGATACGTCAGCGCAGTGCCCAAGGCAGCGCACCCAATCAGAGTAAAGCTCTATTTAAAGCAAAAATTAAAGGAAGCAATGCTTCAGTCGTGCAAGCGCTGCGCTGCGCGACACGTGTCAGCGCAGTCGCGCAAGCGCAGTGCGACACGTGTCAAGCGCTGGTGCATTTGCGCCAAACAGAATTAAAATTCTAATAAGATCTTTCTGTTCTTGTTAAAACAAGAAGACTGTCTTCTGTAAAACAGAAGCCCTTGGATCAAAAAACCAACGGTGGGGAAAATTCCCCAAATCACTCAGAGAAAAATCTCTTTAACAAATTTAACTAATTAATGGTCACTATATAAAGACCCCCAAACCCCAATTCAGAGATAATCAAGATCAATCAATCAACATCATCATCAAGATAGAGAAGAAAAAAAGAACTCTGAAGAATTTGAGAGAACTCTTCAAAAACAAAAGGAAAAGGTAAAAAAAAACTTTAGAAAAAGAGAAGATTCTCTTATGAACAGATCATTGATCTAAGAAGAAGATCAATGATCTTCAATAAAAAAAGAAAAAGAAATAAGAACAGTGCCTTGCACTTTTTATGAACCACTGGTTCTTTGAAAACAAGAAAAAACTTGTTTTCTTTGATCTAAAATTGATCCAAAGATAAAATAGTGCCCTGCACTTGCAAAAACTGCACTGTTGCGCTCCTGCATTGGCGCAAGCCACCAGGGAGCGCCACGTGTCAGCAGCGCAGCGGCGCAGCGCACTGACACAACGCACTGCGCTGCTGCGCTTGCGCTCATTAGAGTGCGACACGTGTCAGTAGCGCAAGCGCAGTGCACTGGCACAGCGCACTGCGCTTGCGTGACACGTGTCACTACCACAAGCGCTTGCGCTCAATGATTGGCGCAAAGCGCTTGACAAATGCACTGCATTGTTTACTGAAGGGCCAAGCCAAAATTAAAAAGGCCTAGCAGGCCAAAATAAATTGCAATGCAATAAAAGGGCAGAGCCCAAATAAAATTGATGCTCTGCATCATTTATAAAAGGGCAGAGCCCAAACAAAACAAAATGCAGTGCATTATTAAAAAAGGGGCAAAACCCTAGCACAGGCCTAATAGGCCAAAGACAAATAAAAATGTTGAACATTTTTTTAACTGGACTTAGCCCAATCATGGCCGTAAGTCCTCAAATTAAATTGACTGAGCATGGCTGCTCCCTTAAATCAATTTACATCCGGTTCGAGGGTACATCTCCGAACTCCTCTGACCCCTATCGTTGTAATCCCTCAACGACGTCAGAGAGGTGACGGGTCCCAACAACCACATATTAATACGGACTGCGGGGTCCTTAAACTCGTGGACCGAAACGTCCCTAAACTAATGTTGGACCGAAACGTCCCTAAACTAATATTCGTCCCAAAATGAGAATGTTGGACCGAAATGTCCTTAAACTAATCCTCGTCCCCAAATGGGAATGTTGGACCACCATGTCACTAAACTGGAACAATAGAGCCAATCGCTCTCTTGTCAGATCCAAACGATCCCGTTAAGTCGATCTTAGTCTGGAGATTATAATAACGTATCCTTAACAAAAGTTTAAGTTGATCTTAGCCTTAAATAGAGCTAACGTATTCTTAAACTAAAACACAAAACCCAAATCTAAGTAAATATGGATTTGGACTAATCCACGTCCTACGGGCGACGGCATCACTTAGTCTCCGTATACAATCCACGAGCAACCACAAATAAAACAAACACACACGACACGAAGTGAAATTCTGGAGAAGGAGAAAGTTGTTACTGCGAAGCGGTAGCGTAATTAACTGTAGGGGCTTGCGCCTGCAGGGAAGAGCGTCCCCACAATCAAAAACCCCTCAGGTGAGGGGGAAGCTGACGAAGTCTGCTAAATCGGCCGCATCCGTCTAAACCTCCGATACACGGTGCCATAAATCAACTTGGCATCTTCGGAGAGGTAGACAGATAAAACCAAAAAGCATCTGCTCCGAATCTCAGTGTCAGGACTTCGTAGTCCTGTGCGCCGTCTTTCGGAGGGGAACACCGGGCTTTCTCGTATTTAGGCAAAATAATGCGGTGTTATTCATGAGATACAACCTGCATCGTTTTGCCCAGCAACTGAGCTATAATCAGGGTGTCCCATTTAAGGTTTTCTTGGCAGAACCTGCTGCTACAGAAGAGGGAATACGAAGCGCGCTGCATCATTTTATGCGTCTGAACACGGGGTCCAACTTCTTTATCAGCGAACTGAGCTGTGTTCCGAAGGCCCTGAATGTGTATGTGGCCTGGTATCAACATTCGATGGGCGTTGTCATTAGGGAGGAGAAGCGATTGCTGCTTGGTCGCAAGGGCACCGCTCCGGCTGGTAACCCAAATATTCCTCTGAAGCGACGGACTATTGTTTGTCCTCCCTTAAGAGAAGTTGCTGCGGTCGAGGTCCCGCATGATAGGCCCAAACTACCGATACCCCGTGCTCCCGTGGAAACGGTGACGGTGGCGTCCCCTGAGTCCAGCGTGGGTTTGGATATCGGGACTCGTCGTCCCAAGGTGCCTGCCAAGCGTAAGCTTGTGCTGGCAGCGACCGGTACTCGCTCGCAGAAGAAGAAGAAGAAGTCGATTCTTTCTGCCGACGTTTTATTTGGTAAGGAGCCTCATGCTCCTTATAGTGAGGGCCTGAGCGAATATGAGACCAACGAGGGTCTATTTATGGCACCGGACGATACTGACCTCGAGGCTGCTATTGCAGCTTCCGAGCGATTAGCAAGCCACAAAGCAGGACTGGCCATCCTCGCGCAATCAAGTAAACATCAGCCGTGCCTTTTGTCATTACATTACATTTTTATTATCATGTTTTGATTGACACTTTTCATTCTTTAACAGGCATTTCCACTGAAGAGGCTCTCGCGGCTTCCCTCAAGACTTTTGAAGAGGAGGAGACGATTCGCGCTTCACTGGGCGTTGGTATATTTCGGCTCATTGTGCCTTCATTCCCCTTTCTTATGGGTAATCTAACCCCTTTTTCATCTTATCGCAGGGACTATCTCGACTCAGGTCGTGCCCAGTACAGTGCCAATCCCGCAGGGTGATGCAGAGATGCCTCCAGGGCTAGCTATCGAACGGCCTCCTCAGTATTGCCAAAAGAGGCTTTACTTAAGCAACCGATGACGGATGCCATAATGGCTCCAGAGGTAGCTCCTGGCATGGACGATGACGTCCCGTTGACAGAGGTCTTGAGAAGATCAGCTCTCACGGCCCGGGCAGAAAGGAAGCGCAGAATGCGTGCAGCGAGGGAACATAACGCCGCCTTGGCCGTGGGTACAGGCTCGAGCGCTGCTACCCCTGTCCTTGCTCCTTCAGAGGGTGCTTCAGCCGCCCTGTCTATCGCTCATAGACAGGTAGCACGTGCGGCTCGGGAGGCAATTGAAAGACTGACCCAAGGTAACGTAACACTGAGTTCTTTTGTCAAAATTTTAATCTTCAGATTCTCATATATCCTATCCTGCAGGGCCGAGTCTTGATGAGGAAGCGGTAGGTGAGATGGCGGCAATCGCCGAGCCTGAAGTAGCCACTCTTTCTCAAGAGTTTGGCACTGCCCCAATCGCCACTTTTTCCCCTTGCGGTTCCTTTCCGTTGCTGGGCGCTGCGAGTGTCACGATGATTCTCGTGGAGTCGGGGGATGAAGCTACGGGTGGCGAAACCATTTCGACAAAGGAGGGTGAAGCAGTCGCTGCTCCTAGTGACGCCCTTGTCGCGGTTTCGACCGGCGACTCACCAAGTAGATTTTAGGTTATTGCTTTCTCTTTTATTCTGCAATCCATTTCAATCTCTTCTGAAATGGAGGCGTGATGAGTCGCCCCTTTCTCTCATTTCTGATGCAGGCGTGGTGAACGTTGAGGTTGTGCCACCCGAGGAAGCATCACCGGTTGCTGCTTTGACGGTGGCCGCCCCTTTGCCTTCTCCTGTGTCCTCCCAAATGCTGGAAGGTACGGGTTTATAACTATTAGTTTCATTGTAAGCGATATACTTTATGTACTGACGCTACATTATTACACCCTTGCAGGAGTTCTATTTGATTATCTATATCAGGTGCTGCACCCACATTTCTCCTTCCAGTCAGAGATCGCTTCATCTAGTGGCGTTGGTGAGTACAGCCTCTAGCTAATGTCTTCTCTTTTCTTTTACGGGCAGTCAAATCGATTCTAATTCTTCTTTGTTTTGACTGCCGCACTACAGATTGAGGGAGAAGATGAAAAAATAGTTGCGCCACCGGTACTCCCGGCCTTGCCACCTGCCGCAGCCGGTATCGTAAACTCCATTGTTCATGTACCTTCTCTATTTCCTGAACTGTCATTTGACTGTGCTTCGTTTTGTAGCGGTAACACCGACTTCAGCTCCGTTCGAGTCTCGAATCATAATGCTAGCAGGCCCCTTTTCCAGACGTCCATCTTCAAAAGGCGTTGTGAACAGTCTGCGCATGTTGAGTGATTACATCAAGGAGCTTGACGCAGAGGCCTCTACATTCGCTACAGATTTTGCTGCCGAGGTTAATCCAATACTGGCGACGCTTGTGAACTTCCATAACAAAGGCGTCGTTGAGTCCTGGGTTAACCACTGCAGGAAAATTGAGGCCTGCCTGCATGAGCTTGAGCTTATGCGTCCTGCTCCTGAGATTGTGGCTGTGAACTCCCAACGAGCTGCATGGGTCGAGCAGAGTGTGTCCTTCCTTCGCCATTTTGAACAAGAAGCGACCTTGAGGCGGAAAGAACGCGAGGAGGCTTTAGATGAATCTGCTTGGCTGTGTGCCCAAGTTATAACGAATGCCGCGCAACTGAGAGCTGCTTTTGACACCTTGCAGCAGTATATCTTGGACGGGCTTGTATTGAGGCAGAAGCTCGACACCATTGAGCGGGTTATGCAGAGTCGCGAAGCTGCCCAACGGGAGATCGATGAGAAGATTTCATCGTGCTTGCAGCAAAGGGCTCGAATTGAAGCGGAGTTGGCCGCGGCGGCTGATCACGAGAAGGCACTGAAAGGAGTGCGCGAGCAACTTGGTAACTTAATGAAAACGCTTCCTTCTCAGTAGCTGTTTTGTATAGATTGAACACTTGTAATCTTTGAATAACATGTATCCATTTTTTATTCTTTCATATGATTCAACTTGTACTCTATTGAATTTATGAATAAAAGATTCACATTTTTGTTCTACTGTTGCTCTCTTCTCTTTGCTGTGTCATTGTCGTGTGATTTTAGTACGTGTGGCCTATAGATACTAAGTGAACAGTCCATCTTGGACTATTTGCTGGGTAACAATGGCTTAGGAAACAGGTTCAGGTCTGCTGCCTGAGACTTTTCAATTTTATGAGCCGTGAGGGTCTCATAAATGGTTTTCTCCCTACGAGTCAAGAGGATCTCGTAGGTGTATTTTCTCCATAGGAATCATGAGGATTCCTAAGTGTGCTTCCTCCTGAGAGTCGTAAGGATCTCACAAGAGAATTTTCCCTCCTACAAGCAGAGAGGACACGTAAGTGGTTGTTTCCCTCCATATCGAGATTCGGCTTTGGAGAGTGTGGTCCGTGAATAGTATGCAAGAGCCTGTTCATACCAGAATATTGCATTTTATACCGCCCATTCTTACGCTCGTTTGTTTATAGGCAGGTGCTTTTGATCAGTGTTTGCTACATATTTGCAGAATACAGGTTCTCGGATCTGAACAGTGAAATTCAAGGAAAAGTACGTCAAATTCCGGATTACTGCCAACACAGATAAAACACGGGTCTCCGCTCTCTATCCGTATGTTGCTACACACCAGTTTAAGGGACAAAATGGCAAATCGATGTCATTTTCATGCACAAAGCTCAATGTCAACACAAGATCCAACATATCTACGCGGAGCTCGAGGAAATCTTGGCAAAAGATCCACATCACATCACCTTTTGATCTACTGAAATTCTGGAAGAAATGGGAAGAGTTTCTGAGAAAAAGTCATATACCACACTGAATAGTACTAAAAACTAGGGAAAACCACCAAATTTCATGGCCTAACTCCTCTAAACGGCCGCGGTTCCGTGGCATTAGCGTGCTTAGGCCGCGGAACCGCGGCCATATAAGCTCTTCACTGTGTCGTTTTTTGGGGGTATTTTGTTAATTTTATGTAGGAGCAGATTCTTGCCCTACGTTTCCAGTTCCCCTCCTATAAATACCCCAGATCTGAGCCAAACCAAAGGTGTGAAGTTCTTTAGCCTCTTTTACTGTAGTTTAGTCTTCTTCTTCTTCTTCATTCTTTCCTCCATGGAAATGTAGTGAGAGCATTGAGTGGATGTTAAATGAAGATGAGGGTTTTTGTATCATTCTTTTGTTTTAGCTTCCCCTTGAGATCCTTGCTTTCTCTTGATCTTTCAACCTCTTCATTGAGCTTGAAAGTTTAAGCGTTTGTTATTGATTTCAAGGGTTGTATCTTCTTATGGAATTAGTGCTTCATTTCACATGAGTTCTTTACCCTTCTCTTGATCTTGCAACCTCTTGATTGAGCTTGCAAGTTTAAGGGTTGGCTATTGATCCCATGCTTGTCTTGAGTTCTATGTTCTTATAATTACTTTCTTGCTTATTTCTTTCTTGCTTTTTATTACTTGCTTTACATTCATGCTTTACTTTCTTGCACTTAAATTCCATGCACTTACTTACTTGTAATCTTTTCTTTTGCTCTTTTTGGTTTGTTTTTGTGAATGGTTGTAATTATCGTTGTTAAGAATAAATACGGTATTGTAAGTTAATATTTCTTTGCTCATTTTCTTTTCCCGTTATTTTCCATTGAACTTCGCCCAAACGTTACGCAAGTGCTCCGTTAGGCACCCTACCCTACCAAGGTAACGGTGATTCCTAACCACGACCGGTTGCGTTCGGTTTGGCCGGAGGCGAAAGCAAGAGACAAGAACGGAAGGACAAGGGTAAATAAGCCGGATTCCACGAATACCGTGCTTAAATCCCATAATCCACGTTGTTGCCGATTGCTCTAGTTTCAATTGGTCAAGACTCGGCTCAAAGGTTTTGAGTGCGGATTTCTTTAGCTTACACTTTCGTATCTTTTTCTTAACAACTTTATACTTGCAAATAAAACACATAGGTTAGACTTGAACAAACATATACAATTCTTCATTGACTCGTCTAAGACAAGAGCGGACATACAACCATCTCCCTGTGGATCAACCCGTGCTCAACCGGCTACCTGCATAGCGACGCCGTCCTGATCGCGGTTATACTTTAGAACTTTGAACATCCAACACGCCAAAAGCGTGCGATCAAATGGCGCCGTTGCCGGGGAGACGGTAGCGTATTTTCTTTCTTGTTATTCGGGTTAATATTCTTTTTGTTTATATTTAAAAAAAAATCTTTTTGTTTTTTTTTTTTTTTTGATAATTTTTGTGAGCAAGTCTGTAGATTTTTGCGGATTTGCAAACGGCGATTGTGGGGAGCAAAGTGTACGTTCAATGCTAAGGTGTTTGCAAAGTACAGTGCCAAAGATCCGGATAGTTTGACCCGCGCAAGCGAACTTTTCAAGCTTACCGGATTTGATTCAACGGGGGTTTCCTAACCCAAAATCTTAACGGTACGTACTTTACTAACACTTTCTTCTCAAATCCGACGCATCCAATATACTATTCTTTGCAGGATTCTTTGCAAGTTCGCTAGCAAACGCTAAAAATTGACTAACCCGTATTTGTTGCAGTGCCGTGCTTAAACTAAAAAACGATTGTTTAATTATTTATAGAATTTTTATTGAATTGCGCATTGCATACATTAATACGGACTTAAGGGCAAGCGAACCCTACAACATACGGTAAAGGATTTCATCACCTTTTCCGTGGCCCACAAATCACGAACTTGAGCATAACGTTTACCCGCACAAACTTTAAAAGAAACTAGACTTTAAGCCTTAAGGACTTCGCGCTCACTAGGAGAAGTTAACTGTGTTTAGAATCTCGCTTAACGGTATATTATTTACGGGGTGTCTAGGAAAGTGTTAACGGCGAAACCGCCACAAGAGAAAGGGTTATTTAATTAAGGAACTTCGCGAAAGCGTTGGAAAACCTCCCCTTATCTCTGCACTTACCTGACCTCGTGATCAGTGTATCTTGAGCCCGTTTCTCGACACAGTTTTACTTCGACAATCAAGTTCTGGAGCAGGTCTAGTTGACCTAGGTGAACCCTAGAACGATTAGGTGTGTGGTATTTTTGTGTCGTGATTGTTTTTGTCCATATTCTTTTTGTGTGTATATTTCATTCTTTTGTTAAAAACTAACTAAAAAAATTTTTAAAAAAAATCATATTCTTTTTCCCCTCCTTTTCTCTGCCTTTCTTTCTCTCTCTCTTCATATCATAGGTATCCCACCTCGCAAAACTCTTGCCGAACTTTGGTACCCACAACCAGACATTACTTCTTACGGTTCTTGCTTTGGCCGAACATCGAACGACCCCTCCATGCCCAAAATGTCATTGAAAGATCATATAGACGCGTCTATGACAAACACTTGCCTTCCGCATTCCACTTTGTATCAACCTTTTCAACCTCCCGCACCCGCTTATGTTGATACCCCTTTTGCAAGTCGTCCTTTGTCCATCTCTGAACATATTGAACAATCCTGTAGCCGATCTTTCACTCCTTCCACCACTACAGATTCTTGGGATCAACAATTCCATTCACCTTCTTATCCAAATGTTGATCCTGTTCCTGTCCAGCCATTCAATTCCTACCAGTCCTACCCGACTTTTGCACCTTCCCTAGACATTGCTTCTGAACCGCCATTTGGGAGTTTTCAGTATCCACACAACTTTGAATATTTTACTGAAACCCCTTCACAACCCATGTCTAGTCTGGAACAGTCTTTGGACGACTTTAGGGAAGCGTCGTACCAACAAATGATGGATTTGAATGCGTCCATGACCGCCCTCATACAACCTAGTGACCCGGTAGCCAGTTTTCAACTAGCTCCAAATTTTCCAATGTATGAAGAGGCGGTAGGACAGGTTGAGAATTTGAGTAGAGAGAGTGATTTGTACCCCCTTCCGAATCAGGCCTACCCGTTTCAACTTGCATCCCACAACTCCGGTTTTGAATGTCTATCTAGTGTTCCAAATGATTTATCAATTGAAGATAGAACAAATAATGAGTTGTGTGACCTTGTAGTGTTTGATTTGCCCGATTATGAAGGGTCCCTTTCGAGTGAAACCGCACCCAACCCTTTTGACCTCTACACCTCCATCTTAGAATCTGAATTGATTGATATCCATGCTTTTGTTGAGGTGTCTGAGAATATAGATTTTCACTTGATTGAGGATATTGATGCTGGGAATATTTTGGATGATGAACCCGTAGATTTAGCTGAGTTTTTCTCTCCAATTCATCATCCCGGGTCATTAAATGTTTTTCCTGAACCCCATATGCGTCTGGATTTTGAGGATAAACGCATGGATGTGCTTAACTTTGAGGAGACTATTGAGGATATTTTTGAGGATGAACCAGTTTTAATTGATGAGTCGGATTTTCCAATTCATCCCGTTCCTTTCATTGACTGTGTACACCCTCCTGAACCTTTAACCAATAACCTTCCTCAATCACCTACCTCCATCCTTTCCATCATTCCGACATTGCAAGAAACCGTATCATTTTCACTTCCAGTGTCTGGTTTACCAGGTTCGGCGTACCCATGGTTTCTCACGAATCTTGAGGGATTTGACCCCATTTCTCGACAGGTTAATAGATTAGCACAATCGCTTTTTACACATCGGTCATCACGAATTGTGCTAATTTATTCGCTCCATTTCCACCCTTAAGTTCATATTCCACTTCTTTCTCCCTTCCGCCATTCTTCTTCTCATATACCTAGACCGTATACCACTTCTATCTCCATACGGTCTTGCGTATTCTCCCTCTCTTTTCTCTACGCCTTCTTCCACCAACCTGTACATTATAGCGATAAAATCTTTGAATGGTTGGTGTTCACTTTTGGCCTGTGTAAGGCCTTGTATAGTTTGAAACTGTTTTCTTTCCCCTTAATCCTGAACTTCACCACTTAAACAGTGGAAACACTGTTTCACTTAAGTTTGGGGGGAACCCTTTTTTTTGTATATATCTTTTTTGGTTTTCTTTTTGTTTTGTATAAAATTTTCTTTTGGAGAGAGCCGACAATTTTGACCCTCTTGGTGTAGCCTGACAGTGAGGGCACTGTCAAGTTTAAGTTTGGGGGTGTGCTCGGTAAGCTTTCTACCTTCGCATTCATTTGTATATTTTGCATTTGCATACCTTATTAAAAACCCACAAAAATTGAAAATTTTCCAAAAAATATAAAAACTTTGTCGTCAAGTTAGCTAATAGGGTAACTTAGATTTTTATTCTGAAAGTTTAGTTGATATGTTAGAAATAACTAAATTCTAGACTTAAGAATTGAAAATCCTTAAAATAACCCTCATTCTGTCTAACTTTGGTAAGTATACGTCCTTACAGTTTTTTGAGTTCAGTTCTTGAATTAAGTCAAGATGAAGAGAAAGTATTGAAGCTTTACTGGAGGATAAGTCTGAAAAATAGTTTCTTTTCTTGAGTTCAAATTTAGAAAGTATATACCCTACAAACTGCACTTACACGCACCTTGAAACTTGGGATAGTAGAGGATACCTAGAAATACTCTTGCCTAAAAGCCTAGTATGAAAGAGAAAACGGTATTTAAAGCTAAACACCAAAAGAGCATATTGAAAAATATATCCGGTCTTGAAAAAGAAAAAAGAAAAAGAAAAAGAAAAAATAGAATAAAGTCAAGACCTGGAAACTGCTATTTACGCTTTAAAGTTCACACATTCAGTAATCGGTCGTTAGTGCCTCAAGAAGCATTAACAGTCGCATGAAAGGTGTGTGAGCAAATCCGTCCATCCTTAATGAAAAGAAATAGTATTAGGTATTAGGGAAATGGTATTATAGCTTGAATTGAATTCTTGAGTGTAGGGGTGCAAATATACACACACGTAGGGGTATACAATCGATATTTGGATAAAAAAAATAGAAATAAAGAATAAGACTTGTGTTTTATGTAATGTTGATAAAAATCCCTGATTTGAGGCCGCACTTTAGAAGGAAAACTTAGAAGAACCAAGGTTAAATAGATAGGAGGTGTGAAAAATGAGGGTTTGATGTTTCTAACTTAGGATGATAGAATTTCTAACGTAAATACTAAACTGTAGGAGTAGAATCAACGTTAACTTATGACACTAGCTTGACGGGATTTTGTGGGTGTAATCCGTTGAAAACCCTCAGGAGACAACACTCCTCCTACTAGGGACACCTAGAGATTTAACGGCTTGTTGCACGTGCTCAGTGCAATCGCGTTCCCTGCGAAAGTGCGGTTAGGATTTTATTTTTGTGAATAATTGGTTTTGCTCAGGACGAGCAAAAGTTAAGTTTGGGGGTATTTGTTCATACCAGAATATTGCATTTTATACCGCCTATTCTTACGCTCGTTTGTTTATAGGCAGGTGCTTTTGATCAGTGTTTGCTACATATTTGCAGAATACAGGTTCTCGGCTCTGAACAGTGAAATTCATGGAAAAGTACGTCAAATTCCAGATTACTGCCAACACAGATAAAACACGGGTCTCCGCTCTCTATCCGTATGTTGCTACACACCAGTTTAAGAGACAAAATGGCAAATCGATGTCATTTTCGTGCACAAAGCTCAATGTCAACACAAGATCCAACATATCTACGCGGAGCTCGAGGAAATCTTGGCAAAAGATCTACATCACATCACCTTTTGATCTACTGAAATTCTGGAAGATATTAAGAGTTTCTGAGAAAAAGTCATATACCACACTGAATAGTACTAAAAACTAGGGAAAACCACCAAATTTCATGGCCTAACTCCTCTAAACGGCCGCGGTTCCACGGCATTAGCGTGCTTAGGCCGCGGAACCGCGGCCATATAAGCTCTTCACTGTGTCGTTTTTTGGGGGTATTTTGGTAATTTTATGTAGGGGCAGATTCTTGCCCTAGGTTTCCAGTTCCCCTCCTATATGTTAGTTATATGTATGCCCTAGAGGCCATTACTATACATAGGATGTATATTGTAGTGGATACTGGGACATATATAGGGAGGACTTTCTTGCTCGACATGATAGTATGCTATCTGGTTGATCTTTACCTTAACGTGTACACTGATTGTCTCTCCGATACATGTTGGTAAAGCCCTTAGGATGTGTACTTGACTACCTGGACTATGATGCGGATCATACTAGTGGGGACATGGTAGTCCATAAGTACATCCTTCAAGGTCCCTAGTCGAGGGTGTATCGAGACGGGGTATCGATATACCAAAGTAGACTAGCGTGTACCTTCTCGACCCATACAGATGGGCAATGGATGATCCCATATCCATTGGTGTTTGACATCAGAGATGATATACGGGTGCTCAGTGGAGACTGGGTACACTGGACGGACTCGCCGAGAACTCCCAGATGGTAATATACCTTACGTCAGATGGCAGTTCTCTGGTGACACTGGTACAGAGTAGTCTGTTGACCCGATATCGTCATAGAGTCTTGTGTGGTTCCCACTGTGCTTTGATTTCCATCTTACCACGTCCAAGAGGGCGTGCAAAACGGTGGTTTTTGGGTACAGTCCCGAATCACATGGAGGCAATGAGCGATAGGAGGGGATTCGTCTCTCCCGGTATAGGGAGTTGATGTTGCGCTGTGTTCGATTGGCTATAACCGGAAATCCCCGGCCAGGGTTGCTGAGATTTACTGGTAAGTGTTACCTATAGTTTCTCGAACTGTTATAGACCTCATATCGACACGACTTATCGAGTTATTGGGGTCTGACGTTTACCACCCCTAGGCGAGATATGCGATATATCAAACGATCAGACCGGACTGTACGGTAGTGTTACTGGTTGGATTCACTGGAGTGTGAGCGGGCTTGCTCGTCGATCTTCTGATCGCTCAATACCCGGGTGGCCGTTACGTTTAGCAGACCGCTTGCGGCTTGTGGGTGTTTGATATGATCATCTGCTGCCGGCGTATTGACGAGTCTTTAGAGTCCTACGCAGAGGTTTCCTGGCTCAAGCGAAACGAAATAGGAGCGCATATGAGATATGTGCGGGACCGAGAATAATTCGTGTATGTGATACCGTATTCTATTCTCGCGATGAATGTGTCGAATGGTTGTATGCGATATAACCTAGTTATCGAATCAAGAATTGATTCGATAAGCCGATACATTGGATACTAGTCGGTTATGTGCGACATGACCGGATCATTGAATCAAGTGTTGATTTAATGATTTAATGTATAATTATGTATTTGATATATTACTTTGCGTTAACTAGTATTGGTTCACTTTATATGGATTTTCTCACTTGCATGTGCAAGTTGTATATGTGATATACTTTTGTGCACATGATTGTATCATGTTTGATGATACATGCTTATTTGGTTAAGTGTATAGAATTAAACCATGATTAAGTTGATGATTAGGGTTTTGCTTTTTCTTTCTTATTTATTCATTTATTTATTTTGGAAAGAAAAAGGGAAAATGGTTGCTAGTTTTGTTTTATCTTTGAAGCTTCATAAAGCTTTGACTAAAGTGACCATTTTGTCTCATGCTTAACCCTAACCATTCACTTAAACCTTAGTTAGTTCTCTACACTTGACCATGGTTCATGATTATGATAAGAATGATTTTATTATTCTTATTATAAGACTTATGATATTCTTTTCTTCTTCTTCTTCATCTTCAACATTGAAGCAAGCTTGCTTCCATCAATGGCAACTTGTGAAAAAGAGTGAGAAATCCAATTCTAAAGTGAACCCACTTCCTATTTCTTCATCCTCTACCTCTTGCCAAGTAGTAGAGTGTGTTTTCTTCACAAGTTTCTTGACTTGGTGAAGTTGGATCTTGATCTAGCGATGCCTCGACGTAGATCATCTTCGGCATCGTCGTCGATGACCTAGCCCGCTTTTTCTCCGATGAAGCCGACGCTAGAGCCCAAGATCCGATTTGTACAGCGAGGAGACATCATCGCGGAGCCATGGAGGTGGAGAACCGGATCTACAAAGGTTGTATATCCATTCTCTTAGTAAAATAGTTTACTAGTTCTTTTTCGCCTAGACATCTAGTTAACGATCCGTAGTCTAGGGTTTCTCGGCACCCCTAAAATTTGAAATTGGCATGGTTAATGCCTTGTGAGACCTCTTGGGAGTGCCTAGGAACCCTACAGTGGTATCATAGCCTAGCTAGAGCCTTAGGCGAAGTCTAGACGACGTTTGAAATCCGAACGAACCCGAAACCCATTTCCAAAATGCTCTCTGTCCAATTTTTAAAAATCTGGATTTTTCCATATTAAAAATATGCAGAAAATTAAGCAGGGTTTTTTATGAATTACTGTGCAAAACGGAGCTCTAACTCCGTCAACCCGCCGCGGAACCGCGGCCTTACCCCAGGTGTCGCGGCGGTTCCGCGGCCGTTATGTTGAATCTTTGACTTTTGTTTGCACAGTAATTGTTATATTTGACTCCTGTGTTTTCTGGATAATTTTAATATTTTATTCAAGAGTTGAATTTTCTGGGGTTGTTTTGGGGATTCGTATATTCGATCGGATTATCAAATTTTGTCTGTGTGGCTTTCCGGGTATTTTTGAATATGTTAAAAAGTTCGACCGGATATAAATACCCAACTTTTCCCCTGTCGGGAAATTTCCAAGTGTTGGATCTTTCCGTAGTTTAACGACGTTCTAAGTAGTGCAAGTAATGCAATGGACCCTCTAGAAAACAACAAACCTTAACTCGATTATGTGACCGTCTTGAACTGCCCTTTGAACCTTCGGGTTTGGGGCAGTACGGCGTGCCACATGTGAGGCGTTGGCTTGACCCTTCTACGGCTGGACCGTTGGTACTGAGGCACGAACTGAATGTTTTTAGACTTGTTTCATGTGTTGATCTGTATCGGGAAAACTTGGGTGTTTGAATGTTCGATCGGAAAGTTTAACATTTTCTAATTATCTGGAATGTGATACAATAATTGGAATTCACTAGAAGTTATGAGATAACTGAATGAATGTTATAAACATAGCAGTTTAGTCTCACTTGATCGATTGCTACGGAATTTTGATGTGATCAAAAGTCCGTCGCAATCACGTAGCGTACGCGGATACTCGCCGGGTAAACTTAATAGACAGCCTCACTCCATAGCCCCGACCAAGTGACTGTAGGAGAACCCCGTCGCCGAAAGCATCCGTTTGGGTGCTCGCGGTAGCGGTGTTCCGCCTTGGTGCACTTCGTCGACGGTATCGGGGGTGCGGCCGCCTACTAAAGTTTCCGACGAGCATTCGATTAGGATGTCGGGAATCTTGTTGAATTTCCCGACTTGATATTGAAAAGAGTTTTCGATTTTGAGACTAAAATGCGGGGTTTATAATAGTTAGGCATGCGATGTCTAAGTAATTCATTTGATTAGGCATGCGATGTCTATGGAGGTTGCGGATTCCAACTGTTATAGTTTTACACTTTCTTTGCTGTGACCGTAAGTGTAATATGTGATATCGCCGGTTTCGTTGCTATATGTCAACGACAATTGGGATGCGCATATTTACTTACGTTGATGACATGTGATGTTATGTGTTGCTGGATATCTTATATTGGATCGTCGTGTTTGAATAGCCGGGGGTTTTTATGTGAGATGAGTGTTTTTCATTTTCATTCATGTAAAAACTTGTATGTAATATTCTTTTATTGGGGCACTTCCAGGTTGCGGAAGGTATCACCATTTGTATATTATTTACTTTTCTGCACTAGGATAGACCCAAGGAGGGGAGCACAAGTAACCGGGTTCTGGAGAACAGTGGGAGACCAACTCGAGGAGTCGAGTCCGGGTCTCCTAACTCTAGAATTGGTAGGGTTTCTTGCCGCTCTCGTAGGGGTCTAGGGGTGTGGGTTTGGCTATTCATCACGACCGTGGAATCCGTGTTTTATACTGGCTCGTATTGAAAACACGGACGTCCTAGTTTATCCAATATTTCATATGATTCTTTTGCTGCGATATCTGTGATGTGATCATGTGATGTTCTGTGATAGATACAGTATATAGTATATATGATATATTATATAGATGTTACTTATGTTTTACACCCGCGCTAGCCCTGCCCCGCTCTGTCGTTAGTTATTTAACCTAACGGTGCACGAGGGGACATCGAGGCGAATGCGGATGGTATAAGTGTATGTCGTATTTATCTGTGATGTTTAGGTACATTAAATGATGGGACTTCATTAATGTGATTAATGTAAGTAAAAGAAACCTAAAGATGTTGTAGAATCGAATTTCAAAATAAAACAGGTAGCTACAGTTCTTGCTTTGCACAGCGGTATATATGATATATCCTGCACCTTATTCGATGAGGAAAGGACCGAGATCCCTTCACCGGGAGTGACTCTTTTAGCAATAACTGGCTGATGCTACACACTCGGTTTGTCTTTTGATTGCTTTTAAGAGTTTTTGTTTTGCACAGTGATATATATGATATATCCCGCACCTCATTCGACGAGGAAAGGACCGACGATCCCTTCACCGGGAGTGACTCCTTTAGCAAAACTAGAAAAGCCTCAAAAACACTCCATTTTAAAATCATTTGATTCTACAACGATATCAAGTTCATTACGTAATAGGTTTTCAGAAAAACCTGTCGTAGCCCTCCGTCATTTCAGATAAGTCATGTTTAGTATTCGTGCTGCGTTTGTTGACCTTGTCAAGGCGCAGTATGCGGTAGCTAACCAGTATTTATCTGCTTATGCATATGATGCAGATTGGGTTAGGGTAGTCGTACGACCTTGTTGACCTTGTCAAGGGTCGTGCGGGTGGGTTTGATTCAATCAAGAAATGACGGGTTGAACTTGACTTGCGGTCTATGGTTTGTTGACCTTGTCAAGGTCATAGATCGTTTGGGGCAAAATATTATCGGGAATTTCAAGTGTTGAAATTTGTAATGAGATTGCATACCTCCTATGAGATAGTTGGATCCCGATACCCACTGCGAGTAATTGTTACTCCTGGGAGAGTTTTACACATTACAATTAGCCGATCAAGTAGGTGTCTAGAATGGTGTCAACGGGGTTACGCCTCTGGGAAAACGAGGTTTACATTAATTAGGTTCGTGCGAAAGCACGGGGACCTCCCTCAAAGTACCGACACTGGCCTGGCTGAAAGATTGGCGAACTTGTAGTGTGTAATTAATCCCGGCTAGTCTTTCCTTTTAGGGTTTGAAGGAAGATTTGATAAAAAGCAGTGGGAGCCATCCTGATTAGATAAAATAATAACCAATCTATTCTTGCAAGAGCGCACGCTGAGTATTTTCTTCTCTCTCTCTCCAGGTAGCGACCATATCACGCCTTAATCAAGATAATAATACGGATGTATTGACCGAACCCGCTTGTTATACTGAGCTGGGGAACGTTGGTCCCGCTCCAACTTATAATTGTTATAAGATAGAGCAGGAAATTGGGGATTACCAGAATTCCCGTGCCGCCCAAACGAGGAGAGTGCATGATGATGCATCATCTTCGGGTGTGTTCATTACAGAGAACTGTTTCTCAGTATCCTCTGCGTCCTGGGTATTTGATACCAGATCAGGATCCCAGATATGTAATCTATTACATAGGGCTACAGAAAGGTAGAGAACTGAGAACAGGTGATAAGTTTCATGAGACAGAAAACAGGGCAAGTGTTGCAGCCAAGTCTGTTGGTCACTGTCACCCTGTATTACGAATACATTGATTCTGAACGAATGTCATTAGATACCGAACCTGATATACAAAATCGTATCTATCTCTTTATTAGTAAAGAAATGATAAAATTTTGTATTGTTGGATAATGTTTTGAACATTTCCTATATCAAAAGTTGATCGGTTCAGGCACATTATCTAAAAGTATTAATGTTCTAAATCAAACTGCAGTTCTTAGTATATGGAACACACACAAGAGGAAGAGTTCAGAATTGAACGATTCCTTCTTAAGGTATTGTAGACTAGGTCAGATCAATGTGACCCGACTAGCTAGAGTTACATAAAGATGCATATTTAAAATAGTTTGAATTTACATCTTGTGAAACTTGCCAGTCATGCCACAAAGATAAAATGACCATAGCTCCGTTTATTGGAAACAGAGAAAGAGTTATGTAAACTCTTGGGATGATACATGTTGATGTATGTAAGGTCCCCTGTCTACACATGCCAAGACCGGTTCTTTGTACTTCATTACATTCTCTGATAATCTCTCAAGATTCAGACATATGTTCCTGTTGAAACACAAGTCCGAACCTTTTGAGATATTCACAGAATATAAGTTAGAAGTAGAGAACCAAAATACGGGTATAAGTATTATGTCCTTTAATGTGATCGAGGAGGAGAATACTTGAGCACGGAAATCCTGGTATATTCTAAAGGAGAATGAGATTCTCTCTCAGCATTACTCCTCCGTATACACCATAGCACGATAGTGTATCGGGGCGGAGCAATCACACCCTATATAATATGGTGTGCTCTATGATGAGTACTACTGAGTTACCTGTTTCCTTTTAGGGGGTTATGCACTTGAGAAGCTGCATACCTATTGAAAAGGGTTCAGATCAAATCAGTTGCCTACCACTTCATATGTGATATGGAAAGGGAAGAGCCCATATCTTAAGTTAGTTAAGATTTGGGGTTGTCCGGGCTATGTCTAAAAGCATAATCCGGACAGGCTCGAGGCAAGGTCTGTTATGTATAACTGGAAAGGTTCCAGCTATACAAACAACAGCAGATGATTTGGTAGAACCAAAGGATTCAGTAGATTCCAACGAACCTCAGCCTCTCCGCCGATCTAGTAGGGTTCCTCACCCACCTGAGAGATACTTCTGTTTCTCTATGATAGTGGGAGCGAGGATTGCATCATGAGATGATGACCCAACTAGCTTCGAGCTGGCCATCAAGAGTAAGACTCTGTAAGAATGACTGGATGTTTATCGATCTGAGATGGAATCCTTATACACCAACAAAGTATGGACTTTGGTTGCTATATCTGAAGGGTTAAATCCCCATCAGGAGCAAGTATATCTTGAGAAGATTACTTGGTGTAGATGGAAAAGTTGAGACTTTCAAAGCTAGACTTGTTAAAGCTTTTCGTCATCGACCAGGCGTGGATAATGATGAAACCTTTTCAGGTGGCTATGCTTAAGTCCATCCAGATCCTACTTACCACGGCTACATACCATGACTACGATATCTGGTGGTTGGGTGTCATGACAGCTTTTCTAAATGATGTTTTAGAAAAGGCAGTCTATAAGTACACAGCCAGAGGGCCTCGTAGACAGTGGGAGCAGCGGAAACGTGTGCAAGATGTTTTATAGGATAAAGCAGGCATCGCGGAGTTGGAACATCTGTTTTGATGGATTAGTCAAAGAAGTTGACATCATCAAAATGGTAGATGAACCTTGTATAAACAAAAAGGTAGTAGGGAGTATGGTGACGATCCTCGTAGAGTACGTGGATGACATACTCTTGATAGGGAAGGAGTTTCCTATGCTACGCTCGGTCAATCTCCGCTTATCACAATGATTCTCCATGTAGGATCAAAGTGATACCTCCTAAATCCTGGGTTTTGGATCTATGAGATAGATCTAATTGGGTGTTAGGATTCTTACTAGTTGTAGTGAGATGGTATCAATCGATCCTGGGGAGAATCACTGGAAGGGTTCCAGAGTGATAAGGACGACTGAATGTCAGTCACAGGCATTGTCTTTACCCTCAGTAAAGGGGCGGTATGTTGGAAGAGTTCCAAACTAGATACCGTGGCATACTAGACGATAAAGGCAGGATATATCGCTACTTAAGATGCTACCAAAGAGGATGTTTGGGTGTATATTGGTTCATAAGATGAACCACGTTCCAACCATTGTGAGACAATGGAGTTGTGGCTTATGCCAAGCAACGCCGGTCCCATCAGTGATCCAGACATATTCTAAGGCAGTGTCACCTGATCATGGAGATGATTGATCTCCAAGGAAATCGAGGTTAGGAGAGTAGACTCAGAGGACAGCACAGCGGATCCACTCACAAAGGTCTGTTCCCAGAGAGAGATTTTTATGGGATGGTTGAGTATGAGATACTTCAACCACTGCTATCAGATGGCCCTAGTGCAAGTGGGAGATTGTTAGTTATATGTATGCCCTAGAGGCCATTACTATACATAGGATGTATATTGTAGTGGATACTGGGACATATATAGGGAGGACTTTCTTGCTCGACATGATAGTATGTTATCTGGTTGATCTTTACCTTAACGTGTACACTGATTGTCTCTCCGATACATGTTGGTAAAGCCCTTAGGATGTGTACTTGACTACCTGGACTATGATGCGGATCATACTAGTGGGGACATGGTAGTCCATAAGTACATCCTTCAAGGTCCCTAGTCGAGGGTGTATCGAGACGGGGCATCGATATACCAGAGTAGACTAGCGTGTACCTTCTCGACCCATACAGATGGGCGATGGATGATCCCATATCCATTGGTGTTTGACATCAGAGATGATATACGGGTGCTCAGTGGAGACTGGGTACACTGGACGGACTCGCCGAGAACTCCCAGATGGTATTATACCTTACGTCAGATGGCAGTTCTCTGGTGACACTGGTACAGAGTAGTCTGTTGACCCGAGATCGTCATAGAGTCTTGTGTGGTTCCCACTGTGCTTTGATTTCCATCTTACTACGTCCAAGAGGGCGTACAAAACGGTGGTTTTTGGGTACAGTCCCGAATCACATGGAGGCAATGAGCGATAGGAGGGGATTCGTCTCTCCCGGTATAGGGAGTTGATGTTGCGCTGTGTTCGATTGGCTATAACCGGAAATCCCTGGCCAGGGTTGCTGAGATTTACTGGTAAGTGTTACCTGTAGTTTCTCGAACTGTTATAGACCTCATATCGACACGACTTATCGAGCTATTGGGGTCTGACGTTTACCACCCCTAGGCGAGATATGCGACATATCAAACGATCAGATCGGACTGTACGGTAGTGTTACTGGTTGGATTCACTGGAGTGTGAGCGGGCTTGCTCGTCGATCTTCTGATCGCTCAATACCCGGGTGGCAGTTACGTTTAGCAGACCACTTGCGGCTTGTGGGTGTTTGATATGATCATCATCTGCTGCCGGCGTATTGACGAGTCTTTAGAGTCCTACACAGAGGTTTCCTGGCTCAAGCGAAACGAAATAGGAGCGCATATGAGATATGTGCGGGACCGAGAATAATACGTGTATGTGATACCGTATTCTATTCTCGCGATGAATGTGTCGAATGGTTGTATGCGATATAACCTAGTTATCGAATCAAGGATTGATTCGATAAGCCGATACATTGGATACTAGTCGGTTATGTGCGACATGACCGGATCATTGAATCAAGTGTTGATTTAATGATTTAATGTATAATTATATATTTGATATATTACTTTGCATTAACTAGTATTGGTTCACTTTATATGGATTTTCTCACTTGCATGTGCAAGTTGTATATGTGATATACTTTTGTGCACATGATTGTATCATGTTTGATGATACATGCTTATTTGGTTAAGTGTATAGAATTAAACCATGGTTAAGTTGATGATTAGGGTTTTGCTTTTTCTTTCTTATTTATTTATTTATTTATTTTGGAAAGAAAAAGGGAAAATGGTTGCTAGTTTTGTTTTATCTTTGAAGCTTCATGAAGCTTTGACTAAAGTGACCATTTTGTCTCATGCTTAACCCTAACCATTCACTTAAACCTTAGTTAGTTCTCTACACTTGACCATGGTTCATGATTATGATAAGAATGATTTTATTATTCTTATTATAAGACTTATGATATTCTTTTCTTCTTCTTCTTCATCTTTAACATTGAAGCAAGCTTGCCTCCATCAATGGCAACTTGTGAAAAAGAGTGAGAAATCCAATTCTAAAGTGAACCCACTTCCTATTTCTTCATCCTCTACCTCTTGCCAAATAGTAGAGTGTGTTTTCTTCACAAGTTTCTTGACTTGGTGAAGTTGGAGCTTGATCTAGCGATGCCTCGACGTAGATCATCTTCGGCATCGTCGTCGATGACCTAGCCCGCTTTTTTTCCGATGAAGCCGACGCTAGAGCCTAAGATCCGATTTGTACAGCGAGGAGACATCATCGCGGAGCCATGGAGGTGGAGAACCGGATCTACAAAGGTTGTATATCCATTCTCTTAGTAAAATAGTTTACTAGTTCTTTTTCGCCTAGACATCTAGTTAACGATCCGTAGTCTAGGGTTTCTCAGCACCCCTAAAATTTGAAATTGGCATGGTTGATGCCTTGTGAGACCTCTTGGGAGTGCCTAGGAACCCTACACTATAAATACCCCAGATCTGAGCCAAACCAAAGGTGTGAAGTTCTTTAGCCTCTTTTAGTGTAGTTTAGTCTTCTTCTTCTTCTTCATTCTTTCCTCCATGGAAATGTAGTGAGAGCATTGAGTGGATGTTAAATGAAGATGAGGGTTTTTGTATCATTCTTTTGTTTTAGCTTCCCCTTGAGATCCTTGCTTTCTCTTGATTTTTCAACCTCTTCATTGAGCTTGAAAGTTTAAGGGTTTGTTATTGATTTCAAGGGTTGTATCTTCTTATGGAATTAGTGCTTCATTTCACATGAGTTTTTTACCCTTCTCTTGATCTTGCAACCTCTTGATTGAGCTTGCAAGTTTAAGGGTTGGCTATTGATCCCATGCTTGTCTTGAGTTCTATGTTCTTGTAATTACTTTCTTGCTTTTTTCTTTCTTGCTTTTTATTACTTGCTTTACATTCATACTTTACTTTCTTGCACTTAAATTTCATGCACTTACTTACTTGTAATCTTTTCTTTTCTTTTGCTCTTTTTGGTTTGTTTTTGTGAATGGTTGTAATTATCGTTGTTAAGAATAAATACGGTATTGTAAGTTAATATTTCTTTGCTCATTTCCTTTTCCCGTTATTTTCCGTTGAACTTCGCCCAAACGTTACGCAAGCGCTCCGTTAGGCACCCTACCCTACCAAGGTAACGGTGATTCCTAACCATGACCGGTTGCGTTCGATTTGGCCGGAGGCGAAAGCAAGAGACAAGAACGGAAGGACAAGGGTAAATAAGCCGGATTCCACGAATACCGTGCTTAAATCCCCTAATCCACGTTGTTGCCGATTGCTCTAGCTTCAATTGGTCAAGACTCGGCTCAAAGGTTTTGAGTGCGGATTTCTTTAGCTTACACTTTCGTATCTTTTTCTTAACAACTTTATACTTGCAAATAAAACACATAGGTTAGACTTGAACAAACATATACAATTCTTCATTGACTCGTCTAAGACAAGAACGGACATACAACCATCTCCCTGTGGATCGACCCGTGCTCAACCGGCTAGCTGCATAGCGACACCGTCCTGATCGCGGTTATACTTTAGAACTTTGAACATCCGACACGCCAAAAGTGTGCGATCAGAGCCCATTTTGGACTGACTTGCAGGGCCCCAGTGCTTAGGAAACAGGTTTTTTAATCCCCATTACCTAAGGCTTTGCCTTACGAGTCGAGACGAATCGAGAAGTTCTCGCAAAGACACTAATTTCCTCACGAGTTGAGACGAATTGAGAAGTTCTCGCAAGAATGTCCTACTGCCACAGTTAACCTCTGCTCTTTACGACAGAGGTCCTTAGGGTCTATGGTACTAGGATTTTGCCCGTCATACCGTCGCGTTGGCTGATGTATTCCTCGATAGGCAATCCTGCTGTTCGAGTAGCCTTGCGACTGTCGTGTCTCTAATCCCTTCGGGAGCTGGACAAGACGTCTTCAAGCAATCTTCCTAGGCAGTTTGACCGTCGGAAGAGCAAGCATTCGGAATTTTTCCATGCCGCTTTTACTTGAGGTTAGGCTCAGTTTGGGGAGCCCCGATGAGTCATAACCACTCCGCGCTGGTGTGGGATGATCTCCGATAGTCTTTCAGGTTTTATATGAGTTACCGTCAAGACCCTGAAGCTAGGTATTTGGCCTTTGCTTCATTTGCTGGTATTGCGTCTGCTGTATCGAGACAAATGTCGCGGTTGTCTCTAGGTTGTTGGTGAACCGTCGAGGTTTGGAACTAGAGATTTTGCCATGGATCCGTTGTTTGATTATCGCGTCTGAATCCTGCTGGAAGAACGCTGTGGTGACATCTCGTCTGCTGTATCAAGACGAACATCAAGGTAGGGACCACTCCGCGCTGGTATGGGATGATCTCTGATAGTCTTTCAGGTTTTATATGAGTTGCCGTCAAGACCCTGAAGCTAGGAATTTGGCCTTCGCTTCGTCTGTTTTAGCGTGTCCGAATTCTGTTGGAGGAAGAACGCTGTAGTGATATCTTGTCTGCTGTATCGAGACGAACGTCGAGGTGGTGACCACTCCGCCCTGGTGTAGGATGATCTTCCATAGTCTTTCAGCTTTTATATGAGTTGCCGTCAAGACCCTGAAGCCAGGAATTTGGCCTTCGCTTCGTTTGCTTTGGCGTGTCCGAATCCTGTTAGAGGATGGACGCTGTAGTGACATCTCGTCTGCTGTATCGAGACGAACGTCGAGGTGGTGACCACTCCGCGCTGGTGTGGGATGATCTCCGATAGTCTTTCAGGTTTTATATGACTTGCCGTCAAGTCCCTGAAGCTAGGAATTTGGCCTTCGCTTCATTTTCTTTAGCATGTCCGAATCCTGTTGGAAGAAGAACGTTATGGTGACATCTCGTATGCTGTATTGAGACGAACGTCGAGGTGGTGACCACTCCGCACTGGTGTGGGATGATCTCCGATAGTCTTTCAGGTTTTATATGAGTTGTCGTTAAGACCCAGAAGCTAGGAATTTGGCTTTCGCTTCGTTTGCTTTGGCGTGTCCTAATCCTGTTGGAGGAAGAACGCTGTGGGGACATCTCGTCTGCTGTATCAAGACGAACGTCGAGGTGGTGACCACTCTGTGCTGGTGTGGAATGATCTCCGATAGTCTTTCAGGTTTTATATGAGTTGTCGTCAAGACCGTGAAGTTAGGAATTTGGCCTTCACTTCATTTGCTTTGGCGTGTCCGAATCCTGTTGGAGGAAGGACGTTGTAGTAAAATATCGTCTGCTATATCAAGATGAACGTCAAGGTGGTGACCACTCTGCACTGGTGTGGTATGATCTCCGATAGTCTTTCAGGTTTTATATAAGTTGTCGTCAAGACCATGAAGCTAGGAATTTGGCCTTCGCTTCGTTTGCTTTAGCGTGTCCGAATCCTGTTGAAGGAAGAACGCTGTGGTGACATCTTGTCTGCTGTATCGAGACGAACTTCGAGGTGGTGACCACTCCGGGCTGGTGTGGGATGATCTCCGATAGTCTTTCAGGTTTTACATGAGTTGCCGTCAAGACCCTGAAGCTAGAAATTTGGCATTCGCTTCGTTTGCTTTGGCATGTCCGAATCCTATTGGAGGAAGGACGCGGTAGTGACATCTTGTCTGTTGTATCGAGACGAACGTCGAGGTGGTGACCACTCCGCGCTGGTGTGGGATAATCTCCGATAGTCTTTCAGGTTTTATATGAGTTGTCGTCAAGACCCTGAAGCTAGGAATTTGGCCTTCGCTTCGTTTGCTTTGGCGTGGCCGAATCCTGTTGGAGGAAGGACGCTGTGGTGACATCTCGTCTGCTGTATCGAGACGAACGTCGAGGTGGTGAACACTCCGCGCTGGTGTAGGATGATCTCCGATAGTCTTTCAGGTTTTATATGAGTTGTCGTCAAGACCCAGAAGCTAGGAATCTGGCTTTCGCTTCGTATGCTTTGGCGTGTCCGAATCCTGTTGGAGGAAGAACGCAGTGGTGACATCTCGGATCCGAGGAAAAAAGAAAGGGCGGGGTTATGGGTCGGTGTCGAAGTCTAATTTGCATGAGGACCTTGTTTGGAAAATTTAACTGATACAGAAAGAAATTACATTATTCGAGAAAAAGGAAAAAGGGGGAACACGTTTATCTGTACAACTTAAGCTTTTCGGTGTTATATGGCCTAGGGAAATTACGCCCTTTGGAGTCCTGGAGACGGTAGGCTCCACCGGGCAGTGTCTCTGTCACGAGGAAAGGCCCATCCCATTTTGGGAAGAACTTATGTAGCTTCGCTTGGTCCATGAACTCGTTTCATCATAATACCAGCTCTCCTGTCTTGAAGGCTCGATGCCTGACTCGGGCGTTGTAGTAGTAGATGATTTGCTGCTAATAGGCGGTCATCTTGATTTACGTCCGATCTCGTTTTTCTAATAAGACGTCCAAGTTGCTTCGTAGTGCCGAGGTGTTGGCGCCATCGTCAAAGTGCTCGACCCGATAGCTAGGCAATCCGATTTCTGTGGAGACCATTGCCTCGGTACCGTAGTAGAGGCTGAACGGGGTTTCTCCTGTGGTGTTTTTCTAAACGTCCGCAATGCCCATAGTACCCGAGGTAATTCCTCAACCCAGCCGTCTTGTCTTCCTTCTAGACGAGTTTGGAGCCCCCGAATGACGCTTCGGTTCGCTATTTCGGTTTGCCCGTTACATTGGGGATAGGCGACCGCGGCGAACTTCATTAATATGTGATAGTCGTTGCAAAATTGCTTGACTTTGTCGTTCTCGAAGTTGGTTCCATGGTTGGTGATGATGCGCCTCGGGATCCCGAATTGGGAAATCATGTTGTTCTGCAGAAATTTTATCGTAAAGACGGCGTCTGGTTTCCTGACAGGCACGGCCTTAATCCACTTCGTGAAGTAGTCTATGGCGACAAGGATGTACCTGTGTCCACCCGTGCCGGCGGAAAGTTGGCCCACCATATCCATCCCCCACTGCACAAACGGCCAATGGGAACTTAGGGGTGTTAGTTCAGTGGCGGGGAGACGTGGGATGCTCCCGAAGAGTTGGCAGCTCTTGCATCTCCTAACCATTTTCTCGGCATCTCGATGTATTCCGGGGCAATAATATCTCTGGAGCAGCGTCTTTTGGACCAGGCAGTGGTCCCCTTGATACGCCCCTCCGACCCCTTTGTGTATTTCTCGTAAGATGTAGTCTGCTTCATGGGGGTCGACGTATCGGAGCAGGGGTTGAGTGTACGGCTTTTTGTATATGTTTTCTTTACTCCATATGAAATGGCGAGCCTTTGCTCGAAGTCGATGACCCTCGGCCCAGTCATCCGGAAGAATCCCTTCTTTCAGAAATTCCATGTTGGGCTTTCTCCAATCCGGGGAATCTTCTTGGGTTGTGTAGATTTGGAGTGTTGCCTCTCCATCTTCCACGTTGGGTCGCGGCAGGACTTCGAAGAGGATGTTTCTCTTATGAATGGCCGAATAGGAGGAGGTAAGTTTGCTCAGGGTAATGGTCTCGATGTTCAGATTTCTGGGAATCTGTTCCACTTGGACTTCGTCGAATTTTTTTCGAAGCCTTCTTACCTCCACCAGATATTTTATCATGAGTGGTTCTTGGACTTCAAAATGCCCAGTTACTTGGCCGACGACCAGCACCGAGTCGCTGCGTATCCGGATGGTTTTCAGCCCTACTCTGGAGGCGATTCGTAGCCCGGCTAACAGGGCATCGTATTCTGCCGTGTTGTTTAATGCTTTAAAATCAAGTTTCAGTGCGTATTCCATTTCTGCTTCATTTGGGCTGCGGATGATCAGGCCGGCCTTACATCTCTCCTCAGTGGAGGATCCGTCTACATAGAGCACCTAGTCCGGGATTGGGCTGGGCACCTCCTCGACCGAGGGCCGTGGGTCGGGGCCTTGAGCTATCGTTCCTTCCTTAGTGGGAATGGTGCATTCGACGATGAAATCGGCTAGGGCTTGCGCTTTAATTGCCTGTCTGGGTCGGTATTTGATGTCGAACTGGGACAGCTCCTACCTCTATTTTGTTAGGGTCAAAAATTACATCCCGGTTGACCAAGTCAAAATCAAAGTCAACCCTAACCCAAGTGGGCCCAAGCCCAGGTCAAGTGGGCCCATGCCCAAGTCGAGCCCGAACATGAAGCGGCTGGCCTGTCCCATGCTAAAATGAAAATCATGTAATAAATAATTTTGATGTAATTTTTATAAATAAATGTAAGAAAAATGGGCATAAAGCCAAATTTTTGTAAAGCCCATGGCTCATGTGCAAAAAAAATGAGCACACAAGGTATGGAATGGGCAAAATGCCATTTGTAAATTTGTAAATTTGTAAGCCTATAAAAGATAACATGATAATGAAATAAAGGACAATAATTCATTCCCCTCAAAATCAAGGGTTTCTGTTCCTCCTTCTCCTTTCTCAAGGTTCTAAACCTTCTTCCCATTTTTTGAATTAAATCAAGAGTTTAACTATTTCTTTTTCCAAAAAGTAACGGTTTTTCACCAAAAACCCTTGAAGGGAGGCTCAGATCTTCCATCAAATCCCAAAATAGGTAATTTTTAAGTCTCACTCCCTTTTTCTCCAAGATTCAGCCAACAGAGAAGAGGAAGAAAGAAACCCATCTCCAAAAACCCCACTTTAGGAAGATCCAAGGCTCAAGAGAAGATCTAGGGCTCAAGAGAGAAGGAAGGGGTCCCCTTTCATCATCTCCGAAAATCTCCTAGGAGTTTAACTCCGAAAAAAGAGAAATAAAAGCCTTTCTTTTTAAGAGTTTAATTCCAAAAGTCAATTGGGAGTACAACTTCCAGTTTTCCTTTTTTAAAAGTTTAACTCCAAAAGTCAATTGGAAGTACAACTCCTAATACATAGGCTAAACCTTTTTTTCCGCAGGCGCCTAGCGTCCATGTGCCGGGCGCATATGGCGCCGACGCCCAGCGCTCGCATGCTGGGCATGTGAGGCGCAGGCGCCCACACGTCCTTTGGACGCTATTCACCTTTTTTTATATATACACCCCACAACACTTTCCTCATTAGAAAAAAATTTCTAGCGGGGCGCTGCCCCGCATCTTGCAAGTGGGATGCTAGCCCCCTTGACCCCCAGCCCGCTATCCGGGTAGCGGGACCCCCATAAACTCTGCGAGGCCCCTGATATATCCAAAACCCCTCAAGACACACATACGCACACTACACATTGAGTTCACATGACCAGTTTGACCCATCAATCGGAGGTTCCTTCGCTCCAAAGGCGAGGGGTAATTACCGACAGCTTAGTCCACGGCTGCTAAAGATTCGGATCCCCACAATCAATAAACTCCAGCCTACCCAAAACAGGGTGAATCTGTAGTACGCCTGATAAGTGACGCGTATTACCATCTCAATAGGGTGACGAAAAACACCCTACACATTTTTCTAAGCGACCCGATGATTCGGGGGAGGCGAGGATATTCCCTAAAGGTCGTTCAATGAGGGCAATGATTGTGTGTGCCTGAAAATAGTGACGCAGTTTCCTGTACGTGATGATAAGAGTGAGGACTATTTTCTCTATGGCTGGGTATCTAGTTTCCGCATCCTTGAAGACATGGCTTACATAGTAGACCGGTCTCTGCATTCCTTTGAACTTTCTGATGAGAACTGCGCTCGCGGCTTGGTCGGAGACGGCCATATAGAGCAACAGCTTGTCGCCTTCAACTGGTCTGGTGAGGAGTGACGGGGTCGTGAGGTGCGTCTTGAGTTGTTCCAAAGCGTCTTGGCATTCTTCGGACCATTCAAACCTGGGGATTTTCCTTAGGGCTCTGAAGAAAGGGAGGCATTTTCCTCGTATCTGGACATAAAGCGGCTTAAGGCAGCCACCCTCCCGGTGAGTCACGCGATATCGACATTGCTTTTGGGGGTCGCCATGTTGATGATGGCGTTGATCTTCTTTGGGTTCGCCTCGATTCCTCGTTGGGTGACCATGAACCCAAGGAATTTTCCGCTTGTGACGTCGAACGCGCATTTGGCCGAATTCAGCTTTATCTTGTATTTTCGCAAGTCATCGAATGTTTCGGTGAGGTTTGTTGTGTATCCGGCCGATGAGGCGGATTTCACGAGCATGTCGTCGACATAGACTTTCATGTTTCTCCCAATTTGCGGTCTGAATAGTTTGTTGACCAGTCGCTGGTATTTGGCTTCGGCGTTCTTGAGTACGAAGGGCATTACCTTATAACAGTATACTCCCTGATCCATGGTAAAGGCTGTCAGCTCTCCGTCGGCCGGGTTCATCCGGATCTGATTATAACCGGAGAAGGCGTCCATGAAGCTCAGTAATTCGTGACCGGCTGAGATGTCTACCAACTGATCTATCTGAGAAAGCGGGTAATTGTCTTTGGGGCAAGCCTTGTTCAGGTCGGTGAAATCGATGTACATGCGCCATTTCTCATTCGGCTTTTTGACCATAACTACGTTCGCCGGCTAATCCGAGTAGTCCATGTTCCCCGCCAAAAACGCGGAGACGCGATAAATGTCTCGCCTGAATTTCGGGGCAGATACTAATTAGTGCTATCCATCCACCTCTCCGAAGATGCCAAGTTGATTTATGGCATCGTGTATCAAAAGTTTAAACGGAAGCGGCCGATATAGCAGACTTTGTCAGATTCCTCCTCATTTGAGGGATTTTTGATTGTGGGGACGCTCTTCCCTGCAGGCGCAAGCCCCTGCAGTTAATTACGCTACCGCGTCGCGGTAACAACTTTCTCCTTCTTCAGATGGTCACTTCGTGTCGTGTGTGTTTGTTTTGTTTTTGGTTGCCCGTGGATTGTATACGGAGACTAATTTATGTCGTCGCCCGTAGGGCGTGGATTAGTCCAAATCCGTAACTTCTTAGATTTGGGTTTGGAGGTTAGGTTTAAGGATACGTTAGTCTCATTTAAGACTAAGATCAACTTAAACGTATGTTAAGGATATGTTAGTCTACTTTTAGACTAAGATCAACTTAACGGGATCGTTTAGATCCAACAAAAGAGCATTTGGACTCTATTATTTAGTTTAGGGATATTGCGGTCGATTAGTTTAAGGACATTGCGGTCCAATGTTAGTTTAAGGACATCTCGGCCCAATGTTAGCTTAAAGACATCGCGGTCGAGGTTAAGGACATCATAGTCCGTGAGTTTAAAGACCTCATAGTCAAGGTTAAGGACATCATAGTCCGTGAGTTTAAGACCTCACAGTCAAGGTTAAGGACGTCATAGTCCGTGAGTTTAAAGACCTCACAGTAAAGGTTAAGGACGTCATAGTCCGTGAGTTTAAAGACCTCACAGTTAAGATTAAGGACATCATAGTCCGTGGAATGTTTGGTTGTCGGGACCCGTCACCTCTCTGAAGACGTTGAAGGATTACAACGACAAATATCAGAGAAGTAAAGAGATGTACCCTCGAACCGATGTGAGTTGGTTGAAAGATCTGTAATCCAATTTGGGACTAAGATCTGTTAAAATATTTATGAGCAGATGAGCTCAATTAATATGGGTTGAGGATTTATGGCCAATCTTGGGCTAAGTCCAAAAAATGTTTAGCATTTTTATTCTGGGTTGTTGAGCCTTTATTTAGGCTTGGCCCTTTTAACAATGCTGAGCATTATATCTTGACAATTTTTTTGTCTTATATTGAATGTTGAGCATTCATCAGAGCTCTGGCTTATTAAAAAACAATTTATGTTCTGTCAGCGCAACACGTGGCGCGTCAGGCGTTTTGCGCCAGTCAAAGAGCGCAGTGCGCTACTGCCAAGTAGCGCACATGTAAGGGACACGTGTCGCGCTCAGCGCTAGGCGCCAGATGATGAGCGTATGATGTCAGTTTATGAGCGCCGAGCGCTAAACCATGAACGCGTTGCGCTTTCAATTTATTGGCGCACACGTGAGTGACACGTGGTGCGTTTGGCGCTGAGCGCCAGCCCATGAGCGCAGTGCGCTATTTCAGAAGCGCAAGTTATTAATTGGCGCATACGTGGTTGACACATGGCGCATCTGGCGCTGAGCGCCAGTCCAGAAAGCGCAGAAGCGCAGTTCAAGAGCGCAAGGCGCATTTCAAGAGCGCTGATCAATTTTATGATCTGGGAACAAATTTATGTTCTTTTAAAAGAGACTTTGTCTCAAGATCTAAGAACAACAGTTCTTATTTTGCAGGAGATATTTCCAATCCCTTATTTTGATGAAAGGCTTTGCCTTTATAGATCCATGATCTATGAGAAGAATTATGTTCTTCTTTTATTTTATAATGAGATCTTTTGATCTCTTTGTGAAAGACTTTTTGTCTCGTAGATCTATGATCTTTTTAAAGAAATGAATTTTTCTTTTTATGAGATGATTTCATCTCTGTGTTCATCATCCTTCATCTTTACCTTGAAGAAATATTTTCTTGCAAGAGCTTGCTCTTTATCTTTGAATTTCTCAAAATTTATGGGGGGGGTTTCTCTCTGCAAGACTTGAAGTCTTAGGGCCTTTATATAGGGCAAGCTGATTTGTTGAATCGGTTAAAGAGATCTTTCTCTGATTGATTTGGGGATTTTCCCACCATTGGATCTTTGATCTTAAGGCTTCTGTTTTACAGAAGGCAATCTTCTTGTTTTTAATAAGATTGGAAAATATTTCCATAACAGAATTTAATTCTGATTAATTAATGATTTATCATTATTATTAGATTTTCGATCTAACGGTAGGGAGTTTTTTAATTCCAGCGCTAGCGCTTCCGTGCTTTGCACGTGGTGCGCTACTTAGAGCGCAGCGCTCTTGGCGCTAGCGCACCTGTGTCTTACACGTGGTGCGCTACTCGGAGCACAGCACGCCCTGCGCTAGCGCACCCGTGTTTGACACGTGGCGCTCTGCTTAGAGCGCAGCGCGCCTAGCGCTAGCGCACACATGGTGCGCTGCCTAGGCCGCAGCACACTTGGCACTGCATCTGAAGCGTTGCTTCAATTTTGAAATTTGAATTTCAAACAGAGCTTTGCTCTGATTGGGGGAAACAAATGCCCCCTCCACCGTTGCGCTCACGTGGCCTACATATGAGTGCAGCGGTGGCAGCATCTGCACCCTTGGATCAACTCAGAAGTTGAAAAGGCATTTCAATGCCTATAAATAGGACCTTTGGTCTTTTAGATGATTCTGTTCATCTTCTTCTTTTGAGAATTTTTATTCAGAGTATAGCTCTTCTGCTTAAGAACTTTTCAAGAGTCAAAACTCTGTTAAAATCTTGGTAAAGATTAAATCTTTTAAAAGATCATTTTAAGAATCTAGGGTTTCACCCATTAATAGAGCCTTGCTCTCCATAGATCTTTGATCTAAACAAAACCCTTTTAGGGTTTCATTAACAGAGCTTTGCTCTCTTGAACCCATAGATCTAAGGAGATCTTCTTTCAGGGTTTCTTAACCCATTAACAGAGCTTTGTTCATAAAGAACTCTTAGAGTTTGTTCATGGATCTTGAAGATCTCGGAATTTTAATTCATAAAAAATTGATTTTAATTTTTCTGATGGATTCTTTCATCACCATTTTTTTTCCAGAGCAAGGCTCTTAGCATTCTCTGGGAATTTCTTTAAATTCCCCTCATAATTGACTTTGACTGGTATCACTCCTGTCTGCAGAGCATTGCTCTCGAGGAGTTTAACTCCTTGACCCGAGGGGTCGCTCATTAAATGAGATTCCCCTTTTTTTTAGGATTTCTCCCAAATTCAAATTTGTTAGGTGTCATAATTAGAATTTGTTTTCTCCATGGGGATATCAAGGACCGTTTAAATTCCTGTGCCTGCTTTTAATAAGAATTTGCTTAATCAGTCTGTCCGCTAATTCTTGCTAATTTTCTTTTTCAGGAGTTATGGACGCTCATATGTATGACCTTGATGAGATTATCTCTTATGGCGATATTCGCGTACTCGATCGTTCTCAAAACCGAGAATTCACAAAAGCCCAGTGTGCCGAAATCATGGGTCGCTTTGACGCATACAATGGTCGACTGCTTCCTTGACGTTCCTCTCTCTTGAAGCTTATTGTGGGAGCGATCTGGGGAGCACTTCCTCTATTCTGTGTCGGCATGCCGCTTAAGGCATTGGATGATGCCGAAACAAGGTGCACTCGGTGTATCTGATAGGCCTAATCTCAAAGAAAAGGCGAGACAATCTTGTTGATCTTCTGCATCAGGCTTTTCAACAGGCGACAATACTCGCTGCCTATCGAAGGGTGGAAGACATCAGTGAGGACCCCGACGCTTATGATCGCGAGAGGAAGCATACTAGGATGGTTCGAAAGGCTTGGAACATTTTAGATGGCCTTACTTTTGAGTTTCTCAATCCATGCCCTGGATTTGATGTCATGCCTTTGTAAACATTCCAGTTATGTTTTTATTTGCTGTTTTTCTCAATGTAGGCATTTTCTGAAGTATGAATAGCAAGCCTTTTCATTTCTATGTGTTTATTTTATACATCAAATTTTTTCGCATATGCATGAATGCCTTGAACGCTTAACTGAATGTGAATTAAATGTTCTCCTCACTGTCGCTTTCTTCTCTTTTCTTTGTCGCCGGCATGTCACTTTAGTAAGCGTAGCTTGTATATGATAGAGAGAGCATTCCGTTTTGAATTCTTCGAGAGGTAGCGATGGCTTAGAAAGCAGGTTCAGATCTGCTGCCTAAGACTTTTCAATTTCATGAGCCGTGAGGGTCTCATGAAGACTTTTTCTCCCTACGAGTCGAGTGGATCTCGCAGATGTATTTTCTCCTTAGGAATCGTGAGGATTCCTAAGCGCGTTTTCTCTTGTAAGTCGTAAGGATCTTACAAAAGGGTTTTCTTCCTTACGGGTCGAGAGGACCTATAAGTGATTGATGTTGTTGCCATTATCCGTACTTTGCGGAGTCAGGAGTTGGTCTGGGCGTTTCCCACGGGGTCAGGATTGACTTTAACCATGTTCCACGGGACCAGGAATTTGCTCTGGATGCTTCCCACGGGATCATAGCCGTGTTCTGCGAGGACCAGGCTCCGCTCTGGATGCTTCCCACGGGGTCAGATTGATATAAGCTGCGTAACACGTGACCAAGAATTTGCTCTGGATGCTTCCCACGGGGTCATAGCCGTGTTCTGCGAGGACCAGGCTCCGCTCTGGATGCTTCTCACAGGGTCATAGCCGTGTTCTGTGACGACCATGATCCGCTCTGGATGTTTCCCACGGGGTCAGGATTGACATAAGCCGTGTTCCACGTGACCAGGAATTTTCTATGGATGCTTCCCATGGAGTCAAAATTGATATAGGCCGTGTTCTATGTGACCAGGAATTTTGCTCTGGATGCTTCCCATGGGGTCATAGCCGTGTTCTGCGAGGACCAAGCTCCGCTCTGGATGCTTCCCACGGGTCATAGCCGTGTTCTGCGAGGACCAGGATCCGCTCTGGACGTTTCCCACGAGGTCATGATTGATATAAGCCGCGTTCCACATGACCAGGAATTTGCTCTGGATGCTTTCCACGGGGTCATAGCCGTGTTCTGCGAGGACCAGGCTCCGCTCTGGACATTTCCCACGGGGTCAGGATTGACATAAGCCGCGTTCCACGTGACCAGGAATTTTGCTCTGGATGCTTCCTACGGGGTCATAGCCGTGTTCTGCGAGGACCAGGCTCCGCTCTGGATGCTTCCCACGGGGTCATAGCCATGTTCTGCGAGGACCAGGATCCGCTCTGGACGTTTCCCACGGGGTCAGGATTGACATAAGCCGTGTTCCACATGACCAGGAATTTGCTCTGGATGCTTCCCACGGGGTCATAGCCGTGTTCTGCGAGGACCAGGCTCCGCTCTGGACGTTTCCCACGGGGTCAGGATTGACATAAGCCGCATTCCACGTGACCAGAAATTTTGCTCTGGATGCTTCCCACGGGGTCATAGCCATGTTCTGCGAGGACTAGGCTCCGCTCTGGACGTTTCCCACGGGGTCAAAATTGACATAAGCCGCATTCCACATAACCAGGAATTTTGCTCTGGATGCTTCCCATAGGGTCATAGCCGTGTTCTGCGAGGACCAGGCTCCGCTCTGGACATTTCCCACGGGGTCATAGCCGTGTTCCACGTAACTAGGAATTTTGCTCTGGATGCTTCCCACGGGGTCATAGCCGTGTTCTGCGAGGACCAGGCTCCGCTCTGGATGCTTCCCACGGGGTCATAACCGTGTTCTGCGAGGACCAGGATCCGCTCTGGACGTTTTCCACGGGGTCAGGATTGACATAAGTCACGTTCCACTCGACCAGGAATTTTGCTCTGGATGCTTCCCACGGGGTCATAGCCATGTTCTGCGAGGTCCAGGCTCCACTCTGGACGTTTCCCATGGGGTCAGGATTGACATAAGCCGCGTTCCATATAAACAGGAATTTTGCTCTGGATGCTTTCCATAGGGTCATAGCCGTGTTCTGTGAGGACCAGGCTCCGCTCTGGACTTTCCCACGGGGTCAGGATTGACATAAGCCGCGTTCCACATAACCAGGAATCTTGCTCTGGATGCTTCCTACGGGGTCATAGCCGTGTTCTGTGAGGACCAGGCTCCGCTCTGGATGCTTCCCACGGGGTCATAACCGTGTTCTGCGAGGACCAGGATCCGCTCTGGACGTTTCCCACGGGGTCAGGATTGACATAAGCCGCGTTCCACGTGACCAGGAATTTTGCTCTGGATACTTCCCACGGGGTCATAGCCGTGTTCTGCGAGGACAAGGCTCCGCTCTGAACGTTTCCCACGGGGTCAGGAATGACATAAGCCGCGTTCCATGTAACCAGGAATTTTGCTCTGGATGCTTCCCACGGGGTCATAGCCGTGTTCTGCGAGGATCAAGCTCCACTCTGGACATTTCCCACGGGGTCAGGATTGACATAAGCCGCGTTCCACTTGAACAGGATTTTTTTTTACTTTATCCGTATTTCACGGAGTCAGGGTTTGACTCTCGGTCATCTGCGCACCGCCGAGTCATGGAACTGGGAATTGCCACGGTTTCGATTTGCTTGGTGTTGCGTCTTTTGTGATGAGACAAATGTTGAGATGATCTCCAGGCTGCTTTGTGAACCATTGAGATTTGGCTTCTTCTTCTGATGGAGCCTGGGGAGGGAAGGTGTGATTCCTTCTTTGTTTGCGCCTCTGGATTGTATGCAGGGATTGATATGGTATCACCCGTGGGGCATAAATTTCATTCATTTTTTTAATTTCTTTCCGCGATGCTCTATCATTTCAGCTTTTATATCGCGAAAGTTGCGATTGCCCAATCATTTCGGATATTTTTTCACAGTGCCTAATCATTTCGGCTATTTATTTATTTTTACTTGCTACTTTTTATTGCGAGTTGCCCAATCATTTCGGCTATTTTGCATGCATATATTTTTACTTGCTGCTTTTTTATTTGCAAGTTGCCCCATCATTTCGGCTATTTCGTATGCATGTGTGGCTTGCTGGCTTTTCGCTGCAAGCTTGGAATTAGACACCGATTTCGGCATCAGCACTGCTGCAACTGGGATATTGCCAGGAGCGAATCATCGTTTGCTTCTGTCGATGTCGAACAAAGGTGGCTTAGCAAACAGGGTTAAGATCCTGTCGACTAAGGGTTTTGACTTCATGAGCCGTAAGGGTCTCATGAAGATATTTCTCCCTGCAAGTCGTGAGGATCTCGTAGGTGCGTTTTCTCCTTAGGAATCGTGAGGACTCCTAAGTGTATGGTCTCTTATAAGTCGTAAGGATCTTACAAGAGTACTTTCTCCTTATAAGTCGAGAGGACTTACAAGGGTTGTTCACCGTGTAAACATATCCCTAGTCGCGGGTAGGACTTTGTTAGGGAAATGTTTATTCGCGCCCGTGGATTGTATACAAGGGTCGATATTAAGACGCTTGTAGGGCAAAGTTGGAGGTTGTGATGGCTGCTTAAGAATAGTTTCAGATCCCTGTAGCTTAAGACTTTTGAATCTTATGAGCCGTGAGGGTTCCAGAAGAGGGTTCTCCTTACGAGACGTGAGGATCTCGTAAGTGTAATTTCTCCTTAGGAATCGTGGGGATCCCTAAGTGTGTTGCTCCCTTGTGATTCGTAAGGATCTCACGCAGGTGGTTTCTCCTTATAAGGTCGAGAGGACCTTGCAAGTGTCTTGTAACGAGGTTGCGCCCTTTCGGGTTTTCACAAAAGCTCGCTGGTAGCCCTGCTGTTTTTACTCACGGAGCCCTTTCGGGTTTTCATCCGTGCCCATTTTGCTTATGGACATACCGTTTTCTTTTTTCTTTTTTTTATTCTTTTATTCTTTTTTGTGTCAGCCTTGGGATACTGCAATCCACAGTAGTTTATCGACGTCTCTGTCAACAGCTAATTTTAGGACATAATGGTCCATTGTTAGTTTAAGGACGTTTCGGTCCGTCGTTAGTTTAAGGACGTATCGGTCCGTTGTTAGTTTAAGGACGTTTCGGTCCGATAGCCGGCTACTACTTATAGAGTCTGGGCTCAGGAAGATAGCGAGCGGACATAGTCGTCGTGATCTATCGTTGATCTAAGCCGTGACTCGTCAGGCGTAGTATTTCTTTAGGAAGCGGCCGTTTATTGGCCTGAAAGGTCTTTCACCATGCATGTCCATGAGCAGGTTGGCTCCACCCTGGTAAACTTTGTCTATGATATACGGGCCTTCATAGTTCGGCTCGAATTTCCCCCGTTTGGCACGATTAGGGATCATAGGTCTTTTGACCACTAGCACAAGTTCGTCTTGGCGGAATGTTCTCGGCCTAGTCAATCTCTCATATGAATGAATCATCTTTGCTTTATAAGCCTCTAGATTTTGTTGCGCTATGAGCCGGGTTTCATCAAGGGCATCGAGCTCCTCAAGTCGAAGGTGAGCATTCTCTTCATCCGTTAGCTCGTAATGAACCGCCACTCGTAGAGAGGGCAACTCTATCTCAAGAGGGAGTACCGCTTCTGTGCCGAATACCAATGCGTACGGCGTTGTGTTTGTGGCCGTTTTGAATGTAGTTCGATATGCCCAGAGAGCTTCATGCAGTCTCTCATGCCAGTCCTTCTTATTTCGAGACACCGTCTTTTTCACGATCTTCGTCAAGGTCTTGTTGAAAGCCTCAGCTAGACCGTTAGCTCGAGGATTATAGACCGAAGAGTATCTCCAGTCTATGTTATGCCGTTGTGCGAAGCGGCTGATCTTGTGGCTTCTGTAAGCCAGTCCGTTATTGGAGATGATCCGTCGCGGAGTTCCAAACCGATAAATGACGTGTGTTTTGAAGAAATGGAGGATATTCTCCGTCTTTACTTCCCTCAGTGGTACTGCTTCTGCCCATTTGGAGAAGTAATCAGTTGTCGCCAAAATGAATCAATGTCCTCTGGACGATGCTGGTTCAACGGGGCTGATTATGTCAGTTCCCCACATTTCGAACGGCCAGGTAGCCACTGTCGGATGTAGTGGATTCGGATGCTGGTGGATAAAGTCCCCATGGATCTGGCACGAGTGGCATTGCTTCGCATACTTGAGGCAGTCCTGAATCATCGTGGGCCAATAGTAGCCCATCCTTTTGATCTTTAACTTCATCTTCGGCCCGGCTTGGTGAGAACCGCAGAGTCCGTTGTGAGTTTCTTGGACGACTCTTTTTGCCTCTTCAGGTCCCAGGCATCTTAGCCATAGAGAATCAAATGATCTCTTGTACAGAATATTATTAACAAAGGTGAAAGACAGAGCTCGTTTCATGAGCTGATGCCTTGAGGATGCATCTTCGGGTGTTCGACGGGATTTGAAGTAGTCTATAAAGACTTCTCTCCAATCTTCAGCCTTTCCCTGATCTTTTATTTGCAGAGCTATTTGCTCGGTCGCTCCCTTTTCTTCGGACGACTCCGAAGATATTTCCGCCGGTGCAAGAACTCGACGACTCTGCACAACGATCCTTACATCATCGAGGTTCTCATCAGCCAGCTCTTTGGCGAGCTTGGCTAATGCATCCGCCTTGCTATTTTCCGCACGCGGTATACTTTCCAAGGTGTAGGAAGGAATTTGAGTCAGCAGTTGCTGCACTCTCTCGCCGTATTTCACCAACTCCGGCTTGCATGTTTGATAGTCGCCGTTTACTTGACTAACGTCCAGTTGGGAGTCTCCATATATGAGAAGGTTTTCAATTCCTATATCGATGGCGATCTCGAGACCTGCTATCAAAGCTTCATACTCGGCTTCATTGTTTGTCCTTGGCTCTGTTAGGGAGAAGGCAAAGCGCATTATCCCTCCTTGTGGAGTCACGAAGATGAGGCCTACCCCTGATTTGATTATGGGGGTACTTTGTTTGCGCTTTTTCATGGAAGATGCTCCATCGAAGTAAAGTTCCCAGCAGGTATCATTATCTCTTCTTTCTTCGTCGATCGTGTCAAACGCGTGTTCGTCCGGCAATTCATAGTTCAAGGGAGAGTCGGCGGGTATCGGATGCTCAGCGAGGTAATCGGCGATGGCCTGGCCTTTCACTGCCTTGAGGGGACGATAAGTTACCGAGAACTCCATCAAGAGCAGGGCCCATTTAGCGAGCCGCCCCGTCAATATGGCCTTTGACATCAAATATTTGAGATGATCTACCTTTGATATGAGATGAATCTCATGTGCCAACGCGCAGTGCCTGAGCTTCGTTATTACGAAGATCAACGCCAGGCAGTGTTTTTCAATAGGAGAGTAATTGCTTTTTGTCCCCAGGAGAACTCGACTTAGATAATAAAGGGCTCTCTCTTTCCCTTGGTCGTTCTCTTGTGCTCACAGCGTGCCTAAAGAACCTTCGAGGGCTGTTGTGTACAGGACGAGAGGTTTTCCTTTAACGGGAGCGGCCAGCACTGGGGGATTCTGTAGATATTGCTTGATTTCGTCCAGTGCGCTTTGGCATTTGTGATCCCAAATGAACGGAGTTCCCTTCTTCATTAAGTGACTGTATGGGCGGCACTTGCTGGAGAGATTGGCTATAAATCGCCGGATATACGCGAGCTTCCCTTGGAGAGACCGTAGTTGCTTGAGAGTCCTTGGCGAAGGCATTTCCATAATCGTCTTGATCTTTGATGGATCTATCTCGATGCCTCGGTGCCGGACGATGAATCCCAGGAACTTACCTGGGGAAACTCCGAACGCGCATTTGAGAGGGTTCATCTTCAAGTTGTATTGCCAAAGGCGCTGAAACACGATCTTCAGATGCTCTAAATGTTCCTCGTATGATTTGCTTTTAACCACGAGCTCGTCGATATAGCATTCGACGATTTCATGTATGAGGTCGTCGAAAATCTTCATCATGACCCTCTGATAAGTGGCACCGGCGTTCTTTAGACCGAAAGGCATCACCTTGTAGCAAAATATGCCTAACGGGGTCCGAAAAGCAGTATGCTTCTGGTCCTCAGGATGCATCTTTATTTGATTGTATCCTGATGAGCCGTCCATGAAGGAGAAGACTTCGTGAGTGGATGTGTTATCTATCATCAGCTCGGTGACCGGTACTGGGAAGTCGTCCTTCGGGCAGGCTTTATTGAATCCCGAAAGTCCACACATATGCACACCGTCCCATTTTTCTTCATCACCGGGACGATGTTAGCGATCCAGTCAGGGTATTGAACCTCTTTGATGAAACCAGAGTCGATTAGCTTCTTGACCTCGACGTTGATACTCATTTCAAGCTCGAGCCGCATTCTTCTCGGCGCTTGTTTGATCGGTTTGACGTCTGGAGAAATCGCCAATCTGTGGACAGCAATCCATTTTTTCACAGCAAGCCAACACAACTGGGTGGATTGAGTCCCGGCATCTCTGAATAGTTCCATGCGAAGCAGTCTCTATGCTGCATGAGCACGTCCTTTAGCGTAGCCACCCTTTCTTCAGACAACAGCTCACTAACGAACGTCGGCCGTGGATCACTTGCCGTCCCCAAATCTATTTTCTTGAGGTTATCTGCGGTAGTATGTATTCCATCTTCCAGCTCTTTTGGTGCCGGTGGAAACTCTGAGATTACCTCGTCATCATTGTTTTCGAAGCACCAGGGGAGGTCATCCGTATTCTCAGGCTCTTCTTCTGACAGTGTTATCACGTGGCAGGTACGAGATCGTTTCTAAGATCGATGTTGATCTGGTTCTACTCTCGCTATACACGCCGCTTTTGGTTCATGCTTCTGTGGCAGGCTTACCTTCCAGCTGCTGGATAGAGCGAACCTGCCTTATTGATATTGGTCTTCAACCCAGTTCTTGAAGGTGAAGCAGTCTTCGAGAGGATGCCCTATTGCTTGGTGGTAAGAATAATAGTCTGGGTGAGAGACCTCGTTCGCTTGCTCGGGGTGCTTGTGTTGGAGATAGTGCCCTCAGAGTCAATTATTGGATCACAGGCACGTGATTGCAATGATTGAGGGAGAACCTACCCCGGTAGGACAGTCTTACTCGAGATGACAGTATGCTATCTGGTTTACCTTTATCATCGTGTACTGTTTCAGGTGACCTTACAGGTCGCTATTACACGTTGATAGAGCCCCTAGGATTCGTGCTTGACTGCCAGCAGTATGAGGGCGATCATATACGTGGGAGCTGGTAGTCTATAAGCACATCCTTAAATGGTCCCTAGTCGTGGGAGTTTCGAGACAGGGCATCGATTCTCCAGAGTAGACTAGTGTATACAGTCGAGACCCCGACGAGGGGCGGTGGCCGGTCTCACAAGCCACTGGTGTCAGTTGGTTCACCTAAGATGTATACAGGTGCTCATTGGGTTATGAGTACACCGGACAGGACTCGCCGGGAACATGCTAGTTGGTCTTATACCTGACGTCAGATAGCAGTTCCCAGGTGACATGTGTACAGGTTAGTTCATCGACCTGGGGATCGTCATTTGTCTCGTGTGAGTTCCCACTGTGCTTTGATTACTACCCTACCACGGCTCAAAGGAGTCGTGCAAACAGGTTTTAGTTGGGTACAGTCCCGAGCCACATGGAGGCAGTGAGCGGATCTTCGGGGGTTCGTCTCTCCCGGTATTGGGGGTGAGGTCGCGCTGTGTCTAGGAGAGCCATTACACGAAGTCCTTGGCCAAGGCAGGAGATTTACTGGTAGGTATTCCAGTAGTATCTCAGGGTGTTCTGGGCTACACTCCGACACGACTTGTACCGCTTTTGGGGGTCTGACTTTTACCAACCCCCTAGGCCCGACATGCGATGCTCATAGACGAACGGACCGGACTGTACGGATATTGTCACTGACAGGCTCAGTAGGGTGTCAGGATGAGTTCGCTCATCGACGTCCCTTTTGGTCAATAGCTGGTGGCCCGTTACGTATTGGCTTATACCTCTGACGTGCTAGTGGTTAAATCCACAGCCATAGTATTGACGAGTCTTTAGAGTCCACCACACATTCAGTTACTCAGCTTTCGGGCGAAACGCTGTAGAGGCCGTATGGAGATATGGCAGGGTCCGATCAGATACGTGCGGTATTGCACGGATCAGGATCGGACGGTTTGTACTAGAGGCCGTATAGATATATGGCAGGGTTCGATCGGATACGTGCGGTATTGCACGGATCAGGATCAAACGGATATTACTAGCCGGCTTTGGTTTAAGCCGGATCCTAGTATAGTACAGTGTAGATTTTGTCTCATTGCATTTGTATCCGGTCGGAATACAGATGCGGGTGTGTATGCACAGTATCGGGGTTTTCCTGTAATTTATTATGGGACCAGTTTTCTGGAGTTGCCAGTTTGCATTCCGTTCCGGCCGGTTTTCCTTTGTTCTTTCCCGGCCGGACTTTTCTGATGGAGGGTGTTATTTGCAAGTTTGCAAATAACATTTGTGGAGGGGGTTTCTTGCAAATGTTTTCATTATGATATGTTTAGCATCTTTCATCCATGATGGTGCATTAAATGAGATAAGAAAGGGTATGGTTTGGATGTGAGTTTGTTATGATGATGTTTTGTTTATGGTCACCATTCTCTTTATCCTACACTCACCTCCCTTCATGAGTTTTGATTTATCCCTCCACCATTCTCATTTTTCATGGGGCCGGCCACAATTTTGGAGAGGGGAGGAAAAATGAGAGGGTTTCATTTTGATGAGGATAATTTGGTTCATCTCATTTTCTTTGCTACACACATTCTAGCTCCACTTGAAAATTCCATTCCTCCATCAAGGCAACTACAAACCCCAAATGAGACTAGCATGATCTACACCACATTCTATAGCAAATCTTGGGCACGTCGACTTGCCAGCTTCGTGCCCGAGTTGCCTCGGTATTGAGGTGGGAGCCCGTAAAAGATGCAGGCGATGTGGTACCCTTCCGGCGAGGAGGCGACGACCGGAGTTTCCGCAGGAGATCGGGACGACGACGAGAAGACCGGAGGACTCGGATCACTCGGTATATCTCTAACCCGTCTTGTTACTTTGCTAGATCTAGTTTAATGGCCCGATCCGGGGTTTAGTGCGCGGTGGTGCCGGTTTGCTAAGTTCGCAAAATTAAAGTTTATCACCGCTTCCGCATTTGGCCGTCGGATTGACGGCCGGGGCGCCGCCGTGCACTTACAGCTTGGACTCCGGGATGGTAATCATTTGATGTTTTATGACAAGATCGAATATCTTCCTTGTCTTGTCTTAGGGAAAAAAATATGCTTGACCCATCTTCTTTATAAGAGACGAATCCAGACTGCTCGATTCTTGATCTCGTGGCTTCTTGGACCCGCTTTGTCGCCGTCGAGCACCTTTCCCGTTCTTTGGTAATTATTTCTGCCTCTGCGTCGGGCCTTTTGTACAACGGGTTGACAAGGAGGAGCATTTTTATTTTTCACAAACTGTTGAAGGAGGCGTTGCGTCCTGGCTTTCTCGTAGATGGCCATTTCGCGATTATGGTCGTCTCGAACCTTTGGACCTGCTTCCCTTATAAGCTTGTCCATTTGTTCTTCGAATGACGGACTGGGCATTTTTACGGCGGGAGCTCTTTCTGGTTCAGGGTTAGCATCTTCCCACATAGCATCTCCTTCTTCATCGAAGTCATGTATGACGCAGCAGTCGCGGAATAGCTCCCGTTTCTTGGATTGAACATACCCAAGCCCGGCCGTTTTCATTCTCCCATTGGGCAACTTCCGTTGAGTTCCGGGGACGTTCCAGATCCTGTTGTAAAACCGTGCTTGTCGAGCAGTTTGCTTAAGGGGTACACCTTGGCATCTCAAGAGTCTCTTTAGTCCGTCTGTGTAATATCTAGGCAAACGGATGGGCTGGAGCCTGTCAAGTGTAGAATCCGCGCCATGCCAGATTTCTTTCTGCACTTTGGTTTCCCCGGATCGGTAGAATAGGATCGCCTTTTCACCTTTCGCCTGGGAGGGACGTAGAATGTCTGCAGCTCCTGCACACTATAGGCGTTAAGTGCATCGAGCTCTTTATAATGCTCCCGCGGAACCATGGTGATTTGCAAACTCCGATCATCATCAGCAAAGGCTTGTATTGATGGCCGAGCAGAGAATATGGCATTGACCTCATCTTCCGAGTCGCTGCCGAAGATCAACATAGAAGTGGACAGTCCCGGCTTGTTGCGCTGGGGCGGACCTGAATAAACTATTTCTTCTTCCTCCTCAGTATCACTCCCGAAGACTGGAATAGTAGTGATAGCTTTGTACTTATCCTCCGGTTTGCGACATCTTTCTGTGTCCTCGAAATTTGGCAGGAAGTATTTTGCATTTTCGTACTTTCGGACTTCGTTCACAGAGAACGGGTTTAGTTTCCCTGTCACAGTGTACTCGAGACCATCTTTGAAATACTTCATACACTAATGTTGTGTAGAAGGGATGATATTGTACTCGTGTAACCAGGGCCGACCGAGCAAAGCATTGTAGCATGTCTTGGCATAAATGACGTGAAATTTAATGTCTGCGACGAGCAACCCAAAGCGTAGTGTCAATATTACAGACCCGAGCGTCCGTGATGACTGGGAGTCAAACCCGGAGATAGTGATCTTATCCCGAGCGAGGTGTTGAACGCTCATGCAGATTTCCTTTAACACCCTTACGTTAAGGAGATTGACGGAGGACCCATTGTCGACCAGGATTTTACCTATCTTGATATCGTGACAGTATCTGGAGACATAAAAGGGACGGTTGTGCTCGCACGTCCCAAGAAAGCGATCTTCATCGCCGAAGGTGATATCGGCCGTGTGCACTTCTTCCAGCTCGTCCTTCATCTTTTCTTCGGCGAGGAAAGCTTGGAATTGCTCTAGCTCTTGTAATGCCTTGATCAATGAATCTCTCGCCTCTTTGGATAACAGAAGGGTGTCGAGAATGCTTAACTGCGAAGGTAGCTTTCTCAAGTGTGCCAGAACGTTATAGTCCACCTTACTTTTCTTTGGCGGGTCCTTGGCTGTCAGATTTTCGACAGCTTAGTCATCAAGGATGATATCCTCAGGAACATTTTCTTTCCCCTTATCTCTTCTATTTGACCCACTGTTCGAGGGCCCAAGATTCTTTTCGGGCAGCGTGCGATTGCGCAGCTGAATATTTTCACAGGCCTTCGGTTCTTCCTATTTTCCCGAGGTGCACTCTTTAAAGAGAGGGCCAAGAGTCATTTCTTCGTCAGAGTCACTCCCGAAGGTGAGGACTTGCGATCCCCCAGTGCCGATCATGTGACAGTTGCCGGTAGTTCTTTTATACTCCTCGGTCGTATTTCTTTGCTCTCGACGAGCTTTGCGCTTCATCCGCTTGAAATGTTGCAGGTGAGCAACATATCCCTGCCACCATCTTTTAAAAGCGTTGCACTCTTCAGTGGGGTGCGCAATCTTTCGATGATATAAGCAGTAGCTAGGATGTGTTTCCGCTTCACCAAGAGCGTTCGTTTCGGAGGGTGGCAGCTTCATTCCCATCAATATGGCTTTGACGAACCTCTTCCTCGTCTTGAACCTGCTTTTATTTGCGGCGGACGTACTTCGATCTGGCGGGAGTGTTTCAACCCTTTCGCCCAGTCGCCGGCGTTTGGCTTTTTCAAATATTGCCATCTCACGCTCTCGAGCAGCTTTACTTTTAAGGAGAGCCTCGTCCAGGAATGCATCAATCATTTCTTCTGATGGCCCTAGAAGTTCCGGCTTAGGATCTGCTCCCAGTTTCCCTGTGTAAGGAGCTTATTCATTGTCTATCGACGAGTGAGAGATCACATGGCAGCTTGCTACATAACTTTCAGATTCCTCCGACGAGTCTTCTTCATTATCATCTCCGTCCTCAAGGACGTGGATGAGAAATTCTTGGAGTGTGACTGGAGTCCGCGCTTTTTGATTATATTCTTCCAACGCGTCAATCTATTTTTGCAGGTCCGTGCACTTGTCACCAAGCTTCACGGGCTTTTTGGTCTTCTTCTTCTTCTTCGAAGACTTTGACGGCTGGGTGTGAGCGCTTTGGCTATCACCACCAATTTTAGGAGTTGGGTGCGGCTTCAGTATTCCCTCGATGATCTCGGGTTCCAGTGGATTTTTCCACCTGATCGCCAGGCATATTTGGAGATCCTTCAGCATTCTTTTAGTCTTGGCTGAAAGAACGACCTCCCATGGAGCTTCTTCTACGAAAGAACATGATGCCCCCGGTGTGTCCGTCTTTTTGGGAGCGTGTAACTGTGGCGGGTTCACCTTCCAATTCTTGGACAGGGCAAATTTGCCCTGTTGGTATTGATCTTCGATCCATCCTTTAAAGACGAAGCAATCTTCAATTGGGTGGCTTACTGCTTGGTGGTAAGGGCAGTAATTTGGATTGTTGACATCGCCTGGCTGCAACGGACGTTTTGGATCAGGCAGATTGATGGGCCTGTTGCGCACCGCTAGCTCGAACGATCTCTTTGTTTTGTCCCGGGGGAATGAATAAGGGCGCTTCATCTTCTCATTATAGTATCGTCGTCTTTCCTCTAGGCGATCCGTTAATTTTGGACCACTGGGCTGCTGTTGAGTATTCGCAATGAATGTCGCCTTCCCTTTACCCTTTTCGTTTTGCGGCTCCGGCTTTGGAGGAGACGGTCTATGACCCATCTGGTCCATTTGAGCCAGTTTGTCGATCAAGGCCTGGAACGTGGTCGGCTTGAAGAACATCATGAATTGGGAAATAGTTGCCTGAGGGTCCAGAGTGCCCACGAACATGCCCATGGCCGGCGCTTCTTTGATGCGCTGCTCACATTTCGATCATAAATTTCGCCATCGTATTGCGTACTGCACCCACGTTTCACCTGGCTTCACCCTAGCATTGATCAATGCCGTTATTGGGGTGCGTTCACTAGCACTCGCGAAACGCTGGGTGAATAGTAGTTCCATCTCCGCAAAAGTCTTGACAGAGTCGTTTGGAAGTTCAGAATACCACTCGAATGCCGTTTCCGACAAGCTGCCGACGAACTGGCGAAGTAGAAATTTATCATCACCTCCGGTGTTGCCATATAAAGCCCTGAACTGGGCGACATGCTGGTGGGGATTGCCCGTCCCTTTATATACATGAAATTTAGGGATCGTATATCCCGGCGGGTACCTTATTTGGTCATACCAGCCTGGATATGGTCGCCCGGTTTTAACAATTTGGTCGGCCGCTTCATTCGCCTGGTGAGCTCGTATTTGCTGAGTGATGTAATCATCCAGGGCGGCTTTGGAGATGGTCTCCTCTTTGGCTGCTGAAAGAGCCGGAGGAGGGTTCGATGTTTCCCCTCTGTCGTCTTCAATGATGATAGGAGGGTCTTCAGCTGGAGCTTCCGACTGTAACATCATCCCAGCCATGTCTTGGAATAAGAGAGACATTCGTTTTATATTGGCTGCCTGTTCCGCAGCCTCTTTTTCTTTCCTCTCGAGCATTCTTCGGAGGAATTCGGTGTCAGTTTCTTATTCCTGACGCTGCTCCGAGATCTCTGGATTTTCTTTTGGCCCAGTGAGTGCGGCCATTGCAGTCAGCATCTCCTGAAGCTTCTGCTGCTGTTATTCCTGAGCCTTCGTTATTGACCGGGTAAGCGGTCGATGTCCCGTAGAAGTACGGCTTTCCTCTTTTCCGGAAGCCATATAAACAGTATGCACCATCATGCCCTCAGACTTGGGGCGTTTAGGTTCGGTGTCTCTGCGGTTCGCCGCGGTCACAGGGGCTTTCTCTGGCCTCCTTCTCTTGTGAGCAGTTGAAGTCGAGGGGGCCGTTGCAGCGGGTACCCAGGTAGCTGTCGCCTTTTGTGGCTTGACAGGATGGTCCTTTTCTTTCCGAACTTTTATCTTTTTCTGTCGGCGAGAGTAATCTTGATCATTTACTGAGTCCTGAACCTGTCGCCAAACTTTGTAAATTTTGGAAGAAAGCCGCTAAGGGAGTTGTTCTGGCTTCGCCTTCGGTGCATTCTCCTCGGGTGGAGGAGATCTCTTCAGCACTGCAGTAGGAGAGTTCCTGAGCACCTTGTTAAGCAGTTCAAAGATGTTCCCGGTTGGAACAGCAGTATCGATCTCCACCATTGGAGCTGGTGGAGTAAATCCAGACGGAGAGCTGCCCCCAGCCTTCCTTACTCGGCGCCAGTGACGACGGCGAGCATGTCACGCAGATGGTGTTGGTTCAGCTATGGGGATGGCTTTGTCATGCCCCCTGTTTTGGTGAGGCGCTACTGGTACCAGCCTCTTGAATACCGACGTCCGTTGAGCAGCAGTATCCAATCTGTCAAAGACAGACCTTTGAGCAGGAACGGGAGCCGGAGTGGCCAGCCTCGTAAAGAATGATCCTTTGACGGGAGAAGCTTCTTTAGTGACCTCGAGAGCAGGAATGGCTCTCCTCTTTGGGATGGCCGCTTCAGGTATCGTGGGCTTCTTGACGGGCCCATTAGAGTTCAGGCTCAGCCTATCGAAAACTGATGCTGTTGGCTTGGCATTGGATGACCCGTTGAGAGGGGCCGTGGTGGCAGTGAGCCGATCAAAGATCGACTTCATCTGTGCTTCTTGCGGCAGCAGGATGTTAACGCTCACTGGTGGGAGCATGGTCCCGAAGAACAACCCGGTGGTAGCCTGCGTTACCTGCTCTACCGGTATTGTGAAAAGGGAGGCTGCCTGGGGCCCGTAAGTTACACCTCCAGATGAGGCGGAACAGGAGTTGCAGTTACAACTGGAGCATTTTGTGCAGGTAGAAGCCATTAATCTTTTGTTTTCTGCACGGAGCAAGACACCAAATCTTAGTACTTCGAACCCAAGGGCAACCATATCAAACCGCGATTCGTTCGCGAACACGACACACGAAGTGTGGAGTGGAAAGAGGAAAAAGTCCCACCGGGCGTGCCAGAATCTGTTCCCCGCCGAAAATGCGGAGACGCGATAAACATCTCGCATGAATTTCAGGGCAGATGCTAATTGGTGCTATCCGTCCACCCCTCCGAAGATGCCAAGTTGATTTATGGCACCGTGTATCGAAAGTTTAAACGGATGCGGCCGATGTAGCAGACTTCGTCAGATTCCCCCTCATTTAAGGGGTTTTTGATTGTGGGGACGCTCTTCCCTGCAGGTGCAAGCCCCTGCAGTTAATTACACTACCGCGTCGCGGTAACAACTTTCTCCTTCTCCAGATGGTCACTTCGTGTCGTGTGTGTTTGTTTTGTTTTTGGTTGCCCGTGGACTGTATACGGAGACTAATTTATGTCATCGCCCGTAGGGCCTGGATTAGTCCAAATCCGTATCTTCTTAGATTTAGGTTTGGGGGTTGGGTTTAAGGATACGTTGGTCTCATTTGGGACTAAGATCAACTTAAACGTATGTTAAGGATACGTTAGTCTACTTTTAGACTAAGATCAACTTAACGGGATCGTTTAGATCCAACAAAAGAGCATTTGGACTCTATTGTTTAGTTTAGGGACATTGCGGTCGATTGGTTTAAGGATATTGCGGTCCAATGTTAGTTTAAGGACATCTCGGCCCAATGTTAGTTTAAAGATATCGCGGTCGAGGTTAAGGACATCATAGTCCGTGAGTTTAAAGACCTCACAGTCAAGGTTAAGGACATCATAGTCCGTGAGTTTAAAAACCTCACAGTCAAGGTTAAGGACGTCATAGTCCGTGAGTTTAAAGACCTCAAGTCAAGGTTAAGGACGTCATAGTCCGTGAGTTTAAAGACCTCACAGTCAAGGTTAAGGACGTCATAGTCCGTGAGTTTAAAGACCTCACAGTCAAGGTTAAGGACATCATAGTCCGTGGAATGTTTGGTTGTCAAGACCCGTCACCTCTCTGAAAACGTTGAAAGATTACAACGACAAATATCATAGGAGTAAAGAGATGTACCCTCGAACCGATGTGAGTTGGTTGAAAGATCTGTAGTCCAATTTGGGACTGAGATCTGTTAAAATATTTATGAGCAGATGAGCTCAATTAATATGGGTTGAGGACTTATGGCCAATCTTGGGCTAAGTCCAATAAATATTTAACATTTTTATTCTGGGCTGTTGAGCCTTTATTTGGGCTTGGCCCTTTTAACAACGCTGAGTATTATATCTTGACAATTTTTTTGTCTTGTATTGAATGTTGAGCATTCATCAGAGCTCTGGCTTATTAAAGAACAATTTATGTTCTGTCAACGCAACACGTGGCGCGCCAGGCGCTTTGCGCCAGTCAAAGAGCGCAGTGTGCTACTGCCAAGTAGCGCACATGTAAGGGACACGTGTCGCGCTCAGCGCTAGGCGCCAGATGATGAGCGCATGATGTCAGTTTATGAGCGCTGAGCGCAAAACCATGAACGCATTGCGCTTTCAATTTAGTAGAGTACACGTGAGTGACACGTGGTGCGCTTGGCACTGAGCGCCAGCCCATGAGCGCAGTGCGCTATTTCAGAAGCGCAAGTTGTTAATTGGTGCATACGCGGTTGACACGTGGCGTATTTGGCGCTGAGCGCCAGTCTCAAGAGCGCAGAAGCGCAGTTCAAGAGCGCAAGGCGCATTTCAAGAGCGCAAAGCGCATCTGATTAATTTTATGATCTGGAAACAAATTTATGTTCTTTTAAAAGAGACTTTGTCTCAAGATCTAAGAACAACAGTTCTTATTTTACAGGAGATATTTCCAATCCCTTATTTTGATGAAAGGCTTTGCCTTTATAGATCCATGATCTATGAGAAGAATTATGTTCTTCTTTTATTTTATGATGAGATCTTTTGATCTCTTTGTAAAAGACTTTTTGTCTTGTAGATCTATGATCTTTTTAAAGAAATGAATTTTTTTTTATGAGATGATTTCATCTCTGTGTTCATCATCCTTCATCTTTACCTAGAAGAAATATCTTCTTGCAAGACCTTGCTCTTTATCTTTGAATTTCTCAAAGTTTATGCGGGGGGTTTCTCACTGCAAGACTTGAAGTCTTGGGGCCTTCATATAAGGCAAGCTGATTTGTTGAATCAGTTAAAGAGATGTTTTTCTGATTGATTTGGGGATTTTCCCACCATTGGATTTTTGATCCTAGGGCTTCTGTTTTACAGAAGACAATGTTCTTGTTTTTAACAAGATTGGAAAATCTTTCCATAACAGAATTTAATTCTGATTAATTAATGATTTATCATTATTATTAGATCTTCGATCTAACGGTTGGGAGTTTTTTAATTCCAGCGCTAGCGCACCCGTGCTTTGCATGTGGTGCGCTGCTTAGAGCGCGGCGCTCTTGGCGCTAGCACACCTGTGTCTTACACGTGGTGCGCTGCTCGGAGCGCAGCGCACCCGTGTTTGACACGTGGCGCGCTGCTTAGAGCTCAGCTCGCCTAGCGCTAGCGCACACATGGCGCGCTGCCTAGGGCGCAGCGCACTTGGCGCTGCATCTGAAGCGTTGCTTCAATTTTGAAATTTGAATTTCAAACAGAGCTTTGCTCTGATTGGGGAAACAGTCCAGATTCCTGATGAAGTTGGCAGCGAGCAATCGGTCCACTTCCTCCTCTATCGCCCTTTGTTTTATTGGTGCGAAACTTCTCTTCTTTTGTCGGATTGGCTTGGCTTGGCTTTCGGGTCGACCCCGAGCTTGTGGGAGATCACCTTGGGATCGATTCCGGGCATGTCCACCAGAGTCCAGGTGAACACATTCGAGTTATTCCGGAGGAATCAGATCAGGTCATTGCGGATGCTCCCTGTCAAGAGAGAACCGATCTGGACAGTCCGGCCGTCGGCCCTTTCTATGAGGGGAATCTCCGCTAACGCTTCCTCCGGTGCGCCATAGATTTCTTTTCGGTCGTCGCGTGTGTCTAAGGCGCCCTGGGGATCATGTCTTGGGTTACGCTAGTGCCCCGGCCATCAATCCTTGGCCAAATACGGAACAAAAACTTTTAGAAACCGGTGCTAACGGAACCTGAATCCCGGTTCGAACCATTAACCCTAAACTAGCAATATGTAAAGGAGTTTAGAGAGGTTATACCTGTGGGGTTCCTAGGCACTTTAGTGAAGTCTCACAAGTGATCAAACATGCACAAATCAAATTTTACGGGTGCCTACAAACCCGACTACGGATCGTTTACTAGATATTTAGGCGAAACAAGCGAACTAGTTAACATTTTAACTAAGGGAACGGACATACAACCTTTGTAGATCCGGTCCACCACCTCCACGGCTCCACAATGAAGTCTCCTCGCTGTCCAAATCATGTCTTGGGCTCTAGCGTCGGCATCATCGAAGAATGGGCGGGCTTGATCGTCGGTTCGATGCCGAAGATGATCTACGTCGAGGCATCGCTAGAACAAGCTCCAACTTCACCAAGTCGGAAAAACTTGTGAAGGAAACACCCTATACTACTTGGCAAGAGGTAGAGGATGAAGAAATAGAAAGTGGGTAAACTTTAGTTTTGGATTTCTCACTAGATTTCATGACTTGCCATTGGAGTAGCAAGCTTTCTTCATTGAAGAAGAAGATGAAGAAAGAAGAAGATGATATGATAAGATAAGATAATTAAAATAGAAAAGAAAATATAATACTTATCATATCATTAACCTTAGTTAGGTGTAGAGAATAAACCTTGGTTAGGGTTAGTGGTTAGGTTTAGGAAGAGAACAAGAATGGTGAAGATTTCAACATTTCATGAAGTTTCCACAAAACAACAAAAAAAGTCCACCATTCTCTTTATCTTTTCCAAAAAGAAATAAATAGATAAATCAAAAGATAAATGAATGAGATAAAAGTAAACCCTAACCACTAACTTAACCATTGTTTAATTCTCTACACTAACCTAAGCTTGCATGTATCATCAAACATGATACAATCATGTGCACAAAATATATCACATATACAATGTGCACAAACCAAGTGAGTTAATCCATTTAAAGTGAACCATTACTAGTTAATGCAAAGTAATATATCAAATATATAATTATACATTAAATCATTAAATCAACACTTGATTCAATGATCCGGTTATATCGCATATAACCGGCTAGTATCCAATGTATCGGCTTATCGAATCAATCCTTGATTCGATAACTAGGTTATATCGCATACAACCATTCGACACATTCATCGCGAGAATGAAATACGGTATCACATACATGCATTATTCTCGGTCCCGCACATATCTCATATGCGCTCCTATTTCGTTTCGCTTGAGCTAGGAAACCTCTGTGTAGGACTCTAAAGACTCGTCAATACGCCGGCAGCGGATGATGATCATATCAAACACCCACAAGCCGCAAGCGGTCAGCTAAACGTAACGGCCACCCGGGTATTGAGCGATCAGAAAATCGACGAGCAAGCCCGCTCACACTCCTGCGAATCCAACCAGTAACACTTACCGTACGGTCCGGTCTGTTCGTCTGATATGTCGCATATCTCGCCTAGGGGTGGTAAACGTCAGACCCCAATAGCTCGATAAGTCATGCCGACGTAGGGTCCATAACATTCGTGAAACTACTGACAACACTTACCAGTATATCACAGCAACCCTGGCCAGGGATTTCCTGTTATGGCCAGTCGAGCATAGCACAACATCAACCCCCAATACCGGAAGAGACGAATCCCCTCCTATCGCTCATTGCCTCCATGTGAATCGGGACTGTACCCAAAAACCACCTGTTTGCACAACTCAGTAGAGCCGTGGTAGGGTGGAAATCAAAGCACAGTGGGAGACACACAAGACTCTATGACGATCTCGGGTCAACAGACTAAGCTGTACCAGTGTCACCAGAGAATTGCCATCTGACGTGAGGTATAATACCATCTGGGAGTTCTCGGCGAGTCCGTTCAGTGTACCCAGTCTCCACTGAGCACCCGCATACCATCTTCGATGTCAAACACCAATGGATATGGGATCATCCATCGCCCATCGCATGGGTCGAGAAGATATGCGCTAGTCTACTCTGGAATATCGATGCCCCGTCTCGATATTCTCTCGACTAGGAACATTTCAAGGATGTACTCTTGGACTACCCAAGCCCCACTAGTATGATCTACATCATAGTCCTGGAAGTCGAGTACACATCCTATGGGCTTTATCAACATGTAATCAGAGAGACAGAAAGTATACATGTTAAGATAAAGAGCAACCAGATAGCGTACTATCATGTCGAGCAAGAAAGTCCTACCTATATATGTCCCAGCATCCACTACAATATACATCCAATGTACAGTAATGGCCTCTAGGGCATACATATAACTAACAATCTCCCACTTGCACTAGGGCCATCTGTAGCAGTGGTTGCAGCATCACATACTCAACCATCCCCTAATGGTCTCTCTTTGGGAAAAGGCCTTCGTGAGTGGATCCGCCGTGTTGTCCTCTGAGTCTTCTCTCCTATCCTCGATCACCCTGGAGATCAACTATCTCCATGATCAGGTGATGCTGCCTCAGAATTTGTCTGGGTCACTGATGGGACCAGGGTTCCAGGGCCGAAGCCACACTTCCATTGTCATACAATGGCAGGAACCTAGTTCATCTTATGAACCAATATACACCCAAACTTCCTCTTTGGTAGTATCTTTAATAGCGATGTTACCAGCCTTTATCGTCTAGTTTGCCACGGTATCTAGCTTGGAACTCTTCCAACATACCGTCCCTCTACTGAGGGTAAAGACAATGCCCGTGACTGACATTCAGTCGTTTTTATCACCCTGGAACTCTTCCGGTGATTCCCCCCAGGATCGATTGATACCATCTCACTACATCTAGTGAGAATCCTAACATCCAATTACATCTATCTCATAGATGAAAACTCAGGATTTAGGAGGTATCACTTTGATCCTATTTGGAGAATCCTTGTGATAATAGGAGATTGATCGATCGTAGTATAGGAAACTCTCTTCCGATCAAGAGTATGTTGTCTTCGTACAATACGAAGATGACCACCTTACTCTCTACTACCCTTTTGTATATACAAGGTTCGTCTACCATTTTGATGAAGTCAAACACTTTGACTTTCATATCAAAACAGACGTTCCAACTCCGCGATGCCTGCTTCATTATGTAAAGCAACTTGCACACGTTTCCGCTGCTCCCACTGTTCACGAAGACCTCTGGCTGTGTTCTTATAGACGTTCTCTTCTAAATCAGTATTTAGAAAAGCAGTCATGGCACCCAACCGCCAGATATCGTAGTCATGGTATGTAGCCGTGGTAAGTAGGATCTGGATAGACTTAAGCATAGCTACTGGAAAATGATTTCATCATTATCCACGCCTGGTCGATGATGAAAAACTTTAACAAGTCTAGCTTTGAAAGTCTCAACTTTTCCATCTACACCAAGTAATCTTCTCAAGATATACTTGCTCCTGATGGGGATTTAACCCTTCAGATATAGCAGCTAAAGTCCATACTTTGCTGGTGTACATGGATTCCATCTCAGATCGCTAAGCATCCAGCCATTCTTACAGAGTCCCTACTCTCGATGGCCTGCTCGAAACTAGTTGGGTCATCATCTCATGATGCAATCCTAGCTCCCACTGTCATCGAGAAACCGAGGTATCTCTCAGGTGGGTGAGGAACCCTACTAGATCGGCGGAGAGGCTGAGGTTCATCGGGAACTATAGAATCCTTTGGTTCTGTCAAATCATTAGCAGTTTTGTACAGCTGGAACCTTTCCAGTTCTACAGAACTGATCTTGCCTCGATCTTGTCCGGATTTTGCTTTTGACATAGGCCGGACAATCCCAAATCTTAACTAAGTTAAGAGATAGGCTCTTCCCATACCATATCTCATATGGAGTGGTAGGCACTGATTTGATTCGAACCTAATTCAATAGGTATGCAGCTTCTCAAGTGCATAACTCCCAGAAGGAAAAAGGTAACTCAGTAATACTCATCATAGAGCACACGATATCTAATATTGTGTGATTGCTCCGCCCCGATACACCGTTGTGCTGTGGTGTATTCAGAGGAGTAATACTGAGAGAGAATCTCATTTTCCTTTAGAATAGTCCAAGGATTCCATGCACAAGTATTCTCCTCCCTGATCTCATCATAGGACATAATACTTATACCCGGTTATTGGTTCTCTACTTCTAACTTATATTCTGTGAATACCTCAAAAGGTTCGGACTTATGTTTCAACAGGAACATATGACTGAATCTTGAGAGATTATCAGAGAATATAATGAAGTAAAAAGAACCAGTCCTGGCATGTGTAGACAGGAGACCTTACATACATCATCATGTATCAGTCCCAAGAGTTTACTAACTCTTTCTCTGTTTCCAGTAAACAGAGCTGGTGTCATTATATCTTTGTGACATGACTGGCAAGTTTCACAAGATGTAAATTCAAACTGATTTAAATATGCATCTAAATGTAACTTCAGCTAGTCGGGTCGCATCGATATGACCTAGTCTACAATACCTCAAGAAGAATTCGTTCATTTCTGAACTCTTCCTCTTGTGTGTGTTCTGTATACGAGGAACTGTAGTTTGATTTAGAACGTCAATGCTTTTAGATAACGTGCCTGAACCGATCAACTTTTGATATAGGAAATGTTCAAAACATTATCCATCAATACAAAATTATATCCTTTCTTTACCAATAAAGAGACTGATATGATTTTGTATATCAGGTTCGGTATCTAATAGCATTTGTTCAGAATCAATGTATTCGTAATACAGGGTGACAGTGACCAACAGACTTGGCTGCAACACTTGCCCCGTTTTCTGTCTCATGAAACTTATCACCCGTTCTCAGTTTTTCCACCTTTTTGTAGCCCTATGTAACAGATTACATATCTGGGATCATGATCCGGTATCATATACCCAGGACGCAGAGGATACTGAGAAACAGTTTTTTTTTTGTAATGAACACACCCGAAGGAGATGCATCATATGCACTTTATTCGTTTGGGCGGCATAGGAATTCTGGTATTCCCCAATTTCCTGCTCTGTCTTATAACAATTATAAGTTGGAGCGGGACCAACGTTCCCCAGCTCAGTATAACAAGCGGGTTCGGTCAATACATCCGTATTATTATCTTGATTAAGACGTGATATGGTCGCTACCAGGAGAGAGAGAGAAGAAAACACTCTGCGTGCGCTCTTGCAAGATCAGATTGGTTATGTATTTTATCTAATCAGGATGGCTCCCACTGTTTTTATCAAATCTTCCTTCAAACCCTAAAAGGAAAGACTAGCCGGGATTAATTACACTCTACAAGTTCGCCAATCTTTCAGCCAGGCCAGTGTCGGTACTTTGGGGGAGGTTCCCCGTGCTTTCGCACGGACCTAATTACTGTAAACCTCGTTTTCCCAGAGGCGTAACCCCGTTGACACCTTTCTAGACACCTACTTGATCGGCTAATTGCAAAGTGCAAAACTCTCCCAGGAGTAACAATTACTCGCAGTAGGTATCGGGATCCAACTATCACATAGAAGGTATGCAATCTCATTGCAAGTTTCAACACTTGAAACTCCCGATAAAGGTTTTTACCCCTAGCACCTATGACCTTAACTATGGTCAACAAATCATAAGTACTAGTCAAGTTCTACCCGTCATTTCGTGATTAATTAGACCCACCCACATGACCCTTAACTAAGGTCAACAAAGTCACGCGGCTGTCCTAACTAATCGCATCATATGCGGTGTAGGAAGACATCACTTAGCTACCGTACACTGTGCCTTGACTATGGTCAACAAACACAGCACGAATACTAAGTACTCTACTTCCTAAAATGACGGAGGGTTGCGGCTGGTTTTTGTGAAAACCTTTAACGCTTTGAACTTGATCTCGTTGCAGAATCAAATGGTTTTTAAATGGAATGTTTTTGAGGCTTTTCTAGTTTTGCTAAAGGGGTCACTCCCGGTGAAGGGATCGTCGGCCCTTTCCTCGTCGAATGAGGTGCGGGATATATCATATATATCACTGTGCAAAGCGGAAACTATAGAAGCGATCAAAGACAAACCGAGAGTTGTAGCATCTGCCAGTTATTGATAAAGGAGTCACTCTCGGTGAAGGGATCTCGGTCCTTTCCTCATCGAATAAGGTGCAGGATGTTCTATAATGAACACCGCGATGCAAAGCAAGAACTGTAGCTACCTGTTTTTATTTTGAAATTCGATTCCACAACATCAATTAGGTTTATTTTCTTTCATTAATCTCATTAATGAATATCCCATCATTTAAATCCACCTAACCATCACAGATAAATATAACGTACGCTTATGCCATCCGCATTCGCCTCGATGTCCCGTCTGCACCGTTAGGTTAGGTAACTAACGACAGAGCGGGGCAGGGCTAGCGCGGGTGTAAAACATAAGCAACGTCTATATAATATATCGTATATACTATATATAATACCTGTCACAGAACATCGCATGATCACAGATAAAACACAGCAGAAGAAACATATGAAATATTGGATATACTAGGACGTCCGTGTTTTCAATACGAGCCAGTAAAAAACACGGATTCCACGGTCGTGATGAATAGCCAATCCCACACCCCTAGACCCTTACGAGAGCGGCAAGCAACCCTACCAATTCCAGGGTTAGGAGACCCGGACTCGACTCCTCGAGTTGGTCTCCCACTGGACCCCAGAACCCGGTTACTTGTGCTCCCCTCCTTGGGTCTATCCTAGTGCAGAAAAGTAAATAATATACAACAACGGTGACAACTTCCGCAACCTGGAAGCGCCCCAATAAAAGAATATTACATACAAGTTTTTTACATGAATGAAAATGAAAAACACTCATCTCACATAAAAAACCCCGGCTATTCAAATACGACGATCCAATATAACATATCCAGCAACACATAACATCACATGTCATCAACGTAAGTAAATATGCGCATCCCAATTGTCGTTGACATATAGCAACGAAACCGGCGATATCACATATTACACTTACGGTCACAGAAAAGAAAGTGTAAAATAACAACAGTTGGAATCCGCAACCACCTCAGACATCGCATGCCTGACTAAATGAATTACTTAGACATCGCATGCCTAACAATTATAAACCCCGCATTTTAGTCTCATTATCGAAAACTCTTTTCAATATCAAGTCGGGCAATTCAACAGGATTCCCGACATTCTGATCGAATGCTCGTCGCAAACTTCAGTAGACGACCGCACCCCTAATACCGTCGACGAAGTGCACCAAGGCGGAACACCGCTACCGCGAGCACCCGAACGGATGCTTTCGGCGACGGGGTTCTCCTACAGTCACTTGGTCGGGGCTATGGAGTGAGGCTGTCTGTTAAGTTTACCCGGCGAGTATCCGCGTACGCTACGTGATTGCGACGGACTTTTGATCACATCAAAATACCGTGGCAACCGATCAAGTAAGACTAAACTGCTATGTTTATAATATTCATTCCGTTATCTCATAACAATTTGCGAATTCCAATTATTGTATCACATTCCGGATAAATAGAAAATGCTAAACTTTTCGATCGAACAATCGAACACCCAAGTTTTCCCGATACTACTCAACACATGAAATAAGTCTAACAACATTCAGTTCGTGCCTCAGTAGCAACGGTCCAGCCGTAGAAGGGTCAAGCCAACGCCTCAAATGTGGCACGCCGTACTGCCCCAAACCCGAAGGTTCAAAGGGCAGTTCAAGACGGTCACATAATCGAGTTAAGGTTTGTTGTCTTCTAGAGGGTCCATCGCGTTACTTGCACTACTTAGAACGTCGTTAAACTACAGAAAAATCCAACAATTGGAAATTTCCCGGCAGGGGAAAAAGTGGGTATTTATTTCCGGTCGAACTTTTTAACATATTCTAAAAATACCCGGAAAGCCACACCGACAAAATTAGACACTCCGATCGAAACACCGAATCCCCCAAAACAAGCCCAGAAAATTCAACTCTGGAATAAATTTTAAATATTCCCAGAAAACTCAGCATTAAATAATAGGAATTACTGTGCAGAAAATGTACGATGACGTCACCATGGTAGCGCGGAACCGCCGCAGAAGCAGTGCTTCTGCCGCGGTTCCGCCGCCGTTCAAATGAATTATTCGCCTGAGTTTGCACCATAATTCTTAGTTTTATTTTATGTATTTTCTAGAAATTTTTAATTCACAAAAATCCGCATTTTGAAAAAAAATCCAGAGAGCAATTTTTGGGTCGGGTTTCGGTTCGATCGGACTTCAGATTCCGTCGGGACTTCGCCTAAGGCTCTAGCTAGGCTCTGATACCACTGTGGGGTTCCTAGGCACTCTAGTGAAGTCTCACAAGTGATCAAACATGCACAAATCAAATTTTACGGGTGCCTACAAACCCGACTACGGATCGTTTACTAGATATTTAGGCGAAACAAGCGAACTAGTTAACATTTTAACTAAGGGAACGGACATACAACCTTTGTAGATCCGGTCCACCACGTCCACGGCTCCGCAATGAAGTCTCCTCGCTATCCAAATCATGTCTTGGGCTCTAGCGTCAGCATCATCGAAGAATGGGCGGGCTTGATCGTCGGTTCGATGCCGAAGATGATCTACGTCGAGGCATCGCTAGAACAAGCTCCAACTTCACCAAGTCGGAAAAACTTGTGAAGGAAACACCCTATACTACTTGGCAAGAGGTAGAGGATGAAGAAATAGGAAGTGGTTAAACTTTAGTTTTGGATTTCTCACTAGATTTCATGACTTGCCATTGGAGTAGCAAGCTTTCTTCATTGAAGAAGAAGATGAAGAAAGAAGAAGATGATATGATATGATAAGATAATTAAAATAGAAAAGAAAATATAATACTTATCATATCATTAACCTTAGTTAGGTGTAGAGAATAAACCTTGGTTAGGGTTAGTGGTTAGGTTTAGGAAGAGAACAAGAATGGTGAAGATTTCAACATTTCATGAAGTTTCCACAAAACAACAAAAAAAGTCCACCATTCTCTTTATCTTTTCCAAAAAGAAATAAATAGATAAATCAAAAGATAAATGAATGAGATAAAAGTAAACCCTAACCACTAACTTAACCATTGTTTAATTCTCTACACTAACCTAAGCTTGCATGTATCATCAAACATGATACAATCATGTGCACAAAATATATCACATATACAATGTGCACAAACCAAGTGAGTTAATCCATTTAAAGTGAACCATTACTAGTTAATGCAAAGTAATATATCAAATATATAATTATACATTAAATCATTAAATCAACACTTGATTCAATGATCCGGTTATATCGCATATAACCGGCTAGTATCCAATGTATCGGCTTATCGAATCAATCCTTGATTCGATAACTAGGTTATATCGCATACAACCATTCGACACATTCATCGCGAGAATGAAATACGGTATCACATACACGCATTATTCTCGGTCCCGCACATATCTCATATGCGCTCCTATTTCGTTTCGCTTGAGCTAGGAAACCTCTGTGTAGGACTCTAAAGACTCGTCAATACGCCGGCAGCGGATGATGATCATATCAAATACCCACAAGCCGCAAGCGGTCTGCTAAACGTAACGGCCACCCGGGTATTGAGCGATCAGAAGATCGACGAGCAAGCCCACTCACACTCCTGCGAATCCAACCAGTAACACTTACCGTACGGTCCGGTCTGTTCGTCTGATATGTCGCATATCTCGCCTAGGGGTGGTAAACGTCAGACCCCAATAGCTCGATAAGTCATGCCGACGTAGGGTCCATAACATTCGTGAAACTACTGACAACACTTACCAGTATATCACAGCAACCCTGGCCAGGGATTTCCTGTTATGGCCAGTCGAGCATAGCACAACATCAACCCCCAATACCGGGAGAGACGAATCCCCTCCTATCGCTCATTGCCTCCATGTGAATCGGGACTGTACCCAAAAACCACCTGTTTGCACAACTCAGTAGAGCCGTGGTAGGGTGGAAATCAAAGCACAGTGGGAGACACACAAGACTCTATGACGATCTCGGGTCAACAGACTAAGCTGTACCAGTATCACCAGAGAACTGCCATCTGACGTGAGGTATAATACCATCTGGGAGTTCTCGGCGAGTCCGTTCAGTGTACCCAGTCTCCACTGAGCACCCGCATACCATCTTCGATGTCAAACACCAATGGATATGGGATCATCCATCGCCCATCGCATGGGTCGAGAAGATATGCGCTAGTCTACTCTGGAATATCGATGCCCCGGCTCGATATTCCCTCGACTAGGAACATTTCAAGGATGTACTCTTGGACTACCCAGGCCCCACTAGTATGATCTACATCATAGTCCTTGAAGTCGAGTACACATCCTATGGGCTTTATCAACATGTAATCAGAGAGACAGAAAGTATACATGTTAAGATAAAGAGCAACCAGATAGCGTACTATCATGTCGAGCAAGAAAGTCCTACCTATATATGTCCCAGCATCCACTACAATATACATCCAATGTACAGTAATGGCCTCTAGGGCATACATATAACTAACAATACCAAATGATCCGAGTCTTTCGGTCTTCAACCTCTGTCCCAAGTTCCTCGCGGCTTCCTTGATCATGTTTGATCTCCAGTATCCCCACATCGAGGAAGATCCACATCGAGGGTTAGTAATACGGGCTCCTGCTTCAAAATCGAAGCAACTTGGGTATCTAGTTTGTTAGCCTGGATAGCCAAGATGAAGTGGAGAGTGTGTGTGATTATTTTGTCTCAAAACACCCAAGGATTCTTAACTCATGAGAGTGTTTGGGTGGAGATTGAAGAAGAATCCAATGGAGGAAAATGTGAGCTAAAGCTTTTGGCAAGTCAAGAAAGAAACAATGAAGTGGCTTGTGTTGTGAGTTCTTTTGTTGTGAGCACATAAAGAAAAACAACTCAAGAAAAAGGAGCTGCCGTCTCTTTTTCTATGCTCACTACAAAATATCTTATAACAAAACAAAAACCATCCCATGACCCAATACCATGAGTCACCAACTGCTTGTGCATGAATCAATACATCAAAGCCAAAACTTACACTCACACTTTCCACCTCACTAAATATTTTAACTAAAATGTTTAATAACAAAAAGAAATGGCATCTTCTAAAGTAAACTTGTAACGAATTATAAGAATACCCCTCATCTGTATATACATACCTGCATCCATATTCCGACTGAATACGAATACTACGAGACAAAAATAATCCAACAATATAATACTAGGATCTGGCTTAAACCAAAACCCGTTAGTATTATCCGTCCGATCATGATCCATGCACAAGTGCACGTATATGAACGAACCCTGCTATAAAACCATACGGCCTCTACAACGTTTCGTCCGAAGCAGTGAAACCCTCTGTGTGGGACTCTAAAGACTCGTCAATACGCTGGCAGTGGGTTTAACTACAAGCACGTCAGTGGCACTAGCTGCACGTAACGGCTACCCAGGTATTGAGCGAAAGGGAGGCCGACGAGCAAACTCATCCTGAAACCCCTACTGAGCCTGACAGTGACAATATCCGTACAGTCCGGTCTGTTCGTCTATGAGTATCGCATATCGAGTCTAGGGGGTGGATAAAATCAGACCCTTAATAACGCGACATTTAGTGTTGGTATGAAGCCCATCACCACCTGAGAAACTACTGATCCGAATCAGTAATTCTCGACTACATTGGCCAAGGATTTCTGGTGATGGCCACCCGTGCACACCGCGACATCAACCCTCAATACCGGGAGAGACGAATCCCCTGACGATCCGCTCACTGCCTCCATATAGCTCGGCACTGTACCCAACTAAAACATGTTTGCACGACTCCTTTGAGCCGTGGTAGGATAGTAATCAAAGCACAGTGGGAACTCACACGAGACAAATGGCAATCTCAGGTCGATAGACTAACCTGTACACATGTCACCAGGGAACTGCTATCTGACAATAGGTATAATACCAACTAGCAGGTTCCCGTCGAGTCCGTCCGGTGTACTCATAACCCAATAAGCACCTGTATACATTTTAGGTGAACCAACTAACACCAATGGCTTGTGAGACCGGCCACCGTCCCTCGTCGGGGTCTCGATCAGTATACACTAGTCTACTCTTGGAGTATCGAGGCCCAGTCTCGAAACTCCCATGACTAGGGACATTTTAAGGATGTGCTTATAGACCACCCATCTCCCACATATATGATTACCATCATACTGCTGGTAGTCAAGTAAGAATCCTATGGGTTCTATCAACATGTAATAGTGATCTGTAATGTCACCTAAAGCATGTACATGATGATAAAAATAAACCAGATAGTATACACTCATCTTGAGTAAGACTGTTCTACCGGTATAGGTCCTCCTTCAATCATTGTAATCATGTGCCTGCGATCCAATAATTGACTTGAGGGCACTATAGCTAACATCATGCGTATCTTCAAAGTCATCACCCTACTCTCCGGCGGGCGATGTTGAGGCGAGGCAGATCCTGGCAGTCTGTTGATCTCCATAGGCGTGGTTTGTCCCCCCGCTATCTAGAGGGAATTTAAGCACGGGGTGGTAAGTTAAGATCTGAGCCCGAAGGGCGTTTAAGGTGGGGCGTCCCAGGAGGATGTTATAGGACGACGGAATCTTGGCAACGAGGAAGTTTACCGATATGGTCCGCGTTTTGCCAGCATCCCCAATGTTGAGCAGGAGGGTGATCGAACCTGGATGGAATGGTTGGTGAATCCGGAGAGGACATAAGAGGTTGGTTGGAGATTGGAGGGACCTAATCCCATACGCTGAAAACAGTCGTAGATCAGGATATCCGCTGAGCTCTCTGAATCGACCAATATTCTCCGGACCTCATAACGGTGAACCCGGGCTGCTATCACGAGCGGGTTATTGTGAGGGAGTAATATGCCGTGAAGATCTTCCTCGGTGAAGGTGATCGGGTCATCCTTCCCGTGCTTCTTATTGGGCAGATCATTTATAGCCATGACTTGTACGGGACGGCGGTCCCCCTCACTGTCCAGAGTCGGATGCATCGAGATGACCATGATCTGACCGATTGTTAACTCCCCGGGAGGGGGTTGGTCTTTCTGCTCTTGTTCCTCTTGCTGCTTGTCTCGTAAGTATTTCACCAAGTGGCATAAGCGGATCAGTTCCTCAATATAGTCATGGAGTTGCTTACAACTCTCGGTCGGGCGCCCCTGCGACCTGTGGTAAGCGCAATACGGGCCCCGGAACCGTTTTCCTGCCCTTTGGGTTGTCGGTGGGAGCCTGAAAAACCTCTCGCCTTTAGCCTCCTCTAGCAGTTCCGCCTGGGAGATGTTCAGAGGAGTGTATTACTGGAATCTCGGGGCATAGGGTTTTAGGCGGTCGGATTTCTTTTTGTCATCTCCGTCCTATTTCTTTCGGTCTGCTTGGTCACCCCGGGGCAAGTTGGCATTCACCTTTGACTCGAGTTGAATCTCTCGCTCGGTCCACGCTTTTACTTCTACCATGGTCCTAGGTTGCGTCAATGCTAAAGAGCGGAGCCACTCTTTGTGCCTAAGACCTGACTTCAGGGCGGTGATGACCGTCTCGTCGCGATGCTCGGGTACCTCGAGAAGGGCATTGTAGAAGCGAGTGACGTACCCCTTAAAGGATTCCTTGTCCCCGCTTTTGATGGTGAACAGACAGTCGACTATCTTTTTCTACCAAAGGTTACCGACGAAATGACCGGGAAATTGGGTAGCCAGCTTGTCAAAGGTCGAGATTGAGCGTGGCGCGAGCCCTTAGAACCAATCTCGGCCAGCCCAGATGAGGGTGGTAGGGAAGGCTCGGCATTGAGCCGTGTCTGAGTTGTCTTGGAAACTCATGCTTACCATAAATGCATCCAAGTGGTCCTTCGGGTCGGACTTCCCGTCGAAGAGGGCCACCTTGGGCGGTTTGTTTCTGGACGAGACACGCTCAGCTAGTAGCTGTTCAGTAAAGGGCCTTGTGAGTGAGCCAGCGGAGTACTTCGCGCCTTCGCCAGCCGTGCGGTCATCCTGTCGTATGTCTTCGATTTTCCTTTCGAGGGTCTCTATTCATTGTTAGTACCACCGAAGAATCTTCATAGTCAGAGCGCCCGCTCCCTCTGCTCCCGGCTTGCGCCACGGAGCGGCTTCGGTTTCGCTCTATCACGTTCCTTAAATCTCTGGGGCGGACCCTTCGTGGATAGGCTCGGTGTTCGTCATATACGCGACCTTGATGGCGGCGGCGGCGCAGGTTTAGTGTGGAATCAGGCGATTGGATTGACACTTCCTCGGGGGGAGAGAAAGCGTGGTGCGCGTTGAAGTGATAGCCCGGTCCCCCCTATGATCGGGGTGTTGAGCTATCCGGCGCCTAACGGGTCATGAAATCATTTCCTGGACACAGACCATGACTGCCAGAACCGGCACGTCGGTGTTCGGTCACATCAAGATGAGCGCGAGTGAGGTTAAGGGCCTGAGTGTGTCCTTCTATCTCCCTGCGAACGTCGTCGCCCTGGGGAGGGGATGCTGCGGTCTGGCGGGCATGGCCGGCCGCTTGGATGCGGGCGAATGCATTCACCATCGCCGTGATCCTGTCGATTCGAGTGGATAAAGCGTTGATGAGGTTAGGGGGAAGAGTAGGGCCGTTTCCGCCCCTGCTGTGGAGGATAGGACGGCTCATGCTGAGATCGTCGCGGTTATCACTTGTCATTGAATCGGAGGTGAAAGATCAACTTTTTGGGTGCGGAAGAATCACCTTCCCATAGACGGCGCCAATTGATGGAGGCAGAAATCTCTCTCAGATGTTGTCCTCCGTCAATCTGGCTGCAAGCGGTTCTGAACAGTTGTGATTGAGAGTGAAAATTAGACGTGTGGATCTCAATGGGATGTTGGATGCTGTTGATGCCGGGCTACTTGCAAGGGAAGTCCCGGGATGAGAAACCACCATAGGACCTTCCGACGATTAAGTAAATAACAGAGAATAAAGGCAGCGCGGCGGCGTATTGGAATCAATTCTGCTTACCTGGATCGTCTGGTGGAGAGAGTTTATATAGTGGTCGCATGAAGTGGACCAACGCAAGATTCTCACTGCCCGTTACGCCTCCGCATCACGTTCGCGCTGATGGCGGGACGTGCCCATTAATGGCGGGATGCGCTCGTTAATGGAGAGATACGCTAGCATGAGATGCGGTCGTGGAGCGGCGGAGATGAAATACACGGAGCTGTTACGGGGACGCTTGGACTCTATGCTCTAGGTTGAACAGGGAACCCGATGAAGCTTAGCTCGGTGGATACCTCGGTGGCCGAGGAAGCTCGGCTGTAGGATTGCTCGGAGGAGAGCCGTTGGATTGTCATTTAAGCGAAATTGGGAAGGTACTCCGGAGATATCTCCGAAAGGTCGAATGCAACCTCAGAGGCGAGGCGCCGAAGAATGTCCCTGATGTAGCATACTTGTTTCGGCTCCGTAGCCCCCAGGAGTCCGGCGGGCTTAGCGGATGATACGGCATTCGACACATGTCGTGTTCTGGAAAATACTCGTTTATGAGTCCCATCAGAATCCATAGGTCTCTAAATCCTTACAAACAAATAAACAAGGATATCAAATTGAGGGTGGACTATGTACCTGCTGCAATGTTTTGTCCCAAAATCCATCTCATGCCTCGGTAAATCCTTGCAACCAAACGCCCCTTTACTTGAGTCCCAATATTGAGTCTCGAGGGGACCATCTTGACTTTTAAGTTTTGTGTTTGTTTGTTAAAATCTTATCAGCTTGATTTAGAAAGCAACCAACAGAATTTGAATTTAAATAATATAGTTTTCCGTTATTTTGAAAATATAGAGCAGTTTTCTGAAAAACCCAGAACGGACATAGGAGTTTTTGGTAAATGAAGAATTTATATATGAAAGAGAAAAAAAACAACCAACCCGAAATTGCAGTCCTCCACGTAACAATCGTAACGGATCATCTCAGGAAGCTCGAAAGCATCCGAGGCTGCCCCGTGCTAAAATCAATCCTAAACCCTTTGCCGTCTCAGTGATCGAACCCATGGCAAAAGCTCCATTTCGCCTGGCCATGGCGGCTGCTGCGATCGCCCTAGCAGTGGCCTTAGCCAGAAGGTACGGATTCGACGCCGAATCGATACTCGGTACGTTTCGCGATCTCAGAGACCGGCTAGGGTTTTGGGCGATCCCGATCTATGTGCTCGCTCATACTGTAACCCTAGCGCTCTGCTTGCCTTACGCGGTCTTCTTCGAGGCCGGCGCTTCGCTTCTCTTTGGGTTCTTGCCTACTGTGCTCTGCGTTTTCTCAGCTAAGGTTCTCGGGGCGTCGTTATCCTTTTGGATTGGGCGGTAAGCTCTCGTCTTTCTTTTTTGAGCTTTGATTAATCTGCGGCTTGATGATGTTAAAATTGATGATGAATGGATGATTTGATAAGTTTGGAGTAAGTAATTTGGGGAACTCAGCTGTGCCCTAGAATTGAACATAACCCCCAATAGTAAATCTATCATCTTTCATTCGCCAGCTAAATAGGCGATAAATAAGATGTAAATCCAATCGGGAATTGTTTGTGTAGGTTGCGCTTTATATGTGTATCCGAAGCACCTTGAATAATATGCGACCTGGTATATATTGCAAGGAGTTCTCTAGGACTGACTTAATGTTGGATTTCGTGAGGACATTGGAGCATCACCAATGACGGTGTAAATGGAGTGCACCTCTTCTTATAGTTCCAAGAGAGGAAGGATTTACATTTTTCTGTTCAAAGATAGACCGTAATTATGGGGATTGAACTGCAAAGGATTAGAAAGGCTTTGTATGAACCAAAATATGTACTTTGGTTATGGCAATAATGCCACATTTCTATGAGTTTTTAGATGTGCAAACGTCTTATCCAAAAAGCATAACACTAGAAGGTCTTTGTTATCTAATGCGATGGTGATGAGGCTCATGAACGGGAACACCCCAGATTGTGACACGTGGGAGATGACGTATCGTCAGCGCATACCTTCTGGATCCATGAGGGCTACGACGGGGAATCAGTGCGACACATTACGAGTCTTCCTCAGAACCACATGACGAGGTGGTACCCGACCTTTCGGGAAAGCCTCCCCAGAGTACCTACCATACGCGCTCAGGCAGTCGAGACTTCTCGGCCTCCTCGCTCGACTCCGAGCAGATACAAAGCCGAGCATCCTCGGCCTCCCTGTCCAACCAGGAGCACGGAGCTTAAGTGCCTCCGTAACGGCTCCGCGTATCTCATCAGAACGAGATTTCCGCCGCTCCACGTTCCGCATCCCACACTGGCACGTTTCTCCGTTAACGAGCGTATCTCGCTATTAATGGGCATGCCCCGCTATCAACGCAAACGTGCCGTAAGGGCGTAACGGACGGCGGGAATCTCGCGCCGGATCCCCCCACGCCACCGCTATATAAATCCTCTCTTCCAGACAATTCAGGTAAGCGAAAATCAACTCCAATACGCCGCTACCCTGCCTTAATACCTCGATACTTGATCGTCGGAGGGTCCTACGGTGGTTACCCACCTCGGGACTTCCCTTACAGATAGCTCGGTGTCAACACCAACTCATTGAGATCCATACGTCCAATTTTCACTCTTAATCTCAACCGTTCAGAAACGCTTACAGAAAGATCGATGGAGGATAACATCTGAGCGGGATTCCAACTTCCATCAGTTGGCGCCGTCTGTGGGAACGCTAAAGACTTTTCCACTACAAAAGGTTGATCTTCCGCCTTCGATTCAATGCAAGCGATAATCACGACGATCGCGACGATCCCAGCACGAGCCGTCCCGGCCCCATAACGGAGGCGGGAGCGGTCCTACTCCCCTCCAAATGTCATCAACACCTTATCCGCCAGGATTGACAAGCTCACGGCGATGGTGGACGCGCTCGCCCCCGTTCAAGTGGCCAGCCATGCCCACCAAACCACGGTTCCCCTTTCCTAGGATGGGGCCGTACGCATGCTGGCGGGAACACGCACCCAGATCCTCGACCTCAATCGTGCTCACCCCGATGTTAACGAGCGCCGGCGCGCCGATTCTTGCAATTACAGCGTACATGCGGGAAATGATTCAATGACCTGATGGGCGCCGGACAATTCAACTCCTCGATCTCAAGGGAGACCAGGCCGTTGTTCCGACGCCCGCCGCGTGCTCTCACCCTATAAGGAGGTGTCGATCAGTTCGCTTACTTCCAGGCACGACCGACGTCCCTACCCACGTCGAGACCGCGCAAACGGCGAACGTCGGGACTACTCAAGAAAGGCCTCGCCCTAGAATTTAAGAAATGCGATAGAGCAAAACTGAAGCCGCACCATCGCGCAGGCCCAGAACGGGGACAGTCGGCACTCCGACTATGCAGAATTCTCGGTTACTACCAACAGATCGAAGCCCTCGAAAAGAAGATCGAGGACATACGACATGACGACAACACTGTCGGCTAAGGGGCGAAGTACTCCGCTGATTCACCCGTAAGACCGTTTACTGAACGACTCCTTGCCGAACATGTCTCGTCCAAGAACAAACCGTCCAAAGTGCCCTTTTTCGACGGAAAGTCCGACCCGAAAGACCATTTGGACGCGTTCACGGCCGCCATGAGCTTCCAAGACAACTCAGATGCGGCTCAATGCAGGGCCTTCCCCACCATCCTTATTCGAGCCGGTCGGGATTGGTTCCGAGGGCTTGCGTTGCGCTCTATCTTGACCTTTGACGAGCTGGCTACCTAATTTCTTGGTCATTTCGTCGGTAACCGACGACAAAAAAAGACGGTCGACTACCTGTTCACCATCAAGAGCAAAAACAAGGAATCTTTGAAGGGGTATGTCACCCGTTTCTACAATACCCTCCTGGAAGTTCCTGAGCACCGGGACGAAACAGTTATTACCGCACTGAGGTTGGGTCTTAAGCACAAAGAATGGCTCCGCTCTTTTGCATTGGCGCAACCTAAGACCATGGCCGAAGTGAAATCATCGACCGAGCGAGAAATCCAACTCGAGTCTGAGGTGAACTCCAACCTGCCCAAAGGTGACCAAACGGACCGGAAAAAACGGGACAGGAAAGAGAAAAAAAGTCGACCGTCTGAAATCTTACTCCCCAAGGTTTCAGGATTACACTCTGAACATTTCACAGACTAAGCTGTTAAAAGAGGTTAAAGCCAATAGGTTCTTTAAGCCTCTCGGCTACCCAGAGGACGGGCAAGCAACTTCGCGGCCCGTATTGCCCATATTACAGGTCGCAAGGTCACCCGACCGAGAGCTGCAGGCAACTCCAGGACTACATTGAGGAATTGATTTGCTCTGCCACCTGGCAAAATACCTAGGAGACAAGCGACAAACGGAGCAGGAGCAAAAAGACCAAACCCGATCCGGGAGTTAACGATCAAGCAAACCATGGTCACTTTGACGAATCCAACTCTGGAAAGTGAGGGGAACCACTACCTCCTATCGGTCAGGGACATAAGTGATCCACCTATAAGAAATGCAGGAAGGATGACCCGATCATCTTCACCGACGAAGAACTTCACGGCATATCACCATAACCAAAAACAAATTTATTTATTCGGAGGTATTATGGGCTCCCCAGCCTTACAACTATTATAGCAAAGGAGGACGGGAATTAAGAAAACATTGTCGGTGATACTCAGAAGAAAGCTCCTCCAGCCGAGCCCAAGCAGCTTTCGCCCGCTCACTCTGACGGTACCCGTGGACCCTAGAAGCCACGGAATCGCCGGGGTCTCCATCTGCCGAGCAAGATGCAACGACCAACCTTTACTGGAAACTCTCAGGAAGAAGGATCACCGAGCGGTCCCGCCTGCACTTCGAGATCAGACCAAGTTCGTGGACCGTATACATTTTATCAAACGCCCCGTCCATCAACTGCGGAGATAGGGTATTGTACAGACCCGGGGAAGTTCTCCATATCGCGTAGATTAACACTTAAAGGAGAGGGGATCGCCGGGGAATTAAGCACCCACAGTGGCCTTCCAAGCGGCCTATCATCGTCTCATATGTCTCTTCGGAACGATCGAGATTACAAAAATACATATCGTCCCGAGAAGTGATCTCCCTGATGGTATATACGCGGCCGGTCATCTTCGGAAAACACAAGACCAGGAAAAAACTGATATGAGAATTCGAAGGCGAGACCACACCTTCGTATTTATAGCCTCAACAAACATCTCCCAACGGCTAAGATCTACTCGCGCAACAACGCAAATCACGGAATATCGCACTTTCCCGATATGGTACTGCCACGTGACGTCCGTGACGGTCACCATTCCTATATGTATGGTTCACGGGAGGTTGAACGACATCCCAAAGAAAAACTATCGAATTCAGAAAGCTCTCGAAAAGAGACAGCCGAGGGCAGCTTCCTGCCCAGTCAATCCGCGGATCCGAAGCTCACGGCAAGAGGCAACCGAGTAGCTTCCTGCTTGGCTCATCCGCCGAGGGCAGCTTCCTGCCCAGTCAATCTGCGGATCCAAAGCCCTCGACAAGAGGCAGCCGAGTAGCTTCCTGCTCGGCTCATCCGCTGAGGGTAGCTTCCTGCCCAATCAATCTGCGGATCCAAAGCCCTTGACAAGAGGCAGCTGAGTAGCTTCCTGCTCGGTTCATCCGCTGAGGGCAGCTTCCTGCCCAATCAATCTGCGGATCCAAAGCCCTCGACAAGAGGCAACCGAGTAGCTTCCTGCTCGGCTCATCCGCTGAAGGCAGCTTCCTGCCCAGTCAATCCGGGGACCCAAAGCCCTCGACAAGGGGCGGCCGAGTAGTTTCCTGCTCGATTCATCTGTTGAGGGCAACTTCCAGCCCAGTCAATCCGCGGATCCAAAGACCTCGTTAAGAGTTGGCCGTGTAGTTCCCTGTTCATCCCAATCAAAACCTAAATATAGGGGACACTGGTTTGCCTACCCTTAGCTATCGCTCAATTTAGACTCGATGCACGATTGCCGTCTCGACTCCGGGGAAAGGAAGGGCGCCAGTCCGCCTACAGTTGACTCTCGCTCGATTCATACTCGATACACGATCGTCGTCTCGACTCCGGGAAAAGGATGGACACCGGTCTGCTTATGCTTGGCTTAGCCCGCACGTCGCACTCGCTCAACGCTTGCGAAAATAGAAGCACTTCGAAAGCGAGCTAAAATTACTTGCAAAATAAAACACTTACGAGGAAGAAAGGTTTACAGGAGAAAAAGGCTTCTGAGCTAAAAACACTTGTAAAATAAAACACTTGCGAGGAAGAAAGGCTTGTGGGGGAAAAAGCGACTCAAAAGCAAAAACACTTACGAGCTAAATTTACTTTATTCACATTCAAAATTATGTACAAGGTATTTTGGGCTCCCAAGCCTTACAAAATTGCCCGGAGGCGTACAAAATTGATAACAAAAAAGAAAAAAAGGGAGATAACTCAGATCGCCTGCTCGGCCGGTCCTCTCCCTGCTAAGGCGCCTCCATCGGGGGCCACAATGGCGACCTTTGGCTCGGCGTCCACGACCACCGCCACCTGCTCACTAGCCAGTTCAGCACTTTTACCTTATGGCGCTTCCTCGGCTAGGGGATACCGGGCGCGAAGTTCTCGAACCCGGACACGGCCTTCTTAACGGCGTCGAGGGCATTGTGCCACCCAACGGCCGTGGAATCGGCGAGATCGAGGTAGAACAAGTCGGAGGTCCTATACTCCTCCACGGCCCTTTCCGCTCTCCCCTCCGTGAGCTTCGCCGCTTTGCACGCTGCTCGGGCATCCCGCTTGAATGAGTCCCTCTGCCTCTTCATGGCATCGTAGAGCCCGTTGACCTCCCCCATCTGGGCCTGGATAGCCCGGTTGGATTCGGTCAGAAGCCGATGAGACTCCTTCAACTTGGCGATCGTCAGACCCTCCGCGACTAACCTAGGGTCGAGGGCTGACTTCTCTTTAGCCTGTTCCAGCCGGCCAAGGAGCTCCTCCTCTCGCGAGGAAGATTCGTCCGTTTTCTTCATTGTCGGGGCTAGCTCCCCGGATTCCATGGCTGCGAGGAGGGCACGGTGCTGGAGTACCTGAAGAAAACATGAACCATGTTAAAAAGCTGAAGACCGAGCAAAAAACACTTGAGAAATTCTAAAAAAGGGGGTTACCGACCTGAACAGCTTCCTGCGCTATCGCGGCCACCTGGGCCTTAATCGTGCTTTAGGGAATCTTGGTCTCCGCCGCCTTCTCCATGTCCGCCAGCAAACTGTCGGCCACGGAGAGCCCCGAGGGCACCTTAATGCAAAACTCACCCTCCTGCACCTGAATCCCGGTCGAGGGCAGCCGGGAAACCACCCTCTTTTGCCTCTTAAGGGGGGTTCAGATGTAGGCGGTGCCTCCGTCCCAGCTTGGGGCGCCGCATCCCATGCATACTTATGACCTTTCCCACGGCGCTCCTCCTGAATTGGGGGCGCTGCAGGAGCCTTGGCAGGAGGAGCTTATCGAGGAGCCGTACTTGGAGATGGCCGGGATGAACCGGAGCCACCGCTCTTCCTCTTTCGGGCCTTGGCGGCCATGGCAGCCATAATCTTCTGACGATCTGTAAGCTCTGCGAGGAACACATAATGAAAAAGACCATCAACGAAATTTTAGCAAGCAAAGTCTAAATAGATCGACGAAGGCCCTGACTTACCTACAAATCACACGGGACTGAGCCCAGCCCAGCTCAGAGCTTGCTCGAAAAGCAGGACATCAGTCCATTGGATTGGTTCCCACTGTGACACCGCCCTTGCTACTGGGGTGTTCGACTGCCTAACCTTAGGACAATCGGCCATGTGCCACTGGATGGGCACCGGCCAATTCTCACATTCCGGTGGCTCGACGAAGACGAATTTTTCCTTCCATTCATGGATGGAGGAAGAGACAACCACTACTCCTGACCCGACCGTCCTACCCTTATGTTTTTTAAACGAAAAATATACCCAGCTCGGTTTTTCCTTACTGGTGTCGGGATGGTTTTTATAACAAAGGAAGGAAAGAAGGATGCTCAAATCAAAGGGGATCCGATCAATCTTTAGCTGGACCAGAAATCCGAGGAGGATTCTCCACGAATTCGGCGCTAGCTGGCCCGGGTCAAGATGGAAATAATGAAGCACGGCGTAAACTTCAGGCGGGAAGGGCAGGCGCATCCCTGCTCGGAATGCTTCCAGGTACAGGTACCTGGTCTGCCCGTTCACCCTCCCTGACCAAACGAAGTGAATAACCGAAGGGGATATGAAATCGAACCCGGATGTCAGAAAGCTCATCTAGACGGTTCAAGACCGAGGGCGCATCGCGGATGTTCCCGATGCGCGCCTTTGGGGCTCTTGTCGTCCCCCGACGACATGAGACAAGAACGACACCCCCCTCAGAAGATGAAGAAGAAGAAAAGGAACTCTCTCGGCTATCGGAAGCCGAGGAGGAAGATCTACTGGACTCGGCTTCAAAAACTGAAACCTCATCATCCGACTCGATCCTTACTACGTCAACAGATATTTCGGAAGAAGACATTTAACCCGATTCAAGAAAGGACTCGCCGAGAAAATTTTTTGGTTGAGGTTCCGACCTAAATTGAGAGGCGCCGAGTAATCTTCAGGCAATGTGAGTTAACTAGGGTAAAGTGTCGGCCATAAGAGCCCCTCCTATTTATACATTCCACGAGGAGGCATCCAACGCCTAAATCGGTTCCCTCCAAAACGAAGTGTCGCGCCTAGCAAATGCCAGGGCTCCACGTGGCGACCGTCCATTAGACACGTCTCATTGCAGGATTCGGTGACGATTCCTCACGTCCCACTATCCAACTGCGGACACGTGGCACGTAATCCAACCGGTGGGCTAACGAAACGGCGCCTTCTCTTTAAATGCGTAATTATTTCACTGATCCGCTGACCTCACCAAAGATACGCGCGGGAAGTGAGGCGTTTCGTAAGCCGCCACGTGGATCCAGCGATCCAAGAGGAGCTGCCGCCAAATGTCCTGCCGTCGTCGGGTAGCCCCTCGCAGGGAAATCTTCGGCTGGGTCACGAAAAGCCGGGTTTACCACTCTCGACCCTGACCCATAAATAGATCAGGGCAAGAGTGGGGGCTAATGATGAGGCTCGTAAACGGGAATACCCCATATTGCGACACGTGGGAGATGATGCGTCGTCAGCACATATCCTCTGGACCCCTGGGGCTACGACGGGAAATCAGTGTGACACATTACGAGTCTTCCTTGGAACCACGTGACGAGGTGGTACCCGACCTTTCGGGAAAGCCTCCCCGGAGTACCTACTATATGCGCTTAAGCAGTCGAGACTCCTTGGTCTCCTCGCTCGATTCCGAGCAGATACAAAGCCGAGCATCCTCGGCCTCCTCGCTCGACTCCGAGCTACCCACCGAGCTGAGATTCCTCGGCCTCCCTGTCCAATCAGGAGCACGGAGCTCAAGCGTCTCCGTAACGGCTCCGCGTATCTCGTCAGAACGAGATTTCCGCCGCTCCATGTTCCGCATCCCATGCTGGCACGTTTCTCTGTTAACGAGCGTATCTCGTTATTAATGGGCGTGTCCCGCCATCAACGTGATTGTGTCGTAAGGGCGTAACGGACGGCGGGAATCTCGCGCCGGATCACCCCTACACGACTGCTATATACACTCTCTCTTCCAAACGATTCAGGTAAGTGAAAATCAACTCCAATACGCCGCTACCCTGCCTTTATACCTCGTTAATTACTTGATCGTCGGAGGGTCCTACGGTGGTCACCCATCCCGAGACTTCCTTTGCAGGTAGCTCGGCGTTAAAACCAACCCATTAAGATCCACACGTTCAATGTTCACTCTCAATCTCAACCGTTCGGGAACGCTTGCAGCAAGATTGACGGAGGACAACATCTGAGGGAGATTCCGACTTCCATCGGATGGAAAGTGATGTGAAAGAATGCTATATGCAATGGTGGGTTTTATTTAAGCTTTTCTTTAGTTTTTCGTGTATGATCTAGTAAGGTTGAGGGCTACCTCCTTTTGTCTTACTTGATTTGCTCTACCTTAATTGGCTACTTCCATATCGGCAGTGATTAGTTTAATTGGCTACTTCCGCAATTGGTTCCATGGTGCTTTATTCATTCACAGCTCACAGAATGAATGCTGATGTTCCAAATAACTACACCACTATGGATAATTTCCTTTGTAGAGAAAGGTAACATTTTTCCTGTGCTTTTGTGGCCATTGTATCTTGGTCTACTCAGTGGTTCTGATATCCTGTTTACTCAAATATAGTTTGACATCTTTTTTTGTTTACACTTACACCCAGAAGATTGAGGAGAAAATGCTTATTTATAGGCACTCTTTATGTTGTGGCAAGTAAGATATCATCATGAAGGATAAATCAGTAATGATATACGGGATCAGGTTTTAGTTTTTATTGCCTTGAGTAAAGTGCTGTGAGGAAGTTGACCTGTTGATCCTCAGTTCACTGCATGTTAATGGAGAAAAATTGACCGCGATGAAATGTGATCTAGTAGTTATAAGATAACATTATGTATTGGGAAAAAATGTCCTGGAAAGTAAATATGTAGATGCATATACGGTCTTTACAAAGCTGGAATCTTGCACCCTGTCATTTTTCTTAGAAAATATTTCTTGAAATTCTTTCGAGGAAAAATCTGATTAATTGAAATGAGACTAAAATACACTTGATGTGCTCTTCTGTTCTGATCTAAAACAAATTCTGCATTGAACTGAACTAAAGTATCTGCGCAAAGTTCAACTAAGTTAGGAATGCAGAGGAGGTATGAACAAAGCTGGAAAGCTAGGGCAGAATAGAGGCATGCAAGAGATAACAAATACTAGAATGCGGGATGGATAAATTAGAATTTCTTACAAAGCCCACCTCCACCTCCACCCCAAGAAGAAGAAGAAGAAGAAGCTATCATGACAATGTGCGTGGATGTTCTCTTTATAGTTTGTATACTAGCATAAGGGTCAGCAATTGGCATAGGTGCATAAAACTTTGATGCTATGTTGATGATCTTACTTCCAAAATTGAACTTAGCTATTTGGCATACCAAGTGATTGTTTGCATGGAATGTGGCTTTATTTGAGAATGTAATGCCATGTATATAATCTTTTCCCCATCTTCAAGACTTGTTTTCTCCAGTTTTAAGAATTTGAAGGACACTAAGTGGTAATAAATATCACCACAAGCACTCTGTTGTCCAGTGATTAAAAAGCCGCAAAAAAAGCGGTGCGGTCAAAGAGCCTGGGCGCATCGGCGCTTAGCAGCTGCCCAGGCCGCATTGACATCAATTTAGGTGTATTTTGAGTTAATTTTGTTATTGTCTTTACCTTATTTGTTAAACATTGATTGTTAAAACTACTTTGGTTTCTTTTTCACTTGTAGAGGCGACCTAAATTAACATTCTCAAAAGTGTTAACAATTAAATATAAGTTGGCAATGAAGAAAATTGCGTCAATTTTTCAAAGATCCAAAAAAATTAATTAATTAATTGTCTAAGTTAAATCTTTCTGATTTTAAGTTCCAAAAAGCAAAAAAAGAACAAAAGGTAGAAAAAGAAAAGGAAAAAAAGAAAACATTGTTGTCAAAATCTTGAAGCTCGAAGGAGCAGTCGAAATTCGAAGACAGTGTTGGCGTGGTTGAAGCTTGAAAAGGTGAGTTCGAAGTTAAAGATCAAAGGTGAAGACAAAATCGAAGTTTGAGGTGGAGATCGAAGTTCGAGATCGACTTGAAGAACTTTGAAGCCGACGACGGTTACCAACCCTTACGGCCCTTGAAATCGCCGGTGGCTCTAGAAATCGGCAGTGGAAGGCCTTCATGACGGCCTTCGGCATTTAATATTGCTAAAATAACTCCAATTTATTATATATTACACTCCAATTAACAAATAAAAAAAGAATACCCATAAGAATATAAGCGTAAGTATAATTCCTGACTAATCGGTTTAATGTAGTGCGGTGCGTCTCTGTTACGCACCTAGACGGCTGTATAGGTGAAAACACTGCTGATGTCTAAAGTTTCCTCTATCAAGAATTTGGTAGATGACAACTGGCCATAATACTTTGTCACACCGTTCAGCATGTCTTCTGCTTTATGCTTAAAAATATTTTAATTGGAAAATGCTTTAGATGATGATGATGATATCTGCATCACTGTTTGGCTCATGAGCAATTTCTTTTCTTGGCATACAGTGCAATATTCCGGAGTTCAAAATCTGCGATGGAGTGGGGCCAGAGCAGCAAGTACTTTCACCTCCTATCTGGAGGAGTGGAACGAGACGGATGGAAATTTGTTCTCTTGGCCCGCTTCTCCCCTTTACCCTCATACGTCATCAACTATGCCTTGGCCGCCACAGAAGTTAGATTTTTCGTCGATTTTCTTCTTCCAACTGTCATCGGATGCGTACCAATGATTCTGCAGAACACATCTCTCGGCAGTCTTGCCGGTGCTGCGGTCTCTTCTTCCACGGGGTCACAGAAGTCTAAGATTTCAAATTATCTTTTTCCTATGCTTGGAATTGCATCGAGTATATTAATTTCTTTGAGAATCAAGAAATACTCTTCAGGGATTGCAGTTGCAGAGGAGCTGAAACCGTCAAGGCCAGAGGTAGCCGGAAAATCAAGCAAAAGTGACTGAACATTATTTTGCAATTTCTTCCTTGAATTTTTTTGGGGCAGATGATGGAAATTAAAACATACAAATTTTGACGTGGAAGAAAAGTTATTAAACTGCCTGATTGATTTGGAATGTCTACTTAATCGGAGGTTTTCTTGTGATCTCTTTTTTTTTCATGAAAAAAGAATTTGTTGTCTTCTAATGTATCCGGCCAATGCTATGTACCTTCTGAATTGTGACATCTGGGAACATTAATGTTTTGCTCACAAGTAATTAGTGTTTTAAAGTGTTTTGCTCTTGGCTTAATTCATGTTTTAAAGTGTCTTTTGGATCAATGTTATCCAGAACGCGGAACGTTTTGATACGCCGAACGAAAACGGAAACGCAGAACGCCACTTATTGTAGGCTCGGTACGATAAGAGTAATCTTCTTCCATATGTTTATATAAGATGGAAAACACATCTCTAGAAAGTGAAGTATTTGTGGATCGTTCGTATGCTTGTGTATGTATATATAATTCTTGTGTGTGTGTATATATAATTCATGTTCTACTGCTAAAAATACACATTTTTTTAACATACTCTAGCACAAACCCAATTAAATGCCTCGTTAAACATAAGTTTTTAATGGGTTTAATCGGAACAGTGATTCTTCTGATCCGGGCGTTGGTGTTCCCAAATTGGAAATGATGGTTCCAATTCACAATTCGCTAGTGGTATAGCGATTTATGGTAACATAGGTTTTGATTGATCTCTATATGGATTGAACAAGGACTTTGCTCATTTGGTGCGGAATTTTTGAGTTGAGTGCAGCAAATCTTTCATTTTCTTTCATCTCTGAAAGCCTAGTTTGGCAACAAGGTTTCCAAAACCCTGGATTTGTTTATGTTAAAGCGAAACTGCGGTTTGCATATATTTTGGTTGCCAAACGGGGCCTATATTTCAACTTTTAAAGTTTAGTATCGAAATCTTATGAAACCATTGGTTTTTTTTGGATTGTGGTGTAACCCCATTGCTAAATGAAACCCAAGAATTGTTTCTCGTGCAGTGATGTAGGATCAAAACAAACCCTGCGGCAATGCGGCAAATAGAAGAACGAAGAGCACAACATGAATATTAACATGGACATAAGATTGTTAATTTATTTTGTTAACCACTGACTTACCATAATAAGGGTTATCAAGGAATTTATTTTTAGCAGAGGGAGGTTAAGCGCAATAAATACGTTTGCCCATTTAACTTGTTCCTGCGGAACAAGTAACATATCCCAGCTGCAGAATTTCGCCCGCTCAAATTTCTCCTTGCCCATAAAACCCTCACTCTCTTCAAATTCTCGGATGAAAAATCAGCGAAAAGGGCCTTTTTCTTCTTCTTTTTATTAAAGAATTCGAAGGATAAGAAGCGATCTGAAGCAGGTGAGCGATCCAGAACTAGATCAATCGATGGATCCATTATTCTCTTTTCAATTTCGATCGATTTTGTTAAATTTCGAAATTTCTTTTTGGTCTTCTTATTTTGGGAGCAGATTTCGCTGCAGCTTGCAAATTCTATGGCGAGGAGAAGCTGATGCTTCGTTACTAAGGTTAGTAATTTGGTTCTGTTTTAATTTGTTGATGTTTTTGGATCTAGGGTTTTAGGTCTGTATCTTAGTTCTTGATGATGCTATTCTTTGTTTACTAGAAGACATTTTGGAAAATGGCGAACAGATAATTTTACTTGTTAGGAGAAAATCCTGTAAGATAATTTTAAGAAAAACATTAAAAAAAATGTTGGGAAATTAAGAGACTACACAGCAGAAACAAAACAAAAAAAAAAAAATTCCTTTGTTCCTTTAAATTTTTTTTGGGACGAGTTGACTCGCTTGGGAATTCTTAGTTTTTGATCGTAAGGATTTATATTTGGGAATTCTTAGTTTGACTGGTATACATAGATTAAGTATCATAAGGATTTATAGATTATGGTTTTAGACTGATGATGCTCAATATCGGCGACCTCCAAGATCAGGACACGTGGCAGGCGATGTGTCTCAGAACTCAGCAGAAAGGACCCACATGAGCCGACCAGGCCACCCTGTACCCGACCTGCAAACGCAAGCTGGCCCTCCTCAGGGCCCCCTGCAAACTGGCCTCCTCGGCCCCGTAGCCTGCGCTGGGCTGCCACAAGACCTGGCCTCCTTGGCCTCCTCGCTCGTCCTGGGCTCCAAGCCGTGACCATCTTCCTCGGCCATCCGACTAAAGTCACCGCTCACAGGCGTAACCGCCGCTCCGCGAATCTCGCCATGTGCAGATTCCACGCCAGCAACATCCCACGTTCCACGCCATCAATTCCCATTAATGGGCGATCCGCTTTCTACGCGGGTGTGACGTCGGGGGCGTAATTGCCGGCGGGATCCTCGCACCTGCTGCCGCGTGCCCCCACCGCTATATAAACCCCCATCATAGAGAGGTCAAGTAAGCCATTTTTTACTCTTTAAGCCGTTACTCTGCTCGGATCCCATCACTAACTTGATCGTCGGAGGGTCCTTGGTGGTACCAAACCACCCCGGGGCTTCTTTGCAGGTACTCGGCACTGAATCCCTCATATCACCTCTTCCACCAAAACCCATTGAGACCCACACGCAACGGGAGGTAACCATCTAAGTCCACCAGGAGATCAGCGGAAGACAACATCTGACGGAGACCCGAAAAGGACCTTCATCAGTTGGCGCCCACCGTGGGGCCGTAACTCCACAAAACACAAAGTTGGCCTTCCCATCTCCACCCTCATGGCAAGCAACTATCCTGAAGATCCCGGTACCAGCCGCCGCCTTCCGCTCACCGAAGGCGGGAATGAACCTCATCCGATGACCGTCATCAACGCCCTCGCAGGCCGGATAGATCGGCTGCAATCCCTAGTGGAGGCCTTCGTCCGCGTCCAAACGGTCGAGCCTGGGCCCCAGATCGCCGACCACCGATCCCTTGAGCCGGTGCTCCCTGAGGCCCGCTGGGCGCCCCAGGGCTCCATGCCAAGGTCCGCCGCCAGGACACCTCGCCTCGAGCCTCCTCGCGACCCTTATCCCCCTGAGGAGATGTCGGTCACCTCGCCTGTCCACAGGCGTGGTCAACCCCACCACCATCGGCGGGGCCGCACAGAAGAGGTCCGCCCCGGCGACTCGAGAGCTACCTCACCCCGGGACTTGAGGCACCTCCTCGAGAGGAACCGGGGCCGCTCCCAAACGCAGGCCACCCGCAACGGAGGCCAAGGGTCCCAAGGCGCCGATTCCTCGGGATACCACGGCCGGCTCGACGCCCTCGAGAAGAAAATTGAGGGCATGCACCGGGAGGCTCACCTCTCGAGCGACGGTGCTAAGTACGCCTCCGACTCGCTCACGAAGCCGTTCACCGAGGAATTGCTCGCCGTCCATGTCTCCTCGCGCAACAAACCCCCAAAGGTCTTTCTGTTCGACGGGAAAACCGACCCGAAGGACCATTTGGACGCTTTCACCGCGGGGATAAGCTTCTAGGATCACTCCGACGCCGCCCAGTGCAGAACCTTCCCGGCCACCTTTATCCGCGCAGGTCGGGACTGGTTCCGGGGGCTCGAGCCCCGCTCAATTTCGACCTTCGATGAGCTAGCTACTCAGTTCCTCCGCCATTTCATGAGGAACCGTTGACAGAAGCGCACGGTCGACTACCTCTTCACGGTTAAGAATAGGGACAAGGAAACGTTCAAGGCCTACATTACCCGTTTCTACAACGCCCTCCTCGAGGTGCCCGAGCACTGGGACAAAACCGTCATCACGGCGCTTAGATCTGGTCTGAAGCACAAGGAATGGTTGCGCTCCTTCGCGTTGGCGCAACCTAAGACCATGGCCGAGGTCAAGACGTGGACCGAGCGCGAGGTTCAGTTAGAGTCCGAGGTGAATGCTAACCTCCCCTGGGCAGAACGGCCCGACCAGAAGAAGAGGGTTCGGGAGGAGAGGCCGGAGCGTCAGCAGCCCTACCACCCGAAGTTCCAGGAGTATACCCCACTCAACGTCTCCCTCGCAGTGTTGCTGGAGGAGGCCCAGAACGAGGGGTTCTTCAAGTTCCCTCCGATCCCGCGTCAGGCCGCAAAGCGAACCCGAGGCCCCTACTGCGCTTTCCACCGGGTACTGGGCCACGCCACAGAGGACTGCAAACAACTAAGGGGCTACATCGAAGAGCTCATCCGGTCTGGGCACCTCGCCGTCTACCCAAGGGACAAACGGCAGGCCGACCGCGAGCAGGAGCAGCATCACCCTCCTGCCGACCTGACCATTGGTCAGATCATGCTCGTTTCAGCGGACGGCCAGCCTGGAGCTCGAGGAGCCCCATGCCCCATGCCAAGCGCGGGGGCCAACAGCCCTTCAGGGAGCTCAGCCCAAGCCAATAAAGTCATCTACTAGCCTGTACCTTTCTTTTAAAGCGATGTAAATTATTCCTAGGATCTATTGTTAATTTAATAAAGATCAATGGAGCATTGCGAAAAGGAAAGAAAAGCTTTGTTTATTCAAAGGGTATTATAGGCTCCTCAGCCATACACGCAAAAAGAAAAGAAAATTACAACAGTGGGAGAAGGGGGCGCAGCGAGCACTACTCGTGGTACTCGCTAAAGATCTCCGCCAACCGGGGCCGCACGAGGTCTAACCTCTGTCCCCGGTTCCCCCCGCGCGCGTCGACCCTGAGCCTTAGCTCGTAGCATTCGCGGACGAGCGCCTCTGAGCGGGCCAGCCGGTTCGCGGAGATTAAGCCGAAACACCTCAAAGACCGCAGCTTGCCTACGGCCTCATCAAAGAGCAGCTCAGACAGGGGGTTGTAAAGCCCCGACGATGCCTTCCAGATGGAGTACATCAGCAGCTGCAGCAGGGAGGAGCGTCTGGAGAGCAGCCGACCAAAATGGTCCTCAATGCTCCCGTAAACCAGCTGCACCGTGTCCTCGGTGCAGTAGGGGTCATAAAGGTACACATCTTCAAAGCGGACGATGTCGGGGATGGTAAACGGGCATGTTTGCGAAGGGGGGAAGAACCAATACTCCTTATATAGCCTGCTGCGCTGCTCAACAGTCACCTGCTTTCACCTAGGGAGTCGCCGCTACGCGGCGTCCATCGAGCATTATCCGGTGGGATCGAAGCGACGCGCCTCTAGCGCTTCGCCTCCCCCCGCATTCAATGCGCTAGCTACGCGCACCGTTGCCTCGACCGTTCCCATTCCCCGCACCTACAGTTGAACGGTCGGGCTACACCCCGTCAAGATCCGACCCAGCAGCTACCCTGCTCGGTCACCCCTAGCGGGTAGCTCCCCTACCACAACGCCAGGGATCGGAAAGCCCTCCCAGAGGCAGTCGAGCCCGAGGATCCCTCGCTCGGCTATCCCTGGCGGGCAGCTTCCCTGCCACAACGCCGGGGGACAAAAAGCCCTCCCAGAGGCAGTCGAGACCGAGGATCCCTCGCTCGGCTATCCTTCAAGACAAAAGCCCTCTCCAAGAGGCACCGGGCAGTAACCCTGCCCGGCCAAGGGTCCTTGGTAGGCTTCTACAGCCCTTCCCGCGCTAAGGACCAAAGTCCTCCCAGAGGCAGTCGAGTTCTTGCTCGGCTATCCCCGGCTGGTAGCTTCCTACTACAACCGACAAGGATCAAAGTCCTCACCAAGAGGCACTGGGCAGCAACCCTGCTCGGTCCCCGTCCTGAAGGATCAAAGCCCTCGCAAGAGGCAACCGAGCAGCTACCCTGCTCGGTCAACTCCGGCTGGTAGCACCCTAACCACGACGCCAGGGATCGAAAGCCTTCACAAGCGGCACCAGAACGGCCGCCCCGCTCGTTCATCCCAGGCTGGTAGTTGCCTACCTACGACGCCAGAGGTTAAAGCCCCCGCCAAGAGGCAACCGCGCAGCTTCACTGCCCGGTTATCCTTAGTGGGCTTCTTACAACCCTTCCAGCGCTAAGGACCCAAGTCCTCACTTGGCCATCCCTGGCGGGTAGCTCCCCCACCACAATGCCAGGGACCAGAAGGCCTTTGCAAGAGGCGACTGAGCAGCTTCCCTGCCCAGTCACCCTCGGATGCGGGTCAATGCTCGGAATCAGAAATGCTCGCCGGCCCGTGGAGGATACAAACGCCTGTGAGAGGCGTCAAGTCTATCCCCGTCTAGACGATCGCCCCTCGACTCCGGGGCCCAGGGAAACACCTCCTCGGCAGCACGCTCATCGGCCAGTGATTGAAGTCAACTCGACGGACGATCGCCAGACAGACGGCCAACCTGACATAAAAGCACAACGGTACAAGCAAAGATATCTTACGAGCATTCTTCACAAACAGATGGTAGAGCGCGACACAATTCTATGGAGCCGAAGAAAAACTTAAACTTTATTACTACTAAAGGCAAAAGTTTTTACAAAGGGTATTTTTTCTTGGCTCCCCAGCCTTACAAAATTCAGAAAACAAAGTAAAAAGAGAAGAACGGGGGCTCTACACCTCGGGGCCAAGTAAGACCTCGAGATCCTCGACCTCCACCACGTGGCGTGCCGGGTCCTTGGCCACCTCCTCGTCGGGAACCCCTTCCCTTTGCTCGTCGGCGCCCACGAGAGGGAACTCGGCCCGGAGCTCTGCGTCGTCTAACTCCGGCATTCGGGATTTGACGGCATCGAGGGCGTCGTGCCAAAAGCGGGTCGTGGCCACGGCCAAGTCGTCATAGAAGTCTTTCGACTTCTTGTAGCTATCCACCGCCTTCGATTCAGCCGACTTGGCCGCCTCGGCCGCCGTCCCCAGCTCCTTTCGGAGGGTCTTCACCGTCCTCTTCAGGTTGCTGGCGAGCACCTGAGCGTCCCCGAGCTTACCCTCGGCGATAACGGCGGCCTCGTGGTGCCTGGCGGCCTCCCGTTTCCCGGCCTCCACCTCGCCTTCCAAGGCGGCAACCCTCGCCGACATCGCCTCCAGCTCCCGCCTGGAGCTCTCTTGCAGCGAGGCGAGCTGACTCGCAGCCTCCAACGCCAAGGCTATCACCTCGGTTTCCATGCGTAGGGCGAGGGCCACATGCTGGAGGGCCTAGGAGACATAAAAGATCATCAGAAAGATGAAGGGGGCACTGAATATCACAAGGAACCAAGAAACTTACCTGCACGGACTCCTGGGCGATGGACGCCAGCTGAGCCCTGAAGGTCCTCCCCGGGACTCTGCCCCCTGCCGATGTCTCTATCTCATGCAGGAGGCTGTCTGCCACGGACAGCCCTGACGGCACCGCAAATCGCAGACCCCCTTCCACCACCACGGTCGGCGAGGATCGGCCCCGGAAAGGTCTCCGGGAGCCCCTCTTGAGCGGCTCCGAGGGAGAGCCGATCTCCTCTTTTGAGGCCGAGTCCTCCTGAATCAGGGCCCGCTTCCGGCCCGATGCTCTGCTGGGACCCGGGGCGGGGTCCGCCACCGAGCGCTCACGGGGCGCTGCCACCGGAGAGGTGGGAGTCGGGGAGGGCCCCGCACGGGAGGAACTGGTGCCCCCAGCCCTCGTAGGCTGCCTTGGTTGGCGCATAGAGGCCCTGAGTGTGACGAAGTCCATAGGCCCTGCACGAAACAAATACCAACAGATCAGCAACATGAGTAAAACATAAACCCCAAAAGACCAAGCCTAACTTACCGACGAACTCGACGAGGCTAAGCCCGGCCCGGCTCAAGACCCTCTCGAACAGCAACACGTCGGGTCGAGGGATGGGCTCCCACGACGCCACTCTCACCGCGGCGGGGTCATCGGACTGGTTCCTCGGCAGGCACTTTGTAGGGTTACTAGGCTCTGTCACAAGGGTCTATAAAGTATCAACCATACCCGATTTAAATTTTAGACGTGCTGAACAACCCTAACCAAGATCTTCGACTAGAGATTAGGTGAAACAAATTGCAAGTAAACAACTTTACTTTCAAGAGTTAGGGATTACAACCTTTGTAGTCCGTTCCTTCACTTCTAAAGCTCCGTGTTGAGGTCCCTTCGCTGCGATCATCGAGTATCCGGACTCTAGAGAGGCTCCACAAAAGAAAGATGCAAGCTTGCTTCCGATCTTCGATAACTAAGATGATCTATCTTGAAGAAACTCAAACCCAAGCTCTTTCTTTGCTAATCAAGTATTAGCAAAGCAAACACCCTAATCTAAACGGCTAGAATAGATGAGGATGATGAAGTAGGAATTTAGCTCTCATTTGTTTTCGATTTCTCACTCATTTTCATCACTTTTGAAAAAACCAGAAAGCTTTTCATCAAAGAGGAGGAAGAAGAAGAAGCAAAACCATTTGTGATGAATAATGAATCAAGTGTAAGGTTAGAAATGCAACCATGGGTTAAGTATGAAGACTTAATCCATGTAGAGATTTAACTATGGTTAAAGGGTTGGGTTGGGTTAAAAAAATATCTTTGCAAAATATCACAAAATATCAAGGTCAAAGTCAAAACTTCATGAAAGCTTCATGAAAGCTTAACCCTAATCCAAACCCTAACCATATTTAAACTCCACAAATCATGTTGCATTTATAACCATAACATGTTACAATATTATATATCACATATACAATATTTATTATAACAAAATAAAATAATACAATTAACATATATCACATATATATCAATGTATTACCCGAGTGAGAAAAAGAATCTTTAAGTGAGCTTATATTAGTTAATATAATTTAATATATCAAATAGATAATTATACATTAAATTATCGAATCAACACTTGATCCGATAATCCGGCTATTTCATAAATAATCGACTAATATAATCTGTATCAGTTTATCGAATCAGCACTTGATTCGATGACCCGGCTATATCACATATACCCGGCCGATATCACATATCGTGAGAATCTAATACGGTATCGCATACACGTATTATTCTCAGTCCCGCACATATCACATATGTGCTCCTACTCCGTTTTGCCTGAGCCAGAAAACCTCTGTGTAGAACTCTAAAGAATCGTCAATACGTCGGCAGTAGGTGATGATCATATCAAACACCCACAAGCTGCAAGCGGTCAGCTAAACGTAACAGCTACCCAGGTATTGAACGATCAGAAGATCAACAAGCAAGCCTGTAAATTCTCTTGCGAATCCAATCAGTAACACTCCCGTACAGTCCGGTCTCTTCATCTGATTTGTTGCATATCTCGTCTAGGGGTGGTAAACGTCAGACCCCAGTAGCTTGATAAGTTGTGTCGATATGAGGTCTATAACAGTTCAAGAAACTACTGATAACACTTACCAGTAAATCTCAACAACCCTGGCCAGGGATTTCCAGTTATAGCCAATCGAACACAGCGCAACATCAACTCGCTATACCGGGAGAGACGAAACCCCTCCTATCGCTCATTGCCTCCATATGATTCGGGACTGTACCCAAAAGCCACCTTTTTGCACGCCCTCTTGGATGTGGTATGATGGAAATCAAAGCACAGTGGGAATCACAAAAGACTCTATGACGATCTCGGGTCTACAGACTAACCTATACCAGTGTTACTAGAGAACTGCCATCTGACGTGAAGTATAATACCATTTGAGAGTTCTCGGCGAGTCCGTCCAGTGTACCCAGTCTTTACCGAGCACCCGTATACCTTCTCTGATGTCAAACACCAATGGATATGGGATCATCCATCGCCCATCATATGGGTCAAGAAGCACATACGCTAGTCTACTCTGGTATATCGATGCCCGGTCTCGATACACCTACGACTAGGAACATTTGAAGGATGTACTTGGAGACTACACTGTCCCCACTAGTATGATCCGCATTATAGTCCTGGTAGTCAAGTACTCATCCTAAGGGCTTTATCAACATGTAACATAGAGACAATCAGAGTACATATTAAGATAAAGAGCAACCAGATAGCGTACTATCATGTCGAGCAAGAAAGTCCTCCCTATATATGTCCAAGCATCCACTACAATATACATCGTATGTACAGTAATGGCTTCTAGGGCATACATATAACTAACAATCTCCCACTTGTACTAGGGCCATCTGTTGTGGTATCGCATACCCAACAATTAGCTGTGGTTGAAGTATCTTATACTCAACCATCCCATAAAAGTCTCTACTGGGAAATAGGCCTTTGTGAGTGGATCCGCGCTGTTGTCCTCTGTGTTTACTCTCCTAACCCCGATCTTCCTGGAGATCAACCATCTCCATGATCAGGTGATACTGCCTAAGAATTATATCTGGATTTCTGATGGGACGGGGGTTCCTAGGCCAAAACCATAACTCCATTGTCACACAATGGTTGGAACGAAGTTCATCTCATGAACTTATATATATCCAGACTGCCTCTTTCGTAGCATCCTTGGTAACGACGTATCTTGCCTTTAATCGTCTAGTAAGTCACGGTATCTAGCTTGAACTCTTCCAACATACCGTCCCTCCACTGAGGGTAAAGACAATGCCTGCTACTGACATTCAGTCGTTCTTATCACCCTGGAACCTTTCCAGTGATTCTCCTCAGGATCGATTGATACCATCTCACTACAACTTAGTGAGAATCCTAATATCCAATTAGATCTATCTCATAGATCCAAAAACCCAGGATTTAGGAGGTATCATCTTGATCCTATATGGAGAATCCTTGTGATAAGAAGAGATTGACCGAGCGTAGCATAGGAAACTCCTTTCCTATCAAGAGTATATCATCCACGTACTCTACGAGGATCACCACCATGCTCCCTACTACCTTTTTGTATATATAAGGTTTATCTACCATTTTGATGAAGTCAAACTCTTTGACTACCACATCAAAACAGACGTTCCAACTCCGCGATGCCTGATTTATCTCATAAAACATCTTGCACATCTTTCCCGTTGCTCCCACTGTCTACGAAGCCCTCTGGCTGTGTACTTATAGACTCTCTCTTCTAAATCATTATTTAGAAAAGCAGTTCTGACACCCAACCGCCAGATATCGTAGTCATGGTATGTAGCAATGGCAAGTAGGATCTGGATGGACTTAAGCATAGCTATGGAAGTCTCAACTTTTCCATATACACCAAGTAATCTTCTCAAGATATACTTGCTCCTGATGGGGATTTAACCCTTCAGATAAAGCAACCAAAGTCCATACTTTGTTGGTGCATATGGATTCCATCTCAGATCGCAGAGCATCCAGCCATTCTTACAGAGTCCCACTCCTGATGGCCTGCTCGAAACTAGTTAGGTCATCATCTCATGATGCAATTCTTGCTCCCACTGTCATAGAGAAACCGAAGTATCTCTCAGGTGGATGAGGAATCCTACCAGATCGGCGGAGAGACTAAGGTTCGTTGGAAACTATTGAATCCTTTGGTTCTACCAAATCATCAGCTGCAGTTTATATAGCCGGAACTCCTTCCAGTTCTACCTCATGACCACTAATTTCTTCACAAGAAATTCCCTTTCACAAAGATGGCATGCTGAGAAACAAAACATCTTTTGTTCCTCGGTTCAGTAGAAGATATTCCCTTGCGAATACTTGGGATATCTAACAAACTTCCACAGAACAGACCTTGCCTCGAGCTTGTCTGGATTATGCTTTTAGATATAGGCCGGACAACCCCATATCTTAACATACTTAAGATATGGGCTCTTCCCATTCCATATCACATATGAAGTGGTAGGCATCTGATTTGGTTGGAACCCTATTCAATAGGTATGCAGCTTCACAAGTGCATAACTCCTAAAAGGAAATAGAAAACTCAGTAGTACTCATCATGGAGCGCACCATATCTAATAGGGTGAGATTGCTCCGCCCCGATACACCGACGTGCTGTGGTATATACGGAGGAGTAATGCTGAGAGAGAATCTTATTCTCCTTTAGAATAGTCCAGGAATCCCGTGCTCAAGTATTTTCCTCCCTGATCACATTAAAAGGACATAATACTTATACCCGATTTTGGTTCTCTACTTCTAACTTATATTCTGTGAATATCTTAAAAGTTTCGGACTTGTGTTTCAACAGGAACATATGTCTGAATCTTGAGAGATAATCAGTGAATGTAATGAAATATAAAGAACCGGTCCTGGCATGTGTAGACAGGGGACTTCATACATCATCATGTATCAATCCCAAAAGTTCACTAACTCTTTCTCTGTTTCCAATAAACAGAGCTGTAGTCATCTTATCTTTGTGACATGATCGGCAAGTTTCACAAGATGTAAATTCAAACTAATTTAAATATGCATCTAAATGTAGCTTCAGCTAGTCGGGTCACATTTATATGACCTAGTCTACAATACCTCAAGAAGGATTTGTTCATTTCTGAACTCTTCCTCTTGTGTGTGTTCTGTACTTTAAGAACTGTAGTTTGATTTAGAACGTCTATGTTTTTAGATAACGTGCTTGAACCGATCAACTCTTGATATAGGAAATGTTCAAAATATTATCCAACAATACAAAATTATATCCTTCTTTACTAATAAAGAGACTGATATGATATTGTATATCAGGTTCGGTATCTAATAATATTCGTTCAGAATCAATGTATTCTGGTAATACAGGGTGATAACTGCCAACAGACTTGGCTGCAACACTTGCACCGTTTTCATCTCATGAAACTTATCATCCGTTCCCAGTTCTCTACCTATCTGTAGCCCATGTAACATATTACATATGCGGGATCCTGATCCGGTATCTTATACCCAGGACGTAAAGGATACTGAGAAACAGTTCTCGGTAATGAACACACCCGAAAATGATGCAACAGCATGCACTTTCTTCTTTTGGGCGGCACGGGAATTCTGGTAATCCCTAATTTCCTGCTCTGTCTTATAACATTTATAAGTTGGAGCGGGACCAACGTTCTCTAGCGCAGTATAACAAGCGGGTTCGGTCAATACATCCGTATTATTATCTTAATTAAGGCGTGACATAGTCGCTATCTTAAGAGAGAGAGAAGAAAACACTCAGCATATGCTCTTGCAAGATTAGATTGGTTATTAATATATTTAATCAGGATGTCTCCCACTGTTTTAGTCAAATCTTCCTTCAAACTCTAAAAGGAAAGACTAGCCGGGATTAATTACACCCTACAAGTTCGCCAATCTTTCAGCCAGGCCAGTGCCGGTACTTTGAGAGAGGTTCCCCGTGCTTTTGCACGGACCTAATTAAAGTAAACATCGTTTTTCCAGGGGCGTAACCCTGTTAACACCTTTCTAGACACCTACTTGATCGGCTAATTGTAATGTGTAAAACTCTCTCAGGAGTAACTCTTACTCGCAGCGGGTATCGGGATCCAACTATCTCATAGAAGGTATATAATCTTATTGCAAATTTCAACATTTGAAATTCTCGATAATATTTTACCCCTAGCAGCTATATGACCTTAACATAGTCAACAAATCATAAGTGCTAGTCAAGTTCAACCCGTCATTTCCCGATTGAATTAAACCCACCCCCATGACCCTTAACATAGTCAACAAAGTCGCACGACTACCCTAATCCAATCGCATCATATGCTTATACAGATAAGTATTAATCAGCTACCGCACACTACGCCTTAACATAGTCAACAAACGCAGTACGAATACTAACTAGTACTTATCTGAAATGACGGAGGGCTACGATAGGTTTTTAAGAAAACCCTTTGCGTAATGAACTTGATATCATTGTAGAATCGAGTGATTTTTGAAAAGGAGTGTTTTTGAGGTTTTTCTAGTTTCGCTAAAGAGGTCACTCCTGGTGAAGGGATCTCGGCTCTTTCCTTATCGAATAAGGTGCAGGATATTTCACAAATACCACTATGCAAAGCAAAAGCTATAGAAGCAATCAAAAGACAAACCGAGTGTGTAGTATCTGCTAGTTTCGCTAAAGAGGTCACTCCCGGTGAAGGGATTTCGTCTCTTTCCTTATCGAATAAGGTGCTGGATATTCTACAAGGAATACCGCTATGCAAAGCAAGAATTAGAGCTACCAGTTTTTAAACAAGCTTCTACAACATCTTTAGGTTTCTTTTATTTCATTAATTTCATTAATGAAGTCCTATTTTATTATGCTACACAAGCATCAGATATGAAACGAAATCAACAATATATAATATATATCTCATATATACAATATAAACATTCGTCTTAGGCAGTAATATGATCTCATCACAGAACATTGCAGCAGAAGAACACATATGAAATATTGGATATACTAGGACGTCCGTGTTTTAATACGAGCCTGTATAAAACACGGAATCCACGGTCGTGATGAATAGCCAAACCCACATCCCTAGACCCCTACGAGAGAGGCAAGTAATCCTGCCAGTTCTAGAGTTAGGAGACCCGGTCTCGACTCCTCGAGATGGTCTCCTACTGGACCCTAGAACCCGGTTACTTGTGCTCCCCGCCTTGGGTCTATCCTAATGCGGAAAAGAAAATAATATACAATGGTGACATCATCCTCAGGCGGGAAGTGCCCCAATAAAAGAATATTACATACAATGAATTTTACATGAATGAAAAAGAAAAACTCTCATCTCACATAAAACCCCTGGCTATTCAAACACGACGATCCAATATAACATATCACAGCAACACATAATATCACATATCATCAACCTAAGTAAATATGCGTATCCCAATTGTCGTTGATGTATAGCAACGAAACCGGCGATACACCGCACATTACACTTACGGTCGCAGAAAAGAAAGTGTAAAACTACAACAGTTGGAATCCGCAAACTCCTTAGACATCGCATGCTTAACCAAATGAATTCTTTAGACATCGCATGCCAACAATTATAAACCCTGCATTTTAGTCTCATTATCGAAAACACTTTTCAATATTTAGTCGGGCAATTCAACAAGATTCCCGAAAACTTGATCGAATACTCGTCGAAAACTTTAGTAGACGGCCGTACCCCCGATGTCGTCGACGAAGTGCACTAAAGCGGAACACCGCTGCCGCGAGCACCCGAACGGATGCTTTTGGCCATGGGGTTCTCCTACAGTCACTTGGTTGGGGCTATGAGGCGTGGCTATCTATTAAGTTTACCTGGCGAGTATCCGCGTACGCTACGTGATTGCGACGGACTTTTGATCGCATCAAAATCCCGTGGCAACCGATCATCTGAGACTAAACTGCTAGATTTATAACATTCAAATTAGTTATCTCATAACTGCTTGTGGATTCCAAATATTGTATCACAATCTAGATAAATAAACAATGTTAAACTTTTCAATCGAATAAACAAACACCCAAAATTTTCCTTTTTACTCAACACTTGAACTTAGTTTAAAAACATCCATCACATGTCACAGTACCAATGGTCCAGCCGTAGAAGGGTCAAACCAACGCCTCACATGTGGCAACGCCGTACTGCCCCAAACCTTAAAGTTTAGAGGCGGTTCAGACGGTTACATAATCGAGTTAAGGTTTCTGTTCTTCTAGAAGGTCTACCGCGTTACTTGCACGACTTTGAACGTTCTTTAACTAAGGAAAAATCCAACACTTGGAAATTTTCCGACAGGGGAAAAAGTGGGTTATTGATATCCGTTCGAACTTTTTAACACGTTCTAAAATTACCCGGAAAAAACTTAAACGAAATTAAACTTTCCGATTGAACCAACGAATACAAGAGATCTCCAGAAAACTCAACACTTGAGTAATATTAAAAATTCCCAGAAACATGTAGAAATACCCATGGATGTTACTGTAGAAAACCTTAACCCTAATTCACCTTTACGACCGCGGAACCGCCGCGCAAGGCAGGGTATTGCCGCGGTTCCGCGGCTTTTTAAAGGGATTAGGGGCTCGGTTTTTACAGTAATCCTTAGAATTCCCTGCTTTATTTTTTGAGTATTTTTAGTACGAAAAAATAAACATTTTAAAAAATTTCCAGAGAGGGGGTATAATGCGACGTTCCGGGGTTCGATTGGACTTTAAAGTTCGTCTAGACTTCGCCTAAAGTTCTAGCTTGTCTCTGATACCACTGTAGGGTTACTAGGCACTGTCACAAGGGTCTATAAGGCATCAACCATACCCGATTTAAATTTTAGACGTGCCGAACAACCCTAACCAAGATCTTAGACTAGAGATTAGGTGAAACAAATAGCAAGTAAATAACTTTACTTCTAAGAGTTAGGGATTACAACCTTTGTAGTCTGTTCCTTCACTTCTAAAGCTCCGTGTTGAGATCCCTTCGCTGCGATCATCGAGTATCCGGACTCTAGAGAGGCTCCACAAAAGAAAGATGCAAGCTTACTTCCGATCTTCGATAACTAAGATGATCTACCTTGAAGAAACTCAAACCCAAGCTCTTGCTTTACTAATCAAGTATTAGTAAGGCAAACACCATAATCTAAACGGCTAGAATAGATGAGGATGATGAAGTAGGAATTTAGCTCTCATTTTTTTTCGATTTCTCACTCATTTTCATCACTTTTGAAAAAGCCAGAAAGCTTTTCATCAAAGAGGAAGAAGAAGAAGAAGCAAAACCATTTGTGATGAATAATGAATCAAGTGTAAGGTTAGAAATGCAATCATAGGTTAAGTATGAAGACTTAACCCATGTAGAGATTTAATTATGGTTAAAGAGTTGGTTTGGATTAAAGAAATATCTTTGCAAAATATCACAAAATATCAAGGTCAAAATCAAACCTTCAAGAAGGTTCATGAAAGCTTCATGAAAGCTTAACCCTAATTCAAACCCTAACCATATTTAAACTCCACAAATCATGTTGCATTTATAACCATAACATGTTACAATATTATATATCACATATACGATATTTATTGTAACAAAATAAAATAATACAATTAACATATATCACATATATATCAATGTATTATCCGAGTGAGAAAAAAAATCTTTAAGTGAGCTTATATTAGTTAATGTAATTTAATATATCAAATATATAATTATACATTAAATTATCGAATCAACACTTGATCCGATAATCCGGCCATTTCATAAATAACCGACTAATATAATCTGTATCAGTTTATCGAATCAACACTTGATCCGATGACCCGGCTATATCACATATACCCGGCCGATATCACATATCGCGAGAATCTAATACGGTATCGCATACACGTATTATTCTCGGTCCCACACATATCGCATATGTGCTCCTACTCCGTTTTGCCTGAGCCAGAAAACCTCTGTGTAGGACTCTAAAGAATCATCAATACGTCGGCAGTAGGTGATGATCATATCAAACACCCACAAGCTGCAAGCGGTCAGCTAAACGTAACAGCTACCCAGGTATTGAGCAATCAAAAGATCAACAAGCAAGCCTGTACATTCTCTTGCGAATCCAATCAGTAACACTCCCGTACAGTCCGGTCTCTTCATCTGATATGTTGCATATCTCTCCTAGGGGTGGTAAACGTCAGACCCCAGTAGCTTGATAAGTCGTGTCGATATGAGGTCTATAACAGTTTGAGAAACTACTGATAACACTTACCAGTAAATCTCAACAACCCTGGCTAGGGATTTCCAGTTATAGCCAATCGAACACAGCGCAACATCAACTCCCTATACCAGGAGAGACGAAACCCCTCATATCGCTCATTACCTCCATGTGATTCGGGACTGTACCCAAAAGCCACCTTTTTGCACGCCCTCTTGGACGTGGTATGATGGAAATCAAAGCACAGTGGGAATCACACAAGACTCTATGACGATCTCGGGTTTACAGACTAACCTGTACCAGTGTCACTAGAGAACTGCCATCTGACGTGAGGTATAATACCATCTGGGAGTTCTCGGCGTGTCCGTCCAGTGTACCCAGTCTCCATTGAGCACCCGTATACCTTCTCTGATGTCAAACACCAATGGATATGGGATCATCCATCGCCCATCATATGGGTCAAGAAGCGCATACGCTAGTCTACTCTGGTATATCGATGCCCTGTCTCGATACACCTACAACTAGGAACATTTGAAGGATGTACTTGGCGACTACACTGTCCCCACTAGTATGATCCGCGTCATAGTCCTGGTAGTCAAGTACTCATCCTAAGGGTTTTATCAACATGTAACATAGGGACAATCAGAGTACATGTTAAGATAAAGAGTAATCAGATAGCGTACTATCATGTCGAGCAAGAAAGTCCTCCCTATATATGTCCAAGCATCCACTACAATATATATCGTATGTACAGTAATGGCTTCTAGGGCATACATATAACTAACACACTTCTCCCTCGACCACTTGGTAGGCACGGGCCAGTCCTCGCCCTCGGGAGGGGAAACGAAGAAAAATTTCTTTTTCCAATCATGAATGGAGGAGGGCGAGGTCACGACTCCGGTCCCGGCGGCGCCCCCCGGCCACTTCCTGAAGGTGAAATAAACCCATCTCGGGTCGCTCGCTCGACCACCAGGGTGACTTTTGAAGACGAGGGAGGAATCGAGAAGGGAGAGGCTGAAGGGGACCGCCTGCAACTTCAGGCGGATCAAGAACCCAAGGAGGATCCTCCATGAGTTTGGCACTAACTGGCCGGGGGCCAAACCGAAGAAATTCAGCGCGGCGACGATCTCAGGAGAGAAGGGCAGGCGCATTCCGCCCCAAAAAGCTTCTAAATACAGGGCAATCTTCCTGCCCCGTACCTGATCTGCCCTATCTCCCTCCTTGGCCAGTCGAAGCGTGTAGCGCGAGGGGATGTGGAACCGAGCCCGAGCGTTGGTGAGCTCGTCCTCGTGCCTCACCCAGCACGAGGTGCTGGGGGCCACATCCGCCGCCTCCTCCCTGGAGGCGGCCCCCGCCTCACGATCCCGGGGAGAGGATCCAACCCCTGCTCCCCGAGGAGACTCAGACACAGTTAAAGGAACCCTAGCACCTACTCCTACAATGTCTACTGATTCTACAGAGGAAGACATCTAACCTTGGAAAGGAAAATCTTCAGAGGCTGGAAACGAGAGAAGGGAGACGAGTGCCGAGCAGCTAAGACTTGAAAGAGGTAAATATGGAGGAGCGAGGGCCCTAGAGCGGGCCCCACCCCTGTTTATTGCTGCACACGGTCTCATCCAACGGCGCCCGTCGTCTCCCGCCGAAACGGCTCTTCGCGCCCAACGGCCCCGATCGCTCCACGTGTCAGTTCTGCGCTGGGCCGCGTCCCATCAGGAGCCGCAGGCCTGCATACGTCGCATCAGCCAATCGACGCAAGACACGTGGACCGTCGCTTCAGTTGCAGAGTGCACGAACCGGCGCACCTTCTTTAAATGTGAAGATTTCGCCCTGATTCGCTAGCGAAAGAGACAACCGACGGCCCGAGGACTTATCCCGACAAAACCCTGAGAAGGAGCTCACCTCGGAAGGTCCGGCAGTCCATTCCTGATCCGACCCGCTAGCTGGTCGGGACAAGAGTGGAGGGCTAATGATGATGCTCAATATCGACGACCTCCAAGATCAGGACACGTGGCAGGCGACGTGTCTTAGAACTCAGCAGAAAGGACCCATAGCCCGCGCTGGGCCTCCTCAGGGCCTCCTGCAAACTGGCCTCCTCGGCCCCGTAGCCCGCGCTGGGCTGCCACAAGACCTGGACTACTTGGCCTCCTCGCTCGTCCCGGGCTCCAAGCCGTGGCCATCTTCCTCGGCTATCCGACCAAAGGCACCGCTCACAGGCGTAACCGCCGCTCCGCGAATCTCGCCATGCGCAGATTCTACGCCAGCAACACCCCACGTTCCACGCCATCAATTCCCATTAATGAGCGATCCGCTTTCTACGCGGGCGTGACGTCGGGGGCGTAACTGCCGGCGGGATTCTCGCACCTGCTGCTGCGTGCCACCACCGTAAACCCCCATCACAGAGGGGTCAAGTAAGCCATTTTTTACTCTTTAAGCCGTTACTCTACTCGGATCCCATCACTAACTTGATCGTCGGAGGGTCCTTGGTGGTACCAAACCACCCCGGGACTTCTTTGCAGGTACTCGGCACTGAACCCCTCATATCATCTTTTCCACCAAAACCCATTGAAACCCACACGTAACGGAAGGTAACCACCTAAGTCCACCAGGAGATTAGCGGAAGACAACATCTGACGGAGACCCGAAAAGGACCTCCATCATAGACCTTACAGATTCTAAGGATAGGAATTGCTGTCGTGTCACGCATTAAATTGCTGAAATTAATATATGCGGATTTGGGGGGTGAGAGAAGTGGGAAAAAATAAATAAACGAGCAATTGATATTAGAATCATAATATGATAGATACAACAAGAAAGTAATGCATCCGTACGAAAGCTGCAGACGGTATATGTAAAAGATTAAATCAAGGAAGAAATAGTTTTCAAATCTGGCCATTGGAAATGGTCCCTATGGCCTTCGGAAATCAGCACTAAGATAAGCTCATATCAAACAGAAACCATACCGAGTTAAAGCTGGTTGGATCTGTATTTATTTGTTTTCCATGTCTCTTTCCTTTCAATTTTCTTTTCATTTATTTGTTTTCCATGTCTCTTTCCTTTCAATTTTCTCTTTGCCCTTTGCTTTTTCCGACTGAACACTAGTTTGATGTCTTCTAGCTTTGTAAAATTCAGTACATTCTTATTAGCCAAATGCTGCTGCACAGATTCAACTTCGCATTGTGCCGGTCAAAATTTATTTTTAAAGGGTGTTGATTATGGTGCTCTTAATAAGGTGACGATGAAGAATACATACCCAGTCCCGCTGGTGGCCGACTTGTTTTCTTTCTTTGGTCACTTCTTCAAGATTTTAATGCACAAGTTTTTCAATGGCTCTTGCTGATGTATGTTTTTTTAAAAAAGGAAATAAACAAAGATCGCTATTTCCCGCTACTTTCATTAAACCTTTACTTTTGTGTTGGTTGCATGACTTGAATTTATAATATATTTATCATAATTTTCATGTCAGACCAATTCTTCCGACTTTTGAAAAGCTTGATTATATATTTATTGTGGCCCATTTGAAGAAGTCCATCCTTAGCCCATCAATCTAGCTCATAGGGTAATAAGAATGGGTCCAATCGACCATCCAAATGAGTCATGGGCCAGCCTGAATCCAAGAGCCCTAGTTTGTAAAACAGTAAACAGTTGGGCAACCCATACAAGATACAGAGCATCCCTAAATGCGATGCCCATCTTTTCCAAAGACAACCCCCTATGCATGGACAATAAGAACTCAAATGTACTTGTGCCTCTCTTATATTTATTCTCACGATTTTTTTAATTTCCTTTTTGATGATGGGTCACAAGTGGGAATTTTTCAGATTACAACACGTAGCGGATGACGTGTCCCAAGGGCTACGGAGCTGGAATGAGCCTGATGCATTGGAGATGTTCCTCGGCGACATCACCTCCGAGGTTGCATCCGGCCTTTCGGAGACCTCCCCGGAATACCTGCCATATTCGTCTAGCAATGAGTCACTAGCTCACCTTCGGGCAATCCTACAACCGAGCTTCCATAGCCTCCTTACTTGTCTCCGAACTGTTGCAAGGTCTGAGCTTCCTTGGTCTCCCGGGCTGTTTTCGAGCCATTTGACAGGCCGAGCTTTCTCGGCCTCCCAGCTCGTCTTCGAGCCATCTGACAGGCCGAGCTTACTCGGCTTCCCCGATCAACCGAGAGCGCGGAGCCAAGCGCCTCCGCAACGGCTCCGCGTATCTCGCCAAAACGAGATAACCGCCGCCCCACGTTCCGCGTCCTATGCGGGCACGTTCCCCTATTAACGAGCGGATTCCGCCATCAACGCGGGTGTAACGAGGGGGCGTAACTGACGGCGAGAATCTCGCGTTGGCTCGCTCCACGCGACCACTATATAAACCCCTCTTTCAGACGACCCAGGTAGCTTGAACTCATTCTAATATGCCGCTATCATGCTCTTATTGCATGGTGGTAACTTGATCGTCGGAGGGTCCTACGGTGGTTTCCCATCCCGGGACTCCCTTTAAAGGTTGATCGGCGTCAACAACATCCAACAACCCATTAAGATCTACACAACAATTCTCATACCTAATTTCAACCGTTCAAAATCGCTCGCACCAGATCGATAGAGGACAACATCTGAAAGAGGTCAAGACCTCCATCAGTTGGCGCCGTCTGTGGAAAAACTTCAGAAACTTCTCCACCCATAAAGTAGATCTTCCGCCCTCGACCCCATGGCGAGCGACAGCCACGATGATCCCAATATGAGCCGTACCAAACTCCATAACGGAGACGGGAGCGGTTCTACTCCCTCTCTATCACTTTTTCTCTACATTCTTTAACTTTGCTATAAGAGGAATTATGATCTGGTAAGCATCTTGACCCCTCCAACCGCTTCTTAATTGTGTCGAATATGATGTTTTGGATGACCATTTCAGAGAGGCACACATTAGCTCATCGCCGCTCGACTCACTCGGAACTCGTCCTACCACACGATCTACTTGTGTGGACGAAGCAAAGTATGTTTGTCCACATTAGTTCTATTATTAAAACTCTAAACATGATGTTCCGTGGATTCTCTTAAAAGTGACTTGAGATAATATTTCACTACTGCCATGCCAACTCTATCCGTACGCGCATAATGCGTGCCTTCTTCTTGAGATGTGGTGCAATCTTGGTGACATTGATGAGAGCTGACATCACTCCTGATTCGGTTGTTACAACCACATATTGAGCCCAATCCATGTGAGGGGTTTCAAGTGTAAAGGATAAGACCTGTTATATTCATCTTTTTCCAAGTGCTCCTGGTAATCAATCACCAAAAGATATGCTAATAGTTTATATAGAAGCAACAATAAGATTTGATAATTTGAGAATTGTTGAAAGTAATAACCAAATAATGTGACATTAAAGATAGTCCCCATATTGAAAACAACAACAAAAAAACAAATGGGTATAAGTTATAAGATGGCTCAAATCTCAACGAGGTCTTATTGTTGGAATTCGCTTATATGAAAGGCCCATGTGTACTTATAAAAAAAAACCTATCACCCCTCAACTTTTAATAAATTTTAAAACTTTATGTGTAACATCACTCATTTATTGTCGCCTATTTGAAATTATATATGATCGTGAGATGAAAGGTCCACATTTTTTGTTTATGTTCCACTCAGAATAGGATATCGTGGTCCTTTGGCCATTATTGTTGCTCTCCGGTGTCGTTTTCACTGAAGTGGAATCCATTCTTTTGGTGCTTGTTTCAGTGCTCTAGTGCGTGTATGGTCACCGCGCATGTTTTTGTAACATACAGATGCGATAGTAATTTGATTGAGCGAACACTGAGTACTTAGGACATTGATGATGCCGCGTATAGTACTTTTCTAGCTTTAAACCGCCATATTTTGAGTGGCAGGGGTTCATTTGAGCGAATCATGTATATGATACTTGTATCGTTTTTCTTCTCTAGTTTTAGTCGATATATGGCGACTTTGACATTTTCTGTTCGCTGCGTGTTGATTGTTCCTCTAGCTTCTTCAATGAACCAGTTATTAGCAACCAACATACACCAAACAACAATCAAGAAAAATGCCTTAGCTTCCTCTTATTCTGTATAAATAAAACAAAATTTATCTTAAGATCAAGAGAACTTGCACGTAGGATATGTACAATACATATCCTACTTTACATTAGTCTTCTCATTCTCATAGTTGGGGGGTAACTAATGGTGCTTTTCCTCTATAAAAGCAAAACCTCCCCACTATTCCCTCAAAAGTCTCTCTAATCGATCCAAAGTGATAAACGGAAAAGTAAACGGAAAAAAAAAGAATCTATTCATATAGCATACAAGTATACCCCAACTATATACTAAACCTGTACAAATGGACGAAAGATATAAAGCTATCGAGCGGATCTGATGTTGTTTGAACATGAATCTGACTATTACTATGTGGTTTTATCTTACTAATCGGTAACACATTTTGGTGGGTTGTCGCGGGAAATCAGAAATTTTCTTTGTGGAAATCAAACTTCGTCGTGGTCTTTCGAGAGAAATCCGTTGCATGATGCCGTAATTCATTTGTCAATGCAGCCGCCCCGCAATAGAATACACCTGCAAATTGGAGAAAAATTAAATTTTAAGTTTATTATGAAATTAACTACATATTAATTATATTCAATATGGAGCTGCCAACATTTTATAGAAAGCCTTGCAGTAAATTTTCTAGTTCTACTAATCATGCAGATAACCTCTTAATTCAGCATGTTTTTTATACTGTAGTCATATTTTTTTTTAATAGATAGCATCTCTGTTATGGTGCTGATACCTGTATAATGATTGATTTTTTACTATTATTTTTGCAGTTTATCCATATTTTAGAGATCTATTCTAGTATATTTTTTGTTGATAGGTTAGTCAAGCAACCGTGACACTATAAATATCAAACAAGGGACCTATATAAGTATGGAAAGGACAATAATTGCATGATATTTCTCACATTAATTTCCCACATTTAGAAGAAAATTGTCAATTCATCATCAGGATGCAAATGAAAATAATTCAACACCTCCCAAATTAAAAAAAAAAGTTTGCTTTAAAACAGGAGGATACTAACAAAATGTCTATTGTATGTGGCCCATACTTAGCTCATTTTACGTAAGCAAAGGCTGGCTCATTGAGAAATGTTTTGTCATACAAGGGATCAGTGTTCAAATCTGGCCTACATAACAAATCTGACCTAACTTCTTGCGTGACATCTGCAGGGACTCGTAAAAATGACCTAACATCTTTATCTAAAAGATTTAAACAATTCATTATTGCCTAGCAAACATAATATTCATTTAAATATCTTTGAATTAATAACATATAATAAATAGGATAAGTAAATGTTAAATATATTTGAAACTTATTAAGGAAGATCTTGCAGACTTGAGCATCATTAATAAACCCATTTAGCAAGCGTTTACGCTTAGTACGCATGTCATGTTTGCCGTTTCAAGAAACTACTTTATCTACAAGCTTAAGCAGATATGTTATAGTCTATGACAATAGTATATTAGCGAAAAGTATACTGTATACGCACCGACACGTTGATCGCGGTGGTTGAGTGCAATCCTCTTGTACACATTCCTCCAATTTGGCCTCGCGAAATGCGACTTAACCCTAGTCCCGGAAACCACATCAACCCCATTCTTTGCATGATTAAGTGACTGCAACATGGCGATAAGCGCTGATCTTGCATCTCCTTCCTCATAAACGCTTGTGCAATAGTTATGCAATTCAATCGCTCCCTTTTTATCAGTCTCAGCCACTTCGTTCATCACACCCCTGAACCATTCAAAAGAGCCTTGCTCCCTAGTGACCCAATAGAAATAGGCCCGTCTTGTTTTGAACGAAGACCCGGTTCTATTCCCTCGCTTACCATTGTGGCTACTGACACCACTATCGGTAATGCCACTCTCGACGTCGGTAATGCCATCGGAGGAGTTTTCAGCATCGAGGAGCCTCATGTTGTTTATTATGTCTTTTAAAATGCTTATGAATGGCGTAGCTCCGATGCCCAGACCTACGAGGAGAACGACTTCGTAGTTCTTGTAGTCTTGGGCTGGGGCACCGTACGGCCCGTCGATTAGGACTTTAGGGAATCTGAAAAATTACAAATTAGTTTTAGATTAGATTTGTAACAAAAAATAATCGATGTTTTACTGATTACTAAGAAAATTGATGCATGGAAATTGAAAGGTAACTGTTACTCTGGTAGGGATCACGGATACAGTTACTGCTGTACATGTGCAGATTAGTCGATAAAGGTACTTTCAATCTAATAGCAATTCAAATTGTAATCTGTTATGGGATTTGAACTATAACAGCGGAGATGATATTTGCTTAAGATAATGGGTTTGAGCCTGTTGAGAATGTGGATTACATTTAGTCTCACATCGGAAAAATTGTGGGATGCATATGGGTATAAAATATAAGATGGGATAAAACTCTATAAGCCTTGATCTTTTTGGATAGAGTTCCACTATATTAAAAGCCCATGTGTGGACCCAAACCGAGTTTTACATGGTATCAGAGCTCGGGTGTTATTGTAAGGCTTAAGTTTTTTGGATACATGGGTTACAATGTTAGATTCATGGAATAAAGCAGAAGTTCGTAACCACCGTTCTCTAAATCCTGGAGCAACTAGAGACAGGGTAGACCTTAATCAGTGTTGTATCTATGCAAAAAGGAAGTCCCTTGTAAATCATCTATTGAGGGGCAAAAAAATCTTTAAAAGAAGGATAAATGATAGATTTACCACTGCCAGTTGCATTCGACCCTTCACCACAAAATTCCTAAGAGTCAAAGAAATTAATTGATGACAACCTACTACGTAACAAGTGAATGATATCTGACATACATGCATGTGCTGACCTTATCCTTTTACTTGCCTCAATTATTATAGGGAAGCAAACAAAATTTCCATGAAAGTGAACCTGACCATTGATTTTAAAAAAATAAAAAATTCAGCAAAGATGGCCCATCAACCCTTTGACAAATGAATCCATAACAGCAATAAACCCTAAATTTCCTGTCAAAGGCTAATATACGCGTGGTGGTTGGTAGAGAACTAAGATCATTAAATTCTTCCCCAATTTACGATGAAAATGAGAAAGCAAAGATGATTCGAAACACTTACATTGGACTAATGCTGGTTCCATCGCTGTCATGCTCTGCTCTCAAAAGTCCACTTCTTCCATTCATTGGCGGTTGACAAACCTAATACAATAACATAACATTAATCAATTATTTTTTGAACGTAACAACTTAAGCTTTTAAGTAAAAAGTAATATTAGTTAACAAACCTCTGAGAAAACCGTCCGAAGCTGACGAGTCCAATCTCCGAGAGTCCGAATATGGACACTGATGTAGTCGTCTTGGGGCGCCGACGTAATGGAGAATGGATGCCTATTTTTTCAAGGGTCATAGAAACACATAAGAAAATCGAGAATCGAGAAATAAATTAAGATTATCATCTTTTGATGGAAGTAATTGATTACCATTGGAAAGGAGAGACTGCGGCGCAATTGACAAATATGTACTGGCCGCTCCTGTACTTGAATCCTTGCGGTCTAGAAACATGAAGTGCCAACACATTGCCTGGATACACCGCGACCTTGAGGATCTTCACCGGTCTGATGCTCGATCGGAAAGCTCTGATTAGTCTTTCGGTCGTGTATAGGACCACTGGAACGGCTAAATACATCCATGTCTGTGTTGTAAATAGTTTAAATTAGCTTTATATATATCGTTAGTTAATTGAATGATATGAGTTCTTGTCATGGTATCAAAGCGCCGAATTTTGAATAGGTTTTGATTTCAAAACTCATCAATGATGGTACAAAATATTTATTTACCCCATTTATTGTCTTTCCAAGCGTGTGTAATATTTGCACTAAGTATTTTCATAAGGCTCAAAGGCACAGCATATGAATAAATAGGAATGGAATGTTTCCACTTACTGTTCTCTTGTACCATTTCTTCGACAAATAGAGGAAATAACCATGGATCACAAGGAGAATATACACCACAACGAACAGATGATGAGAGTACCAAAATGCATTGAACCCTGTCAACTTCTTCAAAGGCCCGGGGAGATTCAATCTCCCTCGGCGAAACCAAGGAGTAGCCAACGTAAACGCGATGGTCATTAGAACCACGATCACGATCCCCGTCCAGCCTTCGGTTCCCTTAACAAACCACCAGTAATTGTTGGGTCTGGTGTCTCCAAAATACGGTTTCATTGATACATAAGCTTGATCGCTACAATGGAGCAGCCGAGGAAAATCGCAGGTTAAGTGAGATATTGCATGTAGGCCGACTCCGATAGTGATGCCCACCGCAATCACCTGTTTTGAAAATTGAATTGAGTGGATTAGTCGCAGCACGGAAATACGCTAAACCACACTAAAGTACCTTGAAGTTTTTTCTTATTACACTAAGCTCCATTACAGTGCTACTTTTAAGGATAGCAAGAATCAGATATGTCACAAGAAAAAAACTGTATAAATCGGTAGATTTGCTGTTTATTTAGGTACTTAGAATTTAGAGATTTAAATTTCATAGACATTGACAAGAGTTTTAAATTGATTGTTGACTTTGATGTGAACCCTCTATTATAATTGCCAAAGTTATGATATAGAAGACCAAGTAATCTATGTACATCCTCTTAATTATCATAAACTCCAAGGAAAAATACAGAAGAAAGAGAAGGAAACAATAGACTTATAGTTGCAAGCTAGGTAAAGAACAAATCGATAACTAAAAAGAACATATCAGAACCCTTTTATAATGAAAACACATATATGAAACAAGCAATTCAATAGTCTATGGAGTGGGTCACAAATGGTGAAAGCAAATAGAGTATAAAGCCAATTTTCAATGCTCAAGGATCCAAGAGGCGCAATTTGCAGGTTATTATTGGCTTGTTTGCGACTTTTGAGGCAAATAGAACATGGGCCAGCCAAAACTGTGCCTTGAGCTAGACTTAAAATAATATCAGAATCCTGAAATCATTAAATGATGAGGGTTTGGTGGTATATGCATATAATTTAATTACAGGTAGGCAAGCATGGGGGAAGAATTATTATTGAAGACACACATGCAAATAAAAAAAAATGTTTTTCTAATTACTAAAGTTTATAATCAATTAATCATACCTTATGGAAATTTAGATTGTCATCAAATGGCACCACAACTCCAAGCTTGGTCTTGTTCCTTAACCAAGTAATGGTGTTTCGACAAACCGGCAGCAGAATGAGAGCCATATTGAACTTGAGAGTCTCTGCAGCTCCTTTGGCAGTGCAAACACAATACCCCATGATATGATACACTGCTCTGTTCCTGTATTGGATGAATTTCCATGTGAAGAGCCCAGCACAGATTGCAAGCCAAAGTGCTATCACCCATGCTCTCTTCCAATTGTCCTCTAGAAAATATTTTCCTTGCTGATACCATCTCCTCAAAGGGTTGGGCTCTTTGGTTGGTTTCAGCTTAGCACTTAGCATCTGGCTCAGGTTCCTGCTGTTGCTCGTGCCGCCGCGCACCGATTGGCTCGGCACTTGCAGCAGAAGCGTCTCCAGGTTGTATATCTGATGACATTAGAAACTTTAAGACAGTAGAAATAAAAACGCTCGATTTAGATGGTTGTTTTGTCTGACCCAAAATTGTTTCAATCAATTTTCTATATTTTACTTGTATTTTCAATGATTTTTGGTTTAAATAAATTACCTCGATGTAGCCCAAACCATTGGGGTCTAATTCTTCCATGATGAGCCTGGCATATTCTTCTGCCTGCTCCTGAATCTTTGACAGCCTGTTGGCTGATGCGCTCATTGAGATGATCTGCAATTTATATACATAAAGAAATGTTCAACCGACAAATATTTTAATTTGTATGCTTGAGAAATGAAGCAACATCGCAAATATTTACTTAATTGCACCTAATCTTATTATGTCTCACCTCTTGGACCTCTTCTTCGGTGATTCTCCCATCCGCGTTCTTGTCCACCCTGCATGATTTGTTATAATTTGTCAGAAACTTAGAAGTGAAATGTACAGTTATGTATAAATTACTCGATCTAAGGAAAAGAAATGTGGGCTGTATAATATTTAAATATTTACATGTCGAAAAAAGTCTGAAGCCTGGAATCAAAACTCTGATCTGAGATCTGATCCCAAAACTCTTTCAGCTCCTCCTTGGTAATCGAACTGGCAGTTATGTTCCTCTTCCTGGCCAATGCATCAAACAACTCTCCAGCAAACTCCTTCGATTCCTTCATCCCTGTACAAACCATCAGTTTTCAGATATGCAGATAAAATAGAAAAAACTAATCAAGGCGCAAGTTTCCAAACATAATACCTATGCACTGTCCAAACAATGTTTTGGGCAGCACCCCATCCTTGTTCAGGTCGTCGAAGCGCTTCTCCACTGCCGGCCATCCGTTGACACCGTCCGTCTTGCTAATAAACTTCAAGCCTTTCAGCGCATGCGCGGCGGCAGACTTGGACCTGTCCACCCTCCCAGGTCCAGACCTCTTCGATAACGAAGCCAACCTCTTCAGCTCCTGCGAGACCTGCCGGATTTTCGAGGAAGCGTTCCTTATCGCCACAGACCCAAACGACGATTTCTTCTCCAGAGTCCTCGCCAGCAAAGTCACTTCCGGATCCTCGCACTCACCTCCGGCCGCTGTTTTCACACTATGAACCGCAACCGAGTCCTCACGCACATCAAGCGTGATTTCCACGTAGGCTTCATCGTTATCCGCCGTATCGTTATTAATCTCGCCGGGTATGTTAAACCTGGCGGATTTCCTGCTGCCGCTGCTGCCACCGCCGTGGCGTTTACTCAGCGGGCCGCTGAAGGGGCCGCTGTAAGCGGTACGGCTGCTGTTGCTGGCTCGTTCCGAATCGGAGGTCTCGCCGTTGAAACGGAAACGCTCCATTTCAACGGAGATTTCTTCATTTCCTACAGTCTTCTGCATTAGATATGTAGATTTTTAATGGAAATTTTTTTTTTTGGGGGTGTATTGAGTGTGTTTTAATTTTTTGGAGGAGGAAGGGTAGAGAGACTTTTTGTTTGGTTTGGGATCTCTCTCTAAAGATGAGGCTTAAGCCTTTGAGGGAGTTGGGTGAACATATTTATAAATAAGGGGGAGTACGTAATATAATATTTGAGATACATGTGATGGTTTATTTTCTTTGGTTGGTGGAAGGAAATGGGGTAAGCTTCCTTGTGGTTGCGCGCTTCTGGAAGAAGAAATTGTTGCTGGCAGTCAAAACTGCTTATGATAACACGGCTGGTTCAAATTAAGGGGATTCATTTTGAGGAAAATAAAATTGTGGTTTAATTAAATGATTGGTGGAAGCTAATAGAAATGTGTCACATCATCTCTATATTATTGTTTGTCGTTATTATTTTTGTTATATTATCAGGCTAAATTTAACTCAAGTACCACCGATTTTTTCCCTATACTGTAGGTAAATACTTTATAGATTACGGATTACGACAAACATCACCAACTAGGTAGATTGCATATAAATACGTGTCTCTTCATATATTTCGGTTCATAACACCCAGCCTTTCTGATCAAGAGTCTTTTTATTTTTAATTTTTTTTTTATCTTACATCTATCTTTTCACCAAATTGAAAACGGCATGTGTAACTTGATTTAGATAAATTAAAAGTTTATGATATTTATTTGCAATCCATAAAGTACACAATATTTATTTGATAGCCGAAACGTTCTTCAGTTCCCTTTTATAAGGTTTGACCCTCTAAGGATTGCAACTTCCCTTATACGTAGTTATTGTCTCCGTATATAGTATGCTACCGAACTTATGATCCGGTTTGTTAATTGTTTTTGATAAATAAGGCTGGTCTCTTCTTCTTCTTTGTAAATTTAATTGTTAACTGCAGTGAAATTTCATAGTTTATGTCGAGTTTTTCTTCCACCCCAGTTGAGCCTCAGTGACTAATGCTTGCGGATTACAACTGATGTAAATGTGTGTAAATTGATGACACTCACATCGTCTTGTCTATTTGGATTATTTATATGTGGCTTTGGTTTGAAACTTGGGAGGTGCCGTTAGTTATTGACTGATTTGGTTTGGACTTTTTTGAGATTGACCAGGCCTCAGGAATTTTAGGTCCATCACAGCTTTTAATTAAACTCATTGTTCCTGTGGAGCGATTGGAAACATGCATGCATAATGTGTGAAATAGGAGAAATGAGAAATGTTCCTACCTAAATTTGGTTTGTTGGTGATTGCAGTATTTAATGTATGTATACGGCTGCATGTTGCTATATACAGCACTTTGTTGGTGTATTTGGGGTTGTTAATAGCACGAAACCTCCCGTTACTTTATCCACGCCCGTCGAATGTTGCTTTGATTTGGATACCATAAGTGCTTCAAGTGGAGTTCAAACTATCACACCTTTTGCTTGACGAACCAAAGGTTTTACTGTTACTCTATATCAATTTGTTTATATGGAAGCTATGAATGACATGAGACATGGTGGCACACGATCAAACACATCTCAATTTAAGCATTTTTAGGAGCATTTCTACTTAGGAGTCAAATCGGCAACCTCTCATTTAAGAGAGAAAAGTATTACTGCGGCTATACTCTTTTGGTTGTGTTAAAGTCTCAAACATAAGTTAAAACCTCGAAATTACGATGAGAGTTGAGGCAATATAATTTATATTCTAACATGCTTTTAATCGGGCATTCTTTTAATGGGGCGAAATGCGATCTTTTGTGGAAATTTTCTTTTCTTAAGTTAAACCATTTAAGATACACATCCCCTGGGATTTGAATAGGGGTTGTTCTGCTGCCATGTTAGAGTCTCTTCTATGACATTAAAATTCTGAAGTTCTGATGAGTTATAGAGAAATATATTTTATATTTTAACATGTTGCAGTAGGCCGGACATATTTTTTATGAGCCAAAATCTAGGCCTTTGAGATGTGGTAGTTCTTCCTTTAAAATTTATCTGCCTTAAATATGATTTTGTCATTAAAATATCTTTCATCACATTGAAACTCCGTATTTATGGTGAGAATTGAGGGATTATAATTTGGGCTATATTCGGCTGCAGGCGATCCCATGTGAGGTTAATTGTGAGGGGATTACGCCGGTAGCTGTGAGGGGAAACCACAGCGAACTTGCTGGAGTCTCCTCCTGCTACATTAAATGCTTATAATTTATACTTTGACATGCCAGATTGCATCTGTTAATGGCCCAGTGAAAACTCTAGATGGTTAGAAAAATCACAACTTCTGAAAATATTAGTAAAATCAAAAGTCCAAGGTGAAAAATTAGATATGAAGCTAATGCTAGTTTATATATTTATGTACAATTTGTGTTTTTGATGCGATATATATTTATATACATGCTAAAGTCACCGCAAACATTGTATTAGGCCCTCCCTTGCTTTCTTTACTCTAATTAAGTCTCTCATATTTCTCAATTATGTGCTCATGGACTTTGAAAATCAGTTTAAAACCCTCAATTGTTTTGGAATTTAATTTAATTAGCAACCTCATTTGTAACTAGGGGTGTTTTTCCTTGGTAAAAAAGCTAAGCTTCACAAAAGCACCTTAATATTTCAGCATTTTACAAAGGAAAAAGGATTTCTACATTACTCTTTTCTGCACGACAGCCACAGATTCAGCGTGTCCTGCACCAAGGAAAAATTATCCTTATGTTGGTTGTATACGCTTTTCCTTGATAAAAAAATTGTATCATACGGGACGCGTTGTCTGATGGAGGTTGTGATCTCCTTCAGATGTTGTCCTCCGTTGATCATGTGATGGCGGTTTCTGACGGTTGAGATTTGATTTGGGAGTTGTTGAGCGTGTGGATATCATTGGGTTGGTGTTGACGCCGAGCTCTCTGCAAAGGAAGTCTCAGGATGGGTGATCACCGTAGGACCCTCCGACGATCAAATTACTGTCGAGGAATAGAAGCAGAGTAACGGCGTATTGGAAATGAGTTCCCATTACCTGAGTTGTCTGAGAGAGGGATTTATATAGTGGTCGCGTGGAGCGAGCAGGCGTGAGATCATCGCCGTTGGTTACGCCCCTGCGTTATCTTCGCATTAATGACGAGATACGCCCATTAATAGAGGGAAGCGCTAGCGTGGAACGCGAAACGTGGGGAGGCGGATATCTCGTCCTGGCGGGATACGCGGAGCCATTGCAGGGGCGTTTGGGTTCCGTACTCTCGGTTGATCGGGGAAGCCGAGGAAACTCGACCTGACAGATAGCTCGGAGACGAGCATGGAGGCCGAGAAAGCTCGGCCCGACTGATGGTTCGGAGATGAGCTGTTGGCTATTTGCTCGGTGAAGGCGGAAAGTACTCAGGGAGATCTATGAGAGGTCGGATGCGTCCTCGGAGACGAGGTCCCGAGGAATGCCCCTAATGCATCTCATTTATATCATCTCCGTAGCCTTCGAAACACGTCATCCGTCACGTGTCGTAATCTGAGGAAATACCATTTGTGAGCATGTCACGATTCGAAATTTAGCACGTGACGGCCCTTAAACTACGTAACGTCTCCAGGCATAACGTAATTCAAATAAGCTAAAAACCCAGTAATCTAAACTATCAAAAATAGTAAGTGATAATAACATTGTTAAAACTCTTGAAATCTCAATCAAAATTCTTTAAAATCCAAATTTACTTCCTTTAAAAATTTGGCAGCACCTCATTTGTAAAATAAGCCTCCAAAAAGGGTATAACATAAATATAAGTAAAAGCAACCCCAAAAGGGAGCAAATCCACGCCCAAAGGCGGAAAACAACCACCACAATAGATATACGACGCCGTAGCGAAGAAAAAGACGATATAAAGTGAACAACATGAAAATCTCCAAGTCAGAAATAATATACAATATCGTCCTCACAACTCGTCTCTAAATCAATACATGAAAATGGTAGATGGAGAGTACATGAATACAACGAATATACAATGAGCAATATCGGATAACCGCAAAACCCGCCTAGCAAAACTGCACACAGTCAGCCATAGCGGTATCCGCTGCGAAAGATAATACGACAGATGAAAGTCCCGTCTCTGACTGCCCTGAGGGACTACCTGCAAAACATTGTGGCACAACGGGGATGAGTTGCCAACTCGTGAATAGTAAATAACATATGCAGATAATCGCAAGTATGCACGTACTGCGCTAATCTATCACATGCATGCTGATAGCAATAAACAACAATATATATATATATATATATATATATATATATATATATGCAACAGTCATGAAAGGTACTCTATCAGGTACTACTAATATATGAAGCAATGCATATCAAATAAACGCGGAGTACGGAATAAAACATGTCATCCTTACATCGGACACATCGGCCCCTCACATCGAGCACATAGGCCCCTCTTATCGACCATTGAATCGGCCCGACCATTGAATCGGCCCACATATCGACCATAATATCGGCCCGGCCATTGAATCGGCCCACATATATAATGAATAAGTATATTTGCATAGATTATTATGATGATATATTATGTAGGTGTACATATATAACAGCGTTCCATACCACTGATATGTATATGCAGGATTAAAACATCCAGAAAATATCATATGAAAACCATATCACAATGCGAAATCCATGAAATATAATATATGCAACATGAAACAATAATATGAGCATATAAAGGAAAAACCGCTATTTAACTGCAACAAGTCATTAAATATATCATGCGGTTTCTAATTTTTCCAAAGTCCAACGCAATATCATATAAGGTGAACATGTAGCTATAGCCAGGTATGCGTAACCATATCGGTATAGCAAGATATGTGTATCTACATATCAATAATGATGTAATACCCTCCAGGTATATATGTAGTTATATCGAGGTATACGGGTGTACATGTAAATATGTATGCAAGATGTACATGTAGTTATGTCTCATATGTATATATACTTATCTCTAATGGTACAATACCATATATGTATATGGGTAGCTAGCATGTAGTCATGGTAAGGCATATGTGTAAGTATATAGGTATACAGGTATGCTATATGTCATATGCATAATGGAATATGAATCGATGTTTCAATGTTCCTAACCAAACAATATCATATATGTATGTGTGTTGTGCGTGTCATGGCAATTATTGACGGTGTGGGTGGCATACAATCAGTGCTCGTGCAACATTAGCCGTCAATAATAGTGCAGTGTCCAATGGGTACAAGTCCAAGCACGCAAGTAATAATATGCAATGAAGTTTATGCGTAAACTCTATATTGCATTATAAACATGCGACTAATATCATATCATATCTAGCTCAGACGCATAACACTATGCGGGCGATTCCCCTGTAGATGTTAAATCTACTCACAAATGATTCTGGGGCTAAGTAAAGCCAACCACTCGCTTTCCCTTTTTCGCAGCGTCCGAAGTCCTCACCTGCGACCCTAAAATCATAAAACAATATAACAAGTGTATATTAGCAACCGACCAATAACACGTACAAACTACGTTTGACTGATGCACCAACTCCAAACATACTCTCAAGTGTTCGTCTAGTGGCTAACGTGCGTAGCGACACTACGAAACCAACCCAAGAGCAACAGATACACAAAAACACGAACCGTATTGGATAACGTAACGCGCGTAATCGAAACACTAGAAACTAGTAAAGTGATCCCAGATTTTGCTACACAAATAATTTATAAAAGTTGCATATACCAAAAGACCACACACAACCCCAGAGACCCCCAGACCAAAATACAACCCCCATCCCCCATTCTGGCCGCAAATTGCGGCCAGAACCAATAAATCTGCGGCCATCTTGAAAAGGATTGGGCTCCGGATTTTATGGCGGGTTCTAGGTCACTACACAAGGTCACCGTGATGGGAACTTTTCCAACAAATATCTGCTTTGATAGCAGATCATCTGAGACCCAAAACTACACTAAAAAATATGATATTTGCACGAAACGAAACATTACGCGTTCTAAACTGAAACGAACAAGCTATGCAACATTAAAAAGACTTATTTAACAAATAGAGATCATTACCAACTCCCACAAGCTCAAAGATTTCAGCTTTCCAAGCTCCAAGGCATCTTAGAGGCAAAACAAGTCATTAGAAGTGATTTGGGTAAGATTTTGTGAGGGTTTAGTGAAGATTTGTGAATGAAGGGTTATGTGTTCAGTTGAGAATGAGGAATATGAAGAAAAAGATGAGAAAGAAATAAGTGAGAGAGAATGAGAGTGAGTGAGTGAGTTAGAGAGAAAGAGGTGAGAATAAGGATGAGTGCACCAAGCATTAACTCTTCATTAATGCAAGCATGGCTCTCATGACTCACCATTGCCATCTCCTCCCAATCCAAAACCCAAAAGGAAAATATCTCTCACAAAAAATCAAAGGTTTAAGGTTTAAAGCAAAGCAAGGATTAGGATTTGGATTAAGTTGTCATAGTCACTTAAGCAAAATTACATAAACACACCCTCATATAAACATGCACATGTGTGTGCAAACCATAACAAATAATAATAAATTATTAATTAAATATTATAAAATGTGAGGAAAACAAATTGGTAAACTTTTTACAGAAAACCTGCATTATCGCTTAATTAACACCAATCGAAATTCTAAGGTGTTACAGAGCATCATCATTAGCCCCCCACTCTCGGTCCGACCTATTCATGGGTCGGGTCGAGAGTGGCCTGTTTGGTTTTTTCTCTGCTTAGTTTGGTGCCGAGAATCATAATGTGGATCGCGCAGGAACGACATGGCGTTAGGCGGTTGCGTCGTTTGGATCTTTGGGCCCACGTGTCATCTTGTCGTGCGCCTGAATTTTCGCGCGTATCTCCGATGGCGTCAATGGATTAGTGAAATGTTTGCGCTTTAAAGAGGGGGCATTTCAGTCGATTCGTCAGTTGGGGTACGGGCCACGTGTCGGAAGGTCGGTATCCTCTTTTTCTTCGGAGTTGAGGTGACGATCGCGCATCGAGCCGAACGATAGCTAAGTGTAGGAAGGTCGGTATCTTCCTTTCTACCCAGTTGCCTCGTGGTGAGGGCTTTGGATCCACAGTGTTGTTGGGTAGGAAGCTACCCATTGTGGATGGACGGAGCAGGAAGCTGCTCGGCAGCCTCGTGATGAGAGCTTTTGATTCACAGCGTTGTTGGGCAGGAAGCTACCCGCTGCGGATGGACCGAGCAGGAAGCTGCTCGGCGGCCTCGTGATGAGGGCTTTTGATCCACAGCGTGGTTGGGCAGGAAGCTACCCGCTGCGGATGGATCGAGCAGAAAGATGCTCGGCGGCCTCGTGATGAGGGCTTCTGATCCACAATGCGGTTGGGGAGGAAGCTACCCGCTGCGGATCCACAGCGTTGTTGTGCAGGAAGCTACCCGTTACGATAGACCGAGCAGGAAATTGCTCGGTGGGCTCATGATGAGGGCTTTTGATCCACAGTGTTGTTGGGCAGGAAGCCACCCGCTGCGGATGGACCGAGCAGGAAGTTACTCAGCGGCCTCATGAGGAGGGCTTTTGATCCATAGCGTTGTTGGGCAGGAAGCTACCCGCTGCGGATGGACCGAGCAGGAAGCTGCTCGGCGGCCTCTTGATGAGGGATTTTGATCTATAGCGTTGTTGGGCAGGAAGCTACTCGCTGCGGATGGACTGCTCGGCGGCCTCGTGAGGAGGGCTTTTGATCTACAACATTGTTGGGCAAGAAGCTACCCGCTGCGGATGGACCGAGAAGGAAGCTGTTCGGTGGCCTCGTGATGAGGGCTTTTGATCCACAGCATTGTTGGGCAGGAAACTACCCGTTGCGGATGGACCGAGCAGGAAGCTGTTCGGTGGCCTCGTGATGAGGGCTTTTGATCTACAGTGTTGTTGGACAGGAAGCTACCCGCTGCGGATGGACCGAGCAGGAAGCTGCTCGGCGGTCTCGTGAGGAGGGCTTTTGATCCACAGCGTTGTTGGACAGGAAGCTACCCGCTGTGGATGGACCGAGCAGGAAGCTGCTCGGCGGCCTCGTGAGGAGGGATTTTGATCCATAGTGTTGTTGGACAGGAAGCTACCCGCTGCGGATGGACCGAGCATGAAGCTGCTCGGCGGCCTCGTGATGAGGGATTTTGATCCACAACGTTGTTGGGCAGGAAGCTACCTGCTGCGGATGGACCGAGCAGGAAGCTGCTCGGCGGCCTCGTGAGGAGGGCTTTTGATCCACGGCGTTGTCGGGCCGAAAGATACCCGCTGTGGATGGACCGAGCAGGAAGCTGCTCGGCGGCCTTGTGAGGAGGGATTTTGATCCATAGTGTTGTTGGACAGGAAGCTACCCGCTGCGGATGGACCGAGCATGAAGCTGCTCGGCGGCCTCGTGATGAGGGATTTTGATCCACAACGTTGTTGGGCAGGAAGCTGCTCGGCGGCCTCGTGAGGAGGGCTTTTGATCCACGGCGTTGTTGGGCCGAAAGATACCCGCTGTGGATGGACCGAGCAGGAAGCTGCTCGGCGGCCTCATGATGAGGGCTTTATTATCTCTCTAGTATCTCCTTGGGGAGTAAGGCTTTGGACTATCGATTTTCTTTTTCTCCTCCCTGTCCCTTTTCTTTCTGTCCGCCCGGTCGGTTCGAGGCAGGTTTGAGATTACCTCGGACTCGAGTTGGATTTCTCGCTCGGTCCAGGCTTTTACTTCGGCCATGGTCTTAGGTTATGCTAATGCAAAAGAGCGGAACCACTCTTTGTGCCTAAGACCCGACTACAATGCAGTTATAACTGTTTCATCGCGGTGCTCGGAGACCTCCAGGAGGGCATTGTAGAAGCGGGTGACATATCCTTTGAAGGATTCTTTGTCTCCGCTCTTAACATTTAACAGGTAGTCGACCGTTCTTTTCTGTCGTCGATTCCCGACGAAGTGACCGAGGAATTGGATGGCCAACTCGTCGAAAGTCGAGATGGAGCGTGGCGTGAGTCCTCGGAACCCGTCCCGGCCAGTCCGGATGAGGGTGGTAGGGAAAGCTTGGCATTGATCCGCGCCCAAGTTATCTTGGAAGCTCATGCCTGCCGTAAAAGCGTCCAAGTGGTCCTTCGTGTCGGACTTCCCATCGAAGAGAGCCACTTTTGGCGGTTTGTTCCTGGACGAGACGTGCTCGGCCAGCAACTCTTCTATAAAGGGCTTTGTTAGTGAGTCGGCGGAGTACCCGGCCCCTTCGCCGGACGCATGGCCATCTAGTCGTATGCCTTCGATTTTCTTTTCGAGGGTTTTAAGTCGGTGGTGGTACCCCGAGGATTCTGCACAGTCGGAGTGGTGGCTACCCCCGCTCCGGGTCTGCGTGATGGTATAGCTCCGATTCCACTCTATTGAATCTCTCAAATCCTCGGGTGAGACCTTTCTCGAGTAGTTTCGACGATCGTTGTTTGCGCGATCCCGGCGAGAGTGGGGGCGTCGGTCATGTCTGAAAGCTGGCGAGCCGACCGACACCTCTTCATGGGGAAAGAGCGTGCGGCGGGCATCGGAGTGACAGCCCAGTCTTCCCTGGGATCGAGGCATGGAGCTGTCCGGCGTCCAGCGGGTCATGGAATCAATCGCCGCGTGCGGGTTATGGTGGCCGGAGTCGGCACGCCAGCACTCGGTGACGCTGAGATGAGTATGAGTGAGATCGAGGGCTTGAGCGTGCCCATCCATCCTTTTGCGGACGTCGTTATCCCGGAGAGGGGGAATAGCGGTCTGGTGGGTAGGGCCCACCGCTTGAACACGGACGATGGCATCCACCAGCGATGTGAGCCTGTCTACCCGAGTGGATAAGGTGTTGATGACGTTAGAAGGGGGAGACGAGCCGCTCCCGCCTCCGTTGTGGCGGCTCGTATTTGGATAATTGCGGTTGTCGCTCGCCATCGGGTCGAGGGCAGAAGATCCAGTTTAGGGGTGGAAAAGTTTCTGATCGTTTCCTTCAAACGACGCCAACTGATGGAGGCTGTGATCTCCTTCAGATGTTTCCTCCGTCGATCCTGTGATGGCGGTTTTTGACGGTTGAGATTTGATTTGGGAGTTGTTGAGCATGTGGATCTCAATGGGTTGGCGTTGACGCCGAGCTATCTGCAAAGAAAGTCTCGGGATGGGTGACCACCGTAGGACCCTCCGACGATCAAGTTAGTGCCGAGGAATAGGTGCAGAGTAACGGCGCATTGGAAATGTGTTCCTATTACGTGAGTCGTCTGAGAGAGGGGTTTATATAGTGGTTGCGTGGAGCGAGCAGGCACGAGATCATCACCGTCAGTTACGTCCCTGTGTTATCCTCGCATTAATGACAGGATACGCCCATTAATGGGGAGACGTGCTAGCGTGGGACGCGGAACGTAGGGAGGCGGATATCTCGTCCTGGCGAGATACGCGGAGCCGTTGCGGGGGCGCTTGGGGTCCGTGCTCTCGGTTGATTGGGAAAGCCGAGAAAGCTCGGCCTGACAGATGGCTCGGAGATGAGCAGGGAGGCCGAGGAAGCTTGGCTTGACAGATGGCTCGAAGATGAGCAGGGAGGCCGAGGAAGCTCGGCCTGTCAAATGGCTCGGAGACGAGCTGTTGGCTGTTTGCTCGGTGAAGCTGAAAAGTACTTAGGAAGGTCTATGAGAGGTCGAATGCGTCCTCGGAGACGAGGTCCCGAGAAATGCCCCTAATGCATCTCATTTATTTCATCTCTGTAGCCTTCGGGACACGTCATCCGCCACGTGTCGTAATCCGATGAAATACCACTTGTGAGTATCATCATTGTCCGTTTCCGTTGCGTATAAAACTTCTTTCTACCACAAACAACTACTTTTTTTGGATTCTCTTGTTGCATATGTATGAATCCAAATTTTTTAATTACTTAGTGCATTATCTGAAGATAAAATCATACATGCATGATGTTTTTTTTTTGAAATTTAATTATATTTAATAATTGTTTTAATTATATAGAACTTTACTATCTCGATTTATTTGGAAGATTGTTTCCAGAAATAAATAAATTATCTACACACTCGATAGCTATGGTTTGGATTTAGGTTTCCAAGAGGATAATTGGAAGCACAAGTAAGTTTCGTGGGAATTTACTTCTATTTTTTTTTAAAAGATGGTTACTGCAGGCTTAATCCTGTGTCGTATAATTATTGTTGATATGCAACAATTATTTCTCAAATTGGCAAAACTTATACAGTGTGTGTGCAGGAGTCCATGGTAGGGATTAGGATCCGCTGCTTGTTATTTTTAGCAAGACTCTTGTTCTGGGCATTCCAAGCCGTTGGATCCCTTTCAGACCTCACACCAACCATGAGCCTCTGTTATACGCTCATTTCCGGCCGGCTGATTCGTAAACACCGGCAGAGGATCCGGATCCCCATGGTAGTATTCCTTAAAGGGCAAGCACCATAAAACTATCACTAATGCAATAAATAATAATAATAAAAATGAAAAATAAAACATCGAATTTTTAAATATAGCATTTAAATGATATCCCTAACATCTTTGGTCTTGAACCCGATGGTTAGGTTTTCATAGAACTTGAATTCATCTTACTAAAAAACGGTCATAAAGGTTGTTTTATGCTCAGATCAATAGTTATAGTTTCGAAAATTTACTTAAATTGGACCAATTTTTGTTAATTGTTCGGTTTATTTTAGTCAAAACATTTGAGAAATAACTGCCATAATTATTTCTAAAATTTACTTAGTTTGATTAATAATTAATTAGGACCATATGCACCATAGCCATCACTTTTTTCACCCACTAACGCCTCATGTGTTTCTTCATTCAACAATATCAATGTATCTTTTGAAATTAAATCGTCATTGATTTATAATTTTATACGATACCTAAGGATTCTATAAGAAAAAAGCTTATTTTTGAAGTGTACCAAAAATAATTTCACGACTAACTTTTACATTTGTCTCCTACTAAAGATATTTATGTTCATACTGTTTCATGCCTTTGAGAGAGAGAGAGAGAGAGAGAGAGAGAGAGAGATTGATTTTCCCCCTTGCATTTTCCCCACAATTCAAGTTTACGTGGTACAGGAAATTGTCTAATAGCCAACTAAATAATTAGAGAATTTTCGTAAAATAAGAAATTTTACTGATCATTGACAGAGGTTCAAACTAAAACTGGTGTTTTATTGCCAAGACATAAATGGCCCAACAACAAAATAGAGGGACTTGTCAAATTTTCTTATGACCATGACCATTGTTTGTTCATACGCTGCATATGCCTTCACATTGTAGATGTGATTTGAGATATTTGGACCTATTCCTGGCATCACTAATTTGCACGTGTTAAAAGTTAGGCCAAATTGCATGATCACCTCCCCCTTTTGCACTAACCCCATGCGGTTTTACTTCCTGACTCTATCGTTTTCTATTATGTTTTATGTTTCTTTTCAGGCTTATTTCACAGAAACCATTATGTGATTTATTCGAGTTTTTCAAAACCAGCATATAGTTTAAACTTATCATGAAACATCTGAACTTTTAGTTCGCCGTACAAAAAACCCATGTAGTAAGATTTGCCAAGATTTTTGGTGATTAACAGGTCATGTGACCCCACATTTGACCGATTATTATAGTTTTATCCTAAATTATACATCATAAATTTAATATATCAGTTTTTTTCCAACTTAATTTTGATTTAATTTCAAATTGAGGTTTCATCTGTAACGACTCTGAAATCCCTATACAATTGTATCATATTCAATGCATATATGATGTATTTGTGCTCTGACCATGAGTTATAACTTATTATTGTTAAAGAAAAATAAGACACTCCTTATAGTTCATTGGTTAAGACTTTCCATTATTGTTCTTTAGCCTGCGTGTTCAAATCCCATCGGCTCAAATTATTTTTATTTTAACTTTATGGAAGCCCAAGACTTTGCACGGAGAAACGAGGAGTTGCAACAGATTTAAAGTGGATAAATAAAATAATTAAAACCAAATTAAAAGCTGGCTCGAACCTGAAGCAATTGCTTCCATCTTGGCCGCCCAAAATCACCAAAGAGCCACTACCGGCGGCCTGGATGTGTCTAAATGAGCTCGTGTTTTCCCTGTGCGATCCTTAGACTCCACACTAATCTTTTTTACACTTTGAATTTCCTGAATTTAACCAGAGAGCTGCCGGCCTCTTCATCTATCCCATTAACACCATTTTAAATTCATTAAATTCATTTTTTTAACTCACATACTCCCATATTTCTCCCCTGTAAATACTAGGCTATCCTAACTTTCTCTCCCTCTCAAATTACCCTAAAAATTACTCTCAAATTGGTTCCTCAAGTTCTCTAGAAGCCAAGTCCCCTTTAGAAGTCAAGTAACCAACTCAAGCTCGCTTTGCTTTTGTATCGTCAATCTCGGTCCTTCAAAACGAGCCTTCTTCGTCTCCTACATCTAGATCAAGCACAATGCGTAAATCCCAACCCTTTTGATTTCTCTCTTTTTTGTTTCTCCTCTCATCATCATCACAACGATTTAGTAAGCAAAGTTTAGCTTGAAAATATTCGTTGCAAATCTTGATATATTCATTATAATTTTCATACTAATGTTAAAAGTAAATATCAATTTCTAATCTACCATGCTTGCAAGCATGTCTCAACAAAATTTTATATGTATTTAAAATGATATTTGCCATGTTAAAATAATTTTAGAATGCAAGTAACAGATAAATACCAGTTCATTATTTTGTTCAATACCATTTATTGTGACTTGTTAACATAGTTAGCGCACGGGATAACGATCTAGCCCTCACGTACGCATGGAAAAACATGGCACAATACTATAATTATATGTTTTTTTCTCTAAAGAAACCTATTACATTAAATACCCTTAATTTATAAAATACGGTTTTTAAATCGTTATTTTTAAATCCTTTGCAAATACGCCTCTATAACTCTCGTTAGAGGACCTGTTTATGGTTGGTATGGATTATTGCACATTCTGAGGATAGTAAAATGAGATGTAGAACTCATCACGGAGAATTCGGTTTCAAAAAGAATAAAATACAGTTTAAAGAAACAACGATATTTTAAAACAAGTTAATTAGATTTTTAAAATAAAAAGATTAAAGTTTTTAAGAAAATGCCTTCAAATTTCCAAAAGATAGATTTTTCATAAAAATACCATAAATTTTTAAAAACTAGGTTTTATCACTAAAATAACTCTAAATCAAAATTACATTTTTATAAAAACTCTTGACATTCTAATTAACATGTTTTTATCAAAAACACTCTTGATGTTTATTTTTAAATTAAAATATTTTACATAAACCCCCTCGAGAAATGCAAACATGTAAAAATATACAATAAACAAATTAATAAAGTTTTAAGGATTTTAGATTAATAATGGTTTTAAGCGGTATCAATTCTTTAGGGCTCAGAAGCCGGAGAAAATGGGTGCTTGCTTATCTAGCCTCGATAACATTAAAGGAATTATCAATGACAACTGTCTTTGAAAAATACATAAATACTGCCATCCATGTGTAGCGGTTGCCTGATTGTTCCCAAACTTAAGAATTTCAAAAGTTAAATCTTTTTAATAAGATATGTCTAAACCTTGAACTCGAATTCGGAATTGACTTGAATTCCAATCGAACTTAAATTCGAACTCGAATCCAAACTCGAACCCAACTTGAAGTTGAACATTTGAACTTGATTTGACCCAAATCATGAATATGACTTGACATGAACTTGATACGAATACCTGAACACAATCTGAATCTGAACTTGTACTCCTTATATTCATGGGATCGGTCAAGACCTGCAAATTTGAACTATATAATAAAATTCGCGGAGATAAAGGGTATGTTTGTAAGGAATATAAAATGTGGAAGGAGAGTTAATTAAAAGACACCTCTTGAATATTCTTGTGCCGTTGTTCTGTGATTAGTGCAATTTATTGCACATTTCTATATCACATTTATCGTTTATATTTCATATTTTATATTATTTTGGGTGTTCTTGTGAATAAATGATAACATGACTTAAATGCAAAAAGAAGGAAAAGTGTGCTAAAGTGAAAATCACGTGCGTGGAATGTACTTCAGGGAGATAATCACAAAATAACAGAAGATCACGTGTGTGCGATGGGAATCAATTCAGAGCCAAATAAAAAATCGAGAATCAATTAGCAGTTTTGGAACAAACTCTGGAAATCTAGAGATTAAAAAAATATTATGGAAGAATCCAAAATATCCCAGGTGTCAAAATTTCGGCCGAAATTCCCCTAATAGAAGATTCGGCCGGTTTTTCAAAGCATATCATGTCCAGATTTGTAGCAACGATTCTTTTTTTTAGTTATTCTGTAAAGCTTGTTTCAAGTCTCACAAAAGACTATATAAACTCTTGTATAGTCTAGAGTTTAAATCATCTCTCTCTTGGCAATAAATTTTAGGGTTTTCTTTTGAAAGATTAACTACTTATAAGTTCTCTATTTTTCTAAATAAAGATGTTTAGTTTCTTTTTAACCATGCTTGACTAAATTTTGTATCTAGAGTTTTGATTTGTGTTCTATTGTGGTAGGTATTTCAAATGTTCTTTTATTCTTTCTTTAATATGAATATCTATTTTTATCTATATTACTTTCTCTTTGTTCTTAATCTAAAAAATCTAATTTTTACAATGAAAAGTTGACGCCTATAAGTAAGATTTAGGAATAGATAAGAAATTTAAGAACTAATTAAGTTCATGATAGTTGACGCCTAGAAATCTAATTAAGGACGGTAGAGATATTCAAACTAGTTATTAATTTGATCTATGTTTACCGTTGAAAACAGAGACGGACTGTGATTGAACGTCTTGCCTAAATTTGGGGGCTGATGCTATTTGGAACATATCCGTCCATCTCTCCGAAAATGCCAAGTTGATTTATGACACCGTATATCGGAGGTTTGGACAGATGAGACTGATGCAGCACGGCTTTATCATATTCCCTTCATTTGTGAGGGGGTTTTTAACTGCGGGGACGCTCTTCCCTGCAGGTGCAAACCCCTGCAGTTAATTATCGCGTTGCGATAAGAATTTTCACCCACTCCAGTAGGTCACTGTTAGGTTAGTATAGCACCCTATGAAGTGTTTTGAAGTATCACATGACCCAAAGTTATAATTTTTAAGGTGCTAAACAAACATGCAAAGGGATCGATCCTAGAAAATTAGGGTTATGAAACTTTAAGCTAGTAAAGTTAAGGGTTTCGAGACTACAACCTTTGTAGCTCCCTTTCGCTGGACTCCTTGGTCTTTAAGGTGTTGAACGAAGGTCCTTTTGATGTCCCTTTGTGTCCACGACGATCCACCACGGAGATATCCGTCCAAGCTCGCAACTTCGACAAACCGAAGAGAACACTCTAATCAAAGCGGCTAAGCTTGTGTAGAATGATGTTGTGGTTAGGTTTCTCACTTCAAAAACCTATCTTTAAGTGGTATTTGCTCACTAGGAAGATCAAGAGAGCAAAGGAGCTAGAGGTAGAAGATGGTAGCAATTTTTAACAAGAGATAAAAAGATAACTCTTATGAAGAAAATGAAATATATCAATATATATTTTATTCCTTCATGCTATGAACCATGGTTAAAGTGATGGAGACATTATTTAACTTTAGTTTAGAATGATAAAGAGAAGGATAACCTTAGGTTAGTGGTAGTTGAGCATGGTTAGGTCAAAGGAAGAATGTAGAAGTAAGAATGATTATCCTTTTCTTTTTCATTTTACTTTAAAACCAAAATTAAATAATTATCCATTGTTTAATCCATGGTGTGAGTCTTATATTGCCACCATTTCCATATGCTAACAACCATGATGGATGAGTGTATGTATGTGTGCATGTATGCACATCCACATGTGCATGAAACTAGCATGAAAGAAAGAAAGAAAAGCACACATGCATGCACACATCCATCATCCAAGAAAAGGTTTTAAGTGAGAAAACTAATGGTTAAATGATAAATCAACACTTGATTTATCAATCCGGTCATATCTCATATGACCCCACCAAAAGTAGTTCAACCGATCAATGTTCGGTATCATATACGCACATTTCAATCGGGTGCATGCGCATATCGCATACGCGCACCACAACGTTTCGCCTGGACTGGGTAACTCCTTTGTGGGACTTGATTGAAATATTTTCTGACGTGTATATGTAAAAAAGTAACGACAATCAAAAAATTATATTGACCGCAATCAAACCACGGTGTCAGATGTAGTTAATGAATGAGTGCGGATCGTCCACAGGGATTGTGCAATTCAATTGTATTTTGATACGTTTGAAATGAAATGTTAAACAACAATAAACGAAAACATGATTCAAGATGTGATTTGTATTCGAGTGTCACTATCCTTTACTCAAGAATCAAGAAACTATAAACAATCAAGAATCGGTTGTTTTGATAATATTTCCAATCAACAATCAAGAATATAAGAGAGGCTCGTAGGAGTCGATCGGATCTTTAGACGTGATGTAATCTAAAGGGTTTCGTGTTCTTGTCCTTCGAAGAATTGATACTAGATCAATGGTGATCGACGAGAGTTAGGGTTTTCTTGATGAAATTAGGGTTTCATCTCTTAACCCTTATTCTTTCGAGGATACCATTTATATTCTAGCCTCTAGCAATTCCAAGAAACGATCGGAACTCCCCAATCTCGAGCGATGTCGATCAAGAAAGCATCGCAACGAATTGGGTCGTCGATTCTTGAACTTGCTAGGGTTTACAAACTCGTGGGATTCAAGAATCGATTACAAATTTGTTACATAATCATACTAAAGATCGTTTCGACTCCCCGACGAGTGGAGTTTTATTCACACATCACCACAAAGACAATATTCAAGAATAGGAATGATAACATGATGCGGAATTTAAAGAAAACAAGATAAAAGAATATCACCTTTTATTTAATCAACAATTTCAATACATTCTTTCAAGAATCTACAAGAAGAAGAAATCGATCGTTGACTCGGCTTCGCTCGTCTCCGTGGATCGTGGATCTACTTTGATCTCTTGCCCGATTGAAGATCGGCTCGGCTCATAAAAGGGTTGAAGGCATCTTGCTTGGCTTGCACTCAAGATCTTGAATTATGGTTGGATTTAGGGTTAGGGTTTCCTACAAGCTCTCTCACTAAACTTGAGGAAGAGGGGATGAAGAAAGAGATTGATTTTCTAAACTTCAATCAAGGTTGAATAATTCTCAAATGATGAGCCTAGGGTCATATTTATAGACTCCCAAACCCTAGGTTAGATTTGAATTAGAACTTTCCCTCCCAAAGTTTGTTGAAGGGTTTCTAGAAGGAGTTTGTTAGGAGTTAGCTTAGGGTTTAAGCTAGGGTTTAGGGAAAGTTCTAGAAAGATTAGGCTAGTTTGGGTGTTTGCTGATCTGGAGGAAGTATCTGGGATATTCTGGAAGTTTGTGAGCATTATTGAGCTGTAGCCACTGAAACAGGAGTTTTGGTGAAATTTGAGAGTCTGAACCCTTGGACCCGCCGCGCAACCGCCGCGTTTACCCTACATCTGCCGCTCTTCCGCCGCGCATTGATGGGATTGGGCCTTGGGCTTTCTTCTGTGATCTTGGACTGCTGTTTTTAGATTCCTTTGATGTTTAGATTTGTACTTCCTCTTCTGTGTTGATACCAGATTTGAATTAAGTGAATTTACGAGCAATTGTAATGGTCGAGCACTGTAATGATCGAGCAAGCTTCTCTTTTCCTGCATAGACTTCGAAACACGGGTTGCAAGATATAGAAAATATGCCATGTAATGCAATGCAGTCAATTTCCCTAGAAATGCCGGTTTTAAGGTCGAATATATGTAATCTAATATTTTGCGACCGATTTGCTAATATGTGAATTATGAATACCGTACACTTCTATATGAATGCAAATGATGAGGAAATTGCCGGTTAAAATATGCAATATTTTCGACTGATCAAATGCCCCCAAACTTAATTTCGATCGTCTCGAGCGAATGTTTTATTAAAAAGAGAAGGAGAAAATAAAGAAAGAGAAAAACTAACTAGCACACTTTCGTAGGCAACACGATTGCACTGAGCACGTGCAACAAGCCTTTAAACCTCTAGGTGTCCCTAGTAGGAGGAGTGTTGTCTCCTGAGGGTTTTCAGCGGATTGCACCCACAAAATCCAATAATAAAAGCAAGATCATGAATATTACATTTAAAGAAGAGAATTGTAAAAGAAAAGCTTTGAAAATTAGGGTTTCCAACTAAGCTAGCTTTTCGGTTGTCATGAGCCCTATCTTAATGGCCATGAAAAGATGTTAGAAATCACGTCCTCCCTCAATAAAACATCGTCTTATTCTTCATTCCTATCTGTTTTCCAAACATCGATCATATCACCCTGCGTGTGTGTAAAGGACATCCCTACACCCGGAGAATTCAATTCAAGCTATCATACTCTTGTCCATCAACCTCAGTACTTTTTTTTTTTTGATGAGCTCACACACTTTCATGCGACCGTTAATACTTCTTGAGGTACTAACCGACCGATTACTTATGTGCTTGCTTATTTGGTGTATTTTCCTAATCTTGTACCACCTTAGGTATAGCAGTGACTCCCAGACCAGTTGGCCTTAGGGCACTAGATGAAGAGGCACCCTCGCTATATATTTTTTTTTTTATTTCCCTCGGTGATAACAAAACCAGTGTCCATTTTTCTCACCATATTTTTTTTTTCATACTTTTGGCTTTAAGACAAGAGCATTTCAAGGTATCCTCTACTATCCCAGGCTTTAAGACGTGTGTAAGTGCGAATAGCAGGGTAGCAACGTTCAAAATGTTTGGCTTCCAGAATAGAAACTATTTTTCAGACTTATTTTTATCCTCAGATTAGTGACGTCCTTCATCTTACTAACCCTTGGGACAACGGCTCATAACTACTTATTACTAGTTCGTATAAGAAAACTTCTAATTTTCTTAGTTTTCTAAAATTTTTCTAATCTCATGGATGCAATTTTTCACTATCTAAACTTTCATTATCTTATTTATATACAAAAAAGAATGTAAATATTAAAATTATTTTTATATTTGAAAATTTTTTAAATTTTTATGGGTTTTGAAAAATTTTCAATTTTTATAGATTTTTAAAGAAATGTTTTGTGCTTATGCAGATGATATGCAAATGATGCGAAAATAAGCACAAACCTCCCCCAAACTTGTTTTCAACAGTGTCCTCACTGTTGCCGACAGCTATATCTACAAAACCTGTAAATCTGGGGGGAATTATTAGTGGGGGCAAAATATATAAGTGAAGAACTTCCCCCAAACTTATCTTTTACTCACCTTCATTCAAAAGATGATGCAATGATATACTGGATATGAAGGTGAGACGGAGGAATTTTAATCCAAATAAACTGGCTCTTGTAAGAACAAGAGCTCCTCCGTGGGGTCAGTGGAAAAATACGGCTTTAATCTATGTCCATTTACTTTGAAAACAGTGCCGTTTTTAACATTTTCTACCTCTACTGCCCCGTGCGGGAATACAGACCGCACAACAAATGGTCCCTTCCATCGAGATCGGAGCTTACCCGCGTGAAGGTGTAAACGTGAATCATAAAGAAGGACTTGTTGACCAGGTAAAAATGTTTTCCTTAAAATGCTTTTATCGTGAAAAACCTTAGTCCTATTCTTTGTGATTACAGCATTATCATAAGCTTCATCGCGGAGTTCGCTTAGCTCGTTAAGTTGCAGCTTCCGAAAGTTGCAAGCAAGGTTTAAATCAAAATTTATTTCTTTTATAGCCCACAATGCTTTATGTTCTATCTCAACAGGTAGATGACATGCTTTACCAAAAACTATCCTATATGGAGACATTCCTAGGTCGGTCTTATATGCAGTCCTGAATGCCCAAAGAGCATCCGTCAATTTGGTCGACCAGTCTTTTCTATTTTTAGCAACAGTTTTCTCCAGGATAAGTTTGATTTGTCTGTTTGAGATCTCAGCCTGCCCGCTTGTTTGGGGATGATAGGGTGTAGAAAGACGGTGGTTGATTGAGTATTTTCGCATCAGAGTCTCGAAAGATCTGTTGCAGAAGTGTGTCCCATTATCGCTAATGATAGCGCGTGGGTGTCCAAATCGCGAAAAGATATTCTCTTTTAAGAACTTAATGACAACTTTCCTGTCATTAGTGCGACATGGAATGGCTTCTACCCACTTGGAGACATAATCAACCGCCAGCAAAATGTACAGATTCCCAAAGGAGTTGGGAAAAGGACCCATAAAATCAATGCCCCAAACATCAAACATTTCAACAACCAGAATGGGTTGCTGAGGCATTTCATTCCTCTGGGATATTCTACCCGTATACTGACATTGTGTACAGGTTTTGCAATACTCAAATGCGTCCTTGAATAAGGTCGGCCAATAAAATCCACATTGCAAAACCTTTTCCGCTGTCTTTCTAGGACCAAAGTGACCCCCACAAGTCTGATCATGACAAAATGAAAGAACACTCTTGAACTCTTCATTTGGGACGCACCGGCGAATGATCTGATCAGGACAATATTTAAACAAATAGGGCTCGTCCCAGTAAAAGTGTTTTACTTGGGAAAGAAAACGATATTTGTCCTGTTTTGACCAATCGCTCGGTATAAGTCCCGTGGCATGATAGTTCACAATATCCCTGAACCATGGTTCAGCGGATATGCTCAAGAGTTGTTCATCAGGGAATGAATCATTGATCGGCAGGGTCACAGGGGAAGAAACGATGCGTGAAAGGTGGTCAGCTACTACGTTTTCACATCCTTTCTTATCTTTGATAACAAGATCAAATTCTTGTAACAGTAGGATCCAACGTATTAGTCGACCTTTTGCATCTTTCTTCGCCAGAAGATGTTTCAAAGCGGAATGGTCAGTATATACAACTATAGGTGAGCCGATTAAGTAAGGCCTGAACTTTTCTAATGCGAATACAACTGCTAAAAGCTCTTTCTCGGTGGTTGTATAATTGATTTGCGCATCATTCAGGGTCTTACTAGCATAGTAAATCACGTGTGGCATCTTATCGATGTGCTGTCCTAAGACTGCACCTACTGCAAAATCAGATGCGTCACACATCAGCTCAAAGGGGTAGTCCCAATTTGGTGATGATAAAACGGGGGCTGTGGTGAGTGAGTGTTTAAGTGAGTCGAAAGCTGTCTCGCAATCCGAGTCAAAGTGGAAGGTCGTATCCTTGGCCAGGAGTAGTGTTAAAGGTCTAGCAATTTTGCTAAAGTCCTTTATGAATCTCCTATAAAAGCCTGCATGGCCAAGGAAAGAGCGAATATCTTTGACGCTTTTGGGATGAGGCAGGTTTTGAATGACATCTACTTTAGCTCTGTCAACCTCAATGCCTTTCTGTGAAATGACATGTCCAAGGACTATTCCTTCTTGGACCATAAAGTGGCATTTTTCCCAGTTTAATGTCAAGTTCTTCTCTTTGCAACGAGTAAGAACAGCGTCTAGATTCGCTAGGCAATCAGAAAAAGAGTCTCCAAAAATCGAGAAGTCGTCCATAAAGATCTCCAAAAAATTCTCTACCATATCAGAGAATATCCCCATCATACACCGCTGAAAGGTAGCGGGAGCATTGCATAACCCAAAGGGCATGCGACTGTAAGCAAAGGTACCAAAAGGACAAGTAAAAGTGGTTTTATCTTGATCCTTTTTGGCGATGGGGACCTGATTGTAGCCTGAGTAACCGTCTATAAAACAATAAAACTCTCGTCCCGCTAAGCGTTCCAGCATTTGATCAATAAATGGTAGAGGAAAATGATCTTTCCTCGTAGCAGCGTTGAGTTTTCTATAATCGATGTATACACGCCACCCAGTTTGGGCGCGTGTCTGAATCAACTCATTCGCTTCATTTGTGATAACTGTGATGCCGGATTTCTTAGGAACGACATGTATAGGACTCACCCACTGGCTATCGGAGATGGGGTAGATAATACCATTATCTAAGCACTTGACGATTTCTTTCATGACAGCTTCCTTCATGACGGGATTCAACCGTCTCTGTGGTTCTCGGGTCGGTCTGGCATCATCCATCACATGTATATGATGTTCAACTATCAAGGGACTAATCCCTTTGATGTCCGCCATACTCCAACCAAACGCCTCTTTGTTAGATCTCAATACCGATAAAAGGGCATTCTCTTGCTCTGATGCAAGAGAAGCGGAAATAATAACCGGTAATGACTCGTTCTCACCAAGATATGCATATTTCAGGTGAGAAGGTAAAACTTTGAGATCTAACTCAGGCGGAGAAATGATAGAAGGAAGGGTCATAGATTGATTTTTGGATCTACAAAGAAGCTCAGAGCCTGTGAAAGATACAGACTCGGGTGGAGAAAAGTCAGAAGTTCAGGACTCATGTGTAGTTAAAGTGTCCTCACTAAGATCTTGTGCTAAGTCAAACAGAGATGTGCTAGTGTCATCGAGATCAGTAAAGCAAAAATCCTCAGCTCCACAACTATCGGGAGCGATCTCATGGACAGAGCACACATCTAAAATATGAGCAGAGGGTTCTGACGGCTGACTTCCAACTTTATAGATATTTAGTTCAATGGTCATATTTCCAAATGATAAATTCATTGAACCATTTCTACAGTTTATAACAGCGTTGGAAGTGGCAAGGAAAGGACGACCTAGAATCACCGGAATTTGGCCCCGGGGGTTTGCTACAGGATGTGTGTCGAGCACAATGAAGTCTACGGGGAAAACAAATTCCCCGACCTTTATCAGCACATCCTCTAATTCACCCCTTGGTTTGGTGATAGATCGGTCTGCCATCTGGAGAGTGCAATGAGCAGGTTTCAGCTCTCCAATCCCTAATTGCTCATAGACAGAATAAGGTAACAGGTTAACACTCGCGCCAAGGTCTAACAGAGCACGATTTATGTTTTTACCCCCAATCGAAATCGAAATTGTAGGACAACCTGGGTCCTTTCTTTTCTTTGGAAGCTGGGGTATAAAAGCAGTGCTAATGTTATTAGACATAAAGACCTTCTTCGGCACTTGGGTCTTCCTCTTCCTAGTGCACAAGTCCTTTAGAATCTTCGCATAAGCGGGGACTTGCTGAATCGCATCTAAGAGAGGGATATTGATGTTAACCTGTTTGAACATCTCTAAAATTTTCTCCATATGAGGACCCGTTCTATTAGCCCTTAGCCGGTTCGGGTAAGGTGCTTTCGCAATAAGCGCGGGGTCCATCACAGGAGAAGGAAAGGGGGGTAGACGAGGTCCCAAAGGAGGTGTGGGGACCGTCTGTGGAGAACTATAAGGGTTGGATGAAGGTGTTGAGCCTAAGGGGAAATGGAGAATAGGCTCGTGCGAAGGTGGTTTGGTAGAAGAAGAAGGATCAGAAGGTGAAGTGTGTGTATGTGGGAAAGACTCAGCCGGGGCGTTGATATGATTTTTAGTATCATCAATACCTTCCCCGACATGATTGTTCAGCACTCTTCCCGATCTCAACGTTGTGATGGCATTTACATTGTAATGCCCAGGATTCTGTAGGGGTTGAGAGGGAAGTTTCCCTTTTTCTCTCGCACTCATTTCGGCTTTTAAGCGTGCGATTTCAGCTTCCATCGTGCGAATACTCTCAGCTTGGGACGCTGAGTTTTTCTTTATTTCACTGACGGAAGATCTAACTTCAGTCGAAACATCCATGAAATTTGATAAAAGTGATTTCATGGTTTGAGTGAATTGAGAGAACTCGTCAGAACAGGGCTGCATAGGATTAGACTGTGCAGGAGTGTTGCCCTAAGTTTGGAAATTTTGTGACTGGTAGGGGTGCTGAGTGAGTTGTAGGGGTTGCTGTTGTGGTGGAGGAAGAGCCCGTTGAAATTGATTCGTGTTTGGAACCGTGTTTTGAGATTGTGATTGGTTCCAAGCAAAATTCGGGTGGTTCCTCCAACCCTGATTGTAACTGGAAGAATATGGATCGTTTCGAGGTCGTTGAAATGCGGCATTAGAATGCTCGTGACCTTGAAACGCAGAGTTTAATGGACATTCTTCCGTTAAATGTGACGGATCAGAACAGCACCCACAAACAGTTTTGGGGAGTGACATTGGGTTTAGGGAGGCTGCTGCAAATTTGTGTTCCATAGCGTCGAGCTTCTTTTGCATTGCTGCCATTTCAGCTCGGACACCTATGGACACATCTATTTGGTGTACGCCACCCCTATTCAATGGTTGTGTTCCACTCTCCCAAATTAGTGACTTTTCAGCGAACTCTTCTAAGTATCGCCAGGCTTCCCCGTCATCTTTGGTCATAAATGTACCTTGACACATGTTTTCAAGGCTTTGTTTAGTGCTAGGGTTACTGCCCTCATATATGATTCGGCAAAGCTCCCATCTCGGGATGCCGTGATGAGGACATTGAACCAATAGATCCTTGAAACGTTCAAAGTATTTTGAAAATGGTTCGGCAGGGAGCTGGGCAAATTGGTTCAGTTCGCTACGGATTCGAGCCGTCTTTTGGACTGGGTAAAATTTCTTAAGGAATGCAGCGACGAATTCTTCCCAATTCGTAATAGAGTGTGCGGTGGTGTTGTATAGCCACTTCTCGGCTATATCGCACAAAGTAAATGGAAGAAGTCGTAGACGCATCGCATCCACTGAAAGTTGAGACGTACCCATCATTGCGCATACGTTTTCAAATTTGGTAATGAAAACGTAAGCGTCCTCGGTCTCGAGTCCGTGGTATTTGGGTAAAAGATTGATATACTGGGGCTTAATCTCAAAATTATCCCCATTGGCTGGTGGTGTGGATAAGCAGGTCGAAAGTGGACCTCTATGTGGATAACATCTTTCCTGGAGAGAAATGTGGGGTGGAGTAGGATTCTGCGCACCAACGGACGGTGGCAGATTAGGGTTAAAGAAGTTTGATGGATTCGGATCCATCGGTGTGGGTGTGGTAGTGGGTAAAGAAAAGGTAAATGGAGAATTATCGACTTCGGAGTCGATAGGAGGTACGCGGACTAAACGGGCACTAGAATCCCGTGTCCAGCCTATCTTGTACTAAAAAGGGTTAGTACAAGTGGCAGCGTTGACTTATAATTAGGGGTAAAATGAATGCGGTGCTTGCTTTAAAAAGGGACGGATTTTGAAAAAATGATGCGACAAAACAAATGCAGCACACAAACCCTAGAATCTAATGGTCACCTAGGTCCGATCTCTAGACCGCTCCTAACTGCCAAAAGACAAGCCGCAGGATAGAATCCTCCACTGCCTCTTTGTCCCCCTGTGGCCGGATAAGTGCCAGGTAAGTGGGAAGGAACCACCACTACAGTGGACCTAATTAATAACCACTAGCCTTAGACACACTCGCCTTAGGCACCACAAGAAAACGCGGATAAGCAATGAATTACCCACGACCTTCTCTTGTCCTATTGAGCGCGACAGTCCTTAGAGTCTTCTCTAGATTTCTTTTAGTTAATGGGGGTAATGCGGATGCAAGTTTGACGATTTTCGGGGCCTAGGAAGGGTAATGAAATCCCCACCTAATTTGGATTTGGCCGTGCCCCTTAAATTTCCGTATTAGAATGCAAACAACCAAGAAATCAAAATCACACACAATTTTATTTTTGCTTTTGCGCGCTGCGATTTATTTGCAAAGAATCCTGCAGCAAAGGGTTAATTGGAGCTAAAAAGGGTGAGAGGAGAGAGCAAGAAGTCACCTGCAGAAAAATCCCACAGAGATCCTCCAAGACTGCGGCGCTTCCGCCGCAATAAGCATGTATCTACCGCGGATGAGCGGTCTGTTCTTGGGAACAGTGAACAATTTTTCTTCAACAAGCTCCTGCTACTATCTCCAGCTCTCTGGTATGTTCAAACAAATTTTTCCACAGAACAGAATGCTCCAGATCACCTTGCAATCAAATCACAACACACGTGTAAGAGTTTGTACGAATTTTGATTTCAAGAAGTAAAACGTAATAATTCTTTCACTTCAAACTAAGAATGCAAATGAATTAGCGCGATCCCCGGCAACGGCGCCATTTTGATTGAAATATTTTCTGACGTGTATATGTAAAAAAGTAACGACAATCAAAAAATTATATTGACCGCAATCAAACCACGGTGTCAGATGTAGTTAATGAATGAGTGCGGATCGTCCACAGGGATTGTGCAATTCAATTGTATTTTGATACGTTTGAAATGAAATGTTAAACAACAATAAACGAAAACATGATTCAAGATGTGATTTGTATTCGAGTGTCACTATCCTTTACTCAAGAATCAAGAAACTATAAACAATCAAGAATCGGTTGTTTTGATAATATTTCCAATCAACAATCAAGAATATAAGAGAGGCTCGTAGGAGTCGATCGGATCTTTAGACGTGATGTAATCTAAAGGGTTTCGTGTTCTTGTCCTTCGAAGAATTGATACTAGATCAATGGTGATCGACGAGAGTTAGGGTTTTCTTGATGAAATTAGGGTTTCATCTCTTAACCCTTATTCTTTCGAGGATACCATTTATATTCTAGCCTCTAGCAATTCCAAGAAACGATCGGAACTCCCCAATCTCGAGCGATGTCGATCAAGAAAGCATCGCAACGAATTGGGTCGTCGATTCTTGAACTTGCTAGGGTTTACAAACTCGTGGGATTCAAGAATCGATTACAAATTTGTTACATAATCATACTAAAGATCGTTTCGACTCCCCGACGAGCGGAGTTTTATTCACACATCACCACAAAGACAATATTCAAGAATAGGAATGATAACATGATGCGGAATTTAAAGAAAACAAGATAAAAGAATATCACCTTTTATTTAATCAACAATTTCAATACATTCTTTCAAGAATCTACAAGAAGAAGAAATCGATCGTTGACTCGGCTTCGCTCGTCTCCGTGGATCGTGGATCTACTTTGATCTCTTGCCCGATTGAAGATCGGCTCGGCTCATAAAAGGGTTGAAGGCATCTTGCTTGGCTTGCACTCAAGATCTTGAATTGTGGTTGGATTTAGGGTTAGGGTTTCCTACAAGCTCTCTCACTAAACTTGAGGAAGAGGGGATGAAGAAAGAGATTGATTTTCTAAACTTCAATCAAGGTTGAATAATTCTCAAATGATGAGCCTAGGGTCATATTTATAGACTCCCAAACCCTAGGTTAGATTTGAATTAGAACTTTCCCTCCCAAAGTTTGTTGAAGGGTTTCTAGAAGGAGTTTGTTAGGAGTTAGCTTAGGGTTTAAGCTAGGGTTTAGGGAAAGTTCTAGAAAGATTAGGCTAGTTTGGGTGTTTGCTGATCTGGAGGAAGTATCTGGGATATTCTGGAAGTTTGTGAGCATTATTGAGCTGTAGCCACTGAAACAGGAGTTTTGGTGAAATTTGAGAGTCTGAACCCTTGGACCCGCCGCGCAACCGCCGCGTTTACCCTACATCTGCCGCTCTTCCGCCGCGCATTGATGGGATTGGGCCTTGGGCTTTCTTCTGTGATCTTGGACTGCTGTTTTTAGATTCCTTTGATGTTTAGATTTGTACTTCCTCTTCTGTGTTGATACCAGATTTGAGTTAAGTGAATTTACGAGCAATTGTAATGGTCGAGCACTGTAATGATCGAGCAAGCTTCTCTTTTCCTGCATAGACTTCGAAACACGGGTTGCAAGATATAGAAAATATGCCATGTAATGCAATGCAGTCAATTTCCCTAGAAATGCCGGTTTTAAGGTCGAATATATGTAATCTAATATTTTGCGACCGATTTGCTAATATGTGAATTATGAATACCGTACACTTCTATATGAATGCAAATGATGAGGAAATTGCCGGTTAAAATATGCAATATTTTCGACTGATCAGGACTCTAAGACTCGTCAATACGCCGGCAAAGGGTGATGATCATATCAGGTACCCTCAAGCCGCAAGTGGTCAGCTAAACGTAACGGCCACCCGGGTATTGAGCGATCAGAAGACAACAAGCGAACCTGCTACAACTCCCGTCGAGCCATCCGGCAACACTACCGTACAGTCCGGTCTCTTCGTCAGATATGCTGCATATCGAGCCTAGGGATGGTCACGTCGACCCCAATAACTCAATAAGTCGTGTCGGTGAATGGTCTATAACAGATCGAGAAACTACTGATAACACTTATCAGCAAATCTCAGCAGCCCTGGCCAGGGACTTGCTGTTATAACCAGTCGAGCACAGCACAGCATCAACTCCCAATACCGGGAGAGACGAAACCCCTCCTATCGCTCATTGCCTTCGTGTGTCTCGGGACTGTACCCAACGGCCACCTGTTTGCACGACTCAGTAGAGCCGTGGTAGGGTGGCAATCAAAGTACAGTGGGAGAACACACAAGACTCCATGACGATCTCGGGTCTACAGACTAACCTGTACCAGTGTCACCTGAGAACTGCTATCCGACGATAGATATAATTCCATATAGGAGTTCTCGGTGAGTCCGTCCAGTGTACCCAGTCAGCACTGAGCACCCGTATATGATCTTGATGTCAAACATCGATGAATGTGGGAACATCTATCGCCCATCACATGGGTCTAGTATCATATACGCTAGTCTACTCTAGTATATCGATGCCCCATCTCGATACACCTCCGACTAGGGACATTTCAGGATGTGCTTATAGACTACAAATGTCCCACTAGTATGATCTCTATCATAATCAGAGTAGTCAAGCAGATATCCTTGGGGCTTTATCAGCATGTATGAATGAATAAAAGCATGATCAAATCAACATGTCAGATAAAGAAGAACCAGATAGCATACTATCATGTCGAGCAAGAATGCAAACTGAATATATATACATGTATAGATACATCCACTATCACATAATGGCCTCTAAGGCATACATATATCCAACAATCTCCCACTTGCACTAAGGCCAGTTATTGGCGTATCTCATACCCAACATCTCAAAAAGTCGCTCATGCTGTGGCTGAGGAAGGGCCTTGGTGAGTGGATCCGCGGCGTTGTTCTTTGTGTCAACTCTTTTAATCTCAATCTCGCGGCGATCTACAATCTCCCGGATCAAATGAAAGCGCCTCAGGATGTGTCTGGACCGCTGATGGGATCTGGGCTCCTTGGCTAACGCCATCGCCCCATTATTGTCACAATACAAAGGTATTGGATCAATAATGGTTGGAACTGCTCCTAGCTCCGAGACGAACTTCTTCATCCAGACGGCTTCCTTGGCGGCATCATTTGCAGCAATGTACTCAGCTTCCATCGTAGAGTCTGCAACGGTATCCTGTTTGGAACTCTTCCAACTTACCGCCCCTCCATTGAGGGTAAATACAAACCCTGAGATAGATTTGCTGTCATCCTTATCGCTCTGGAAGCTCGAATCGGTAAAGGCCTCCATTTGGAGATCTGTATTACCATACACCAAGAACAATTCTTTAGTCCTTCGTAAGTACTTAAGAATGTTCTTCACAGCTGTCCAGTGGTTCTCCCCTGGGTTGGATTGATACCTGCTTACAACACTAAGTGCATAAGCTACATCTGGACGTGTACATAACATCGCATACATTATAGATCCTACTGCCGAAGCATAAGGTATAATGCTCATGCGAGCTCTCTTCATCGGTCTTTGGACAAGAATCCTTGGAGAGAGTGACTCCATGGCAAGCGGGTAAGGCACTCCGCTTGGAGTCTTCCATACTAAATCTCTTTAGGATGGTGTTGATGTACCTGGTTTGGGACAATCCCAATAACTTTTTGGATCTATCCCTATAGATCCTTATGCCCAGGATGTATGTGGCATCACCCAGGTCCTTCATGGAGAACCTTAGTGATAAGAATGATTTGACCGACTGTAGCATAGGAATATCATTTCCTATCAGAAGAATGTCATCCACGTACAATACGAGGAATGTGACAGCTCTTCCTACAGCCTTCTTATAAACACAAGGTTCATCTGGATTTTTGATGAAATCAAACTCTTTGATAACATCATCGAAACAGATGTTCCAACTCCGAGATGCCTGCTTCAACCCATATATGGATTTAAGCAATCTACATGCTTTCTCGCTGCTCCCACTGTCAATGAAGCCCTCTGGCTGATCCATATAAATGCATTCTTCTAAATTTCCATTTAGAAATGCTGTTTTAACGTCCATCTGCCAGATTTCATAGTCGTAGTGAGCAGCAATAGCAAGTAGGATCCGAATGGATTTAAGCATGGCTACGGGCGAAAAAGTTTCGTCATAGTCCAAACCTGGTCTTTGACGAAAACCTTTCGCCACAAGTCTTGCCTTATAGGTCTCTACCTGCCCATCCACACCAATCTTTCTTTTAAAGATCCATTTGCACCATACAGGTTTTACCCCAGGGGGTACAACGTCCAAAGTCCATACTTTGTTGGTGTACATAGACTCCATTTCGGATCTCATGGCATCCAGCCACTTCACAGAGTCACCACTCGTGATAGCCTGCTGAAAACTGGTAGGATCATCATCATCCATGATGCAATCTTCTCCGTTACCATCAATGAGGAAACCGTAGTACCTCTCCGGTGGGCGAGAAGTCCTACCAGACCTACGGAGTGGCCGAGGTTCTTCAGTTTCTGTTGCAACAGCCGGTTTAACCAAATCGTCATTTGTAGTTTGTGTCTCCAGAACCTCTTCTAGATCTACCACCTTGCCATCATCTTTATCTGTGAAAAACTCTTTTTCCAAGAATGTGGCATACTGAGAAACAAAAACTTTTTGTTCCTCTTTGTGGTAGAACAGATATCCATAAGAATTCTTTGGATATCCCACAAAGTTACACATGACTGACCGTGTCTCGAGTTTGTCCGGATTCTGTTTTTTAACATAGGCCGGGCAACCCCAAATCTTAATTCTCTTAAGAGATGGTCTCTTCCCATTCCATATCTCATATGGCGTGGTAGACACGGCTTTGGTCGGAACCCTGTTTAGCAGAAACGCTGCAGTCTCCAATGCATGTCCCCAGAACGAGACTGGTAACTCAGCGTCACTCATCATGGACCGGACCATATCTAATAGGGTCCTATTCCGTCGTTCTGACACACCGTTGTGCTGTGGTGTGTAAGGAGGAGTGAGCTGAGAGAGAATCCCATTCTCTTTTAGGAAGTTTGCAAATTCTGTACTGAGATACTCTCCACCTCGATCTGATCGAAGCATCTTAATACTCAAGCCGGTTTGTTTTTCTACTTCTTGTTTATATTCAACGAATTTCTCGAAAGCGTCGGACTTGTGCTTTAATAAAAATACATGACCGAATCTTGAGAAATCGTCGGTGAATGTAATGAAGTATGAAAAACCGCCTCTAGCCTGTGTAGACATTGGCCCACATACATCACTATGTATGAGGCCAAGGAGCTGAGTAGCTCTTTCTCCGTGTCCGGTAAACGGAGTTTTGGTCATTTTACCCTTGATACAAGACTGGCAAGTTGCATAAGATTTATATTCAAAAGAGTTTAAATATCCATCTTTGTGTAACCTGTTTAGTCTTGTTTCGTTAATATGACCAAGTCTACAATGCCAAAGAAAAGCTTCATTTAATTCTGAAAGTTTTCTTTTATTAGTGTGTTGTATACTGAAAACTGTGTATTGATTTAGGACATATATTCCGTTATTAAGCGTACCATACCCAACCAACATTTGATTTAGGTGAATGTTCATAACATTGTTCTGCAACACAAAATTATATCCTTCATTGTCCAATAAAGAAACGGATATTATATTACATAGCATACTTGGTACAAAATAACATGGATTCAAAATCAAAATACATCCAGATGGCAACCCCAAGTGATACTCTCCCACTGCGACTATATGTACATTGGAACCATTTCCAACGCGGAGAGTATGGTCACCTGTCTTCAAAACCTTGCTATTTCTCAGCCCCTGCATAGAATTGCAAATGTGAGAACCTGAACCGGTATCCAATACTCAGGAAGCAGAGTTTATAGAAAAACAGTTTTCAGTCACAAACGCACCTGAAGCAGAAGCATCACCATGCTTCTTCTTGAGACTTAGGTACTCCGTGCAATTGCGCTTCCAATGTCCTGTCTTGTGGCAATGAAAACACTCGCCTTTCCCTGGGTCTCCAGCCGTGGACTTTCCCTTTCCCTTCACCTTTTTGACTCCGCCCTTAGGATTAGTGGGTTTCTTCTTTTTCTTTCCCTTGGCCTTAGCTTTTGGGCGAGAAGAAGAAGACTGTCCAATGGTCATAACGGGAGTCTTTGCTGACTTCATAGTGCTCTCTGCACTCCTTAACATATTAAGGAGTTCAGGGTGGTCCTTCTCCATGCCATGCATGTTGAAGTTCACTATGAACTGAGCAAAGGTGGAGGGGAGGGACTGCAGAATAATATCTATATATTGTTCATTGTCCATTGTCCATCCAAGGTCCTCAAGCTCTTCTATAAGAGCTATCATCTTCAACACATGGTCTCCTACTGGTGTGCCAGGGGCCATTCGCATCTGAAACAGTTTCTTTGATGCTTCGTATCGTAATACGCGGGATTGCTCCCCATACAACTCCTTTGTATGGAGCAGTATCCCGTGAATGTCCATGTCCTCGTGCTGCTTTTGATGTGTGTTATCCATCGATGCAAGCACGAGGCATGTGGCCGTGGCACAGTCAGCGTCCCATGTCTTGCGGACTTCAATGTCCGCAACGGAGGATTTTGGACCTGGGACGGGCGGGGCTGAAGCCGTGAGGACATATGATACTTTATCATAAGTCAAGGCGATCTTCAGATTCCTTAGCCAGTCTTTATAGTTGGTCCCATTCAGTTTGTTTTTATCTAGTAGAAGCTTAAGTCCAGTCATTGGTATCTGCCATTAAGAGAGAGAAAAGAATACACTCAGCGAAAGCTCTTGCATAGATTAGATTGGTTTATTATCTTGTCTAATCGATGTTTCCCACTGCTTTTTATCAAGTTTTTCTTTTAAACCTTAAAAAGAAAAACTAGCCAGGATTAATTACAGTCTACAACTTCGCTAACCGTTCAGCCAGGCCAGTGTCGGTACTTTGAGGGAGGTTCCCCGTGCTTTCGCACGGACCTAATTAGAGTAAACCTCGTTTTTCCAGAGGCGGAGCCCCGTTAACACCTTTCTAGACACCTAATGAGTTAGCTAATTGTAAACTGTAAAACTCTCCTAGGAGCAACTATTGCCCACAGTGGGATCGGGATCCAACCATCACATGGAAGGTATGCAATCTCATTGCAAATTTCAACACTTGAAATTCCCGATGTAATTTTTACCCCTAGTACTTATGACCTTAACTATAGCCAACAAATCATAAGTACCAATCAAGTTCTACCCGTCATTTCTTGATCAATTAGACCCACCCATATGACCCTTAACTATGGTCAACAAAGTCGTATGAATGTCCTAATTAATCTGCATCATATGCAGTGTAGGAAGACATCACTTAGCTACCGTACACTACGCCTTAACTAAAGTCAACAAACGTAGCACGAATACTAAGTACTCTACTTCCTAAAATGACGGAGGGTTGCGAATGATTTTTAAGAAAATCTTTAACGCTTTGAACTTGATATCGTTGTAGAATCAAACAGTTTTCAAAAGGAGTGGCTTAAGCTCCGCAGTTTTGAAATGTAGCTTTTTCACAAATAGCCGAGTAGTTTTTAAATCCGATTCTACAACATCTTTTTAGGTTTATTTTCTTTACATTAATCACATTAATGTAATCCCATCATTTAAGTCCTTAAGCCAATCACAGAAAAGAAACGAAAATAACACGTACGCTTATGCCATCCGCATTTGCCGCAATGTTCCGTTATGCACCGTTAGGTTACTTAACTAACGGCATAGCGGGACGGGACTAGCGCGGGTGTAAAACATAAGCAACGTCTACTATATATCATATATATAATATGTCATTCGTCTCAGATATCACAGAACACAGGCAGCAGAAACATAGATATAACGTGGGATATCCTAGGACGTCCGTATTTAGTATTTAGCCAGAATAGAAAATACGGATTCCACAGTCGCGATGAATAGCCAAGCCCACACCCTGGACCCCTACGAGAGCGGCAAGTGACCCTTCCAATCCTGGAGTTTAGGAGACCCGGTCTCGACTCCTCGAGATGGCCTCCCACTGAACCCCAGAACCCGGTCACCTGTGCTCCCCTCCTTGGGTCCATCCTAATGCGGAAAAGTAAATAATATACAACACTGGTGACACAACCGCAACCTGGAAGTGCCCCAAATAAAAGAATATTACATTACATTTGAATTTACATGAATGAAAAATATAAAACTCTCATCTCACAAAAACCCCCCGGCTATTCGATCGCGACAATCCTGCACATCATATCTCAGCAACACATAATATCATATATCATCAACGTAAATAAGTATGCGTACCCCGATTGTCGTTGATGTATAGCAACGAAACCGGCGATATCGAACATACTACACTTACGGTCACAGAAAAGAAAGTGTAAAACTACAATATTTGGAATCCAGATTCTCTTTAGACATCATAAATGCGAAATATCACATATTTCGTATTTCATGCCTAAACTATATGAATTCCACATATTGTATCACATTCCAGACAAACAGACAGTATTAAAGTTTTCGAACGAACGATCAAGCACCCAAGATTCACTAAAGCTCAACACTTGAGCAGGGTTCAAAAATCCGGAGTGTGACACAGTAGTAGCGGTCCAGCCGTAGAAGGGTCAAGCCAACGCCTCACATGTGGCACGCCGTACTGCCCCAAACCCTAAGGTTCAAAGGGCAGTTCGAGACGGTCACATAATCGAGTTAAGGTTTGTTGTCTTCTAGAGGGACCACCGCAAAAAGACTTGCACGTATCTCCAAAGTATTTAAATCCCGTGAATAGTGAGTAAATGATACTCGTTTAAACACTTCAATACTTTCTAATTTACTCGGAAAAGCTACGAAATGAAAGTCCCGATCGAATTGACGAGTCCAACACCATCTCCAGAATTTTTCAAAACCAAATACAGATTAAAAATACCCAAAAATTTATACATGCAGAACCAAAAATTACAGAAGAAAAATTATCCACTAATTCATATATAAGGCCGCGGAACCGCGGCCTAAGCAAGCTTAGGCCGCGTTTCCGCGGCAAGAAACACTGTTCATTGGATAATTTTTCTGCCGAAATCCTTATTTTTCCCTGCTTTATTTTTTACATATTTTTAATTCTGCAAAATGTCAAAATTTAGAAATTTCCAGAGAGCATCCCATAATATCGTATTTTTGTCCGATCGGGGTTTTCACTTCGTAAAAACATCGCCTAATGTTCTAGGTCGGCTCTGATACCAATGTTAGGTTAGTATAGCACCCTATGAAGTGTTTTGAAGCATCACATGACCCAAAGTTATAATTTTTAAGGTGCTAAACAAACATGCAAAGGGATCGATCCTAGAAAATTAGGGTTATGAAACTTTAAGCTAGTAAAGTTAAGGGTTTCGAGACTACAACCTTTGTAGCTCCCTTTTGCTAGACTCCTTGGTCTCTAAGGTGTTGAACGAAGGTCCTTTTGATGTCCCCTTGTGTCCACGACGATCCACCACGGAGATATCCGTCCAAGCTCGCAACTTCGACAAACCGAAGAGAACACTCTAATCAAAGCGGCTAAGCTTGTGTAGAATGATGTTGTGGTTAGGTTTCTCACTTCAAAAACCTATCTTTAAGTGGTATTTGCTCACTAGGAAGATCAAGAGAGCAAAGGAGCTAGAGGTAGAAGATGGTGGCAATTTTTAACAAGAGATAAAAAGATAACTCTTATGAAGAAAATGAAATATATCAATATATATTTTATTCCTTCATGCTATGAACCATGGTTAAAGTGATGGAGACATTATTTAACTTTAGTTTAGAATGATAAAGAGAAGGATAACCTTAGGTTAGTGGTAGTTGAGCATGGTTAGGTCAAAAGAAGAATGTAGAAGTAAGAATGATTATCCTTTTCTTTTTCATTTTACTTTAAAACCAAAATTAAATAATTATCCATTGTTTAATCCATGGTGTGAGTCTTATATTGCCACCATTTCCATATGCTAACAACCATGATGGATGAGTGTATGTATGTGTGCATGTATGCACATCCACATGTGCATGAAACTAGCATGAAAGAAAGAAAGAAAAACACACATGCATGCACACATCCATCATCCAAGAAAAGGTTTTAAGTGAGAAAACTAATGGTTAAATGATAAATCAACACTTGATTTATCAATCCGGTCATATCTCATATGACCCCACCAAAAGTAGTTCACCCGATCAATGTTCGGTATCATATACGCACATTTCAATCGGGTGCATGCGCATATCGCATACGCGCACCACAACGTTTCGCCTGGACTGGGTAACTCCTTTGTGGGACTCTAAGACTCATCAATACGCCGGCAGAGGGTGATGATCATATCAGGTACCCTCAAGCCGCAAGTGGTCAGCTAAACGTAACGGCCACCCGGGTATTGAGCGATCAGAAGACAACAAGCGAACCTGCTACAACTCCCGTCGAGCCATCCGGCAACACTACTGTACAGTCCGGTCTCTTCGTCAGATATGCTGCATATCGAGCCTAGGGATGGTCACGTCGACCCCAATAACTCAATAAGTCGTGTCGGTGAATGGTCTATAACAGATCGAGAAACTACTGATAACACTTATCAGCAAATCTCAGCAGCCCTGGCCAGGGACTTGCTGTTATAACCAGTCGAGCACAGCACAGCATCAACTCCCAATACCGGGAGAGACGAAACCCCTCCTATCGCTCATTGCCTTCGTGTGTCTCGGGACTGTACCCAACGGCCACCTGTTTGCACGACTCAGTAGAGCTGTGGTAAGGTGTCAATCAAAGTACAGTGGGAGAACACACAAGACTCCATGACGATCTCGGGTCTACAGACTAACCTGTACCAGTGTCACCTGAGAACTGCTATCCGACGATAGATATAATTCCATATAGTAGTTCTCGGTGAGTCCGTCCAGTGTACCCAGTCAGCACTGAGCACCCGTATATGATCTTGATGTCAAATATCGATGAATGTGGGAACATCCATCGCCCATCACATGGGTCTAGTATCATATACGCTAGTCTACTCTAGTATATCGATGCCCCGTCTCGATACACCTCCGACTAGGGACATTTCAGGATGTGCTTATAGACTACAAATGTCCCACTAGTATGATCTCTATCATAATCAGAGTAGTCAAGCAGATATCCTTGGGGCTTTATCAGCATGTATGAATGAATAAAAGCATGATCAAATCAACATGTCAGATAAAGAAGAACCAGATAGCATACTATCATGTCGAGTAAGAATGCAAACTGAATATATATACATGTATAGATACATCCACTATCACATAATGGCCTCTAGGGCATACATATATCCAACAGTCACTTCGTGTTGTGTTGTATATATATTGTTTATTATGGTTTCCCGTAGATTGTATACGGAGATTAGTTTATATTGTCGTCCGTAGGACGCGGATTAGTCCAAATCCGTAAGTTAGATTTGGGTTTGAACCTAGGTCATATGTTACATCAGTTCAGGGGATATTTTATTTTATTTAAGAACCGTTAATCTGGTTTTAGATTAAGATCGACTCAAATATATGAGCATATGGGCTTAATTTATTTTAACTAAGCATACGTTAGTCTTATATAAGACTAAGATCGACTTAGAAATATGGTTAATGATCATTAATTTTATTAAGACCCATTAACAGATGTGAGCATATGAACTCGGTTATGATGAGCAATATGGACTCAAGGAGTATGAAGTTTCATAGGCTCAGCCTATGTTGGGGCTCTGTTTTAGGCTTTTGCATCATCCAGCAGCACTAAGCTCTTAGTATTTTAACTATGGATATAATATCCAAATTCCGCTCTGGCGCTCACGTGGGTGTCACGGGATACGCTTAGTAATTTTTTAAACGCTCATGTGTATATTACGTGAGGCGCTGGACGCTCACGTGTGTGGCACGTAAGGCGCTGTCTTCATGGGGCTTCTGTGCGCCCACATGAGTATCACATGAGATGTTATCTTCATAAAATCTTTTGAACGCTCATATGGATATCATGTGAGACGTTGTGTCCTTAGAGATAAATCTCTGCTTATTTTTTGAGAGAAATTAAACGTCTGTTAATGGTATTTTAACCATTAATGATCACCAAGATCACTGTTTTGAAGATCTGAGATCTGATTTTTGAGAACTAAGTTCTTCTATTCCCCTTCTTTTTGTGAGAACTAAGTTCTTTGAAGGGTTAAACTATATTTCAACTGTATCCAAAACCCCGGTCGGACCGACTGCTCTCAGTCATTTGTCCTTGAAAGGAGCAGACCACGGTAACAATCCAAAAGCCCAGCAAATATCTCTGCCAATGATATAGTAATCGACAGATACACAATTCGCACAGTCTATACGGTAAGACTCGAAAGAACAAGTCCTACGCTTCAGTATCATGATGAAAATATGGTTGCCGCTGCCCAATCCCAGATTGGTTCAGAAAATTCTACTCGGGCATCTGGACAAAAAGAACTCACAATTCCTGAAAAGTCAGACGGCAGGGATAGACCGGTCTTCGTCCACAAAAATACGGAACGAGCAATGTTCATAGATCTTCAGAAGCAGCTTCATGACAAAGACAATACGTCGACAAGAGGAATTGAATTCCTGGAATGTAAATTCCATTTCTTTATTTCATATTTCTTTTCTTATATTTAGTTTTCCCTAGATCTCGAGTCTGAAAAACAAGCTCTTTCCGATGAGAATTAAATTCTCAACTTATGGGAGATTTGTCTTGCAGATCTCAAATCCGGAGAAAGAACTAAATTCTTTATAAAGGATTAAACCCTTGTATCTATATATGATAGGTAAATGAGATATTTTGATCTTTGCTTTTTTTCTTTACCTAGGGTTTGAGAGGAGTAAGAAAATTTTCTTCAGAAAGAGAATTAAATTCTCGGTTATAGTTTCTATCTCTTTTGCAGAAGTTTATAGAGGGTTTTCTCTCTATGAGACTTGAAGTGTTGGGTCTTTTATATAGGTGAGGAAAAATTGTTGATTAGTTGAGAGGATCTTTTATTTAAGATATCTCGACTTGATTTCATAATCAAGTGGTGATTTTTAACCACCGTTGGATCTTAGATCCAAGACTCTCTGTTTAACAGAATATATTTTTATTGTTTTTAACAAGATTAGGGAATATTTTCTCATATAGAATTTAATTCTATCTCTTGATCATTTTTCAATCACCATTGGATTTTTAATCCAAGGGTTCTCTGTTTAACAGAGTATATCTTTCTTATTTAGAAAGATTAGGGAAATATTTTCCCATATAGAATTTAATTCTACCATTAGATTTTTGATCCAACGACTCTCTGTTTAACGAAGAATATCTTTCCTGTTTAGAGGAATATTTTCCCATGTAGAATTTAATTCTACCCGAAGCAAAACTGCTTCAACCTTAGGCGTTGATGCTCACGTGCTATGCACATGGGCATAGCCATAGAATTTAATCCTTTCTGAAGTAGGTGCCCACGTTCTTTGCACGCGGGCGCTCACGTGTCTAACAAGTGAGGTGCTGCTATACGATTTAATCCTGTCAGCACAGGCAGTCATGTGCTTTGCACGCAAGCGCTCACGTGTCTAACACGTGAGGCGCTGCCTTAGGATTTAACCCTATGAGAACAGGCATTCACGTGCTTTGCATGCAAGCACTCACGTGTCTAACACGTGAGGCGCTGCCCAATTTTTTATGAGGGAACAATCTAGGAGAAAACCTAAAGCATGGTAGTTGTAACTTCTAGACCTACAAATGCACATAGACGGTTAAACCTAGGTTAAATCCAGTAAACTAGAATTAGGGTTTTAATTAAATCTAAATGATATAATATAATTGATGAGATAAGATTAAATCAAATAATTTATTCTATACTTTTATGTTATTAATAGATCGTTAATTAAATCTACAAAAAAGAATAGAAGTCTTATTGATGGAGGTCGGAATCTCCTTCAGATGTTGCTTCCCGTTGATCTGCTGATGACGGCGATGAATGGCTGAGATTTGATCTGGAGGCTGTCGCTCCTGAAGCGTGTGGATCTCAATGGGTTTGAAGTTGTTGAGCCGAGCTACCTGCAAGGAAGTCCCGGGATGGTAGGACCCTCCGACGATCAAGTTAGTGGGGTAATCCGAGCAGAGTAACGACTTAGTGGAGTAGAATTGGCTTACCTTGACCGTCTGAAAGAGGGGTTTAAATAGTGGTGGCAGCAGGTGCAGCAGGCGTGAGAACCACGCCGGCCGTTACGCTCCCGATGTCACGCCCGTGTGATGAGCGGGACCTCCCATTAATGGCGAGACAGGCTCGTTAATGGGGGATCGTGGTGGCGTGGAACGTGGGATATGGCCGGCGGAGATCTCGCACATGGCGAGATTCGTGGGATGGCGGTTGCGCCTGTGAGCGGTGCCGTTGGTCGGTCGATGGACCGAGGAAGATGACCTCGGCGGGAGAGCTCATCGGACGAGGGGGAGAGCCGAGGCATCTTGTTTCTGCGGTAGCTCGGGAATGAGCTGTAAGGCCGAGGATGCCAATTGTGCTGAGGCTCGGAGGCGAGCCAGCCTCGTCGGTAGGACGGGCATAGGAGCAGTCTTGTCAGCCCCTGTAGGCCATTTCTTGCATGCTCTGGGACACGTCATCTGTCACGTGTCATGATCTGGGAGATCACCGATATCGAGCATCATCATTATCCCCCCACTCTCGTCCCAACCAGCTAACGGTTCGGACCGAGAGTGGTCTGCCGGGTCACCCGAGGTGAGCTCTCTTCTGAAGATATCGTCGGGCGTGTCCCCGGGCAACCCGTTGTCTTTTTCTGGATGACGCCAGCGAATTAGGGCGAGATCTTCTGCATTAAAGTAGGGCGCCGGATCGTGCGCACTTTTGACGAAGCGGTGGCCCACGTGTCGAGCGCTGGTTGGCTGACGCGACGGGCCGCAGACCTCTGGCGTCTGATAGGATGCTGCTCAATGCACGTGCGACAGGTGGAGCAATCTGGGTCGTCGAACACGAAGAGTTGATTTTGGCGGGAGTCGACGGTCGCCGTTGGATGGGGGCGCCGGAGGCTATAGGTAGAGGTGGGGCCCTCTTCAGGGCCCATCTCTCTTCATATTTTCCACATCTTTCATCTCATAAGCTCGGCGCTCTCATCTTAGGTCGGATCTTCTGCTTTCCCGAGGGCTTCTCAATCAGGTTAGATGTCTTCTTCTGAGGAGTCTATAGATGACGTAGGGGTGGATTCTAGGGATTCTCCCGCTGAGTCGGGGTCTTCCCGGGGAGATGGGGTCAGGTCTTCTCCCTGCGGTCGTGTGTCAGGAACGGATCCCCGAGTGGAGGTGGCGGAAGCCCTCGGCATGCCTTCCTTGGTGAGGTATGAAGGAGATCTCGCCACCGTTCGGGCCCGCTTCCATATCCCTTCTGGTTATACTCTGCGTTTGGCCGAGGAAGGAGAGAGGGCAGATCAGGTGCAGGGTAAAGAGATTGCCCCGTACCTGGAATCCTTTTGGGCCTGAATGCGCTTGCCCTTCTCTCCCGAGGTCGCTGCAGCGATGTCTTACTTCGGGTTAGCCCCGGGTCAGTTAGTGCCGAACCCCTGAAGGATTCTCCTTGGGTTTCTGGTCCGCTTGAAATTGCAGATGGTCCCTTTCGTTCTGTCTATCCTTGCCTCCTCTCTCATCTACAAAAGTCACCCCGGCTTCCACGAGGGCGACCCGAGGTGGGTCTATCTCTCCTTTAGGAAATGTCGGGGGAGTGCGCCCGGGTCGGGAGTCGTCGTCCTGCCTTCTTCCATCCACGACTGGAAGAAGAATTTTTTCTTCATCGGGCCGCCAGAAGGTGAGGACTGGCCCGTACCCATCCAGTGGTCTAGGGATAAGTGCTGGCAAGGAAACCCGTCTAACGACCCTGACGCGGTGAGAGTGGCGGCGTGGGAGCCCATTCCTCGGGCCGATGTGTTGCTTTCTGAGCGGGCCCTTAGTTGGGCCGGGCTCAGCCCTGCCCAGTTCGTCGGTAAGTTAGGCCTGTATTGATTTTGATTTTTGCTTGTGTCGCTGACCCCAATTTATCTCGTTTTGCGCAGAACCCATGGATTTGAGCCACCTTCGAGCGACTATGCGCAAGCCGAAGAAGGGGTCGAGGGCTGGAGGGGCCAGCTCTTCCCGTCAGGCGCCGACCCTGACTCCTCCGGCAGCCGTCCAGCACCAGCGCTCGAGCGCGGATCGGGCCCCGGAGTCCAGCAGGGCACCGACCTGAAAGAGGGCTCGGGGGAGGAAGCCCCAGCCTCGGAGGCGGAGACCAGCCCGCCACCGCCGGCTCTTAAGAGGTTCCCCCACGCAGCCCTGTAGGACCCGGCCTCCCCGATCTTGGTGGACGATGGGGAGCTCCTCTTTGAGGTGCCTTCGGGGCTCTCCATCCCCGACAGCCTTCTGCACGACATGGAGAGGTCGGCCGGGGGCAGGGCCCCCGGGGGAAGTCTGAAGGGGCAACTGACGTCCATCGCCCAAGAGGCCGTGCAGGTTAGCGCTCATACTTTGCTCGTTTCATCTTTCGTGAGACTTGGTGATCCTTCTTCTTTCTGACCGCTTTCTTGTTTCCCCAGGTCCTCCACCACGTCGCTCTTGCTATCCGGATGGAGGAGGAGGAGATAGGCCCGGCGGTCCGAGCCGCGGGCGAGTCCTCCTTGCTAAGGGAGAGCTCAAGGCTGGCGCTGGAAGCGGCGACGGCGAGGGTCGCCGCCCTCGAGGCCGAGGTGGTGGCCGGGAAGCAGGAGCTAGCGGCGGCGAAGCAGGAGGCGGCGGCCGCGAAGCAGGAAGTGGCGGCGGCGAAGCAGGAGGCTGCCAGGCTTCGCGAAGCCGCCCAGGCTGCCGAGGCCAAGCTTCAGGACTCCACGGCGCTCGTCGGCACCATGAAGAAGTCGGTGAGCACCCTCCGGAAGGATCTGGGGGCGGCAGTAGAGGCGGTGAAATAGGCCGACCTCTTGGCGGCGAAGGCAGTGGAGAACTTCCAGAAATCGGAAGAATTTTACACCGTCCTAGCCTCGGCCACTACCGCCATCTGGCATGAGGCCCTTGATGCAGTCAAGGCTCGGGTGCCGGAGTTCGCCGACCAGGATCTCCAAGCCGAATATCCTCACGGGGACGATGAGCAGGGGGAGGAGATCGGGGCCGAGGCCGAGGAGGAGATACCCGGTGAAGGCAATGCCGAGGCCCCTGCCGCGGTCACTGAGCTTCCCGGGGATGGGCCCGGACTTGAGGCCTGAGACCCATCGTCTTTTTGCTTTTCTTTTTCCTTTTTATTTGTTTCCTCGGGAGTTTGGTTGGCCTCCGGGCATTTTGTAAGGCTGGGGAGCCCACAATACCTTGTAAAAGCTTTAACTTTTGTGAATAAAGGTATTTTTCTTGCAGTCTTGTTTGCACGCGTATTCTTCTTCTTGTTGTGTGAACACTTATATCTACATGGGACTGCCTTTCTGTTGTGTCGTCTCTTTGTCTGGCGATTACGCGTCGACTTGAGTCTGCTTTCTTGCCAAGTGTTCCAAGGCAGGCAGTAAGACGGTATCTCCATGGACCCGAAATCGAAGTGTAGATCGCTAAGACGTTGATAGACTGGATGCCTCTTGTTGAGTTCACGTTCCTTAGTGTTGGAGGGGCCGTAATTGGCCAACTGAGGATGGTGCCGAGCAGGGTAGCTGCTCGGTGCCTCTTGGCGAGGGCTTTGATCTCTAGCGCTGGAGGGACCGTAAGAGGCCTGCTAAGGATGGCTGAGCAGGGTAGTTGCTCGGTGCCTCTTGGCGAGGGCTTTGATCCTCAGCGGGGGAGGGACCGTGAGAGGCCTGCTGAGGATGGCTGAGCAGGGTAGCTGCTCGGTGCCTCTTGGCGAGGGCTTTGATCCTTAGAGTGGGAGGGGCCGTGAGAGGCCTGCTGAGGATGGCCGAGTAGGTAGCTGCTCAGTTCCTCTTGGCGAGGGCTTTGATCCTCAGTGCGGGAGAGGCCGTGAGAGGCCTGCTGAGGATGGCCGAGCAGGGTAGCTGCTCGGTGCCTCTTGGCGAGGGCTTTGATCCTCAGAGCGGGAGGGGCCATGAGATGCCTGCTGAGGATGGCCGAGCAGGGTAGCTGCTCGGTGCCTCTTGGCGAGGGCTTTGATCTTCAGCGCGGGAGGGGTCGTGAGAGGCCTGCTGAGGATGGCCGAACATAGTAGCTGCTCGATGCTTCTTGGCGAGGGCTTTGATCCTCAGCGCGGGAGGGGCTGTGAGAGGCCTACTGAGGATGGCTGAGCAGGGTAGCTGCTCGGTGCGTCTTGGCGAGGGCTTTAATCCTTAAGGATGCCCGAGCGGGGTTGCCGCCTGGTGCCTCTTGGCGAGGGCTTTGATCCGTGGCGTTCTGCCAGGGATAACCGAGCACGGATCGTGTTAAGCGGTTGCCTCTTTCGAGGGATTTTCATCCTTAGCGCGGGAGGGGCGTAGGAGGCCTACTAAGGATGTCCTGGCGGGGTTACCGCCCGGTGCCTCTTGGCGAGGGCTTTGATCCCTGGTGTGTTTCCAGGGACAACCGATCACGGTACGTGCTAAGAGGTTGCCTCTTTCGAGGGCTTTTGGGTCCTTAAGGATGGCCGAACAGGGTTGCTGCCCGGTGGCTCTTGGTGAGGGCTTTGATCCTTGGCGTCGTGGGGTAGGGAAGCTACCAGCCAGGGATAGCCGAGTAGGGTAGCTGCAGGGTTGCCTCTTGGTGAGGGCTTTGATCCCTGGCGTTGTGGGGCAGGGAAGCTTCCAGCCAAGGATAGCCGAGTAGGGTAGCCGCTCGGCTACTTCTTGTTGAGGGCTTTGATCCCTGGCGTTGTGGATAGGGAAGGTACCAGCCAGGGATAGCCGAGCAGGATAGCTGCTCGGCTGCCTCTTGTTGAGGGCTTTGATCTCTGGCGTTGTGGGTAGGGAAGCTACCAGCCAGGGATAGCCGAGCAGGGTAGCTATAGGGCTGCTTCTTCGTGAGGGCTTTGATCCCTGGCGTTGCGAGTAGGGAAGCTACTGGCCAGGGATAGCCGAGCAGGGTAGCCGCTCGGCTGCCTCTTGTTGAGGGCTTAGCTCCATGAGGAAGGACCGAGCAGTGGAGCTGCTTGGTTGCCTCTTGGCGAGACTCTGTCCACCCTTCCTAGGGTGAGCACCGAGGAGTGGGATAGTCGCGGGGACTCGTGTTGCGAGGGCGCTGTGGAGGCGAAGTGCCGGAGTCGAGTCGTTTCAGTTTCGCATGGGAAGGCACAATGCTCGCCGCTTGGCGCCTGCGTTGTGGGTGAAACGGGCGACTGTTGGACTCCCAGGCGTTGCTGGCTATAAAATGGACTCGTTTGGGATTGTTGATTGCTTTTTTCCTTGCAACCGAAACACAAAAATGCAAGACTTCCCCTTCACCATCGAGGACATCGTAGGCTTCGAGGATGTCTACCTCTATGACCCGTACTGCACTAAGGACACGGTGCAGTTGGTAATCGGCAGGGTCGAGGACCACTTCGGCCGATTGCTTCCCCGGCGGTCTTCCCTCCTGCAGCTGCTGATGTACTCCATCTGGAGGGGGTCGCCGGGGATTTACAACCCCTTATCTAAAATGCTGTTCGACGAGGCCATATGCAAGCTAAGGTCTCTGAGGCGCTTCGGCCTGATCTTCGCGGGCCGGCTAAACCGCTCGGAAGAGCTCGTCCGTGAGTGCTACCAGTTGAGGCTCGACGTCGAAGCTCGCGGGGGGGGGGGGGCGGGGGGGGGGGGTCGGAGGAAGAGGTTAGACGCTGCGAGGGCTCGGCTGGAGGAGATATTCTCAGAGTACCATGAGCAGTGCTCTCTGCACCCCATTCCCCCGCTGTTGTAATTTTTCTTTTTTTTTGTGTACGGCTGAGGAGCCTACAGTACCACTTGAGTGAATAAAATTCTTTTTCCTTTTCTGCAATGCTCTATTGATCATTTTATTGTATAAACAAAAGATCTTAGGAAGATGGTACATTGCTTTGAAAAGAAAATACATGTTAGTAGATGCTTTTATTCGTGCAGCTTGAGCCCCCCATACGTCTGCTGGTATCTATGCTCGGCATGGGGTACCGAGCTTCGGGGGTACCAGACACATGCTTTGCTGACACTACCATGATCTGGCCGATGGTCTGCTCGGCTGGAGGGGGACACTACTCCTTCTCGCGGTCAGCTTGCCGCTTGTCCCTCAGGTACGCCGTGAGGTGCCCCGAACAGATCAGCTCCTCGATATAATCTCGGAGTTGTTTGCAGCTCTCCGTTGAATGGCCCAGCGACCTATGAAAGCCGCAGTAGGGGCCCCGGGTTCGCTTTGAAGCCGAGTGTGGGATTGGGGGGAACTTGAAGAACCCTTCGCCCTTGGCCTCCTCAAGTAGCACTGTCTGGGAGACATTAAGAGGCGTGTACTCCTGGAACTTTGGGGGATAGGGCTTTTGCCGTTCCGGTCCTCTTCTCTCGTCCCTTGCCCTCTTTTCTGTTCGGCTTACTCTGCTCGAGGGAGGCTTGCGTTCACCTTGGACTCAAGCTGGACTTCACGCTCGGTCCAGGCCTTTACCTCGGCCATGGTCTTAGGTTGTGCCAGTGCAAAAATGCGTAACCACTCCTTGTGCCTAAGACCAGACCTTAGAGCCGTGATGACCGTTTCGTCCCGGTGCTCTGGGACCTCGAGAAAGACGTTGTAGAAACGGGTGACGTAGGCCTTGAACGTCTCCCTATCCCCGCTCTTGATCGTGAAGAAGTGGTCGACTGTGCGCTTCTGCCGCCTGTTCCCGACGAAGTGGCCGAGGAATTGTGTGGCTAGCTCGTCAAAGGTTGAGATCGAGCGCGGATCGAGTCCTCGGAACCAGTCTCACCAGGCACGGATGAGAGTGGCCGGGAAAGCTCGGCACTGGGCGGCATCGGAGTGGTCTTGGAAGCTCATCCCCGCAGTGAACGCATCCAAGTTGTCCTTCGGGTCAGATTTGCCGTCGAAAAGGAAGACCTTTGGGGGCTTGTTGCGGAAGGAGACGTGGACGGCAAGCAGCTCTTCGGTGAACGGTTTTATGAGCGAGTCGGCGGCATACTTAGCCCCGTCGCTCGAACGGTGACCTCCCTAGTGCAGACTCTCGATCTTCTTCTCGAGGGCGTCGAGTCGGCCATGGTACCCCGACGACTCGGCGCATTCTGATCCCGGGCCCCTGCTGTTGGCGGCCTGTGTCTGGCCTAGGCCACGGTTCCTCTCAATGAGGTTCCTCAAATCCCCAGAAGAGGTGGCCCTTGAGCTGCCTTGACGAGCCTCGTCTGCGCAGCCCCATCAGGGGAGGGTGTGTCGGTCATTCCTGGTGACAGGAGAGTTGACCGACATTTCCTCAGGAGGGACAGGCGTGCGAAAGACCTCGGGGCAGGGCGCTCTAGCGACGGACCTCGGTGTCGAGCTGTTGGGTGCCCAGCAGGTCGCAGAACGTACTGGCCCGGGGGATCCGCAGAGGTGGGAGGCAGCGAGGCGGCGGTCGGCCGTGCCGACGCGGGCTGAGTCTTATCTTCCCCCGTAGAGGTCCTGGTCCCGAGGCGGGGGAGCGGCGACCTGGGGATTTTGCCCCGCCGTTTGGACGCGGACGAGCGCCTCCACGAAGGATGCGAGTTGGTCTATACGGCCGGCGAGGGCGTTGATGGCATTCGGCGGAGGAGGCTCGTCTGTGCCCCCATTGAGAGGGAGGCGGCGGTTGGCGCTTGGATCGTCTTGATGATCGCTCGCCATTGGAGTGAGATCGGGAGGCGAACTTTTGTTTTTGTGGAATCTGCGTTCCCACAGACAGCGCCAGCTGATGGAGGTCGGAATCTCCTTTAGATGTTGCTTCCCGTTGATCTGCTGATGGTGGCGATGGGTGGCTGAGATTTGATCTGGAGGCTGTCGCTCTTGAAGCATGTGGATCTCAATGGGTTTGAAGTTGTTGAGCCGAGCTACCTGCAAGGAAGTCTCGGGGTGGTTGGACCACCGATAATCCTCCGACGATCAAGTTAGTAGGGTATTCCGAGCAGAGTAACGGCTTAGTGGAGTAGAATTGGCTTACCTTGACCATCTGAAAGAGGGGTTTAAATAGTGGCAGCAGCAGGTGCAGCAGGCGCGAGAACCACGCCGACCGTTACGCTATCGACGTCACGCCCGCGTGATGAGTGGGATCTCCCATTAATGGCGAGACAGGCTCGTTATTTAAATCGTGGTGACGTGGAATGTGGGATATGGCCGGCGGAGATCTCGTGCATGGCGAGATTCACGGGATGGCGGTTGCGCCAGTGAGCGATGCTGTTAGTCAGTCGATGGCCGAGGAAGATGACCTCGGCGGGAGAGCTCATCGGACGAGGAGGAGAGCCGAGGCATCTTGTTTCTGCGGTAGCTCGGGAACGAGCTGTGAGGCCGAGGAGGCCAATTGTGCTGAGGCTCGGAGGTGAGCCAGCCTCGTCGGTAGGACGGGCATAGGAGCAGTCTGGTCGGCCCCTGTAGGCCATTTCTTGCATGCTCTAGGACACATCATCTGCCACGTGTCATGATCTGGGAGATCACCGATATCGAGCATCACCACTTATCATATAAACCACCACATTAGAAAAACAATTCACAAACCCTAGATCTTATTTTTTTTATTCAAACCAACATTTTTAATTCCTTATTTTTTTAGTTCTTAATCGAAATCAACTATCTTATAAACTTGACTTTAGAATTAATTAAATCACACCTTTCTGTAGATCGACCCTCAAGTATTACGATTGCACCACCGTATACTTTCGGTTTAATTTTTTACGCTCCGTTTCCCAAAATACGGAATATAAGGGTGAGTAAGCTAGCCATATTCCCACAATCAAGGAAAAATCCTGCCGTAGTCACATTTCGGTTTCTAGCATTACATGATAATCAGTAAAACACAGCACGGATAAAGAGAAATGCAGTCACTAGAACTATCAAATATAAAGAAGACTGAGCGCAACGTATACACACAAAAGAGATAACTAACCAGTGATTTCAGATGAATGGTACAACTGGTTCACTGGTCTGGATCTCCGTGATCTTCTCGAAACATGTCAGGTCCACTTCCCCCTCTGAGCATGTATACTTGGGTCGTCAGAGTGACATAATATTATAATATAATAATATTAAACATGAGACAATAAATAGTGAAGCATGAAACAACGGTAATAAGCACTAACTTGAATGTATAAAATAACATAAACAGGTAGCAGTAGTGGGCATGGATCATGACAGTAATCTAATATGCAAGTCACTACACCAACAACCTTTATGTCATTTGAAATCGATCGGTAGAATGTATCCTCATTTTTAGTAAGGGTCTCATGCATGCCCGAGACAATAGTCAAAAATGTGCCCGAGACATAACCCTATCAGCCGTGCCGCTAGGCACAAATATCTACACGTATCACTGTCACTAATATCAAATGATTATCCTCTAAAATATTAAATATCTCGCTAAATACAAGTTCCATTCCACTTCGATTTCCCCTTTCCCAAGTTTCAATAACTATATGTATGAGGCTAGTTGTGCACAAGTATGCATCAATAACATTGTTATATTCACTTTTCACTGTACAGTTCATTTTCATGAATCATTCACTTATCACCGGCGTGCTTGACACAACTAATCCGATATGCTCACGTTCGACAATGCAATAATCGCTAAGAATCAAATAAGAACATTCGCTTTCACTAAAGGTATCACGGTGATAATTATGCTATTAATCAAGACATGTACAATACGAATCACAACATGCATTATGAGTTCAGAAAAACATATTAAATCGTACGATCATAAGTAGGCAAAATGTTACCAAAAGGGTAGAAAGTAAACTTAAACAGAAATCCAACAAAATTTGTTTCAGGTCTATCGGGCTTCAGGTTTACGAGTTACAGTCATTCCATTTTAAGTGTTCTTTGCTGGATATCCAGTTCCTGAACTGAAAGTTTGTTTCGTAACACGTTTTACTCACTATTGGGATCATAATTAGGCGACTCTACTGTGCAACTAATTGTAGGGATATGAGTTAACCTTACAGCGCAGAATACGGATCAACAATAGTCATCTTGTTCTGGGTGTTATGATCAGATTACTGATGAAGGGTGCAAACTGAAATGGCAGAAATCTGCCATACATGTCATTAGTTTAAAATATGTTTAAACTACCAAATGATACTGGAATTCAGTGAAACTAGTACCATTGAAAAGCCAAAACAATTTTCTATGCAGAAGTAAATGGCTCCACACACTAACACGATTAAACAACAAGGTTTCAGGGGTATAAAAGCATGTTAAGGGGTGAATTCCTGCTCTGGACTGCAGTCTAAAGTCAGGTAAGTTCTCTATTTTCGATATTCACAAGATATATTTAATAGTAAACCTATATATAATGTCAAATATTATGCGGTATACTTTGTAACGAACCCAAGAACGCTGCGATTGGATTTTTCTGGAATTAATTATGAGTTTAACGATGTCAAGTGCTTGGTTAGACACGAGTTTCGGTATGGATGCTAGGGCGTCACTTTATGTGTGAAAACGATATCGATTTGCCACCAAATTTCTACAAAGTATTTTTTAATAGTATTAGGGTCTAAATATCATGAGTTCCGCCATTTAAGATATGTTTTGGTCTAGGGTTTCACATCGATCAATCTCGGTTATGCATAAGGGTGTCGTTCGGGATATCTATTTCGTTTAATCGACATTAGTTTTTATCAGTGCAATTTCTAAATATTATCATAAAGAAAATAGCAATCACTATATAGGTTCCAATCACAACCACTAACTCACCACGGTTTATAATTAAAACCATAGAGATACTTTACGGTATATAACTAAATATATATACGCACGCATATACCCATACACGCACATATCCATACACATCGATCTAGAATTACTATAGCATGTAAAGCAAGTGGAATTCACTTGCCTCAAGACGGTGGTAAAGGCGGCGAAATGGCAATGGCATACACAGCATGCACGACAACAGCTCAAGCAATGACAATGGCTCAGCGACGGTAAGCTCGAAATCTTAGAAGTTGGGCTCTGCTGTGGTATGGTCGATGGCGAGAAACTTCAGTTGGCGTGATGGTGGCCGGCGATGCAGAGGCGGCTGCGGCGAATGCAGGCGATGCAATAGGTGAGGGTGGAGGCAAGGAGCTCGGGTTGCGGGCTGGAGCATGGAGGCAAGGGCGAGGTAACTAGAGGAGGTCGCGGTGGAGGGAGTTAGGAGGTTAGAGAGAGGAGGGGTCGCTGGCAATTGAGGAAAGAGATGGCAATGGTGGCAAAGCTCCGATGGGTTTGTAGGGTTCCTAGGCACTCTTACAAGGGTCTATAAGGAATCAACCATGCCCGATTTAAAATTCAGACGTGCCGAACAACCCAAATCTAGGATCTTTGCTAGATTATTAGGGTTACACATGCAAGTAAACATCTTTACAACTAAGAGAGAGGGATTACAACCTTTGTAGTCCGCTCCTTCGCTTCATAAGCTCCGAGTAGAAGTCCCCTCGCCGCGATCCGTGATCTCCCGGACTCAAGAGAAGCTCCACAACTCGAATGATCCATGCTTACTTGTAGTCTTTCTTTTCCAAGATGATCTACCTTGAAGTTTCTTTAACTCAAGCTCTCACTCACTAATGAGGTGAACACCCTAATCTAATTGGCTAGATTAGATGAGGATGATGAAGTAGGATTTATGCTCTCTTTTATTATCAAATTCTCACACTCATTCATCACAAAATAAAAACCTAGAAAACTTTTGTGAGCTCAATGAAGAAGAAGAAGAATGAATTTTCTTTTTGTGATGAATAATGAAAAAGATATTATGATTACAAATGCAACCATGGTCAAAGATGACAAGGCTAACCATTGTAGAGAGTTAACTAGGGTTAAGGGTGTGGTTTGGGTTAGGAAATATCTCACAAAAATATCAACCATAATATCTTTGCAAGAAACAAAAGAAAAGCTTCTAGAAGGTTTATGAAAGAACTAACCCAAATCAAACCCTAACCATGTTTAATCTCCACTAATCATGTTGCATTAGTAATTATAATATGTTACAATATTATATATCACATATATAATATATTTTGTAACAAAAGAAAATAATACAATTAACATATATCGCATATATATCAATGTATTATCCGGTGAGAAAATGAAATTATAAGGCGAACCAATATTAGATAATGTAATACAATATATCATATATATATATATATAATTATATATTAAATTATCGAATCAACCTTTGATCCAACAATCCAGCTATATCGAATATAACCGACTAATATATCATGTACCGATTCATCGCATCAACACTTGATCCGATGACCCGGCTCATATCAAAATATCGCGAGAATATAATACGGTATCTCATATCGCATTATCCTCGGTCATGCACATATCACATATGTGCCCCTACTCCGTTTTTCTTGAGTCAAGAAAGCTCTGTGTAGGACTTTAAAGAATCGTCAATACGCTGGCAGTAGGTGATGATCAAATCAAACACCCACAAGCTGCAAGCGGTTAGCTAAACGTAACAGCCACCCAGGTATTGAGCGATCAGAAAATCAACAAGCAAGCCTGTACATTCTCCTGTGAATCCAATCAGTAACACTCCCGTACAGTCCGGTCTCCTCGTCTGATATGTTGCATATCTAGTCTAGGGGTAGTATACGTCAGACCCCAGTAACCGATAAGTCGTGTCTATATGAGGCGCATAACAGGTCGAGAAACTACTGGTAACACTTACCAGTAAATCTCTATATCAGCCCTGGCCAGGGACTTCCAGTTATAGCCAATCGAACAAAGCACAACATCAACTCCCTATATCGGGAGAGACGAATCCCCTCCTATCGCTCATTGCCTCCATGTGATTCGGGACTGTACCCAAAAGCCACCGTTTTGCACGCCCTCTTGGACGTGGTAAGGTGGAAATCAAAGCACAGTGGGAATCACACAAGACTCTATGACGATCTCGGATCTACAGACTAACCTATACCAGTGTCACCAGAGAACTGCCATCTGACGTGAGGTATAATACCATCTGGGAGTTCTCGACGAGTCCGTACAGTGTACCCAGTCTCCACCGAGCACCCGTACACCATCCTTGATGTCAAACACCGATGGATATGGGATCATCCATCGCCCATCATATGGGTCAAGATGCGTATACGCTAGTCTACTCTGGTGTATCGATGCCCTGTCTCGATACACTCTCGACTAGGAACAGTTATAGGATGTACTCATCGACTACTCTGGCCCCACTAGTATGATCTCATCATAGTCCCAGTAGTTGAGTACATATCCTAAGGGCTTTATCAACATGTGAGGGTAAGACAGTAAACTAATATAAGTCAACATGTTAAGATAAAGTGAAACTAAATAGCATACTATCATGTCGAGCAAGAAAGTCCTCTCTATATATATCCAAGCATCCATTATAATATACATCATATGTACAACAATGGCTTCTAGGGCATATATATAACTAACTATCTCCCACTTGCATTAAGGCCAGCTGTTGTAGTATCTCATACCTAGCATCCCGAATAATCTCTCAAACTGTATCTGGGGAATGGCCTTCGTGAGTGGATCCGCAGTGTTGTCCTTCGTATCTACTTTCCTGACCTCGATCTCCCGGCGATCAACTATCTCCCTGATCAGGTGATACCGCCTCAGAATATGTCTGGACTTCTGATGGGACCTGGGTTCCTTGGACAATGCCACAGCTCCATTGTTATCATAATACAGAGGCATTGGATGCTCAATGGATGGAACCACACCAAGTTCACTAATGAACTTCTTTATCCAGACAGCCTCTTTGGCAGTATCGTTGGCAGCGATGTATTCAGCCTCCATCGTCGAGTCTGCAACGGTATCCTGTTTGGAACTCTTCCAACATACCGCCCCTCCATTGAGGGTAAAGACAAATCCCGAGTGCGACTTAGAGTTGTCCTTATCACTCTGGAAGCTGGAATCGGTAAAGGACTCCATCTGGAGTTCTCCGTTACCATACACCAAGAACATCTTTTTAGTCCTTCGCAAGTACTTGAGAATATTTTTCACAGCTGTCCAGTGACTCTCTTCAGGATCTGCTTGATACCGACTCACTACACTTAGTGAGTATGCTACATCGAGTCTGGTACATAGCATCACATACATGATAGAGCCTACTGCCGAAGCATAGGGTATCCCTTTCATGCGAGCTCTCTCCAAATCAGTCTTGGGAGACATCTCTTTGGAGAGAGTGAGTCCAGAGATCGTGGGTTGGTTACCAGTCTTGGATTCTTCCATACTAAACCTCTTTAGTATGGTGTCAATGTACCTGGATTGGGACAATCCCAATATCCGTTTAGATCTATCTCTATAGATCATAATTGCCAATATGCAGGAGGCATCACCTAGATCTTTCATTGAGAATCTTTGTGATAAGAAGAGCTTGACTGACTGCAGCATAGGAACATCATTTCCTATCAAGAGTATGTCATCGACGTACAATACGAGGAAGACAACCTTACTCTCTGCAACCTTTTTATATATACAAGGTTCATCTACATTTTTGATGAAGTCAAACTCTTTGACTACAACATCAAAGCAGATGTTCCAACTCCGCGATGCTTACTTTAACCCATAGATGTTTTTAAGCAGTTTGCACACCTTTCCGCTGCTCTCACTATCTACGAAGCCCTCTGGCTGAGTCATGTACACGCACTCTTCTAAATCACCGTTTAGAAAGGCAGTCTTAACATCCATTTGCCAGATTTCGTGGTCATGGTATGCAGCAATGACAAGTAAGATCTGGATGGACTTAAGCATAGCCACCAGAGAAAAGGTTTCATCATAATCTACACCTGGTGTCACGCCCCGCTTCCCAGTGTACGGCGAAGGGGACGCGACGAGGCCCGCTACATATATACTCAGAAGTACATACGCTAAGTGTATCTAAGCAATATAAAATAAATACACAAGAGACAAGAGATAATAAAAACATCAACTTTTATTTATTACATTCTTTGTACAATGCATGAAAAGGAAATACAAGTGAAATAAAAAGATGCCTAAACAGTGGCATAACAGGAAATGAAAAGTACAGAAAGGAAAAGTGTACAATGAAACTAAAGTGCTGGATCTTCGGCAAACTGCTCCAAGTCTTCTGCAGATGGCTCGATCTCTGCCGGGTCCGAATCACCTGACGACATTCAAAGAAGAAAGAAATAGAATGTCGTCAGCGAACAGGTCGCTCGGTAAGTCCCAAAGATAAGGGGAGAATAGATAGAGAGTAAGATAGAGAGAGAGGGAGTAGCTTTTATAGTTGTATTATATTGTTTTAGCGTTAAGCTGTTGTTATCGTAAGTTCAAGAGTGAATATCAACTAATCTCAAGAGTGTTCTCAAACCCAACAGGCCACAGTCCAGGGATAGGGAACCACGGGCCTGAATTAAATGTTAGTAGCGGGACTTCAACCGTCGTCGAAATATTTCAAACTCAACAGGCCACAGTCCAGGAGCATGGAAACATGGGCCCTCATGATTGCTTGCTTGTGTTAGTAGACATGGATTCATGATCTAGGGGGACTCTTGAGATTATGTTGGATTCACGAATGAACTACCCCATTACCCCGCGATGTCTTATTTGTATTGTTATCTTGTAAATTGTATTGATTATAAGATTGACTGACTGACCGAAACCATGATATCAGGAAACGGTTGTAACCGTAGAGTCATGTGAATGGAATAACTGAGAATCATGTAAAAGGAATATATCCATGGTTCGGTTCAGTAAAGTTGTATAAATTGTATTTATGGATTCATGTGTTCATATTGAATTGGAATCTTATAGATTATAGATTGACTTGAATTATATTCAAGTCAGATTAATCAGACTCAAACCTGAGTCAGACCATCAGAAATGTGAATCGAAGTCTTATAATTGCTAGGGTCCTTAGGGTAATTTATAAAACTTGAGGGGGTTTTATGTAAAAATACTTTTATATACTTTTCAAAATACACCTCAAGTATTCATTGTTCGTCTTTAGAGTTGTAATGAGGGTGGATTTTATGTTGTGACATTTCTAGTGAAAATATCCTAGTTTTATAAATAAGGGTATTTATCTGTAATATTGATTATTTGAAGTTCATGGTATTTTAGTGTAACATCTATTCTTGTGATTTTTAGAAAAAGGTGGAATATTTATATCATAATAAAATAGATATTTAAATGATAAATATACATATATTTATACAAAAATATTTTTAATAAATATTTTATATTCCAAAAAATCTCACATTCTTAAGATGTCGTATTTTAAACCTTTCGAGTCCGAATGCTCCTTGCGGAGGTCTGAATCTCGCACTACTAAGCCCGAGGATGTGCAATAATCCGCACTATCCCGAACGGGTTCCCCAAAAATAGGTTGTAGCGGCGCTTTGCAAAGATTGTAAAATACTAACCCTTTAGAAAACGGTTTTTATAAAGTAAAAGGTATTTATTTGTAAATGTGTAAATTTTCCGTATTTTAGATTTTAGGGTTTCCTAAGTCAACTAGCTTATTTCTAATGGTCTAAACGACAAGTCGTTAGAAGGCTCAAATCGCCTCTTCACTGCCAATTGTGGCCAGGTAAGTACAAATGAGGAAAGGAGGGATCCGCTCACGAATCGTGAGACGTGCCTTTTAAAGTTACCTTTGCTCACTTGCCTAGCCTAGACACCACAAAGTCAGATTTAGATAAACGATCGATGTGCACAACTTATCGTGTTTTCCTAATAAGAGATATTTATTTAAAAGTGTAACAAAGCTAAAACTTTTAGAAATGATTTTATTAAGAATATGGTATTTAAATGAAAGTATTGTTTTATCGTATTCTAAGTTTTGTTGATGATATCGTTTTGGGTTGTATGTGCGTGTGTATGGAGGTAGGTCATTACCTCGTGCTCTGCTTTAAATGTATAGCAAAGTTAAGGGGTTAAATGTGAAATCGAAACATTGTGGTATTTAAGTGAAAAATACGATAAATTGGAAAGGCTATCATTTCATGTGATGTTCAAATTGATTGTTAAATGTTTAATAGTTAACATAAAGATGTTTAGGCATGAATGTATTGGTGAGAAGTGAAATTTTATAGAAAACAGAATCGAAAATCGGATTTGTTCCGATTCCGTCGGGTTTTGTAATTTCGTATTTTAGAGAAATAGAAAGGGGGATAGAATGGGACTTACGGGTTTCGATTAAGCAAGGGAGTGAGGGGGGACTAGAGGGGTTGCCGAGGCGTTACTCCGTCGCCGGTTGTTCCTAAAAACGTCGCCGGAATTTCCGCCGGAATTTCGTCGGAGTTTCGCCGCGAACTTGTTTTTAAAGTACACAACTCTTGAGAAAATTTTAAGAGAGTGAGCTTAGGGTTTTGGGATGAGAGCGTAGAGGGTAGGGGATGTATTTATAGGATAGGTTAGGGTAGGGTAGGTGAAAGGTTTTTGATTAAAAAAATGTAAAAATATATGAAAATGTATTAAAAATTATAGTAAATGGGGTATATTAAACTCTCGGGAACCAATCCATTAAATTAGAGTATGCAGGGGGTTTGGAATACAAAAAGACAAATTTTTCATGTTGGCGACTCGGCCGTCCTGCCGAGTCCGGCCGGTGGCACCGGCCCGAGTCGGAAGGTCGGGAGGTAGGGGGTTCTCAGGTGAAGGCTCTGGTATTTTTAGTTTTCTGGATTCAGTTCAAAGTTTGGGAGTTATGGTCTGTGGACTGTTGGGCTTCTAAGGAATTTAAAACAAAAATAATCTAAAAATAATGTGGGGGCAGGGGATTTGAACTCTGGTGGCTTGGTTCAGCAGTGCAAGGTATTACCAATGAGCTACAAGCTCTTTCTTGTAATTATGGTGTGAAATAATTACTTAAAGCGGTAACAATAATATTAAATACCCCAAGTATGCTTTAATTTTAAAACAATTTTATATACACTAAAAATGGAGTTATTTAAAAACAAAATAATTACTTATATATTGTGCTCAGGTTAAAATACTCCTTTATGGATTTTGAAATTTTTTTTTATAGAAAAGTGTATAGAAAAATTAGGGTTGTTATATTCTACCCTCCTTATAAAAATTTCGTCATCGAAATTTGTAAAAGGAAGGTGTAACAAATCCAAGGAAAGTTTGGTGCTGGTGTACTGACAGTATGTGAAAAATAACAAAATGGTGCAAGGGTTTATAAAATGTGAAGAATATGTGAAGGAATGAAAGAATGCGAAGGATTTGGTAAAATTGAGGGAATTTTGGGTTAGGACAGTTTCAAGGTATATGATTCAAAGAACATGAAATTGTAAGATTCAAGAAACATGATTGTAAAGAATATTTTAGTTGCTGGGTCTTGTGTTTTATATTGCTTAAGGTTCCATACAGCTCTGACCTGCATGGGCCGCCAACAAAACCTGTCACGCCCCGCTTCCCAGTGTACGGCGAAGGGGACGCGACGAGGCCCGCTACGTATATACTCAGAAGTACATACGCTAAGCGTATCTAAGCAATATATAATAAATACACAAGAGACAAGAGATAATAAAAACAACTTTTATTTATTACATTCTTTGTACAATGCATGAAAAGGAAAAACAAGTGAAATAAAAAGATGCCTAAACAGTGGCATAACAGGAAATGAAAAGTACAGAAAGGAAAAGTGTACAATGAAACTAAAGTGCTGGATCTTCGGCAAACTGCTCCAAGTCTTCTGCAGATGGCTCGATCTCTGCCGGGTCCGAATCACCTGACGACATTCAAAGAAGAAAGAAATAGAATGTCGTCAGCGAACAGGTCGCTCGGTAAGTCCCAAAGATAAGGGGAGAATAGATAGAGAGTAAGATAGAGAGAGAGGGAGTAGCTTTTATAGTTGTATTATATTGTTTTAGCGTTAAGCTGTTGTTATCGTAAGTTCAAGAGTGAATATCAACTAATCTCAAGAGTGTTCTCAAACCCAACAGGCCACAGTCCAGGGATAGGGAACCACGGGCCTGAATTAAATGTTAGTAGCGGGACTTCAACCGTCGTCGAAATATTTCAAACTCAACAGGCCACAGTCCAGGAGCATGGAAACATGGGCCCTCATGATTGCTTGCTTGTGTTAGTAGACATGGATTCATGATCTAGGGGGACTCTTGAGATTATGTTGGATTCACGAATGAACTACCCCATTACCCCGCGATGTCTTATTTGTATTGTTATCTTGTAAATTGTATTGATTGTAAGATTGACTGACTGACCGAAACCATGATATCAGGAAACGGTTGTAACCGTAGAGTCATGTGAATGGAATAACTGAGAATCATGTAAAAGGAATATATCCATGGTTCGGTTCAGTAAAGTTGTATAAATTGTATTTATGGATTCATGTGTTCATATTGAATTGGAATCTTGTAGATTATAGATTGACTTGAATTATATTCAAGTCAGATTAATCAGACTCAAACCTGAGTCAGACCATCAGAAATGTGAATCGAAGTCTTATAATTGCTAGGGTCCTTAGGGTAATTTATAAAACTTGAGGGGGTATTATGTAAAAATACTTTTATATACTTTTCAAAATACACCTCAAGTATTCATTGTTCGTCTTTAGAGTTGTAATGAGGGTGGATTTTATGTTGTGACATTTCTAGTGAAAATATCCTAGTTTTATAAATAAGGGTATTTATCTGTAATATTGATTATTTGAAGTTCATGGTATTTTAGTGTAACATCTATTTTTGTGATTTTTAGAAAAAGGTGGAATATTTATATCATAATAAAATAGATATTTAAATGATAAATATACATATATTTATACAAAAATAATTTTAATAAATATTTTATATTCCAAAAAATCTCATTTTCTTAAGATGTCGTATTTTAAACCTTTCGAGTCCGAATGCTCCTTGCGGAGGTCTGAATCTCGCACTGCTAAGCCTGAGGATGTGCGATAATCCACACCATCCCGAACGGGTTCCCCAAAAATAGGTTGCAGCGGCGCTTTGCAAAGATTGTAAAATACTAACCCTTTAGAAAACGGTTTTTATAAAGTAAAAGGTATTTATTTGCAAAGGTGTAAATTTTCCGTATTTTAGATTCTAGGATTTCCTAAGTCAACTAGCCTATTTCTAATGGTCTAAACGACAAGTCGTTAGAAGGCTCAAATCGCCTATTCACCGCCAATTGTGGCCAGGTAAGTACAAATGAGGAAAGGAGGGATCCGCTCACGAATCGTGAGACGGGCCTTTTAAAGTTACCTTTGCTCACTTGCCTAGCCTAGACACCACAAAGTCAGGTTTAGATAAACGATCGATGTGCACAACTTATCATGTTTTCTTAATAAGACGTATTTATTTTAAAGTGTAACAAAGCTAAAGCTTTTAGAAATGATTTTATTAAGAATATGGTATTTAAATGAAAGTATTGTTTTATCGTATTCTAAGTTTTGTTGATGATATCGTTTTGGGTTGTATGTGCATGTGTGTGGAGGTAGGTCATTACCTCGTGCTCTATTTTAAATCTATAGCAAAGTTAAGGGGTTAAATATGAAATCGAAACATTATGGTATTTAAGTGAAAAATGCGGTAAATTGGAAAGGCTATCATTTCATGTGATGAAACTTGTTCAAATTGATTGTTAAATGTTTAATAGTCAACATAAAGATGTTTAGGGATGAATGTATTGGTGAGAAGTGGAATTTTATAGAAAACCGAATCGGAAATCGGATTTGTTCCGATTCCGTCGGGTTTTGTAATTTCGTATTTTAGAGAAAATAGAAAGGGGGATCGAATAGGACTTACGGGTTTCGATTAAGAAAGGGAGTGAGGAGGGACTAGAGGGGTTGCCGAGGCGTTACTTCGTCGCCGGTTGTTCCTAAAAATGTCGCCGGAATTTCCGCCGGAATTTCGTCGGAGTTTCGCCGCGAACTTGTTTTCAAAGTACACAACTCTTGAGAAGATTTTGAGAGAGTGAGCTTAGGGTTTTGGGATGAGAGGGTAGAGGGTAGGGGGTGTATTTATAGGGTAGGTTAGGGTAGGGTAGGTGAAAGGTTTTTGATTAAAAAAATATAAAAATATATGAAAATGTATTAAAAATTGTAGTAAATGGGGTATATTAAACTCTCGGGAACCGATCCATTAAATTAGAGTATGCAGGGGGTTTGGAATACAAAAAGACAGATTTTTCATGTTGGCGACTCGGCCGTCCGGTCGAGTCCGGCCGGCGGTGCCGGCCCGAATCGGGCCGAGTCGGAAGGTCGGGAGGTGGGGGGTTCTAAGGTGAAGGCTCTGGTATTTTTAGTTTTCTGGGTTCAGTTCAAAGTTTGGGAGTTATGGTCTGTGGACTGTTGGGTTTCCAAGGAATTTAAAACAAAAATAATCTAAAAATAATGTGGGGGCAGGGGATTTGAACTCTGGTGGCTTGGTTCAGCAGTGCAAGGTATTACCAATGAGCTACAAGCTCTTTCTTGTAATTATGGTGTGAAATAATTACTTAAAGTGGTAACAGCAATATTAAATACCCCAAGTATGCTTTAATTTTAAAACAATTTTATGTACACTAAAAATGGAATTATTTAAAAACAAAATAATTACTTATATATTGTGCTCAGGTTAAAATATTCCTTTATGGATTTTGAAAAAAATTTGTATAGAAAAGTGTATAGAAAAATTAGGGTTGTTACACCTGGTCGTTGACGAAAACCCTTTGCAACAAGTCTAGTTTTGAAAGTCTCAACTTTTCCATCTACACCAATTTTCATTTTAAAAATCCATTTGCTCCCAATGGGGTTTACCTCTTCAGGAGCAACTTTCAAAGTCCATACTTTGCTGGTGTACATGGATTCCATCTTAGATCGCATTGCATCCAGCCATTTCACAGAGTCATCACTCGTGATGGCCTGCTCGAAACTAGTCGGGTCATCATCTTCCATGATGCAATCCTCGCTTCCACCATCAATGAGAAAATCGTAGTATCTCTCAGGTGGATGAGAAATCCTGCTAGATCGGCGGAGAGGCTGGGGTTCATCGGGTACTTCTGAATCCTCTGGTTCCAATAAATTATCAGTTGTAGTTTGCGGTGCTGGAACTTCTTCCAGCTCTACCTCATCGCCACTAATTTCTTTTGCAAGAAATTCCTTTTCTAAAAAGGTGGCATGTTGAGAAACAAACACCTTTTGTTGTTCACTGTGGTAGAATAGATATCCATACGAATTGCTTGGATATCCTACAAAGTTACAAAGAACTGATCGTGCCTCGAGCTTGTCCGGATTTTGCTTTTTAACATAGGCCGGACAACCCCATATCTTAACTCTTTTAAGAGATGGTCTCTTCCCATTCCATATCTCATATGGAGTGGTAGGCACAGATTTGGTTGGAACTCTATTCAATAGGTATATGGCTGTCTCCAGTGCATACCCCCAGAAGAAAATAGGTAACTCAGCTGTACTCATCATAGAGCCTACCATATTTAATAGGGTGAGATTCCTCCTCTCCGATACACCGTTGTGCTGTGGTGTATAAGGAGGAGTAAGCTGAGAGAGAATCCTATTCTCTTTTAGATAGTCTAGGAACTCATTGCTTAAGTATTCTCCTCCTCGATCAGATCGAAGGATCTTAATACTTTTGCCCGTTTGGTTCTCTATTTCGTGCTTATATTCTCTAAATTTCTCAAAAGCTTCAGACCTGTGTTTCATCAGGAACACATGTTCGAATCTTAAGAGATCGTCAGTGAATGTAATGAATCAGGAAGAGCCGTTCCTGGCATGCGTAGACATGGGACCGCATACATCATTATGTACCAGCCCTAAGAGTTTCGTAACTCTTTCACCGTGTCCACTAAACGGAGTTTTGGTCATTTTTCCTTTGAGACATGAATGGCAAGTATCATAAGATGATAATTCGAACGGATTCAAATATCCATCCTTATGCAACTTAGCTAGCCGTGTCGCATTGATATGACCAAGTCTATAATGCCACAAGAAGGATTCGTTCATTTCTGAACTTTTCCTCTTGTGTGTGTTTTGTATATTAAGGACTGTATTTTGATTGAGAATGAATATGCCATTATGTAACGAGCCTGATCCAATCAACTTTTGATCTAGGATGATGTTCATAACATTATCCTGTACTACAAAATTATATCCTTCTTTACTTAATAAAGAAACTGATATAATGTTGCACATCATGTTCGGTACATAATAGCACTTGTTCAAAATCAATGTATTATTACTTGGTAATACAAGGTGATATTCGCCAACTGCTTTGGCTGCAATATTTGCACCATTCCTTACTTGTACGGAATGATCACCTTTTCCCAGTTCTTTACCTTTACGTAGCCCACGTAACAATTTACATATATGGGATCCCGATCCGGTATCTAATACTCAGGACGTAGGGTGAACTGAGAAACAGTTCTCAATAACTAACACACCCGAAAAAGATGCATCAGCATACTTATTCTTCGTTTGGGCGGCGTGAGAATCCAGATTTTCTCATGTTTCCTGTTCAGTCTTATAACTCTTATAAGAAAGAACGGGACCAACGTTCCCCTGCTCAGTATAATAAGCGGGTTCAGTCAATACATCCATATTATTATCTTGATTATGGCCTGACATGGTCGCTACCTGGAGAGAGAGAGAAGAAAACACTTTAGCATATGCACTTGCAAGATTAGATTGGTTATTATCTTATCTAATCAGGATGTCTCTCCAAATCTTCCTTCAAACCCTAAAAGGTAAGATTAGCCGGGATTAATTAGACCCTACAATTTCGTCAATCTTTCAACCAGATCAGTGTCGGTACTTGAGGGAGGTTCCCCGTGCTTTCGCACGGACCTAATTAAAATAAACTTCGTTTTCCCAGAGGCATAACCCTGTTAACACCTTTCTAGACACCTACTTGATCGGTTAATTGTCCTGTGTAAAACTCTCCCAGGAGTAACTCTTACTCGCAGTGGGTATCGGGATCCAACTATCGCATAGGAGGTATGCAATCTCATTGCAAATTTCAATACTTGAAATTCCCAATAATATTTTTGCCCCTAGCAACTTATGACCTTGGCTAAGGTCAACAAATCATAAGTGCTAGCCAAGTTCAGCCCGTCATTTCCCGATTGAATTAAACTCACCCGTACGACCCTTGGCTAAGGTCAACAAAGTCGTACGACTACCCTAACTCAATCACATCTCATGTTTTAGCAGATAAATACTAATTAGCTACTGTACACCACGCCTTGGCTAAGGTCAACAAACGCAGCACGAATACTAACTAGTCTCTATCTGAAATGACGGAGGGCTACGCAGGTTTTTCAGAAAACCATGAGCGTAATGAACTTGATATCGTCGTAGAATCAAGTGGTTTTTGAAAAAAGGAGTGTTTTTGAGGCTTTTCTAGTTTCGCTAAAGAGGTCACTCCCGGTGAAGGGATCTCGGCTCTTTCCCCATCGAATAAGGTGCAGGGTATATCATATATACCGCTGTGCAAAGCAAGAACTTTATAAGCTGTCAAAAACTAAACCGTGAGTTTGTAGCATCTGCCAGTTTTGCTAAAGAGGTCACTCCCGGTGAAGGGATCTCGGCACTTTCCTCATCGAATAAGATGCAGGGTATATCATATATACCGCTGTGCAAACCAAGAACTGTAGCTATCCTTTTTATAAAGTTTTGATTCTACAACATCTTTTAGGTTTCTTTTCCTTTTATTAATCTCATTAATATATCCCATCAGCTTATGTTTCCTAAGCATCACAGAAGAAACGAAAGCAGTAATATTTATATATCAGCATATATATATAGTATAAGCATTCGTCTCTGGCAGTAATATGATCTCTTCGCAGAACATTGCAGCAGAAGATAACATATGAAATATTGGATATACTAGGACGTCCGTGTTTTATTTCGAGCCTGTATAAAATATGGATTCCACGGTCGCGATGAATAGCCAAACCCACATCCCTAGACCCCTATGAGAGCGACAAGTAACACTGTCAATTCTAGGGTTAGGAGACCCGGTCTGGACTCCTTGAGATGGCCTCCCACTGTACCCTAGAACCGGGTTACTTGTGCTCCCCTCCTTGCGTCTACCTAATGCGGAAAAATAAATAATATACAATGGTGACAACAACCTCAGCCCGGAAGTTCCCCAATAAAAGAATATTACATACAATGAATTTTACATGAATGAAAATAAAAACTCTCATCTCACATAAAACCCCCGGCTATTCAGAACACGACGATCCAATATAACATATCACAGCAATACATAATATCTCATATCATTAATGTAAGTAAGTATGCATACACCGATCGTCGTTGATGTATAGCAACGAAAACCGGCGATACAACTACATACTACATTTACGGTCACAGAATTTTTTTTTGTAAAACTACAACATGTGGAATCCACAATCTCTTTAGACATCATAAATCCGAAATATCACATACTTCGCATTTCATGCCTAACTATATGAATTCCACATATTGTATCACATTCCAGATAAATAGACAATAATAAACTTTCCGATCGAATAATCAAATACCCAAGATATCCTAAATAGCTCAACACTTGAGCGGAGTTCAAAAAATCCCAGAATATGTCACAGTACCAATGGTCCAGCCGTAGAAGGGTCAAACCAACGCCTCACATGTGGCAACGCCGTACTGCCCCAAACCCTAAGGTTTAGAGGTGGTTCAGACGGTCACATAATCGTGTTAAGGTTTGTGTTCTTCTAGAGGGTCCACCGCGTTACTTGCACGTTTTTCCGAAAGATTTAAACTCAAGAAAAATTCAACACTTGAAAGTTTTTCATGTCGGAAAAAAGTGAGTTAATGATATCCGTTCGAACATTTTAATACTTTCTAAATTATCCGGAAAACAGAACGAAGTTAAACTTTCCGATTGAATCAACGATTACAAAATATCCCCAGAAAAACTCAACATTTGAGCAAGATTAAAAATACCCAGAAGCATATACAAATACCTACGGATGAACCCTGAAAACACGTGTCCCTAATACCTAAGTTCGGCCGCGGAACCGCCGCGAGAAACAGGTTCCTGCCGCCGTTCCGCGGCAACTTGAAGGCATTTTTGGCTTGTGTTTCATGGTAATCCTTAGAATTCCCTACTGATTTTTTGAGTATTTTTAATGCAGAAAAAATCATATTTTAAAAAAGAGGGGGTCAAAACCGACGTTTCGGGGTTCGATCGGACTTTTAACTTCGTATACACGTCGCCTAATACTCTAGCTAGGCTCTGATACCACTGTAGGGTTCCTAGGCACTCTTACAAGGGTCTATAAGGAATCAACCATGCCCGATTTAAAATTTAGACGTGCCGAACAACCCAAAGCTAGGATCTTTGCTAGATTATTAGGGTTACACATGCAAGTAAACATCTTTACAACTAAGAGAGAGGGATTACAACCTTTGTAGTCCGCTCCTTCGCTTCATAAGCTCCGAGTAGAAGTCCCTTCGCCGCGATCCATGATCTCTCGGACTCAAGAGAAGCTCCACAATCCGAATGATCCATACTTGTTTGTAGTCTTCCTTTTCCAAGATGATCTACCTTGAAGTTTCTTTAACTCAAGCTCTCACTCACTAATGAGGTGAACACCTGTTCATATCATAATATTGCATTATTATATTCCCCATTCCTAGTCATTTTACGAATAAACAGGTGTTTTTGACCCATGTCTGGCACTTAGTTGCAGATTACAGATTCTCGGGACAAAAACAGTGAAAAAGACATAAGACGATACAAAAGTGAAACTACGACCAATAATTGGAAGAATCTTGATCAAGCCTGCAGTTTGGAAACTAAACGAAGATCAATGGACGCTTTCACAAGGAACAAAGGCAGTGCAAGGTTCAAGACTTCGTCACGAAGCAACGGTAAAATTCCACTACAATTATTCACTGTGGAGATCTGGAAGAGAACTAGAAGCCAACCTGAGAAATAAAGTGAAGAAATAAGGAGTAAACTGCAACAAGACCAAACCTTGGAAAGACCAACTCAAGAAGCCTCTATACGGCCGCGGATCCGCGGCCAAACGTGGGGTTTGGCCGTGGAACCGTGGCCATGAAGTGCCCGTGTCGGTGCAAAAAGAGTCGGTGCGCTGGAGGGCGTTGACTAGGTCTTTTCTTAAGGGGTATTTTTGTAATAGCAGATATGCGAGTCAATTGTAACCCTAGGGTTTCTATCCTCTATAAATAGGAACCCTAAATCTTGTATTAGTTTATGCCTCCTTTCATTAATAAAATTCAGATTTCTTTTGGAGAGCATCGATGCCTCTTTTCATTTCATCTATTCAGATCTGACAAGTCTGTGTAAATGTTTGGAGAGAGCCATCAAGTAAGTAGTTTTATTTAATTGCCTTAGTATAGATCTTTAATTCCTTGCCCTAGATAGATAGATAGCATGTTCTTCAATTCCCTAATGAGCGAGTAGTCTCCTCGCTTGTTAGGGTTAGCTTTGGGGAAGGCTTTTGAGAGATGAAGATCTCTCATCCCTTTCTTACCCATCACATATAATCAATAGGACTCCATGCATACATGCACACACCGCTCTCTACGGCACCCTATCCCATGAGGTAGCGGTGATACCGTAGTATAAAGGCCCGGTTGAGCGTGTTTTCCATGGAGGTTAGGGTAAGGATTGATAAAGGAAGGACAAGAACCTAGAGGAAGAAACACCTTTCCGAATAGTTCTAATCTCCTTTATTAATAATTACCATAACACCTAATAGATCTTAATTTGGGTATAGAAAGCGGTGAGATTTATTTACATTTCCAAACCTACCCTAAACCTAACCCTAGCAAGATTTAGATTTAGATAGATTTAGTTTTTAGATTTAATCAATCCGACACCAATCGGAATTAACTCGTTAGACCAATTAGGAAATTCACAAAATCCCTGTGGACCGACCCGTACTCACCGGCTAGCTACCAAGCGACACCGTTCTTGATTGCGGTTTAGAAATTCTTTGATCCATCTTTTAGAAAGCGCAAGCACGCTAAAATCTCCTCAAAATCAAATGGCGCCGTTGCCGGGGATGGCGTGTTATTTTCTTTTTGCGATTTCGGGTTAATCTAAAATTGAAAAATCATAAAAACTGAAAAAATTAAAAAAATATAAAAAAATCAATTTGTTATTTTGTGAAGGGTATTTTGTTTGAATTTTGCATGATCTACAATCAAATTCAGATCTGGAAAAATCCAGAGATCGAAACAGAAAACAACCAATCTGAACAAACCGAGGAGTATAACAACAGAGAAACAGAACAAACATTGGGAACCGAGTCGACCTCTTGACCGCGCTTCCGCCGCGCAAACCCAGCTTTGACCGCGCATCCGCGGCGGGAAGGTGACATCATCGTCTCCAAATTTTTCTCGGGATCTGAACCCTCCACTTCACCGCGGAACCGCCGCGCTTTGCCTGTTGCGACTGCGGAAATGCGGCTATCTCGTGACGTCAGCAAGTGGAAAAAGCACTGTTTGTTTCCTTTCTCTCTCCTCTGCAAATCTAGATATATCTTCTGTAAAAATCTCCTGCAGGATTCTTTGCGCTTAAAAATCTCTTCCCTTCCAATAATTGATCTTGTGCAGGATTCTTTGCGCCGCGCTAAATTTTTTTTGATTGCAAGTGATTGTTACTGCTTTGCATATTTTAATCTGACTTTAAGGGGCTTGAGACCAATTCAGATTGGGTGGGGATTTCATCACTCTTCCCAGGACCCCAGAAATGGCATTTTGCATTGACCTTCATTAATTAAAAAAGATTAGATTCAGATTTCGCGCTCAATAGGACAGAGGACTAGTTGTAGGTATCGACCGTTGATCCTAACCTGACTTTGTGGTGTCTAGGCAAGTGTGTCTAAGGCGAGTGGTTACTTAATTAGGGCCACTACTGTAGTTGAGAGCCTCCCACTCACCTGGCACTTACCTGGCCGCAATTGGCGGTGAAGAGGCGGTTTGAGGTCCTATTTCTAGCCCTTTGGAACAGTTAGGAGCTGTCTAGCTGACCTAGGTGACCCTAGATCTATGCCTGATTGTGCATCTGTGGGTGATTGAAAGTGTGTTTAAGCCCTTTATCGATAGTTTTTTTTTTGCAAAAAGTTCCAAATAAAAAAAAAGGAAATTTTTTTTAAAAAAAAATTGCAAATTTTGTCGCTAAGAACTCCTTGCACCACCCACCTTCTTTCTCTTCTCCTTCTTACATCATGGGTACCTCATATCACAAATCTCTTGCCGAACTTTGGTACCCTGAACCAAACTTTGCCTCTTACGCGAATTGTTTTGGTCGATTTACGGACGACCCCTCCATGCCCAAAATTTCTTTGAAAGATCGAATAGAAGCGTCTAGGAGAAACAGTTTGACTTTGCAATCCACTTTGTATCAACCGTTTCAACCTTCACCACCTTCTTATGTCGATACTCCTTTTTCAAGTCCTATTGTAACTCCGAAACCCATGTCTATTGCAGAGCATATTGAACAATCTCGTAGCTGATCTTTCACTCCTCTCAACACATCCAGTTGTTGGGATCAACAAGTCCATTCACCTTTTTATCCAAATGTTGATCCTACTCCTGTCCAACCATTCAATTTCTACCAGTCCTACCCGACTTCTGCACCTTCCCTAGACATTGCTTCTACACAGCCATTTGGGAGTTTCACGTATCCAAACAATTTTGAATCTTTTACCGAAACCCCATCACAACCCATGTCTAGTCTAGAACAGTCGTTGGAGGCGTACATTGCAGCAACAAACCGAATGATGAGGAATGTGGATACGTCCATGGCCTCCCTTATACAACCTAGTGAACCGGTAGCTAGTGTCCAACTAGCTCCAAATCTTCCAATGTATGATGAGGCGGTTAGACAGAGTGAGAATTTGAGTGGAGAAAGTGAGCTATACACCCTTCCAAATCAAACCTACCCATCACCAATTGAATCCCACAACTCCGGTTTTGAATATCTATCAAGTGTACCAACTGATTCACTAGTTGAAGATAGAACGTCAAATGAGTTGTGTGACTTTGTAGTGCTTGATTTGCCAGATTGTGAAGGGTCCCTTTCGAGTGAAACCATCACTAATCCCTTTGATATCTACACCTCCACTATAGAACCTGAATTGATAAATATCCATGCTTTTGATGAGGTGTCGGAAAAAATTGATTTTCACTTGATTGAGGATATAGACGCCGGGAATATTTTGGATGATGAACCCGTAAATTTGGTTGAAATTTTATCCCCAATTCATCATCCCGAGTCATTAAATGTTTCTCCCGAACTTCATATGCGTCTTGATTTTGATGATAATGGCACGGATAAGCTAAATTTTGAAGAGAATTATGAGAATAGCATTGAGGAGAGTATTAAGGATAGTATTGAGGATGAACCATTTTTGTTTGATGTGTCGGATTTTCCAATTCATCCTCCTGAACCTTTAACTGTTATATTTCCTAAATCACCCTCCCTCCTTTCCATCGTTCCGACCACACAAAAGATCACGCTTGAGGACTGTGAGCTTGAAAAATTTCTGTTTGATCACAATGGTTTTGATGCCACTAGTGCGTTCCGCTTTGAATCTAACACAGTTCTCACAGACGATAACGATTACGAGTGTTTCACTTTTTTGGACGATATTGAAAACTCACCTCCCGAGTTTGAGTCTTTTAAATTTTCAGATGAGTTAGTTGAACCATCAGACTCGGTTGCTTACAGTCATTTCAAACCATTGATGGAATCTTTCAAGTTCGAGACAGATTACTTAGGTGAGAATAAGATTATCCCTAAATCACTCCCTTTCGTCCTTCCTATCGTTTCGACCACGCAAGACTCCTTCGTGTTTCCATTTTCAATGGAGGGTTTACCAAGTTCGACGTACCCATGTTTTCTTGCGAATCTTGAGGGATTTGACCCCATTTCTCGACGGGTTGATAGATTAGCACAATCGCTTTTAACACATCGGTCATCACAAATTGCGCTAATTTATTCACTCGATTTACACCCTCAAGATCATACTACACTTCTTTCTCTTTTCCGCCATTCTCCTCCTCCACCGAGACCGTATACCGTTTCTATCTCCACACGGTCTCGTGTGCGTCTCATTTCTTTTCTCTACACCCCATTCTTTCACCAGCCCTACCATTATCACGATAAATTTTTTGAATGGTTAGTGTTAACCTTTGGCCTGTGTAAGGCGTTGTTTAGTTTGGGGAGAACCTTGTTGTATATATGTATATATATTTTTGTTTTCTTTTTCTATAAACAATATAAAATAAAAAATAAAAAATAAAAAAAATTATAAATAAATAAACAGGGGAGTACCGACATTCTCAACCCTCTTGGTATGGCATGACAGTGAGGACACTGTTAAGTTTAAGTTTGGGGGTATGCTCGGTAAGCCTTTTTCCTTCGCATTCATATGTATATTTTTTGCATTTGCATACTTATTTTAAAACCCATAAAAAATTGAAAAATTTCAAAAATTATAAAAATTAATGTATTCAATTTTGGCCATAATTGACTTGAGTTTGACAAAAAGGTTGACTAGCTAGGAAAAACTAGATCTTAGACTTAGTAAATTAAAAACCCTAAAAATAACTTTTCTTAAAGTTTAACAATAGAAAGTATATGTCTTTATAGTTTATTTAGAAATAGGCAAATTTTGAGTTCTCTTCTTGGGCTAAGTTAACACAAGGGAAGAGTATTGATGTTTTTATTAAAATATAAGTTTGAAAAATAATTCCTAGCTTAAGTCTAAATTCTGAAAATATATACCCTACAAATTGCACAAACACGAACCTTGAAACTTGGAATAGTAGAGGAGACCTTGAAATGCTCTTGTCTAAAGTCCTTAGTACAAAGAAAATAAAATAAAAATTCGAGTGTGAATAAAGAGATAATAAAAAAAATGAACACTGGTTTTTGTGATTACTTAAGACTGCAAAAATAGAAAAATATTTAGCGAGGGTGCTTCATCACCTAGTGCCTTAGACCAACTGGTTTGGGAGTCACTGCTAAAGCCTTAGGTGTTACAAGACTAGGAATTACGCTTTAATGTGCAAGCACATTTTGTAATCGGTTGTTGGTACCTCAAGAAGTATTAACGATCGCATGAAGGATGTGTAAGCGAAATTCATCTAAAAATTCACCAATTAAGAAGTGCTTTGGACAACGGACAAGAGTATGATTGCTTGATTTGAATTTCCAAGTGTAGGGGTGATATATACACACAAGTTGGGGTATGTGATTGGGGTTTAGATAAGAGATAGGAATGAAGAATAGGACTTGTATCTTTAGTAGAGATGATAAAAATTCCTAAGTTGAGATGGAATCCTAGAAGGAAAACTTAAAAGATGCCAAAAGCTAAGTAAGTCTATAGAACATATATAATCTTAAGTTAAATGATAAGGGGGCGTAAAAAATACGGGTGGATAATTTCTGAGTCAAAGATAATAGAATTCCTTATTAGAAAACCTAATTGGAGAATAAAAGTCAATATGCCGAATTGATAGGATATTGTGGGTAGTATCCGCTGAAAACCCTCAGGAGACAACACTCCTCCTACTAGGGACACCTAGAGGTTTAACGGTTTGTTGCACAAGCTCAGTGCAATCGCGTTTCCCTGCGAAAGTGAGGTTAGGATTTTGTTGAGAATAAAACTAGGTTTGCTCGAGGACGAGCAAAAGATAAGTTTGGGGGTATTTGTTCATATCATAATATTGAATTATTATATTCCCCATTCCTAGTCATTTTACAAATAAACAGGTGCTTTTGACCCATGTCTGCTACTTAGTTGCAGGTTACAGATTCTCGGGACAAAAACAGTGAAAAAGACATAAGACGATATAAAAGTGAGACTACGACCAATAATTGGAAGAATCTTGATCAAGCCTACAGTTTGGAAACTAAACGAAGATCAATGGACGCTTTCACAAGGAACAAAGGTAGTGCAAGGTTCAAGACTTCGTCACGAAGCAACGGTAAAAGTCCACTACAATTATTCACTGTGGAGATCTGGAAGAGAACTAGAAGCCAACCTGAGAAACAAAGTGACGAAATAAGGAGTAAACTGCAACCAGACCAAACCGTGGAAAGACCAACTCAAGAAGCCTCTATACGGCCGCGGATCCGCGGCCAAACGTGGGGTTTGGCCTCGGAACCGCGGCCATTAAGTGCCCGTGTCGGTGCAAAAAGTGTCGGTGCGCTGGAGGGCGTTGACTAGGTCTTTTCTTAAGGGGTATTTTTGTAATAACAGATATGCGAGTCAATTGTAACCCTAGGGTTTCTATCCTCTATAAATAGGAACCCTAAATCTTGTATTAGGTTATGCCTCCTTTCATTAATAAAATTCAGATTTCTTTTGGAGAGCATCGATGCCTCTTTTCATTTCATCTATTCAGATCTGACAAGTCTTGTGTAAATGTTTGGAGAGAGCCATCAAGTAAGTAGTTTTATTTAATTGCCTTAGTATAGATCTTTAATTCCTTGCCCTAAATAGATAGATAGCATGTTCTTCAATTCCCTAATGAACGAGTAGTCTCCTCGCTTGTTAGGGTTAGCTTTGGGGAAGGCTTTTGAGAGATGAAGATCTCTCATCCCTTTCTTACCCATCACATATAATCAATAGGACTCCATGCATACATGCACACACCGCTCCCTACGGCACCCTATCCCACGAGATAGCAGTGATACCGTAGTATAAAGGCCCGGTTGAGCGTGTTTTCCATGGAGGTTAGGGTAAGGATTGATAAAGGAAGGACAAGAACCTAGAGGAAGAAACACCTTCTCGAATGGTTCTAATCCCCTTTATTAATAATTACCATAACACCTCATAGATCTTAATTTGGGTATAGAAAGCGGTGAGATTTATTTACATTTCCAAACCTACCATAAACCTAACCCTAGCAAGATTTAGATCTAAATAGATTTAGTTTTTAGATTTAATCAATCCGACACCAATCGGAATTAACTCTTTAGACCAATTAGGAAATTCACAAAGTCCCTGTGGACTGACCCGTACTCACCGGCTAGCTACCAAGCAACGCCGTTCTTGATTGCGGTTACAAATATTTTTGATCTATCTTTTAGAAAGCGCAAGCACGCTAAATCATTCAATCAACACCCTAATCTAATTGGCTAGATTAGATGAGGATGATGAAGTAGGATTTATGCTCTCTTTTATCATCAAATTCTCACACTCATTCATCACAAAATAAAAACCTAAAAAGCTTTTGTGAGCTCAAGGAAGAAGAAGAAGAATGAATTTTCTTTTTGTGATGAATAATGAAAAAGATATTATGATTACAAATTCAACCATGGTCAAAGATGATAAGGCTAACCATTGTAGAGAGTTAACTAGGGTTAAGGGTGTGGTTTGGGTTAGGAAATATCTCACAAAAATATCAACCATAATATCTTTGCAAGAAACAAAAGAAAAGTTTCTAGAAGGTTCATGAAAGAACTAACCCAAATCAAACCCTAACCATGTTTAATCTCCACTAATCATGTTGCATTAGTAATTATAATATGTTACAATATTATATATCACATATATAATATATTTTGTAACAAAAGAAAATAATACAATTAACATATATCGCATATATATCAATGTATTATCCGGTGAGAAAATGAAATAATAAGGCGAGCCAATATTAGATAATGTAATGTAATATATCATATATATATAATTATACATTAAATTATCGAATCGACACTTGATCTGACAATCCGGCTATATCGAATATAACCGACTAATATATCATGTACCGATTCATCGCATCAACACTTGATACGATGACCCGGCTCATATCAAAATATCGCGAGAATATAATACGGTATCTAATATCGCATTATCCTCGGTCATGCACATATCACATATGTGCCCCTACTCCGTTTTGCCTAAGTCAAGAAACCTCTGTGTAGGACTCTAAAGAATCGTCAATACGCCGGCAGTAGGTGATGATCATATCAAACACCCATAAGCTGCAAGCGGTCAGCTAAACGTAATAGCCACCCAGGTATTGAGCGATCAGAAAATCAACAAGCAAGCCTATACATTCTCCTGTGAATCCAATCAGTAACACTCCCGTACAGTCTGGTCTCCTCGTCTGATATGTTGCATATCTAGTTTAGGGGTGGTATACGTCAGACCCCAGTAACCGATAAGTCGTGTCGATATGAGGCTCATAACAGGTCGAGAAACTACTGGTAACACTTACCAGTAAATTTCTATATCAGCCCTGACCAGGGACTTCCAGTTATAGCCAATCGAACACAGCACAACATCAACTCCCTATACCGGGAGAGACGAATCCCCTCCTATCGCTCATTGCCTCCATGTGATTCGGGACTGTACCCAAAAGCCACCGTTTTGCACGCCCTCTTGGACGTGGTAAGGTGGAAATCAAAGCACAGTGGGAATCATACAAGACTCTATGACGATCTTGGGTCTACAGACTAACCTGTACCAGTGTCACCAGAGAACTGTCATCTGACGTGAGGTATAATACCATCTGGGAGTTCTCGGCGAGTCCGTTCTGTGTACCCAGTCTCCACTGAGCACCCGTACACTATCCTTGATGTCAAACACCGATGGATATGGGATCATCTATCACCCATCATATGGGTCAAGATGCGTATACGCTAGTCTACTCTGGTGTATCGATGCCCTGTCTCGATACACCCTCGACTAGAAACAGTTATAGGATGTACTCATCGACTACTCTTGCCCCACTAGTATGATCTCATCATAGTCCCAGTAGTTGAGTACATATCCTAAGGGCTTTATCAACATGTGAGAGTAAGACAGTAAACTAATATAAGTCAACATGTTAAGATAAAGTGAAACCAAATAGCATACTATCATGTCGAGCAAGAAAGTCCTCTCTCTATATATCCAAGCATCCATTATAATATACATCATATGTACAATAATGGCCTCTAGGGCATATATATAACTAACAGGGTTGAGGGGGAGCTCAGGGACGAGGTCGGTGCAGTGGACTTGGGTGCTTATGGGATAATGTGGCTGCTTGGGGTTGGTGACGATGGAGGGAGATGTTGGTGACGCCGTCTTCGTGGAGGTATGGATGAGGGTGTCGTCGGCGTCGATGGAGGCTGCTCGGTGGTGAGGCGGTTGTGGGTAGGGAAGAGGTAGAGGGAGAGATAGAGAGATTTAGAGAGATCAAGAAAGGGAGGGGGAGAGTCATTGAGGGAGTTGAGGGCATAGGCGAGGAGATCTCGAGGTTCGTTGGGCGTGGGCTTCGTCGTGGGGAGCGTGGATCGTGTGGACAAGGACAATGAAGAAGGAGGGAAAAGAGCGAAAAGAGAGAGAAAAAGAAAGAGAAATATGAGTGGGAGAGAGAGAGACCCGGGTGAGATTTGGGTGTGGGGAGCTTAGGCCGGGCCAAGCCCAAGGGGAAAAAGAGAAAGGGGATAGGGGATGACCTGTATGTTTGGGTTGGGTTAGGTTTATGAAAAAGTAGTTAGGGAAAATATTAGGTTAATAGGAAATAGAAGGAGAAAATATGGGAACAAGTTTTATTAAAATACGGAAAAATTACAATGGAAACTGGGTATTACAAATTTGGAGAACTATAAAAATCCCATCAAGTTTTTGGCGCCATTACCGGGGAGGTGTAGTATAATTACTTTTAAATTCAAGTTTTAGGTTTTAATTTAAATTAAATTAGATTTATATTACTTTATTTGATTCTGCGAATTCTTTGCTTTTTATTTTAGGAATCGAGACAAACTTCCTGGAAGATCAGATCGAAACGAACAGAAGGGAACTTGGCGATTTCACCTTGCTCAAAAAATTTCAGCCGAATCCAACTAAATTATAAATTCGGCTGAAAATTTCTAGGGTTTTGAAAATTGGGTTGTTATAGTTTGGAGCACTCATCGAGTACATTTCAGAACTTTGTTCCAAATTTGATGAAGTGTCAAACTTTCAAGGCAAATCCCTATATTTTAGGTAAGATGTCGTTCTTCCCAAATCTCGATTTGATTCTAAGTAACAGATTTTAGCAGGATTCTTTACACCACTATAAAAAAATTAGTTTAGATTTTTTATTGTTTCAGATTTTTTTTGATTGCATTGCATATTTAAAATGATTCTAAGGGATAACAACCCAAATCCAGATTAGGTGGGGATTTCATCACCCTTCCTAGGCCCCACAAATCACAACTGAGTATCCGCATTAACCTACATTAATTTTAAAAAAATCCAGACTTTAGCCTCCTAAGGACATATTGCGCTCAATAGGACAAGAGGAGATTGTAGGTAATCTAACCGTTATCCGATTCAATTTTGAGGTGTCAAGTGATGTGTGACTAGTTGTGGTTATTTAATTAAGACCCACTATTTTGGTGATTCGTATAGCGGAACCCTCCCACTTAACTGTCACTGATGTGGCTTTAAGATTGTTAAAGAGCTGTTAGAGAATCTATCCTACAATTTGTCTCTTAGCAGTTAGGAGCGGGTCTAGTAACTTGATCTAGGTAACCCTAGATCTAGGTTGTTTGCGCATTTTTGATTGTGATTGTTTTAGAATCTCTAATCATCTTAGTGTTTGCATATAAAAAAACAAAAAAACCCATAAAAGAATATAACTTATATTCGTTTGCGTACGGTGTATGCATGTGTGGGGTCGAGACGAAAAACATAGATTGACTCGTCTTGATTCAGAAGATCCAATGGCTGAGATCATTCCCGCTACACCTACCCTACAGAATAGATTCTATCCTGTCCGCACATCACTGCCATCTTGCATAGTCTTACCACTAGCAGCCAGTGACTATGAAATAAAACCTGCTTTCATAAACCCACTTCCTAAGTTTCAAGGTTTAGAATTCGAAGACGCCCATGTCTTCATAAGGGAGTTTGAGGACTTATGTCAAATGTTTAAACTTAAGCAGTTAAACCAAGATGCAGTTAAGCTTCGACTTATCCCCTTTGCCCCTCATTGATAAAGTTAAGTATTAGCTTTACAGTGTGCCGGCCAATACTATTAGGACATGGGATGAGTTTACTAAAATATTTCTTAAAAAGTTCTACCCACATTTTAAAACCGCTTAATTTTGAAATGAAATTAGGACTTTTTCGCAAAAACCGGGAAAATCTTTTTAGAAATATTTTGAACGTTTTAAGGACCTTCTCATAAAATGCCCCCATCATGGTATAGTTAAGTGGGAGGTATGTCAAATAGTCTATGATAGCATGGAATCTAAGTTTATGATTGAGTCCATGTGTTAAGAGGACTTTATGATGAAGAAAGAGGATGATGCATGAGACTTTTTAGAAGAACTGTCCGATAAGATCAAGCAGTGGGAGAGTTCTAGTGAGAGAGGGTCAACTAGTTCTGGAGATAGGATCCACGCAGTTGAAGCTACAATTGGAATGCAAGCCCAGTTGGCCGCCATTCAGAAATCAATAGAAAAGCTATCAACTACCCCCGCTCCCGTTGCTCAAGTCAGTCAACCCTATCCTTGTCTTAACTACTAAGACTTTTTCCACCTTTCGGAAGAATGTCCACTTCTAAATGGTCCTCAAGGTCAAGAGGCCACTAATACCGTCTATCAACGTAACAATAATAATAATCCTTATTCTCAAAGTTACAATCAAGTATGGAGGAACATCCTAATTTATAATGGAATCAAGGCAACAATGGCCAACAATTACAAAGTCAATGACAAGGTCCTCCACCCAACCCTGCCCAACCTAACACACAGTACGCACAACAAGGGTATGGGAATGAGAATAATAGGCTTAATAACGTTGGAAAGCAGCTGAATACTTTGTTGAAAAATGAATTGTCCAACAAACAAACCATGGCAAATATTGAAAAGCAACTTGGTCAGTTAGCTGCAGCATTAGGCGGACGTGAACAAGAAACCCTATCTAGTCAACCTGTTACGAATCCTAAAGATACACGTGCAAATTCCGCGCAAGCAAATGCTATAACCACCTTGCGATCGGGTAAACAGGTTGATAATCAGGTTAGGATGCCCGACGACTCTGTAGAGATACCGGTTTGTGAGGAGCAACAAACTTCCGGTTCACTTACACAGTCGGAATCTATTTCTACACTTATATTTCCACCCCAACTATCTTCTATATATACTTCTCTTGAGCCTAGAGCACCATATTCAAAACGTTTAAAGGCTAAATAGTAAGCTGCTAAGGTAGAGAAGATGTTGGAGATATTTAAATAAGTGAAGGTCAACGCCTCTCTTTTGGACATGATTGAACAAGTTCTTTCGTATACAAAATATCTCAAAGATTTATGCACGAAGAAGAGACAAACTAAGGTGCCTAAGAAAGTCTTTTTAGCAGGAAATATTTGTGACGTCCTAAGTAATGCTATGCGTGATTGATCTGTTTTAAATTAGTGTTTATAGAATAACCGCAATCAATAACGGTGTCGCGTGTAGCTAGCCGAGATGAGTACGGGTCGTCCTCAGGAAAACGTGGAATCTTTCAATCTTACTTTAGATGTGTTGAAAAACAGGAAGAATAGAAGAATAAAGAATAGTGGAGAATAGTTTCTAGATCAACGTCAAAATACAGATGTAGAAAATAGATCTAGTTTAAATAAAGATGTAGATTTTATATCAGAAGAGGGCTTGTATGGTTCGTTAGGATTTAGTAGTAATGGATGATTAATAAAAATGACTTATTTTATCTATTGATAAATTTAAAACTAGATTGATAGTGATGAATGAGAATTAGGGTTCTTGGAAGAAACTAGTATTTCCACACTATTGACCTTTGTACTTTCATTGATCTCTATTCATGTCTAGCTCTTAACAAAAAAAATTGTTAATCTAATCTCAAATCGCGGTCAAGACTATCAATAAATTGATAGAGCGCCCGATTAGGATGTTAACATTTATTTTGCTAAAATTTATAAATTTCATAAGACTTAAAAGAAGTTAAGAAATTTTTCATCTTCCATTGATCTACCCTAATCCTACGAACCCTATCAAGCGGTGAATTACTCGCGCATGATGGAGATAGAAGAACAGATAGAGATCATGATGTAAATAAAAAATAAATGCAATAAGAATAAAACAACTATCTTTATTAATCAACTTGATCAATTACATTTTTTTCTTTTAGAAAGTGGAATACAAAACCCTAGTTTGTTTCTCGATCTATCTTGAAGGAGGTAAATGAACAACCGATTGATCAATCTAGATTCGTGAGTCAACTTGAACTTCGTGATCTCTTCGGTTTGATGATTTCTAGGTTTCGCCATCGGTCCTTTATATAGCCCTAAAGCCAGAAACTAAAGATCCCAAGAATCAGGATTTTTTTGTTGCAAATCAAACCTAAAAGTCCCAAACCCTAAATCATCTTTCCTGCCGCGGATCCGCCGCATTATTGCTAGTTTGGCCGCGCAACCGCGGCTGTTTGGTTGAATCTTGGCTTCATTTTTCTGGGGCTAAGGAATGTTGACACGTGGAGATTTTCTAGATATCTGGAATCTTCATATCTTTTCTGAGTTTCTGCCAGTATTGATTCTTCGATTTTATCTAACTTTATCGGCATATTTTTGATTCCCGACACCTCAACATCTTGATCTCCTGAACTGAACTAAACCTTGCACAATATCTCAATGAATAATGTTAGTAATATTTGGTATTTTTGAGATATCATCCTAACCATTTGATATGATATTATATTTTGAGAATATTGGTTAAGGATATTTGATATAATATGCATACTTAAAATATCAAAATATTATATGCATACATTTTCCTTCATAATGTTAATTATAATATATAAACATATGAAAATAGATATTTTGCAGATAAACCCTCATTTGTTTCATATTTATAATAAACACCTTTAAATATCTAAAAAAAGTAAGGAAAATGTTATATCAAATATGTAGTATTTTCGACTGAACAAATACCTCAAAACTTAACTTTGATCGTCCCGAGCAAACTATTTATTCAAGAGAGCGAGAAAAAGAAAAAGAAAAACCTAAGTAGCACACTTTCGTAGGCAACACGATTGCACTGAGGACGTGCAACAAGCCGTTAAAGCTCTAGGTGTCCCTAGTAGGAGGAGTGTTATCTCCTGACGGTTTTCAGCGGATTACACCCACAAAATCCTATAATAAAAGAAAGATGGTGAAAGTTACATATAAAAATAAGAACTATAAAAGAAATAACATGAAAAGAAGAGTTTCCAACTATACCAGCTTTTCAGTTGCTATGAGCCCTATCTTAATGGTCATGAAAAGATATTAGAAATCACATCATCCCTCAATAAAACACCGTCTTTATTCTTCCTCCCTATCTTTCATCCAAACATCGATCATATACCCCTACGTGTGTGTAAAAGACATCCTTACACTTAGAGAATTCAATTCAAGCTATCATACTCCTGTCCATCTTCCAAAATACTTTATAGTTGGTGAATATTTTCGATAAAATTGCTCACACATTCTGTATGCGACCGTTAATACTTCTTGAGATACTAACCAACCGATAACAAAATGTGTTCGCGCATTTAAGCGTAATTTTCTCGTCTTGCAATACCTAAGGCTTAGCAGTGTCTCCCAAATCAGTTGGTCTAAGGCACTAGGTGATAAAACACCCTCGCTATATTTTTTTATGCTGCCTTGGTAATTACAAAAACCAGTGTTCATTTTTTCTTCTTCACCACTTATATATATTTTTTCCTGCATACTAAGGATTTTAGACAAGAGCATTTCAAGGTATCCTCTACTATCCCAAGTTTCAAGATGTGTGCAAGTGCGTATAGTAGGGTATCAACATTCAGATGTTTGTCCTGAAGAATAAGGACTATTTTTCAGACTTATTTTTATCCTTAGATTAGTAATTTCCTTCATCTTACTAACCCTTGGGACAACAACTCATAACTACTTATTACTAGTTTCGTTTAAGAAAACATCTAATTTTCTTGCTTTTTTTTAAACTTTTCCTATCTTTCATATGTAATTTTTCACTTTCTAATCTTTTATTATCAAATTTTTTTTTTGTATAGTGCCTAGTGCCAAAAGATAATTTAATGAATACAAACTCCCCCCCCCCAAACCTGTTTTCAGCAGTGTCCTCACTGATATCATCTTTGAATGCATAGACCTGTAGACTTGGGGGGAGAAATTAAGAGAGGTAAAATAATAGTAAATGAAAACTACCCCCAAACTTGTACTTTGGCACGCACAGATATTCAGTTAAATCCTTTTTCACTCACCTCCATTCTTAAAATGAGAAAATGTTACCGAAACATGGAGGTGAGGCGGAGGAAATTTAGTTATGATAAAGCGGCTCCTGTAAAAACAGGAGCTCCTCCGCTGGGTCAGCAGAAAAATACGGTTTCAATCTATGCTCATTTACTTTAAAAATTGAACCGTTTTTAATATTTTCAACTTCTACTGTCCCGTGCGGATATACATACCGCACCACAAAAGGTCATTTCCAACGAGATTTTAGCTTACCCGGATGAAGATGGAGACGGGAATCGTAAAGAAAGACTTGTTGTCCCGTTGTGAAGGTTTTTCTAAAAAGGTTTTTATCGTGGAACACTTTAGTTCGGTTCTTTACTATAACCGCATTATCGTAAGCTTCATCGCAGAGTTCGCTTAGCTCATTTAATTGCAGCTTCCGATAGCAGCAGGCTTGATCAAAATCGAAGTTAAGCTCTTTAATAGCCCACATTGCTTTATGTTCGATCTCAACAGGAAAGTGGCAAGCCTTTCCAAATATTAGGCGGTATGGAGACATACCAAGATCGGTCTTATAAGCGGTACGAAATGCTCAAAGAACATCCGTCAATTTGGTTGACCAATCTTTATGGTTTTTAGAAACCGTCTTCTTCAAAATTTGTTTGATCTGCCTATTGGAAATCTCAGCTTGCCCGCTCGTTTGGAAATGATAGGGCGTAGAAAGTTTGTGGTTGATTGAATATTTCCGCATCAAAGTCTCGAAAGACCGATTACAGAAATGTGTCCCGTTGTCGCTAATTATAGCGTGAGGGTGCCCGAATCCCGAAAAGATATTTTTTAAGCAACTTAATAACAACCTTATTGTCATTAGTGCGACACGGTATTGCTCCCACCCATTTTGAGACATAATCAACCGCTAACAAGATATATAAATTTCCAAAAGAGTTGGGAAAAAGACTTATAAGATCAATACCCCAAACATCGAATATCTCCACAACCAAGATAGGTCGGAGCGACATCTCATTTCTTCGTGAAATCTGACCCATGTGTTGACACCGTGGACAAGTTTTGCAATGATCGTATGCGTCTTTAAATAATGTTGTCCAATAAAGGTCACATTGCAAAACTTTCTCCGCCGTTTTACCTGCACCAAAGTGACCGCCACATGTCTGATCATGACAAAAATACAATACACTCTTGAGTTCATCGTTAGGGATACATCTGCGAATGATTTGATCGGAACAATACTTAAACAAATAAGGTTCATCCCAGTAAAATTGTTTTACTTGGGATAGAAATCGAAGATTGTCTTGTTTCGACCAATCGCTAGGAATAAGTTCCGTCGCTAGATAATTCACAATATCCACGAACCAAGGTTCGCAGGATACGGTCAAGAGTTGTTCGTCAGGGAAGGAGTCATTTATTGGCACGGTCAACATTGGTGAAGAATTGATGCGTGAAATATGGTTGGCTACAACGTTTTCACATCCACTATTGTCTCGTATGACAAGATCAAATTCTTGTAACAATCGGATCCAACTTATTAGCCCAGCCTTAGCATCCTTCTTCGATAAAAGGTGTCGTAGGGCAGAGTGATCGGTGTAAACACTATTGCCGAGCCAATCAAGTAGGACCTGAATTTTTCTAATGTAAATACAACTGCCAAGAGTTCTTTCTCGGTAGTTGCGTAATTAATTTGGGCATCGTTCAAGATTCTACTTTCATAGTAAATTACATGTGGTATCTTATCAATTTGCCGTTCTAAGACCGCACCAATAGCAAAATCTGATGCATCATACATAAGCTTGAACGGGTGGTTTCAATCCGGAGATGATAGAACGGGGGCTGTAGTGAGAGATCTTTTAAGCAATTCAAAAGCAGTCTTGCAATCCGAATCGAAGTGAAATGTTGTATTTTTGGCCAAGAGAAGAGTTAAGGGTCTAGCAATTTTGCTAAAGTCCTTAATGAATCTCCTATAAAATCCTGCATGACCAAGGAAGGATCGTATATCTTTGACGCATTTGGGATGAGAAAGGTTATGAATGACATCAATTTTAGCTCTATCTACCTCAATGCCTTTTTGTGAAATAATATGTCCAAAGACAATACCTTCTTGGACCATGAAATGCCATTTTTCCCGATTCAAAATTAAGTTCTTATCGTTACAGCGGGTAAGAACCGCGTCAAGATGACGTAGGTATTCCTTAAAGGAGCCCCAAAATATGGAGAAATCATCCATAAATATCTCCAGAAAATTCTCGACCATGTCTGAGAATATCTCCTGTAGGGTTCCTAGGCACTCTATAGAGATCTCACAAGGCATCAACCATGCCAATTTTAAATTTTATGGGTGCCGAGAAACCCTAATACGGATCGTTAACTAGAAATTTAGGCGATAAACGAAACTAGTTAACAACTTAACTAAAGGAGAGAGGTTACAACCTTTGTAGATCCGGTTCTCCACTTCCTTAGCTCCACGTAGGCGTCCTCTCGCTGTCCATCTCGAATCCCGAACTCAAACGTCGGCTTCATCGGAGAATTGGGCGGACTAGGTCGTCGGCTTCGTGCCGAAGATGATCTACGTCGAGGTTTCACAAGTTCAAGCTCCGACCTCACCAAGTTGTGAAACTTGTGAAGAAAACACCCAAAACAACTTGGCAAGAGGTAGAGGGTGAAGAAATAGGAGGTGGGTTCACTTTAGAATTGGATTTCTCTCACTTTAGCTCAAGTTGCCATTGATGGACCTTAAGCTTTTCTTGAAGAAGAAGATGATCAAGAAGAAGAAAGAATATGATAAGTCTTATTTAAAAATGAAACTAATATGAATACTTATCATATCTTGACCATGGTCAAGTGTAGAGATTAAACTAAGGTTAGTAAGAATGGTTAGGGTTAAGGATGAGATAAGGATGGTGGACTTTGTCAAAGCTTCAAGAAGCTTCAACATAGAAACAAAATAAGCCACCATTCTTAATAATATCCAAAATGAATAAATAAATAAATAACTAAGTAAATAATCAAAACCCTAACCATTATACATGTAACCATGGTTTAATCTTTACACAAACCCAAGTGAGGAAGTATCATCAAACATGATACAAATAAGTGCACAAAAATATATCACATATACAATGTGCATCAAGTGAGAAAATCCTTTTAAAATGAACCAATACTAGTTAATGCAAAGTAATATATCAAATATATAATTATACATTAAATCATTAAATCAACACTTGATTTAACGATCCGGTCATATCGCATATAACCGACTAGTATCCTATGTATCGTCTTATCGAATCAATCCTTGATTCGATATCTAGGTTATATCGCATATAACCAATCGACACATTCATCGCGAGAATGTAATACGGTATCACATACACACATTATTCTCGCTCCTGCACATATCTCATATGCGCTCCTATTTCGTTTCGCTTGAGCCAGGAAACAGGAAACCTCTGTATAGGACTCTAAAGACTCGTCAATACGCCGGTAGCAGATGATGATCATATCAAGCACCCACAAGCCGCAAGCAGTCTGCTAAACATAACGGCCACCCGGGTATTGAGCGATCAGAAGATCGACGAGCTAGCCCGCTCACACTCCTGTGAATCCGACCAGTAACACTTACCGTATAGTCCGGTCTGTTCGTCTGATATGTCGCATATCAAGTCTAGGGGTGGTATACGTCAGACCCCAATAACCGATAAGTCGTGCCGATGTGAGGCTCATAACGGGTCGAGAAACTACTGGTAACACTTACCAGCAAATCTCTGATCAGCCCTGGCCAGGGACTTCCCTGTTACGGCCAATCGAGCACAGCGCAACATCAACCCCCAATACCGGGAGAGACGAAACCCCTCCTATCGCTCATTGCCTCCATGTGACTCGGGACTGTACCCAAAGACCACCGTTTTGCATGCCCTCATGGACGTGGTAAGGTGGAGATCAAAGCACAGTGGGAATCACACAAGACTCTATGACGATCTCGGGTCTACAGACTAACCTGTACAAGTGTCACCTGAGAACTGCCATCTGACGTGAGGTATAATACCATCTAGGAGTTCTCGGCGAGTCCGTCCAGTGTACCCAGTCTCCACTGAGCACCCGTATACCATCTCTGATGTCAAACACCAATGGATATGAGATCATCCATCGCCCATCTCATGGGTCGAGAAGCGTATACGCTAGTCTACTCTGGTATATCGATGCCCTGTCTCGATACACCCATGACTAGGGACCTTGAAGGATGTACTTATAGACTACCATGTCCCCACTAGTATGATCTGCATCATAGTCCAGGTAGTCAAGTACACATCCTAAGGGCTTTATCAACATGTAACTATAAGACAGTTTAAAGAGACAAGTGTACATGTTAAGATAAAGAGTAACCAGATAGCATACTATCATATCGAGCAAGAAAGTCATCTCTATATATGTCCAAGCATCCAATATAATATACATCATCTGTACAATACTGGCCTCTAGGGCATACATACAACTAACATCTCCATCATACACTGAAATGTAGCAGGAGCGTTGCATAACCCAAAGGGCACGCGTCTATAAGCAAATGTATCGAAAAGACAAGTAAATGTTGTTTTATCTTGATCCTTTTCGGCGATGGGGATTTGGTTATAGCCAGAGTATCCATCCAAGAAATAATAGTATTCATGTCCAGCTAATAGTTCTAACATCTGGTCAATGACAGGTAGAAGGAAGTGATCTTTTCTCGTTGCGGCATTGAGTTTCCTATAATCAATACATACACGCCACCCAGTTTGGGTGTGTGTTTAGATCAACTCATTAGCCTCATTAGTTATGACCGTGATGCCAGACTTTTTAGGGACCACATGAATAAGACTTACCCATTGGCTATCAGATATTGGGTAAATTATACCACTATCTAGGGACTTGACGATTTCTTTCTTTACCGACTCATTCATAACAAGATTTAACCATCTTTATGGGTCTCGGGTTGGTTTAGCTTCATCCATCAGATGTATATAATGTTCAATAATCAAGGGACTAACCCTTTGATGTCAGCCATTGTCCAACCAAATGCTTGCCGATTTGATCTCAATACCGCCAAAAGTGCGTTCTCCTGCTCTAAAGCTAGAGAAGCGGATATGATCATGAGCAAAGACTCATTCTCATATAAATATACGTATTTAAGATGAGAAGGTAGCGGTTTGAGATCAAGTGTCGGTGGAGAGACGATAGAAGCTGGGGTAAGGGAATGATACTCGGACTCCCTAAGAGGTTCATATCTTGCGTAGGATATTGATTCAGAAAGCTCTAATGACTTTTGCGATGAGTCAAAGGATTCAAACTCGGGGAAGGACTCATCGAAGATATCCTCACTATAATAATTTGCCAGATCAAACAATGTCGCACTAGTATTGTCGAGATCATCATAGCAAAGTACTTCAGCTTCGCAGCTGTCGGATGCTATCTCGTTGATGGAACAGACATCGATTAAATGAGTAGAAGGTTTAGATGGTTGACTTCCTAGCTTGTAAATATTAAGCTCAATTATCATCTTCCTGAAGGATAAGTTTATAGAACCGTTACGACAATTAATGACAGCGTTGGAAGTTGCTAGGAAAGGTCGACCGAGTATCACCTGGATTTGGTTGCGTGGGTTAGCCACAGGCTGTGTATATAAAACAATAAAGTCCACAGGGAATATGAATTCCCTGACTTTCATTAACACATCCTCTAGTTCACCCCTAGGTTGGGCGATAGATCGGTCTGCCATCTGGAGAGTGCAGTGGGCAGATTTCAACTCTCCTATACCTAGCTGCTCATAGACGGAATATAGAAGTAAGTTGACACTAGCGACAAGTTCAAGTAGAGCACGATTGATGCTTTTAACCCCAATAGTTATAGATATTGTAGGACAATCGGGGTTCTTACCTTTCTTAGGCAATTGTTGGGTAAAAGCTGTGCTCACGTTACTTGTCATGAATACCTTTCTCGGCACATGATTTTTTCTCTTCCTAGTGCACAAGTCCTTAAGGATTTTTGTATAAGACGGAACTTGTTGAATAGCATCTAGGAGAGGGATATTTATATTAACTTGCTTAAACATTTCCACAATTTTCTCCATTTGTGCGTTAGGTTTGTTGACCCTCAACCTGTTTGGAAATGGAGCTTTATCAATAAGTTTTGGGTCCAACATTTGTGTAGAAGTTTGTGGGGATGGAATCGATCACAGAATTGGAGTGGGGATCGTTTTAGGTTGACCCGAGGAAGTGGGCTGAGTGTTCAAACCTTGGGGAAAACGGAAAATAAGCTCGGAAGAAGGTGGGAGACTAGACAAAATAGGGCAGGAAGTGGAAGCCGGGGTTTCAATTGATTCCTCATCATCAATCTGTTCACCCACTTGATTGTTCAACACTCTTCCTGATCTCAACGTGGTCATGACACTCACATTATGACTTTGTGAGTGACCAGGATTCGGTAAGGGATGAGATGGAAGTTTCCCTTTTTCTCTCGCACTCATCGTGGCATTTATCTGTGCAAGTTATGCTTCTATCGATTTTATACTTTCACCGTGGGAGGTGGCGGTTTGTGTTAATGCTCGGATAGAAGAATTTATATCATCCGTTGATTGTATGGAATGTTTAATAAACATATCCACGCTTCGTTCGAGTGCAGATGAGTTTTCGGTACCGGCCGTTTGAAAAGAATTATTAAAAGGTATAGAATTGTTGGCCGGATTTTGAAAATGTTGCGATTGAAAGGGGTGCTGACTCTGTGGGTATGGTTGCTGTTGCTGTGGAGGAGGTCTTTAATAATTTCTTTGGAACTGGTTTTGATTTAGAGATTAGTTTTGGTTCCAAGCAAAATTAGGATGATTCCTCCATCCTTGATTGTATGTGGAAGAATAAGGATCGTTTCTAGGTCGCTGCTGAAAAGTAGCATTAGTGTGTTCTTGACCTTGAAACGGTGCACTCAAAGAACATTTTTCCGTTAGATGTGATGGATCGGATCAGCAACCACACACGGTCTTGGGAAGCGTAACCAGGTTTAGGGAGATTGATGAGAATTTGTTCTCCATACCGTCGAATTTCTTTTGCATTATTGCCATTTCGGCTTTTACTGCGATGGAAACATCGAGCTGATGGACACCTCCCCTAGATGATGGTCTAACGCTTTCCCACTGCAAAGTGTGTTCAGCGAGATCTTCTAAAAATTTCCAAGCTTCACCATCGTCTTTGGACATGAAATTACATTGACACATGGTTTCAAGCATCTGCTTTGTCGCTAGATTAATGCCCTCATATATAATTCGGCACAGATCCCATTTATTTATTCCATGATGAGAACATTGGACAAGCAGATCCTTAAACCGTTCAAAGCATTTCCAATATGGTTCATTGGGAAACTGGGTAAACTGGTTGATTTCGCTCCGAACACGGGCAGTCTTATGATTGGGGTAAAATTTCTTAAGGAATGCTATCACGAATTCATCCCAATTAGTAATAGAGTGTGCGGCAGTGTTATAAAGCCATTTTTTTGCTAAATCACACAAAGTAAAAGGAAGAAGACGCAAGCGTATAGCATCCACTGAAAGTTGTGATGTACCCATCATTGCGCATACATTTTCGAATTTGGTGATAAGAACGTATGCGTCTTCAAACTCAAGCCCATGAAATTTGGGCAACAGGTTGATGAAGTGGGGTTTAATTTCAAAATTATCCCTATTGGCTGGTGAAATAGATAGACAAGTAGGAAGGGAACCGCGTATAGGATAGCATCTCTCTTGGAGAGAGATGCGCGGTGGATTCTGCGCACCTACGGGTGGTGGCAGGGTGGCGTTTTATTCTGATGGAGAACCGTCCATCTCGGTCGATGTGGTGGGTGGAGGGGAAAAAGAAGATGAAGAATTACCGACTTCGGAGTCGATAGCAGAAACGCGGACAAGACGGGCACTAGAATCCCTTGTCCAGCCGAGCATGCACTAAGCGGGTTTAGCGCAAGTGGTAGCGTGTGTGTGATTTAAAATTGGTTTGTTTTTAAAAGTGTCGGACGTGAGACAAATCACACAAAAATGCACAATCAACCCTAGAACTAAGGTTACCTAGGTCAAGTTTCTAGACCGCTCCTAGACTTCCAAAGGACAAACCGCATGATCAATCCTCTACCACCTTTTTATCGCTCTTGTGGCCAGGTAAGTGCCAGGTAAGTGGGAGGTATCCGCTATACAATCACCGAAAATAGCGGGTCTAATTAAGTAACCACTTGCCTTAGACACACTTATCTAGACACCACAAAAGAAATGCGGATAAGCGATAGATTACCATGACCTTCCTCTATCCTTATTGAGCGCGACCGTCTTTAGAGTCTCGGTCTAGATATTTTTTAATTAATGTAGGGTGATGCGGATGCTCGTTTTTTGATTTGTGGGACCTAGGAAGGGTGATGAAATCCCCACCTAATTTGAATTTGGTCTTTGCCCCTTAATGTCCGTATTAAAATATGCACAAACCAATTACAAAACATGTAAAAAGTTTTTTTTTGAGCGGCGATATTTTGCAAAGAATCTTGCAGAAAAATATATTATTGGATTTTTCAGAGGAGAGAGAAAGTATAGAGGAAGTTACCAGAGAAGTTTGGATGCACGATCCCTCAAGACCACCGCGGTTCCGCCGTCAAAATGCCCTTGTTGCCACGGTTCCGCCGCAGGAAGGAGGGATCGTTTGAAAATAATTGCTCCTGTGCCCTCCTATGCTCGTCCGGACCTCTCTGAAAGTCTCTGAATCTTGATTTTCTCGTTCTATTGTCTTCAGATTCCCTCGCAAAAATCGCACACTAATCGTTAAATATACAATTTGCTGTTTTGTTTTATTTATGATATTGATCGAATAAGAATTCAACACGAATAGTAAGAAAAAAATATTACGCACGTATCCCCGGCAACGACGCCATTTGATTGATCTGTTTTAAAGAAGTGTTTGTAGAATAACCGCAATCAATAACGGTGTCGCGTGTAGCTAGCCGAGATGAGTACGGGCTGTCCTCAGGGAAACGTGGAATTTTTCAATCTTACTTTAGACGTGTTGAAAAAGAGAAAGAGAAGAAGAATAAAGAATAGTGGAGAATAGTTTTTAGATCTACGTCAAAATATGAATCTAGAAAATAGATCTAGTTTAAATAAAGATGTAGATTTTATATTAGAAGAGGGCTTGTAAGGTTCATTAGGATTTAGTAGTAATGAATGATTAATAAAAATGACTCCTTTTATCTATTGATAGATTTAAAACTAGATTGATAGTGATGAATGAGAATTAGAGTTCTTGGAGGAAACTAGTGTTTCCACACTATTGACCCTTGTCTTTTCATTGATCTCTATTCATGTTTAGCCCTTAACAAAACAATTGTTAATTTAATATCAAATCGCGGTCAAGAATATCAATAAATTGATAGCGCACCCGATTAGGATGTTAACATTTATTTGCTAAAGTTTATAAACTTCATAAGACTTAAAATAAATTAAGAAATTTTTCATCTTCCATTGATCTACCATAATCCTACGAACCCTATCAAGTGGTGAATTACTCGCGCATAATGGAGATAGAATAACGGATAGAGATCAGGATGTAAATAAATAATAAATGCAATAAGAATAAAACAACTACCTTTATTAATCAACTTGATTAATTACACTTTTTGTTCCTTTAGAAAGTGGAATACAAAACCCTAGTTTGCTTCTCGAACTATTTTGAAGGAGGTAAATGAACAGCCTATTGATCAATCTGGATGCGTGAGTCAACTTGAACTTTGTGATCTCATCGGTTTAATGATTTCTAGGTTTATCCCTCGGTCCTTTATATTGCCCCAAAGCCAGAAACTAAAGATCCCAAGAATCAGGGTTTGTTGTTGGAAATCAAATCTAAAAATCCCAAACCCTAAATCTTCTTTCCTGCCGCGGATCCGCCGCATTATTGCTAGTTTAGCCGCGCAACTGCGACTGTTTGGTTGAATCTTGGCTTCATTTTTCTGGGGCTAAGGAATGTTGACACGTGGAGATTTTCTAGATATCTGGAATCTTCATATCTTTTCTGAGTCTCTGCCAGTATTGATTCTTCGATTTTATCTAACTTTATCGGCAGATTTTTGATTCCCGACATCTCAACATCTCGATCTCTTGACCTGAACTAAACCTTGCACAATATCTCAATGAATAATGTTAGTAATATTTGGTATTTTTGAGATATTATCCTAACCATTTGATATGATATTATATTTTGAGAATATTGGTTAAGGATATTTGATATGATATGCATATTTAAATTATCAAAATATTATATAAATATTATATGCATACATTTTCCTTCATAATGTTAATTATAATATATAAACATATGAAAATAGATATTTTGCAGATAAACTCTCATATGTTTCATATTTATAATAAACACGTTTAAATATCTAAGAAAAGTAAGGAAAATGTTATATCAAATATGCAGTATTTTCGACTGAACAATGCCCATTATGTATAAGGACCTCGGTTGTCCTATTATACCTTGCATTTTAGGCGAAAAGGTCATAAATAGAGCATTAATAGACTTAGGTGCTAGTGTAAATTTTTTACCTTATTCGGTATATGAGCAGTTAGGACTAGGTGAGCTTAAGTCCACCAAGATCATTTTGCAATTAGCCGACCAGTCCATCAAGTCTCATATGAGTGAGATCGATGATGTGTTGATTAAAGTTGGGAAATTTATATTCCCCATAGATTTTATTGTTTTAGAAACAAAATCCGTCACTAATTCTAGGAGTCAAATTCTTGTCATACTAGGTCGGCCCTTCTTAACCATTTCGAATGCATTGATCAATTTTCATAATGGTTCTATGAAACTATCATTTGGAAACTTGATAATTGATCTTAATAAATTTAACCTAGGAGGGCAGCTAAGTGATCTCTATAGCTCCTTCAAAATCAACTCAATTAATGATATTCCTACTGATGACGATGTTGACTTTGATAACTTCTACATAGAGGAGTGCATAGAACAGAAACTATGCAAAGAAGAGAAAGTTGATTTTGATGACTCACCACCGATAGCAAATGTGAGCCCACTTGAGCCAATTGCTCATCCTGTTGAAGTATTTTCCTTAGAAAATTTCGATGATGGTGGGCCGAAAGATTTGTTAGATCCCGAAGATTTAGACGCCAAGTCTATATTTTTTGAGATGGAGTCCTTGGAAGAAAATAAAACTTCTGAGAACTCACATTTTGGTTTCTCAACACCCATAGCAGCCAAAGTATTCAGTCCTTGGGATTCATAACAAGAACCAACTGACTTTGAATCTTTCGTCTATTCTGATGAGACTGATTTTTCCATCGATACGGATTTTGAGAATGATTCCTATCTTTCCAATGAGCTGTTAAACTCAAGAGACATGGGTTTCTATACTGAAAGATTCGACGAGATTCTCGATGATGAACTCATATTTCTCAAAGAATTAGAGGCAATGATAAATCAAGCACCGCCGATAAATCAAGCGCCACCGATATTTGAAGCATTTCCCTGACAAGTTGAAGATGCACAAAATACACCATTTTGTCCTCATATCACAATTCTTCCATCCATCTCATTGCTTACTCACTCTTGTTTTCATCCCTACAGTTTCTTCTGCCTACACCAACTTCGGCGGAAACCATTTGGTATCTATCTTTCTTATCATACAATACTTATGACAAATCTAATTTTTTAAAACAAATGAAGATTTTTCATGACAAAAAGATTTCAAGAAAAGATTTTAAAATTGGCCAAAAAGTTTTACTATATGATTCGCGATTGCATCTATTTCCTAGAAAATTAAAATCGCGATGGACCGGGCGTTTTATTATCAAAAACGTTTTTGCACATGGACTTATCGAGATTGAAAATCCTAAAAATGGTGACGTTTTCAAAGTTAATGATAAAAAATTAAAACCACTTTTAGAATTTTCGGCAGATAATGAGGCGAAGCTCATGGATCTCCATGAGCCGAAATACACGTAAAATATTTTAAAAACCCATCGATCTCCTGAACTGAACTTAATGATCTCTGCCTTTTTAACTTAAAAAAATATCTGTACAATAACTAAAGTACCATCAATGAAATCATCCGAAAACCGTGTCAAGCATCGACACCAAATATGGAATATATCTGTCTCAATGTCTCACTATGTCAATATCTCAATACCTCGGGCTCCGTCAGTCCGGATCGGCCCATATCATCAAATCTCACGACGACGGTCGGTATCCTTCAGATATCCGCCGCGCCAGACATCACCGGTAGGTAGTCTTCCCCTGCCAGGCTCATCGTCTACAACTCGATCTTCTTGCCCCGGGGTACCATACTGGGCCCACCATGTACTCGAGACGGTTCATCCACTCCTCGAATCGGGTCTCGAAATCTAATAGAAAACATGAAAACTCATGGTGGACCACACATACATCACGAGAAAACCGCAACTTTGTTTTAAAAATGATAATAATAAGACTTTGATAAATTCTTGCGGTTTTCCACAAAATCCAGAAAATCTCATCAATACTGAAATTCTCAAGAAAATCATAATACCCAACATGTTGTATATGATAAATGCTTATGATGTCAAAGGTATGCAATGTGATTTATGGCTAGGAATCTATATAAGCATGATGATGAAGTGAGGTATATATACATTCTATGCAATTCAATGTATTATGTATAATGCAAGTATTGATACTGAACTACGCAGGTTCTACAGTGCTTGTGGCATGTCAATTACCATGGCGTGTGTGTTCACATGAATAGTGCGCGTGTAACATGAGCCAATGGTAATGGTATAAGTGTCCTAAGGGGTGATATCACACATAGGTATATAGATAACAATGCAATACCAGCAGACGAACAACTAGAAAGATATACGTATGAATGAGATGGTTAACCAACTAACTATGCATATAATTTGCAAGTAGTAAAGTGATCCTAACTATGGGGCGCCTCGCGCCATCCAGATGATTTCCCCATAGATGTATACATCTACTCACCCGGACGTCTCGCTAATCTGATCCAACCACCGCTTTGCCTTTGCGCGCCGCGTCGGATATTTCCGCAACTTAAGATTACACATCAAGAAACAACGCAAGTCACAAAATAAAAGAATCAACACTGACAAGTTAGTCACAATGTGCACTAAACGCGGGGAACACACACGAAAACCATTAAAAGCTTAACAAAAATCGTCGTTTCAGGGCAACCGTCAAAATTAAAACCCGACTAAATCAAATTACGCATTCGCACACCCTAAAAGTCGTAGGAGATGCTATAAATATCGTCGATATATCGCAATTAAATCACCTCCTAAATTTATAGAAAACCTAGTAAGCATTAACATAGCGATTTCGATACAAATATCGCGAATTAACGATATCGTGATCATAATCTAACACCAACATCCAATTCAAACTACTAGATGGACAAAACACAAATTTTAACCCAATTACAATGCTTCAAACCCTAATTAAAATTTCAAACCTTTTCTTGAATTTCATTAGCAAGCAATTTTAACCAAATTTCACACTTTTAATATCTAATTTAGCATATTTAAACTACCAATTGAACATTAGATTAGAATTATACCTGTTAGTGTATACGCCCTAGAGGCCATTACTGTATCATACTAGTTTGTATATTACTTAATGGAAGCTTGGGATATTCACCGTTGTATAGACAATCTTGCTCAAAATGGTAGTATGCTACTTGGTTTGTTTCTACTTCAATGTGTGTACATGTGTTTCTTATAGCGTATCACCTATACACATTAGTAGAGCACATAGGATCTTTGCTTGATTACCAGCGTTGTGATGGCAGTCACACTTGTGGGGGCTGGGTAATCTACAAGCACATCCTTATACAGGTCCCTAGTCGTAGGATTATCGAGACAGGGCATGATACTCCGGAGTAGACTAGCGTATGCGCTTCTCATCCTAGCAGGGGAGACGGTCTGTCCCACAGCCGCCAGTACGTCGTACTTGAGATAGTATGCGGGTGCTCGTTAGGTTACGAGTACACTGGACAGGACTCGTCGGTAACTGATTGGTTGGTACTATACCTATCGTCAGTTATCAGTTCCCAGGTGACATGAGTACAGCTTAGTCCGCTGACTTGACACTGTCTCTTCGCCTCGAGTGTGTTCCCACTGTACTTTGATTACTACCCTACCACGGCTCAAAGGAGTCGTGCAAACAGGTAGTAGTTGGGTGCAGTCCCGAAGCACTTGGAGACAGTGACGGTTAGACAGGATTCGTCTCTCCCGGTATTGGGAGTTGATATCGCGCTGTGTCAAGGAGAGCCATTACACACAGTCGTCCCTGGCCAGGGCAAGCGAGATACACTGGTAGGTTTCCAGTGTTATCTCAGGGTGTTCTGGGCTACACTCCGACACGACTTGTACCGCTATTAGGGGACTGACGTTTACCGCCCTCTAGGCCCGCCATGCGATATTCTCAGACGAACAGACCGGAATGTACGGAGATTGTCACATTCAGGCTCAGTAGGAGTTCAGATGGGTTTCACTTCGTCAGTCTTCTTATCGGCATCTACCTGGGGACCGTTATGCACAGCTAGTGCCGCTTGCGGTCTGTGGTTAAACCCACTACCAGCGTAGTGTCGAGTCTTTAGAGTCCTACACAGAGAGCTATTTGCCTTTAGGCAAAAGAGTAGAGGTCGCATGGTTTTGCGACACAGTTCGGTCACATCCGTGCACTTATGCACGTTTGGTGTCCGAACAGTTGTTACTAGCGGGCTCTGGTTTAAGCCAGATCCTAGTATACGTTTTGGGATTGGTTTTATCTCGGTTGTATTCGTGTTTCCCGGAACGCGGATGCGGGTGTGTATGCACAGTTGACAGAGACAGAGGCAGAGGATTCTCATTAGGGTTGTTGACTATTGACTTTTTCTAAACCCTAATGAGAATTAGAAATATGATTAATAATAATATTAATTAAGTATTAGTGTTCCATGGTTGGGTTGAAAGGTTAACTTTGTTGACTTGTTGACTTGGTTGACTGGTTGACTAGGTTGGACTTGTTGACCATCATCATTACAATGGCTATCATTTCATGGCAAAGACTTTTGCTTGCTTGTTATACTTTACAAAATGAGTGCATGAAATGATATTGCCATTTGATATGATATGAACCATCACATAATACTCAATTACTATTATTGTTATGATTATTTTTGTGTTATGAGAGGAGGGTGGGAAAAAGTCTTATTCATTCTTTCATTTTGCTTTCTCTCTCATGAAAGCTCTCTCATCCTCAAGCTTTCCCTCTTCCTCTTGCTCTCTCTCTAGTTCAAGGCAAAAACCTCTCATGTGTTGAGAATCATTTGCCTTGGAGATAAAAACCCAAAACACTTCTCTACTCATCCTAGTACACAAAGTCTAGCAAGCCAAGTGTTCTAGTTTCCTCTAGTTTGAGGTTGAAGCCAAATGTAGAAGCTCTCGGGTGGATCCATCTTCGGCGCAAGGAGACGACGAGGTGAGGCCGATCTGACTACCGCAATGAGTTGAAGAGAAGGAGTTCAAGTTAAGGTATAACCCCCTAACCGAGTAGGTAACACTCCTAATTAGGTTGTTAGATAGTTGTTTAACAAAGATCCGTATTTTGAGTCCATGTTACCCCCAAAGAAAAAATTGTTTTTCACCATTTCCGCAACCCCAAAGAACCGGGGACGGGTAACGTGGACTTACAGTGGTATCAGAGCCTAGTTAAACACTATCTAACATGTTAGCAAGGTAACTAGAAGTTCGATCGGAGAAAAAGTCACGAAACACGCCCGAAATGTATAGTTTCTGCCGATTTTTTTTCCTGTTCAAAAAATAATTAATCTTACACTAAAAATCGGCTCAGGCTTTTTAAAACCCACACAAGAAAATTGGTCCACCGACTCGGTCAAAGCGCCGCGGAAACGCGGCAGGAGCAAGCTCCCGCCACGGATCCGCGGCCTAGTTGACTCGGCCGTGGCACAATTTTCCTGCAGTGTTTTTCTGGGGTTGTTTTGGGATTTTTACAATATAATTTTTCTGCCCAGATTTTCCAGAAAGCAAAATTTGTTTTTGGGGTTTAAAAATCCGTATTTTGATCGAACTTCTAAAGACTTAAGCTGACGGGTATATATCTGTGATGTGATATATGTATTGAACATCTGTTAATCGCTATACGTCGATTAGTGGGGGTTATACATATCTGTGATCTGTAATGTTGATGGTATGTGTATATGAATTCATTGGATTGTCGCGGATGAATAGCCGGGGGTTGTGAGATAAGAGTTTTCTTTATCTTTCAATTCATGTAAATTTGTAATTGATGTAATATTATTTATTTGGCCGCACAACCGGGATGAGGTTGTAGCCGTCATTGTATAATTTCTTTTACTGTTTTTGCTCCTAGGATAGACCCATGGAGGGGGTGCACAAACTACCGGGTACCTCGAAGTGCCGAGTGGCCTACTCACGTTGTTGAGGGAGGTTGCTTCACTTCAGGTATTTGGCGGGTAGTTTGCCGCACCCGTAGGGGTCTAGGGTGGGGTATTGGCTATTCATCGCGACCGTGTAATCCGCTTTTCGTTACAGGCTCGTACGGAATGCGGATTCCTAGTATATCCAATGTGTTCATCTGTGATCTGGAATGGCTATCATTGCATGTAACGAATGTATATATCTATATATGATATCTATTTAGGCGTTGCTTATGTTTTGCATCCGTGCTAGTCCAGCCCCTGCTCTGTCGTTAGTTAAGTAACCTAACGGGTAATGACGGGGCCCCGTGGCGAATGCGGATGGCATAAGCGTACGTCATATTTTCATTGTTTTCTGCAATGGTAGGATTAAATGATGGGACGCATTAAATTAATGCAAGAAAATAAACCAAAGTTAAAGTCGTTGGAACAATTTCAAAAACCACTCGGTTTCTTTTCAAAAACAACTTTTAAACGCGGAGCTTAAGCCACCCCTTTTAAAAGCTATCAAGGTTCCTTCGATTATATCAAGTTCACTACGTTCACGGTTTCGCCAAAACCATTCGTAGCCCTCCGTCGTTTTGTATGAATATTCAATAGTATTCAAGCTATGTTTGTTGACCTTCGTCAAGGCATAGTGATTGGTAGCTGTTGGGTATTCATATGTAGCATAGATAGATGCGTTGGTTTGGGATAGTCGTATTACCTTGTTGACCTTCGTCAAGGGTATATACGGGTGGGTTCAAATTAACCTGGACAATGATGGGTAGAACTTGACATGTGACTTATGCTTTGTTGACCTTCGTCAAGGTCATAAGAGCATGGGGCAAAAATCCACATTGGGAGTTTCTAAAGAAACTAAAACTTGCTAGCGCTGCATACCATTTGGAGTGTGATGATTCTGATAGGATTCCTTCAGTTTTGTCACGCGATGATATTTTGATCCCTATCCTACTGTGAGTATATGCTACTCCTCGGGAACTTTCTCACTTAATGATCAATGCTATAAACTAAGTAGGTGTCTAGAAAGGTGTTAGCGGGGCTACGCCCCCAGGGAAAAGAGGTTATTTAATTAAGCAACTTCGCGAAAGCGTTGGAAAACCTCCCTCGAAGTACCGACACTGGCCTGGCTGAACGGTTAAGCAAGTATTGTACGGTGAGATTGATCCTCACTAATTCTTCCTTTTTGGTTTGAGGAGGGATTCGAGAAACAGTGGGAGCCATCCTGTTTAGATAAATTAAAAACCAATCTAAACTTGCAAGAGCATCATGCTGAGTGTTTTCTTCTCTCTCTTAATTGCAGCGACCCAGTGACCACACATAGGTTACATCTAGATAATAAAATGACTGAATCAGACTGTTATGATTGGCAAAGGTCTGTCCAGATGTCCATTGCCCATAACAAGCTGGGACACCTCTTAACTAATCAAACCACTGCCGTCTCAGGACCAGTTTCCCCTGTCATGAATATTGATATCCGTAAGACATCGGAAAAAGACTGTGCGAAAACCAAGTGCCTCGTGTTGGCCTCAGTTGATGGTGCATACCAGAGGCAGCACGAGAAGATGGATTTAGTTTCTATATTCCTCCATAACAAAGATTTATATGGAGAGCAATCTCGTATCGCAAGATATGAGACCTCGAACGAATTGCTTCAAGCGAGGTTGGCTATCGGGTCATCTGTAGGGGGCAACGTCCTTACAGAGACCAGCTATTTTGAGCTCACGGACCTGAAGACCACGTTGAAGAACGGGTCAGATGCTGACTTGATTCTACAGTCTCTACCTTCTACCCTAAAGGAAACCAGAGAAGAAGAAAGAAAGGGAAGGGCAAAAGTTTCGGGGCTGGATGCAGTAAAGGAGGGACGTTCCTATTGTTACAGGAATGAACATTGGCAGAAGGATTGCAGGGCTAGTAAAGCCAGTAGCCAGGATTCGAAGCATGTTGTGGCTTCGGCTTCGGGTGTGTTTGTAGTAGAGAATTGTATGTCAGTTAACCCTACTTCCTGGGTATTGGATACCGGATCAGGATCTCACATCTGTAATTCGTTACAGGCTCTGAGAAACCGTAGGGTTATCAGGAAAGGTGATATGACTCTCAGGGTTGCTAACGGAATGAGCATGGACGCTGAATCCGTAGGGGAATATCATCTTGGACTGACAACTGGGCAGATTTTAATTCTGCGTAACTGTTTGTATGTACCAGGTGCGACTTGTAATATCATATCTGTATCCTTACTTTCTAAGGAAGGATATGATTTTACTTTTGTAAGCGATGTGGTCCACATCCACCTAAATCAAGTTCTGATTGGGTCAGGTACATTAGAAAACGGAATATACGTATTAAATCAAGCTCAGATTTTCAGTGTCCAGAACACACTTAAAAGAAAGTCTCCGGAAACAAATCAGGCTTTCTTATGGCATTGTAGACTGGGTCACATTAATGAGACACGGTTAACAAAGTTACATAAAGAGGGATACTTGAATCCGTTCGAGTATCAGTCTTATGCCACTTGTGAATCTTGTCTCATGGGAAAGATGACAAAGACTCCGTTCACTGGACACGGAGTAAGAGCGAGCGAGCTCTTGGGACTCATACACAGTGACGTGTGTGGTCTAATGTCTACACATGCGCGAAGTGGTTATTCATACTTCATTACTTTTACAGATGATTTCTCTAGGTATGGACATGTCTTCATGATGAAGCATAAATCCGAAGCCTTTGAGAAATTTTAGGAATACAAGAATGAAGTTGAAAAACAAACAGGCAAAAGTATAAAGACACTGAGATCTGATCGAGGTGGTGAATACTTGAGTGCCGAGTTTCTGGACTACTTAAAAGAGAACGGAATTCTCTCTCAGCGTACTCCTCCATACACACCACAACACAACGGTGTATCTGAAAGGAGGAATCGAACCCTATTGGATATGGTTCGTTCCATGATGAGTAAGGCTGGGTTACCGCGATCTTTCTGGGGTTATGCACTAGAAACAGCTGCATATCTCTTGAACAAGGATCCAACCAAGACTGTGCCTACCACCCCATATCAGATGTGGAGTGGGAAGAAACCCTGTCTTAAGTATCTTAAGACATGGGGATGTCCAGCTTTTATAAAGAAGCAGCATGCGGAGTACTGTGTAAGTTTGTGGGATACCCCAAGAACTCCAGGGGGTATCTTTTCTATTTCGCAGAGGAACAAAAGGTTTTTATTTCTCAGCATGCCCACTTCTTGGAAACTGAATTTCTTGGAAATCAGATAAGTGGGAGCGCAATAGAACTGGAAGAAATTCCAGAACCATAAGCTATTACTGAAAGCTTGGAAGAACCAGAAGTTTCAGGAGAACCGGACATTCCTGCGCCGCTCCGCAGGAGTAGTAGGCAGTCTCATCCGCCCGAGAGATACTACGGTTTTCTCATAGACGGGGATAGAGAGGATTGCATTATTGATTATGATGAGCCTACTAGCTTCCAGCAAGCCATTCAGAGCAGTGACTCGGTAAAATGGCTGGATGCAATGCGGACCGAGATAGAGTCCATGTACACCAACAAAGTTTGGACTTTGGACTTTGCTCCAGAAGGGGTAAAACCCGTAGGCTGCAAATGGATCTTCAGAAAGAAGATTGGTGTAGATGGGCAGGTAGAAACCTATAAAGCTAGGCTTGTTGCAAAGGGTTTTCGTCAAAGACCTTGTTTGGACTATGACGAGACCTTTTCTCCAGTAGCTATGCTCAAATCCATTCGGATCCTTCTTGCCATTGCTGCTTTCCACGATTATGAGATCTGGCAGATGGACGTAAAGACGGCTTTCCTAAATGGAAATTTTGAAGAGTGCGTCTATATGGATCAGCCGGAGGGATTCATTCAGAGTGGGAGCAGCGGTAAAGTGTGCAAGTTGCTCAAGTCCATCTATGGACTGAAGCAGGAATCACGGAGTTGGAACATCTGCTTTGATGATACTGTCAAAGAATTCGACTTTATCAAAAACCCAGATGAACCATGCATTTACAGTAAGATTGTAGGGAGAACTGTAGTATTCCTCGTCTTGTACGTGGATGACATTCTCCTAATAGAAAATGATATTCCTATGTTACAGTCAGTCAAAGGATTCTTGTCACAGAGGTTCTCCATGAAGGACCTGGGCGATGCCAACTACATTCTGGGGATCCAGATCTATCGTGATAGATCTAAGAGGATGTTGGGACTTTCACAGTCCAGGTACATAGACACCATACTGAAACGATTCAGTATGGAAGATTCCAAGCGCGGTAATCTGCCGGCTTGTCACGGAATCACCCTCTCCAAAGAGATGTCTCCCAAGACTGATTTGGAAAGGGCTCGCATGTCATCAATACCCTACGCATCTGCGGTAGGCTCCATAATGTATGCGATGTTGTGTGCCAGACCAGATGTAGCATACGCATTGAGCGTTGTAAGCCGGTATCAGTCGGACCCAGGGGAGAAACACTGGATAGCAATAAAGAACATTCTCAAGTACCTGAGAAGGACTAAGGAGATGTTCTTGGTGTATGGCGGAAAAGACCTCCAGATCGAGGCCTTTGCTGACTCTAGCTTCCAGAGTGACAAGGATGACTCCAAGTCCATGTCGGGTTATGTCTTTACTCTCAATGGAGGGGCGGTTTGCTGGAGAGTTCCAAGCAGGAGACCGTTGCTGACTCAACTATGGAAGCGGAGTACATAGCTGCTTGCGATACCGCAAAGGAAGCTGTCTGGATGAAGAGGTTCCTCACGGAGCTTCAGGTGGTTCCTACCATTATTGATCCAATACCGCTGTATTGTGACAACAACGGCGCTATAGCTTTAGCGAAGGAACCCAGGTCCCATTAGAAGTTCAGGCACATTTTGAGGCGGTACCACCTGATCAGGGAGATCGTAGATCGCCGGGAGATCGAGGTGAAGAGAGTAAATACGGAAGATAACACTGCTGATCCACTCACGAAGGCCTTACCCCAGACTCAGTTCGAGCGGCTGATCGAGATGATAGGTCTCCGATACGCCAGTACATGGCCTTAGTGCAAGTGGGAGATTGTTAGTGTATATGCCCTAGAGGCCATTACTGTATCATACTAGTTTGTATATTACTTAATGGAAGTTTGGGATATTCACCGTTGTATAGACAATCTTGCTCAAAATGGTAGTATGCTACTTGGTTTGTTTCTACTTCAATGTGTGTACATGTGTTTCTTATAGCGTATCACCTATACACATTAGTAGAGCCCTTAGGATCTTTGCTTGATTACCAGCGTTGTGATGGCAGTCACACTCGTGGGGGCTGGGTAATCTACAAGCACATCCTTATACAGGACTCTAGTCGTAGGATTATCGAGACAGGGCATGATACTCCGGAGTAGACTAGCGTATGCGCTTCTCATCCCAGCAGGGGAGACGGTCTGTCCCACAGCCGCCAGTACGCCGTACTTGAGATAGTATGCGGGTGCTCGTTAGGTTACGAGTACACTGGACAGGACTCGTCGGGAACTGATTGGTTGGTACTATACCTATCGTCAGTTATCAGTTCCCAGGTGACATGAGTACAGCTTAGTCCGCTGACTTGACACTGTCGCTTCGCCTCGAGTGTGTTCCCACTGTACTTTGATTACTACCCTACCACGGCTCAAAGAAGTCATGCAAACAGGTAGTAGTTGGGTGCAGTCCCGAAGCACTTGGAGACAGTGACGGTTAGACAGGATTCGTCTCTCCCGGTATTGGGAGTTGATATCGCGTTGTGTCAAGGAGAGCCATTACACACAGTCGTCCCTGGCCAGGGCAAGCGAGATACACTGGTAGGTTTCCAGTGTTATCTCAGGGTGTTCTGGGCTACACCCCGACACGACTTGTACCGCTATTAGGGGACTGACGTTTACCGCCCTCTAGGCCCGCCATGCGATATTCTCAGACGAACAGACCGGAATGTACGGAGATTGTCACATTCAGGCTCAGTAGGAGTTCAGATGGGTTTCACCTCGTCAGTCTTCTTATCGGCATCTACTTGGGGACCGTTACGCACAGCTAGTGCCGCTTGAGGTCTGTGGTTAAACCCACTGCCAGCGTAGTGTCGAGTCTTTAGAGTCCTACACAGAGAGCTATTCGCCTTTAGGCAAAAGAGTAGAGGTCGCATGGTTTTGCGACAGGGTTCGGTCACATCCGTGCACTTATGCACGTTTGGTGTCCGGACAGTTATTACTAGCGGGCTTTGGTTTAAGCCAGATCCTAGTATACGTTTTGGGATTGGTTTTATCTCGGTTGTATTCGTGTTCCCCGGAACGCGGATGCGGGTGTGTATGCACAGTTGACAGAGACAGAGGCAGAGGATTCTCATCAGGGTTGTTGACTGTTGACTTTTTCTAAACCCTGATGAGAATTAAAAATATGATTAATAATAATATTAATTAAGTATTAGTGTGCCAAGGTTGGGTTGAAAGGTTGACTTTGTTGACTTGGTTGACCGGTTGACTAGGTTGGACTTGTTGACCATCATCATTACAATGGCTATCATTTCATGGCAAAGACTTTTGCTTGCTTGTTATACTTTACAAAATGAGTGCATGAAATGATATTGCCATTTGATATGATATGAACCATCACATAATACTCAATTACTATTATTGTTATGATTATTTTTGTGTTATGAGAGGAGGGTGGGAAAAAGTCTTATTCATTCTTTCATTTTGCTTTCTCTCTCATGAAAGCTCTTTCATCCTCAAGCTCTCCCTCTCCCTCTTGCTCTCTCTCTAGTTCAAGGCAAAAACCTCTCATGTGTTGAGAATCATTTGCCTTGGAGATAAAACCCAAAACACTTCTCTACTCATCCTAGTACACAAAATCGAGCAAGCCAAGTGTTCTAGTTTCCTCTAGTTTGAGGTTGAAGCCACAGGTAGAAGCTCTCGGGTAGATCCATCTTCGGCGCAAGGAGACGACGAGGTGAGGCCGATCCGACTACCGCAAGGAGTTGAAGAGAAGGAGTTCAAGTTAAGGTATAACCCCCTAACCGAGTAGGTAACACTCCTAGTTAGGTTGTTAGATAGTTGTTTAACAAAGATCCGTATTTTGAGTCCATGTTACCCCCAAAGAAAAAATCGTTTTTCACTATTTCCGCAACCCCAAAGAACCGGGGACGGGTAACGTAGACTTACAATACCTCTCAAGTTAAACCCTAGCTTGCACTTGACCTTTGAAGATGCCTCCTTTCTCCTTATTTTAAACAAATTTGGGTTTGGGAAGAGGTAGAATAGGGATTAGATTTGAATTTTGTAAAGAAATTGTGAATTTTTGTGAATTTTTGTTGATTTTTGATGGAGTTTAAAGGAAAAAAGAGAGGGGAAAATTGGGGAGTTGCTGGAAAGAGGCTCGGCCTGGGGTAAAGGGGAGGGGAGAATGAGGGAAATGTGTGGAAAATTCTATACAAAAAGTCCTTCACAAGTTCATTTAATGCTTAACACATCAATCTTTACAAAAAACCCCATTTTAAATTCTATTTTTCAACCATAGAACTACAATCTTGGAAAGTTTTGATAAAATTTTTGTTAACACTAGACTTTAGTTTATAATGTTTCCTAAGTGTGTAATTTACCCATTTAAAATTGTATTTATCACTAATTTAATGTATTTTTAAAAGCTTAAAATAATATTAAAAAATTAATTAATTAAGGAAAAAATTTTAAATGACTAGAAATTTTTTTTAGTGACCAATTTCTAGCAATATCTTATCTAAAATTTGTATAATTAGGCCTATATTGAAAAATAATTATTTTGACTTTTTACAGAAAAGACCGATTATTTTACCGATTATCGAAAAACTGCCTAAACGATTTTCGAAGCGTTACAATATATATATATATATATATATATATAGTAGGCGTTGCTTATGTTTTGCACCCGCGCTAGTCCAGCCCCCGCGCTGCCGGTAGTTAAGTTACCTGACGGTGCATGACGGGGCTTCGCGGCGAATGCTGATGGCATAAGCGTATGTTGTATTTTCGTTTCTTTTTCTGTAATGATAGGGTTAAATGATGGGACCGCATTAACATTGATTAATGAAAGGAAAAACAAACTAAAACTTAATCGTTGGAACAGTTTCAAAACCACTCGGTTTTCTTCAAAACGCAAATTTTAAATGCGGAGCATAAACCACTTCTTTTAAAAAGCTATCATGGTTCCTTCGACTATATCATATTCATTACGTTCACGGTTTCGCCAAAACCATTCGTAGCCCTCAATCATTTGATATGGGTGTTCAGTAGTATTCAAGTTATGTATTTTGACCTTTGCCAAGGCATAGTGATTAGTAGCTGCTTGGTATTCATATGTAGCATAGATAGATGCGTTGGTTTGGGACGGTCGTACTACTATGTTGGTCTTCGTTAAGGGTATGTACGGATGGGTTCAAATTAACCTGGACAATGACCGGTAGAACTTGACATGTGACTTATGATATGTTGGCCTTCGTCAAGGTCATAAGAGCATGGGGCAAAAATCCATATCGTGAGTTTATAAGGAAATTGAAACTTGATAGTGTTGCATACCATTTGGAGTGTGATGATTTTGGTAGGATTTCTTCAAAGTTGTCACACGATGATATTTGGATCCTGATCCTACTGTGAGTATCCGCCACTCTTTGGGAGATTTTTTCACTAAACAATCAATACTATAAACCAAGTAGGTGTCTAGAACAGTGTTAGCGAGGCTACGCCTTCAGGGAAAAGAGGTTATGTAATTAAGGAACTTCGCAAATGCGTTTGAAAACCTCTCTCGAAGTACTGACACCAGCCTGGCTGAAAGGTTAAGCAAGAATTGTAAGAGTGAGATTAGTCCTGACTAATTCTTCTTTTTTGGTTTGAGGAAGGATTCGAGGAACAGTGAGAGCCATCCAATGTAGATAAATTAATAACAAATCTAAACTTGCAAGAGTATCATGCTGAGTGTTTCTTCTCTCTCTCCTAATTGCAGCGACCACAATGACCGGACTTAGGTTATTAGCTAATAAATTGACTGGGCCAAACTATATTGATTGGCTAAGGAATGTCCAGATAGCACTTACCTATGACAAACTGGACTACCTCCTTACTACCAAAGCCCCCGTCGTCCCAGGTCCAGATTCCACCGTCACGGATGTTGATATCCGTCAGACATGGGAAAATGATTGTGCGAGAGCCAAGTGCCTCGTGTTAGCCTCAATGGATAGTAAACACCAGAGGCAGCACGAGAAGATGTACTTAGTTTCCATCTTCCTCCATACGAAAGTTTTATATGGAGAGCAGTCTCGTATTGCAAGATATGAGACCTCGAAGATATTGCTTCAGGCGAGATTGGCTGTCGGGTCATCTCTAGGGGACCCCGTCCTTACGATGATTAGCTATATTGAACAGCTCACGGACCATGGGACCACGTTGGAGAACGAGTTATTTACTGACTTGATTCTACAGTCGCTCCCCTCTACCCACGTCCAGTATATCTTGAATTACAATATTCAAGGGAAGGAAGTTACACTTCTAGAATTCCTCAACATATTGAGGAGCTTAGAAGGCACCCTGCAGGAATCCAGGAAGACACCCGCTCTGCTCATTGGAGAATCTTCCTTTTCTGGATTCAAGGAGAAAGCCAAGGGAGAGAAGAAGAAGGCCTCTACCAAGCCGATAGGCGGTGTTATTAAGGTAGAGGGAAAGGACAGGGCAAAAGTTTCGAGACTAACAGTAAGGAACGAGGGATGTTTCTGTTGTCACGGGAATGCGCACTGTCAGAAGGACGATAGGGCTTGGAAAGCTAAAAACCAGGATTCGAAGTAAGTTGTGGCTTCAACTTCGGGTGTGTTGATGATTGAAAATTGTATGTCAATTAACTCTACTTTCTGGGTACTAGATACCGGATCAGGATCTCATATCTGTTATTCATTACAGGTTTTAAGAAACCGTAGAGTTATCAAGACAGGTGATATGACTCTCAGGGTTGATAACGGAATGAGCGTGGATGCTGTATCCGTAGGGGAAAATCACCTAGGATTAACAAGTGGGCAGATATTGATTTTGCGTAACTGTTTGTATGTACTTAGTCTGGCTTGTAATATCATATATGTATCTTTACTTTCTAAAAAAGGGTATGATTTTACATTTGTAAGCGATGTGGTACACATCCACCTTAATCAAAATTTGATTGGGTCAGGTACATTAGATAACGACATATACGTATTAAATCAAGCTCAGGTTTTCAGCGTCCATAATACATTTAAAAGAAAGTCTCCAGAATTAAATCAGGCTTTCTTATGGCATTGTAGTCCGGGTCACATCAATGAAACACGATTGACGAAGTTACATAAAGAGGGATATTTGGATCCGTTTGAATATCAGTCATATGCAACTTGTCAATCATGTCTCAAAGGAAAGATGACAAAGACTCTGTTCACTGGACACGGAGAAAGAGCGAGTGAGCTCTTGGGACTCATACACAGCGAAGTGTGTGGCCCAATGTTTACACATATAAGAAGTGGTTATTCCTATTTCATTAATTTTACGGACGATTTCTCAAAGTATGGACATGTATTCTTGATGAAACATAAATCCGAGGCCTTTGAGAAATTCCGGGAATATAAGAATGAAGTGGAAAAACAAACTGGCAAAAATATCAAGACACTAAGATCTGATCGAGGTGGTGAATACGTAAGTGCCGAGTTCCTGGACTACTTAAAAAAGAATGGAATTCTCTCTCAGCTTACTCCTCCATACACACCTCAGCACAGCGGTGTATCAGAAAGACGGAACAAAACCTTATTGGATATGGTACGTTTCATGATGAGTAATGCTGAGTTATCGCAATCCTTCTGGGACTATGCACTAGAATCAGCTGCATATCTTTTGAACAGGGTTCCTACCAAGACTGTGCCTACCACACCATATCAGATGTGGAGTGGGAATAAACCCTCTCTTCAGTATTTGAAGATATGGGTATGTCCAGCTTTTATAAAAAAGCAGCATGCGGACAAGTTCGAGGCACGCTCAGTACTGTGTAAGTTTGTGGGATACCAAAAGAACTCCAGGGGGTATCTTTTTTATTTCGCAGAGGAATAAAAGGTTTTTGTTTTTCGGCATGCCCACTTTTTGGAAACTCAGTTTTTAGAAAAAGAGATAAGTGGGTGCGCAATAGAACTGGAAGAAATTCCAGAACCACAAGCTATTACTGAAAGCATGATGGAACCAGAAGTTTCGAAAGAACCGGACATCCCCATGCCACTCCGCAGGACTAGTAGGCAGTCTCATCTACCCGAGAGATACTACGGTTTTCTCATAGAAGGGGATAGAGAGGATTTCATTATCGACGATGATGAGCCAACTAGCTTCCAGCAAGCCATTCAGAGCAGAGACTCGGTAAAATGGCTGGATGTAATGCGGACCGAAATGGAGTCCATGTACACCAACAAAGTATGGACTTTGGACATTGCTCCAGAAGGGGTAAAACCCATAGGTTGCAAATGGATTTTCAGAAAGAAAATTGTTGTAGATAGACATGTTGAAACCTATAAGGCTAGACTTGTTGGAAAAAGGTTTTCGTCAAAGACCTAGTTTGGACTATGATAAAATCTTTTATCCAGTGGCTATACTCAAATCCATTCGGATCTTTCTTACCATTGCTACCTTCCATGATTATGAGATTTGGCAGATGGACGTAAAGACTGCTTTTCTAAATGGAAATTTGGAAGAGTGCGTCTATATGGATCAGCCGGAAGGTTTCATTCAGAGTGGGAGCAGCGGAAAGGTGTACAAATTGCTTAAGTCCATTTATGGATTAAAGAAGGCATCACGGAGTTGGAACGTCTATTTTGATGAGACGGTCAAGGAATTTGACTTTATCAAAAATGCAGATGAACCATGCATCTATAGTAAAATTGTAGCGAGAACTGTGGTATTCCTCGTATTATACGTGGATGACATTCTCTTGATAGGAAATGACATTTCTATGCTACAATCAGTCAAATGATTCTTGCCACAAAGGTTTTTCATGAAGGACCTGGGTGATTTCTTCTACATTCTGAGGACTCAGATCTATCATGATAGATTTAAACGGATGTTGGGACTTTCATAGTCAAGGTATATCGACACCATACTGAAAAGATTCAGTATGGAAGATTCAAAGCGCGGTAATCTACCAGCTTGTCGCGGAATCACCCTCTCCAAAGAGATATCTCCCAATACTGATTTGGAAAAGGATCGCATGTCTATTATACCCTACGCATCTGCGGTATGCTCTATAATGTATGCGATATTGTGTACCAGACCAGATGCAGCTTACGCCCTGAGCGTTGTAAGCAGGTATCAGTCGAACCCAGGGGAGAAGCACTGGAAAGCGGTGAAGAACATTCTTGTCACGCCCCGCTTCCCAGAGTACGCAAGATTGGGCACGTGACATAGCCAACCATGCTACCTGTGGGTAGGAAGTATCCATCCACAGTCACATTACGGTTGTAAGGATATCAAGAACAAGATAATAAGCTAATCTAATACATGTCCAAATCCATAATAACAAGAATCAATAAACAATAAGTGCAGAAGCTAATGATCCAATACAATGAATAAACAGTATGTCCCATAATGCGGGCTCACATCTGGAAATGAAATGAAATAAATAAACTAAACCCTAAGGAACTCACAGTTCAGCCTGCTGGCTGAAGTACTCCTGCTCGGTCGTCGACAGTGGTACGGAATCTGGGCCATGCAAAACCCAGACGTCAGCGCGTCAAGACATCAAGTATATAATATAAACATGGAAATAAGCAATGCAAGTGTGAACATGAATAAAGCAGTAACAAGAAATAACAAACAGGGAATGTTCAATGGTGTCCAAACTGTCCTATCAGGTTTTCTACTCTATAGTCTTTGAAACCAATTGATGAATCGTCGATGTAACTCAATAGTATCCCGTGCATGCCCGGGACCACGGTCATAATCCTCGGGGCTGAATCCGAGACGTGCCGCTAAGCAGTTAAAGGTAGTAGGATGGATGAGTGATGTCAGCATCAACACTCCGGAGCTGGCCAAGCCCGTAAGACTGATCAGAACAATGTATCAAACTGTTGAGTTACAAGTCGGTTTCACCTTTGATTTCCCCATACCCCCAAACTATGTATGTCAGGTCAGGTATTCAGTAGTCAAGAACTAATGCCAACACAAAGTCAAGTAAAAGTAGGTCTGTCTGGATCGACAGCAGGAATGGTTAGGTTTGTCGGTATTAGGCATGAGATCAAGAAACAAGTAGTGTCATGGTACAACAGGATGAGTCGGTATGTATGTATATGTCAGGTGTAGCAGGGTCGGGCCAATATGTCGTGCAATCGGGTAAGTGCTCACAACAGGTATACAATCAATAATGAACAACAGCAGGAAACAGTAATTAATCACAATATTCCATATAACCACAGTGATGTTTGTATTCTCTTATAAACAGGTTCAATCATCTTTAGGGTGCAATAGCCACAAGGTAAATCAATATCCACAATTCTGAAGTAATGAAGCTACAGGAATTTACATTAAGTATAATAATTGTTTCGTGAATGATTTAACAATTTAAGCATATATGATTCAGTCGTTTTGTTTAGTTGAAATATGGATTGATGTGGGTTGATTAATTACGAGGAACTGTTGTACGATTCCAGGTTAAGATAACTGCAATAATATGATATCCATTACCATCATTAAGTTGTTTTATAGTATGAATTCAAATGCGTGGCAAGACTAGATCTCGCACGCTAGCATGTTAGAGCAAGTATTCAGATACTTGCCTCGGCGGTTCTGCAATCTGGAACACGGATGCGATGTCGGCAAAAACACGATATGATAGCACGGGCCACGGATCAGGTCCCAACAGAGAACAACGGGATCACACAGACCAGGGGGCTTCGCTGGAGCGTCGGGTTCGCCAAGACGGCACGGTCGGATTCCGGCAAAACGCGACAACAAGTTAGCAACACACACTAAACTCGATGCGATCAGCGAGGGTTTACTGCACACAGGAAAGGAAGAGGAAGTTTACAGAGAGATATACCAGGTGACCCCGGCGAGCTCGACGGCGCTGGAACGCCGGCGAGGCAACGGCGGCGGCGGCTGCAAGGGCTGAAAGGCCTCGGTGTGTGCGGGAGAAGGTGCTGCGGCGAGTGGAGGAAAGGGTGGTGGGCTCTGGTGGTCGAGGGGGAGAAGGAGGTGGCCCTGGTGACGACGGCGAGGTTGCCGGCGCGTTCTCCGGCGAACAGCGGAGGGTAGGCGATGGGTGAAGGGTCGGCTGCAGGTTGGTGGTGGTCCAGCGAGGAGAGGAGGGAGGTGATGACGAGGTCGCGACGAGGAGGGTGAGAGGGAGCCGTGGGAGGCGTCGGCGGCGAGAGACGGCGTCGACGTCGGCTCTGCAGGGTTGGAGGCGACGTCGGGGTTGGGTGCAGTTGCAGGAAAGAGCGGGCGAACGAGGGGATGGAGGTGTGGTGAGGTCGACAAGGTGGTGACGGCGACGGCGAGGTCGTGAGGAGGTCGGCGGTGAGGTCGCGAGGCTAGGGTTAGGGTTTGAGGCGATTTCTCGTGAAGAAGATGGGTTGGGGGAAGGCGGCTGCATGCATGGGTTTATATAATTAAAGAGAGAGAGAGATTGGAGAGAGAGATTAAGGGAGGAGAGAGAGAAAGATAGGGAAAAGGAGGGGCCCACGCGGTTTAAAATCCTGCGCTGTGATTGGTTGATCACGAGGGGAAAAAGATTTGAGATTAAATTCAGAAGGAGTTGAAGAGAGAAAGCAGTTAAAGAAATATATTTTCTTATATTATTAGTTTAAGGTATTAAATTAAAACGGGCCTTTTTGGCGCGAAATGAAACATTTCCAAATCGCGCCCGGGTTGCGCCCAAATGTTCCAAATTCAAATTATAGGATTTTAAGCGGGTTCCAAATTTTGAAAAGAGGTGTTTAGTGATTAAAATGCATGCCCCCAAGTCGGACACTTGCACGCGCGCGTAGTCGTCCAAACTTGCCCGTTTAGCCAAACGGAACGGAATCTCGACACGCGGACGCTACCACGCGACTAGTGGCGACGAGTAGGCCAACATGGACATTTTAAATTTCATTTTAGGAGTTAAAATTTGTTATGTGCCAAAATGACTTAACCGGTTAAAATTTAGCAATAAACACCAGAGAAATCAGGAAAATTGGAAAGAGCAATATAAAACCCTCAACTTGTAATATAGATAGTATTATTGGGCTCGGGTGTTACATCATACCCAACTACAAAAAGAATTTCGTCCTCGAAATTCCAAGAATACAAGATAGCTAACTACTGGAAAAGGTGAGGGAATTTCTGCCGGATCTCGTCTTCTCGCTCCCAAGTGGATTCTCCATGCGACCGGTTACCCCAAGAAACTAGCATAAGAGGGATAACCTTGTTCTTAAGAACCTTTTCTCTTCGATCCTTGATTTCAACTGGTCGCTCTTCAAAAGTTAGGTCCTCCCGTACGGTCAACTCCGAATGATCCAAGACATGAGTCTCATCACGAACATACCTCCGTAGTTGAGACACATGAAACACATCGTGAACTCCTGCCAAAGACTGTGGTAACGCCAAACGGTACGCTACCTCTCTAACACGCTCCAATATCTCGAAGGGTCCGACGAATCGAGGACTAAGCTTTCCCGACTTCCAAAACGAATCACCCCTCTAGTCGGTGATATCTTCAGGAATACCAAATCACCCACGGCGAACTCTAGAGGTCTTCTTGACGTGTCGGCCCAACTCTTCTGTCTGTCTTGAGCGGCCTTCATGTGCTTCCTGATTGTATTCACCTTCTCGACTGTCTGTACCACCAAATCTGGTCCTAGTAACCTTCGTTCACCAACGTCATCCCAACCAACAGGTGAACGGCACTTACGACCATACAGTGCTTCAAACGGGGCCATCTGAATAGTTGCTTGGAAGCTATTGTTGAACGAAAACTCCACCAGGTGTAGATGATCTTCCCAAGAACCTTTGAAGTCCAACATGCAAGCCCTCAACATATCTTCAAGGGTCTGGATCGTTCTCTCTGATTGTCCATCAGTCTGAGGATGATAAGCTGTGCTAAACTTCAACCGAGTCCCCAAACTTTCTTGTAAACTCCTCCAAAAGTGCGACAAGAACCGAGTGTCTCGATCGGACACGATGCTTACCGGTACTCCATGCAATCTGACAATCTCCTGCATGTACCACTCTGCCAGAGTCTCTGTCGATTGACCAACCCGAAAAGGAATAAAGTGGGCTGCCTTGGTCAACCGATCGACAATCACCCATACAGCATTGTTGCCCTTTGGACTCCGCGGTAAAGCCGTCACGAAATCCATGGTTATATGTTCCCACTTCCACTGAGGAATCGGAAGTGGTTGCAACAAACCAGCAACCCTTTGGTGTTCAGCCTTGACTTGCTGACACACCAAGCACTTAGCCACGAAGCGAGCAATTTCCCTTTTCATTCCTTCCCACCAAAAGCGCTGTCGAATATCTCGGTACATCTTTGTCCCTCTTGGATGTACAGAGTAAGCTGAACTGTGTGCCTCCTTCATAAGCTCTTCACGCACATCTCCGTTTGGCACACACACACGGCTACCATATCTCAATGAACCGTCTTCATGGATCAGTAGATCGGTTCGCAGTCCGGCTTCAACCTGCTCCCGAAACTTTTGTAGTCTAGGATCCTGCGATTGTGTCGCTTTAATCTTATCAACTAAGGACGATTGTACTTGCAACTGCATCAGCTGTCCTGTAGCATGTGGTAGCACAACCTCCAAGTCAAATCTCCGAAAATCCGCAATGATCTCCCTTTGTGCGGTCAATACCTGACTTGCTGGTAACCGACTTAGCGCATCTGGCACGACGTTAACTTTTCTCGGATGGTACTTAAGATCGAGGTCATAGTCGACCATCAGCTCTAACCATCTGCGTTGCCTCATGTTCAACTCCTTCTGAGTGAACACATATTTCAAACTCTTGTGATCTGTAAAGACTTCAACTCTCTCGCCCAGAAGGTAGTGTCCCCAAATCTTCAGGGCGAAGATCACGGCTGCAAGCTCTAAGTCATGAGTCGGATAGTTCTTCTCATGAGTCTTCAGCTGTCTCGAAGGCCAATGCACATCCATCCGTCCAAACAAACGGTACCTCCTTACGCGTAAGCTTGGTTAACGGCTCAGCTAAACGAGCGAAGTTCTCCACAAATCTTCTGTAGTAACCGGCGAGTCCAAGAAAACTTCTTATCTCCGCAACATTCTTTGGAATAGGCCAATCTTGAACTGCTGCAATCTTCTCGGGATCAACGGCGATTCCGTTGCCCGACACAACATGCCCCAGAAACTTCACTTCTTCCAGCCAGAATTCGCACTTACTCATCTTCGCGAATAATTTCTCTTGTCTCAGCGTCTGCAGTGCGATCCTTAAGTGCTCAGCATGCTCTTCCGGACTCTTCGAGTACACCAGAATATCGTCGATGAATACCACGATAAACTGGTCTAAGAAAGGTGAAAAGATCCTGTTCCTCAAATCCATAAATATTGCTGGCGCATTAGTCACTCCGAAGGGCATCACTAGATACTCGAAATGTCCATACCGAGTTCGAAACGCCGTCTTGCAAATGTCTTCTGCCTTCACTCGGACCTGATGATATCCTGACCGCAAGTCCAGTTTCGAGAATACCCTCGCGCCACTAAGCTGCTCAAAAAGTTCTCCAATGCGAGGGATCGGGTATTTGTTCTTAATAGTCACCCGGTTCAATTCTCGATAATCAATGCACATCCTTCTTCTTTACTAAAAGAACTGGAGCTCCCCAAGGTGAGTTGCTGCTTCGAATCCATCCCTTCTCGAGTAATTCACCCACTTGTTTCTTAACTTCTTCCAATTCCACCGGTGCCATCGGATAATAAGATTTTGATAATGGCGCTGCACCAGGAATAAGGTCAATCGCAAACTCCACATCTCGCTTCGGCGGTAAGCCCGAAATATCTTCAAACACATCCATAAAGTCGCGGACAACTGCCGGCTCTTCATTACTCTCCACTACCATAGCCGCAAGAACATTGTTCGTCGGCCTAGCCCTAAACTCGACTGGCCCGACAGAACTGCTTCCTCCAATGAAAGTAAACTTAGGATGTCCGGGAATCTGGAAAATTACCTTCCTTGCCCTACAGTCAATGTGGGCGTGGAAAGTGCCAAGAAAATCCATCCCCCAGACAACCTCATAACTGCCCGTATCTATTACCAAGAAATCTGCAAAAATCTCCCGTCCGCAAACAACAACTGTACAATCTCTACATTCCTTACTAGCTATGATTTTCCCATTCCCAGTGTGTATATCCCAGAAACTAGACAGGGTCGTGCAGGTAATCGAGTGTGTAGCTATAAATTTGGATGACATAAACAATGGGATGCTCCGAAATTAAGTAATGCCAAAGCGGGAAAACCATGAACGAGTAAATTACCTGAAACCACTTCTCCCGATGCCTTAGCTTCCTCAGCTGTCAACGTGAACGCTCGAGCCTGATTAGATCCTTGAGTAAGCGGTTCCTGTCCTTGGAACGGTCCCTGCGGAGGCTTCTGTGTATCATCTTTCGTGCGATGCTTCGACGGACAAGCATCAACGGTGTGATCTGCCGCTCCACATCTAAAACAGAGTCCCAGCCTCAAACGACACTTCTTTCGCACATGTCCGGGTTTATGGCAGTAGCTACAGATCACGCTCCCCTTCCGATCACCCACACTTGTTTTCTTCATTGGTGCTACGCTGCGCCTGTTTACCGGAATACTTCTACGTACGGACGTGTGGTTCAGTGCAAATGCTGGTTCCAGCTCGATTTGTTCCTTTAGTTTCTCCAGCAATCCCCTTATCACTCTATGCCTGGCGGCTAAGACCGCACGCCCTGGGTCCATCTTCAAATTCTGACCGGCCATATTCCTGGAAATCAAAGTACCCAACATTAGCATGATGATAGATTTCGAGTATAGATCAAGGCTAGAACTCCAAGATACTTAAATAGAGTACTGCATTGTAGCTATGCCGCGGTATCATAGCCGCAATTACTTAACTCCACCCAAGTCGCCCAAGTCCTAGGGATAACAAGAAATCAGGTTTCCGAGTCGACATGCAAAGTAAGTTTGCACGTCGTAAAAGATATAATCAGGAAGAATGTGATTCAAGAATGGTAAAACGGTCAATGTGGCTGGACATGTTTCCTAAACACGGGTATTCTGATTCGTGTATTGGGTACAATACCCAACTACAAGGAATCAACCCAGTTAACCTATGGCTCTGATACCAAAGAACCATGTCACGCCCCGCTTCCCAGAGTACGCAAGATTGGGCACGTGACATAGCCAACCATGCTACCTGTGGGTAGGAAGTATCCATCCACAGTCACATTACGGTTGTAAGGATATCAAGAACAAGATAATAAGCTAATCTAATACATGTCCAAATCCATAATAACAAGAATCAATAAACAATAAGTGCGGAAGCTAATGATCCAATACAATGAATAAACAGTATGTCCCATAATGCGGGCTCACATCTGGAAATGAAATGAAATAAATAAACTAAACCCTAAGGAACTCACAGTTCAGCCTGCTGGCTGAAGTACTCCTGCTCGGTCGTCGACAGTGGTACGGAATCTGGGCCATGCAAAACCCAGACGTCAGCGCGTCAAGACATCAAGTATATAATATAAACATGGAAATAAGCAATGCAAGTGTGAACATGAATAAAGCAGTAACAAGAAATAACAAACAGGGAATGTGCAATGGTGTCCAAACTGTCCTATCAGGTTTTCTACTCTATAGTCTTTGAAACCAATTGATGAATCGTCGATGTAACTCAATAGTATCCCGTGCGTGCCCGGGACCACGGTCATAATCCTCGGGGCTGAATCCGAGACGTGCCGCTAAGCAGTTAAAGGTAGTAGGATGGACGAGTGATGTCAGCATCAACACTCCGGAGCTGGCCAAGCCTGTAAGACTGATCAGAACAATGTATCGAACTGTTGAGTTACAAGTCGGTTTCACCTTTGATTTCCCCATACCCCCAAACTATGTATGTCAGGTCAGGTATTCAGTAGTCAAGGACTAATGCCAACACAAAGTCAAGTAAAAGTAGGTCTGTCTGGATCGACAGCAGGAATGGTTAGGTTTGTCGGCATTAGGCATGAGATCAGGAAACAAGTAGTGTCATGGTACAACAGGATGAGTCGGTATGTATGTATATGTCAGGTGTAGCAGGGTCGGGCCAATATGTCGTGCAATCGGGTAAGTGCTCACAACAGGTATACAATCAATAATGAACAACAGCAGGAAACAGTAATTAACCACAATATTCCATATAACCACAGTGATGTTTGTATTCTCTTATAAACAGGTTCAATCATCTTTAGGGTGCAATAGCCACAAGGTAAATCAATATCCACAATTCTGAAGTAATGAAGCTACAGGAATTTACATTAAGTATAATAATTGTTTCGTGAATGATTTAACAATTTAAGCAGATATGATTCAGTCGTTTTGTTTAGTTGAAATATGGATTGATGTGGGTTGATTAATTACGAGGAACTGTTGTACGATTCCAGGTTAAGATAACTGCAATAATATGATATCCATTACCATCATTAAGTTGTTTTATAGTATGAATTCAAATGCGTGGCAAGACTAGATCTCGCACGCTAGCATGTTAGAGCAAGTATTCAGATACTTGCCTCGGCGGTTCTGCAATCTGGAACACGGATGCGATATCGGCAAAAACACGATATGATAGCACGGGCCACGGATCAGGTCCCAACAGAGAACAACGGGATCACACAGACCAGGGGGCTTCGCTGGAGCGTCGGGTTCGCCAAGACGGCACGGTCGGATTCCGGCAAAACGCGACAACAAGTTAGCAACACACACTAAACTCGATGCGATCAGCGAGGGTTTACTGCACACAGGAAAGGAAGAGGAAGTTTACAGAGAGATATACCAGGTGACCCCGGCGAGCTCGACGGCGCTGGAACGCCGGCGAGGCAACGGCGGCGGCGGCTGCAAGGGCTGAAAGGCCTCGGTGTGTGCGGGAGAAGGTGCTGCGGCGAGTGGAGGAAAGGGTGGTGGGCTCTGGTGGTCGAGGGGAAGAAGGAGGTGGCCCTGGTGACGACGGCGAGGTCGCCGGCGCGTTCTCCGGCGAACAGCGGAGGGTAGGCGATGGGTGAAGGGTCGGCTGCAGGTTGGTGGTGGTCCAGCGAGGAGAGGAGGGAGGTGATGACGAGGTCGCGACGAGGAGGGTGAGAGGGAGCCGTGGGAGGCGTCGGCGGCGAGAGGCGGCATCGACGTCGGCTCTGCAGGGTTGGAGGCGACGTCGGGGTTGGGTGCAGTTGCAGGAAAGAGCGGGCGAACGAGGGGATGGAGGTGCGGTGAGGTCGACGAGGTGGTGACGGCGACGGCGAGGTCGTGAGGAGGTCGGCGGTGAGGTCGCGAGGCTAGGGTTAGGGTTTGAGGCGATTTCTCGTGAAGAAGATGGGTTGGGGGAAGGCGGCTGCATGCATGGGTTTATATAATTAAAGAGAGAGAGAGATTGGAGAGAGAGATTGAGGGAGGAGAGAGAGAGAGATAGGGAAAAGGAGGGGCCCACGCGGTTTAAAATCCTGCGCTGTGATTGGTTGATCACGAGGGGAAAAAGATTTGAGATTAAATTCAGAAGGAGTTGAAGAGAGAAAGCAGTTAAAGAAATATATTTTCGTATATTATTAGTTTAAGGTATTAAATTAAAACGGGCCTTTTTGGCGCGAAATGAAACATTTCCAAATCGCGCCCGGGTTGCGCCCAAATGTTCCAAATTCAAATTATAGGATTTTAAGCGGGTTCCAAATTTTGAAAAGAGGTGTTTAGTGATTAAAATGCATGCCCCCAAGTCGGACACTTGCACGCGCGCGTAGTCGTCCAAACTTGCCCGTTTAGCCAAACGGAACGGAATCTCGACATGCGGACGCTACCACGCGACTAGTGGCGACGAGTAGGCCAACATGGATATTTTAAATTTCATTTTAGGAGTTAAAATTTGTTATATGCCAAAATGACTTAACCGGTTAAAATTTAGCAATAAACACCAGAAAAATCAGGAAAATTGGAAAGAGCAATATAAAACCCTCAACTTGTAATATAGATAGTATTATTGGGCTCGGGTGTTACAATTCTTAAGTACCTGAGAAGGTGTAACACTTTAGAATGCGATTAGTGTTAATTAAGCGTTAATGCAGGGTTTTAAGGAAAAGTTTACCAAGTCGGTTTCCTCACATTTTATAACAATTAATTAATATTTTATTATTATTTGTTATGGCTTGCACACACTTGTGCATGTTAGTGTGAGAGTTAGTTAGTGTTAATCTTGTTACGTGACCATGACACCTTAAGCAATCCATACCTTGTTTAACCTTAAGCTTAGATATTTTGTGTGAGAAAATATCTTGTTTTGGATTGAGAGAGAGGTGGATAGGTGAGTCATGGAGGCATTTATGTGAGCATTGATGAGGAGAGGGAGAGAGTGAGTGTAAGGCTAAGACTCACCCTACACTCACCTCTCATCATTATCATCTCCCACTCTCTCATTCTCTCTCACTCTCAATTGTTCTTCATCCTCTCAACTCTCAAACTGAACCCTCACTACCCCTTCACTAAATTCTTGCAAAACTTCATAAAACATCATGAAAACACTTCACAAATCTTGGTTTTGCCACTAGGTTGCCTTGGAGCTTGGAAAGATTGGATTTTTAAGAAAGAGTGGCTAGGTAATGACCTCTAAATGATAATTAGGTGTTCATATTGTTGTGTTGCCTTGTAGTGGTGGTTTAGAACACTAAAGGTATAGTTTCATGCACATATCGTATTTTTAGTGTCATATTAGAGTCTTTGTGATCTGCTATGACCTGGGATTTTTACTGTAAAATCTAGCAATGTAATAGTGTTGTACTAGTGACCCTGAGTTTACACCTGAAGCACGAACCCGACCTGGGCGGTTTTGGCCGGCGGCTATGGGGGAAATCCGGCGAACTCGGCCCTTTAGGGGAGTTGGGGCTTGGGTTTTTTAGGGTAGCTGTCTGGAGTTGTTTAGAGGTGTTTGGTACTGTTTGATTTTTGAGTTTTGACAGTATACAAAATCTGGGACCATTTTGCTATAACCTAGTGTTTTGAATATGCGTGTTACGTTATCCGACACGGTTCGTGATCTTGTGTAGCTGCTGCACCTGGGTTGGTTTTGGGGTGTCGCCACACACGTTAACCATTAGATGGACACTTGAGAATTGGTTTGGAGTTGGTGCATCGGTCAAACGTAGTTTGTACGTGATATTGGTCGATTTTTTAGATTTGTACTTGTTATGTTTGTGTTAATAGGATCGCAGGCGGGGACTTCGAACACTGCGAAGAAAGGGAAGCAGGTGATTGGATCTACCTAGCTCGAGATTGTCGGTGAGTAGATCTAACATCTATAGGGAAATCGCCTGTATGGCGTTAAGCGTCAGGGCTAGATATGATATGATATTAGCTGCATTGCTTATATGCACATATAGAGATTTTGCATGGACATCATTGCACCTTATTACTTGTTGTGCCTGGACTTGTACCCATTGGACACTGCACTATTATTGACAGTTTATGTTACACGAGCACTAATTGTATACTACACACACACTGTCGGTAATTGCCATGACACGCACTGCATATATACATATGTGATATTGTATCGGTTATTGTTATTGAGACAGCGATTCTTATTCCGTTGCGTATATGAAATGTAGTATACAGGCTATACCTACATGCTTACATATACCTTGCTATAGTTACATGTTCATCATGCATACATACTTACATGTATACCCACATACCTTGCTATAGCTACATATACCCCTAAGCGGTATTGTATTGTCATTTGACATTGAAACATTGATTATTATTCCATTGTGCATATGAAATATACCTACATGCTTACACATATGCCTTACTATGCCTACATGCTTACACATATACCTATATAGTATTGCATCATTATTGACATATATGTACACATACCTTGCTACAGCTACACATATACCTATATGGTATTGTATCATTATTGACAGGTATATACATAATACCTTGCTATAGCTACATGTACATCATGCATACATACTTACATGTACACCCTTATATAGCCACATGTTCACCTTATATGATATTGCTTTGGATTTTGGAGAATTGGGAACCGCATGATATATTTAATAACTTGATGCATTTAAATAGCGGTTTTTCCTTAATATGCTCATATTGCTGTTTTATGTTGCATACATCAGATTTCATGGATTTACGCATTGAGATATGGATTTCATGTGATTTATGGATTTGAGAACCTGGGGGTATTTCAAGAAACTTATGTATTGTTTGAAAACTCAGTTTCTCTTAATATGATATTTCAGAGCGTCCACCATGAGTTTTCTCGGTTCGGAGACTTGTGTTAGAAACCCGATTCGAGGAGCGGTATGCACCGTCTGCGGGTACATGGTGGACCCGGTATGGTTCCCCGGGGCAAGAGGTGATTTTCGTGATATAGACGATGAGCCTGGCAAGAGGGCTAGTACCTACCGGTGATAGAATTTGGACTCGGTGGTTATCCGGAGGATACTGACCGGAGTCGTGAGATGATACGGGCCGATCCGGACCGACGGAGCCCGAGATATTGATGAGGGCCGATCCGGACTGATGGAGCCCGAGATATGAGCATTTGCGTGTCGATGCTGGACACGGGTTTCATGATGTTTCGGGTGTCGATGTTGGACACTCGGGTTCCATGATTTTGATGTGTCGTTGAGGGACACACACACATATACAGGCATATGTTTTCGTGATGTTTCGGGTGTCGGTGTTGGACACTCAGGTTCCATGAGACTTACAGGATATGAGGGCCAATCTGAGGATGCGGTGCCTGAGGTATTGGGATTTGGGGTGTCGTTTATGGATACCGGTATTTTTCCACGATGATGATTCATTGATGATGTTATGTTGTATCCCATACCCAGCATTTATTTGATATGCATTTTTATTCATGTAGATGTAGTACCCTGGTGGTGTACCTTGATCATGATAGTTGCATATTCATATTGCCATACTTATGCTATCAGATTACATGTGATAGATTATCGCTGTTAGTGGATACTTGTGATTACAGTATGATGTTATTTACTATTCATGAGTTGGCAACTCACCCCCATTGTGCCACAGTTTTTTGCAAGTCTGATCCTCAGGGTAGTCGCGGCAGGGCGTCTTTTTATCTCTACTTTTGCGTATACCGCTACGGTTGGTTGTGAGGCCTTTTGCTATAGGTGGGTTTGCGGTTATCCGATGATGTCATTGTATATCTTTTGTACCTAGTACTTTCCATCTACTACCTTCATATTTTGACTTAGAAACGAGTTGTGAGGATCGGTGTTGTATATTCTTATGACTCTGGTTGTCGTGCTCATGTGAGCCGGCTTTTTTATATCTTGGTTATGTCATTTCTTCGCTACGGCGTCGTATATCTGTTGTGGTAGTTGTTTCCATCTTTGGGCGAGATTTTGCTCCTGTTTGGGGATGCTTTACTTATATCTTATGTTTGTACCCGTTTCGGGGTTGGCTTTTACAAAGGAGGTACTGCCGAAATTTTTATGAAAACAAACTTAAGCTTTAAGTTTTTGCTTGAGATTTTAAATGTGTTTCTATCCTTTACTTCTTGTAATGGTTTAGATTTCTGGGTTTTCGGCTTACTTAAATTGCGTTTCGCCTGTTGACGTTACGTAGTCTAAGTGCCGGTCATGTGCCTAACTTGGGTCGTGACAGAAGGACTAAGGAGATGTTCTTGGTGTACGGTAGAGAAGACCTCCAGGTCGAGGCTTTCACCGACTCCAGCTTCCAGAGTGACAAGGATGACTCCAGGTCCATGTCGGGTTATGTCTTTACTCACAATGGGGGGGCGGTCTGTTGGAAGAGCTCCAAGCAGGACACCGTTGCTGACTCGACCATAGAAGCGGAGTATATCGCTGCATGTGACACCGCTAAAGAAGCAGTCTGGATCAGGAAGTTCGTGATAGAACTTCAGGTGGTTCCGTCCATTATTGATCCAATACCGCTGTATTGTGACAACAACGGTGCCATAGCTTTAGCGAAGGAACCAAGGTCCCATCAGAAGTCCAGACACATCTTAAGGCAGTTCCACCTGATAAGGGAGATCATTGATCGCCGGGAGATCGAGGTGCGGAGAGTAGAGACAGAGAACAACACTGTAGATCTACTCACAAAGGTCGTCCCTTAGACACAGTTCGAGCGGCTAATCAAGATGATTGGTCCGCGATATGCCAATACATGGCCTTAGTGAAAGTGGGAGATTGTTAGCGATATATGCCCTAGAGGCCATTATTGTATTATATTGGATTGTATATTATATATTGGAAGCTTGGGATATTCACAGTTATAATAACAGTCTTGCTCAAAATGGTAGTATGCTACCTGGTTTGATTCTACCTCAATATATGCATATGTTTCTTTTAGCATATCGTTTATACATATTGGTAGAGCCCTTAGGATCTTTTCTTGACTACCAGCGTTGTGATGGCTTTCATACTAGTGAGGGTGTTTACCCCAATCAGAGCAAAGCTCTGTTTGAATTTCAAATTCAAAAGGTGAAGCGACGCTTCAGATCCCTTGCGCTGTGCGCAGAGAGCCACGTGTCAAAAGCAGACACGCCAGCGCAAGGGGCGCTGCGTCCAAGGCAGCGCAAGGGGCGCTGCGTCCCCAATCAGAGCAAGGCTCTGTTTTAAAATTTAAACTTTAAAAATAAAGGAAGCAACGCATCAGATGACTTGCGCTCTGCGTTGCCCGACACGTGTCAGCGCAGTTGCGCTGCGCTCTGCGTTGCACGACACGTGTCAGCGCAGTTGCGCTAGCGCAGTTGCGCTGCGCTCTGCGTGCGTGGCAGCACAGGTGCGCTGCGCGACACGTGTCAAGCGCAGATGCACTTGCGCCAACTGTGCCAGCACTAAAACTTAAATAATGAATTATTTAATCAGAATTAAAATTCTAGAAAGATCTTTTTAATCTTATTAAAACAAGAAGATTATCTTCTGTAAAACAGAGGTCTTAGGATCAAAGATCCAACGGTGGGGAAATATCCCCAGATCAACCAGAGAAAAATCTCTGTAACTAACCTAACAAACTAATTGGCCCTACATAAAGGCCCCTAGACTCCAAGTTTCAGAGATACAGAGCTCCTCTAAAAACTTTGAGAAAAACTTAAAGAGAAAAAAGGTAAACCTTTGAAAAAAGAAGAATTTCTTTTAAAAAGATCAAAGATCTAAGAACAAGATCAAGATCTTCAATTAAAAAGAAAAAGATCAAAAAAAAGATCCAATCACAAAGAAAATTAAAGAAGTAATTTACTTCATCTCTAGATCTTTTGATCTATATAAAGGCACTGCCTTTTGATGAACCAATGGTTCTTGAATCTTGAGGTAGAACCTCTTTAGAACTGAAAAGATTCTTTTCTTTGATCCAAAATTGATCAAGATGCGCTCTGCGCTATTGAACAGTGCTCTGCACTCTTAATTTGCGCTGTTGCACTCCATGGACTGGCGCAAGTCACCAGAAAGCGCCACGTGTCAATCTGCGCCTTGCGCTCATAAAAACAGAGCACTGTGCTCTTAGGTTGGTGCATTGCACCAAAGTGCGCCACGTGTCAGCAGCGTACTGCGCTAACAGACTTGCGCTCAGCAGAGCGTGACACGTATCACCCCCACATGCGCTGGCGCCTTGTGCTCTTTAATTGGCGCAGAGCGCCTGACAGGCCACGTGGCGCACTGTCAGGCCATTAAATGCTCTGCATTATTAAAAGGGGAAGAGCCCAATTAAAAGGTCTAACAGACCAAAACAAATGCCATGCATTATTAAATAAGGGCAGAGCCCAATTAAAAGGCCTAACAGGCCTAGTATAAATGTTGTGCATTTAATTAAAAATCCCAATGCTGTGCAAGCTAATCATAAACAAAATGTTGAACATTTCTAAATGGACTTAGCCCAATTCTGGCCATAAGTCCTCAAATTAAATTGAACTGAGTACAACTGCTCTCCCAAATTAATTTACACCCGGTTCAAGGGTACATCTCTGAACTCCTCTGATATTTGTCGTTGTAATCCTTCAACGCCGTCAGAGAGGTGACGGGTCCTGACAACCATACATTGCTACGGATTGTGGGGTCTTTAAACTCATGGACCGAAATGTCCTTAAGCTAATGTTCGTCCCCAAAATGGGAATGTTGGACCGAAATGTCCCTAAACTAATATTCGTCCCCAAAATGGGAATGTTGGACCGAAATGTCGTTAAACTAATATTCGTCCCCAAAATGGGAATGTTGGACCATGTCCCTAAACTTGCAATGGACCACCATGTCCCTAAACTGAACAATAGAGCCCAAATGCTCTCTTGTTAGATCTAAACGATCCCGTTAAGTTGATCTTAGTTTAAAATTAGACTAACGTATCCTTAACAAACGTTTAAGTTGATCTTAGTCTCAAATAAGGCTAACGTATCTTTAAACCAAAACCCCAAACCCAAATCTAAGAAAATACGGATTTGGACTAATTCACGTCCTACGGGCGACAACATAAATTAGTCTCCGTATACAATCCACGGGAAACCACAAACAAAACAAACACCCACGACATGAAGTGACCAGCTGGAGAAGGAGAAAGTTGTTACCGCGATACGGTAGCGTAATTAACTGCAGGGGCTTGCGCCTGCAGGGAAGAGCGTCCCCACAATCAAAAACCCCTCAATCGAGGGGGAATCTGACGAAGTCTGCTACATCGGCCGCATCCATTTAAACTTTCGATACATGGTGCCATAAATCAACTTGGCATCTTCGGAGAGGTAGACGGATAAAACCAAATAGCATCTGCCCTGAATCTCAGGCGAGACGTCCCTGTCGCGCCGTCTTTCGGAGGGGAACAGATTCTGGCACGCCCGGTGGGACATTTTCCTCTTTCCACTCCACACTTCGTGTGTCGTATTCGCGAACGAATCGCGGTTTGTTAATGGTTGCCCTCGGGTTTCAAGTTACTAAGATTTGGTCTCTTGCTTGGTGCAGAAAGCAAACAGCAATGGCATTCACCTGTTCGAACTGCTCCAAATGCAACTGCAACTGACGCTCCGCCTCACCTGGAGGTGGAACAAATCACCCAAGCTACTACTGGACTATTTTTTGGGACCATGCTCCCGCCAATGAGCTTCATTGCCCCGGTGCCCGTACCAGAAGCTCCTAAGAAGTCGGTCTTCGATCGACTTACAGCTGCTGCGTCCCCTCTCAACGGGTCGCCCAACACCAATGCCTCGGTCTTCTCCAGACTAGGCCAAAACTCCTGCGGGTCCACGATGAAGCTTGCGGTCCCAAAGAAGGTTATTCAAAAGAGAGTAACCAAATCTACTCCTGAAGTCGTCAAGGCGGCTTCTCCTACTAAGAGGTCGGTCTTAGCAAGACGGACCGTCCCAACTCCTACTCCCGTTCTAGCTACTCAAAAGGCATCAGTCTTTAATAGGCTGACACTGGCTACAGCCCCTCACCTGAACAGGGGGCAAGACAAGGCCGTCACCATCACCGAGCCAATTCCCACAACTCGACATGCTCGACGTAGCTACTGGCGCTGAGTGAGGAAGGCCGGAGGTAGTTCCCCTTCTGGGTTAACTCCACCAGCCCCGACGACGGAAGTTAATGCTGCTGTTCCGACTGGGAATAGCTTTGAACTGCTAAATAAAGTGCATAGGAATTCTCCTACCGCTGTACTGAAGAGGTCTCCCCCTTCGCTGGAAAAGGCTGTAGAAGCAAAGCCAGGACAGTCCCAATCCCCTCAACGGCTGTCCTCCAAAATCTATAAAGTCTGGCGGCAGGCCCGAGACTCGGTGATTGATCCAAATTTCTCCCGCCAGCACAAGAAATGAAGGTCCAAAAGGAAGTCAGCCATCCTGCTAAGCCACAAAAAGCTGTCTGGGTGCCCACCTCGACGGCTCCCTCAACTTCGACCGCTCCTGAGAAAAGAAGGCCGGAGAAGATCCTTGTGCCGGCGACAAAAGTCAAAGGCACTGAGCCCAAACGCCCTAAGTCTGGGGGTATGGTGGTACATACCGTATACATGACGTCCGGGAAAGAGGATAGCCGTATATCCACAGGTCATAGACCGCTTATGTGATCGGTGACTAAAGCTCAAGAGCAGCAACATAAGCTCCAAGAAATGATGACTGCGATGGCCGCACTCACCGGGCCAAAAGAAAGCCCAGAAGCATCCTCGGATCAATGCCAGGAGCAAGAAACCGATGCCGAATTCCTTCGGAGAATACTGGAAAAGAAGGACAATGAGGCTGCAGAACAAGCAGCCAATATAAAACGAATGGTCCTTCTATTCCAGGACATGGTGGGTATGATGATCCAGCAGGATCCTCCTGCTGAAGATCCTCCGATTGTCCTCGAAGATGACAGAGGAGAAACGTCAAATCCACCGCCGGCTCTTTCAACAGCCAAGGAGGAGACAATTTCCAAAGCTGCCCTGGATGACTATATAGCTCATCAGATAAGAGTCCACCAGGCAAATGAAGCGGCCGGTCAAGTTGTCAAAACGGGGCGTCCATATCCGAGTTGGTATGATCAGATCAAATACCCGCCGGGCTACACGATCCCAAAATTCCATGTCTACAAGGGGACAGGCAATCCCCATCAACATGTTGCCCAGTTCAGGGCTCTTTGTGGCAACACCGGCGGTGATGATAAGCTCCTGCTTCGCCAATTCGTCGGCAGCTTATCGGAGACGGCATTTGAATAGTACTCCGAGCTTCCGAACGACTCCGTCAAAACTTTCGCTGAAATGGAGTTGTTGTTTACCCAGCGTTTCACAAGCGCCAGCGAGCGTACTCCAATAACAGCTTTGATCAATGCAAGAGTAAAGCCGGGCGAAACTTGGGTTCAATATGCAATCCGATGGCGGAACTTGGGGTCGAAGTGCGAACAGCGCATCGAAGAAGCACCAGCGGTGGGTATGGTCATGGGCACCTTAGATCCTCATGCAACTATTTCACAGTTCATGATGTTCTTTAAACCAACCACGTTCTAGGCCTTGATTGACAAATTAGCCCAAATGAACCAGATGGGCCATAGACCGTCTCCTCCAAAGCTGGACTCTCGAAATGAGAAGGGGAAAGGAAAAGCGATCGTCGTCGCCAATGCTCAACAACAGCCGAGCAACTTGAAGCCGGTTGTCCGTCAAAACAATATGCGTCCCCGCCTATCCCTCGAGGAGAGGCTAAGACGTCCTTACCCGTTTCCTCAAGATAAAACAAGAAGACTGTTCGAGCTAGCGGTGCGCAACAGACTCATCAATCTGCCAGATTCAAAACGTCCGTTGCAGCCAAACGACGTCAATGATCCCAATTACTACCCCTACCACCGAGTGTTGGGTCATCCGATCAAAGATTGCTACGTCTTCAAAAACTGGATTGAAGACCAATACCAACAAGGCAATTTCGCGTTGTCCGAAAAATGGAAGGTGAACCCGCAGCAACCTCATACCCCTAAAAAGGTAAATATGCCGGGGGCAACATGCTCCCTTGTTGAAGAAGCTCTGTGGGAGGTTGTGCTATCAGCCAAAACCAAAAGGATGCTGAATGATCTCCAGACATGCCCGGCGATCAGGTGGAAGAACCCGCTAGAACCCCAGATCATCGAAGGGATGTTGAAGCCGCGCCCAACTCCAAAGATCGGTGGTGATGGCCCAAGCACTCACACCCAGCCGTTAAAATCTTCAAAGAAAAAGAAAAAGAAGTCCAAAAAGACCGTGAAGCCTGGTGACAAGCGCACGAGCCTGCAGAAACAGATCGACGCGCTGGAGGAATATAATCAGAAGGCGCAGATTCCCATCACGCTCTAAGAGTTCCTCAGCCACGTCTTTCAGGAGGAAGATGATGGAGAAAGCTCGTCGGATGAATCTGAGGGTTACGTAGCAAGTTGTCATATGATCTCCCACTCGTTTACAGACGATGAGAAAACTCCTTGCACTGAGAAGCTGGGGGCAGATCCTAAACCGAAACTTCTGGGGCCATCAGATGAAACAATTGATGCATTTCTCAACGAAGCTCTTTTGAAAAGTAAAGCTGATCGGGAACGCGAGACGGTCATATTTGAATGGGCCAAGCGCCGGCGACTAGACGAAAGAGTTGAGACACTCCCATCAAATCAAAAGACATCCGTTGCGGATAAAAACAAATTCAAAATGAGGAAAAGGTTTGCTAAGGCCATATCAATGGGAATGAAGCTACCACCCTCTGAAAGAAACACTGCCGGCAAAGCAGAAATGCACCCTTCCTACTGCTTATATCATCGAAAGATTTCACACCCTACTGAGGAGTGCAACGCTTTCAATAGATGGTGGCAGGGGTATGTTGTTCACCAGCAACATTTTAAGCGGGAGAAGCGCAAAACTCGCCGGGAGCAGAAAAGTACGACCGAGGAGCTTAGAAGAACTACCGGTGATTGTCGCATGGTTAACGCCGGGCAAGCGCAAATTCTCACATTCGGGAGCGACTCTGATGAGGAAATGGCTCTTACCCCTCTCTTTAAAGAGTCCACCTCGGGAAAAGAGGAAGAGCCGAAGGCCTGCGAAAATATCCGGCTGCGTAATCGTACGCTACCCGAAAAAAATCTCAGACCCTCAAATAAAAAAGATAAGGGAAAAGAAAAGGTCTCTGAGGATATCGCCCTAGATGACCAAGTCATGGAAGAGCTAACCGCCAAGGACCCGCCAAAGAAAAATAAGGTGGACTACAACGTTCTGGCACACTTGAGGAAGTTACCCTCGCAACTCAGTATTCTCGATGCCCTCTTACTATCAAAAGAAGCAAGAGATTCATTGATCAAAGCGCTACAGGAGCCAGAACAATTCCAAGCTTTTCTCGCCGAAGAAAAGATGAAGGACGAGCTGGAAGAAGTGCACACAGTCGATGTCACTTTCGGTGATGAAGACCTCCTCCTTGGGACGTGCGAACACAATCGTCCTCTCTATGTCTCAGGGTACTGCCACGATATAAAATAAGGCAAAATCTTGGTTGACAATGGGTCTTCCGTCAATCTCCTCAATGTACGGGTATTGAAGGAAATCTGCATGAGCGTCCAACACCTCGCTCGGGATAAGATCACCATCTCCGGGTTCGACTCTCAATCATCACGGACTCTTGGGTCTGTGATACTGACGTTAGACTTTGGGCTACTCGTCACGGACATTAAATTCCACGTCATAGATGCCAAGACATGCTATAATGCTTTGCTCGGTCGGCCCTGGTTACATGAGTATAATATCATTCCCTCTACACAACATCAGTGTATGAAATATTTCAAGGATGGTCTCGAGTATACCGTGACGGGAGAGCTGAACCCATTCTCCGTGAACGAAGTCCGCAAATATGAAGATGCAAAATACTTCCACCGGATTTCGAGGACACAGAGAGATGTCACAAGCCGGAGAACAAAGCTATCGCCACCATCCCTGTCTTCGGGAGTGATACTGAGGAAGAGGAAGAGATGGTTTATTCGGGTCTACCCCAATACAACATGCCGGGACCATCCGCTCCTATGTTGATCTTTGGCAATGACTCAGAAGATGAAGTCCACGCTATATTCTCTGCTTGGCCTTCAATACAAACATTCGCTGACAAAGAGCAAAATCTGCAAGTCTCCATGGTTCCACTTAAACATCATAAAGAACTGGACGCGCTTGATACCTACAGTGTAGAAGAGCTGCAGACGTTCTATGTCCCTCCCAGGCGAGAAGGCGAAAAGACGATTCTATTCTACCGCTCCGGGGAAACTAAAGTAGAAAAAGAAATCTGGTACGGTGCGGATCCTACGCTTGACAGGCTTCAACCTATCCGTCTGCCTAGATATTACACAGAAGGCTTGAAAAGACTATTGAAGCGCCAAGAGATACCCTTCAAACAGACCGCTCGAAAAGCCAAATTCTATGACAGGGTCTGGAACGTTCCCGGAACTCAGCACAAGTTGCCTAACGGGAGAATGGAAGCAATCGGGCTTGGATATTTTCGGTCCAAGAAACGGGAGCTACTCCGCGACTGCTATATTGTGCATAACTTTGATGAAGAAGGGGATACTCAATGGGAAGATGCTAACCCTGAGCCAGAAAAAGTCCCCGACGTAAAAATGCCCAGTCCGTCGTTCGAAGAACAAACGGACAAGCTTATAAGGGAAGCTGGTCAAAAAGTTCGAGACGACCACAACCGCGAAATGTCCATCTACGAGAAAACCAGGATGCAACGCCTCCTCCAACAGACTGTGAAAGACGAAAATGCCGCTCCCTGTCAACCTGTTGTAAAAAAGGCCCGACGCAGAGGCAGAAACAAGTCAAAAAGCGGAAAAGGCATTCAGCAACGACAAAACGGGACCAAGAAGTCACGCAGTCGGGAATCGAGCGGTCCGGATTTGTCCCTTATGAAGAAGATGAGTCGAGCATACTCTTTTCCTCAAGACAAGACAAAGAAGATACTTGACCTAGCTATAAAACACCAAATGATTACGCTTCCGGAGTCCAAGCACCCCGAACAAGCAGGCGAAGTCTCACACCCGAACTATTGCTCTTATCATAGGGTAATAGGACACCCTCTCGAAGATTGCTTCACCTTCAAGAATTGGGTCGAAGATCAGTATCAGCTTGGCAAGTTCGCTCTATCTGACAGCTGGAGGGTAACGCCGCCACAGAAGCATGAACCCAAAGCCACGAGAGTAGAACCAGATCCACATCGGTCTTGGAAGCGAGCTTGTACTTGTCATATGATAACAATATCAAAAGAAGAGCCCGAGAATATGGATGACCTTCCCTGGTGCTTCGAAAACAGCGATGACGAGGTAATCTCAGAATTTCCACCAGCGCCGAAAGAGCTGGAAGATGGAATATACACCACTGCGGATAACCTCAAGAAAATTGAGTTGGGGACGGCGAACGACCCGCGACCGAAATTCGTTAGTGAACTGTTGTCCGAAGGAAGGGTGGCTTCATTAAAAGACGTGCTTATGCAGCATAAAGATTGCTTCGCATGGAACTATTCCGAAATGCCAGGACTAGACCCAGAAATTGCTGTGCATAAATTGGCGATATCCCCGGACGTTAAACCAATCAAACAAGCACCGAGAAGAATGTGGCTTGAGCTTGAGATGAGTATCAACGCCGAGGTCAAGAAGCTAATTGACTCCGGCTTCATCCAAGAGGTTCAGTACCCTGATTGGATCGCCAACATCGTCCCGGTGATGAAGAAAAATGGGACGGTGCGCATATGCGTGGACTTCCGGGATCTCAATAAAGCGTGCCCGAAGGACGATTTTACAGTACCGGTCACCGAGCTGATGATAGACAATACGTACACTCATGAAGTTTTCTCCTTCATGGACGGCTTATCGGGATACAATCAGATAAAGATGCACCCTGAGGACCAGAAGCATACTGCTTTTCGGACCCCTTTGGGCATATTTTGCTACAAGGTGATGCCTTTCGGTCTAAAGAACGCCGGTGCCACCTATCAGAGGGCCATGACGAAGATCTTCGATGACCTAATACATGAAATCGTCGAATGCTACATCAACGACCTCATGGTTAAAAGCAAATCATACGAGGAGCATCTTGAGCATCTGAAGATCGTATTTCAACGCCTTTGGCAATATAACTTGAAGATGAACCCACTCAAATGCGCGTTCAGGGTGTCCTCAGGAAAATTCCTGGGATTCATCGTCCGACACCGAGGTATCGAGATAGATCCGTCAAAGATCAAGGCGATCATGAAGATGCCCCCGCCAAAGACTCTCAAACAATTGCGGTCTCTCCAAGGGAAGCTCACGTATATCCGGCGATTTATAGCCAATCTCTCTGGAAAATGCCGTCCTTACAGTCACTTGATGAAGAAGGGAACCCCGTTCGTCTGGGATCACAAATGCCAAGGTGTGCTGGACGAAATCAAGCAATACCTGCAGAATCCACCAGTACTGGCCGCTCCCGTCAAAGGAAAGCCCCTTATTCTTTATACAACAGCCCTCGAAGGTTCCTTAGGTGCATTATGGGCACAAGAGAATGACCAAGGGAAAGAAAAAGCTCTCTATTACTTAAGTCGAGTTCTCCTGGAGGCAGAAAGCAACTATTCCCCCATTGAAAAACACTGTCTGGCGTTGATCTTCGCGATAACAAAACTCAGGCACTATGCATTGGCACATGAAGTCCGTCTCATATCGAAGGTGGACCCTCTCAAATATTTGATGTCAAAGGCTATACTGATAGGTCGGCTCGCTAAATAGGCCCTGCTTTTGATGGAGTTCTCAATAACTTATCAACCTCTTAAGGCAGTGAAAAGCCAGGCCATCGCCGACTTTCTCGCTGAGCATCCGATACCTGCTGATTCTCCTCTGAATTGCGAGCTACCAGACGAACATACATTTGATGCGATCGACGGTAGTGATATCCGATGGGAACTCTATTTTGATGGAGCGTCTTCCATGAAGAAACGCAAACAAAGTACCCCTTTAATCAAATCGGGGGTAGGCCTCATCTTCGTAACTCCACAAGGAGGGATAATGCGCTTTGCCTTCTCCTTAACAGAGCCGAGAACGAACAATGAAGCCGAATACGAAGCTTTGATAGCAGGCCTCGAGATCGCTATCGACATGGGAATTGAAAACCTCCTCATATATGGAGATTCTCAACTGGTCGTCAGTTAAGTAAATGACGACTACCAAACGTGCAAACCCGAACTGGTAAAGTATGGAGAGAGAGTACAGCAATTGCTGACTCAAATCCCCTCCTACATGCTGGAAAGCATACCGCGCACGGACAATAGCAAAGCAGATGCACTAGCTAAGCTCGCTAAAGAACTGGCCGACGAGAACCTCGATGACGTAAGAATCGTGGTATAAAGCCGTCGGGTGCTTGCCCCAGCAGAAATATCTCCGAAACCATCCGAAGAAAAGGGAGCGACTGAGCAAATGGCTATGCAAATAAAGACTAGGAAAAGGCTGAGGATTGGAGAGAAGCCTTTATAGACTACTTCAAATCCCGTCGAACACCAGAAGATGCGTCCTCAAGACATCAGCTTATGAAACGAGCTCTGTCTTTCACCTTCGTCAATGATACTCTGTGCAAGAGGTCGTTTGATTCTCTGTGGTTGAGATGTCTGGGACCTGAAGAGGCGAAAAGAGTCGTTCAGGAAGTTCACGACGGACTCTGCGGTTCTCACCAAGCAGGCCCGAAGAAGAAGTTGAAGATTAAACGGATGGGCTACTATTGGCCCACGATGATTCAGGACTGCCTCGAATATACGAAGCAATGCCACTCATGCCAGATTCATGGGGATTTTATCCATCAACACCCAAATCCTCTACATCCAACAGTGGCTAGCTGTCCGTTCGAAATGTGGGGGACTGACGTAATCGGCCCCATCGAACCAGCATCGTCCAGGGGACATCGATTCATTTTGGCGACGACTGACTACTTCTCCAAATGGGCAGAAGCAGTACCGCTGAGGGAAGTGAAAACGGAGAATATCCTCCATTTCTTCAAGACGCACGTCATTTATCGGTTTGGAACTCCGCGACGGATCATCTCCGATAACGGGCCAGCCTACAGAAGCCACAAGATCAGCCGCTTTGCGCAACAACACAACATAGACTGGAGATATTCCTCAGTTTATAATCCCCGAGCTAACGGTCTGGCTGAGGCTTTCAACAAGACCTTGACGAAGATCGTGAAGAAGACGGTGTCCCAAAATAAGAAGGACTGGCACGAGAGACTGCAAGAAGCTCTCTGGGCGTATCGAACTACGTTCAAGACGGCCACGAACACAACGCCGTACGCGTTAGTATTCCGTACAGAAGCAGTACTCCCCCTCGAAATAGAATTATTCTCTTTATGAGTGGCAGTCCACTATGAGCTGACGGACGAAGAAAATGTTCACCTTCGGCTGGAGGAGCTTGATGCCTTTGATGAAACCCGGCTCATGGCGCAACAAAATCTGGAGGCTTATAAAGCAAAGATGACTCGCTCATATGAAAGATTGACCAGGCCGAGGACATTCCGCCAAGGCGAACTCGTGCTAGTGGTCAAAAGACCTATGATCCCCAATCGCGCCAAGCGGGGAAAATTCGAGCCGGACTATGAAGGCCCGTACATCATAGACAAGGTTTACCAGGGTGGAGCCTATCTACTCATGGATATGCACGGTGAAAGGTCTTTCAGGCCAATAAACGGTCGCTTCCTAAAGAAATACTATGCTTAATGAGTCACAACCTAGGTCAATGATAGATGACGACGACTATATCCGCTCGCTATCTTCCTAAGCCCAAACTCTATAAGTAGTAGCCGGCCTTCTTCAACAACGGACCGAAACGTCCTTAAACTAATGACGGACCACTACGTCCTAAAACTAGCTGTTGATCGAGATGTCGATAAACTACGGTGGATTGCAACATCCAAAAGCCGATAAAAAAAAGAAGAAAAAAAATATTAAAAAAAAATAAAAAATAAAAACGGTATGTCCATAAGCAAAATAGGCACGGATGAAAACCCGAAAGGGCTCCGTAAGTAAAAACAGCAGGGCTACCGGCGAGTCTTGTGAAAACCTGAAAGGGCGCAACCTCGTTAGAAAAAAAAGAATAAAAAGAATAAAAAAAGAAGAAGACGGTATGTCCATAAGCAAAATGGGCACGGATGAAAACACAAAAGGGCTCCGTGAGTAAAAACAGCAGGGCTACCGGTGAGTGTTTGTGAAAACCCGAAAGGGCGCAATATCGTTAAAAGACACTTGCAGGGTCCTCTCGACCTTATAAGGAGAAACCACCCGCGTGAGATCCTTACGACTCACAAGGAAGCAACACACTTAGGGATCCTCACGATTCCTAAGAAGAAATTACACTTGCGAGATCCTCACGACTCGTAAGGAGAACTCTCTTATGGGACTCTCACGGCTCATAAGATTTGAAAGTCTTAAGTTACAGAGACCTGAACCTATTCTTAAGCAAACCCCCACAACCTTCGATATTGCCCTACAAGTGGCTCGATACTGACCCTTGTATACAATCCACGGGCGCGAATAGACATTTCCCTAACCAAGTCCCATCCGTGACTGGGGATATGTTTGCACGGTGAACAACCCTTGTAAGTCCTCCCAACTTATAAGGAGGAAGCACTCTTGTAGGATCCTTACGACTTATAAGAGAGCATACACTTAGGAATCCCCACGATTCCTAAGGAGAAAACACACTTACGAGATCCTCACGACTTGTAGGGAGAAATACCTTTGTGAGACCCTTACGGCTCATGAAGTCAAAAGCCTTAGTCGACAGGATCCTAACCCTGTTTACTAAGCCACCTTTGTTCAACATCGACAGAGGCAAATGATGATTCGCTCCTGGCAACATCCCAGTTGTAGCGGTGCTGATGCCGAAATCGGTGTCTAATCCCAAGCTTGCGGCGAAAAGACAGCAAGCCACACATGCATACGAAATAGCCGAAATGATGGGGCAACTTGCAACAAAATCAGCAAGTAAAAATGAATGCATGCAAAATAGCCGAAATGATTGGGAAACTCGCAATAAAAAGCAGCAAATGAAAATAAAATAAATAGCCGAAATGATGGGGTACCGCGAAAAAAACAGCCGAAATGATTGGGCAATCGCGACCTTCACGATATAAAAGCTGAAATGATAGAGTATCGCGGAAAGAAATAAAATGAAATATATATATAATGAAATTTATGCCCTACAGGCGATATCACAGCAATCCTTGTATACAATCCAGGGGCACAAACACAGAAGGAAACACATCTTCCCACCCCATGCTCCATCAGAAAACGGAGCCAAGTCTTGACGGCAACTCATATAAAACCTGAAAGACAATCGGAGATCATCTCGCACCAGCGCGGAGTGGTCACCACCTCGACGTTCGTCTCAATACAACAGACAAGATGTCATGACAGCGTTCTTCCTCCAACAGGATTCGGACGTGACAAAGCAAACGAAGCGAAGGCCAAATTCCTAACTTCAGGGTCTTGATGGTAACTCATATAAAACCTGAATGACCATCGGAGATCATCTCACACCAGCGCGGAGTGGTCACCACCTTGACGTTCATCTCGATACAGCAGACGAGATGTCACCCCAGCATTCTTCCTCTAGCAGGATTCAGACGCGACAATCAAACAACGGAGCCACGGCAAAATCCCTAGTTCCAAACCTCGACAGTTCACCAACAACCTAGAGACAACCGCGACATTCGTCTCGATATAACGGACGCAATGCCAGCAAATAAAGCGAAGGCCAAATTCCTAGCTTCAGGGTCTTGACGGCAACTCATATAAAACCTGAAAGACTATCAGAGATCATCCCACACCAACGCGGAGTGGTTATGACTCATCGGGGCTTTCCAAAATGAGCCTAACCTCAAGTGAAAAGTGGCATGGAAAAATTCCTAACGCTTGCTCTTCCGACAGTCAAACTGCCTAGGAGGATTGCTTGAAGACGTCTTGTCCAGCCCCCGAAGGGATCGGAGACACGACAGTCGCAAGGCTACTCGAACAGCAAGATTGCCTATCGAGGAATATATCAGCCAACGCGACGGTACGACGGACAAAACCCTAAGTACCACAGACCCTAATGAACCTCTGTCGTAAAGAGCAGAGGTTAACTGTGACGTTAGGATATTCTTGCGAGAACTGCTCGATTCGTCTCGACTCGTGAGGAAATTAGTGTCTTTGCGAGAACTTCTCGATTCGTCTCGACTTGTGAGATAAAGCCTTAGGCAGCGGGGATTAAAAAACCTGTTTCCTAAGCACTGGGACCCTGCGAGTCGATCCAAAATGGACTCTTGCATACTATTCACGGGTCACACTCTCTAAAGTTGAATCTCGACTAGGAGGGAAACAACCGCTTACGGGTCCTCTCGACTCGTAAGAGGGAAAATTCTCTTATAAGATCCTTACGACTTATAAGAGAAAACGCACTTAGGAATCCTCACGATTCCTAAGGAGAAAATACACCTACGAGATCCTCTCGATCCGTAGGGAGAAAAGTCTTTGTGAGACCCTCACGGCTCATAAAGTTGAAAAGCCTTAGGTAGCAGATCTGAACCTGCCTCCTAAGCCATCACTACCTCTTGAAGAAGCCAAGACAGGATGCTCGCTCTATCATCTATTGACCATGTTTACTAAGGTAACATGCTGATAATAAAAGAAAGAAGAAAGCACAGAGATGACACAAGACATTGCAAAAAAAAAAAAAATATGTGTATCTTTATTCATGAATTCAACTAAGTACAAGGCGAATCGTATAAAAGAATAAAGAATGGATACATATTATTCAAATATTACAAGTGTATAATTGATACAAAGGCAGCTACTGAGAAGGAAGCGTCTTAAGTAGGCCCATCAATTGCTCCCGCACTTCCTTCAACGCCTCCTCCTGAGCGGCCGCCGCGGCCAACTCTGCTTCCACCTGGGCCCGCTGCTGCAGGTAGGATGAAAGCTGCTCCTCAACTGCCTGCTGAGCTGCTTCGCGATTTTGTGCATCCCGCTCGACGACGTCAAGCTGCTGCCTCAGTGTTAACCCGTCAGAGATGCATCGCAGAAGGCCTTCAAAGATAACCTTCAACTGTGCAGCATTTGCATCCACCTGAGCATGCAGTCGGGCAGATTTGCTCGAAGTCTCTCCGCACTCCTTACGCCTTAAGGCCACTTCTTGTTCAAGATGGCGGAAATAAGAAGCACCCTGCTCGATCCATGCCGCCCGTTGAGTACTCACGGCCAAAATCTCGGGGGCAGGACGCATAAGCTCCAGCTGATGCAGGCGGGCCTCGATCTCCCTGCAGTGATTAACCCAAGACTCGACGATGCCTTCATTATGAAAATTTACAAGCGTCGCCAGCATCAGATTAACCTCCGCAGCGAAATCTGTGGCGGATGTAGGAGCTTCTGCGTCAAGCTCCTCGACGCATCCGCTCAGCATGCTCAAACTCATCGCAGCACCCTTTGAGGATGGATGCCTGGAGAATGGGCCTGCCGGCATCATGATGCGAGACTCGAAAGGGACCGGAGCCGGAGTGACAGCTGCAGAACAAAACACAATCAAATGACGATTCAAAGAATATAAGAAAGTCACCAATGATGGAGTTTACTATACCAGCTGCAGCAGACGGCAAAGCCGGGAGGACCGGTGGCGCAACCGGTCTCTTATCTCCTCCTTCGATCTGTAGCACTGCGATCAGGGCAAGGAAGAATCAGAAACAAGTTCATTATCGAAAAAAGAAAGAGCATTAATTGAAAACTATACTCACTAGCGCCATTAGATGAAGCAAGCTCCGACGGGAAGGAGAAGTGTGGCTGCAGCACCTGGTACAGGTGATCAAAAAGCACTCCTGCAAGAACGCAATAGTACAACGCCAATACATGAATTATACGGCTGAAAGATAAGACTAATGGGTTACAAATCCATACCTTCCAATATTTGCGATGATGCGAGAGAAGGTAGAGAGGTAGCCACCGTCAAGGCAGTAACTGACGGCGCTCTCTCGAGCAATGGGGCATCAGCACTGGCCGCACCTGCGTTAGAAACAAGATAAACCCTGTCAGGAAGAATTGCAGAATAAAAAGAAGGACGGTAACCCAAAATTTACCTGATGAGTCACCAGCCGAAACGGCGGCGTCTCCCTCCTCCATTGACATGGGATCACCTCCCGTTGCCTCATCGCCTGACTCTACAGGAGCCGTCGTCACACTCGTGACGCCAGAAGACGACAAGGAACCGTAAGCAGGGAGAGCGATGATCGGAGCGGCGCCCGACTCTTGAGAAAGAGCGGCCGTCTCGTCCTCAGCGATCATGCCCGTCTCACCTGCTACCCCCTCGGGCTCAGCGGTCTCGACCGTTTCGTCCACCGCTGCCATGGGTTCATCGATCGCAGCCGCTCCATCCGCTGTCGCCCTAGACTCGGCTGTAGCAGCCGTTTCATCTGCCGCTACCTCGGGCTCGGCATCGGCAACCTTCTCGGGCATAGTAGGCGTGACCGTCTCGTCAGCCACTAGCTCAAGCCCGGCGACTACGGATGCACCGCCTACCGTCGCCTCGGTTTCGGCTGCTGCCTTCTCCACCGTTCCCTCAGGCTCGACGGTTTCCTCCGCTCCTTCAGTCGGACTCGGCCCTTCAGGACAGGATGCATAAGAACCAATAGTTTTACAACTTTTACAATAAACCCTCGAAAAACACAATACCTGAGGTGGATTGACCGTTGGCTTCTCGAGCTGCACGCACCGCCCGCCTATGAGCAGTGGACAAGGCGACCGGGAGCTCCTCTGAAGGAGTAGCAGCGGGAGTAACGGCGCTTGGGCCCGCTCCCACGGCCAAAGCAGCGCTACGCTCCTTCGCTGCGTGCCTCAAGCGCTTCCTCTCCTCCCGGGCCGTCACAACGGACCTTTTTGAAGCCTCCCTCAGCAAGGCATCGTCGTCCGCGTTCAGAGTTGCCTCCAGAGCCTTTAAGGCATCCATCATCGGCTTTTTGAGTTGGGTCTCTTGCGGCAATTCCGAAGAGGCCGGAACATCGGTAGCTGGCCCGGAGAGAATTCCCGCATCATTTTGCGGGATAGATCTTGTGGTCCCTGCGATAAAACAAAGAGGGGGTCAGATCACTCATAAGAAATGGAAGGAAAGGCATAGTGAACCGAAATGTACCAAGGCCTAAGAATGCTCTGAGTCTTCCTCCTCCTGGATAGTTTTGAAGGAAGCAGCGATAGCTTCTTCGGTAGAAATGCCTGTTAAAAAAAAAGGGGAAAAGCATTAGTCAAAAAAAAACAATGATAGAGGTACGATGCAATGACAGGAAAATACAACTAGTGATTACCCGATTGCACAAGTTTAGCCAACCAGGCATCGCGCCTCGCCAATCGCTCTAAAGCTGCAATGGCGGCCACCATATCAGTGTCGTCTGGCGGCATAAATAATCCCTTGTTGGTCCCGTACTTACCCAAGCCCTCGCTATAAGGAGCATGAGGTTCCTGACCGAACACAACATCAGCAGAGAGGATCGACATCTTCTTCCTCTTCTGCACGCGAGCCCCGGGTGCACCCAAATCAACTTGCGCTTCGTGGGCACCTTGGGACAGCGGGTCCCGATGTCTGAGCCCACGCCGGATTCAGGCGAAACCACATTCATCGTCTCCACCGGAGCACGGGGAGCTGGGGGCACGTCCACGGTATCATGAGGCAATCCGCGCGGAGGGCTCAGCACGCACGGTGGCTCAGCTCCAGCATCTCTCAGCAGAGGAATGACAGGGATCCTTGGCCTCAGGGGAGCTTTGTGGTCGCTGCCGGGGAGCACACCCTTGCGGTCAACTAACAACCGCTTCTCTTCCCGGATAATAGCACCCATCGCGTGCTCGTACCATGCCACGTACACGTTGAGGGCCCGTGGGACGCAGCTCGGCTCGCTGATAAAGAAGTGGGAGCCCGTGTTCAGCCGCATAAAGGGGTGCAGCGCGCTCCGTATCCCTTCCCTGGTGGCCGCAGGCTCTTCCAAAAACGCCTCGAGTGGGACCCCCTGGTTATAGCTTGATTGTTGGGTGAACCGATGGGGGTTGTACCTCATGAAGAGTGCCATATCGTTTTTCCTGAATACCAGGAAGCCCGGCCGGATGGAGTATAAGTGAAGAATCTCCCGGGCTTTCAATACGGAGGCTCCGTCCTTGAAACCATCACGCAGCGCCAACACCGCCTTGGAAGTCTCCGGGCCGATGGTCATGACTTTGTCCGTGAAAGAAATTCTCGCTCCAACCATGCGCGGACGAAGAAGCAACCCCCTAGCCTCCCGCGGAGACGGATTCATAATAGAGGCGCCAATCAGCCGCATAACTCTTGGGAGTCTGCACTTCTCGAAAAACGAGGGGCTCTTATGAACGCCAAATACCCCGAGCACATGCATTTCCATCCACGAAGTGAAGTAGTGCATCGGGAAATTGGAAGGTTGCACCCCAGGTTCATTTGCGTCCGCCGCCACACTGAGTCCATGGTATAGGTGAGCCAGCCCGGCGATTCCGATCGACAATTGTATGCCAGTCACCATCCGATGCGCTGGGTAGAAAACAGACGGCCTCATGTAGTACGGGTGCATGGGGAGCGCGAACCAGCACAGCCATAATCCCAGAAACCCGAGAAAGAAGGTCTTCTCATCGATGCCCGGGGCGGCGATTTCCGATAAGGGCATGATGGAGGCATCGGGAAGATAAAAACCCTTTTGATCGTCTTTCAATACTGGTCGACGATTTAAGCCAAAGCCGAAGGGGTCGTCGAGCTTGGCGAACTTCTCGCTCCGCTGCGATAGAATCTCCGGTCGAAGGAAGCGGGCGATGAAATCTCCAAAACTAACCCCCCGTCCCCCCGATTCCAAGTAGAGACTCTCATAAATATTCAGCACCTTTACCAGATTCGGAAACTGGTGCTGAATAGCATTCTCCGGTGTTAGGCCCATTACTAAAGGCTTGGTGGCGAAGACATACTCATCCGGTGGAAGTAACTCCTCATAGTGATCCCCCCTCACCGGCAGACCGGAGATATCAGCAAATTCTTCCAGGGGGATGGAGACTTCCCTGTCCATCAGAAGAAAAGTATGGGTGGGGGTGTTCCATTGTTCCACGAATGCCTTAACCCACCACATCGGAGGAGCAGGGTACTCAAAGAGCGAGGCGCAGACTGCAGGGTACAGACCAATCTTCATCAAGTGCGTCTTCTTCGCTGACAAGATATACTTAGCCTACTGCAAATACCCGGGTCAATCTGAGGTTATAAGCTTGTCCCCAAGGGCGCGCCTCACCCTGGCATATGCGCCGCCCCAGAATGTCCATGGCTGCCGGCGGCTGCACAGGGATGGCAGCAATCGAAGGCTGGAGAAGATACTCCGAGTTCCAATTTACGACCTCCACGGCATAGTTCAAAGGGGGTGCATCCGCATATGGGATCGATGAGATTGGCTCTGACGGCGTCGCACAAGAGAAGCTTCGGCGACCCTTGATGATTTCACTGTACCATCTGCCCCACAGATGAAGGTTCTTATGCTCCGGGTCGTGATCCTTGATGAGAGCGAGAACCTCTCGGTCCACCGGCGCCTCAGGGAATCCTCCCTCTGAGCGGAAGAATGGGAACGAAAGATCAGCAGACATGTTTCCTGCAAGAGAAAGCGAAGTTCCATTATCAGTATCATCATTTAATTTTAAAAAGCCTGACACTTGATACTTTAAAATTTGTACCGCATTGCAATGCAGTGGAGAGGGGACCAAAGGAGGACCCACAAAATCCAGATGACAATGCATCAGTTAATAAGACAGACCCATCATTGGATGAGACTGTCAATTAATGAGGAGATCCCCAAAAGAATATTCTCATTAAATGAGAAATCCCTTGAGACAAGGAGAAAATCTCCTTTTTAGAGCAAAGCTCTGTCACAGAGTGACACTTGTCAAACTCTGGTCACAAGGGAATAAAATTCCTTAAAAGAGCCTACCTCTGTAATAATGATGGAAAAATCCATCAAAGAAAAAAATTAATTTCTAAAAAAAATTAAAGTTTGGGATCTTAAAAGATCCATGAAAAAACTCTTAAGAGTTCATCATCAGAAGATCAAAAGATCTATGGCTTTGTCAACGAGCAAAGCTCTGTTCATGGGTTAAGAAACCCTGAAACAAATTCTTGAAAGCAAAGCTCTGTTTATGAAACCCCAAAAGGGTTTTCTTTAGATCAAAAGATCTAAAAGAGCAAGGCTCTATTAATTAAAATTAATTTAATTAAGTTAAGTTAATTTTTACCTAAGATGTTTCTAGAGTTCTAACTCTGAAAATGAGAGCAAGGCTCTGAGGTTCTTGAAAACAAGAGCAAGGCTCTGAAAATAAAATTCTTGAAGATGATAATCATCTGCTGAGGACCAAGGGTCCTATTTATAGGCGCTTAAGCGCCCCTTCAACTCCTGAGTTGATCTAACGGTTGGGATCTTGCCACCGCTGCACTCACGTGTGCGCCACGTGAGCGCAACGGTGGGGGGGCATTTGTTTCCTCCAATCAGAGCAAAACTCTGTTTGAATTTCAAATTCAAAAGGTGAAGCAACGCTTCAGATCCCTTGTGCTGCGCGCAGAGCGCCACGTGTCAATGGCAAACACGCCAGCACAAGGGGCGCTGCGCCCAAGGCAGCGCACCCCAATCAGAGCAAGGCTCTGTTTTAAAATTTAAACTTTAAAAATAAAGGAAGTAACGCTTCAGATGACTTGCGCTCTGTGCTGCCCGATACGTGTCAGCGCAGTTGCGCTAGCGCAGTTGCACTGCGCAGTGCGCTGCACGACACGTGTCAGCGCAGTTGCGCTGCGCTCTGCATTGCGTGTCAGCACAGGTGCGCTAGCGCAGTTGCACTGCGCTCTGCGCTGCGCGACACGTGTCAAGCGCAGATGCACTTGCGCCAACTGTGCCAGCACTAAAACTTAAATAATGAATTATTTAATCAGAATTAAAATTCTAGAAAGATCTTTTTAATCTTATTAAAACAAGAAGATTATCTTCTGTAAAACAGAGGCCTTAGGATCAAAGATCCAACGGTGGGGAAATATCCCCAGATCAACCAGAGAAAGATCTCTGTAACTAACCTAACAAACTAATTGGCCCTATATAAAGGCCTTTAGACTCCAAGTTTCAGAGATACAGAGCTCCTCTAAAAACTTTAAGAAAAACTCAAAGAAAAAAAAGGTAAACCTTTGAAAAAAGAAGAATTTCTTCTAAAAAGATCAAATATCTAAGAACAAGATCAAGATTTTCAATTAAAAAGAAAAAAAATCCAATCACAAAGAAAATTAAAGAAGTAATTTACTTCATCCCTAGATCTTTTGATCTATATAAAGGCGCTGCCTTTTGATGAACCATTGGTTCTTGAATCTTGAGGTAGAACCTCTTTAGAACTGAAAAGATTCTTTTCTTCGATCCAAAATTTATCAAGATGCGCTCTGCGCTATTGAACAGTGCTCTGCACTCTTAATTTGCGCTGTTGCGCTCCTTGGACTGGCGCAAGTCACCAGAAAGCGCCACGTGTCAATCTGCGCCTTGCGCTCCTAAAAACAGAGCACTGCGCTCTTGGGTTGGCGCACTGCACCAGAGCGCGCCACGTGTCAGCAGCGCACTAGCGCAGCGCACTGCACTAACAGACTTGCACTCAGCAGAGCGTGACACGTGTCACCCCCACATGCGCTGGCGCCTTGCGCTCTTTAATTGGCGCAGAGCGCCTGACAGGCCACGTGGCGCACTGTCAGGCCATTAAATGCTCTGCATTATTAAAAGGGGAAGAGCCCAATTAAAAGGTCTAACAGACAAAAACAAATGCCATGCATTATTAAATAAAGGCAGAGCCGAATTAAAAGGCCTAACAGGCCTAGTCTAAATGTTGTGCATTTAATTAAAAAGCCCAATGTTGTGCAGGCCAATCATGAACAAAATGTTGAACATTTCTAAATGGACTTAGCCCAATTCTGGCCATAAGTTCTCAAATTAAATTGAACTGAGCACAACTGCTCTCCCAAATTAATTTACACCCGGTTCAAGGGTACATCTCTGAACTCCTCTGATATTTGTCGTTGTAATCCTTCAACGCCGTCAGAGAGGTGACGGGTCCCGACAACCATACATTGCTACGAACTGTGGGGTCCTTAAACTCATGGACCGAAATGTCCTTAAGCTAATGTTCGTCCCCAAAATGGGAATGCCGGACCGAAATATCCTTAAACTAATATTCGTCCCCAAAATGGGAATGATGGACCGAAATGTCCCTAAACTAATATTCGTCCCCAAAATGAAAATGTTGGACCGAAATGTCGTTAAACTAATATTCGTCCCCAAAATGAAAATGTTGGACCGAAATGTCGTTAAACTAATATTCGTCCCCAAAATGGGAATGTTGGACCACCATGTCCCTAAACTGGCAATGGACCACCATGTCCCTAAACTGAACAATAGAGCCCAAATGCTCTCTTGTTGGATCTAAACGGTCCCGTTAAGTTGATCTTAGTCTAAAATTAGACTAACGTATCCTTAACAAACGTTTAAGTTGATCTTAATCTCAAATAAGGCTAACGTATCCTTAAACCAAAACCCCAAACCCAAATCTAAGAAAATACGGATTTGGACTAATCCACATCCTACGGGCGATAACATAAATTAGTCTCCGTATACTATCCACGGACAACTACAAACAAAACAAACACCCACGACACGAAGTGACCAGCTGGAGAAGGAGAAAGTTGTTACCGCGATGCGGTAGCATAATTAACTGCAGGGGCTTGCGCCTGCAGGGAAGAGCGTCCCCACAATCAAAAACCCCTCAAGCGAGGGGGAATCTGACGAAATCTGCTACATCGGCCGCATCCGTTTAAACCTTCGATACATGGTGCCATAAATCAACTTGGCATCTTCGGAGAGGTAGACGGATAAAACCAAATAGCATCTGGCCCGAATCTCAGGCGAGACGTACATCGCGTCTCCGCCGCGTCTTTCGGAGGGGAACAGGGGGCTGGGTAGTCTATAAGCACATCCTTATACTGGTCCCTAGTCGTAGAATTATCGAGATGGGGTATCGATACTCCAGAGTAGACTAGTGTATACGCTTCTCATCCCAGCAGAGGGGATGGTCTGTCCCATCCATTAGTACGTCGTATTGGAGATAGTATATAAGTGCTCATTAGGTTATGAGTTACACTGGACAGGACTTGTTGGGAACTGCTGATTGGTATTACACCTATCGTCAGGAAGCAGTTCCCAGGTGACATGAGCACAGATTAGTCCGTTGACTTGCCATCGCTACTTCGTATCGAGTGTGTTCCCACTGCACTTTAATTACCACCCTACCACGGCTCAAAGGAGTCGTGCAAACAGGCAGCAGTTGGATGTAGTCCCGAAGTACTTAGAGACAGTAGCGGTCAGATAGGATTCGTCTCTCCCGGTATTGGGGGTTAATATCGCACTGTGTTCGGAAAGCCATTACATAAAGTCCCTGGCCAGGGCAGTCGAGAAATACTGGTAGGCATACTAGTAGTTTCTCAGGGTGTATTGGGCTCTCCTCCGGCACGTCTTATTGGGCTGTTAGGGGTCTGACGTTTACCATCCCCCTAGGCCCGATATGCGAGTATCTTAGACGAACAGACCAGACTGTACGGAGATTATCACAGATAGGCTTAGTAGGAGTTCGGATGAGCTTGCTCATCGACCTTCTCATCGACAGATACCTGGGTAGCCGTTACGTGCAGCTAGTACCGCTGACGTGCTTGTGGTTAAACCCACTGCCAGCGTACCGTCGAGTCTTTAGAGTCCCACAAAGAGGGTTTCTCTGCTTCAGGCAAAAGATATAGAGGGCGTATGGTTTTACGGAAGGGCTATGATCACATACGTGTACTTGTACATGGATGATGTTCGGTCGGACAATACTATTGGATTTTTGTTTAAGCCGGATCCTAGTATTGTATTATTGGATTGTTATCATCTCAGTGTATTCGTATTTTTCAGAATACGAATACGAGTATGTATATACGGTGAGGGCATTCTTGTAATTTTACATGGTATGCTTCTAGAAGTGGACACCTCATTATTTGGTATTATCTATTTTTGCAAAATAGATTAATGAGGTGGATATTTGGAGAGACATACTTGGCATGGTGAAGCGTGGCTATTTTGATTAGTTTATTCATCTTGACTCACTATTGAAGATTGAGTGATATATTGTATTGGTTTTTAATCTATAGTTCAATGAGTGAGATATAGAATATTAGCCATTCTCCATATTTAGCCAAGACAACCCTACCTCATTTTTCATTTGGCTTTCTCTCTCCAAGTTTTCCCTTCTTCCTCAAGTGAAATCCTTACCCTCACATGTGTTGTGAAACAAAGGATCTCAAGAGATAAAACAATCTATTAGCATTCTCTACATCATCTAGGATACTTGGATTAGCAAACCATTTACCCTTGTTACCTCGGTTTAGAGGTTGGAGCTTGAAACACATACTCTCGGGTGGATCATCTTTGATGCGAGGAGACCGACGTCGCAAGCTCAATCCTTTCTTCGAGGAGCCATGGAGAGGAGGCAAAGAAGACCCGAAGGACTTGGTCACGTAGGTATAACCAACTATCATAGTAGTTAAATCTCCTAGATAGTTTAGTTAGTTAAAATTTTAGTATGGATCCTGGAGTTCTCCGGTGTTGCGAAGCATGTTAAAATCGTTTTTTGAAAATTCCGCCTTCCCGCAAACCCGCGGGGTGTCCGACATCGGCTTACATTTGAATCACGGTGTGTCGATAGATCTAGTCTAGAAATTATACGCTTCGCCAAACCCTAAACTTACCATCTTCATGATTAACTAGTTTAATGTATTGTACTTGAATAATTTGCATGATTAAATTCTGTTAAATATTCATATATTGGATATATAATCAAAACCTTAAATTTGATCGTCTCAGAGAAAGATATGGAGCTGCCTTAAAAACATATGAGCCGTATCATATAAAAAGATGAGAATATAATGTTCCAGGCACGTCTTGAGCCGTCTTAACAAGTTATGGGTCGTCTCAAAAATACTTCGAGCCGGCTCAACATAGTCTTGAGCCGTCTTAAATAAACAGAGAAGATAGAATTATTCTAGAGAACCTGTAAGTCGTCTCAAACTTATGTGAGCCGTCTCAATCACATATGAGCCGTCTCAAACATACTTGAGCCGGCTTAAGCTGAGACTCAAATAGTTCAGTCCTTTAATTACTTTACATATACGAGATCCGTTACCTGATATGTATTCTGATATATTATCTGATATGAGTATGCTATTCTTGATCATGCCAGTATATCGACTGCTATATGCATACATGCTTGACTTGTTTTCTAGTTACCATGTTAGGACTATTCTAATGTATTCATCATTCAATGCCAACATGTTCTGATACTGCTAAGACTTGACTTGATTTTTTTGACTTGACTGGATTTGACTTGACATGCTAGGATTACTTGTTTGATCTAAGGTCGGCATTAGTATAATGATCGATTTCATGTATCCACGTCGTCTTATTATTGATTCGATTGTTAATGGAAGACATTGATTATGATATTCTTGATAATACCAGTACCTTGATTGATTGTTTATCTATGCTTGAACATGTTCATTAGTATTGCAATGTAAGTCTTATCCAATGCTAACCAGTTCTACTTGACCCGACTTCCTTAGACACGACATGACATGATTACCTGTTTGAGTTGGTATTAGGAAAGAACTAAATTGACACGTTACCTGAAACATAATACATAGGGAGGCATTATCCTAATACATGAGAAGGTATTATCCTGATACGTTAAGGAGGTTTATCCTAATGCATTGAGGGCGGTTTGTCCTGGAATGATGATAATGTCATTGTTCATCCATATCCATAGATATATGTATTGATTTAATACTTGGAAGCACGGTCTGGGGATACATCATAAGAATCTGACATCGTGATCCCGGACACGCATGAGATACTGTTGAGTTACGAGAAAGGCTTCACATATTGATTTCAAATACCATAGGACAGATAACTTAGCGACATGGACACTTAGATTCCACATGAATTGATTGCTTTACCATGTCTTGTCTATTATATCACATGTTATTATTATTGTACACTCACATGTCGCCTGTTCCAGTACACACACACACGGTTATCTTCATTATTACTTTATTTATGACGCTTTGACTTCTAGGTTTTGCATGACCCATATTTTTTGGCATTAGAACTGCAGGATAAGGAGTACTTCGAGATGATAGCCGGCAGTAAGAAGTATTCTTGTTAACCTAGTTATTTATGATTTAGGTTTCTTTTCAGTGCTGAACCTTTTTATTGGATTTCTTTTATGAGTCGATAAGGGACTAGTATTGTTTATTGTCTCTTATTTATTCTTTGGATCATTCGGGGCTTGATGTTCCAGTATTTGCTTCCGCTATTGTTATTTATTGTGGCAATGGACATGTCTAGCATTATTTAGATTTATGTGTCGCTTGATTACTGCAAGACAGTTTTAATGTGATTATGAAAGGATGATTTCTTAATGTAGGTTGTATGGCTGGCCGTGTTGCGTCCCCGTATTTTATGTATTTTGAGAAGCGGGGCAAGACAGTAGAGATTAAATCCGTTCTTGGCTATGAAAATAGCTTTTAGTCCTGATTGTATAAGCGGTCTAACATGTTGAGGATTTGTCTTGTATTGCGTTTATGTGTTTATGGGCCATTTGAGCTGGGTCATCTATTGGTGAGGGCTACCAATAGATATTAAGGTTTTTGTGTGTGTGTGTGTGTGTGTGTGTGAGAGAGAGAGAGAGAGAGAGAGAGAGAGAGAGAGTTAGGTTGGCTTGAGAAATTAATTATGTGAGGATATTTTGTGGCTCCTCTTTTTTGTGGTGTGAGAGCAAGAGAGGTGATGTGAGAGAGAAGTTGTAGAGAGATGTGAGCTCTTGTGATCTCGTGTGCTAATAAAATTCTCGTATTTAATCCCATGGATGTAGCCCGAGATGATTGATCCACTTTATATCCGATGTTATGCCTCTTCCTGGCGTGATTGTTATTTTTCTGTTTTGTGAACTTAATATGCTTTATGTGGTAAGGGGATCAATTTTCCCCACATAACATAAATCCAAAAATGAACCTAGCTGGTTACCTTATATAATTTATCGACAAGATTGTGTTAATATATCGGTTAAGCAAGTTAAAGATGAAACATAACTTAATAGCGATAGAAGCCGAATTCAAATGAGATTAATGTGTCTGCATTCAGCCGAAGCGAATTCGATGCCTTCGGATTAGAAAATGGATTATAGGAATTTAGGAGAGATGGGGCCCAGATTAATCCACAGCCCATTTTTCTCGTTTCTCGTTAAAATACGCGTAACACCACATTTGGACAGCGCTATTTTCTCATTAAAAGGCGATACTTATTTAATCAAACACAAAAGGACAAGGGGGTGTATCTAATTTGATTTGCGCATTCAGCGCCCATCAATGTCTCAGCTCGTTGTTATTTTGAAACGCGGGAACGCCTACTTACCTTGTTTTTGGAAAAAGAACAAATAAAAAATATATATAAAAAACATGCAAATTTTCTTAGGTCGTTTCTTTTTCGTCGGTGAGCCTTCTTTGTTGACTCTTGTTTGCTATTCAAGCTGGATTCATATCCATTTCGAACTTTCTATAAGAAATTACTCGTGGAATAATCTTCGTAAAAGGGCCATCTGAATTCTTTTCTTATAACAGTCAATATTCTTCGTCTATCCTGCCGCTAATCATAATCTTAATGATATAAAATAGGGATAAGTAAAGATCAAATGGGTTATTTTAATATTATTTTTTGGTTTATATCAAGCGGATTAATGAGTAGTGGTATTATGGTACTACATGATTTTCAACCACCTTGATTAACCGACGATGAGAATGGAAAATCATACATAATTTGATATATACGCTATGTTTTATATTGTAAAGGTTAAAATGAATGGAGCCAATTATTCAATTAGAATGCATATAGCTAATTTTTAAACGAACATAAAAGGACACGTTCTTGAGGTTACTTATTATTTTATATTATTTGAATATCATGTGCCTTTGAATCAAAGAAATATAGAAATATATTGTATTCTGTTATATTTTTTCTTTTCCTTTTCTCCTTTTGTACATTTTCATCCGGTGGACAGAATGAAGTAAGATAATTTGGAAGGTACTTAACTGGTACATTTTCAAATATTTCTAACATATGATAATTAAATATTTTGAAGCAACAAAGCTTTTACAGCAAATACTGTACTCCTGATTGTTGGTTCACTTGGCTGTACGTAAAACAAGTGGGTGGATCTCCGGGGATTAAATCGTTACGATCAACCGTAACAACATCAAAAATCTTCATGGACATGGTCATATAAGTTTTCCTCTTTTCATATATAGTTTGAGATATAACGCCACGTCAGAATATACGGATTACTTTGGTAGGTTACTCAGAGTTGGATTCTCCAAGCAAAACAATACACAGCTTTAAAAGGGGTTGACCTCATGGGCCGTTTTGGTCAAAGTCATTGACCGTAATTGACCTTTTTGAGTTTCAACCCAATGACTTTGACATTATAATTGTTCATTTTATTTTTCTTCTTCTTCTTTTTATACCATTTTTCTTAGCATGAATCTCTTTGTCTATGAATATTGAAATTTAAACTGCATTTTAATTGTTCATTTAAATTGCATTTTAATTGTTCGAGCTTCTATTGTCTTCACACTTGTTCCCCAAATCAGTTGTTCTTGATATCCTCAACTGGTATTATTTTGAATCTCTTTTGATCTTTTAATTAAAATTTAGTAATGCAATAAAAAAAAATTGCTTGAATCGTTTTTGTTGGATTAGGTCAACATAATCTGCGGTTTGTGGATTCATTAACGATCAGGGTTTATCTAAGAAAGGAAATACACAGTGTTTTAAAATTTAGAAGTGGATATAGTTCAACAAAGTCCCTTTTGATTAGATTTTTATTTTTGTTTTTTATAATTTTTATTTTTATTATTTTGGGGGGATTTTGGATTTGTCCTTTTTTCCTGTGGAACAAATACATTTCTAATGCTACCTATTACCTTCTGTTGCATTTATAGGAAAAACTACTTCTTCTTACTTTATTTAGAGATTCTTGTTGTTGAAATTTGTTTGAAAGGAGTAGGCTCTGAAAGAATTTAAATATATATTCTCTTAATGAATATGTGGGCCGATAATTGCAATGTTTAAGGGTCGATAGGTAATAGGCCACCAAAATTGAATGTTCCCTCAAATATAATGACTGTTATCACCTCTTGGAACTAGAAGCCCATTCTATGTTTTGTATCAATGTATAATAATCTTAAATCTGGGAAAATTGTTAGATTTCCCTAAGTAAAGCTTAGAACAGTCGACGTCGATGAGCTCGTAAGTTTGAAGCTTTGCTGATGGAAACAGGTTAAGCAGTGCTGAACCAAATAAAGAATGTAGATGAATTATCATGATCAGGTCTTTTATTCCCAAGAAGGATCGACCTTATACAAATACAACACGTAATCGTAATCTAGTCAATAAATTCCCTTTAACGAGAGGCTCTATATTAATTTACCACGGAATAGGTTAAGCGAATGAGTTGCCGGACAAGAAAAAATGTATAGCAGTCTTAAGACTCTCAACGCACGAAAACTCCCTCGCATTTCGGTCACTTGCAAGTTGCAAAGGCTTCAAGTACTAAAAACATTATTGTCTTGGTAAGGCAGAAGAATAGACGGGGACAAGAAAGGTATTTTAGATCGATGGTAATAAGCCTCTGATAGCAATGCAATTAATCGCCACTTTTCCTTGAAAGGTTGAGCTTATGGATTATTGACCAACAATGTATATTGAGCAATCTTTATACTTTTATCAATACCCACGTTCATATGTTCTTCCTTTTTTTTTTTCTGAAGGAATTTATTGTAGATTTTCCTATATTTAGGACGCGTCTCAAATCAAAATATGTTCTTTTATTTGCAGGTAAGCTTTGGTCGAGTTCCCAGCCTGAACACATGTTATGAACTCAAAGGTCAGTTCATACTTGTTATGAGCTCTCCCGAACACATCTTTTAATAAATTTTTTGAATAGCGTCGAAGTGGTTGGATAGTCTATAATTGGAAAAACATATTCCTGATCTTCAACGGGGGTTCCTCTTTTCCATGTTAAATTCATATGTAATGAGGTATCTTGCATACTTGAATTATATAATCACAACTCATATAGAGTCCAACTATATGTTGATAAATTGTTTTATAATCCATAGGCAGATATCACAGTTGCCTGAGAGTGCGGTTATAATGCATCTGTAACACAAAACAAAATCACCTTAAGCTTGTTGCTGAGGCGGTAACCGATTAACTGACTAATTAACATGGGATCCAGGTTCAAAACCTGTCCTCAACATAATTTCATTCATGTTGTCTTCTATATAAGTATGATGTTGGATATTGTGATATTACTGATCATTAGTTGAAATTAGCGGTCGACTATTTGTTGTTAAATTTTGGTACTGATGGAGGTCCTTTTCGGATTTCCGTCAGATGTTGTCTTCCGTCGATCTCCCGGTGGATTTTGGAGGTGATCTCCTGTTGCATATGGATCTTAATAGGTTTTGAGGAGATTGGTGATTTGGAGGAGTTTAGCGTTGAGTACCTGCAAAGAAGTCCTGGGGTGGTTTGGTACCACCGAGGACCCTCCGATGATCAAGTTAGCACTAGATCTGAGCAGAGTAACGGCTAAGTGGAGTAAAAAATGGCTTCCTTGACCCCCTCTGTGATGGGGGTTTATATAGTGGCGGCAGCACGCAGCAGCAGGCGCGAGAATCTCGCCGGCAATTACGCTCCCGACGTCACGCCCGCGTAAAGAGCGGATCGCCCGTTAATGGGGATCGTGTGGCATGGAACGTGGGATGTTGCTGGCGGAGAATCTGCGCATGGCGAGATTTGCGGACCGGCGGTTACGCCTGTGAGTGGTGGAGTTGGTCGGTCAGAGGATCGAGGAAGATGGCCTCGGCTGGGGAGCTCGGGGACGAGCGAGAGGGTCGAGGAGTCTTGGTCCTGTGGCAGCTCGGGACGAGCTGAGAGGCCGAGGAGGCCGATTTTCAGGGGGCTCTGTGGAGATCCAGCTTGTGCTTGCAGGTCGGGTACAGGGGGGGCCTGGTCGGCCCCTGTGGGCCCTTTCTTCTGAGTTCTGGGACATGTCATCTGCAACGCGTCTTGATCTTGGAGATCGCCAATATCGAGCATCATCATTAGCCCCCACTCTTGTCCCGACCAGCTAGCGGGTCAGGTCAGGAGTGGACTGTCGGGCCGTCCGAGGTGAGCTCCCTCCAAAGGTTTCGTCGGGACGCGTCCCCGGGCTGTCAGCTGTCTGTTCTGCCAGCGAATCAGAGCGAGATCTCTGCATTTAAGGAAGGTGTGCCGGTTCGTGCATCCTGCCACTGAAGCAACGGTCCACGTGTCAAGCGTCGGTTGACCGACGCGACGTGTGCAGACCTGCGGCGTCTGATGGGATGCGATCCAGTGTGGGAACGACAAGTGGAGCAATCGGAGCCGTTGGACGCGAGGAGGCGTTTTAGCGGGAGATGAAGGGTGTCCTTGGATGAGGTCGTTTGCGGTGATAAGTAGGGTTGGGGCCCACTCCAGGGCCCCTACTCTTTCAAATCTTCTTTCTTCTAAGTCTTGGCTGCTCGGCGCTCTTCTTCTTTCTTCTGCTTTCGTTTTCCCGAGGATCCCTCTTCTTCAGATTAGATGTCTTCTTTCGTGGAATCTGTAGATGTCGTAGGAGTAGGTTCTAGGGACCCTCTAGTTGAGCCTGAGTCTTCCCGGGGAGCAGGGGTCAGATCCTCTTCCCGGGATCGTGCGGCGGGGGCAGCCCCCAGGGAGGAGGCAGTAGACGCTACCCCCGGCGCGCCGTGTTGGGTGAGGCATGAGGACGAGGTCGCCAATACTCGGGCTCGCTTCCACATCCCCTCGCGTTATATGCTTCGTCTGGCCAAGGAGGGGGAGTGGGCAGACCAAGTACGGGGTAGGGAGATCGCCCTGTACTTGGAAGCTTTTTGGGGCTGGAATGCGCCTGCCCTTCTCTCCCGAGGTCGTCGAAGCGCTGAACTTTTTCGGGTTAGCCCCTGGCCAGTTAGTGCCGAACTCATGGAGGATTCTCCTCGTTTTCTTGATCCGTCTGAAGTTACAGGCGGTTCCCTTCAGCCTCTCCTTCCTTGATTCTTCTCTCGTTTTCAAAAATCATCTTTGGGGCCGAGCGGGCGACCCTAGGTGGGTCTACTTCTTTTTTAGAAAGCGACAGGGCGGCGCCGCCGGGACAGGGGTTGTGGCCCTGCCTTCTTTCATTCATGACTGGAAGAAGAAGTTCTTCTTCGTTTCCCCTCCCGAGGGTGAGGACTGGCCCGTGCCTACCGAGTGGTCGAGGGAAAAATGCTTGCCGGGGAACCAGTCCAATGACCCCGCCGCGATGAGAGTGGCATCGTGGGAGCCCATCCCCCGATTCGACGTGCTGCTGTCTGAGAGGGTCCTGAGTTGGGCCGGGCTTAGCCCCGCTGAGTTCGTCGGTAAGTTAGACTTTCTTTCTGGCTTGTATATTGCTTGTGTTGCTGACTTCTTTGCATTTGGTTTTGTGCAGGACCCATGGATATGAACGAGCTCCGATCTTCCATGTGCCAGCCGAGGAAGGTTACGAAGGCTGGGGGCACCAGCTCTTCTCGCGCGAAGCCTGCCCCGGCTCCCTCTCCTCCGGTGGTCGCGTCCCGTGAGCGTTCGGGGGCGGATCCCGCCCCGGGGCTTAACAGAGCGTCGGGTCAGAAACGGGGTCGGATTCTGGAAGACCTAGCATCGGAGGAGGAGATCGGCTCTCCATCGGAGCCGCTCAAGAGGGGTTCCCGGAGGTCTTCCCGGGGCCCGCCCTCGCCGATCATGGTGGAGGAGGGGGGCCTCCAGTTCGCGGTGCCCTCGGGGCTATTAGTCACGGATAACCTGCTGCACGACATAGAGAAGTCAGCAGGGGGTAGGGTCCCCGGGGGGACCTTCAGTGCTCAGACGGCGTCCATCGCCCAGGAGTCCGTGCAGGTTAGTGCTCGGTTGTTTGTGAAATTCGGTGCCTCCTTTGTCTTCCTGACCTCTTTATCATTTTTCAGGTTCTCCAGCACGTCGCCCTTACCCTGCGCATGGAAGCCGAGATGATAGCCCCGACGATGAAGGCCGCGGACCAGCTTGCCTCGCTGGAAGAGAGCTCCAAGCGGGAGCTGGAGACGGTGATGGCGAGGGTTGCCGCCCTGGAGGGCGAGGTGGAGGCCGGTAAACGGGTGGTTGCCCGGTACCGCGAGGCCGCGGCGGCTACTGAGGCCAAGCTTGAGGACGCTCAGGTGCTCACCGGCAACCTGAAGAAGTCGGTGAAGACCCTCCGGAAGGAGCTGGGGGCGGCGGCTGAGGCGGTGAAGTCGGCCGACCTGAGAGCGGCGAAGTTGGCCGACCTCTCGGTGGTGAAGGCGGTGGAGGGCTATAAGAAGTCGAAGGACTTCTATGATGACTTGGCCGTGGCCACAACACTCATCTGGCACGAGGCCCTCGACGCCGTTAAGGCCCGGATGCCAGAGTTTGCCGACGAAGAGCTCCGGGCCGAATATCCCCTCGCGGACGCTGATGAGCAGGGGGAAGAGATTCCTGACGAGGAGGTCGCCGAGGACCCTGCTCGTCCCGTGGTGGATGTCGAGGACCCCGAGGTCGCGCCCGGCCCCGAGGCCTAAATCCCCCGTCTTCTTCCTTTTATTTTGTTGGTTCTGGAATTTTTGTAAGCCTCCGGGCAGTTTGTAAGGCTGGGGAGCCCAAAATACCCTTTATAAAGACTTTGCCTTCGGTAATAAAACTTTTTTCTTTGGTTTCATCGGTTTGCACTTTATCTTCTATTTGTGAAGAATGCTCGTAAAATGTCTCTGCTTGCACTGTTGGGCTTCCATGTCAGGTCGGCTATTTGTATAACGATCGTTCGTCGAGTTGATTTCGGTCACTTGCTAAGCGCGCCAAGCGCTGCTGAGAAGGAAGCGTCTACATGGCCCCGAAGTCGAGGGGGGATCGCCCAGACTTGGATAGACCTGATGTCCCTTGTTGGGGCCTCGAATCCTCTGCATGTGATGGGCAGAGGGTCGTCCGCCGTATTTGTGCCGAGCATGAATGGGATGCTGCTCGGTAGCCCTTTGGCGAGGCTTTTGACTTCTGGCGTTGCGAGCAACGACCACTAGCTGGGGATGGTCGAGCGAGGGTCGGGCTCGACTGCCTCTGGGAGGACTCTGGATCCTTAGCGTTGGAGGGGCTGTAAGAAGCCCACTAAGGATGGCCGGGCAGTGAAGCTGCGCGATTGCCTCTTGGTAAGGGCTTTGATCTCTGGCGTCGTAGGTAGGCAACTACCAGCCTGGGATGACCGAGCGGGATAGCCGCTCGGATGCCTCTTACGAGGGCTTCGATCCCTAGCGTCATGGGTAGGGAGCTACCGACCGGAGATAGCCAAGAAGGGTAGCTGCTGAGCTGCCTCTAAGGAGGACTTTGATCCTTAGCGTTGGGGGGCTGTAAGAAGCCTACTAAGGATGACCGGACAGTGAAACTGCGCGGTTGCTTCTTGGCGAGGGCTTTGATCTCTGGCGTCATGGGTAGGCAACTATCGGCCTGGGATGACCGAGCGGGGTAGCCGCTCGGATGCCTCTTGCGAGGGCTTCGATCCCTGGCGTTATGGGTAGGAAGCTACCAGCCGGAGATGACCAAGTAGGGTAGCTGCTCGGTTGCCTCTTGCGAGGGCTTTGATCCTTCAGGACGGGGACCGAGCAGGGTTACTGCCCAGTGCCTCTTGGCGAGGACTTTGATCCCTGTCGGTTGTGGTAGGAAGCTACCAGCCAGGGATAGCCGAGCAAGGACTCGACTGCCTCTGGGAGGACTTTGGTCCTTAGCGCGGGATGGGCTGTATGAAGCCTACCAAGGACTCTTGGTCGGGCAGGGTTACTGCCCGGTGCCTCTTGGCAAGGGCTTTTGTCCTGAAGGATAGCCGAGTGAGGGATCTTCGGGCTCGACTGCCTCTGGGAGGGCTTTCTGATCCCTGGCGTTGCGGTAGGGAAGCTACCCGCTATGGATAGCCGAGCGAGGGTCGGGCTCGACTGCCTCTGGGAGGACTTTCTGATCCCTGGCGTTGCGGTAGGGAAGCTACACGCCAGGGATAGCCGAGCGAGGGTCGAGCTCGACTGCCACTAGGAGGACTTTCTGATCCCTGGCGTTGCGGTAGGGAAGCTACCCGCCAGGGATAACCGAGCAGGGTAGCTGCTGGGTTGCCTCTTGGCGAGGGCTTTGATCCCTGGCATTGCGAGTAGGGAAGCTACCGGCCAGGGATAGCCGAGCAGAGAAGCTGCTCGGCTGCCTCTACGGAGGACTTTGATCCTTAGCGTTGGAGGGGCCTTAGGAGGCCTGCTAAGGATAACCGGGCAGTGAAGCTGCGCGGTTGCCTCTTGGCGAGGGCTTTGATCCTTGGCATTGCGAGTAGGGAAGCTATCGGCCAGGGATAGTCGAGCAGAGAAGCTGCTCGGCTTCCTCTACGGAGGACTTTGATCCTTACCGTTGGAGGGGCTTTAGGAGGCCTGCTAAGGATAACCAGGCGGTGAAGCTGCGCGGTTGCCTCTTGGCGAAGGCTTTGATCCCTGGCGTAGTGAGTGGGGAAGCTACCGGCCAGGGATAACCGAGCAGGGTAACTGCTCGGCTGATTCTTCATGAGGTTTCGCCCGACCATCCAGTTGCAGGTATGGGGAACAGGAACGGTTGTGGTGAACGTGCGCGTAGCACGCGCATCGATTGTGCGGGGAGGCGAAGCGCCAGAGTCGCGTCATTTCGATTCCACCAGAGGAGGCTCAATAATCGCCCAGCGGACGAGTATCGGTCTGTGAGATCTGTGGCCATGGGACGTAGCCTGCCGGTGGTCAGCCGTGCTGACGAGGGTAGAGTCTTCTGGAGGCGGAGGAGCGGCGATCTGGGGCCCTGGCCTGGCCGTTTGGACTGTAGTCGGTCTATTCGGCCGGCGAGGGCGTTGATGACGGCCGCCGGAGGAGGTTCATCCGCGCCTCCGATGAGAGGGAGGTGACAGCTGGTACCTGGATCTTCAGGGTGATCGCACGCCATGTGGATGGAGATTGGAAGGCCAACTTTTGTTTTTGTGGAGTTCAGATTCCTACAGACGGCGCCAACTGATGGAGGTCCTTTTCGGGTCTCCGTCAGATGTTGTCTTCCATCGATCTCCCGGTGGATTTTGGAGGCGATCTCCTTTTGCGTGTGGATCTCAATGGGTTTTGAGGAGATTGGTGATTTGGAGGATTTTAGCGCTGAGTACCTGCAAAGAAGTCCCGGGGTGGTTTGGTACCACCGAGGACCCTCCGACGATCAAGTTAGCACTAGATCCGAGCAGAGTAACGGCTAAGTGGAGTAAAAAATGGCTTCTTTGACCCCTCTGTGATGGGGGTTTATATAGTGGCGGCAGCACGCAGCAGCAGGCGCGAGAATCTTGCCGGCAGTTACGCTACCGACGTCACGCCCGCGTAAAGAGCGGATCGCCCATTAATGGGGATCGTGATGGCGTGGAACGTGGGATGTTGCTGGCGGAGAATCTGCGCATGGAGAGATTTGCGGAGCGGCAGTTACGCCTGTGTGTGGTGGAGTTGGTCGGTCAGAGGACCGAGGAAGATGGCCTCGGCTGGGGAGCTCGGGGACGAGCGAGAGGGCCGAGGAGTCTTGGTCCTGTGGCAGCTCGGGGCGAGATGAGAGGCCGAGGAGGCCGATTTTCAGGGGGCTCTGAGGAGATCCAGCTTGTGCTTGCAGGTCGGGTACAGGGGTGGCCTGGTCGGCCCCTGTGGGCCCTTTCTTCTGAGTTCTGGGACACGTCATCTGCCACGCGTCTTGATCTTAGAGATCGCCAATATCGAGCATCATCATTAGCCCCCCACTCTTGTCCCGACCAGCTAGCGGGTTGGGTCAGGAGTGGACTGTCGGGCCGTCCGAGCTGAGCTCCCTCCAAAGGTTTCGTCAGGACGCGTCCCCAGGCTGTCAGCTGTCTTTTCTGCCAGTGATTCAGAGCGAGATCTCTGCATTTAAGGAAGGTGCGCCGGTTCGTGCATCCTGCCACTGAAGCGACGGTCCACGTGTCAAGCGTCGGTTATGGTTATGGTATTTTAGTGTTAGTATAAGTGTATGTGTGTGTGTGTTTGTGATATATATGATGATATGTGTGCGTGTTTGTGATAATGTTGATGATGAAACGTGTGTGTGTGTGTGTGTGTGTGTGTGTGTGTGTGTGTGTGTGTTAATATTGATGATGATATGTATGTGTTTGTGTGTGTGTTTATGTTTTTGTGATAATGATGATGTTGATCTCTCATATTAAATAAGACCAAACCCTAATTTTGAACTTAACACCAGAACTAAATCCAAAATCTTAAACTTAATACCAGAGCCAAATCCAAAATCTGAAACTTGGTTAAGCAAACACTTAACTTTAAAAAACTTTACCCTAAACAAAAAACTTAAAACCCTTGAAATTGAAACGCAAACGTAAAACCTATTCAAGTTAAATCTTATAATAAGTGTATAAATGATAATCGATGATAATATGAAATTTTCATATGCTCATCGATGGTCATATGTGAAAATCAAAGCGCGCCTTAGTCCTCGTTTATCGGTTAACAAGCATTCGATATTCGTCGTGATATAAAACTATACGAAGGTTGTTAAATATCGGACGGTATCGTTCGGTACTAACAACCGTTGTGTAATCTATGTGATGAGAAAATTCAATCGTATGATAACCGATAGATTTGTCCAGTTTGGACAAGTTAGAAATGTATAAAGCAAACACCTGTATTCACTTGTGTTTTCATTCGTTTCGAGTTATTTCGTCGGTACTTTTTCGCTGGTTCTCCGAGTACAAAAATAGATTAGATGTTCATTTCAATGCTGTTCTACAGCATTGAAATGATTATCTATTCCATTACAGTGTATTTAGAGAACAGCGGGACGGTGCTGCCGAAATTTACTCGAAACAGATGAAAACACAAGCAAATGGATGTTTGCTCTATACATTCTTAATGGGATAGAAGCCTTACCTCTGATAGTCGAAACACATACATACAACACGAATACACAACACACGCACACATAAAGCACATACACACTAACAACCCTATACCTAAGCGAAATCATAAATTGAAACACACATACATAGAATACAACTCATACTTGGGTATCTTCAAACCTAATTTTTTTAATCGGTAATTTATCTTTTTCAGCGACAAACATGCCTTTACGGGTTCTTCTTTGTCAATAAGCATCTCGTTCTTACATTTCTCAATATAGTCACCATAAAAAACCAACTTCCATAACTTACAATTTATATGTTATACAGTTTAACATGGCCCATGAGTACATTAGAGTTAAGGATTGGATGTATGTGGATTAGCAACAATGCATGTAATCTAATTTTGTCGCATGAGTTGCTGCTTTCATTGAATTTGTACGCGCACATAATAAGATCGGGTTAGAGAAGATTCTCTGTCTGTGCGATAGATGTGAGAATAAGTTCTGGCAGAAGGTAGAAATCGTAGAGTTTCATATCTTTAAACATGGTTTTACTAGACTTGTTCCCGCCAAAATTTTTGGCCCAGAGCTTGTAGTTCCCTTATAAAAAAGGGGAGAAAAGAAAGAAGAAATGAATTCCTCCTATATGCAATGCACGTGAGCATTCTGGCTTTGAAGAGAATTAAAACCCACAGTTTGGACTCACGTGTTAAACACGATAGTGCTTATATGCAAAGTATATAAGCGCTGAAAATAAATAACTAAAGACGAACATGTCTTACGTATCAAACACGTGAGCGCTTATATGCAAAGCATATAATCGCTGGGAATAAATAACCAAAGGGGCAAACCATCCTCACGTGTTAAACACGTGAGCGTTCATACGCAAAGTATATGAACACTAAATATACGCAGGTTAAAACCCACACTGGGGTCACGTGTTAATCACGTGAAAACACCTTCCTGAAACACTAGTTTATGATAAAATTGAATTTTATATAGAATTAAATTCTAATTTGGGAGAATATTTCCCCTGGTCTTTCTAAAAGAGAAAGATATTCTCTGTTAAACAGAGAGCCGTTGAATTAAAAATCTAATGGTTATTAAAAAAATTATCAACTGATAGAATTGAATTCTATGTGATAGAATTAAATTCTATTTGGAAGATATTTCCCTGATTTTTCTAAAATCAGAAAGATCTTCTCTGTTAAACAGAATAAAATCCTATGGTTAGGAAAATATCTTCCTAACAATATATTCATCCGATATAATTAAATTCTATTTTAAGAAAATATTTTCTCAATCTTGTTAAAACAAACAAGAAATCTTCTCTGTTAAATAGAGAGCCTTTAGATTAAAAATCTAATGGTGAATAAAATTCAACGGTTGATCTAAAATATCAATTTGATTGACTATGAAATCAATCATGAACTCTCTTAACAAATTGATTCTTTTTTCTTCTCGGAGCAAAGAGATAAAGAGGAAAGGACCTCCACAAGTTTCTGTAAAAATATAGAAGGCTCTAAAAAAGATTCCATAAATTAATAGAGAATTTAATTCTCAATAAAGAAAAAAGATCGTTTTCCTCCTCAAAACCCTAAATAAAGAAAACACAGAGATCAAAACACATCCTTTACCTATTTAAGGGTTTAACCCTTCTTAAAAACTTAGTTCTTTCTCTGGATCTGAGATCCACAAGATAAGTCTTCCACAAGTTAAGAATTTAATTCTCATCGGGAAGATGTTGTCCTTGAGAATCAAAAATTCAGAGAAAAAAAACAAAATTGAAAAGAAAGAAGATGGAGTCCATAATACTTCAGGAACTTAGTTCCTTCAAATCAAGAATTTAGTTCTTTAAGAACCCGATCCAAGATCCTCAAAATAGTGATCTTGGTGATCGTTAATGGTCAAAATACTATTAACAGAGCTTTAACCTCTCTGAAAACATAAACAAGAAAACATGAATAAAAGAATATGGAGAATATGGAGTTCATAATACTCCAAGAACTTAGTTCCTTCAAATTAAGAACTTAGTTCTTTAAGAACCCAATCCAAGATTCTCAAAATAGTGATCTTGGTGATCATTAATGGTCAAAATACCATTAACAGAGTTTTAAGTTATCTAAAAATATCAATAGAGATTAAACTCCCAAAAGAACTCAGCGCCTCACGTGAAAAGCATGTGAGCACCTAAGGCCAAGTTACATAGCGCCTCACATGAAACACACGTTAGCGCTGTATATCTTAGTACTTAGCACTGCTGGATGGTACAGAAACCCAATCTTAGCCCTAAATTGGTTAAGTTTGTGAACCTTAAGTTTTCTCTTAAATCAACCGAGCCCATATGCTCATGATTTCCAAACTGATCTTAGTCCCATATACGACTAGTGATCTCTCATTGATGATATCCAAAATTATATTCATCTCATGTTTTCTAAGTTAATCTTAGTCTTATATAAGACTAGCGATTCTTAGATCCACCATGATTTTTCCCCTCAAATACGGGATTTGGTTCAAGGGTACATCTTTCCACACCTTTGATATATGTCGTTGTAATTCCTCAACGTTTTCAGAGAAATGGTGGGTCCCAACAACCAACACCTATTCGTCTCTAAAATGGGAATGTTGGACCGAAATGTCCCTAAACTAAACTTCATCCCAAACATGGGAGTGTTGGACTAAAATGTCTTTAAACTAATATTCATCTCAAACATGGCGATAATGGACCACGATGTCCTTACACTAATATATTTTGCCTTGCGGATTGTCTCAAGTCTAACTACCGTATACTATCCATGGGTTATTCATATATGATTTAAAGAATAGTTGAGCCCATATACTCACTGTTCATAAGTCGATCTTAGTCTCAAATATGACTAACGATCCTTAGATCAAACCTAAATATCCCATGAGTTTATTCCCGTTGGTAAACCAAGCTATCAACGTAGACCCCGTCAAGCAAATACTTGACCCAAATCATAAAAATATATGTACGAATTTGGACTAATCCGCGCCCTACGGACGACGACATAAATTAGACTCTGTATACAATCCACGGGCAACCAAAATAAAACAAATATAATATGATACGAAGTGACCTACCGTAGAAGGAGAAAGTTGTTATTGCAACGCGATAACGTAATTAACTGCAGAGGTTGCGCTTGCAGGGAAGAGCGTCTCCACAATCAAAAACCCCTCACAAATAAGGGGGAATCTAATGAAGTCTGCTACATCGGTCGCATTTATCCAAACCTCCGATATACGGTGCCATAAATCAACTTGGTATTTTCGAAGAGGTGGATAGATATGTTCAAATAGTATCTTCCCCCAAATTCAGGCTAGACGTCCTCCGCGTCTCAGTCTGGTTTTCGGCGGTAAACAGATTTTGGCACGCCCGGTGGGACCTCTTCCTCTTTCCACTCCACACTTCGTGTGTCGTGTTTTTCCGCGATCAAATAATCATGGTATATATGTTTGTAGTTGCCCTTGGGTGATGGGATACTGAAGCTGACTTTTCGTCTCTATGCAGAATGGCGTTTGCTTCCACTCACCATAACTCAGGCTCTGTCACATCTGGTGGAGTCAAATATGGGTCACTTGTAGCCTTAAATCTCTGCAATCCAGTTCTTCAAGAAATCAATGGGCTTATCTTTGGGTCTATGCTCCTATCTTTTACCCTCGGTGCCTCAACGCCGAAGGTGTAAGCCCAGAAGAAGTCTGTCTTCCACGGACCGGATCCTCCAATTTCAGGTTTGCCGATGGAATCAGTTCTCAAACAACTGGCACCCGCCAAAGACCAAGGTCGACGCAGGGGATAGAATATTCAAGTTCTCAAAGGAAACATGGGGCAGGCTCAGCAAAATCCTGAGACTAATCAAATTCCGGCCATAAGAAATGGTCGATGTCGATATCGGCATCATACAAAACGAGCTGGGGGCAGTTCTCCGTCAGTGTTGACTCCACCCGTTTCATCTCTGATGATGAATGCTGCTGTTCCAACCGGGAATAGTTTCAAACTGCTGCGAACGGTCAGACAAAATTCTCCTACCGCAGTATTGAAGAAAACTCCACAGCCCGTGGAAATTCAACGAAAGCAGAAACCGGTTCTCTCCCTAAAAGAACTTTCCTCATCTATATGTAAAGTGTAGAAGCAAGTGAAGGACTCAGTCGTCAACCGTGGCTCTTCCCCTAAACGTCAGCCAAATTCTGACAAATCCCTTTTCAAATATAAGGGGACTCATCTCAAGACGGTTCCCGATACAATGGTTCCTCCTAAGGCAGCTTCTCATAAAAAAGAGAGGCTTGATAAAGCCCAAGTGCCCAAGGCAAACTCCGAGGGTTAAAGCTCCAAACGCCCCAAGTCTGGGGGCATAGTAGTTCACACAGTCTATATGGTGAACTCCAAAGACGAAGGTCACATTTATACTAGCCACAGACCACATACTCGGTCCCTGACCAAGGCTCAATTGCAACGTGAAAAGCTGTGTGCGATGCTTGCTCAGGCGGCAACACTCGCTAATCTATCGCTTAAGGAAAATCCCAAGTATGCACCCGAAGAATGAGTAGGGAATGAGTTGAATATTGATTTCCTAAAGTGCACTCTCAAAAAGAGAGATGAAGAAGCGGCATGGATTGCCATTAAAATGAACCAGATGGCCCTTCTGATCCAGAATATGGCTGGAATGATTTTCCAATCGGAACCACTGGCAGATAAACTGCCGGTAGTCGTTTTTAAAGAAAAGGGTGGCATTTCAAATTCTCTGCAAGCCTCATCAACGGCTGAACAAGAAATAATCCCAAAAGAAAAGCTGGACGCATATATCACTCAACAAGTCAAAACTCACTAGGCCAGTGAAGCTGCAAATAGATCGATCAAGACTGGTCGACCGTATCCGGTATGGTATGATCAAATACAATACACGCCAGAATACATACTTCCGACGTTCCACATGTATACTGGAATCGGGAATCCTCGCCAGCTGATTAGTCTAAAATATTGCTCATTTGTATGAACATTTTCTCTACTATTATTAATAAATAAAAGGTGTTAATTGTAAATATAGAACATATGTGATTTTATTTGTAAAAGTTTATTATCATATGTTTCTACATTTATAATTAATATAATTAGGGAAAATATATGTATATAATATTTAAATAAAATATTAATAATTAAAATATGCATATGCATATCAAATATTTCTTATCAATATTCTTAAGATACTATATCATATAAATGGTTAGAATAATATCTCAAAAATACCAAATACTACTAACACTTTGATTTGAGATATTGTGCAGGTATTAGTGTAAGTCGATGTCCCGCACCCTGTGGGTACGTGGAGAGGCGGAATTCGCAAAAAAACGATTTTTACAAAGCTCGCAACACCGATTAAACTCCAGGATTTTTACGGAATCTTAACTAGCTAAACTATCAAGGAGGTTCTAACTACTATGATAGATGGTTATACCACCTAGAACCAGTCCTTTGGGTTTTCTTCTCTTCCTCTCCTTGAGATCCTCGAAGAACGGATGAAGGTTGCAACGTCGGCCTTCTCGTGTCGAAGATGATCCACCCGAGAGTTTGTACTTCAAGCTCTTACCTCTAAACCGAGGTAACTAGGGTGCTTAGTTCGCTAATCTAAGTAGTCTAGGTGATATAGAGTAGTTAATGAAGTGTATTATCTCATAAGATCTTTTGTTTCACAACACATGTGAGGGTGATGATCTTTGAGGAAGAAGGAGAGGAAACTCATAGAGAGAATGAAAAGAAGAAAATGAGCAAAGGTTAATTTCAAGTGAAGAATGGCTACTCTCTCATCACTTATTCAAGCATGCAATATTTCACAATAAGAAATATCACCCATGCTTGAATAGTGAGTCCAAACAAATAAACAAATACAAGAGCCATGCTTCACCCCATGCCACAAAAATCTTCTCTAATTTCCACCTCATTAATCCATTTACCAAAATAGATAATCCAATAATGAGGTGTCCTCTTCTAGAAGCATACCATGTAAAATTACAAGAATACCCTCACCGTATATACATACCCGTATTCGTATTCCGAAAAATATGAATACAATGAGATGATAAAAATCTAATAATAAAATACTAGGATCCGACTTAAACCAAAGCCCACTAGTATTATCCGTCCGAACATCATCCGTGTAGCCAGTACACGTATGTGATCGGAACCCTGCCGTAAAACCATACGGCCTCTATATCGTTTCGCCCGAAATAGGGAAACCCTCTGTGTGGGACTCTAAAGAATCGACAGTATGCCGACAGTGGGTTTAACCACAAGTCCGTCAGCGGTACTAGCTGCACATAACGGCTACCCAGGTATCTGTCGATAAGAAGGCCGATGAGCAAACTCAATTGAACTCTTACTGAGCCTATCTGTGACAATCTCCGTACATTCCAGTCTGTTCGTCTGAGATACTCGCATATCGTGCCTAGGGGGATGGTAAACGTCAGATCCCTAACAACGCAATAAGTCGTGCCGGGATAGAGCCTAATACACCCTGAAAAACTACTGGAGTACCTACCAGTATATCTCGACTGCCCTGGCTAGGGACTTTGTGTAATGGATTTCTGAACACACCGCGATATCAACTCCAATACCGAGAGAGATGAATCTTATCTAATCGCTACTACCCCCAACTGTTTCGGGGCTGCACCCAACTACTACTTGTTTGCAAGACTTCTTTGAGCCGTGGTAGGGTAGTAATCTATGTGTAGTGGGAACACACTCGAGACTAATAGCAATGTCAAGTCAACGGACTAATCTGTACTTATGCCACCCAGGAACTGCTACCTAACGATAGGTATAATACCAACCGGCAGTTCCCAATGAGTCTGTCCAGTGTAACTCATAACCTAATGAGCACCTGTATACTATCTCCAGTACGACGTACCAATGGCTGAGGGACAGACCACCTCCCCTGCTGGGAAAGAAGCGTATACACTAGTCTACTCTAGAGTATCGATGCCCCGTCTCGATAATCCTATGACTAGGGACCTGTATAAGGATGTGCTTATAGACTATCCAGCCCCCACTAGTGTGACTGCCATCACAACGCTGGTAGTCAAGCAAAGATCCTAAGAGCTCTACCAATATATATAAGCGATATGTTAAAAGAAACACATGCACATATTGAGGTAGAATCAAACCAAGTAGCATACTATCATTTCGAGCAAGACTGTTATTATAACCATGAATATTCAAAGCTTCCAATATGTAATATACATATCAATATGATACAATAATGGCCTCTTGGGCATATCTCACTAAAAATCTCCCACTTGCACTAAGGCCATGTATTGGCATATCGCAGACCTATCATCTCGATCAGCCTCTCGAACTGTGTCTGAGGGATGGCCTTTGTGAGTGGATCTGCAGTATTGTTCTCCGTGTCTACTCTCCGCACCTCGATTCCTAGCGATCAACGATCTCTCTGATCAGGTGGTACCGCCTCAAGATGTGTCTGGACTTCTGATGGGACCTTGGTTCTTTCGCTAAAGCTATAGCGCCGTTGTTGTCACAATACAGCGGTATTGGATCAACAATGGATGGAACCACTTAAAGTTCTGTCATGGACTTCTTGATCCAGACCGCTTCTTTCGCGGCGTCACATGCAACGATATACTCCGCTTCCATCGTCAAGTCAGCAACGGTGTCTTGCTTGGAGCTCTTCCAACAGACCGCCCCCATTGAGGGTAAAGACATAACTCGACATGGACCTGGAGTCATCCTTGTCACTCTGGAAGCTGGAATCGGCAAAGGCCTCGACCTGGAGGTCTTCTCTGCCGTACACCAAGAACATCTCCTTAGTCCTTCTCAGGTACTTGAGAATGTTCTTCACTGCTATCCAGTGCTCCTCGCCTGGGTTTGACTGATACCTGCTTACAATGCTCAGTACGTAAGCTACATCTGATCTGGTACACAAAATCGCATACACTATAGAGCCTACCGCAGAAGCGTAGGGTGTAGTAGACATGCGATCCCTTTCCAAATCAGTCTTGGGAGACATCTCTTTGGAGAGGGCGATTCTGTGACAAGCCGGTAGATTACCGCGCTTTGAATTTTCCATACTGAATCTTTTTAGTATGGTGTCGATATACCTGGATTGTGAAAGTCCCAACATCTGTTTAGATCTATCACGATAGATCTGGATCCCCAGAATGTAGGAGGCATCACCCAGGTCCTTCATGGAGAACCTTTGTGACAAAAATCCTTTGACTGATTGTAGCATAGGAATGTCATTTTCTATTAAGAGAATGTCATCCACGTACAAGAAGAGGAATACGACACTTCTCGCTACAATTTTACTATAGATGCATAGTTCATCTGGATTTTTGATAAAATTGAATTCCTTGACCGTCTCATCAAAACATATGTTCCAACTACATGATGCCCACTTTAATCCATAAATGGATTTAAGTAACTTGTACACTCTTCCGCTGCTCCCACTCTCTATGAAACCCTCCGGCTGATCCATATAGACACACTCTTCCAAATTTCCATTCAGAAAAGCGGTCTTTACGTCCATCTGCCAAATTTCATAATCGTGGAAGACAGCAATGGAAAGAAGGATCCGAATGGATTTGAGCATAGCCACTGGAGAAAAGGTTTCATCATAGTCCAAACTAAGTCTTTGACGAAAACCTTTTGCAACAAGTATAGCTTTATAGGTTTCAACCTGTCCATCTACACCAATCTTCTTTTTGAAGATCCATTTGCAGCCTACGGGTTTTACCCCTTCTGGAGTAATGTCCAAAGTCCATACTTTGTTGGTGTACATGGACTCTATTTCAGTCCGCATTGCATCCAGCCATTTTACCGAGTCTCTGCTTTGAATGGTTTGCTGGAAGATAGTTGGCTCATCATCGTTGATGATGCAATCCTCTCTATCCCCGTCTATGAGAAAACCGTAGTATCTCTTGGGCGGATGAGACTGCCTACTAGTTTTGCGGAGTGGCGTGTGGATGTCCGGTTCTTTTGAAACTTCTGGTTCCACCATGCTTTCATTAATAGCTTGTGGTTCTAGAATTTCTTCCAGTTCTATTACGCTCCCACTTATCTCTTTTTCTAAAAATTGAGTTTCCAAAAAATGGGCATGCCAAGAAACAAAGATCTTTTGTTCCTTCGCGTAATAGAAAAGATACCCCCTAGAGTTCTTTGGTTATCCCACAAACTTACACAGTACTGAGCGTGCCTCGAGCTTGTCCGCATGTTGCATTTTTACAAAAGCTGGATATCCCCATATCTTCAGATACTTAAGATAGGGTTTCCTACCACTCCATATCTGATATGGTGTGGTAGGCACAGTCTTGGTAGGCGCCTTGTTCAAAAGATATGCAGATGATTCTAGTGCATAACCCCAGAAAGATCGCGACAACTCAGCGTTACTTATCATGGAACGTACCATATCCAATAAGGTTCGGTTCCGCCTTTCCGATACACCGTTGTGTTGGGGTGTGTATGGAGGAGTAAGTTGAGAGAGAATTCCATTCTCTTTTAAGTAATCCAGGAACTCGACACTTAAGTATTCACCACCTCGATCAGATCTAAGTGTCTTGATACTTTTTCCGGTTTGTTTTTCCACTTCATTCTTATATTTCCAGAATTTCTCAAAGGCCTTGGATTTATGTTCCATCAAGAATACATATCCATACCTTGAGAAATCATCCGTAAAAGTAATGAAATAGGAATAACCACTTCTTACATGTGTAGACATTGGACCACATACGTCGCTGTGTATGAGTTCCAAGAGCTCAGTGGCTCTTTCTCCGTGTCCAGTGAATGGGGCTTTGTCATTTTTCCTTTGAGATATGATTGACAAGTTGCATAGGACTGATATTCGAACGGATCCAAATCCCTTTTTATGTAACTTCATCAATCGTATTTCATTGATGTGACCCGGTCTACAATGCCATAAGAAAGCCTGATTTAATTTCGGAGACTTTCTTTTAAGTGTGTTCTGGACGTTGAAAACCTGAGCTTGATTTAATACGTATATACCATTATCTGGTGTACCTGATCCAATCAAAACTTGATTTAGGTGGATGTTGACAACATCACTTACAAATATAAAATCATAACCTTGTTTAGAAAGTAAAGATATAGAGATAATATTACAAGCCAGACTAGGTACACACAAACAGTTACGCAAAATCAAAATCTTTCCACTTGTCAATCCTAGGTGTGTAGGGTGTTTTTCGTTACCCTATTGAGATGGGAATACGCGTCGCTTATCAGGCGTACTACAGATTCTACCTGCCTAGGGTAGACGGGGGTTTATTGATTGTGGGGATCCGAATCTCCGGCAGCCGCGGACGAAACTGCCGTTAATTACCTCTCATCTTTGAAGCGAAGGAACTACCAATTGACGGGTCAACTAGTCATGCGAACTCAATATGCAGTGCGCGTATGTGTGTCTTGAGGGGTTTTGGGTATATCGGGGGATTCGCAGAGTTTACGGGGGTCCTGCTACCCGGTTAGCGGGCTGGGGGTCAAGGGGGCTAGCAACCCCCTTGCGGGGTGCGGGGCAGCGCCCCATTAGAAATTTTTTCTAACGGAGAAAGTGTTGTAGAGTGTGTAGATATAAAAAAGAGGGAAATATAGCGTCCAAAGGACGCGTAGGCACCAGCGCCTCACGTGCTTAGCATGCGGGCGTGGGTGCCAGCGGGAAAAAGGGGCTTAGCCCCTATACTGGGAGTTGTACTCCCAATTGAATTTTGGAGTTAAGCTCCTGAAAAAGAGGACAAAGGGGATTAGCCCCTGCACTGGGAGTTGTACTCCCAAAAAGAAAGATTTATTATTTTATATATATATTATTTTTTTTGTGGAGTTAAATACCCAAGATATTTTCGAAGATGATGAAAGGGGACCCTTTTCTTCTCCTTTGAGCCCTAGGTTTTCTCTTAAGTCTTGGATCTTTTCTAAATGGGTTTTTGGGATGGGTCTCTTTCTTCCTCTTCTCTATAAGCTGGATCTTGGAGAAAGGAGGGTGAGATTTAAAACTCTCCCCTTTTAGAGATTTGATGGAAGATCCGCGTTCCCCTTCAAGTGTTTTGTGGTGAAAAACTATTTCTTTTTGGAAATGGAAGAGCGAAACTCTTGATTTATATCAAGAAAAAAGAGAAGGTTTAGAACCTTGAGAAAGGAGAAGGAGACACAAAAACACTAGTTTTTGAGGGAATGAATTATTGTTTTTTATTTCATCATCATGTTGCCTTATATAGGTTTACAAATTTACATATAACCCCTTGGGCTTTACAAAATGGCATTTTGCCCATCCCATATCTCATGTGATCATTTCTTTTGCACATGAGCTACGGGCTTTATAAAAATTTGGCTTTATGTCCATTTTTCTTACATTTATTCATAAAAATTACATCAAAATTATTTATTACATGATTTTCATTTTGGCATAGGAGAGGCTGGTCGCGGGGCTCGACTTGGGCATGGGCCCGTTTACTTGGGGTTGACTTTGACTTTGATTTGGTCAATCGGGGTGTAATTTTTGACCCCAAAAAGATGATATTCCCCTACGGATACAGCGTCCACGCTCATTCCGTTAGCAAACCTGAGAGTCATATTACCTGCCTTGATAACTCTACAATTTCTCAAAGCCTGTAATGAATTATAGATATGAGATCCTAATCCGGTATCTAGTACCCAGGAAAAAGAGTTAATTGACAGACAGTTTTCAATCATAAACACACCCGAAGCTGAAGCCACAACGTTCTTCGAATCCCGGTTTCTGGCTTTCCAAGCCCTGCAGTCCTTCTGCTAATGCCCTTTCCCGTGACAATAGAAATATTCCTCCTTCTCTACTATTAGCCCGAAACTTTTGCCCTGCCCTTTCCCTTTACCTTACTAATACCGCCTATCGGCTTGGTGGAAGCCTTCTTCTTCTCTCTCTTGGCTTTTGTCTTGGATCTAGAAGAGGAAGATTCTTCAATGAGCGGAGCGGGTGTCTCCATGGATTCCTGCAGGGTGCCCTCAGCGCTCCTCAATATGTTGAGAAGTTCTGGAAGTGTAACTGTTAGTTATATGTATGCCCTAGAGGCCATTACTATACATAGGATGTATATTGTAGTGGATGCTTGGACATATATAGGGAGGACTTTCTTGCTCGACATGATAGTATGCTATCTGGTTGATCTTTACCTTAACGTGTACACTGATTATCTCTCTGTTACATGTTGGTAAAGCCCTTAGGATGTGTACTTGACTACCTGGACTGTGATGCGGATCATACTAGTGGAGACATGGTAGTCTATAAGTACATCCTTCAAAGTCCCTAGTCGTGGGTGTATCGAGACGGGGCATCGATATACCAGAGTAGACTAGCGTATACCTTCTCGACTCATACAGATGGGCGATGGATGATCCCATATCCATTGGTGTTTGACATCAGAGATGATATACGGGTGCTCAGTGGAGACTGGGTACACTGGACGGACTCGCCGAGAACTCCCAGATGGTATTATACCTTACGTCAGATGGCAGTTCACTGGTGACACTGGTACAGAGTAGTCTGTTGACCCGAGATCGTCATAGAGTCTTGTGTGGTTCCCACTGTGCTTTGATTTCCACCTTACCACGTCCAAGAGGGCGTGCAAAACGGTGGTTTTTGGGTACAGTCCCGAGTCACATGGAGGCAATGAGCGATAGGAGGGGATTCGTCTCTCCCGGTATAGGGGGTTGATGTTGCGCTGTGTTCGATTGGCTATAACCGGAAATCCCTGGCCAGGGTTGCTGAGATTTATTGGTAAGTGTTACCAGTAGTTTCTCGAACTGTTATAGACCTCATATCGACACGACTTATCGAGCTTTTGGGGTCTGACGTTTACCACCCCTAGGCGAGATATGCGACATATCAGACGACGAGACCGGACTGTACGGTAAGTGTTACTGGTTGGATTCACAGGAGTGTAAGCGGGCTTGCTCGTCGATCTTCTGATCGCTCAATACCCGGGTGGCCGTTACGTTTAGCAGACCGCTTGCGGCTTGTGGGTGTTTGATATGATCATCACCTGCTGCCGGCGTATTGACGAGTCTTTAGAGTCCTACACAGAGGTTTCCTGGCTCAAGCGAAACGAAATAGGAGCGCATATGAGATATGTGCGGGACCGAGAATAATGCGTGTATGTGATACCGTATTCCATTCTCGCGATGAATGTATCGAAAGGTTGTATGCGATATAACCTAGTTATCGAATCAAGGATTGATTCGGTAAGCCGATACATAGGATACTAGTCGGTTATATGCGATATGACCGGATCGTTAAATCAAGTGTTGATTTAATGATTTAATGTATAATTATATATTTGATATATTACTTTGCATTAACTAGTATTGGTTCACTTTAAATGGATTTTCTCACTTGTATTGTGCAAGTTGTATATGTGATATACTTTTGTGCATAAGTTTGTATCATGTTTGATGATACATGCTTACTTGAGTTTGTGTAAAGATTAAACCATGGTTATTTAAATGGTTAGGGTTTTGTTTTTCATATCTATTTATTTATTTCTTTTTGGCAAATGAAAAGAAAAATGGTGGCTTTCTTTGGATGCATGTTAAAGCTTCATGAAGCTTTGACTAAGTCACCATTTTTGTCTTCATGCTTAACCCTAACCATTGACCTAACCCTAGTTTATTCTCTACACTTGACCATGGTTGGATTATGATAAGTATACATTTTATTTTCTTTTTCAAATATACTGATCATAACATTTTTCATCTTCTTCTTCTTCTTCTTCAAGAAGAAGCTTGCCTCAATCAATGGCAACTTAAGAAAATGAATGAGAAATCCAATTCTAAAGTGAACCCACTTCCTATTTCTTCATCCTCTACCACTTGCCAAGTAGTATAGGGTGTTTTCTTCACAAGTTTCATGACTTGGTGAAGTGGGAGCTTGATCTTGTGATGCCTCGACGTAGATCATCTTCGGCATCGTAGTCGATGACCTAGCCCGCCCATTTCTCCGATGAAGCCGACGCTAGAGCCCGGGATTCGATTTGGACAGCGAGGAGACTTCATTGCGGAGCTATGGAGGTGGAGGACCGGATCTACAAAGGTTGTATTTCCGATCACTTAGTTACGTAGTTAACTAGTTGCTTGTTTCGCCTAAAATTCTAGTTAACGATCCGTATTAGGGTTTCTCGGCACTTGTAAAATTTGAAATTGGCATGGTTGATGCCTTGTGAGACCTCATTAGTGTGCCTAGGAACCCTACAGTGGTATCAGAGCCTAGCTAGAGCCTTAGGCGTTGCGTAGACGGAGTTAGAAGTCCGATCGAACCGAAACCCTAATTCAATTTTGCTCTCTGGACAATTTTGAAAATCGTGGTTTTTTCCAGATTAAAAATATGCAGAAAAGCCAGCAGGAATATCTAAGAGTTACTGTGAAATTCGACAGCCCAATTCCACTAAGTCGCCGCGGTTCCGCGGCACGAGCATGGCTCGTGCGGCGGTTCCGCGGCCGTACGGCCTCATTATATAATGTATTTTGCACAGTAATTCTTAGTTTCCAGTGCTGGTTTTCCTGGGAATTTTTAATATTTTTTCAAGAGTTGAATTTTCTGGGTTGTATTGGGGACTCGGTGTATCGATCGGATTGTCTAATTTTGTCTGCGTGCTTTTCCGGATAATTTTTGAATATGTTAAAAAGTTCGACCGGATATAAATACCCAATTTTTCCCCTGTCGGGAAATTTCCAAGTGTTGGATCTTTCCGTAGTTTAATGACGTTCTAAGTAGTGCAAGTAACGCGATGGTCCCTCTAGAAGACAACAAACCTTAACTCGATTATGTGACCGTCTTGAACTGCCCTTTGAACCTTAGGGTTTGGGGCAGTACGGCGTGCCACATGTGAGGCGTTGGCTTGACCCTTCTACGGCTGGACCGTTGGTACTGAGGCACGAAGTGAATGTCTTTGAACTTATTTCATGAGTTGAGCTGTATCGGGAAAACTTGGGTGTTCGATTGTTCGATCGGAAAGTTTAACGTTTTCTATCTTATCCGGAATGTGATACAATAATTGGAATTCACAATAAGTTATGAGATAACTGAATGAATGTTATAAATCTAGCGGTTTAGTCTCACTTGATCGGTTGCCACGGAATTTTGATGTGATCAAAAGTCCGTCGCAATCACGTAGCGTACGCGGATACTCGCCGGGTAAACTTAATAGACAGCCTCGCTCCATAGCCCCGACCAAGTGACTGTAGGAGAACCCCGTCGCCGAAAGCATCCGTTCGGGTGCTCGCGGCAGCGGTGTTCCTCCTTGGTGTACTTCGTCGACGGTATCGGGGGTGCAGCCGTCTATTGAAGTTTGCGACGAGCATTCGATCAGGATGTCGGGAATCTTGTTGAATTGCCCGACTTGATATTGAAAAGTGTTTTCGATAATGAGACTAAAATGCGGGGTTTATAATTGTTAGGCATGCGATGTCTAAGTAATTCATTTGATTAGGCATGTGATGTCTAAAGAGGTTGCGGATTCCAACTGTTGTAGTTTTACACTTTCTTTTCTGTGACCGTAAGTGTAATATGTGATATTGCCATTTTCGTTGCTATATGTCAACGACAATTGGGATGCGCATATTTACTTACGTTGATGACATGTGATGTTATGTGTTGCTGAATATGTTATATTGAATCGTCGTGTTTGAATAGCCGGGTTTTTTTTTGTGAGATGAGTGTTTTTCATTTTCATTCATGTAAAAACTTGTATGTAATATTCTTTTATTAAGGCACTTCCAGGTTGCGGAAGATGTCACCCTTTGTATATTATTTACTTTTCCGCACTAGGATAGACCCAAGGAAGAGAGCACAAGTAACCGGGTTCTGGAGTCCAGTGGGAGACCAACTCGAGGAGTCGAGTCCGGGTCTCCTAACCCTAGAATTGGTAGGGTTGCTTGCCGCTCTCGTAGGGGTCTAGGGGTGTGGGTTTGGCTATTCATCGCGACCGTGGAATCCGTGTTTTATACTGGCTCGTATTGAAAACACGGACGTCCTAGTATATCCAATATTTCATATGTTTCTTCTGCTGCGATATCTGTGATGTGATCATGTGATATGTTCTGTGATGGATACTGTATATAGTATATATGATATATTATATAGACGTTACTTATGTTTTACACCCGCGCTAGCCCTGCCCCGCTCTGCCGTTAGTTACCTAACCTAACGGTGCATGAGGGGACATCGAGGCGAATGCGGATGGCATAAGTGTACGTCGTATTTATCTGTGATGTTTAGGTACTTAAATGATGGGACTTCATTAATATGATTAATGAAATAAAAAGAAACCTAAGATATTGTAGAATCGAATTTCAAAATAAAACAGGTAGCTACAGTTCTTGCTTTGCACAGCGGTATATGTGATATATCCTGCACCTTATTCGATGAGGAAAGGACCGAGATCCCTTCACTGGGAGTGACTCCTTTAGCAATAACTGGCAGATGCTACACACTCGGTTTGTTTTTGATTGCTTCTATAGTTTCTGCTTTGCACAGTGATATATATGATATATCCCGCACCTCATTCGACGAGGAAAGGACCGACGATCCCTTCACCGGGAGTGACTCCTTTAGCAAAACTAGAAAAGCCTCAAAAGCACTCCATTTTAAAATCATTTGATTCTACAACGATATCAAGTTCATTACGCAATAGGTTTTCAGAAAAACCTGTCGTAGCCCTCCGTCATTTCAGATAAATGGTAGTTAGTATTCGTGCTACGTTTGTTGGCCTGCGTCAACGCGTAGTGTGCGGTAGCTAACTAGTATTTATCTGCTTATGCATATGATGCAGATTGGATTAGGGTAGTCGTGCGACTTTGTTGGCCTGCGTCAAGGGTCGTGCGGGTGGGTTTAATTCAATCAGGAAATGACGGGTTGAACTTGACTAGCGCACTATGGTTTGTTGGCCTGCGTTAAGGTCATAGGATGCTAGGGGCAAAATTATCGGGAATTTCAAGTGTTGAAATTTGCAATAAGATTGCATACCTTCTATGAGATAGTTGGATCCCGATACCCGCTGCGAGTAAGAGTTACTCCTGGGAGAGTTTTATACATTACAATTAGCCGATCAAGTAGGTGTCTAGAAAGGTGTTAACGAGATTACGCCTCTGGGAAAACGAGGTTTACATTAATTAGGTTCGTGCGAAAGCACGGGGGACCTCCTTCAAAGTACCGACACTGGCCTGGCTGAAAGATTGGCGAACTTGTAGTGTGTAATTAATCCCGGCTAGTCTTTCCTTTTAGGGTTTGAAGGAAGATTTGATAAAAAGCAGTGGGAGCCATCCTGATTAGATAAAATAATAACCAATCTATTCTTGCAAGAGCGCACGCTGAGTGTTTTCTTCTCTCTCTCTCCAGGTAGCGACCATATCACGCCTTAATCAAGATAATAATACGGAATATTGACTGAACCCGCTTATTATACTGAGCTGGGGAACGTTGGTCCCGCTCCAACTTATAATTGTTATAAGACAGAGCAGGAAATTGGGGATTACCAGAATTCCCGTGCCGCCCAAACGAAGAGAGTGCATGCTGATGCATCATCTTCGAGTGTGTTCGTTACAAAGAACTGTTTCTCAGTATCCTCTGCGTCCTGGGTATATGATACCAGATCAGGATCCCAGATATGTAATCTGTTACATAGGGCTACAGCTAGGTAGAGAACTGAGAACGGGTGATAAGTTTCATGAGGTAGAAAACGGGACAAGTGTTGCAGCCAAGTCTGTTGGTCACTGTCACCCTGTATTACCTATACATTGATTCTGAACAAATGCTATTAGATACCGAACCTGATATACAAAATCATATCTATTTCTTTATTAGTAAAGAAATGATAAAATTTTGTATTGATGGATAATGTTTTGAACATTTCCTATATCAAAAGTTGATCGGTTCAGGCACGTTATTTAAAAGCATTGATGTTCTAAATCAAACTACAGTTCTTTAGTATATTCAACACACAAAAGAGGAAGAGTTCAGAAATGAACGAATCCTTCTTGAGGCATTGTAGACTAGGTCATATCAATGCGACCCGACTAGCTGAAGTTACATGTAGATGCATATTTAAATCAGTTTGAATCTACATCTTGTGAAACTTGCCAGTCATGTCACAAAGATATAATGACACCAGCTCCGTTTACTGGAAACAGAGAAAGAGTTAGTGAACTCTTGGGATGATACATGTTGATGTATGTAAGGTCCCCTGTCTATACATGCCAAGACCGGTTCCTTGTACTTCATTAAATTCTCTGATGATCTCTTTTGATTCAGACATATGTTCCTATTGAAACACAAGTCCGAACCTTTTGAGATATTCACAGAATATAAGTTAGAAGTAGAGAACCAAAATACGGGTATAAGTATTATGTCCTTTGATGTGATCAAAGAGGAGAATACTTGAGCACGGAAATCCTGGACTATTCTAAAGGAGAATGAGATTCTCTCTCAGCATTACTCCTCCGTATACACCATAGCACGATGGTATATCGGGGCGGAGCAATCTCACCCTATATGATAAGGTGTGCTCTATGATGAGTACTACTGAGTTACCTATTTCCTTTTTTGGGAGTTATGCACTTGAGAAGCTGCATACCTATTGAATAGGGTTCCAATCAAATCAGTTGCCTACCGCTTCATATGTGATATGGAAAGGGAAGAGCCCATATCTTAAGTTGGTTAAGATTTGGGGTTGTCCGGGCTATGTCTAAAAGCATAATCCGGGCAAGCTCGAGACAAGGTCTGTTATGTACAACTGGAAAGGTTCCAGCTGTACAAACAACAGCAGATGATTTGGTAGAACCAAAGGATTCAGTAGATACCAACGAACCACAGCCTCTCCGCCGATCTAGTAGGGTTCCTCACCCACCTGAGAGATACTTCGGTTTCTCTATGACAGTGGGAGAGAGGATGGCATCATGAGATGATGACCCAACTAGTTTCGAGCTGGCCATCGGGAGTGGGACTCTGTAAGAATGGCTGGATGCTTAGCGATCTGAGATGGAATCCATGTACACCAACAAAGTATGGACTTTGGTTGCTATATCTGAAGGGTTAAATCCCCATCAGGAGCAAGTATATCTTGAGAAGATTACTTGGTGTAGGTGGAAAAGTTGAGACTTTCAAAGATAGACTTGTTAAAGCTTTTCGTCATCGACCAGGCGTGGATTATGATGAAACCTTTTCAAGCTACTTGCCACGGCTACATACCATGACTACGATATCTGGCGGTTGGGTGCCATGACTGCTTTTCTAAATGATGTTTTAGAAGAGGGCGTCTATAAGTACACAGCCAGAGGGCTTCGTAGACAGTGGGAGCAGCGGAAACGTGTACAAGATGCTTTATAGGATAAAGCAGGTATCGCGGAGTTGGAACATCTGTTTTGATGTAGTTGTCAAAAAGTTTGACTTCATCAAAATGGTAGATGAACCTTGTATATACAAAATGGTAGTAGGGAGTATGGTGGTGATCCTCGTAGAGTACGTGGATGACATACTCTTGATAAGAAAGGAGTTTCCTATGCTACGCTCGGTCAATCTCCGCTTATCACAATGATTCTCCATATAGGATCAAAGTGATACCTCCTAAATCCTGGGTTTTGGATCTATGAGATAGATCTAATTGGATGTTAGGATTCTCACTAGTTGTAGTGAGATGGTATCAATCGATCCTGGGGAGAATCACTGGAAGGGTTCCAGAGTGATAAGAACGACTGAATGTCAGTCATAGGCATTGTCTTTGCCCTTAGTAAAGGGACGGTATGTTGGAAGAGTTCCAAGCTAGATACCGTAGCATTCTAGACGATAAAGGCTCGATACATCGCTATTTAAGATGCTACCAAAGAGGCAGTCTGGATGTATATTTGTTCATGAGATGAACTTAGTTCCTCCCATTGTGTGACAATGGAGTTGTGGCTTATGCCAAGGAACGTCCGTCCCATCAATGATCCAGATTTATTCTAAGGCAGTATCACCTGATCATGGAGATGGTTGATCTCCAAGGAGATCGAGGTTAGGAGAGTAGACTCAGAGGACAGCACGGCGGATCCACTCACAAAGGCATTTTCCCAGAGAGAGACTTTTAAGGGATGGTTGAGTATGAGATACTACAACCACTGCTATCAGATGGCCCTAGTTCAAGTGGGAGATTGTTAGTTATATGTATGCCCTAGAGGCCATTACTATACATAGGATGTATATTGTAGTGGATGCTTGGACATATATAGGGAGGACTTTCTTGCTCGACATGATAGTATGCTATCTGGTTGATCTTTACCTTAACGTGTACACTGATTGTCTCTCTGTTACATGTTGGTAAAGCCCTTAGGATGTGTACTTGACTACCTGGACCGTGATGCGGATCATACTAGTAGGGACATGGTAGTCTATAAGTACATCCTTCAAAGTCCCTAGTCGTGGGTGTATCGAGACGGGGCATCGATATACCAGAGTAGACTAGCGTATACCTTCTCGACCCATACAGATGGGCGATGGATGATCCCATATCCATTGGTGTTTAACATCAGAGATGATATACGGGTGCTCAGTGGAGACTGGGTATACTGGACGGACTCGCCGAGAACTCCCAGATGGTATTATACCTTACGTCAGATGGCAGTTCTCTGGTGACACTGGTACAGAGTAGTCTGTTGACCCGAGATCGTCATAGAGTCTTGTGTGGTTCCCACTGTGCTTTGATTTCCACCTTACCACATCCAAGAGGGCATGCAAAACGGTGGTTTTTGGGTACAGTCCCGAGTCACATGGAGGCAATGAGCGATAGGAGGGGATTCGTCTCTCCCGGTATAGGGGGTTGATGTTGCGCTGTGTTCGATTGGCTATAACCGGAAATCCCTGGCCAGGGTTGCTGAGATTTACTGGTAAGTGTTACCAGTAGTTTCTCGAACTGTTATAGACCTCATATCGACACGACTTATCGAGCTATTGGGGTCTGACGTTTACCACCCCTAGGCGAGATATGCGACATATCAGACGACGAGACCTGACTGTACGGTAAGTGTTACTGGTTGGATTCACAGGAGTGTGAGCGGGCTTGCTCGTCGATCTTCTGATCGCTCAATACCCAGGTGGCCGTTACGTTTAGCAGACCGCTTGCGGCTTGTGGGTGTTTGATATGATCATCACCTGCTGCCGGCGTATTGACGAGTCTTTAGAGTCCTACACAGAGGTTTCCTGGCTCAAGCGAAACGAAATAGGAGCGCATATGAGATATGTGCGGGACCGAGAATAATGCGTGTATGTGATACCGTATTCCATTCTCGCGATGAATGTATCGAAAGGTTGTATGCGATATAACCTAGTTATCGAATCAAGGATTGATTCGGTAAGCCGATACATAGGATACTAGTCGGTTATATGCGATATGACCGGATCGTTAAATCAAGTGTTGATTTAATAATTTAATGTATAATTATATATTTGATATATTACTTTGCATTAACTAGTATTGGTTCACTTTAAATGGATTTTCTCACTTGTATTGTGCAAGTTGTATATGTGATATACTTTTGTGCACAAGTTTGTATCATGTTTGATGATACATGCTTACTTGAGTTTATGTAAAGATTAAACCATGGTTATTTAAAGGGTTAGGATTTTGTTTTTCATATCTATTTATTCATTCATTTATTTATTTCTTTTTGGCAAATGAAAAGAAAAATGGTGGCTTTCTTTGGATGCATGTTAAAGCTTCATGAAGCTTTGACTAAGTCACCATTTTTGTCTTCATGCTTAACCCTAACCATTGACCTAACCCTAGTTTATTCTCTACACTTGACTATGGTTGGATCATGATAAGTATACATTTTATTTTCTTTTTCAAATATACTGATCATAACATTTTTCATCTTCTTCTTCTTCTTCTTCAAGAAGAAGCTTGCCTCAATCAATGGCAACTTGAGAAAATGAATGAGAAATCCAATTCTAAAGTGAACCCACTTCCTATTTCTTCATCCTCTACCACTTGCCAAGTAGTATAGGGTGTTTTCTTCACAAGTTTCATGACTTGGTGAAGTGGGAGCTTGATCTTGTGATGCCTCGACGTAGATCATCTTCGGCATCGTAGTCGATGACCTAGCCCGCCCATTTCTCCGATGAAGCCGACGCTAGAGCCCGGGATTCGATTTGGACAGTGAGGAGACTTCATTGCGGAGCTATGGAGGTGGAGGACCGGATCTACAAAGGTTGTATTTCCGATCACTTAGTTACGTAGTTAACTAGTTGCTTGTTTCGCCTAAAATTCTAGTTAACGATCCGTATTAGGGTTTCTCGGCACTTGTAAAATTTGAAATTGGCATGGTTGATGCCTTGTGAGACCTCATTAGTGTGCCTAGGAACCCTACAGTAACTTCCTTCCCTTGAATGTTGAAATTCAAGATAAATTGGGCGTAGGTAGAGGGGAGCAACTGTAGAATCAATTCAGTAAATAACTTGTTCTCCAACGTGGTCCCAAGGTCCGTGAGCTCTTTAATATAGCTAATCATCGTAAGGACGTGGTCCCCTACAGATGACTCGACAGCCAACCTCACATGAAACAATTTCTTCGAGGTCTCATATCTTGCGATACGAGATTGCTCTCTATATAAAACTTTGGTATGGAGGAAGATGGAAGCTAAGTCCATCTTCTCGTGCTTCCTCTGGTGTTCATAATCCATTGAGGCTAACATGAGGCACTTGGATCTTGCACAATCCTTTTCCCATGTCTTACGGATATCAACATCTGCGACGGTGGAATCTGGACCTGGGACGGCGGAGGCTTTGGTAGTAAGGAGGTGGCCCAGCTTGTTATAGCTAATGGCCATCTGTACATTCCTTAGCTAATCTTTATAGTTTGGCTCAGTCAATTTATTATTATCTAGCAGTAACCTAAGTCCGGTCATTGTGGTTGCTGCAATTAGGAGAGAGAGAAGAAACACTTAGCATGATGCTCTTGCAAGTTTAGATTGGTTATTAGTTTATCTAAATATGATGGCTCCCACTGTTTCTCGAATCCTTTCTCAAACCATAAAAGAAGAATTAGTCAGGATTAATCTCACTCTTACAATTCTTACTTAACCTTTCGGCAAGGCTAGTGTCGGTATTTCGAGAGAGGTTTTCCAACGCTTTCGCGAATTTCCTTAATTACTTAATCTCTTTTCCCTAGAGGCGTAGCCCCGCTAACACCGTTCTAGACGCCTACTTGGTTTATAGCATTGATTGTTTTAGTGAAAAAATCTCCCGAAGAGTAGCGGATACTCACAGTAGGATCGGAATTCAAATATCATCGTGTGACAACCTTGAAGGAATCCTACCAAATCATCACACTCTAAATGGTATGCAATATTAGTAAGTTTTAATTTCCTTAGAAACTCCCGATGTGGATTTTTGCCCTAAGCTCTTATGATCTTGACGAAGGCCAATATATCATAAGTCGCAAGTCAAGTTCTACCCGTCATTGTCCAGGTTAATTTGAACCCACCCGTACATATCCTTGACGAAGGATAAAATAGTAGTACGACTGTCCTAAACCAACGCATCTATCTATGCTACAGATGAATACCCAGCAGCTACCAATCACTATGCCTTGACGAAGGTCAAAATACATAGCTTGAATACTATTGAATACTCATCTGAAATGATGGAGGGCTTCGAATGGTTTTGGCGAAACCGTGAATGTAATGAACTTGATAAAGTCGAAGGAACTATGATAACTTTTAAAAGGAGTGGTTTAGGCTCTGCATTTAAAAGTTTGATTTTTGAAGAAAACCGAGTGGTTTTGAAACTGTTCCAACGATTTAAGCTTTGGTTTTTTTGCTTGCATTAATCAATGTCAATGTGGTCCTATCATTTAATCCTATCATTGCAGAAAGAAACGAAAATACAACGTACGCTTATACTATCCGCATTCGCCACGGGGCCCCGTTATGCACCGTTAGGTTACTTAACTAACGGCAGAGCGGGGGCTGGACTAGCGCGGGTGCAAAACATAAGCAACGTCTATTATATATCATATATATATATATATATATATATATATATATCCATTCGTCTCATGCAATAATAGACGTTCTAGATCACAGATGAATATATTGGATATACTAGAAATTCCGCATTTCGTTTAAGCCTATAGCGAAAGACGGATTCCACGGTCGTGATGAATAGCCAAACCCCACCCTAGACCTCTACGGGTGCGGCAACTTACTCGCCAAATTCCCGAATTGAAGCAACCCCCTCAATAAAATGAGTAGGCCACTCGGCACTTCAAGAACCTGGTAGTTTGTGCACCACACCTTGGGTCTATACTAGATGCAAGAAACAGTAAATGAAATAATACAACGGTGACTACAAGTTCAACCCGGATGTGCCCCGAAAAGTAATATTGCATCACATTTACAAATTACATGAATGAAAGAAAAGAAAACACTCTTCTCACATCCCCCGACTATTCATCCACGACGATCCAATACTCCATATACACAAACCATCAATAGATACTAATATGTGCAACCCCCATTAATCGACGTATAGCAATTAGCGGACGTTTCGAAACACATATACAAACTGAAACAAGTAAACGATGTTAAAACTGTGACTTTGAAATACTCCGTATTGCCACAACACAAAGATAACAGTACATGCAATCTTGGCAAAATCAAACATAACCTGAGACCCTAAATCCAAGTTTCCAGAACAACATAAAAAACACAAGACCAAACACCATTTGAAAACCGGACAGGCCGGGAAAAAGATCATTTTGGCCGGCCAAATTTTAGTTTCTTGGTCTCGTTTTTCTACAGTGTTCTAGTTACAAGTAAATGAGCAATCTGCAACTGTTTAAAAAATTTTTAGAGCCTCTGTAAAAATCGGCCGAAACATGGACTTTGGTTTCGATGTTTCGGAGTTATTTCGGTTTCTTTGTCTAAACTGCTAGTTAGGGTTTAGTAGGCTCTGATACCACTGTAAGTCGATGTCGCATACCCCGCGGGTTCGCGGGGAGGCAGAATTTGCAAAAAACGATTTTTACAAAGCTCGCAACACTGACTAAACTCCAGGATCTTTACGGAACCTTAACTAGCTAAATTATTTAGGAGGTTCTAACTACTATGATAGATTGTTATACCTCCTAGAACCAGTCCTTCGGGTCTTCTTCTCCTCCTGTCCTTGAGGTCCTCGAAGAACAGATGAAGGTTGCAACGTCGGCCTCCTCGTGTCGAAGATGATCCACCCGAGAGTTTGTACTTCAAGCTCCTACCTCTAAACCGAGGTAATTAGGGTACTTAGTTCGCTAATATAAGTAGCCTAGGTGATGTAGAGTAGCTAATGAAGTGTATTATCTAATGAGATCCTTTGTTTCACAACACATGCGAGGGTGAGGATCTTTGAGGAAGAAGGAGAGGAAACTTGGAAAGAGAATGAAAAGAAGCAAATGAGCTAAGGTTAATTTCAAGTGAAGAATAGCTACTCTCTCATCACTTATTCAAGCATGCAATATTTCACAATAAGAAATATCACCCATGCTTGAATAGTGAGTCCAAACAAATAAACAAATACAAGAGCCATGCTTCACCCCATGCCACAAAAATCTTCTCTAATTTCCACCTCATTAATCCATTTACCAAAATAGATAATCCAATAATGAGGTGTCCCCTTCTAGAAGCATACCATGTAAAATTACAAGAATGCCCTCACTGTATATACATACCCGTATTCGTATTCCGAAAAATACGAATACAATAAGATGATAACAATCCAATAATATAATACTAGGATCTGGCTTAAACCAAAACCTACTAGTATTATCCGTCTGAACATCATCCATGTAGCCAGCACACGTATGTGATCGGAACCCTGCCATAAAACCATACGGCCTCTACATCGTTTCGCCCGAAGTAGGGAAACCCTCTGTGTGGGACTATAAATACTCGACAGTACGCTGGCAATGGGTTTAACCACAAGTCCATCAGCGGTACTTGCTGCACGTAACGGCTACCCAGGTATCTGTTGATAAGAAGGCCGATGAGCAAACTCATCCGAACTCTTACTGAGCCTATCTGTGACAATTTCCGTACAGTCCGGTCTGTTCGTCTGAGATACTCGCATATCGTGCCTAAGGGGATGGTAAACGTCAGATCCCTAACAGCGCAATAAGTCGTGCTGGGATAGAGCCTAATACACCCTAAGAAACTACTGAAGTACCTACCAGTATATCTCGACTGTCCTGGCCAGGGACTTTGTGTAATGGCTTTCTGAACACAGCGCGATATAAACCCCCAATACCAGGAGAGACGCATCCTATCTAACCGCTACTACCCTAAAGTGCTTCAGGACTACACCCAACTACTACCTGTTTGCACGACTCCTTTGAACCGTGGTGGGGATAGTAATCTAAGTGCAGCGGGAACACACTCGAGACTAATAGCGATGTCAAGTCAACGGAATAACCTGTGCTCATGCCACCCGGGTACTGCTACCCGAAGATAGGTATAATAACAACCAGTAGTTCCCAACGAGTCCATCCAGTGTAACTCATAATCTAATGAACACCTGCATACTATCTCCAGTACGACGTACTAATGGATGTGGGACAGACCATCTTTCCTGCTGGGATGAGAAGCGTATACACTAGTCTACTCTGGAGTATCGATGCCCCGTGTAACAACCCTAAACTTTTTGTATAATTTTTTTTCCAAAATACAGAAGGAATACCTAAGTCTGAGCACAAGTTATAAATTTTTTTTGCTTTTGAACAGCAAGAAAACACTTGTAGCTCATTGGTAAAGCCTTGCACTACTGTGACGTAGCCCCTGTGATCGAATCCTCCCAGCCACATTATATTTTTATTAATTTTTTCTTTTAATGTTTTAGATGCCCAAAGGTTTACACATGCACTACACGTAAAATGAAGAGACACAGAATAAACAAACACGTGCACGAGAGTATATGAGACGACATGGACACGTAACGTGAATCTAGAGCCCATCTCACTGGATCGGACCAGCAAGATTAGTTGATGGGACCGGCACCGCCGGGCCTCCCGTAGGGACTGCTCTCTATTCTTTTTCCCTTACAACTCTTGGCCTACCCCACTTTCCCCATATTGTTTGATTTTTCTGCACATTGGCAGAAGGATTAAAATCACCCCTTTAATCCTTTTAAATGTAAAATTTTAATTCTCCAATTCAATACACTAAATTCTAATTTTTCCTATAAATACCACACTATATTTCACTCCTCCTCATTCAGAATTTCCCTATAAAAACTCTCAAGAATTCTCAACTCCTTATAGTGTGTAAATGGAGTTAGCAAAGGGCAAGATTCCGACAAAGTTTCGAGATGATTCTGGCGATGAAACGACGCCCCGACACTTCCATAGTCTTCCCTTCTGTCTTCTCTTATTGCCTATCCAGTAAGTTCCCTCTCCCCCTCTCTTCTACTATCTTAAAAACTTTAATTTTTAAAACCCGACGGAAGCGGAGTTAATCCGACTTCCGATTCGGTTTTTCCTTAAAAAGGTTATTTTTCTTAAACAATCAATACCACACTCTCATATAATGTTTAACAAACATTAACAAACACTTTAAAATAAGTTTCAATTCAAAATAATCTTTTATGCAATTTTTATCGTATTTTTACAGTAAAATACCACATACTTCATTTTCGACATAAAACAACATAATATTTGTATTACATTTAGATAGCTCACGAGGTAATGACCTACCTTATCACAACACACATCTTTGAAATAGCATGATAAGAATTTGGGAATATATTCATGGGATAACACGACATTACAAATAAATACCATCAAACTTGCAAAACCATTTTTTTAAAAAGTGTATTAATCAATTCCTTGCAGTTACGCCTTTACAACCCACTTTTGGGGACCCTGTTCGGGATGGTGCAGATTACCGCACATCCTCGGGCCTTGTAGAGTGAGATGCAGACCTCTGAAAGGAGCATTCGATCTCGATGGGATTTTAATGCATTTTTCTTTAGAAAATGAGATTTCTACAAAAATAAATAAAATTTATTTTTATTAAATATATATATATATATATAATTATTATCAAAATATCTATTTTAATTGCATTATATAAATATCCCAAGTTTTTCAAATCAAAGGAATCATCATTACATAAAAATACCATCCAAATACAAAACAATTCCATATTTCAATAAAATACCATATACTATGAAAACTAGGTTCTACTCACTAGAAATTTTACTTTTATTAAATATGCATCTATGAAAACCCTAAAGACGATAATTAAGCACTCGAGGTGTATTTTGAAAACATATCAAAACTATTTTTACATAAAACCGCCTCAAGTTATGCTAAATTATAAGAAGGACCCTAGTAAATATAGGTTTAAGCGAGACCAATTCTCTTGAGTGTCAGAGAGCCGGAGAATGTGGGTGCTTGCCTATCTAAGGTAGACAATCTAACAATAGTGTTATCAATACGGTAATTGTCTTTGCAAAAGACACAAATCCTGCCGTCCATGTGCAGCAGTTACCGATAACATCAAAACTAATTCAGGATTTCAGTTTCTTTTCAAAGTGTCTGACTCAGACTGAGTCTCAATCTAATCAATCTGACCTGAATATGATTCAAGTATAAATTACAATACAACATGAATCCATGAATCCGTCTATTCAATCTATATGAATTTATAATGACTGAATCGATGGATATACTCCGTTTACATGACTATCCATTTACATCCATTCCGTTTTACTGATATCATGGTTTCGGCGAGTCTTCCATTTACTATAAGACAATACAATACATCAGTACAATCAATACAATCAATATATTAAGACATTACGAGGTTTATAAAGGGGTAAACTGGTATGGAACATGTTAAAGGTGGCACGAGATGGTCACTTAAGACGTAATTACATCCATGCCATTGTTCCGTGGTATTTTCGACGGGGCCTTGTATTACGGGTTACCAAAGTCCACGGTGTAAGTTGGACTCCTCTCGTATACACTGACATATTCTATACCAAGATACAAACAACCACGTTAACATTATAATCAAACATTACTAGTTATACTCTCTTTCTGTCTATTCTAGTTCTCCTTTTCTTTGGGAGTTACCCAGCGATTGTTTGCTGACGAAATTCGTATTTCACTTCTTCTTTGGAATGTTGTCAGGTGGATCGGACGCACTAGAGTTCGAGACCAGCCAGGAGCACTTAGAGAAGACTCCTGAGCAGTTCACAGAAGATCCTGAATATTGAATTTACTTGTACATATTTTCATTTCAGTTATGTCATTGTTTAGGCATTGCTTTCCATCAATGTGTTTATATTTCTAGTTGTACCTGTAAAAGAATGTTTAATAAATAAAGTTGTTGTTCGTTACATTCATATCTCTTGTGTACATTTACTTTATATTGCTTAGATACGCTTAGCGTATTTACTTCAGAGTAAATACGTAGTGGGCCTCGCCGCGTCCTCTTCCCGTACACCGGAAAGCGGGACGTGACACCCTATCTCGATAATCCTACGGCTAGGGACCTGCATAAGGATGTGCTTATAGACTATCCAGCCCCCACTAGTGTGACTGCCATCACAACGCTGATAGTCAAGTAAAGACCCTAAGGTCTCTATCAATATGTATAAGCGATATGTTAAAAGAAACACATGCACACATTGAGGTAGAATCAAACCAAGTAGCATACTACCATTTCGTGCAAGACTATTATTATAACCATGAATATCGCAAGCTTTCAATATGTAATATACAATCCAGTATAATACAATAATGGCCTCTAGGGCATATCTCATTAACAATTAGCTCAGGTCTAAGGTCCAAGTAAGAGATCCAAGTCAAATCGGGATATCGGAACCGAATCTGCCAAATTTTAGAAGCAAAACGAGGAATCTAACAACGGCAGAAACTCAGAGCATTATTTTCAGAATCTAGATATCAAAAGAATCTCCAAATATCAACACAAAATACCAGAAAAATATACAAATCTAGTTCCACCAAGTTGCGGCGGAAGGGCGACCAAACGGCGGATCCACGGTCCAATCAGGGCCGTTGGATGTGAGATTTTAGGATCATAATCTTAATAGCATATACTCTCAGATGGAATCTAGGGTTTCTGCTTTCAGGGACTATATAAAAGACCGAGAGCTGTACATTCAAAATCATCATCGAAGAGATCAAGAGATCCAAGAGATCCACGTATCCGAGTGATCATCATCTATTCATCTACCTCCAATAAGAGACAAATCTAGAGCAAACTAGGGTTCTTGTAATCGATTTTCTAAGGAGAATTGTAAATGCAATAGTTGATTAATAAAGGTAGTTTTTATTCTTTTTGCATTTATTTTCCGCATTTAATTTCTGCACTTACTTTTACGCATTAATTTTCTGCATCTTCGTTATGATTTCATTCACCTTCATCATCTCTTCTAAGTTAACCATAAGAGAGTAAGTCCTAGCTTGCTAGGGTTTGTAGGATAGGGTAGGATAATGGATGAAAAACACCTTTTAACTTTTTTTTTATACATTTAAAAATTTATAAAGTTTAGCAAAATAAATGTTAACCTCCTTATCGGGCGCGCTATCAATTTATTGATAGTCACGACCGCGATTTGAGATTGGTTAAACACTTGTTTTGTGAAGGGCTAGACATGAATAGAGATCAATGGACGGACAAGGGTTGGTAGTGGGAAACCCTAATTCTCTCCAAGAACCCTAATCCACATTCATCACTATCACTTTAGTTTAAAAAATAAAAGGAGTTATTTTTAATTAATCATCCATTACTGCTAAGTCCTATGAACCCTACAAGCCTTTTTATTATAAATTTTATATCCGTTCTGAAATATAACGACAAACAATCACCCATCTTTCATCAACTCGTCTAAAGCAAGAGACGAGTTCACGTTTCTCTGCGGACGACCCGTACTCGTCGCGGATAGCTACTTGCGATACCGTTTTAATTGCGGTTATTTACAAAACACTTCTTTCGCACACGAACAATAAAATGAACACGGGATTTTACTGCCCATCTTGTCTGCGTTTTTTTATCGACTCCAAAGTCGGTACTTCTTCATCTTCTATTTCTCATCCACTTACCACATCTCCCGAGATGGATGGATCTCCATCAGGATTTAACGATACCACCCTTTCACCACCCGTAGGTGCACAGAATCCACCGCGCATCTCTCTTCAAGAAAGATGCTACCCCGTACGCGGGCCTTTACTTGTCTGTCTCTTCCACCAGCCAATGGGGATAATTTCGAAATTAAACCCCACTTCATCAACCTGTTGCCCAAATTTTACGGGCTTGAATCCGAAGACGCATACGTTTTTATAACCAAATTCGAAAACGTATGTGCAATGATGGGCACAACCTAATTTTCAGAGGATGCTATGCGATTACGTCTTCTCCCTTTTACTTTGTGCGATCTAGCAGAAAAATGGTTTTATAGCATTGTCGCACATTCTATTGCTAAATGGGATGAATTCGTTATAGCATTCCTTAAGAAATTTTATCCTCATCACAATACCGTCCATGTTCGAAGTGAGATTAACCAGTTTACCCAACTTTCCAACGAACCATTTTGGAAATGCTTTGAACGGTTTAAAAATATTCTTATACAATGCCCTCATCATAGAATCGACAGATGGCAACTTTGCCGAATTATATATGAGGGTGTTAATCCATCCATAAAACAAATGCTAGAAACCATTTGTCAATGTCATTTCATGTCAAAAGACGATGGCGAAGCATGGCAATTTCTGGAAGATCTCGTCGAACAAACGTTACAATGGGAGAGCACTAGACCAACATCGTCTTCATCTAGGGCAGGTATCCATCAGCCTGACGCTTCCATCGTAATGAAAGCCGAAATGGCTGCAATACAAAAGAAACTCGAAGCTATGGAAAGCAAATTCTCTTCAGCCTCCCTAAAATAAGTTACGCTCCCCAAAACCGTGTGTGGTTGCTGTTTTGACCCATCCCATTTAACGGAAGAATGCCCTTTGAATCCTCCGTCTCAAGGTCATGAACAAACTAATGCTATTTTTCAGCAACAACCTAGAAATGACCCTTATTCATCCACATACAATCAGGGATGGAGGAATCATCCTAATTTTGCTTAGAACCAGAACCAATCTCAAAATCAAAATCAGTTCCCAAGCCAAAATAACTATCAAAGGCTTCCTCCACAGCAACAACCACCACAACCACATATTCACCAGCCCTTTCAACCGCAATCTTTTGAAAATCCGACCACCAATTTTGCTTATTATAATAATATTTCGACGACCGATACCAATAAAATCTTTGCACTCGAACGAAACTTAGAAACGTTCATTAAACAATCCATGCAAACAATGGCTAATTTAACGTCTTTTATCCAAACGTTAGTGCAACACACTACTTCCCAGGGTGAAAGCATAAAATCGATAGAAGCAAAAATTGTACAGTTAAATGCCGTGATGAGTGAGAGAGAGAAAGGGAGACTTCAATCTCAACCTCTACCAAATTCTGGCCACTCACCAAGCGCAAATCTCATCCTTCACAATCATAATGTGAGTTCCGTAACTACGTTGAGATTGAGAAGAGTGCTGAATAACAATGTTGGTGAATAAGTTGATGTTGATGACATTGATTAAACCCCGGCCAGTACTTATACTCCTCCTTCGTCAGATCCAACATCTTCTTCCGAGCCTATTCTCCGTTTTCCACTAGGCTCGAAATCTCAGCCCACTTCCTTGAATGAATTACCATCTACAACCATCCCAAATCCAATTTTGGGATCCATCCCATCCCCACAAACTTCTCCTCAAATGTTGGACCCAACTCTTATTGATAAAACTCCTTTTCCAAATAGGTTAAGGGCCAACAGACCAAGTCCCTAAATGGAGAAGATTGTGGAAATTTTTAAATAAGTTAACATAAATATTCATCTCCTAGATGCTATCCAACAAGTTCTATCCTATGCGAAAATTCTAAAGGACTTGTGCACTAGGAAAAGGAAAATTTAAGTGCCTAAAATAGTTTTCTTAGCGAGTAATATGAGCAATTCTCTTACCCAATTGGTGCTCACGAAACGTAAGGACCCCGATTTTCCTACAATATTTATAACTATTGGGGGAAAATATCAATCGTGCTCTATTTGATTTAGGTTTTAGTGTTAACTTGCTTCCGTATTCTGTTTATGAGCAATTAGGCATAGAAGAGTTGAAACCTGCGCACTGCACTCTCCAGATGGCCGATCGATCTATCACCCAACCTAGGGGTGAGCTAGAGGACGTATTAATCAAAGTCGGGGAATTTATATTCCTTGTAGACTTTATAGTTATAGATACACAGCCTGTGACAAACCCATGGAACCAAATTCCGGTGATTCTAGGTCGGCCTTTTCTAGCAACTTCTAACTTAATAATTAATTGTCGTAACGGTTCAATGAACCTGTCCTTTGGGAAAATGATAATTGAGCTTAATATCTACAAGTTAAGAAGTCAACCCTCCGAACCTTATGCTCATATAAGTGATGCATGTTTTGTCGACAAGATAGCTTCCGACCGTTGCGAATTTGAGGAGCTTTACAATACTAATCTCGATGCCACTAGTGCGTCATTGTTTGATCCTGCTATTTATTATACACGTGAAGACCCTTCTGTCGACAAGTCTACATCCAAGTTCGAATCTTTTGACTTGTCGAATGATTTAGTCGAGCTATCCGAGTATCATACTTTTCTTTCCGATAAGATTATCAATTGGAATATCGATGGAAGTTTTGAAGACATATTCGCCGAAGAACTCGCATTCCTAAAAGATATGGATGTTGTGATGAATCAACCTCCACCCAAAGAAGCTAAACCTCCACATATTTTTCTTATCAAGTATGAGAATGCGCATATTCCACCTATTCCTTATCTTTCACATTCTCGTTTTCATCTACCATCACTGTTTCGTCTCTATCAACCAAGACGTAAACCCGTTCAATTACACCTCTTACCGAAACCCCACTTCTTCACGTCTATCTGCAACATGATCTTCTACCAACCATGGTGTTACATAGATAAAATATTCGAATGGTTGGAGTTGATTTTTGGTCTTTGTAAAACTTTATATAGACCAATAATATTTCCTCCCCTCTTATGATTTCAACGCTTAAAAATACTGTTTTACTTAAGTTTGGGGGGGAGAGAAAAATATTTTGGCTCTTGAAAGAATTTTTTTGCACAATTGTGAGCCAAAAATAAGTTTGGGGAAGGATTTCACTGTCATTAACTCTTGTCCTCTTTACTAATCATTGAGAACTTTTCCTCCCAAATCTACAGGTTTTACGATTAAAAGATTACATTAGTGAGGGCATTGCTGCAAATAGGTTTGGGGGGGAGGTTTGTTGTCACGCCCCGCTTACCAAAATACGGAAAACGAGGGATGACTGGGCCAGCCATACTCCTACGGTCAAGGAATAATCCCGCTGTAGTCACACTTCGGCTTCTAGCAATACATGGTAATCAGTAAACAAAGCACAGAAGTAAAGGAAATACATCACTAAATTATTACATCAACTTTCATTGTTCATAATTTACAATAAAACAAGGAAAAGAACTACTAACCAAGTATGAATACAAGGTTTCTTTAGGGAAAGCAGTAAAGGTAATGGAGGTACTCCCGACTAAATCTCTGCGAGCTCGAACGGCAAGTTTGACTCCAATACCGGTTCTTCCTCGAGGTCTGAGCATGCATACTCAGGTCGTCAGAGCGATGTAATAGCAATATTATAATAGTGAAATGAAACAAGAAAAGAAAGTAATAACAGTGGAGATAAAATGCAGGTAGTCAATATGTCACTAACTGATGCAATGTATGATCTGTGTCCCTTTCAGTCTCTAAGTCATCTTTGAAATCGAGTTGTGGAAAGGAGGATCATGTTTAATGAGGGTCTCGTACATACCCGAGACTACGGCCCGCTATCGCCCGGGATATAACTCTGTCAGCCGGACCGCTAGGCCCAACCTAATATATATAAGAGTCGCTGTTCGAATGATCATCCTTTAAATCACTGTCCTCGCTAAATACAATTCCCTTTCCACTTCAATTTTCCCCTCTTACCCAGGTTTACACTATTTATGAGTATGGTCTAGTCGTGTACAAGTACGCACCAATAACACGGTTTTAGTCACTGTTCACTGTATTGTTCACTGTCACGAATCATTCACTTTTCACTGGCGTACTTGACACTCCTAAACCGATACCACTCACGCACGAAAATGCACTGTGCACTGAATAATAACGCGCATTATCACTAGAAGTATGGCAGTCGGGTAAAATATGTGCATTTATGCAGTTAAACAGATCATGAGTAATACGAGCTATCATACATCTTATGAACTTATAAAATTTGCCTTAAATCATACATTCAAAATTCAGTAAAACGATACAAAGATGGTAGAAAGTAAACTCAGTCGGCAGTTCAAAAATATTAATTTCAGGACAATCGGATTTCGGTTTTGCAAGTTACAGCCGTTTCATTTTAAGTGTTCGCTGCTGGAAATTCAGTTCCTGAACTGAATGTCCATTTCGCAACACAATTTTCACCCAGTTAGGATCAAAATTAGGCAACTCTATAGTTGAACGAAATTTAGGTTTATCAATTAGTTTTCCAACGCACCAGACGGATTATCAATCGCGCCTCTACGTCAGAAGTTATGTACTGTACAACAATGGGGTATAAGTTCTGTCCTTGTCTGGGACTACTATACGTCCTGTTAATCTAAAATACAGTTTTAATAGTAAACGACAGTGGAAAGGGATGAAATCACTTTCATTAGTTAGCTGACTGTTTCATATTCGCTATGGTATAGGGTTCCGCAATATAAAATGTTCAAGCAGCAGAGGATAAGCATTACAAGATGAGAATCAACAGCCAGTGCTGCTCTGGACTGCAGTCCAGAGCCGCACTCCGAACCAGTTTCCATCATGTTTTAGCATAGGATCATATTAACACTATTATGGGGTTCTAGGTCGTCGAGTCGAATTCGATTTGAGCCCTCGAAAGCAACATTCCAATTTATAATCGATTAACTGTGATTTTTACAAGTTTCAGACGCGGAAAATTTCAGTTTTAACGGGCTTAATTGGGAATGCTCGATCACATCAGTAACGACGGTATTTTTCAGCCAAATTATAACACGATGTTCATTACTATACGGGTCAACCTATGTGATTAGTTTCTGTCAATTTAACGGGGTTTTTCCTCTCGGGTTTGGCATCGAACACGTACACATTATTGATTCGCAAGTAAAGTATATACTGTATTTATTGTCATCTAGAAATGTAATAGATAGAATTAGCATGGAGCAAGCAGGGTACTTGCCTGATGACGCGTTGACGACGCACGGCAGCGGCAATGGTAAGATCGCGCCACGAACGGCGCGGCTGGGGTTCGCTGTCGAGGTGGGTTGATCTTGCGATAGTAGGATCTCGATTGTTGGGAGGTGGAGGTGGTGGCGACGCTCGAAGGTGAGGAGACGACGACGCAGTTGAGATGCTGGGGGTTGGTGGAGCTCGGTGGTGGAGTAATGGGGTGGGTATCGTAGTCGGAGTTGCTCAGGGGGAGGGCTCTGTTGGCGTCGAGGAGGGTTGAGGAGATCGAGTGGCTGCAACGTCGAAGCTCAGGTGATGCAGAGGGAGATGCCGGCGGCGAGAGGGGGACGACGAGGAGGAGGAGGGAAGAGGTTCGTCAGCGTGTCGTCGTTGAGGGGAGCTTAGCGGGGTGCACGGAGGTGGTGGGTTGAGGTGTCTTAGAGTTGTAAGGGGGGTGTGAGGAGTGGCGATGAGAGGAGGCCAGGCTGTTGGGGAGAGTAGTTGGCGAGCGGTGAAGGGTCGAGGAGGAGGCAGGGGTGCAGGGGAAAGTAGTGAGAATGAGGTCTCGGTTTTTCATGGTGAGGAGAGGGAGACGAGGTCGAGAGGGGTGAGTGGGCGCGCGCGAGGTCGTGGTTAGAGGCGTGGGGTCATGGGGAGACGAGGAACAGGGCGTGGGGTGAGCGGCGACGACGTGGGGGTGCGGTGAAAAAGGAGCGTGAAAACGAATGGACGAGTGGGGAAGAGAGGGGTGACGGGTCGGGTTTGGGCACGAGCCGGGTCGGGCGTGGGGTTTGGGCCACGGTCGGGTGTGGGCTGGGCCTGGAATTGGGGGTTTATATATATATATATATATATATATATATATATATATATATATATATTTCTTTTGGGCTTTATTATTTCATTGGTTTAGAAAGGTTTTAATATTTGAACCTTAAGCATCTAAATTCAAACACAAATGTGGAGAAAATAGAAAACATTCAAGGGGACTTGGAGAAATATGGAGGAAATTTTATTGAGTGAACCGGGAATTTACATCATACCCTCTTTACAAAAATTTTGTCCTCGAAATTTAAAAAGAAATAACGAAACCACTACACTACACAAACAGATGTGGAAAACGTGCACGGATATCCTCCTCACGCTCCCAGGTGGATTCCTCTGGGGAACGACCGCCCCAAGACACTCGGACCAACGGAATGACTTTATTCTTCAGCACTTTTTCTCTGCGGTCGAGGATGGTGGTGGGCTGCTCCTCATAAGATAGGTCGGTACCCAAAGCTAACTCTAAATAGTCCAGAACATGGCTCTCATCCCGAACATAACACCGCAGCTGAGATACGTGGAAAGTATTATGCACACAAGCTAGCGACGGAGGCAAGGCAAGTCGATAGGCCACCTCTCCTACTCGCTCTAGCATCTCAAAAGGTCCGATGAAACGGGGACTGAGTTTCCCACAACCTCCAAACCTGATAACTCCACGGGTAGGGGAAATCTTCAGGAATACGTGATCTCCGACTTCAAATTCTAGTGCTCTCCTGCTGGCATCCGCCCAACTCTTCTGTCGATCCTAAGCCGTTTTAATGCGCTGCCTGATCATTTGGACTTTGTCTACCGTCTGCATAATGAGTTCGGGGCCCTGTAATCTTCGTTCGCCCACAACATCCCAACAAACAGGGGATCGACATTTACGCCCGTAAAGTGCTTCGAAAGGAGCCATCTGAATGCTAGCCTGATAATTGTTGTTATAAGAAAACTCAACTAGATGCAGATGATCTTCCCAGGAACCGTGGAAGTCCAACATACAAGCCCTCAACATGTTCTCGAGCGTCTGAATCGCGCGCTCCGATTGTCCGTCTGTCTGCGGGTGATAAGCTGTGCTGAACTTGAGACGGGTACCCAGACTCTCCTGTAAGCTCCTCCAAAAGTGCGAAACAAATCTAGTGTCTCGATCTGACACAATGCTGACCGGAACTCCGTGAAGTCGCACTATCTCCTGCATGTATCTTTCCGCAAGTGACTCTGTCGACTGTCCCACTCGGAAGGGTAAGAAGTGTGCATCTTTCATGAGGCGGTCGACGATAACCCAAACGGCGTTGTTGCCCCTAGGGCTCCGTGGTAAGGCAGTCACGAAATCTATAGTAATGTGCTCCCACTTCCATTCTGGTATCGGAAGCAGTTGTAACAGTCCCGCTGTCCTTTGATGTTCCGCCTTCACTTGCTGGCATACCAAGTACCTGGATACAAACCGCGCAATTTCTCGCTTCATCCCGTTCCACCAAAAGTGCTGCTTTAGATCTCGATACATCTTCGTGCCTCCCGGATGCACAAAATAAGCTGAACTATGAGCCTCAGCTAGTATCTCTTCTTGAACATCCCCTTTGGGTACGTAGAGTCTGCTACCGAATCTCAGAGAACCGTCTTCATGTATGAGTAAGTCCGTTCTCAGCCCGGCTTCTACCTGCGCTCTGAAATTTTGCAATCGAGGATCATCCGCTTGCGCAGCTTTGATGCGATCCATAAGAGAAGACTGCACCTGTAGTTGCCAAAACTGCTTGATTGCGCTCGGTGTAACGACCTCAAGTTTGAGTCTCTGAAAATCCTCAATGATGCTCCTCTGACTGGTCAACATCATGACCGCTGGCTTGTTACTGAGAGCATCTGGTACAACATTTACTTTTCCCGGATGATACTGAAGGTCCAAGTCGTAATCCTCCATCAGTTCTAGCCATCGGCGCTGCCTCATATTTAGTTCTTTCCAAGTGAAGATGTACTTCAGACTCTTGTGATCCGTGTACACCTCTACCTTCTCTCCCAACAGGTAATGGCTCCAGATCTTTAATGCAAAAACCACTGCGGCTAACTCCAAGTCATGCGTAGGGTAGTTCCTCTCGTGATTTCTCAGCTGTCGTGAGGCGTAAGCAACCACCCGACCGTGCTGCATTAGAACACAACCTAAACCCTTCCCTGAGGCATCACTATGTATCACCAAACCACCGGAATCATCTGGCACTGTAAGAATGGGCGCCGTGGTTAACTTCTGCTTCAGGGTCTTAAATGCCTGAGTACACTCCTATGTCCACACAAATGGTACATCCTTCCGTGTCAGCCTCGTCAAAGGTTCAGCGATTCTTGAAAAGTCTTGGACGAACCGTCGATAATACCTTGCCAGTCCCAGAAAGCTTCTGATCTCGGCCACTGACTTCGGTGTTGGCCAATCTCTGACAGATTCTATCTTTGCCGGGTCCACTGAGATGCCTTCGCCCGAAACAATGTGTCCCAAGAACTGAACCTTATCGAGCCAAAACTCACACTTGCTCAATTTCGCATACAGCTTCTCTTCCCGATGAATTTGTAGAACTGTGCGCAAGCGCTCGACGTACTCCTCCCGGGTCTTCGAGTAAACTAGTATGTCGTCGATAAATACAACGAGAAACGTGTCCAAGTACTTCGCAAACACCCTGTTCATCAAATCCATAAATATCGCTGGAGCATTGGTAACACCGAACGGCATCACAAGAAACTCATAGTGTCCGTATCGGGTCCTGAAAGCCGTCTTGCATATATCCTCGGCCTCTACTCTGATCCGATGATAGCCCGAATGGAGATCCAACTTCGAAAATACCTTGGCCCCACTTAACTGATCAAATAAGTTGTCGATGCGTGGAATTGGGTATTTGTTCTTTATCGTGACTTTGTGCAGCTCCCGATGGTCAATGCACATCCGCAGCGATCCATCCTTTTTCTTCACCAACAGAACTGGTACACCCCATGGTGAAACGCTTGGCCGGATAAATCCTATCTCTAAGAGTTCTTCAATTTGCTTCTTCAATTCTGCTAACTCAACCGGTGTCATTCTGTACGGGGCCTTAGAAACTGGTGCTGTACCTGGAGTCAAATCAATCGAGAATTCCAAGACGCGTGGAGGTGGTAGACCTGGTAAATCTTCAGGAAACACGTCCAGGAAATCCCGAACAATCTCTGGGGCTGGGCTCTCATCAATCTCCATAGCTGTCAATTCTTTTGGCTTGGCTCTATACTTAGCTGGCTCCAAAGATTCGCTCCCGCCTTCGAAAATAAACTCTGGGTGATTGGGAATGCGGAAAGTCACATTCTTTCCTCGGCAATCAATAACTGCATGGAAGGTACTCATCCAATCCATCCCGAGAATTGCGTCATAGCTGCCTGTTCCGATCAAAAGGAAATTCGCATAGAATTCCCTGCGACACAGTACAACCAGACAGGATCTACATTCTCGACTAGATACTATAACACCATTACCCGTATGTATTTCCCAACCCTTGGTTAATGGTTCATGTGGTATGGAGTGTGTATCAACGAAATACGCAGATATGAAATAGTGCGATGCTCCAGAATCAAACAGTACTCTAGCTGACATGGAATGTACGAGTAGAATACCTGTGACAACTTCGCCTGAAGCCTCTTCCTGCTCGGCGGTCAAGGTGAAAGCCCTCCCCTGACCGCGGCCTGTGTAGGGTTGCCTTTGCTCCTGTGATCTCTGCTGCTGCGGTCCAGACCTCCCTGTAACTCTGTTCGCTCGGGGCAACCACTAACTCTGTGCTGGCTGGATCTGCAAATCAAACACTGTCTCTTGGCGCGGCGGCAGTCTTTCTGGGTGTGCCCATCCCTGTTGCAGTAGCCGCAAACTAAGTTCTTACTCTGGGGGCGATGCTGGGGCACGAATGGACGCTTCATCTGTGTCGTTCCTGGCCTGTGAACTGGTATGACTCCTCGAGACGGTGTGTGAGTACGTACTGGAACAACTGGGGGCTTCCTAAATTTATTGATCAGCTTCTCCTGAATTCGTGCCGCGTTGAGTACCTACGCAAAAGTCTGCAACTCGAGTGACGCGATCAACTGCTGTAGCTCAAAACCAAGTCCCTGTAAGAAGCGCCTAGCCCAGGTGGCCTCTGAAGCGACCATATACGGGGCAAATCCCCTCAGACGATTGAATTCTGCCGCATATACGTCCACGGGATGACCATTCTGCTTCAGTAAGATGAATCTTTCTTCCATCTCTGCCTTGGCGGTGGAAGGGAAATAGTGGTTTAAGAAGCACTCCTTGAATTTGCTCCATTCGATTGGCCCTTCTAGTCTGCTTTTTTCAACTGACCACCAAGTACGTGCTTCGTCTTCCAACTGGATCTTTATCACATTCACTTTCTCTTCATCGGGTACCCTTGCGGCCGTCAGTAGGTTCTCCATATTGACCAGCCATTGCTCGGCCTCGAGTGGTTCGGCTAGTCCCGTAAATGCAGCTGGATATAACCTCCGAAAATCTGACACGGTGCCAGCCCTGGCAGAAAAAGCTGGTGGAGCAGTGCCCTCGAGGGCGGTAATGAGAGCGGAGGGTCCCCCTACTACGGTAATCGCCCTGAGTCCCTCAGTGAGTAGGTCTGTCTTTCTCTCTTGAGCTTCTGCGAGGGTCGTCAGTGCACTCAAGATCCTCTCCGTGCGATCCTAAGAACTTGAGTCCGAGGAGTGGTCGTTCGGGGACGTCATGTCGCTGGAAGATATTTAAAAGGATATGATTAGATACAAGGATGAAAGTCAGGGATAGTGAAGCGAAAATAATGTAATAAAGTGTAGTTAATGTTATCCCGTACTACTAAACGCGGCTCTGATACCAACAAAACCATGTCACGCCCCGCTTCCCAAAATACGGAAAACGAGGGATGACTAGGCCAGCCATGCTCCTACGGTCAAGGAATAATCCCGCCGTAGTCACACTTCGGCTTCTAGCATTACATGGTAATCAGTAAACAAAGAACAGAAGTAAAGGAAATACATCACTAAATTATTACATCAACTTTCATTGTTCACAATTTACAATAAAACAAGGAAAATAACTACTAACCAAGTGCGAATACAAGGTTTCTTTAGGGAAAGCAATAAAGGTAATGGAGGTACTCCCGACTAAATCTCTGCGAGCTCGAAGGGCAAGTCTGACTTCTGTACTGGTTCTTCCTCGAGATCTGAGCATGCATACTCAGGTCGTCAGAGCGACGTAATAACAATATTATAATAGTGACAAGAAATAAGAAAAGAAAGTAATAACAGTGGAGATAAAATGCAGGTAGTCAATATGTCACTAACTGATGCAATGTATGATCTGTGTCCCTATCAGTCTCTATTTCATCTTTGAAATCGAGTTGTGGAAAGGAGAATCATGTTTAACGAGGCTCATGTACATACCTGAGACTACGGCCCGCTATCGCCCGGGACATAATCCTGTTAGCCGGACCGCTAGGCCCAACCTAATATATATAAGAGTCGCTGTTCGAATGATCATCCTCTAAATCACTGTCCTCGCTTAATACAATTCCCTTTCCACTTCAATTTCCCCCTTTTACCCAGGTTTACACTATTTATGAGTATGGTCTAGTCGTGTACAAGTACGCACCAATAACACAGTTTTAGTCACTGTTCACTGTATTGTTCACTGTCACGAATCATTCGCTTTTCACTGGCGTACTTGACACTCCTAAACCGATACCACTCGCGCACGACAATGCACTGTGCACTGAATAATAACGCGAATTATCACTAGAAGTATGGCAGTCGGGTAAAATATGTGCATTTATGCAGTTAAACAGATCATGAGTAATACGAGCTATCATACAACTTATGAACATATAAAATTTGCCTTAAATCGTACATTCAAAATTCAGTAAAACGATATAAATACGGTAGAAAGTAAACTCAGTCGGTAGTTCAAAAAAATTAATTTCAGGACAATCGGATTTCAGTTTTGCAAGTTACAGCCATTTCATTTTAAGTGTTCGCTGCTGGAAATTCAGTTCCTGAACTGAATGTCCATTTCGCAACAAAATTTTCACCCTGTTTGGATAAAAATTAGACAACGCTATAGTTGAACGAAATTTAGGTTTATCAATTAGTTTTTCAACTCACCAGACGGATTCTTAATCGCGCCTCTACGTCAGAAGTTATGTACTGTACAACAATAGGGTATAAGTTCTGTCCTTGTCTGGGACTGCTATACGTCCTGTTAATCTAAAATACAGTTTAAATAATAAACGATAGTGGAAAGGGATGAAATAACTTTCATTAGTTAGCTAACTGTTTCATATTCGCTATGGTATAGGGTTCCGTAATATAATATGTTCAAGCAGCAGAGGGTAAGCATTACAAGATGAGAATCAACAGCCAGTGCTGCTCTGGACTGCAGTTCAGAGCCGCACTCCGAACCAGTTTCCGTCGTATTTTTAGCATAGGATCAGATTAACACTATTATGGGGTTCTAGGTTGTCGAGTCGAATTCTATTTGAGCCCTCGAACACAACATTCCAATCTATAATCGATTAACTGTGATTTTTACAAATTTCAGACGCGGAAAATTTCAGTTTTAACGGGCTTAATTGGGAATGATCGATCACGTCAGTAACGACGGTATTTTTCAGCCAAATTATAACACGATGTTCATTACTATACGGGCTAACCTATGTGATCAGTTTCCGTCAATTTAACGGGGTTTTCCCCCTCAGGTTTGGCATCGAACATGTACACATTATTGATTCGCAAGTAAAGTATATACTGTATTTATTGTCATCTAGAAATATAATAGATAGAATTAGCATGGAGCAAGCAGGGTACTTGCCTGATGACGCGTTGACGACGCACGGCAGCAGCAAGATCGCGCCACGAACGGCGCGGCTGGGGTTCGCTGTCGAGGTGGGTTGATCTTGCGATGGTAGGATCTCGATTGTTGGGAGGTGGAGGTGGTGGCGACGCTCGAAGGCGAGGAGACGACGACGCAGTTGAGATGCTGGGGGTTGGTGGAGCTCGGTGGTGGAGGAAAGAGGTGGGTATCGTAGTCGGAGTTGCTCAGGGGGAGGGCTCTGTTGGCGTCGAGGAGGGTTGAGGAGATCGAGTGGCTGCAACGTCGAAGCTCAGGTGATGCAGAGGGAGATGCCGGCGGCGAGAGGGGACGGCAACGAGGAGGAAGGAAGAGGTTCGTCAGCGTGTCGTCATTGAGGGGAGCTCAGCGGGGTGCACGGAGGTGGTGGGTTGAGGTGTCTTGGAGTTGTAAGGGGGGTGTGAGGAGTGGCAATGAGAGGAGGCGAGGCTGTTGGGGAGAGTAGTTGGCGAGCGGTGAAGGGTCGAGGAGGAGGCAGGGGTGTAGGGGAAAGTAGTGAGAATGAGGTCTCGGTTTTGCATGGGGAGGAGAGGGAGACGAGGTCGAGAGGGGTGAGTGGGCGTGCACGAGGTCATGGTTAGAGGCGTGGGGTCGTGGGGCGACGAGGAACGGGGCGTGGGGTGAGTGGCGACGACGTGGGGGCGCGGTGAAAAAGGAGCGTGAAAACGAATGGACGAGTGGGGAAGAGAAGGGTGACGGGTCGGGTTTGGGCATGAGCCTGGTCGGGCGTGGGGTTTGGGCCACGGTCGGGTGTGGGCTGGGCCGAAAATTAGGGGTTTATATATATATATATATATATATTTTTTTCCCTTTTGGGCTTTATTATTTCATTGGTTTAGAAAGGTTTTAATATTTGAACCTTAAGCATCTTAATTCAAACAGAAATGCGGAGAAAATAGAAAACATTCAAAGGGACTTGGAGAAATATGGGGAAAATTTTACTGACGGAACCGGAAATTTACATTTGTGCTTATTCACGTATCATTTTGCATTATACTAAATAAAAGCACTAATTTTTTTTTAAAATAAAAATTAGAAGTGAAAAATACATATGAAAGATATGAAGGGATTCAAGGAAAGAAAGAAAATTAGATGTTTTAAAATGAAGCTAGTAATAGGTAGTCATGAGCTGTTGTCCCAAGGGTTAGTAAGATGAAGGAAATCACTAATTTGAGGATAGAAATAAGTCTGAAAAATAGTCCCTACTCTTGAGTCCAAACATCTGAACGTTGATACGCTACTATACGCACCGGCACACATCTTGAAACTTGGGATAGTAGAGGATACCTTGAAATGCTCTTGTCTTAAAGCCTTGTATGAAGAAAAAAAATATCAACAAAATATAAATGACACAGAAAATATAAATGGTGAAGAAAAATGAATACTGGTTTTGTAATTACTTAAGGCGGCATAAAAAAATATAGCGAGGGTGGCTTATCAGCTAGTCCCTTAGACCATTTAGTTTGGGAGTCACTGCTAAGCCTTAGGTGTTGCAAGACTAGCATATTGCTAATTACGCCTAAATAAATGAGCATATTTGGTAATCGGTTGGTTAACGGAGTGAGCGCTAGCGCGATATTGGTGAAGCTGAACCGGAGCAATCGTCACTTAGTTGGCACTTCCACTCTACCTCGAACTGTCTACCGCCTACGTGCCCTTTACGCCCAGTCATTCCGAAAAGTATTAAAAGTCGCATGAAAAATGTGTAAGCAATCCCATCTAAAATATTCACCGACTAAAAAGTACTAAGGAAGATAGATAAAAGTATGATATCTTGAATTGAATTCTCTGAGTATAGAGATGTCTTTTACACACACGTAGGGGTTTATGATCGATATTTGAAAGAAAGGTAGGGAGGAAGACTAAAGGAGATGTTTTATTGAGGGATGGTATGATTTCTGACATTTTTTCAAGACTATTATTAAGATAAGGCTCATGGCAACTAAAAGCTAGTGTAGTTTGAAACTCTTATTTTCAAAGTCTTTCTATCATAAGTTCCTTATTTTTTTTTATGTAACTTTCATCTTCTTTTTTTTATTATGGGATTTTGTGGGTGTAATCCGCTGAAAACCCTCAGGAGACAACACTCCTCCTACTAGGGACACCTAGAGATTTAAAGGCTTGTTGCACGTGCTCAGTACAATCGTGTTGCCTACGAAAATGTGCTAGTTAGATTTTTCTTTTTCTCCTTAATAACTAGTTTGCTCGGGACGATCAAAATTAAGTTTGGGGCTATTTAATTAGTCTAAAATATTGCACATTTGTATGAATATTTTCCCTACCATTATTAATAAATAAAATGTGTTAATTATAAATATAGAACATATGTGGGTTTATTTGTAAAAGTTTATTATCATATATTTCTACATTTATAATTAATATAATTAGTGAAAATATATGCATATAATATTTACATAAAATATTAATAATTAAATATACATATCATATCAAATATTTTTAATCAACATTCTTAAGATATTATATCATATAAATGGTTAGAATAATATCTCAAAAATACCAAATATTACTAACACTTTGATTTGAGATATTGTGCAGGTATTAGCTCAGGTCTAAGGTCCAAGTAAGAGATCCAAGTCAAATCGGGATATCGGAACCGAATCTGCCAAATTTTAGAAGCAAATCGAGGAATCTAGCAACCACAGAGACTCAGACTATTATTTTCAGAATCTAGACATCAAAAGGATCTCCAACTATTAACAAAAAATACCAGAAAAAATATACAAACCTAGTTCCACCAAGTTGCGGCGGAAGGGCGGCCAAACACGCCAAAACGCGGCGGATCTGCGGTCCAATCAGAGCCGTTGGATGTGAGATTTAGGATCATAATCTTAACAGCATATACTTTCAGATGGAATCTAAGGTTTCTGGTTTCAAAAATTATATAAAGGACTGAGCGTTGTACATTCAAAATCATCATTGAAGAGATCAAGAGATCCAAGAGATTCACATATCCGAGTGATCATCATCTATTTATCTACCTCCAACAAGAGAGAAATTTAGAGCAACCAGGGTTCTTGTAATCGACTTTCTAAGGAGAATTGTAAATGCAATAGTTGATTAATAAATGTAGTTTTTATTCTTTTTGCATTTATTTTCCGTATTTAATTTCTGCATTTACTTTTACACATTAATTTTCTGCATCTTCATTATTATTTCATTCACCTTCATCCTCAATTCTAAGTTAACCACGAGCGAGTAATTCTTAGCTTGCTAGGATTTGTAGAATAGGGTAGGGTAATAGATGAAAAACACCTTTTAACTTCTTTTATATATTTTAAAGTTTATAAAGTTTAGTAAAATAAATGTTAACCTCCTTATCGGGCGTGCTATCAATTTATTGATAGTCATGACCGCGATTTGATATTGGTTAAACACTTGTTTTGTTAAGGGCTAGACATGAATAGAGATCAATAGACGGACAAGGGTCGGTAGTGGGAAACCCTAATTCTCTCCAAGAACCCTAATCAACATTCATCACTATCGCTCTAGTTTTAAACTATTAAAAGATAAAAATGAGTCATTTTTAATTATTCATCCATTACTACTAAATCCTATGAACCCCCTACAAGCTTTTTTATTATAAATTTTATATCCATTCTAAAATATAACGACAAACAATCATCCATCTTTCATCAACTCGTCTAAAGCAAGAGAAGAGTTCACGTTTCCCTGCGGACGGCCCGTACTCATCGCGGCTAGCTACTTGCGACACCGTTTTGATTGCGGTTATTTACAAAATACTTCTTTCGCACACGAACAATCACCAGCACATCGCGCAATTTAAATCCATGTGCGGCAACACTGGAGGAAATGATATACTACTCCTTCGACAGTTCGTCAGCAGTCCGGCGGGAATCGCCTTCGAATGGTACACGGAACTCCCAAATGATTCCGTAAAGACCTTCGACGAGATGGATATGCTTTTCTATCAGAGATTCGCTGATGTGAATAAACACACTACCGTGGCGGCGTTGGTCAACAAAAAGGTTGGACCGAATGAGACCTGGGTTCAATATGTTACCCAATGGTGAAATCTCTGGTCAAAATATGAGCAACACATCGATGAAGCTGCAGCCGTGGGAATGTTCATAACCACCCTTGACCCAAATTCAAAGATGTTCCCATATATAGCCCTTTTCAAGCCGACGACCTTCCAAGAGCTCATGGATAAAATGGCTCGATTGGATCAGATGGGTCAAGACCCTTCCTCACCCGATGAAGATGAATGAAAAGCTAAGGCAAGGTGGCGTTTGTCGCCAACACTCAACAAAAATGAGCGGCTCTGAAGCAACCTGTCGCCAAAATAGCGACGGCATAGGTACTCGCTCCCTCCCCGAAATATACACAAGATGCATATTCCTCACCGGTGAAAGAATCTCTACTTGAGATGGTCCTTTCTTCAAAGAACAGAAAGGATATCAAGGGACCTACAAGCGGGTACTGCAAACAAGTGGAATATCCCACTTGAACCAAAAATAATGGGAGGGATTTGAAATCCATGTCCCATTCCGAATCAGACGATAAGGGGGAAAAACCCCCAAGTCAAGTTCATTCTTCCACGAAAGAAGAAAACTCAGCAGAAAGAGTGACGTGATATCTCGTTCCTTCGTATGTAAAGATGCTTCGTCAGCGTCAGAAAGCGACATTGATGAACTGGGGGAAGGTGCCATGTATTTCCCGCAAAAACAACCCAATTGGTACGATAATAAACGACGAAGTCCAAGAGGGTGAAAATAGCTTAAGGTGTGAAATGTCCATACAAAGGATAAAGATCAACGACTAAGCAAACAAGCATTGGAAGGAATGAGTTATGCAACTCCCTGACGAAACGATATTGGACTGAAATGTCCTTAAACCATCGCATCGCCCTAAACACGGCGGTAGTGGACCGAAATGTCCTTAAACCATCGCATCGCCTTAAATGGCGATAGTGGACCGAAACGTCCCTAACCTAGCATTTTGTCCCAAACATGGCGATAGTGGACCGCAACGTCCCTAAAACTAATATGCACCTTGAGATCTATATTGCAATCGAAGTCCCACCAGTGAAGATTGCAACTCAAGTCCCATTGGCTACATAGCTACTCCAGCAATGAAGCTACCCCCAAGTCCTACCGGCAAACAGATGGGTCACCTACGACCAAGTTACTTTCGAGAGTTTCACCATTCGAAAAAAAGACGGTATATCCACGAGCGAAATAGGCATGGATGAAAATCCGAAGGGACGCCCTGAGTAAAAACAGCAGGACTGCCGGTGAGTTTGTGAAAACCTAGAAGGACGCAATATCGTTAAAAAAAGAAGAAGAAAAAGAAGAAAAAAGAAAGACGGTATGTCCACAAGCCAAATGGGTACGGATGAAAACTCGAAAGGGCACCGTGAGTAAAATTAGCAGGACTGCTGGTGAATTTGTGAAAACCCGAAATGGGCCCAAACTCGCAAAATAATTTTTTTTACGTGCACTTGCAAGGTCCTCTCGACCTTGTGATGAGAAAATACCTACGTGAGATCCTTACGACTCACAAAGGATCAACACACTTATGAGTCCATAGGATTTCTATGGAGAAATTGCACTTGCGAGATTCTCATGACTCGTAAGGAGAATTCCCTCCTATGAGACCCTCACGACTCATAGAATTCAAAAGTCTTAGGTTATAGGGATCCAAACCTGTTCTTAAGCCGTCATATTCCCCAAGTAGCCTTACAAGTAGTTCGATATCGACTCTTGTATACAATCCATGGGCACGAACAAAATATGTTCCAACCGAGTTCCACAAATGGCGAGAAATATCCCCATATGGTGAACGATACTTGTAAGTCCTATCGACTTACAATGAGAAAATACTCTTGTGAGATTCTTACGACTTACAAGAGAAAATATCACTTAGGAATCCCCACGATTTCGAAGCAGAAAACACACCTATGAGGTCCTCACGACTCATAGGGCGAAATACCTTTATGAGACCCTTACGGTTCATAAAGTCAAAAACCCTTAGTCGACTAGATCTTAACCCTGTTTACTAAGACACCTTTGTTCAAATCGACAAAGGCAAATGATGATTCACTCCTAACAATATCCCAATTGTAGCGATACTGACGCCTAAACAGGTGTCAAACTCAAAGTTTTCTCATGGAAAATGATGATTCGCTACCGGCAATATTCCAGTTATAGCGACGTTGATGCCAAAATTGGTATCAGGACCCAAGTCCTCGACTTGCAACAAAATTAGCGAGCAGAAAAATGCATATGAAATAGCCGAAATGATGGGGCAACTCGCAATAAAAATCAGCGAGCAAAAAAATATATGCATATGAAACAGCCGAAATGTTTGGGCAACCCGTAATAAAAAATAGCGAGTAAGAAAATGATATAGCTGAAATGATTGGACATCACAAAAAAAAATAACTGAAATGATTGGGCAATCACGACTTTCGCGATATAAAAAAAGTTGAAAAGATAGTGTCATGGAAATATAGAAAAATGAATAAAATAAAACCTTTCTGCCCTGCAGGTAGGTCCACACCGACCCTTGTATACAATCCATGGGCTTAAATGAAATAAAGGGAACTATATCTTCCCACCAGGTTCCGTTAAAGGGAGAGTTAATTCTTGATGGTACATTTACAACCTGAAGACTATCCCGACGTTCTTCTCATTCTGACTAGGTGCAGACGTAACGCTAATAAGGACCCAAGGGTCGAATAAAAGTGGAGCAATGGCAAAATCCTAGCTCCAAATCTCGATGGAAACATTTACAGCCTAGACATGAACTCGACGTCACTTCTCGATACAGATGCAACATTAATAAGGACCCAAGGATCAAACAAAAGTGGAGTGACGAAAAAATCCTAGCTCCAGACCTTGATTGTAATACATATAGTATAGAGGTCTTATGGATGTCTACCCCTCTTCAGTGAAGAATAGGCACGACATCACTGAATAAAAGTGGAGCAATGGAAAAATCCTAGCTCCAAATCTCAATGGCAACATCTACAGCATAGAGATCATCCCGGCGTTCCTTCTCATTCCAGCAGGGTGCAGATGCGACGTCAACAGCGACCTAAGGGTCAAACAAAAGTGGAGTGACGACATATTCCTAACTCTAAGTCTTGATGGCAATATATGCAGCCTAAAGACCAATTCGGCATCCTTCTTACTCCGGCGGAGTACAAACGTGGTGTCGACAGGATATAAGGAGCCAAATCAAAGTGGAGCAATGGAAAAATCCTAGCTCCAGCTCGACGTTCCTGCTCAGTGCAGACGTGACGTCAACAAGGACCCAAGGGTCAAGTAAAAATGGAGCAATAGCAAAATCCTAGCTCCAAGTCCTGATGGTACATATACAACCTAGAGACTGACTCGACGTGTCTCTCATTCTAGCATGGTGCGGACGCAACGGTTAAATAAAAGTGGAGTGACAGCAAAATCCTATCTCCAGACCTTGATGGCGATATATACGACCCAAAGGTCATATGGATGTCTACCTGACTTTAGCGAAGAATCAGCACGACATCATCAAAAAAAAAATGAAGTAACGACATATTCCTAGCTTCGGGTCTTGACGGCAATACATATAAAGTCTAAAGATCATTGGAGATCATCCCATCCTAAAATGGTGCGGTTATGACTCATCGATGCTTCAAATTAAGCCCAACCTCAAGTAAAAAGCGCCATGGAAAACACCTAACGCTTGTTTTTCCGACGGTAATATGTATATTCTAACTTAAGAAGATTGCTTGAAAATGTCTTGTCCGTCCTCAGAAGGGATCAGAGACACAACAGTTATGGGGCTACTCGGGCAGAAACCTAAGAGACTGCATATCAAGGAATATATCAGCCAACGCGACGGTACGATGGACTTAAACCTAGTACCACAAACCTAATGGACCCCTATTATGAAAGAGTGGGGGTTATCTACATTTTACGTTAGGATACACCTGCGAGATCCTTTCGACTTGTAGGAAGAAACATCTTTATGAGACCCTCTCGGCTCATAAAGATGAAAAGTTTTAGGAGACGGGGATATCAATCTGTTTCCTAAGCATTGTTGCCCTACAAGGTGGTCAAGATTGACACTTGTATACTATCTACGGGACACGTTATCCAAAGTTGCATCCAATGAGTAGAAGAAGCCATTTACGGGTTCTCTCGACTCGTAAGGGGAAAATACTCTTGTGAGATCCTTACGACTCTCAAGAGAAAACACACTTAAGAGTCCCCACGAATTTTAAGGAGAAAATACACCTATGAGATCCTCTCGACTCGTAGGGAAAAATATCTTTATGAGACCTTCACGGCTCATAAAGTTTAATAGCCTTAGGCGACAGATCTAAATCTATTTCCTAAGCCATCACTTCCCTACCAGGAGGTCAAGACCGGCTCTTGTATACTATCCACGGACCACATTCGCCAAATGTTGTATATCAATGAAGTGAAGAAGACACTTACGGGTCCTCTCGACTCGTAAGGAGAAAATACTTGTGTGAGATCTTTACGACTCACAAAGGTGAAAGACACTTATGAATCCCTACGATTCCTAAGGAGAATATGCACATGTGAGATCCTCTCGACTCATAAGGAGAAAAAACTTTCTCGAGACCCTTACGGCTCATGAAGATGAAAAAGTCTTAGGCGACAGGTATCCTAAACCCGTCTCCTTAGCCATCAATTATATGAAGATGCATAACCCTGCACTACTTAACCCACGTACATACCTACGTGGGCAAAATAGTGGGGGGTATTTGTTCCCGCCAAAATTTTTGGCTCAGAGCTTGTAGTTCCTTTATAAAAAAAAAGGGGAGAGAAGAAAGAAGAAACGAATTCCTCCCATTTGCAAAGCACATGAGCATTCTGGTTTTGAGGAGAATTAAAACCCACAGTTTGGACTCACATGTTAAACACGTGAGTACTTATAAGCAAAACATATAAGCGCTGGAAATAAATAACTAAAGACCGAATAGGTCTCACGTGTCAAACACATGAGTGCTTATATGCAAAACATATAAGCGTTGGGAATAAATAACCAAAGGGGTAGACTAGCCTCACATGTTAAACATATGAGCATTCATATGCAAAGCATATGGACACTAAATATAAACAGGTTAAAACCCACACTGGGGTCACGTGTTAAACACGTGAAAACACCTTCTTTAAACATTATCTTCTGATAGAATTGAATTCTATATAGAATTAAATTCTATTTTTAGGAGAATATTTCTCCTGATCTTTTTAAAAGAGAAAGATATTCTCTGTTAAACGGAGAGCCGTTGGATGAAAAATCCAATGGTGATTAAAAAATCATCAACTGATAGAATTAAATTCTATGTGATAGAATTAAATTCTATTTGGAAGATATTTCCCCGATCTTTCTAAAATAAGAAAGATTTTCTCTGTTAAACAGAATAAAATCCTATGATTAGGAAAATATCTTCCTAACAATATATTCATCCGATAGAATTAAATTCCATCTCAAGAAAATATTTTCCCAATGTTGTTAAAACAAACAAGAAATTTTCTCTGTTAAATAGAGAGCTTTTGGATTAAAAATCTAACGGTGAATGAAATTCACCGGTTGATCTAAAAGATCAATTTGATTGACTATAAAATCAATTATGGTCTCTCAATGAGAGATTTTCTCAACAAATTGATTTTTTTCCTTCTCATATAAATATGAACAAATAGATAAAGAGGAAAGGACCTCCCCACAAGTTTCTGTAAAATTACAGAATGCTCTCAAAAAGATTCCACAAATTAACAGAGAATTTAATTCTCAATAAAGAAGAAAGACCGTCTTCCTCCTCAAAACCCTAGGTAAAGAAAACACAGAGATCAAAACACCTCCTTTACCTATTTAAGGGTTTATCCATTCTCAAGAACTTAGTTTTTTCTCTGGATCTGAGATCCACAAGACATGTCTCTCATAAGTTGAGAATTTAATTCTCATCGGGAAGATGTTGTCCTTGAGAATCAAAGATTCAGGGAAAAAACAAAATTGAAAAGAAAGAAGATGGAGTCTATAATACTCCAGGAACTTAGTTCCTTCAAATCAAGAACTTAGTTCTTTAAGAACCCGATCCAAGATCCTCAAAATAGTGATCATGGTGATTCTTAATGGAAAAAATACCATTAACAGAGGTTTAACCTCTATGAAAATATGAACAAGAAAACACTGATAAAAGAACATGGAGAATATGGAGTCCATAATACTCCAGGAACTTAGTTCCTTCAAATCAAGAACTTAGTTCTTTAATAACCCGATCCAAGAATCTCAAAATAGTGATTTTGGTGATCGTTAATGGTCAAAATACCATTAACAGAAGTTTAAGTTATCTAAAAATATCAACAGAGATTAAACCCCCAAAAGAACTCAGCGCCTCATGTGAAAAGCACGTGAGCACCCAAGGCCAAGTTACATAGCGCCTCACGTAAAACACGCGTGAGCGCCAAAACTCAACGCCTCACGTGAAATACACGTGGGTGCTCAAAAGAAACCAAACGATCAGCGCCTCACATGAAACACACATGAGCGCCATAAAAGACTAGTGCTTAGTATTATTTCAGCACCACATGTGAAACACACGTGAGCGCTGTATATCTTAGTGCTTAGAACTGCTGGGTAGTACAGAAACCCAATTTTAGCCCCGAATTGGCTAAGTCTGTGAAGATTAAACTTTCTCTTAAATCAACCGAGCCTATATGCTCATGATTTCCAAACCGATCTTAGTACCATATACGACTAGTGATCTCTCATCGATGATATCCAACATGATATTCATCTAATATCTTCTAAGTTAATCTCAGTCTCATATAAGACTAACGATTCTTAGATCCACCATGATATTTTTTCTCAAATATGTGATTTGGTTCAAGGGTACATTTTTCTACACTTCTGATATATGTCGTTGTAATTCCTCAATGTCTTCAGAGAGATGGCAGGTCCCAAAAACCAACACCTATTCATCCCTAAAATGGGAATGTTGGACCAAAATTTTCTTAAACTAAACTTCGTCCCAAATATAGGAGTGTTGGATCGAAATGTTCTTAAACTAATATTCGTCTCAAATATGGTGATAATGGACCGCGATGCCCTTAAACTAATATGTTTTGCCCTGCGGACTGTCTCCATACCGACTACCGTATACTATCCATAGGCTATTCATATATGATCAAATGATCAATTGAGCCCATATGCTCACTATTCATAAGTCGATCTTAGTCTCAAATATGACTAACGATTCTTAAATCAAACCCAAGTATCCCGTGAACGGATGGATCTCACAAATGTGAGAAATGCATTCTAAGTTCATTCCCATTGGCAAACCAAGCTACCAACGTGGATCCCGTGAAGCAAATACTTGACCCAGATCATAAAAATATATGTACGGATTTGGACTAATCCACACCCTATGGGCGACGACATAAATTAGTCTCTGTATACAATCCACGGGCAACCAAAATAAAACAAACATAACATGATATGAAGTGACCTACCAGAGCAGAAAAAAGTTGTTATCGCAACGCGATAACGTAATAAACTGCAGGGGCTTGCGTCTGCAGGGAAAAACGTCTCCACAATTAAAAACCCCTCACAAATGAGGGGACTCTGATGACGTCTGCTATATCGGTCGCATCTATCCAAACCATCGATATACGGTACCATAAATCAACTTGGTATTTTTGGAGAGATTGATGGATATGTCCAAATAGCATCTGCCCCCAAATTCAGGCTAGACGTCCTTTGCGTCTCAGTCCGGTTTTCGGTGGTAAACAAGACTTTATACAATTTGGCTATATCTTAGGGAATGACAAGAAGAAGACGGTAATGCAGTGGAAGAAGAAGGAGAAGACGGTAATGCGGTAGAAGAAGAAGAAAACGATAACTTCTTTCCAGGAGAAGAAACGGAGGATATGTTAGAGCCTGCCCTCGGTGATATTAATTCTACCGAAGAAGACATTCCTTCCAGTCAAGGACCACGTGCGGATAAGTATGAAAAGTTCATAAATGATGTTAGAAGACCAATTTATGAGAATGCAAAGTATTCCACCCTATCATGGTTCATCCAACTTTTCCAGATTAAATGCCTAAATGGATAGTGCAACAAGTCATTCACGATGCTTTTGAAGTTCCTGAAAGATTCTATTTCTCCAGGAAATAACGTGCCCAAGAGCTGGTATGAAGCACAAGAGATGATGTATGATTTGGGTCTGAACTGTGAGAAAATTCATGCATGTCCTAAAAATTGCGTGTTGTACCGGAAAAGAAAATTCAGATTTGAAAGAGTGTCCAACATACGGAGAGGCTAGGTATAAGCCGAAAGAATCTGATAAGAAACCCGATATACCTGTCAAGATAGTATGATACTTTCCCATAATACAAAGACTGCAGAGGTATTCAGGTGTAAGAAAACATCCGAGACAATGATTTGGCATCACCGTGCTGCTCCAAGCGAAGATGGAAAAATGAGTCATCTAATAGATTCACCGGAATAGAAGGATTTCGATAAAAGACACCAAAAATTCAGTAGTGATTCTCGCAATGTCAGGTTCGGACTGGCTAGGGATGGCTTCTGCCAATTCAATTATATGGCTGGAAACCACAGCACATGGTCCGTTATAATGATGGTTTATAATCTGTCGCCTTGGTTGGCTATGGATTAATTCTACTTTATGATGCCTTTTCTTATTGACGGGCCAAACTCACCGGGAAACAATATCGACATCTATCTCCAACTTCTGATCGATGAGTTAAAATCTTTATTCATTGATGGTGTAAAGACTTATGATGCAAACACAGATACAAGCTTCACGATGCGCGCGACTTTAATGTGCACAATTAATGACTTTCCTGCGTATGGAATGCTATCAGCTTGATCTGTACATGGTCACAAAGCATGCTCTTATTGCCATCAAGATACAATATCGAAATTGTTGAATTTTAGCAGGAAAGTTTGTTATTGTGGTCATCGGCGTTTCATGCCACTAGATCATCCCTACAGGTTAGACAATGCTCACTTTAATGGTCATCAGGAGCTTCTTAGGCCTCCAGCCTCATTTTCCGGAGAGAACGTGATTGCTTAGTGGGACAATAACGTGACCTTCGGGATAGATCAGGCAAAACATGACGAACCACCCTACTGGAACAAGTTAAGCATTTTCTACGAGCTTCCGTACTGGTCAACAAATTTAGTGCGTCATTTTCTGGACGTCATGCACATAGAGTATCCGATCACGTACTTAACTTGCTTCTTTGTAAAGACGGAAAATCGAAAGACAGCCTCCGTGCTTGGATAGATCTTCAGGACCGGAAAATTAGAAGTGAATTGCATCCTAAACCGATAGTGGCTAAACCAGGCAAGTTTGTACTTCCCAATACCGCATATCATATGTCAAAACCGGAGAAGAAAAGATTCCTGCAGGTGTTGCATGATTTGAAAGTTCCTACAGGTTTTTTAGGATCATTTAGCAAGAAGATAAAGATTGTGAAAGGTAAGATCGATGGGCTGAAAAGTCTTGATCACCATGTTATTATGGAGCACTTTCTCCCATTAGCCCTCAGGATTTCCCTTCCCGAATCGGTTGGTCTAGTAATCAATGAGCTTTGTTGCTTTTTAGAGAATTGTGCGCTAAAACCTTAGATGTTGTGATATTGGAGAATCTAGAAAATTCTATTTTCTTGATACTTTGCAAGCTTGAGCGTATTTTCCCGCCGTCGTTCTTCGATATCATAATACACCTGATGGTTCATCTTGCAACCGAGGCTAAGTTTGCCGGACCGGTACAATATCGATGGATGTATTCCGTTGAAAGGTACGTTGAATTTTTCGTTTCACGCATTTTTTAAAATTATTTTTGTCTTGTATGCTCGTATTTATTTATTTAACATATTGTTTTTAGGTACTTCTACACACTAAAAGATTATATACGCAATAGAAATCGACCAGAGGATTCTATCATGCAAGGTTATCTTCTAAATGAAATAACCACATTTTGTTCCCACTATCTGGACGAGAACATTGAGACGAAACTTAACCGGTCTCGGAGAATTCAGGAAGGGTCATATGGTAAAGCTGATTATAAGAGAGTAGATCCCATGTTTATCAACAAGATATATCGGTTTATCCTCCTCATTAGCGTATGTTTTGAAGAAATTAGATAGTAAGTTTTTGTGGATTAATTGTTTTATTTGTGTTTGTGTGTGTTTGAAATGATATAATATTGATGTCATAATTTATTGTTGAGAACAAAATTTATATTGATGGGGTACGTGAGGGGCATCCTGATTGGAATAATGAACGATTGGAAAAATATCATCAAGATAATTTTTGCGATTAGGTTGCAGATCATGTAAGTTGTTCGAATAATATGGTATTGCGACCGGTCTTAATCTAAACTTATATCGTTATGTATTTGTCATAAAATTTGTTTTGTCAGATCCACGATCCGAACTTGTTTGCATCATTAGAGAGAGATTCAAGATATTTAGCTCAGTTTCCGAGCATGGAGGTTGCATACTATAAATGATTCTGTGTCCTTGGATATAAATTTGAAATGAAGAACATAGAAACATTTTGAACCACTCAGAATAGTGGGATTGCGGTCGTAGCATCGGATGGTGTGATTTATTATGGATACTTAAATTGCATACTTGGCATCCAATATCCTAGACGATCAGAAACGTTTTATATATTTCAATGTATTTGGTACGATACACGAACCGATACGGATAAGTAGAGAAACAATCTCGGGACTTGGAAAGATGAATATGGATTTACTAGTATAAACACACTTCGATTTTACGGTCAAGATGATCTATTTACCTTTCTGCAACAAAAGTTTAAAGTATACTACTTACAGTACTTGAAGCATCCAGGATGGAGTGTTATATGCCGTTGGAAACACTGGAATGTTTACGATATCTCAGAATTCAAGAATTATATAGAGGATAGTGCTGAGGATGAAGAAGAGAGAAGACTTAGAGTGCTTCGACCATTTGTCTCCAAAGACGGGTTGTCTTCAGCTGATAATGAAATTACGTGGGTTAGGAATGATATCGATGATGAAATCCAAGTAGACATGTCTAATGCGTATACGAAACGAAAAAAGTTATCAGCAATGTTATATTATTACTTCACATTATTATTGCATGCATATGTAATATTTATATTTTTATCCAGGTCTGATGATAACGCTAGGAGCAGCGAGGGACGGCTGGAGCACCAGCCGCGGCAGAGGCAGAGCGGTTTTGCCATCCGGGGAGCTGCGTAGGGAGCTCCAGAGGGCTGGTCTTGCACCTCAATTCGTATCCCCTTCGGATGACTTCTTTCATGTGGAATTTGCCACACCTCCAGGTATATTGCATATATATTCATTTCGAATGTAATATTATAGATATACACACATATTTATTTTAAAGTTACTTATATAGTCAAGTTTTAATTGTCTAGCCGTAGGTGGTGCATCCACATTAGAGGCAGAGGCTACTACCACACGTGAATGTATGTTTATATATCCTATATTTCATGCATATTAATCTAGAATGTTATATTATACATATACACACATTCTTTTTGCAATTACTTATATAATCAATTTTTGATTGTCTAGCTGTACATGCTGCCTCCACATCCCGGGCAGATGCCACCACCGCACCTCCAGGTATGTTTATATATCCTATATTGTATTCATATTGATTTAGAATGTTATATTATAGATATACACACATTTTTTTTGCAATTACTTATATAATCAATTTTTGATTGTCTAGCAGTAGGTGGTGCCTCCACATCCCGGGCATAGGCCACCACTGCACTTGCATGTATATTTATATATCCTATATTGCATGCATATTGATTTAGAATGTTATATTATAGATATACACATATTCTTTTTGCAATTACTCATATAATTTATTTTTAATTGTCTAATTGTAGTTGGTGCATTGATTGATATGAAAGAGTTGTGTTTTTGTAGTTAACTGCAATCAGAACGGTGTCGCGTATAGCTAGACCGAGATAAGTACGGGTCGTCCTCTGGAAAACGTGGAACCTTCTATTCTTACTTTAGATGTGTTGAGAAAGAGAGGAGGGATAAAGAATTTTGTGGAATGGTTTCTACATCTACGTTAAACAAGAATGTAAAATATAGATCTAGATTATTTTAGGGATATAGTTGATATAATAAGAGGGCTTGTAGGGTTCGTTAGGATTTAGTAGTCATGGATGATTAATTAAAAGTTACCATTTTTATCCATTAATAGATTTAAAACTAGAACGACGGTGATGCGTATAGATTAGGGTTTCTGGAGGGAAAAGGAATCCCACTCTTAACCCTTATCTCGACACGGAACTCCGTTCATATCTAGCCTTTACCAAAACAATCATTAATCTAATCTCTAATCGCGGTCGGAACTAGCAAAGAATTGTTAGCGCGCCCGATTAGAATGTTAATAATTCTTTTGATAAAGTTCATAAACTTTATAGGACTTAAAAAAGGTTTAGAGATGTTCATCATCCATTAGCCTACCCTAATCCTACGAACCCTAACAAGCGGAGAATTACTCGCGCATATTGGGAGAAAAAGAGATGGAAAGAAATTGCATCATTAAACTACGAAGAAATAGAATAAGAAGAAGAAAGCAACCTTTATTAATCAACAATATCAAGTACACTTTGATTCCTTAGAAAATGATTACAAAAACCTAGTTTGCTTCTCGATCTCTTCTAAGGAGGTAGATGAACCGTTGATGATCAGCCTGGATGCGTGAGCCGTCTTGGACTTCGTGATCTCGTCGGCTTGATAATTTTTCCAAGAGGCTCTCGGTCCTTATTTATAGTCACAGAGCCAGAACCCTCGTTTCTTAATATGGAAACTAGTTGTTAGGATCTTAACCACCACAATCCCATATCTCAACTCTTCAAATCCGCGGCGGAACCGCGGCCATTGGATAGGTTGGGCCGCGGATCCGCCCCTTTTTGGTGAGATCATGGCCTCTAATTTTTGTAGCTTCATATCTGTAACACTTGGTAATCTTTTGAGTATCTAGACTTTGAAAATCTTTTCTACATTTCTACCAGAATTAGTTTCTTGAATATCTTTGGTAGATTTGATTTGCCAACTTTGATTTTCTTGATTTCAGCCCTGAAAATTCTGCACAATAACTCAACAAACAATATTAGTAGAGTTTGTTTTATTGAGATATTAACTTAACCATTAAGAATTGGTCAAAGGTATTAATAAGGTAAGCATATTTAAATGGGCCAAATGTTACATGGATATTATATGCTTACTTTTTCCTACAAAATGTTATTTATAATATATAAACACATAAAAATAGTATTTTTACAGATAAACCCTCATATGTATCATATATTATAATAAATACCTTTTATTATATAGAAATAGTAGGAAAAATGTCATATTAAATATGCAGTTTTATCAACTGAACAAATACCCCCAAACTTATGTTTGATCGTCCCGAGCAAACTAGTTTATTCAAGAGAAGGAGAAAAAGAAAGGAGAAAAATAAGCACATTTTCGTAGGCAAACACGATTGCACTGAGCACGTGCAACAAGCCGTTAAACCTCTAGGTTTCCCTAGTAGGAGGAGTGTTGTCTCCTGAGGGTTTTCAGCGGATTACACCCACAGAATCCTATAATAAAAGATAGATGGTAAAATTTACATATAAAGATAAGAACCATAAAAGAAATACTTTGAAAATTTAGAGTTTCCAACTACACTAGCTTTTCAGTTGTCATGAGCCCTATCTTAATAGTCATGAAAAGATATTAAAAATCACATCATCTCTCAATAAAATATCGTCTTCATTTTTCGTTCCTACCTTTCATCCAAACATCGATCATATACCCCTACGTGTGTGAATAGAATATCCCTACACTCGGAGAATTCAATTCAAGCTATCATACTCTTGTCCATCTACCACAGTACTTTTTAATTTGATGAATATTTAAGGATTTGCTCACACATTTTCATGCGACTGTTAATACTTCTTGAGGTACTAACCGACCGATTACTCATGTGCTTGCTAATTAGGTGATAGTATTTTCCTCGTTTTGCACCACCTAAGGCTTAGCAGTGACTCCCAAACCAGTTGGTCTAAGGCACTAGGTGATGAAGCACCCTCGCTATATTTTTTTATTGCTGCCTTGGCGATAACAAAACCAGTGTTCATTTTTTTTCTTTTCACCATTTTTATATTTTATTCATTTATTTTTTATTTCCTTCATACTTTGGCTTTTAGACAAGAGCATTTCAAGGTATTCTCTACTATCCCGAGTTTCAAGACGTGTGTAAGTGCATATAGTAGGGTATCAATATTCAAATATTTGGCTTCCAGAATAGAAACTATTTTTCAGACTTATTTTTATCCTCAGATTAGTGACTTCCTTCATCTTACTAACCCTTGGGACAACAGCTCATAACTACCTATTACCAGTTTGTTTAAGAAAACTTTTAATTTTCTTGGTTTTCTTAAACTATTCCTATCTTTTGGATGTAATTTTTCACTTTCTACTCTTTTGTTATATAAAAAATTTTTAATGCCCGGTGTTAAAGATAATTCAGTGAATACAAACCTCCCCCCAAACCTATTTTCAGCAGTGTCCTCACTGATGTAGCCTTTTGAGAACATGGACCTGTATACTAAGGGAGAGATACAAGGGGTAAAATAATAGTTAAATGAAAAATTCCCCCAAACTTATTCTTTGACACGCACAGATATTCAAATCAAATCATTTTTTACTCACCTCCATTCTTAAAAATGTGAAAAAGTTATCAAAACATGGAGGTGAGGCGGAGGAATTTTAATTTTGATAAAGCGGCTCCTGTAAAAACAGGAGCTCCTCCGCGGGGTCAGCAGAAAAATACGGTTTTAATCTATGCCCATTCACTTTAAAAATCGAACCGTTTTTCAAATTTTCGACTTCAACTGCCCCGTGCGGGTGTACATACCGCACCACAAAAGGTCCTTTCCAACGAGATTTAAGCTTACCCGGATGAAGATGGAGACGGGAATCGTAAAGAAGGACTTGTTGCCCCGATGTGAAGGTTTTTCTAGAAAGATTTTTATCATGGAACACTTTAGTCCTGTTCTTTACTATCACCGCATTATCGTAAGCTTCATCGCGGAGTTCGCTTAGCTCATTCAATTGCAGCTTCCGATAGCTGCCTGCATGATCAAGATCAAAATTAAGCTCTTTAATAGCCCACATTGCTTTATGTTCGATCTCGACAGGAAGGTGGCATGCCTTCCCAAACACAAGGCGGTATGGAGACATACCAAGATCGGTCTTATAAGCGGTGCGGAATGCCCAAAGAGCATCCGTCAATTTGGTTGACCAATCCTTACGGTTTTTGGAAACCGTCTTCTCCAATATCTGTTTGATCTGCCTATTTGAGATCTCAGCCTGCCCGCTTGTTTGGGGGTGATAGGGCGTAGAAAGCTTGTGGGTGATTGAATATTTCCACATCAAGGCACTTGACGATTTCTTTCTTTACCGCCTCCTTCATAACGGGATTTAACCGTCTTTGTGGGTCTCGGGTTGGTTTGGCTTCATCCATCAGATGTATGTAATGTTCAACAATTAAGGGACTAATCCCTTTGATGTCAACAATCGTCCAACCAAATGCTTCCCGATTCGATCTCAACACTGCCAAAAGTGCATTCTCTTGCTCTAAGGCTAGAGAAGCGGAAATAATCACCGGAAAAGTCTCATTCTTTTCTAAATATGCATATTTAAGATGAGAAGGTAGCGGTTTGAGATCAAGAATTGGCGGAGAGACAATAGAAGACGGGGTAAGCGAATGATATTCGGACTCCTGAAGAGGTTAAAAACCTGCATAAGATATTGACTCGGAAAGTGCTGCTGACTTTTGCAACGAGTCAACGGGTTTAATCTCAAGGTCGGATCATTGAACATATCCTCACTGTGAAGTGGTGCAAGATCAAACGATGTCGCATTTATGTTGTCGAGAACATCAAAGCAAAGCTCCTCATCCATGCAGCTTTCGAAAGCTATCTCGTGGATGGAACAAGCATCCAGCAAATGAGCAGAAGGTTCTGATGGCTGACTTCCTAACTTGTAAATATTAAGCTCAATTGTCATTTTCCCGAAGGATAAGTTCATAGAACCGTTACGACAATTAATTACAGTGTTAGAAGTTGCTAGGAAGGGTCGACCAAGTATCACCGGGATTTGATTACGTGGGTTTGCCACAGGTTGTGTATCTAAAACAATAAAGTCCACGGGAAATATGAATTCCCCGACTTTAATCAACACATCCTCTAGTTCGCCCCGAGGTTTGGTGATAGATCGGTCTGCCATCTGGAGAGTACAATGGGCGGGTTTTAACTCTCCAATTCCTAACTGCTCGTAAACTGAATAAGGAAGCAAGTTGACGCTAGCACCTAGATCGAGTAAAGCACGATTTATATTTTTACCCCCAATAGAAATAGAGATTGTAGGACAGCCGGGGTCCTTACGTTTCTTTGGTATTTGTTGGGTAAAAGCTGTGCTAACATTACTCGTCATGAAAACCTTTTTGGGCACTTGAGTTTTTCTCTTCCTAGTGCACAAGTCTTTAAGGATTCTTGCATAAGATGGGACTTGTTGAATAGCATCTAGGAGAGGAATATTCACGCTAATTTGCTTAAACATTTCCACAATCTTCTCCATTTGCGGGTTAGGTCGGTTGGCCCTTAATCGGTTTGGAAATGGCGATCGATCAATAAGTTTTGGGTCCAATGTTTATGGAGAAGACTGTGGGGATGGGTTCGATCCCAAAAGTGGAGTGGGAATCGACTTAGATAGATTTGGCGAAATGGGCGAAGGGTTCGAGCCTTGGGGAAAACGGAGAATAGGCTCGGATGAAGGTGGGGGACTAGACGAATTAGGGGAAGAAGAAGAAGAAGCTGGGGTATCAAATGTGTCTCTAACATCATCACCTTGCTCACCCACTCGGTTATTCAGCACTCTCCCCGATCTCAACGTAGTAATGGCATTCACATTATGACTTTGTGAATGGCCAGGATTCGGTAGGGGTTGAGATGGGAGTTTCCCTTTCTCTCTCGCACTCATTGCGGCGTTTAACTGTGCGATTTGGTTTTCTATTGATTTGATACTCTCACCATGGGAGGAGGAGTTTTTCGTTAGGGTATCAATAGAAGACCTCATCTCAGCCGAAATTTGCATGGATTGTTTCATGAACATATCCAAAGTTTGTGCAAATGAGTTGTCAGTACCGGCCACTTGTGGTGTAGAAATGTTGGCCGGATTTTGAAAATTTTGTGACTGAAAGGGGGGCTGATTCTGTGTTTGTGGTTGCTGTGGAGGAGGTCTTTGATAATTGCTTTGTTGGTTTTGATTCCAAGCAAAGTTAGGATGATTCCTCCATCCTTGATTGTATGTGGAAGAATAAGGGTCGTTTCTAGGTCGCTGCTGAAAAGCAGCATTAGCTTGAAACGAAGCATTCATAGGACATTCTTCCGTTAAGTGTGAAGGATCCGAACAGCAACCACAGACGGTCTTAGGAAGCGTGACCTGATTTAGGGAGAATGATGAGAACTTGTTTTCAATAGCATCGAGTTTCTTCTGAATCGCTGCCATTTCGGCTTTTACTGTGATAGAAACATCGAGCTGGTGAATACCTCCCTTAGTTGTAGGTGGTCTTACGCTTTCCCACTGCAAAGTGTGTTCAGCAAGGTCTTCCAAATATTTCCACGCTTCACCATCATCTTTAGATATGAAATTGCATTGACACATTGTTTCAAGCATCTGCTTTGTCGCTGGATTAATGCCCTCATATATAATCCGACATAAATCCCATCTTTGTATTCCGTGATGGGGGAATTGGACAAGCAGATCTTTGAAACGTTCAAAGCACTTCCAAAATGGTTCATTGGGAAGCTGGGTGAACTGGTTGATCTCGCTCCTAATGTGGGCAGTCTTATGATTTGGGTAAAAATTCTTAAGAAATGCTACGACGAATTCATCCCAATTAGTGATAGAGTGTGCGGTAGTATTGTAAAGCCATTTTTCTGCCAAGTCGCACAGTGTGAATGGGAGAAGACGTAAGCGCATAGCATCTAAAGTCAATTGTGAAGTACCCATCATTGCGCATACGTTTTCGAATTTGGTGATGAAAACGTACGGATGTAGTGGGGTTTAATTTCGAAATTATCCCCGTTAGGTGGTGGAAGAGATAGACAAGTAGGAAGGGGACCACGAATAGGATAGCATCTCTCTTGGAGAGAGATGCGCGGTGGATTCTGCGCACCTTCGGGCGGTGGCAGCGTGGTGTTATAATTAGATGGAGTGCCGTCCATCACGGTCGTTGTAGTATAGTGGTGAGTATTCCCGCCTGTCACGCGGGTGACCCGGGGATCAACGGCGCCATTTGATTGATATGAAAGAGTTGTGTTTTTGTAGTTAACCGCAATCAGAACGGTGTCGCGTGTAGCTAGACCGAGATGAGTACGGGTCGTCCTCTGGGAAACGTGGAACCTTCTATTCTTACTTTAGATGTGTTGAGAAAGAGAGGAGGGATAAAGAATTTTGTGGAATGGTTTCTACATCTACGTTAAACAAGAATGTAAAATATAGATCTAGATTATTTTAGGGATGTAGTTGATATAATAAGATGGCTTGTAGGGTTCGTTAGGATTTAGTAGTCATGAATGATTAATTAAAAGTTACCATTTTTATCCATTAATAGATTTAAAACTAGAACGACGGTGATGCGTGTAGATTAGGGTTTCTGGAGGGAAAAGGAATCCCACTCTTAACCCTTATCTCGATACGGAACTCCGTTCATATCTAGCCTTTACCAAAACAATCATTAATCTAATCTCTAATCGCGGTCGGAACTAGCAAAGAATTGTTAGCGCACCCGATTAGGATGTTAATAATTCTTTTGATAAAGTTCATAAACTTTATAGGACTTAAAAAAGGTTTAGAGATGTTCATCATCCATTAGCCTACCCTAATCCTACGAACCCTAACAAGCGGAGAATTACTCGCGCATGTTGGGAGAAAAAGAGATGGAAAGAAATTGCATCATTAAACTACGAAGAAATAGAATAAGAAGAAGAAAGCTACCTTTATTAATCAACAATATCAAGTACACTTTGATTTCTTAGAAAATGATTACAAAAACCTAGTTTGCTTCTCGATCTCTTCTAAGGAGGTAGATGAACCGTTGATGATCAGCCTGGATGCGTGAGCCGTCTTGGACTTCGTGATCACGTCGGCTTGATAATTTTTCCAAGAGGCTCTCGGTCCTTATTTATAGTCACAGAGCCAGAACCCTCGTTTCCTAATATGGAAACTAGTTGTTAGGATCCTAACCACCACAATCCCATATCTCAACTCTTCAAATCCACGGCGGAACCGCGGCCATTGGATAGGTTGGGCCGTGGATCCGCCCCTTTTTGGTGAGATCATGGCCTCTAATTTTTGTAGCTTCATATCTGTAACACTTGGTAATCTTTTGAGTATCTAGACTTTGAAAATCTTTTCTACATTTCTACCAGAATTAGTTTCTTGAATATCTTTGGTAGATTTGATTTGCCAACTTTGATTTTCTTGATTTCAGCCCTGAAAATTCTGCACAATAACTCAACAAACAATATTAGTAGAGTTTGTTTTATTGAGATATTAACTTAACCATTAAGAATTGGTCAAAGGTATTAATAAGGTAAGCATATTTAAATGGGCCAAATGTTACATGGATATTATATGCTTACTTTTTCCTACAAAATGTTATTTATAATATATAAACACATAAAAATAGTATTTTTACAGATAAACCCTCATATGTATCATATATTATAATAAACACCTTTTATTATATAGAAATAGTAGGAAAAATGTCATATTAAATATGCAGTTTTATCAACTGAACATGCATCCACATCTGGCTCAGAGGCCACTCCCGTCATTTTCGTACCCTCTGCGCAATCTGTAGGTTACTATTCTTAAATATAAAAAAAAAATTCACAAAAGAGACAATGACTTGGACACAGTAGCCTATCCAAAGCGCTCAAATGCAAATGATTTAAGCCCTCAATTAGTTTTACCTTTTTGGTGGATGTAGTCAGCCTTTATTTTTATGAAAATTAGTTTTTTCATTTTACATATTCTCTAAGAATAATCATGAACTTCATGTAATTTTATCATCAATGTTTATCTTCTAGTTGGAGGGGATGCGTCCACATCCGGGTCACCGGCTGTTCCTCACCGGAGGAACTATCGTCCCGCTCATGCTGCTGCCCGGGCCCAGGCTCGTGTTGCTGTCGTTGGAGGTATATATCGTACTTCAATTTTCGTTAATCCTTGATTTCTAAATACCGTTTTGTCTTGATATTGCTTGTCTTGATATTTCTTGTAGATGCAGAGCAGCCCCATCCCGAGCAGGGCACTCGAGGGCCGAATCAGTCCCACAAGCTGAGGCCCGATGGAGTTAGGGGGAGACACCATTTCCTCTCTTCATTACCCCCGATTATCGCTATACCAGAGATTATGCCAAGAGCTTCGGCCGGTATATAGAGGATGAGAGCCGCATCCAAAATAAGTATTCTTTTCATGTTGAGTGGGGCGATCAGCACCGGCGTTCTTTTGCCCTTTTCTGGGATTATGCTCGGGTATTAATATATATTTTCATTTGACTTATCAAATAAATTTATTATTATTTAACACTTATAATTTAAATATATTATTTTCTTGTATTTGTAGTTGGATTACGACTTTCAGCATGTACCTGACTCTGATCACCCTGACAGAGTACTCGATCTTCACACTCTTTACCTGGGCCTTATGAAGAACATGCAATCTAAGGTCCGATATAATAAGAATGAGCTGAAGATTGATTGCTACATACTGTGGCTGGCGACCCCCGAGACGGAGAGAGCGACTCTCCTACATTCTCCGGCCTTTGCCAGAATCAACGTAGATATATGATCTCTCTTGTGTCGGTATTATGAGTCGGAGCGCAAACAGGTTTGTAATTTAAATGCAATTCATTGTTTATTATATAATTTATTTTTTTGTGTTGCTTAATTAGAAAACTAAATCTGATTGCGTTATGCGAAAACAGGCCGATCAAAGTAAGGAGAATAGGAAGTCGACGAAAAGGGGTCACCCCACTTACACAGATGGCTCGAGAAACATTACTCGTGCCATGGAGGTATCGCTAAAATACAATATATCTATATTAATATAATGCAATATTAAGAGTTATTTTATAATATATGTAAATTTTTGGCAAATTGCAAAGAGCTTAGACTCTGGCGCAGGGTGGTACACCTAGCGTGTTGACCACGTATCTTGCCGTCTACGGCACCTCGACAGATCCCACCATAGACGAGCTTCGATTCCCCGCCACTGCTACCCAGGAGTATTGCGTAAGTGTTAATATTTATTGTAATTCGAATAAAATTTTTGTTTTGATAAGTTCAAATTTAAATGATATACTAATATTTTAATGGTTAACATGGATATAAGAGTGGATGGTGGAGCAGATGGAGGTATCGGGGATCGATTTCTGTAGACAGACTGATCCGATCATACTGACCCCAATTCTAGACGCCGCACACGGAGGGCATCACGGAGGTTGGGAGAGAGGCCGGGGACTTGGTCCTAGCAGGGCCCATATGAAGTTGATCTTCACTCCGGCGGTTACTTCCCTTATCCCCCGCGAGTGACGTTGCCGCATTAGAGCATGATGTTGCCGCATTGAAGACCACCGTCGAGGAGTTGAAGGAGATGTTGGTTCGTATATTACTTATTAGTAAAATATTATTTCACATTATAGATAGTAGCATATGTAATATTAGTAGTCTGAGCTTATTTGGTTTTAGACTTAAGTTTGATTAATCATACTTATATAAAATTATATAATTAAACTGAGTTCTGTAATCATAATCATGCCACATCTTTCTTCATTTTGGAGTTTAAAAAGTTATGATTATCCAAACTCAAAACTTGAGAAGAAAACATTGCTTCGTAAATTAGATAACTCTAAAACCAAGTATCCAATCAAAGCCAAACAATTAAGGAGAGATACAGGCTTACAAGTTAGAGTAAATATCATTTCTACCTCCACTTAAAATAAACTACGGTTTTCCAAACTAGATACCCAAATTTGGCTTAAGTCCTTAAGTATTCTTAGATTATGGGTAAAAAGTATAGCCCTGCATGTGTGAAATTTCAATATGTATAAATTCTCATATATAACATTTGAATTTCAATAGAACGTGTGGAATCTCAAAAAAGCATATATAAATTCGCGGTTCCGCAATAATCCGATAATGATGCAAATTCGATTAAAATCTAATACACTGTTCTTACTCGTGTATTACACAAACACAAAATTTTACAGATTCGGCATGCTATTTCGGCTGCGGCTTCACATGTCTCTCCTTTTTCCGCGGCTCCGCAAGCCACTCCTATAGCTCCACAGTCCATTCAGACTCCTGCACATACTACTCAGACTCCTGCACAGACCGCTCCTTCACCAGTCGAGTTTTGATGACCCAGGGCTGCACCGAGGAGAAGATGCGCCAGATTACGACGATTATTAGAGGTGGAGAAGCTGGACCGAGTTAGCATAGGTTTATTTATATTTTTGAGGATGGATGTACTTATTTGATATTTTGGACGATATAGGTGGTTGTTTGGATGTTTACGATGATTTTAAATTGATTTTGTATTCTCTTTGTTTATTTCTTTTATATATTATGAGTGGGATATTGTTTATGAATATTTTTGTATTTAGCTCTCTCTCTCTCTCTCTCTCCTTATATATATATATATATATATATATATATATATAAGCACAGGACGGGAAAAAAACGGAAAGCCCCTTTTAAAAAGCCATGATATAATGTCCCTACGAATTAATCCGTAGTGTAAACAGTTGCCCCTACGGATTAATCCATAGGAGTATGTTTTGCTCCTACACATTTATTCATAGAGACAAAATATCAGAATATCTGCTATTTTGTCCCTATGAATTCAGTAGTATGAACAAAACTTATCCCTACGGTGTAATCCGTAGGGACATTTAGAAGGCCCAACAGATAACTTCATAGGGGTAATTATTTTATTTTATAAACAGATAAATTAAAAAAAGATTATGTTTCTACGAAATAATCTATAGTACGGATTACGCCGTAGAGCCAATATTTACTCCGTAGGGGTATGTTCAGGACAAATACTTGCACCTGCGGCCTTTGAATCTACGGAGCTATTTTATGTTCTTACGGATTAATCTGTAGGGGCAAGTGGATATTATAGCAGTGCATGTAATATAGCTAGAAAAAGATTGCATGCAATTGAGATTTTTCGAGTGGGGTCCGATAGGGATTTATGGGGGCAAACTAGAGGTTCAGGATCTTTAATTGTGGCAGATGGTATAATGACAAAGGGTGCTATACACGTAGCTCAACTTGCTTTCGCAATAAAAATGAGCATGGATGGTGTCCTTTCCCGTTAGGCCGTATAGATATTGAAAGGTAAGTCAGTAGATGAGGACAACTGACGTGCATGCGAGATGTTTCTATGTGAGGCCAGCCAAACATCGGTATAGATTTAGTTGTTTATCATTAAAATGAAGAAGTTAAACCCCTTTTAGTTTACCACGTAACAATTTGGGTTATTTAGAGTTGAATTCGAGTGTTTTCCAGGATTTTGGTTGATTTGGGTGGTTTTGATTGGTTAGGTTGATGAAAAGGCAGGGTGTTTGTGCTAATAGATAACTTGAGTTGGTGCAAGTGCTAGACGTCGTAAACTATAGGGGTATTTGTTCACTTAACCTTAAAATGAATTTTAGGGATCTTGATATTTTCTTAAGAAGAACGATGATCCAATACAACTACTAGAAGCTTTCATTGATTAATGTGGAAAACGAAGAGGAGGGGACTTACCAAAGCCTTATAATAGAACAATAGAAAAAAAAATCGGGGAATATTTAGGGGGAAAATTGAAAATAAAACTCTATGTTGGTTGTTACAAAGTATGCATTTGTGCTTCTTCTCGTGATCGTGTTTCAGACAGGCGTTAGGGTTACTTCAAGAAGGAAATTAGTATCATAAGAATTCATTTCAGATTGAAATGGAAATACGTTATGTGCAATGGTTTTGTCCATTTGTTGTTCTTTCCTTCGGTTGTGTTGGATGATCGATGAGGTCTCAAATCGGTAATGCAACCATTTTAACTATGGATATGTACTAATCGTCGTAAACTAGTTTCCTAAAAAAGTAATCGTCGCAATCCTACAAAGCTGTCCACATCATTGCCACAATAATCATTGGCTTTTCTAAGGATATTGGCTAGCTGTCTACACATTAAATATGAAAAAATTGAGAAGGCTGAGAAATTAAGGAGATAAGCTGGGCGATTCTAGTTGCTATTATTTTGCATGCATGTGTGTCTTGATGGTGACAGTATTTATAAGACAAGGAAACTGTTTGTTTTGTATGGATTATGTTATATGATACTTGAATGTTCCTTTTGACGATGTATCCCATCTTTGTGTAGCTCGATCCTTATTTTCTATGAATTGTTATCCTAATATTGGTTTTCATTGTAAGTATCCAAACAATTTAAACCTCTATCCTTTATCTAATTCATCTAAAATACTGCGTGAATCAGCCAACTTATCAGTTGCCATTGCTGTCTCATCTCAATCCAGATCTTAACAAGTGGTACATAAATGCTATGATCCCTACGCGTTTCTTCTGTTGATACTTGAATTCTTTTAAACCTTGAACCTGTCATTCTCTTATAATTAGCCTATCTTGTATAATATCCTTAAAAGTTTTAGCCACTACTTGGATCTAAATTTTCCATGTCTATTATCTCTACTTATGCATGGGATTTGCTGATCTAAATATACCGAATACTAGGGATCCATATCGAAGGTTTGATTTGTTGATCGCTTGGGAGAGCGTGTTTAGAAATTGGGTAGCAATCGGTCACATGTTGTCATGACATGAGCCACAATGCTTATCTGTCATCTTAGCTATCTTAGCCGGCCTGCCATATTTGCCTATATCATCGGTCAATTGTTATTCCAATTAGACCAGAGGAAAGGTAGCTGGGAGGGGCCACACTTTAGACTCACGGAAATGAAATGTAGGAGGAAAATTTAAACTTGACGGAATGTCAACAGACATGCTATATATACTCATTCTGCAGTATTTACAATGGAATAAGCTTTGAATACCGGCACATAACTCAAGTGGGGTATATAGATTTTTGAGAGAAATTAAGAGTGTAAGGTGCAGGATCTCAATCTTGGCAGCTGGGGATTTTGATAGAATCGGTCTTGGTGAAGCCACTTCCTACTTGTCCAATAGTGGATATATGTCTTTTTCTGCCAGCGTGTTTAAATGCTGATATCTAAGTTTGTTCCCATGCAAATGAGGACAGTTGAGATTAATAACGAATCAAAGTAATCGTGCCGACAGACGTCTGATCCTTCAGGTCAGATGTCTGACTATGACGATAAATGTCTGTCTTTTTTATATCAGACGTCTGGAATTGGCTAGCGCGCTAACATAGCGTAGCCAAACGTCTGCACCTGAAAGGTTGTAAGGGACAGACGTCTGGATTTGGCTCGCGGCTAGACGTCTGCCCTTGTGCGGGTCAAACGTCTGACCCTACGGGACTCTGAATTGTTTGGAAAGATTTTTTTGGGAGATTTTGTAGAGATTTAGTTGCAACTAAATATGATTGAGATATTATAACAGTATTTTAGAGAGTATATATATATATAGAAAAGCCACAATAGACAGAATTCTCCAAAAAGGCTGTCTTTCTTCAATATCTTCTTCTTCCTCTGTCTCTTACTATTTCTTTATGGTATTGGAGCCATAAAGGCTAACGCCATTAAAAAGTTTCTTCTCTCTATATTTCTACTACAATGACAACCAACCCAGATCAATCCTCCGTCTCATCAATTTTGCTCCTCACCCCAACATCAATTCTTAACCCTAATGCATCGTCGTCCTCTTCAACACATGGAACGAATATCATGTCACTTCTCCACATTAAATTCACCCGCGATAACTATCTCGGCTGGAAGATGCTGTTTGAAACCGTTCTCAAGTCGCAAGGGTACATGGGCATTGTCGACGGCACCGAAAAGTGCCCGCCCATGACTGTTCCTGATGAACAAAATCCGCTTGTTCCAGCATACAATCCGACACATGTTGTATGTGTTGGGTATGTATGCCCTGAAGGTCATTATTGTATATATATAGTCGATGCTTAGACATATGTATGTACACGACAATCTTGCTCGATATGATAGTATGCTATTTGGTTTGTCTTTATCTTAACATGTGTATATATTTTACTTGTTATTATGTATCGCTAATACATGTTGATAAAGACCGTATGATTATTTCTTGACTACCAGCGTTATGATGACGATCATACATGTAGGGGCTGGATAGTTTATAAGCACATTCTTAAATGTTCTTAGTTATAGGAGTATCGAGACTGGACATCGATATTCCGGAGTAGACTGGTGTATACGTTTCTAGACTCCAATAAAGGACGATGGTTGGTCCCACAGCCATTGGTGTATGGAACGTAAGATCGTATACAGGTGCTCACTGGGGGTGAGTACACTGGACGGACTCATCTAGAACTTCTAGATGGTATTATATCTATCGTCAGATAGCAGTTCTCAAATGACATGAGTACATGTTAGTCTTTAGACCTGAGATCGTCATTTTTCTCGTGTGAGTTCCCACTGTACTTAGATTACTACCCTACCACTGCATTACTGAGTCGTGCAAACAGGTTTTAGTTGGGTACATCCCGAACCACATGCAGGCAGTGAGCGATTGTTAGGGATTCGTCTCACCCGGTATAGGGAGTCGATGTCACACTGTGTTCGATTGACCAGCACCATAAGACCTTGGCCAAGTCAGATGAAATTTACTGATAGTTAGATCAGTAGTTTCTCGGATTAGTCTTGAGCCACATCGGCACGAATTATTGGGTTATTGGGTTCTGACGTATACCACCCCCTAAACCCGGTATGCGATACTCATAGAAAAAGAGACCGGACTGTACGAAGATTGTTACAGATAAGCTCACTAGGGTTCAGATGAGTTTGCTAGTCGGCCTTCCTTTCGACAGATACCTGGGTAGCCATTACGTACAGCTAGTACCGCTGACGTGCTTGTGGTTATGGATTTATCCAGTAACTCACTGCCAGTGTATTGTCGAGTCTTTAGAGTTCCACACAGAGGGTTTCACTGGTTCAAGCGAAATGATGTAGTGGTCGTATTTTGATACATGCAGGGTTCCGATTAAATGATTGTACTAGCTACACAGACTTTTGATCGGACGGTTGATAATATCAGTCGACTTAGGATTAAGCCGGATTATTAAATCAAGAATTGATTTAATAATTTACATATATATATATTTTGATATGTATATTCTGATATTATGTTCATTGATTTTTCCTATCTTTAGGGTATTCGTATTTTTATACGGATATGGGTATATATATACGATAGAATGTATTTTGTATTTATACATCATGCATTCTAGAAGGTGGACATCTTATTTTAGAATTTTCCATTTATTGGAAAATGAAAATGATGTGAAGGGATGAGTGGCATAGAGGAATGGTGGAAGGAATGGCTTTGCCATTTGTTTATTTCATTTGCTTCTACTATTCAAGCATGATTTCTATTTTTCTATTTGAAAAATAGTTTAACAAAACCATGCTAGCCATTCTTCTTCTCTCACTTGATAATTCATTCTCACCATTTCTTTCTCTCTTCTTTCTTGAGCTTTCTCCTTCTTCTTCATTTCACTTACCCTCTCATGAGTTGAGAATTAAAGTGAGTTAGAGATAGAAAAATACTAGAGCACTATATTGCATCTCCGACACTTCATACTTTGCAAATATAAGGTGTTAGTTGCTTCACTTGGAGAAGTTAAAACTTGAATAAGGTTCTCTCAGGTGGATCATCTAGAACCAAGGAAGACTGGTCTACAAGCTCGGTCCCAAAGTTCTGAAGAGCTAAAGAAGAGGATTTGAAGACGAAGGACACGACTACAAAGGTTGTTAGTTCAACCGAGTAGTATAAAACCTTCTAGTTAGCTAGTTTAGTGTTTGGATAGATTCTAGGGTTAAAGTTTCTACCGCAATTTTTTTTAAACTTAAAGTTTTTCATTCCGCAAAGGCCACGGGTTAGCAGCAAGAGCTCTAGGAACTTCATCATGGTATCTGAATCATCCAAACACATAAATTAGTTGTAAACGATACTTAAGTTTCGAAACCGAAAATTTTCCGTTTTTTCAAAACCAAAATCCTAAGTTTCTGTTCGAAATTTTTTTGGTCTCTAATTTTTTTAAAAGTATTGCAGAAGGATGTTTTGGTTATGTAAATGACACAAAACAAAAACGAGACAGAATAGAGCTATGCTGGCCGCCGAAATTGGGCTTTTGGTCGCTTCCGGTGGCTAGACTTGCTCTGTCTGGCCTCGTTTTTGTTCTATGTCTTGATGTTTGGGAATTGGGTTTCGTGGTATACTTTGTTTTGGCCTAGATTTCATTTGATGTTATCTTTGCATTCGGGCAACACGGAAAACTTTAGAACCCGAAACTTTTGCATCATTGATATTTATGATGTTGTATACGTGTTTCAAACGCCGTCTAATTGCTATATGTCATTTAGACGGGATTGCACATACTTGCTTATGTTGTTGTGATGTATATATCTGTGATGGTTTATACGGATTGTCGTGTTGGATAGCCCCTCGTGCAATCTTGGTTATACAATTGTGTCTTTGTATATTTATTATTACGGGGTGAGCATCCGACTTATGGACTGCCGTTTTTGCCTGTTTGTATATTATTTTATTAGGACACGGTCAGGTTGAGGTCGATGTCACCATTGTATATTATTTCATTTCTATACTAAGATAAACCCACAGAGATGTGCTCGAATAGCCGGGTTCTAGAGTGTGCTAGGTGGCCGTCTCGCAGTGGTGAGTTCGAGTCGTCTCGCTATAGAATTGACGGGCTATTCGTTACACTTGTAGGGGTTTTAGAATGAGACACGGTAGAGTGCTAAAGTTACCAGATTCTATGAAGTGCTAGGTGGCCCACTCATGTCATTGAGTGCGGGTTGCCTCACTTTTAGAATTGGTGGGTAACTTGCCGCACTCGTAGAGGTCTTGGTTTGATATTATACGGCATATCCACACGACTAGATAACGTCGAGTTTCATTTGCGACTCAAATGAAATGCGGGGCTTCTAAATTATCCACTATTCCATATTGCTTATCACATGACTATGATGTTTATTATATCATGTCTGAGATGACTATATATATAAATACGTTTATATGTTTTGTATCCGTGCTAGCCCTATCCCCGCCCAGCCATAAGTTATGTAACCTTACGGTGAAGACCCGGGACCTCGTGGCGAATGTGGATGACATATAAAGCATTCTATTTTCGTTGTTTCTGTTGTGATAGGAACTTAAATGATGAGACCGCATTAATTTTAATTAATGCAAGAAAATAAACCTAAAATGATGTTGTCAGAACCAATTTTTTGAAAACTATAGTCATATTCTTTTGCTTTGCATAGAGGTATTCAGTTAGGAATATCATGCAGCTTATTCGATGAGGGAAGAGCCTTGACCACTTCACAGGGATTTTGCTCTTAAGCAAAAGTTTGTATTACTATAGACTATTCGGTTTTCTTCAAAACTACTCGTTTTAAAAATGGAGCCTAAACCACTTCTTTTCAAAACTATTCGGTTTTTTCAATGGTACCAAGTTCATTACGTTAAAGTTTTTTTCGCCAAAAACCAGCCGTTCCCCCAAAATTTAAACAATATAAAAAGAGCTAAGCTCTGTTGAATTTTAATGAGGCAGCGCCTCACGTGCTCTTCATGAGGACGCCATCGCCAATCTTGTAGGATTAAATCGTATGATGGCGCCACACGTGCTCTTCACGTGGGCGCCAATATGCAAAGCACATGAGCGCTTATTATATAATAATTAGATTCTTATATTGTGCCATACGTGGTCCTCACATGGGCGCTAATGTGCAAATCACAGGAGCGCTTATTATATAAGAATTAGATTCTTATATGGCGCCACACGTACTCCTCACGTGGGCGCCAATGTGCAAAGCACATAAACGCCTATCATAAATAAGAATATAATTCTTAAGTGGTGTCCACGTGCATAACACGTGAGCGCCGTCGCCCAAGTTAAAATCAAGTAGAATTAAATTGGAATAATCTCTGTTAAACAGAGCTGTTGGATCAAAGATCCAATGGTGATGATAAATCATCAAATAATAGAATAAAATTTTATGAAGGGAAAATATTCCCCTAATCTTTGTAAATGAACAAAAATTGTTAGATCAAAGATCCAATAAGATGGGAAAATATTTCCCTATATCTTTCTAAACAAAGAAAGATCTGCTCTATGTAACAGAAAGCTCTTGGATTAAAAATCCAATGGTGATTAAAAATCACCGTTTGACACAATAAATTTCTATATATGGAAAAATATTTCCACAATCTTGTTTAAAAACAAGAAAACATATTTTGTAAAACAGAAATATTTGGATCAAAGATCCAACAGTGGGTAAAATGCCATAAACCAATTTTAAGACCAATTAAATCAATTGGAATCTCTCAATAAGAGATTTTCTCAAAATTAATTAACAAACCGGCCTCCACTATATAAAGGACCCAATACTTCAAGTTTCAGGGAGAAGGAACCCACTGTAAACTTTTGCAAAAATACAGGGAGTTCTAAAAAAAAAGAGAGAATTCAATTCTCAAAGAAGAAGATCTTCCTTCTCAAAAACCCTAGGTAAAGAAAAAAAAAGAGATAAAAATATCTTCTTTACCTATCATATCACATCTGAGAGTTTAACCCTTTTAAAAGAACTTAGTTCTTTCTCTAGATTTGAGATCCACAAGATAAATCTCCCATAAGTTGAGAATTCAATTTTCATCGGGAAGATCTTGTTCTTGAGAATCAAACATTCAGGGAAGAACAAATTTAAAAAGAAAGAAGATGGAGTCCATAATACTCCAGGAACTTAGTTCCTTCAAATCAAGAACTTAGTTTTTTTGAAAACTCAACCCAAAATCCTCAAAAATAGTAATTTTGGAGATCGTTAATGGTCAAAAACCGTTGACAGAGGTTTAACCTCTCTGAAAATATCAACAGAGATTAAATCCCCATATAAAAAAAACTCAGCGTCTCACATGAAAAATACGTGGGCGCCCAAGACAGAAGGCCAGCGTCTCATGTGCTTCCCACATGGACGCCCTCAAACAAAGGGCCCAGTGCCCTACATGCTTCCCATGTGGGCGCTCAAAGCAGAAGGTCAGCGCCTCACGTGAAATACACGTGAGCGCTGAATTAAAGTGCTTAGCACTTCATATGCAGCCAAAATGGCTGAGTGCTTAGCACTGATTGGGCAGCGTCCAGCACCGCACGTGCACCTCATGTGGACGCTATAAAAAGTGCTTAGCACTTCATAATTAGTCAAACCGACTAAAGTGTTCGACACTCATTGAGCAGCGTCTATGACTGATATACATGTGAGTGCCAGAGCTCAAATAATTGCCTAGCACTTTTACATAAAAGGAAAGGGGTGGTGGTGGAAAAACAGAGCCTAAATAAGTGCTTAGCACTTTTGAAACAAAAAAAAACTAAGCAGACCAAGCCCAAATTGGCTAAGTTTCTGAAGTTTTCTTGCAGCTGAGCCAAAATGCTCTTTTGCTGGATCTTAAGTAGAAATAATTCTAAAATTGAGCCCAAATGCTCACTTATATATTTAAGTTGATCTTAATCTCAAACTAGATTAACGGTCCTTAAATAAAAAAAAAATATTTTTTGAACTCTAGGAATATACAACCTAAGTTCAAAACCCTGTCAAGAAAATCCTTGACCCAAATCCAAATCTAAAACATACGGATTTGGACTGATCCGCGCCCTACAAGCGACGATATAAACTAGTGTTCATATACAATCCACGGGGAACCAAAATAAACAAAAATACACACGACACGAAGTGAATTGCTGAAGAAGGAGAAAGTGGTTATCGCAATGCGATAACGTAATTAACTGCAGGGGCTTGCGCCTGCAGGGAAGAGCGTCCCCACAATCAAAACCCCTCATAAAATGAGAGGGAATCTGATAAAGTCTGCTACAACGGTCACATCTGTCCAAACCTATGATATATGGTGCCATAAATCAACTTGGTATCTTCGGAGAGGTAGATGGAGAAGTCCAAATAGCATATGCCCCCAAATTCAGGCAAGATGATCAATCCCAGTTCGTCTCTATTTTCGGCGGTGAACAGATTCCGGCACGCCCAATAGGACCTTTTTCTCTTTCCACTCCACACTTCGTGTGTCGTGTTTCGCGAACAAAATCGCGGTTCGCTATGGTTGCCTTTGGATTCAAGGTACTAAAATTTGGTGTCTTGCTCCTGTGCAGAGAAAATCGATGGCTTCCCAATTCACTTCATGCAACAGCAACTCTCGCAACGCCCCAACTGGAGGAGTGACCTACGGGCCCAATGCGGCCTTTATTTTCTCAATGCCAGTGGGGCAAATTACGCAAACCACTACTGGATTGTTCTTTGGGACCATACTGCCACCAGTGAGTTTCGGTGCTTTAGAGCCGTAAGAGGAAGCTCCTAAAAGGTCGGTCTTCGATCGACCGGCAACCACAATAGCCCCTCTCAACGGGCCATCCAAATCTGATGGCTTAGTCTTCAACAGGCTGAGTAAGAATCCAAAAGGGCCCGCAAAGAGGCTCGTGATACCTGAAGGGGTTGCCCCAAAACAGATAGCCTTCCCAACTCCTCCTTTAGGTGGAGCCGTCAAAAGCGCTACCCCTGTAAGACGATCAGTTTTTGAAAGGCTAGCCATTTCTACTCAAACTCTACCAAGGACGTCGGTCTTCAACAGGCTGACGCCGACTGAAGTCCCTCAGCAAAGCTGGGGGCATGAAGAAGACACTTCCAAAACTGAGGCGGTCCCTTCTGCAAGGCACGCTCGACGTCGCCACTGGCACTGAGTGAGAAAAACTGGGGGCAATTCCATTTCTGGACTTACCCTACCGGCTCCAATGGTGGAAGTTGACGTTGCTGTTCCAACTGGGAACAGCTTTGAACATCTTAAGAGGGTGCGCAGAATATATCCAATAGCGGTACTAAAGAAATCACCCCTGCCTGCAGAAGTTACAGCGCAGGAAAAGCTGGAGCAGCCCTATCAGCGGCTCTCCTCGCAAATTCGTAGGGTCTGGCGGAAAGTCCAGGACTCTGTGATCGACAAAGATTACTCTCGTCGACTGAAGAAACCTATAGGCTGACAACAAAAAGATCATTCCTTCGCCATACAATAGGGGACTTCTTTTAAGCGGATGCCTGTCATAACGGCTCCTTCAACTCCAATCTCTCATAAAAGAACGAGACTGGAGAAAACTCTACCGCCTGCGGCAAATTCAAATGGTGATGGACCTAAACGCCCCAAGTCTAGGGCCATGATCATACATATGGTCTACATGGCTTCAGGAAAAGAAGAAAGCCGTGCCTCCGTGAGTCACTGACCGCAAACTCGATCGCTGACAAAGGCTCAGGAGCAACAGCAAAAGTTCCAAAAAATGCTGACCAAAATGGCAGCACTTACCGGACAGAAAGAAAGCCCAGACCCAGCAGCCGAGCAGCGCCAAGAGCAGGAGACCGATATAGAGTTCCTGCGAAGGGTGCTTGAGAGAAAAGCCAAGAAAGCCGTTGAACAAGATGCCAACATAAAGCAAATGGCTCTCTTGTTCCTAGACATGGTTGGAATGACGATCCAACCAGAACCCCCAGCCGAGGATCCGCCGATAATCGTCGATGATGACAGAAGGGAAACATCAAACCCTCCTCCAGCCTTATCAACAGCCAAGGAGGAAGCGATCTCCAAGGCCACCCTTGATGATTATATTGCTCAACAAATAAGAGCTCATCAAGCTATTGAAGCTGCTGGCCAAATCGTCATAACTGGGTGACCGTATCCAGGCTGATATGATCAAATCAAGTACTTGCCAGGATATACGATCCTCAAATTCCATGTATACAAAGGGACATGCAACCCTTACCAGCACATCGCGCAGTTTAGAGCTCTGTGCGGCAACACTGGAGGCAACGACAAGCTGTTGCTTCTCTAGTTCGTTGGCAGCCTGTCAGAAACGACGTTTGAATGGTACTCAGAGCTCTCAAATGACTCCGTGAAAATATTTGCAGAGATGGAACTGCTGTTCACACAGCGTTTCGCCAGCGCAAGCGTGTGGACTCCAATTATGGCATTAATCAATGCTAGGGTAATGCCGGGAGAAACCATGGTCCAATACGCGATCCGGTGACGGATCCTATGGTCTAAGTGCGAACAACGCATTGAAGAATCTCCTGCCGTGGGTATGTTCATCGGGACGCTAGATCCTCAAACGACCGTGTCCCAGTTTATGGCATTCTTCAAACCAATCACCTTCTAGGCTCTGATAGATAAAATGGCCCAAATGGACCAGATGGGCCATGAGCCTTCCTCTTCAAATAAGGACCCTCGAAATAACAAGGGTAAAGGGAAAGAGACTTTCATTGCCAATACGCAACAACAACCGAGTGGCCCAAAACCGTCTGCTTGCCAAAACAACGCGTGTCCGCATCCATCCTTGGAGGAAATATTAGGACGCGTTTACTCATTTCCCCACGATAAGACGAGAAGACTGTTCGAATTGGCAATGCGTAACAAACTCATCATATTGACAAACCCGCGGCGTCCACCGCAACCCAGCGGCGTCAATAACCCCAATTACTGCTCATATCATGGAATGGTGAGCCACCCAATTGAGGATTGCTACGTCTTCAAGAACTGGGTCGAAGACCAGTACCAACAGGGTAAATTCGCGTTGTCTGATAACTGGAAGGTAAGACTACCCCAGAAGCATACTTACAAAAAGGTGGACGCGCAGGAGGCATCATGCTCACTCATAGAAGAAACTTCATGGGAAGTCGTTATTTCAGCAAAAACCAAAAGAATGCTGAAAGATCTACAGGCATGTTTGGCAGTCAGGTAGAAAAGCCCACTTGAACCCGAAATCATCGAAGGGATGCTAAAACTATGTCCCGCACCGAAAATTATTGACGAGGGGAAAAACACCCAAGTCTTCATAATCGTCTGTTATACGTCACTGGGTACTACCGTGACATCAAGATAGGGAAAATCTTTTTCGATAACGGGTCCTCCATTAACCTTCTCAATGTGAGGGTGCTGAAGGAGATTTGCATGAACGTTCAGCACCTCGTACGAGATAAAATTACCATCTCCGGATTTAACCCACAGTCGTCACGGACGCTTGGGTCCGTAATACCGACGTTACGCTTCGGGCTACTCGTCACTGACATCAAATTTCATGTCATTGACACCAAGACTTGCTATAATGCTTTGCTCGGCAGGCCTTAGTCACATAAGTACAACGTTATCCCTTCTACACAATATCAGTGTATAAAGTATTTCAAGGATGGCTCGTAATACACCATCACGGGAGAGATAAATCCGTTCTCCGTAAACAAAGTCCGGAAATACGAATATGCAAAGTACTTCCTACTAGATATCGAAGATACGGAAAGGTGTCTTAAGCCGGAGGATAAACAGAAGTCCGTCGCCACTATCCCGATCTTTGGGAGCGATACCGAGGAAGACGAAGAAATAGTTTACTCGGGACAACTGCAGAAAGAAAATAGCATGCCTGGACCATCTACTCTTATCTTGGTCTTTGACAGCGACTCTGAGGACGAGACCAACATAGTGTTCTCTATCCGCCCGTCAATGCAAACATTTGCCGGAGTAGATCAGCGTCTGTAGATTAAAATGGCTCCGTCTCGACACTACAAGGAACTTGATGCGCTCCATACATACAGCTGTAACGACTCTGATTTTACTGAACGAAAATTTTTAAGTTAATGTACAGAATGGAGTTTGCAAGCCTGAGTACACTTTAAAAGTTAATTTTGTTTAAGAACAACAAGAAATAACTTGTAGCTCATTGGTAAAGCCTTGCATTGCTGTGACGTAGCCCATGTATTCGAATCCCATCAGGCACATTATATTTTTTTAAGATTTTTATTTTAAGTTTTTGGAAGCCCAAAAGTTTACATGTGCACTACACATAAGAATAAAAAGTTTAGAAAATTAAACATGTGTAAAATGATATATATACAGAGTAGGACACGTGTCCAAGATCCACCGGCCCCCTTCACACATTGGACTGGCGAGATGCTCGAGATAGCCGATGCCGATGGGCCTTGTAGGTGAAAAGTCCTCGTGCTTTGCCCACATGACTCTTTCCCTACCCCATCACCCCTGCACTGTTTGATTACTCTGAAATTAAACAGAGACTTCAATTTTACCTTAAAATCAAATTCAAATGCATTTTAAGTCATGCTTTCAATTCCAAAACCCTAATTCCACACTATAAACACAACCCATACCCTACCCCTTCCTCATTCTGAAAATTCTAGCCAAAACAATCATATTTTGTCAAGTACAAGAAGAGTACAAGTGGAGTTAGCCAGCGATCAATTTCCGACAAGGAATCGAGGCAATTCAGGCGACCCCGCGACGCCACGGCGACTACCCCCTCTCCTTCTACCTCCTCTTCACCCATCTAGCTTGTAAGTACCTCCGTATTCTTCTCTTTCTTCTTAAAATGTTCTTTGTTTCAAAACATGTCGGTAAGTGGAGTTAACACCGACCTTTTATTCTAAACCTAAAAATTTCACTATTTCTTCCATATCTTTCATTCAAATTCTTTTCCTATGTTTGTAATCATATAACTAATGTTTAGAACAACTTTCACTCAAAAATATCATGAAACATAACTTTAAATCAACTTTTACATTAAAATACCATTAACTTTGTGTCTACCATATATAATTGTTTTGCTTAATCATACCGTTAGAAAACCTCATGGGGTAATGACCTACCCTTCACAAACACACATGGTTTCCATAGCACGTACCAGAGATTCCTCCTGCCTAGGGTAGGCGGGGGTTTAATGATTGTGGGGATCCGAATCTTCGGCAGTCGCGAACTAAGATGCCGTTAATTCCCCTCGCCTTTGGAGCGAGAGAACTTCTGATTGACGGGTCAAACAGATCATGCGAACTCAATGTGCAGTGTACGTGTGTTTTGAAAGGGTTTTGGATATATCGGGGGCCCCGCAGAGGTTTTACAGTGGTCCCGCTACCCGGATAGCGGGCTGGGGGTCAAGAGGGCTAGTAGCCCCCTTACGGGGTGCGGGGCAGCGCCCCGTTAGAATTTTTTTTCTAACCGGGACAGTGTCATAGAGTATGTGTGTGCGCATGTGTATATATATATAAAAAAGGGAAAGAACATCCAGAGGATACGTGGGAGAAGGCGCCGGCGCCCCACGTGACAGGCACGCGGGCGCCGTGCGACAGAGCGCCAGCGCACCACGTGCCTGGCATGAGGGCGCCGTGCGCCAAAGCGCCAACGCCCCACGTGCCTGGCACGAGGGCGCCGGGCGCCAGAGCGCCAGCGCCCCACGTGCCTGGCATGAGGGCGCCGGGTGCCAGAGCGCCGGCGCCGGGCGCCAGAGCTCCAGTGCCCCACGTGCCTGGCATGCGGGCGCCGGGTGCCAGAGCTCCAGCGCCCCACGTGCCTGGCATGCGGGCGCCGGGCGCCAACGCCCTACGTGCCTGGCACGTGGGCGCTAGGCGTCAGCAGTAGATGGGTTTTGGTCCCTGCACTACGTGCTGTGCTCCCGATTTGACTTATGAAGTTGAACTCTTGACAGAGATTAATTTAGGGAGTTAAACTCCAACGGATCTTGAATGAAGTTAGACTCCTAAAAAAATTTAGAAATGATCAAAGGGGGCTGCTTTGTTTCTCCCTTTGGCTCTGGATCATCCCAAGATGGGATTTCTGGAGATGGGTCTTCTTCTTCTTCCTATCGGTTGGCCGGTTCTTGGAGAAAGGGGGTGAGATTTAAAAATCTCTCCTTTTTGAGATCTAATGGAAGATCTGTGCTCCCCTTTGTGGGTTTTGTGGTGAAAAACTATTTAGTTTTGGGAAAGGAAGAGTAAAACTCTTGATTTAATTGAAAAGGGGAAGAAGGTTTAGAACCTTGAGAAAGGAGAAGGAGGCACAAAGAACCCTAGATCTTTGAGGGAATGAAAAGTATATGTTTTATTCATCATCATGTTGCCTTATATAGGCTTACACATTTACACATAGCCCCTTAGGCTTTACAAAATGGCATTTTTCCCATCCCATGTCTCATGTGCTATTTCTTTTTGCACATAATCCATGGGTTTTACAAAAATTTGACTTTATGCCCATTTTGTTTACATTCATGCAAAAAAATTACATCAAAATTATTTGTTACATGTTTTTATTTTGGCATGGGGAGGCCGGCCGTGGGGCTCGACTTGGGCATAGGCCCACTTGACCTGGGCTTGGGCCCACCTGGCTTGGGGTTGACCTTGACTTTGACTTGGTCATCCGGGGTGCAAATTTCGATCACAACAAAGTGCCCCCCATCAATGAATGCACACTACATATATGAGTCGTGTGCATGAAATTGATGGATCTTGAAGTTGGACTTCGAGGTGGAACAACATTCCAGGAGCAGAACATCATCCCGGGAGCATAGTTCTGGGGATCAGAGCATAATTCCGAGGGTTGGAGCATAATTCCGGGGTCGGAGCATCATTCCTGAAGAGAGGAGCATGATTCCAGGGATCGAAGCATAATTCCGATGACCGGAGCATGATTCCAGGTATCGGAGCATCATTCCGAAGAGCGGAGCATGATTCCAGGGATCAGAGCATCATTCCGAAGAGCGGAGCATGATTCCAGGGATCAGAGCATCATTCCGAAGAGCGGAGCATAATTCCAGGGATCGGAGCATGATTCTGAAGAGCGGAGCATGATATGATTCTGAAGAGCGGAGCATGATTCCAGGGATCGGAGCATCATTCCTAAGAGCGAAGTATGATTCCAGGGATCAGAGCATCATTCCGAAGAGCGGCAGACATTCTGACCGAAATATAATTTCGATGCAGAAGTTGATTTCCAGGCGAAGCATAATTCCGACAAGGAAAGCAGATACTCCGAGGCGAAGTATGATTTTGACACAGGGTACATTCTGAGACGAAGCATGATTTCGACGTAGAGCTTGTTAGTTGACTTGATTCCGAGACGGAGCTTAATCCCGACGGGGAGGTCGTCGATTGATTCCGAGCCGAAGCATAATTCCTATAGGGAAGGTAGATACACCGAGGCGAAGCTTGATTTCGACACGGGGTACACTCTGAGACGAAGCATGATTCCGACGCAGAGCTTGTTGGTTGACTTGATTCTGAGGCGGAGCTTAATTCCGACGAGGAGGTCGCTGGTTGACTTGATTCCAGGACGGCGCATAATTCCGACGAGGAGGTCCCTGGTTGACTTGATTCCAGGGCGGAGCATAATTCCGACGAGGATGGCGCTTGTTGACTTGTCCCCGGCACGGAGTATCACCGGTTTTGATGTAGAGGATGATTTCCAAGCGAAGCATAATTCCGACAGGGAAGGTGGATACTCTGAGGCGAAGCATGATTTCGACACGAGGTACATTCTGAGCCGAAGCATGATTCCGCTGCAGAGGTTGTTGGTTTGATTTGATTTAGATTGATATCAGCATCGCTACACTGGAATATGGTACCAGGAGCGAATCATCATTTGCCATGAGTGGATTTGAGGATTTTGTTTTGATTTGGCATCTGCATTGCTGCACTGGAATAATGCCAGGAGCAACTCATCATTTGCCCCGGGAGGATTTGGGAATTAGCTTTTTGGGCAGCATCTACATTGCTGCACTGGAATAATGCCAGGAGCAACTCATCATTTGCCCCGGGAGGATTTGGGAATTGGTGTCCTAGGAGACAGGTTTAGATCCTATCACCTAAGGCTTTTCAATTTTATGAGCCGTAAGGATCCCATAAAAGCATTTTCTCTCTACGAGTCGAAAGGATCTCGTAGATGTATTTTCTCCTTAGGAGTTGTGGGGATTCCTAAGCGTGTTGCTCCTTTGTGAGTCGTAAGGATCTCACGCGGGAATTTTCTCCTCACAAAGTCGAGAGGACTTTGCGAGTGCATTTCATCTCTTTTTCACGAGTTTGCGCCCTTTCGGGTTTTCACAAACTCGCCGGCAGTCCTGCTGTTTTTACTCACGGAGCCCTTTCGGGTTTTCATCAGTGCCCATTTTGCTTATGGACATACTTTTTTTGTCTCGCTGGCAGGACTTTGAATGTGGTCTTGCTGGTAGGACTTGGGAGATATTGGGATCGTTTTACGCCCGTGGATTATATACGGTTTTGCAGGATGTATGATCCAGACCGTAGGGCCGGAAAAATTTCGGGACTTTGTTGGCGTCTGCATCGCTGTACTGGAATATGGTACCAGGAGCGACTCATCATTCACCGTTAGGACATTCAGAGTTTGGTTGGCGTCTGTATCGCTGCACTGGAATATAGTACCAGGAGCGACTCATCATTTGCCATGAGGGGATCTCCCTCGTTTCCAGTTTAACGACTTAGGGGTCCTCTGTTACTAGTTTAACGACTTAGAGGTCATCTATTCCCAGTTTAAAGACTTAGGGTCTATTGGATTGGAGTTTGAAATTTTGGCGTTAGGGTAGGCATCAGTGATGCTAACACTGAAGCACATATGCCAGGAGCAATTCATCATTTGCCATTCTCTGTTGGGGAGCGATGGCTTAGGAGACAAGTTTAGGTCCCTATCACCTAAGACTTTTCAATTTTATGAGCCGTAAGGGTCCCATAAAAGCATTTTCTCCCTACGAGTCGAAAGGATCTCGTAGGTGTAATTTCTCTTTAGGATTCATGGGGATTCCCAAGTGTGTTTTTCCTTTGTGAGTCGTAAGGATCCCACGAAGGTTTGTTCTCTTCATGCATCGTGATGACACATGAGTGGGTCTTTCCAATGGAGCATAATTCCAAGGGCGGAGACCGACCGCTGGACTGGTGATTTCGGTGGGGTATGGGTATGATGAGAATTATTCGAGCCCATGGATTGTATACGGTAGTCAATTTGGGGACCACCCGTAGGGCTGAGGGAATTTTGAAAAATCGGATTTTGGTTGGCGTCTGCATCGCTGCACCGGAATATGGTACCGGGAGCGACTCATCATTCGCCATTTTTTTTTACCTTTTTTTTATTTACTGCGATTGCTCTATCATTTTAGCTTTTCTTATCGCGAAGGTCACGATTACCCTATCATTTCGGCTTTTTATTCGCGGTTGCTCCATCATTTCGGCTTTATTTTCATTTTTATTTTTACCCGCTGATTTTTATTGCGAGTTGCCCCCCATCATTTCAGCTTTTTATTTTTTTTTTACGTACACTTCTTTTTTTTATTTACACATATTTTTATTTACACACATTTTTTTTACATTCACAGTTTAACGATTTAGAGGTCGATTGTTCCCAGTTTAACGACTTGGTGGTCATCTGTTTGCAGTTTAACGACTTGGTGGTCATCTGACGGGGAGCTTAGAGAAGATACACGATTGAGCAGTTTTTAGGGGCATCGCTGGAGCTTGCCCGAGATGCCTTATTACTTTGTCGGTGTTGATGGCCTTGCCCCCAGCTGGGCCAAGTAAAATCGTTCAAATACCGACTTGCGTTCGAAGATTGCAGTCGAAAATTATTAATCCCTGCAAATAGAAACATGATTTCAGTATAGACAATCGATATGTACATTGATTGAGCTTGCATGAACGTTTAACCCGAAATATGGGAGGAGAGATTGGTCTTACTGGGCGTGCCAGAATCTGTAGGGTGTTTTTCGTCACCCCATTGAGATGGGAATACGCGAGCGCTTGTCAGGCGTACTAGAGATTCTCCCTGCCTAGTGTAGGCGGGGGTTTAATGATTGTGGGGATCCGAATCTCTGGCAGCCGCGAACTAAGCTGCCGTTAATTACCCCTCTCCTTTGGAGCGAGAGAACCTCCGATTGACGGGTCAAACAGGTCATGCGAACTCAATGTTCAGTGTACGTGTGTTTTGAAGGGGTTTTGGATATATCGGGAGCCTCGCAGAGTTTTTACGGGGGTCCTGCTATCCGGATAGCGGGATGGGGGTCAAGGGGGCTGCCCCCTTGCAGGGTGCGGGGCAGCGCCCCGTTAGAAAATTTTTTTTCTAATAGGGACAGTGTCGTAGAGTATGTTAGAAATTTTTTTCTAATAGGGACAGTGTCGTAGAGTATGTGTGTGTACGTGTGTGTGTGGGTGTGTGTGTGTGTGTGTGTGTGCGTGTATAAGGGAAAGGGCATCCAGAGGATGTGTGGGAGAAGGCGCCAGCGCCCCCCGTGACAGGCACGCGGGCGCTGTGCGCCAGAGCGCCAGCGCCCCACATGCCTGGCATGCAGGCGCTAGGCGTCAGCAGCAAAAGGGACTTGGTCCCTGCACTGGGAGCTGTGCTCCCGATTTGACTTATGGAGTTTAACTCCTGACAGAGATTAATTTAGGGAGTTAAACTCCTGACAGAGATTGATTTAGGGAGTTAAACTCTAATGGATCTTGAATGGAGTTAGACTCTTAAAAAAATTTAGAAATGATCAAAGGGGGCTGCTTTGTTTCTCCCTTTGGATCTGGATCATCCTAAGATGGGATTTCTGGAGATGGGTCTCCTTCTTCTTCCTGTCGGTTGGCCGGATCTTGGAGAAAGGGGGTGAGATTTAAAAATCTCCCCCTTTTGAGATCTAATAGAAGATCTGAGCTCCCCTTTGTGAGTTTTGTGGTGAAAAACTATTTAGTTTTGGGAAAGGAAGAGTAAAAATCTTGATTTAATTGAAAAGGGGAAGAAGGTTTAGAACCTTGAGGAAGGAGAATGAGGCACAAAGAACCCTAGATTTTTGAGGGAATGAAAAGTATATGTTTTATTCATCATCATGTTGCCTTATATAGGCTTACACATTTACACATAGCCCCTTGGGCTTTACAAAATGGCATTTTCCCCATCCCATGTCTCATGTGCTATTTCTTTTTGCACATAAACCACGGGCTTTACAAAAATTTGTCTTTATGCCCATTTTGCTTACATTCATGCACAAAAAATTACATCAAAATTATTTGTTACATGATTTTTATTTGGCATTGGGAGGCCGGCCGCGGGGCTCGACTTGGGCATGGGCCCACTTGATCTGGGCTTGGGCCCACCTGGCTTGGGGTTGACCTTGACTTTGATTTGGTCAACCGGGGTGCAAATTTTGACCCCAACAAGATCCAGCTAAGGCATCAGCTGTCAGCGAATGGCCGACACCAAAGACGGTGAAGGATATTCGATGTTTTTTAGGTTCAACAGGATACTACCGAAGATTCATTGAAGGTTTCTCGAAGATTGCAGCACCCCTGACCAAGCTTACACGTAAAGATGAAGCGTTCGTGTGGTCCGAAGCATGTGAACAAGTTTTTGTAGAACTCAAGTCAAGATTGACATCAGCTCCTATTCTCGTAATACCGGATCAATCTGGAGGTTTCGTTGTACATTGCGATGCGTCCGGTAAGGGATTAGGATGTGTTCTACACCAGGATAGAAAAGTTGTTGCCTTTGCATCAAGACAACTGAAGGTTCTTGAGCGCAACTATCCAATACATGATTTGGAGTTGGCAGCCGTTATCTTTGCACTTAAGATTTGGCGCCACTATCTTCTTGGAGAACGAGTGGATATATACACGGACCACAAATGTCTGAAGTATGTATTTACTCAGAAGGAGTTAAACATGTGGCAGAGAAGATGGCTAGAACTTATGGCGGACTTCGACATCAACCTACAATATCATCCAGGAAAGGTGAATGTAGTTCCTGATGCACTTAGTCGTCAGCCATTATCAATGAATCTCACCGCCCAGTGGAAGCTGCAGCAAGAATTGCACGGGATGGAGAGCGAGGTAGTTATGCCAGGTAATTCTTCAGAGTCGATGAACTTACAAGTTCTGTCTACTATTGTCAATCAGATCAAGGCAGCTTAAGCAAATGATTTCTAGCTACAAAGGATCCGAGAACAGGTAGAAAGTGGACTTCGAACGGACTTCATCATCCACGAAGACGGATCCTTAAGATATGGAAGTAGATTGTGTGTACCATAAGGTCCTGTTCGAGAAGAGTTGATGAAAGAAGTACACAGCTCTCCGTACTCAGTACACCCAGGTAGTACCAAAACGTATAAGGATCTATGACAACACTACCGGTGGAATGGAATGAAGCGTGAAGCAGCCAGAAACATAGCCAAGTGCTTAGTGTGTCAGCAAGTAAAGGCTGAACATCACAGGACTGCTGGTTTACTTCAGCCGTTACCTATCCCAGAATGGAAATAGCAGCACATTACTATAGATTTTATGACTGCCCTCCCTCGCAGCATGAAAAGTAACGACGCAGTATGAGTTAGTGTGGATCGACTCACCAAGTTAGCTCACTTTATTCCCTTTCGAGTTAGCCATACCGAGACGTTAGCAAAGAAGTACATGGAGGTAAGCATGAATCTAAAGTAAGATTTAACCTCAAAGTGTACTATTTTTGATACCCATGAATTCATGCAGGAGATTGTGAGATTACATGGAGTACCAGTTTGCATCGTTTCCGATCGTGACACCAGATTCCGATCACAATTTTGGCAGAGTCTGCAAGCTAGCCTGGGAACGAGTCTGAACTTCAGCACGACTTACCATCCACAAACGGATGGACAGTCTGAGTGAACAATTCAGATTCTGGAGGACATGCTAAGAGCTTGTATGTTAGACTTCGGAGGTTCGTGGGAAGATTACCTACATCTTATTGAGTTTTCATACAACAACAGTTATCAGGCGAGTATTGGAATGACACCATTTGCAGCTCTCTATGGAAGGAAGTGTCGATCAACACTAAGTTGGGACGACATTGGATATTGTGAACTCCTTGGACCAGAGATGATTGTGGCAACTGTGGACGTAGTTCGCACGATCCGGGATAGAATGCGCATAGCCCAAAACTGACAGAAGTACTGGGCTGATACAAAACGTCGAAACCTGGAGTTCCAACCTGGAGATCATGTTTTCTTAAAGATCTCTCCAAACCGAGGAGTAATCCGCTTTGGCAAGAGGGGTAAGATCAGTTCGAGATATATAGGACCGTTCAACATTCTCGAACGAGTCGGAGAAGTGGCATACTGTTTGGCACTACCACCCTCATTGGAATGAGTGCACAACGTGTTCCATATATCCTAGCTTCGAAGGTATGTGAGAGACTACAGCCACATCCTTGATCACTCTGAGATCACTGTACAGACGGATCTATTTTGTGCGCAACGACCCATTGAGATCCTGGACTGAAAGGTAAAGTCACTGAGGAATAAGGAAGTAAACTTGGTCCGAGTGATGTGGAGAAAAGATTCGCCAGGAGAATCAACGTGGGAACGAGAAGACGACATGCGTGCAAGATATTCTCACTTATTTGTAAATTAGTTCTTATGTAATTGTAAATTTTGAGGAAGAAATTTTTTATAAAGAGGGTAGAATGTAACGACTCTGATTTTACAGTACAAAATTTTTTAAATTAATGTACAGAATGGAGTTTGCAAGCCCGAGTACACTTTAAAAGTTAATTTTGTTTAAGAACAGCAAGAAATAATTTGTAGCTCATTGGTAAAGCCTTGCACTGCTGTGACGTAGCCCCTGTGTTCGAATCCGATCAGGCATATTATATTTTTTCAGATTTTTATTTTAAATTTTTTGGAAGCCCAAAAGTTTACACATGCACTGCACATAAGAATGAAAAGTCTGGAAAATTGAACATGTGTAAAATGATATATATACAGAGTAGGACACGTGTCCAAGATCCATCGGCCCCCTTCACCCATTGGACCGGTGAGATGCTCGAGATGGCCGGTGCCGACGGGGCCCGTAGGTGAAAAGTCTCCGTGCTTTGCATACATGACTCTTCCCCTACCCCATCACCCCTGCATTATTTGATTACTTTGAAATTAAACAGAGACTTCAATTTCACCTTAAAATCAAATTTAAATGCATTTTAAGTTATGCTTTCAATTCCAAAACCCTAATTCCACATTATAAATACAACCCCATACCCTAGCCCTTCCTCCTTCTGAAAATTCTAGCCAAAACTATCACATTTTCTCAAGTATAAAAAGAGTACAAGTGGTTTAGCCAACGATCAACTTCCGGCGAGGAATCGAGACAATTCAGGCGACCCCACGACGTCACGGCGACTACCCCCTCTCCTTCTACCTCCTCTTCACCCATCTAGCTTGTAAGTCCTTCCCTATTCTTCTCTTTCTTATTAAAAAGTTCTTTGTTTCAAAATATGTCGGTAAGTGGAGTTAACACCGACCTTTTATTCTAAACCTAAAATTTCACTATTTCTTCCATATCTTTCATTCAAATTCTTACCCTATGTTTTTAATCATATAACTAATGTTTAGAACAACTTTCACTCAAAAATATTATGAAACATAACTTTAAATCAACTTTTACATTAAAATACCATTAACTTTGTGTCTACCATATTTAATTGATTTGCTTAATCATACCTTTAGAAAACCTCATGGGGTAATGACCCACCCTTCACAAACACACATGGTTTCCATAGCACGATACTCTTTTAGCATATTCTTGGTTACAATTACAATATTTCATCAAAATACCATGTACTCTATAAAACCCGGTTTTCTTTTGAATTGTATTATCAAAATTCTTTGCAAATATACCACTACAATCCATTTGGGGAACCCACTATTGGATGGTGCGAATTATCGCATATCCTAGGGCTAGTAGAGCGAGATGCAGACCTCCTCACGGAGCATTCGGTCTCGAAAGATTTTTAATACGATTTTTTAGAAAAACGAATTTTTTAATTTAATAATAAAATTAATTTTTAATAATTATATAAATATTATTAAGCCACATATTTTCAATATATAATAAAATTCCATGTTTTCTAAAAAATAAAAGAATGAAAAGTTTCATCAAAATACCTTCGAGTTATCCAAAATTCATGTTTTACAGTAAAATGCCATGAACTATTCAAGTTAAGATAATTATCACTAAAATACCTCAATTCCAAAAATACACATCCATGTAAACCCTAAAGAATATAAATAAACTTCTCGAGATTATTTTGAACTATATTAAAAAAAAATTTCATAAAACCCCCTCGAGCTATATAAAACACTGTTAAGGATTTTAGTAAATATGGGTTTAAGCGGGATCAATTCTCTTGAGCCTTACGGAGCCGGAAAAAGTAAGTGCTTTCCTATTTAAGGTAGAAAAACTTAACGGTGTTATCAACGGTAATTTTCCTGGAAAAAGATATAAATCCTGTCGTCAATATGCAGCAGTTACCGATAACTCCCGAACATAATTCAAGATCCAAATCAGTTCTAAGTGTCTGACTCAAGTCTGAGTCTAAATCAAGCTTGAATTCAACACAAACCAGAATCCAATTCAAACAAGAATCCAAACTCTAACATGTATACTTGAACCTGAACCTGAATACAAGAACAAGATCAACATGCAAACATAACTTGACTTGATTACATGCCTACTTGTTTTCATGCCGAACCTGATTACAGGAAACAACTTGTATCCATGGTCTTGATTGTTAGGATACGAGCGTGTTCAAGTTCTAGTTTAAATACCGCAATCAAGACGGTTTCGCACGTAGCTAGCCGGTTGAGTACGGGTCGTCCGCAGGGAGATGGGAATCTTTTTCTATGTGTTTTTCGACGAGTTAAGTCCGGTTGTTCAGATTTTTGTTGTGGTTATCTAAGTGTTAAGTTGATATTTAAAGAGAGCTTGTTAGGGTTAGGATTAGGTTAGTTTGAGTTAGGAGTCTCCACATCTTTCGTTGCCCCTCTTAATATCGGTGTTACGGTAATCGGCAACAACGGGGATTAGCACGACTAGGAAGGACTTTGCGAGTATAAGCTAGGCTTTCCAACGCATAAGTCTTCCTTTTGGTGCTTGTCCGTCCGTTCTTGGCTCTTATCCATAACCTCCGGTTAATTCAACCACAACCGGTCTCACTACGGAATCACCGCTATCATGTAGGATAGGGTGCCGTAAGGAGCGGATTGTAGTTCAATTAATGGGAGTTGATTTAAGTTGTTGGGCAAGGAAAGAGTGAGAGAGATTTCCTTCTCTCAAACTTCCCTTATCCTACCCTAACAAGTATAACACTACTCACACTTCATGATAGGAAAAACAAAACAAAACAAAAGAGGAAGATAGAAAGAAGGAGATTAGAAGAATACGACTAACTGTTTGCGACCTCACCTTGGCGAGGATCAAGCGTAAGTATCATTGTTGTATGAATGATAAAGAAAAAGAGAGAAGAAATAAGCAACAAGGAAATAACAACAACTACTTAACGAATTAAAATTACAACAAGCATAAAGATAAGGAGACAAGCATGATAATAAAATGGTCTTCTTTATTCATCACTCTTCACTCAAAAGCTCACTTACAAGTTTAATGGAGAAGAGGTGAGAAGAGGAAGAAGAACATGTAACTAAAACCTAGCAAAAGAAATACAAGAATTGGACCCTTTCCTTCACAAACTTCTGGGCTATTTATAGGCCAGAGAATGAAACCCTAGGGCAACCACCAGAACAAAAACGAAAAGACAAAAATACCCCCAAAGTTTCTGCGCATGAGGCGCCCGTACTGCCGCGGATCCGCGGCCTGGACCCCACTTTGGCCGCGGATCCGCGGCCATGTTGATGAATTGGAAAGTCGGGTTTCTTGTGGTCCCCTGGTTTGTTGTCCTATGCTCTCTGGTTCCTATATTTTCTGAAAATACTTCAACATTTCTTCCAGAATTTCTGTTGAGGGAAAGGTGGACTTTTTGTCAAGATTTTGTCATGATTTGCCTCGAGCTCCGCGTAGATCTCTTGGATTTTGTGCTACCATTGAGCCTTGTGCATGAGAATGACATTGATTTGATCTTTTGTCTTCCTATTGATATCTGGCAACATACGGATGAAGAGCAGAGACCGTGTTTTTATCTGTGGTTGGCAGGAACCCGGATTCTTTCGTGTTTTCCATGAATTTCACCGTTTTGGAACCGAGAACCTGTATCCTGCAATTGATTAGCAAACACGGCTCAAGAGTATATACGGATATGCAATGTGATAAAAATTGGGCGGTATGAAAATGCAAAAATCTGATATGAACAAATACCCCCAAACTTATCATTTGCTCGTCCCGAGCAAAGTCCATTTATTCACAAAAAATTTCCTAACCTCACTTTCGCAGGGAACGCGATTGCACTGAGCATGTGCAACAAGCCGTTAAACCTCTAGGTGTCCCTAGTAGGAGGAGTGTTGTCTCCTGAGGGTTTTCAGCGGATACTACCCACAAAATCCGGTCAAGTTGGTTTTGTAAAATAACTAAGCTTCAAACCCTAAAATTTTGTTTTAGAAAATAACAATTCTATAATCCTAAGTCTAGACCATCGAACCTTTATTTTTCACACCTCACATCTTATTTAACTACAGATTTTATATGTCTTTACGTGCAGTGCAAATAGTGTCGTTAAGTTCCAGAAGAATCGATTAAAGTCATCATGTCGCACAATAAAGCCCAGATAACAATTTAAAAAGGATCACATAAGTTTTATAAAGAGTTAAGCATTTTTCAAGTTTCGTTTTCCAGTAAGGTTTCAACTTCAGAATTTCTATCTTCTTTAACAGGAAGCTAAGTCGTATTTTTCACTCCACCTTTTTCTTGTTTTCATTTCATACACACCTCTGTGAATGTGCAATAGTCTTTATCATAGAATAAAACCTTCATATCTCCGCTAAAATTTTTATAAAAGCCTGTCTTTTATCAAGATTATTCTCACACAAAGAACCGTTAGGAATTTTAACTCGGAGAGAACACTTGCTTGACTTTGTTTTAAACTGGACTTTCTAGGCTTCTTAGCGAGCTTTGGGCCAATGCACCCAAACCAATTGGTTTTAGGGCATTAGGTGTAGAAACACCCCAGCGGACTTAATTACTCAAGTTATCTAGGTCCAAAAACAAAAGACAGTTTGGCGTGAAAATCAGATGATTTAATACGAACGGAGATATAACCGGCAGTTCAAATATTTTTTTGGATAAAAGACGTGTCTAGTGGGTTTGGTGTGTAATCATTCCAATCAAGTTTTAGATGGGTTATTTTTCAGACTTAGCTCCAATTACGGCATCAATAATATTCCTTTATATTCGCTTTACTTCATAAACTATTCTTGACATTACTTATTTCAGAACAAATCTATTTGATCCTCAGAAAATCATTTATCTGTTTAAAAGTTTAAACATGAAAGACTTGTCATCTAATTCCCAAAATCTTACGACACGTGTAGTGTGATGTAAAGACGTATATCAGCTGTAGTTAACTTCAAAGGAGAGTTATCTTTCAGGTTTTCAAAATCCAAACAGAAGATCTAGTTATTCCCATTTTTTTTCAAACAAAAACCGTCGAATGTTGAATCAGAGTTCTTCCACAAGCTAACTTGACAAAAAAGTTTTTATATTTTTAGAAAATTTTCAAATTTTTATGGATTTTATGGATTTAATATGCAGATGCAAAATATACATATGAATGCGAAGGTAAGAAATGCGTACCGAGCGTACCCCCAAACTTAAACTGGACAGTGTCCTCACTGTCGTAGCATGAAGAGAGCAGTTGGAAGGTTCAAAATTGTCGGTTAGTGATACACAAATTTTTATTTGTTTTTTTTTTTGTTTTTAGAGAAAAGAAAAAGAATATACATAAATATAAACAAAATGGTTTGTACATACCCCCAAACTTATTTGGAACAGTGTCCACTGTTCTTGGCTGGATAACCGAAGTTTGGAGGTAGGTAGAGGAAGATCATTCAGGGTAAACCGACTCCTGTAAGAACAGGAGCTCCTCTGTTGGTTCGGCGCTAAGGTACGGTTTGCATCGGTGTCCGTTCACTTTGAAAAGTGAACCGTCCTTTGGATTTTCCAAATCCACAGCGCCCTGCGGATACACATTCCGCACAAAATACGGCCCTTTCCAGCGAGATCTGAGCTTTCCAGGATGGAAGTGAAGTCGGGTGTCGTAAAGAAGTACCTGCTGACCAGGTACGAAGGTTTTGCGCACAAGGTGTTTATCATGAAACACCTTCGTTCGATTCTTAACGACAACCGCGTTGTCGTAAGCCTCATCCCTAAGCTCGCATAGTTCGTTCAGCTGCAGCTTCCGATGGCTGCCCGCGTCCTCCAGAGACAGATTCAGCTCCTTTATCGCCCAAAACGCGCGATGCTCGATTTCGACAGGAAGGTGGCAGGCTTTTCCGTACACAAGCCGATAGGGAGACATGCCAAGGTTGGTCTTATAAGCGGTTCTAAATGCCCAAAGGGAATCAGTGAGTTTCAGAGACCAATCCTTACGGTTCTTGGAAACCGTCTTCTCCAGTATCTGCTTGATTTGCCGATTTGAAACTTCGGCCTGCCCGCAGGTTTGGGGGTGGTAGGGCGTAGAGAGCTTATGATTAATGGAGTATTTCCGCATCAAGGCCTCGAAAGTCCTATTGCAGAAATGACTTCCATTGTCGCTAATGATTGCTCGGGGGTGCCCAAACCGGGAGAAAATGTTTTCTTTAAGGAATCTAACGACAACCTTGTTGTCGTTAGTCCGGCTGGGCACAGCCTCGACCCACTTAGAGACGTAATCAACAGCTAGAAGGATGTACAAGTTCCCAAAAGAGCTGGGAAACGGTCCCATGAAGTCTATCCCCCAAACATCGAAAATCTCCACAACCAAGATCGGTTGGAGCAGCATCTCGTTCCTCCGGGATATCCGGCCCATGTGTTGGCACCGGGAGCAAATCTTGCAATAATCGTGAGCGTCTTTGAAAAGTTGTGGCCAGTAGAAACCACATTGCAAGATCTTCTCAGCTGTCTTTCTGGGCCCAAAATGCCCGCCACACGCTTGATCGTGGCAAAATGACAGCACACTCTTGAATTCCTCATCAGGGACACACCGACGAATAATCTGGTCGGGACAGTACTTGAACAAGTAGGGTTCGTCCCAGTAAAAGTGTTTTACTTGGGATAAGAAGCGAAGTCTGTCCTGACGTGACCATTCGGTCGGTAGCAATCCCGTGCCCAAATAGTTCACAATATCTGCGAACCAGGGTTCGCACGATACTGCCAAGAGCTGTTCATCCGGGAAAACGTCATTGATCGGAATTGGAAGCGAAGGCGAAGAAGGAAGTCGCGAGAGATGGTCGGCAACCACATTTTCACATCCTCGTTTGTCCTTAATGACAAGGTCAAACTCTTGAAGCAAGAGGATCCAACGGATTAACCGAGATTTGGCATCTTTCTTCGCAAAAAGATGGCGCAGAGCTGAATGGTCAGTGTAGACAATGACTGGAGAGCCGATGAGGTAGGGCCTGAACTTTTCTAAAGCAAATACAACAGCTAAGAATTCCTTCTCAGTTGTTGTATAGTTAAGTTGGGCGTCGTTCAGGGTTCGGCTCGCGTAATAGATTACGTGCGGCATCTTGTTGATGTGCTGTCCAAGGACAGCACCGATGGCAAAGTCGGATGCATCGCACATAATCTCGAATGGGTGCGTCCAGTCAGGGGAAGAAAGAACGGGAGCAGAAGTGAGTGAGCGTTTCAGTGACTCGAATGCAGTCACACAGCTCGAGTTGAAGTCGAAAGGCGTGTCCTTGGCCAGCAAAAGTGTCAAGGGCCTAGCAATCTTGCTAAAGTCCTTGATAAACCGTCTATAGAAACCGGCATGGCCAAGGAAGGCTCGGATATCTCTGACGCATCGGGGAGGAGGTAGATTGGAAATGACCTCAATCTTAGCTTTGTCAACCTCTATGCCGTTTTGCGAGATGATATGTCCTAAGACAATACCTTCGCGTACCATGAAGTGGCATTTCTCCCAGTTCAAAGTGAGATTCTTGTCCTTACATCGGGTAAGGACAGCGTCAAGATGCAGCAAACACTCGTCAAAGGAGTCGCCGAAGATAGAGAAGTCATCCATGAAAATCTCCAGAAATTTTTCCACCATGTCCGAAAAAATTCCCATCATACACCGCTGGAAGGTAGCGGGCGCATTGCATAACCCAAAGGGCATGCGTCGATATGCAAACGTGCCGAAAGGACAAGTGAAAGTGGTCTTGTCCTGGTCTTTTTCGGCGATGGGAATTTGATTATAGCCAGAGTAGCCATCAAGAAAACAATAGTACTCATGTCCGGCCAATCGTTCCAGCATCTGGTCAATGAAAGGTAGCGGAAAGTGGTCTTTCCGCGTTGCGGCGTTGAGTTTTCTGTAATCAATGCAAACTCGCCACCCAGTTTGGGTGCGAGTAGGGATTAACTCATTCGTCTCGTTGGTTATGACCGTGATGCCCGACTTCTTGGGGACAACATGAATGGGGCTAACCCACTGGCTATCAGAGATAGGGTAAATGATACCACTATCTAGACATTTGACGATCTCCTTCTTCACAGCCTCCTTCATGACTGGATTAAGACGTCTTTGTGGATCCCGGGCTGGTTTGGCATCATCCATCAGATGAATGTGATGCTCAACAATGAGGGGACTAATCCCCTTGATGTCCGCCATGGACCAGCCAAAAGCTTGCCTGTTGCTGTGCAAGACCGCGAGAAGGGCTTTCTCTTGCTCGGGAGCTAGAGAAGCCGAGATGATGACAGGAAGGGTCTCGTTCTCACCCAAGTAAGCATACTTAAGGTGAGACGGCAACGGCTTGAGTTCGAGCGTTGGAGGTGAAATGATGGAAGGCAAGACTGGTGCAAAGGTCTCGAACTCAAAGGACTCCAGCAAAGGTTCAAAACGAGTGTAGGCAACCGAGTCGGATGGTTCAGGTAACTCATCCGGAAAGTCGAAAGATTCAAACTCGGGTTGTGCGCGGCTAAGATCGTTCAAGAATGTGAAACACTCGTATTCGTTGTCGGGCGCAGAAGCAGCAGCAGGTTCGAAGAGAAACGCACTAGTGGCGTCAAGATTATCGTGTTCAAACAGAAACTCCTCGAATTCACACTCTTCGGGGGTGATCTCCTGGATCGAGCAGACATCCAGTATATGAGCATTAGGTTCGGCGGGCTGATTCCCCAACCTAAAAATGTTGAGTTCAATTGTCATATTTCCAAAAGAGAGGTTCATCGAACCATTGCGACAATTGATCACAGCATTTGAGGTTGCGAGAAATGGGCGACCGAGTATCACCGGAATTTGATTCCGGGGGTTAGCTACAGGCTGTGTATCTAAGACAATGAAGTCGACGGGGAATATGAAGTCCCCGACTTTGATTAACACATCCTCTAGCTCACCCCTAGGATGGGTGATCGATCGGTCGGCCATCTGGAGAGTGCAGTGTGTGGGTTTCAGCTCTCCGACGCCTAATTGCTCGTATACTGAATACGGAAGCAAGTTAATACTGGCACCAAGATTTAATAGTGCGCGATTGATGTTCTTATCCCCAATAGTAATTGAAATCGTAGGACAGCCAGGGTCCTTCCGTTTTTGTGGTAAAGATTGGGTAAGGGCATCACTCACAGCACTATCCAAGAAAACTTTCTTGGATACCTGAGACTTCCTCTTTTTCGTGCACAAGTCCTTTAAAATTTTCGCGTAAGACGGGACTTGTTGGACAGCATCTAAAAGAGGAATGTTAATGTTAACTTGCTTGAATAACTCCAAAATCTTCTCCATTTGTGGATTTTGTTTGTTAGACCTCAACCGGTTTGGAAATGGAACATTTTGAAAATTGGTTGAGTCTAATGCTGGAGGAGGAGATTTTGGAGTTGGAACGGATCCCAGAATAGGTGTCTTCGTGGAGTGAGAAGCGGGTCCGTTCAGAGCAGAAGAAGAAGAAGGAGAGCCTTGTGAAGAACGGAGAATAGGCTCGGAAGACGAAGAAGAAGAAGGAGAAGAAGAAGAAGCAGCGGCCGGGGCATCATCGTTGATCCGTTTGCCAATGTTGTTTTGCAGCATCCTCCCTGATCTCAGTGTGGTCACGGCACTCACATTATGGTTTTGTTGTTCAAGAGCAACATGTGCATTATGTGGGTGACCGGGATTTGGAAGTGGCTGGGACGGGAGCTTCCCCTTCTCTCGCTCGCTCAAGGCCGCGTTCAGCTGTGCAATCTGGGCCTCGATGGTCTTGATGCTTTGCCCGTGTGCGGCAGTGTGTTGCACTAAAGATTGAATCGAAGACTGGATGTTGGCGGTGGATTGAGTCGATTGTTTAACAAACGCCTCCAGACTTCGCTCGAGCGAGGAAACCTTATCAGTGTTTGACGGAACAAAATTGTTTGGTGGAAAAGAGTTGTTCGGAGCAAAGTTGTTCGTCTGGTTCTGGAAAGGTTGGGGTTGGAAGGGCTGCTGGTATTGGTGTTGAGTTTGTTGCTGCGCTTGTTGTTGCGGTGGAGGGGCCCTTTGGAAATTGTTGCCCTGGAATTGATTCTGATTCTGATTCCAGGCGAAATTGGGGTGGTTCCTCCAACCGGGATTATAGGTGGAAGAGTAAGGATCATTCCTCGGTCTTTGCTGGAAGGCAGCATTAACCTGATCCTGTCCTTGCGAGGGTGGATTGTAAGGACACTCTTCGGTCAAGTGGGAAGGATCGGAACAACAAGCGCAGATGGTACGAAGTGGAAGAACAGGGCTAGGAGCAGGAGAAGAAAATTTGCTCTCTATTGCTTCAAGCTTTCTTGTTATTGCAGCCATCTCAGCTTTCATCGCAATAGAGACGTCAAGTTGGTGAATTCCTACCCTAGACTGACCGGCAGAAGTGGAGGTAGAAGAAGAAGAAGAAGTCGGTCTCGTGCTCTCCCACTGCAGCGTTTGCTCCGCAAGGTCGTCAAAGAATTGCCACGCTTCCTCGTCAGATTTGGATAGGAAGTGGCCCTGACAGATGGTTTCCAACAACTGCTTCGTTGCTGGGTTCAGTCCCTCATATAAGGTTTGGCAGAGTTGCCATTTCTCTATACCGTGGTGAGGACACTGAACAAGAAGGTCTTTGTATCGGTCAAAGCACTTCCAGAAGGGTTCAGAAGGAAGCTGGGAGAATTGGTTGATCTCATTTCGAATTCTTGCGGTCTTATGATTTGGGTAGAATTTTTTCAGAAACGCTTTTACAAACTCGTCCCAGCTGGTGATTGAGTGGGAAGCGGTGCTATACAGCCATTTTTCAGCGAGATCGCATAAAGTGAACGGAATGACCCGTAGACGTATAGCATCGTCCGACAGCTGGGTTGTTTTCATCATGGCACAGACATTTTGAAATTTGTTGATGAAGATATAGGCATCTTCAGATTCAAGCCCATGAAAACGTGGAAGCATGTTGATGAAATGGGGCTTAATTTCAAAGTTGTCCCCATTGGCCGGAGGAAGAGAAAGGCAGGTTGGAAGTGCAGAACGGGTAGGGTAGAAACGATCCTGGAGCGCGATTCGCTGCGGCGCTACAACAGGCGGAGGTGGTGGAAGATTGGTCTCCGTAGGAGGTGGAGCCAATCCAGGGGTGGTTAAAGAGATATTCGGATTAAATCCCGACATCGCGGAAGAAGAGGAAGGTGAAGGTGAAGGTGAAGATGTATGAACAGAATTCCGGTCAACGTCGGAGTTGGCCGGCAAAGGAAGGGGTGAAAGAGGAGTGGACGGAGTATCGACTTCGGAGTCGATCGCGTAGTCGGTCGCGACTAACGTAACGCGGACTAGACGGGCGCTAGTGTTGATCAGTCGAAAATATTGCATATTTTAACCGGCAATTTCCTTATCATTTGCATCCATATAGAAGTGTACGGTATTCATAATTCACATATTAGCAAATCGGTCGCAAAATATCAGATTACATGTATTCGACCTTAAAACCGGCATTTCTAGGGAAATTGACTGCATTACATTACATAGCATATTTTCCATATCTTGCAACCCCTGTTTCGAAGTCTATGCAGGAAAAGAGATGCTTGCTCGATCATTACATTGCTCGACCATTACAATTGCTCGTAAATTCACTTAACTCAAATCTGGTATCAACACAGAAGAGGAAGTACAAATCTAAACATCAAAGGAAGCTAAAAACAGCAGTACAAGACCACTGCAGAAGACACAGATCCCAAGGCCACCAACAGACCGCGGAAGCGCGGCATATATAGGGTAAATGCGGCGGAAGCGCGGCAAATTGATGACGTCAGCTTCTCAATTTTAGTGCACAACTCCTGTTTCAGTGGCTACAGCTCATAAATGCACACAAACTTCCAGAATATGCCAGATACTTCCTCCAGATCAGCAAACACCTAAACTAGCCTAATCATTCTAGAACTTTCCCTAAACCCTAGCTTAAACCCTAAGCTAACTCCTAACAAACTCCTTCTAGAAACCCTTCAACAAACTTTGGGAGGGAAAGTTCTAATTCAAATCTAACCTAGGGTTTGGGAGTTCTATAAATAAGACCCTAGGCTCACTCATTTCTCATGTTAAAAAGGATTCAACCTTGATTGAAGTTTAGAAAATCAATCTCTTTCTTCATCCCCTCTTCCTCAAGTTTAGTGAGAGAGCTTGTAGGAAACCCTAACCCTAAATCCAACCACAATTCAAGATCTTGAGTGCAAGCCAAGCAAGATGCCTTCAACCCTTTTATGAGCCGAGCCGATCTTCAATCGGGCAAGAGATCAAAGTAGATCCACGATCCACGGAGACGAGCGAAGCCGAGTCAACGATCGATTTCTTCTTCTTGTAGATTCTTGAAAGAATGTATTGAAATTGTTGATTAAATAAAAGGTGATATTCTTTTATCTTGTTTTCTTTAAATTCCGCATCATGTTATCATTACTATTCTTGAATGTTGTCTTTGTGGTGATGTGTGAATAAAACTCCGCTCGTCGGGGAGTCGAAAAGATCTTTAGTATGATGATGTAACAAATTTGTAATCGATTCTTGAATCCCACGAAGTTGTAAACCCTAGCAAGTTCAAGAATCGACGACCCAATTCGTTGCGATGCTTTCTTGATCGACATCGCTCGAGATTGGGGAGTTCCGATCGTTTCTTGGAATTGCTAGAGGCTAGAATATAAATGGTATCCTCGAAAGAATAAGGGTTAAGAGATGAAACCCTAATTTCATCAAGAAAACCCTAACTCTCGTCGATTACCATTGATCTAGTATCAATTCTTCGAAGGACAAGAACACGAAACCCTATAGATTGCATCACGTCTAAAGATCCGATCGATTCCTACGAGCCTCTCTTATATTCTTGATTGTTAATTGGAAATACTATCAAAACAACCGATTCTTGATTGTTTATAGTTTCTTGATTCTTGCATAAAGAATAGTGACACTCGATTACAAAGCACATCTTGAATCATGTTTTCGTTTATTGTTTCTTAACATTTCATTTCAAAAGTATCATAATACAATTGAATTGCACAATCCCTGTGGACGATCCGCACTCATTCATTAACTACTTCCGACACCGTGGTTTGATTGCGGTCAATATAATTTTTTGATTGTCGTTACTTTTTACATATACACGTCAGAAAATATTTCAATCAAAAATGGCGCCGCTGCCGGGGATCGCGCTAATTCATTTGCATTTATAGTTTGAAGTGAAAGAATTATTACGTTTTACTTCTTGAAATCAAAATTCGTACAAACTCTTACACGTATGTTGTGATTTGATTGCAAGGTGATCTGGAGCATTCTGTTCTGTGGAAAAATTTGTTTGAATATACCAGAGAGCTGGAGATAGTAGCAGGAGCTTGCTGAAGAAAAATTGTTCACTGTTCCCAAGAACTGACCGCTCATCCGCGGCATATATAGGCTTATTGCGGCGGAAGCGCCGCAGTCTTGGAGGATCTCTGTGGGATTTTTCTGCAGGTGATTTCTTGCTCTCTCCTCTATCTCTTTTTAGCTCCAATTAACCCTTTGCTGCAGGATTCTTTGCAAATAAATCGCAGCGCGCAAAAGCAAAATTAAAATTGTGTGTGATTTTGATTTCTTGGTTGTTTGCATTCTAATACGGAAATTTAAGGGGCACGGCCAAATCCAAATTAGGTGGGGATTTCATTACCCTTCCTAGGCCCCGAAAATCGTCAAACTTGCATCTGCATTACCTCCATTAACTAAAAGAAATCTAGAGAAGACTCTAAGGACTGTCGCGCTCAATAGGACAAGAGAAGGTCGTGGGTAATTCATTGCTTATCCGCGTTTTCTTGTGGTGCCTAAGGCGAGTGTGTCTAAGGCTAGTGGTTATTAATTAGGTCCACTGTAGTGGTGGTTCCTTCCCACTTACCTGGCACTTATCCGGCCACAGGGGGACAAAGAGGCAGTGGAGGATTCTATCCTGCGGCTTGTCTTTTGGCAGTTAGGAGCGGTCTAGAGATCGGACCTAGGTGACCATTAGATTCTAGGGTTTGTGTGCTGCATTTGTTTTGTCGCATCATTTTTTCAAAATCCGTCCCTTTTTAAAGCAAGCACCGCATTCATTTTACCCCTAATTATAAGTCAACGCTGCCACTTGTACTAACCCTTTTTAGTACAAGATAGGCTGGACACGGGATTCTAGTGCCCGTTTAGTCCGCGTACCTTTTATCGACTCCGAAGTCGGTAATTCTCCATTTACCTTTTCTTTACCCACTACCACACCCACACCGATGGATCCGAATCCATCAAACTTCTTTAACCCTAATCTGCCACCGTCCGTTGGTGCGCAGAATCCTACTCCACCCCACATTTCTCTCCAGGAAAGATGTTATCCACATAGAGGTCCACTTTCGACCTGCTTATCCACACCACCAGCCAACGGGGATAATTTTGAGATTAAGCCCCAGTATATCAATCTTTTACCCAAATACCACGGACTCGAGACCGAGGACGCTTACGTTTTCATTACCAAATTTGAAAACGTATGCGCAATGATGGGTACGTCTCAACTTTCAGTGGATGCGATGCGTCTACGACTTCTTCCATTTACTTTGTGCGATATAGCCGAGAAGTGGCTATACAACACCACCGCACACTCTATTACGAATTGGGAAGAATTCGTCGCTGCATTCCTTAAGAAATTTTACCCAATCCAAAAGACGGCTCGAATCCGTAGCGAACTGAACCAATTTGCCCAGCTCCCTGCCGAACCATTTTCAAAATACTTTGAACGTTTCAAGGATCTATTGGTTCAATGTCCTCATCACGGCATCCCGAGATGGGAGCTTTGCCGAATCATATATGAGGGCAGTAACCCTAGCACTAAACAGAGCCTTGAAAACATGTGTCAAGGTACTTTTATGACCAAAGATGACGGGGAAGCCTGGCGATACTTAGAAGAGTTCGCTGAAAAGTCACTAATTTGGGAGAGTGGAACACAACCATTGAATAGGGGTGGCGTACACCAAATAGATGTGTCCATAGGTGTCCGAGCTGAAATGGCAGCAATGCAAAAGAAGCTCGACGCTATGGAACACAAATTTGCAGCAGCCTCCCTAAACCCAATGTCACTCCCCAAAACTGTTTGTGGGTGCTGTTCTGATCCGTCACATTTAACGGAAGAATGTCCATTAAACTCTGCGTTTCAAGGTCACGAGCATTCTAATGCCGCATTTCAACGACCTCGAAACGATCCATATTCTTCCAGTTACAATCAGGGTTGGAGGAACCACCCGAATTTTGCTTGGAACCAATCACAATCTCAAAACACGGTTCCAAACACGAATCAATTTCAACGGGCTCTTCCTCCACCACAACAGCAACCCCTACAACTCACTCAGCACCCCTACCAGTCACAAAATTTCCAAAATCAGGGCAACACTCCTGCACAGTCTAATCCTATGCAGCCCTGTTCTGACGAGTTCTCTCAATTCACTCAAACCATGAAATCACTTTTATCAAATTTCATGGATGTTTCGACTGAAGTCAGATCTTCCGTCAGTGAAATAAAGAAAAACTCAGCGTCCCAAGCTGAGAGTATTCGCACGATGGAAGCTGAAATCGCACGCTTAAAAGCCGAAATGAGTGCGAGAGAAAAAGGGAAACTTCCCTCTCAACCCCTACAGAATCCTGGGCATTACAATGTAAATGCCATTACAACGTTGAGATCGGGAAGAGTGCTGAACAATCATGTCGGGGAAGATATTGATAATACTGAAAATCATATCAACACCCCGGCTGAGTCTTTCCCACATACACACACTTCACCTTCTGATCCTTCTTCTTCTACCAAACCACCTTCGCACGAGCCTATTCTCCATTTCCCTTTAGGCTCAACACCTTCACCCAACCCTTATAGTTCTCCACAGACGGTCCCCACACCTCCTTTGGGACCTCGTCTACCCCCCTTTCCTTCTCCTGTGATGGACCCCGCACTTATTGCGAAAGCACCTTACCCGAACCGGCTAAGGGCTAATAGAACGAGTCCTCATATGGAGAAAATTTTAGAGATGTTCAAACAGGTTAACATCAATATCCCTCTCTTAGATGCGATTCAGCAAGTCCCCGCTTATGCGAAGATTCTAAAGGACTTGTGCACTAGGAAGAGGAAGACCCAAGTGCCGAAGAAGGTCTTTATGTCTAATAACATTAGCACTGCTTTTATACCCCAGCTTCCAAAGAAAAGAAAGGACCCAGGTTGTCCTACAATTTCGATTTCGATTGGGGGTAAAAACATAAATCGTGCTCTGTTAGACCTTGGCGCGAGTGTTAACCTGTTACCTTATTCTGTCTATGAGCAATTAGGGATTGGAGAGCTGAAACCTGCTCATTGTACTCTCCAGATGGCAGACCGATCTATCACCAAACCAAGGGGTGAATTAGAGGATGTGCTGATAAAGGTCGGGGAATTTGTTTTCCCCGTAGACTTCATTGTGCTCGACACACATCCTGTAGCAAACCCCCGGGGCCAAATTCCGGTGATTCTAGGTCGTCCTTTCCTTGCCACTTCCAACGCTGTTATAAACTGTAGAAATGGTTCAATGAATTTATCATTTGGAAATATGACCATTGAACTAAATATCTATAGAGTTGGAAGTCAGCCGTCAGAACCCTCTGCTCATATTTTAGATGTGTGCTCTGTCCATGAGATCGCTCCCGATAGTTGTGGAGCTGAGGATCTTTGCTTGACTGATCTCGATGACATTAGCACATCTCTGTTTGATTTCACACATGATCTTAGTGAGGACACTTTAGCTACACATGAGTCCTGCACTTCTGACTTTTCTCCACCCGAGTCTGTATCTTTCACAGGCTCTGAGCTTCTTTGTAAATCCAAAAATCATTCTATGACCCTTCCTTCTATCATTTCTCCGCCTGAGTTAGATCTCAAAGTTTTACCTTCTCACCTGAAATATGCATATCTTGGTGAGAACGAGTCATTACCGGTTATCATTTCCGCTTCTCTTGCATCAGAGCAAGAGAATGCCCTTTTATCGGTATTGAAATCTAATAAAGAGGCGTTTGGTTGGAGTATGGCGGACATCAAAGGGATTAGTCCCTTGATAGTTGAACATCATATACATGTGATGGATGATGCCAGACCGACCCGAGAACCACAGAGACGGTTGAATCCCGTCATGAAGGAAGCTGTCATGAAAGAAATCGTCAAGTGCTTAGATAGTGGTATTATATACCCAATCTCCGATAGCCAGTGGGTAAGTCCTATACACGTCGTTCCTAAGAAATCCGGCATCACTGTGATCACAAATGAAGCGAATGAGTTGATTCAGACACGCGCCCAAACTGGGTGGCGTGTATGCATCGATTATAGAAAACTCAACGCTGCTACGAGGAAAGATCATTTTCCTTTACCATTTATTGATCAAATGCTGGAACGCTTAGCGGGACGACAATACTATTGTTTCATGGACGGTTACTCAGGCTACAATCAGGTCCCCATCGCCAAAAAGGATCAAGATAAAACCACTTTTACTTGTCCTTTTGGTACCTTTGCTTACAGTCGCATGCCCTTCGGGTTATGCAATGCTCCCGCTACCTTTCAGCGGTGTATGATGGGGATATTCTCTGATATGGTAGAGAATTTCCTGGAGATCTTTATGGACGACTTTTCGATTTTTGGAAACTCTTTTTCTGAATGCCTAGCGAATCTAGACGCTGTTCTTACTCGTTGCAAAGAGAAGAACTTGACATTAAACTGGGAAAAATGCCACTTTATGGTCCAAGAAGGAATAGTCCTTGGACATGTCATTTCACAGAAAGGCATTGAGGTTGACAGAGCTAAAGTAGATGTCATTCAAAACCTGCCTCATCCCAAAAGCGTCAAAGATATTCGCTCTTTCCTTGGCCATGCAGGCTTTTATAGGAGATTCATAAAGGACTTTAGCAAAATTGCTAGACCTTTAATACTACTCCTGGCCAAGGATACGACCTTCCACTTTGACTCGGATTGCGAGACAGCTTTCGACTCACTTAAACACTCACTCACCACAGCCCCCGTTTTATCATCACCAAATTGGGACTACCCCTTTGAGCTGATGTGTGACGCATCTGATTTTGCAGTAGGTGCAGTCTTAGGACAGCACATTGATAAGATGCCACACGTGATTTACTATGCCAGTAAGACACTGAATGATGCGCAAATCAATTATACAACCACAGAGAAAGAACTATTAGCGGTTGTATTCGCATTAGAGAAATTCAGGCCTTACTTAATCGGCTCACCTATTGTTGTATATACTGATCATTCCGCTTTAAAACATCTGTTGGCGAAGAAAGATGCCAAAGGTCGACTAATACGTTGGATCCTTCTTTTACAAGAATTCGATCTTGTTATCAAAGATAAGAAAGGATGTGAAAACGTAGTAGCTGACCACCTTTCACGCATCGTTTCTTCCCCTGTGACCCTGCCGATCAATGACTCATTCCCTGACGAACAACTCTTGAGCATATCCGCTGAACCATGGTTCAGGGATATTGTGAACTATCATGCCACGGGACTTATACCGAGCGATTGGTCAAAACAGGACAAATATCGTTTTCTTTCCCAAGTAAAACACTTTTACTGGGACGAGCCCTATTTGTTTAAATATTGTCCTGATCAGATCATTCGCCGGTGCGTCCCAAATGAAGAGTTCAAGAGTGTTCTTTCATTTTGTCATGATCAGGCTTGTGGGGGTCACTTTGGTCCTAGAAAGACAGCGGAAAAGGTTTTGCAATGTGGATTTTATTGGCCGACCTTATTCAAGGACGCATTTGAGTATTGCAAAACCTGTACACAATGTCAGTATACGGGTAGAATATCCCAGAGGAATGAAATGCCTCAGCAACCCATTCTGGTTGTTGAAATGTTTGATGTTTGGGGCATTGATTTTATGGGTCCTTTTCCCAACTCCTTTGGGAATCTGTACATTTTGCTGGCGGTTGATTATGTCTCCAAGTGGGTAGAAGCCATTCCATGTCGCACTAATGACAGGAAAGTTGTCATTAAGTTCTTAAAAGAGAATATCTTTTCGCGATTTGGACACCCACGCGCTATCATTAGCGATAATGGGACACACTTTTGCAACAGGTCTTTCGAGACTCTGATGCGAAAATACTCAATCAACCACCGTCTTTCTACACCCTATCACCCACAAACAAGCGGGCAGGCTGAGATCTCAAACAGACAAATCAAACTTATCCTGGAGAAAACTGTTGCTAAAAATAGAAAAGATTGGTCGACCAAATTGACGGATGCTCTTTGGGCATTCAGGACTGCATATAAGACCGACCTAGGAATGTCTCCATATAGGATAGTGTTTGGAAAAGCATGTCATCTACCTGTTGAGATAGAACATAAAGCATTGTGGGCTATAAAGGAAATAAATTTTGATCTAAACCTTGCTTGCAACTTTCGGAAGCTGCAACTTAACGAGCTAAGCGAACTCCGCGATGAAGCTTATGATAATGCTGTAATCACAAAGAATAGGACTAAGGTTTTTCACGATAAAAGCATTTTAAGGAAAACATTTTTACCTGGTCAACAAGTCCTTCTTTATGATTCACGTTTACACCTTCATGCGGGTAAGCTCCGATCTCGTTGGAAGGGACCTTTTGTTGTGCGGTCTGTATTCCCGCACGGGGCAGTAGAAGTAGAAAATGTTAAAAACGGCACAATTTTCAAAGTAAATGGACATAGACTAAAGCCGTATTTTTCCACTGACCCCACGGAGGAGCTCTTGTTCTTACAAGAGCCAGTTTATTTGGATTAAAATTCCTCCGTCTCACCTTCATATCCTGTATATCATTGCATCATCTTTTGAATGAAGGTGAGTGAAAAACAAGTTTGGGGGAAGTTCTTCACTTATATATTTTGCCCCCACTAATAATTCCCCTCAGATTTACAGATTTTTGTAGGTATAGCTGTCGGCAACAGTGAGGACACTGTTGAAAACAAGTTTGGGGGAGGTTTGTGCTTATTTTTGCATCATTTGCATATCATCTGCATAAGCACAAAACATTTCTTTTAAAAATCTGTAAAAATTGAAAAATTTTCAAAACCCATAAAAATTTAAAAATTTTCAAATATAAAAATAATTTTAATATTTACACTTTTTGTATATAAATAAGATAATGAAAGTTTAGATAGTGAAAAGTTACATCCATGAGATTAGAAAATTTTTAGAAAACTAAGAAAATTAGAAGTTTTCTTATACGAACTAGTAATAAGTAGTTATGAGCCGTTGTCCCAAGGGTTAGTAAGATGAAGGACGTCACTAATCTGAGGATAAAAATAAGTCTGAAAAATAGTTTCTATTCTGGAAGCCAAACATTTTGAACGTGGCTACCCTGCTATTCGCACTTACACACGTCTTGAAGCCTGGGATAGTAGAGGATACCTTGAAATGCTCTTGTCTTAAAGCCAAAAGTATGAAAAAAAAAAAAAATATGTGTTCTAAAGTGGTGAGAAAAATGGATACTGGTTTTGTTATCACCAAGGGCAATAAAAATATATAGCAAAAGGGTGCTTCTTCACCTAGTGCCCCAAGGTCAACTGGTCTGGGAGTCACTGCTATGCCTGAGGTGGTGCAAGACGAGGAAAATACACCAAGCATGCAAGCACATTAGTAATCGGTCGGTTAGTACCTCAAGAAGTATTAACGGTCGCATGAAAGTGTGTAAGCAATCTCGTTTGTCAAGAAGTACTGAGGCCGATGGGCAAGGGTATGATAGCTTGAATTGAATTCTCCGGGTGTAGGGATGTCTTTACACACACGCAGGGTGATATGATCGATGTTTGGAATAAAGATAGGAATGAAGAATAAGACGATGTTTTATTGAGGGAGGACGTGATTTCTGACATCTTTTCATGACCATTAAGATAGGGCTCATGACAACCGAAAAGCTAGCTTAGTTGGAAACCCTAATTTTCAAAGCTTTTCTTTTACGATTCTCTTCTTTAAATGTAATATTCATGATCTTGCTTTTATTATTGGATTTTGTGGGTGCAATCCGCTGAAAACCCTCAGGAGACAACACTCCTCCTACTAGGGACACCTAGAGGTTTAAAGGCTTGTTGCACGTGCTCAGTGCAATCGTGTTGCCTACGAAAGTGTGCTAGTTAGTTTTTCTCTTTATTTTCTCCTTCTCTCTTTTTAATAAAACATTCTCTCGAGACGATCGAAATTAAGTTTGGGGGTATTTGATCAGTCGAAAATATTGCATATTTTAACCGGCAATTTCCTTATCATTTGCATCCATATAGAAGTGTACGGTATTCATAATTCACATATTAGCAAATCGGTCGCAAAATATCAGATTACATGTATTCGACCTTAAAACCGGCATTTCTAGGGAAATTGACTGCATTACATTACATAGCATATTTTCCATATCTTGTAACCCCTGTTTCGAAGTCTATGCAGGAAAAGAGATGCTTGCTCGATCATTACATTGCTCGACCATTACAATTGCTCGTAAATTCACTTAACTCAAATCTGGTATCAACACAGAAGAGGAAGTACAAATCTAAACATCAAAGGAAGCTAAAAACAGCAGTACAAGACCACTGCAGAAGACACAGATCCCAAGGCCACCAACAGACCGCGGAAGCGCGGCATATATAGGGTAAATGCGGCGGAAGCGTGGCAAATTGATGACGTCAGCTTCTCAATTTTAGTGCACAACTCCTGTTTCAGTGGCTACAGCTCATAAATGCACACAAACTTCCAGAATATGCCAGATACTTCCTCCAGATCAGCAAACACCTAAACTAGCCTAATCATTCTAGAACTTTCCCTAAACCCTAGCTTAAACCCTAAGCTAACTCCTAACAAACTCCTTCTAGAAACCCTTCAACAAACTTTGGGAGGGAAAGTTCTAATTCAAATCTAACCTAGGGTTTGGGAGTTCTATAAATAAGACCCTAGGCTCACTCATTTCTCATGTTAAAAAGGATTCAACCTTGATTGAAGTTTAGAAAATCAATCTCTTTCTTCATCCCCTCTTCCTCAAGTTTAGTGAGAGAGCTTGTAGGAAACCCTAACCCTAAATCCAACCACAATTCAAGATCTTGAGTGCAAGCCAAGCAAGATGCCTTCAACCCTTTTATGAGCCGAGCCGATCTTCAATCGGGCAAGAGATCAAAGTAGATCCACGATCCACGGAGACGAGCGAAGCCGAGTCAACGATCGATTTCTTCTTCTTGTAGATTCTTGAAAGAATGTATTGAAATTGTTGATTAAATAAAAGGTGATATTCTTTTATCTTGTTTTCTTTAAATTCCGCATCATGTTATCATTACTATTCTTGAATGTTGTCTTTGTGGTGATGTGTGAATAAAACTCCGCTCGTCGGGGAGTCGAAAAGATCTTTAGTATGATGATGTAACAAATTTGTAATCGATTCTTGAATCCCACGAAGTTGTAAACCCTAGCAAGTTCAAGAATCGACGACCCAATTCGTTGCGATGCTTTCTTGATCGACATCGCTCGAGATTGGGGAGTTCCGATCGTTTCTTGGAATTGCTAGAGGCTAGAATATAAATGGTATCCTCGAAAGAATAAGGGTTAAGAGATGAAACCCTAATTTCATCAAGAAAACCCTAACTCTCGTCGATTACCATTGATCTAGTATCAATTCTTCGAAGGACAAGAACACGAAACCCTATAGATTGCATCACGTCTAAAGATCCGATCGATTCCTACGAGCCTCTCTTATATTCTTGATTGTTAATTGGAAATACTATCAAAACAACCGATTCTTGATTGTTTATAGTTTCTTGATTCTTGCATAAAGAATAGTGACACTCGATTACAAAGCACATCTTGAATCATGTTTTCGTTTATTGTTTCTTAACATTTCATTTCAAAAGTATCATAATACAATTGAATTGCACAATCCCTGTGGACGATCCGCACTCATTCATTAACTACTTCCGACACCGTGGTTTGATTGCGGTCAATATAATTTTTTGATTGTCGTTACTTTTTACATATACACGTCAGAAAATATTTCAATCAAGTGTCCCGAGTCCAAGCGGACATACACTAAACGAGTTTAGTATAGTCAAAGCGGAGAAGGTGAGGGTAAGAAAACGTCAATGAAGAAAGGCGATGGGTGTTGGGTGAAAATGGAGTTGGCGAAAAAAGGGCAAGTTTTTATAAAAGTTTTTTGATTTTTTTTTTTGATTTTTTTTTTGTTTTTAGAAAGAGATTTACAGAAGTATGTACGGAAATACGGCTTAAGAAATCACAAACACGATATGCACAATCACACCTAGATCTAGGGTAACCTAGGTCTACTAGACCTGCTCCTGAACTTGATTGTCGAAGTTAAACAATGTCGAGAAACGGGCTTAAAAATACACTGATCACGAGGCCAGGTAAGTGCAGAGATAAGGGGAGGTTGTCCAACGCTTTCGCGAAGTTCTTTAATTAAATAACCCTTTCTCTTTCGGCGGTTGCGCCTTTAACACTTTCCTAGACACCCCGTAAACAATATACGGTTAAGCGAGCTTCTAAACAAGGTTTATCTTCTCCTAATGAGCGCGAAGTCCTTAGGGCTGAAGTCTAGTATTTTTTTTTAATTTACAATGGACAATGCATATGCTTTAGTGATTTTTGGGGTCCTGGGAAGGGTGATGAAATCCCCACCCAATCTGAATTGGTTTCAAGCCCCTTAAGTCCGTATTAAAAGAATGCAAAACAGTAACAATATCAACAGCAAACAATTTTTATTTGCGGCGCAAAGAATCCTGCACAAGAACAGTTATTGGAAGGGGGAGAAGAATTTGCGCAAAGAATGCTGCAGAAAACACAATTTATTGGAGCTCAGAGGAGTGGGGAGAAGGAGAGAGACTTACAGAGAGAAAATAGCACCCTGACCCCACCAAACGGCCGCGGTTCCGCGGCAATAAGGCCCTAATGCCGCGGTTCCGCGGCGGAAATGAGGAGTTGATGCACCATATTTCTTGTGTGGGCTCTGTTGGGTGTCCTCTGGTTGTCTGGATGTCCTGAATTTGAATTTACTCACTGTATGTGCTCCAGATTCTTACAGTAGACCGTTTGCTTCGTTTTGATCATTTCGCGGTGTAGCCGCGAAATGTGGGTCTATCTTCCCACGTCTTTGGCACTGTACTTGAACTCCGTATTTTCAACGTCTTGGCCACTGAACTCGAACTTGTATTTTCCTTCACACTTGCACAAAAACTAATCAAAAAAAAACAAGATGGTTTTGTTTACAATGTATATTTTTTTTTGTTTTTTCGGTTAGATTTATACTTACAAATTAACCCGAAATTTCACTTAGAAATAGACTACCGTCTCCCCGGCAACGGCGCCATTTGATTGTTAGGATACGAGCGTGTTCAAGTTCTAGTTTAAATACCGCAATCAAGACGGTTTCGCACGTAGCTAGCCGGTTGAGTACGGGTCGTCCGCAGGGAGATGGGAATCTTTTTCTATGTGTTTTTCGACGAGTTAAGTCCGGTTGTTCAGATTTTTGTTGTGGTTATCTAAGTGTTAAGTTGATATTTAAAGAGAGCTTGTTAGGGTTAGGATTAGGTTAGTTTGAGTTAGGAGTCTCCACATCTTTCGTTGCCCCTCTTAATATCGGTGTTACGGTAATCGGCAACAACGGGGATTAGCATGACTAGGAAGGACTTTGAGAGTATAAGCTAGGCTTTCCAACGCATAAGTCTTCCTTTTGGTGCTTGTCCGTCCGTTCTTGGCTCTTATCCATAACCTCCGGTTAATTCAACCATAACCGGTCTCACTACGGAATCACCGCTATCATGTAGGATAGGGTGCCGTAAGGAGCGGATTGTGGTTCAATTAACGGGAGTTGATTTAAGTTGTTGGGCAAGGAAAGAGTGAGAGAGATTTCCTTCTCTCAAACTTCCCTTATCCTACCCTAACAAGTATAACACTACTCACACTTCATGATAGGAAAAACAAAACAAAACAAAAGAGGAAGATAGAAAGAAGGAGATTAGAAGAATACGACTAACTGTTTGCGACCTCACCTTGGCGAGGATCAAGCGTAAGTATCATTGTCGTATGAATGATAAAGAAAAAGAGAGAAGAAATAAGCAACAAGGAAATAACAACAACTACTTAACGAATTAAAATTACAACAAGCATAAAGATAAGGAGACAAGCATGATAATAAAATGGTCTTCTTTATTCATCACTCTTCACTCAAAAGCTCACTTACAAGTTTAATGGAGAAGAGGTGAGAAGAGGAAGAAGAACATGTAACTAAAACCTAGCAAAAGAAATACAAGAATTGGACCCTTTCCTTCACAAACTTCTGGGCTATTTATAGGCCAGAGAATGAAACCCTAGGGCAACCACCAGAACAAAAACGAAAAGACAAAAATACCCCCAAAGTTTCTGCGCATGAGGCGCCCGTACTGCCGCGGATCCGCGGCCTGGACCCCACTTTGGCCGCGGATCCGCGGCCATGTTGATGAATTGGAAAGTCGGGTTTCTTGTGGTCCCCTGGTTTGTTGTCCTATGCTCTCTGGTTCCTATATTTTCTGAAAATACTTCAACATTTCTTCCAGAATTTCTGTTGAGGGAAAGGTGGACTTTTTGTCAAGATTTTGTCATGATTTGCCTCGAGCTCCGCGTAGATCTCTTGGATTTTGTGCTACCATTGAGCCTTGTGCATGAGAATGACATTGATTTGATCTTTTGTCTTCCTATTGATATCTGGCAACATACGGATGAAGAGCAGAGACCGTGTTTTTATCTGTGGTTGGCAGGAACCCGGATTCTTTCGTGTTTTCCATGAATTTCACCGTTTTGGAACCGAGAACCTGTATCCTGCAATTGACTAGCGAACACGGCTCAAGAGTATCTACGGATATGCAATGTGATAAAAATTGGGCGGTATGAAAATGCAAAAATCTGATATGAACAGGTCTCGGCAAGTCCGATAATTATAATCTATACAACACATTACGGGGTTAAAGGGGTAGATTGGTACGGAATGTATTAAAAGTGGCACAATGATGGACACTAAAAGACACCTACATGAACTCTTGTGCCGTTGTCCCATGAGTTTTGATGGGGCCTTGTATTTACATGTTACCATAGTCCACGGGATAGTTGGACTCCTCTCGTATACACTGATATATTCTGTACCAAACTACAAATAACTACGTTAGTATAACAAACATATATTTGTACAATTACTAGTTCTTTCTCTTTCTTGTTCTATTCTATTCTTACTTCTGGGACTTACCGAGCGCTAGTTCGCTGACGACATTCCTATCTTTTGAATGTTTGTCAGGAGGATCGGATTCTCAGGAGATCGAGCCTAGCCATGGCAACTTGGACTAATTCACAGAGCATCCAGACTTCTAGATTTTCCTAGTATTTACTTTTCATTTCATATGCCACTGTTTTGGCATTTCTTTATATCCTTGTACTTTCCGCTTCGATGCAATGCATTGTAAAGATGAATATTAATAAAAGTTGTTGTTTATTTTACATCTCTTGTTATTCTTATGAATTTATTTATATTGCTTATTTACGCTTAACGTGTTTACTTCTGTGTAAATACGTCGCGTGCCCGTCACGTCTCCTTCTCCGTACACTGGGAAGTAGGGCATGACAACAGCGTACAAGAACTACAAACTTTCTATGTGCCTCCTAGGCATAGGGGTGAAAAGGCGATCCTCTTCTACCAATCTACAGAGACCAAAGTATAAAAAGAAGTTTGGCATGGTGCCGATTTTGCACTGGACAAGCTTCAACCAATCCATCTGCCCAGATATTACGCGGAGGGATTACAGAGGCTGTTATGATACCAAGGTGTACCCCTCGAACAAACTGTTCGACAAGCCCAATTCTACAAAAAGATTTGGGATATTACCGGGACTCAACGAAAGATGCCCAACGGAAAGATAGAGACAACCGAGCTCAGATACGTTCAGTTCAAGAAACGGGAGCGGTTCCACAGTTTCCTCGTCATAAACAGCTCCAGTGAAGGGGAAAACACTATTCCAAATATATGTGACGTTGAAACAGAGCGAAATCCCGCTCTATGAACGTTAAGTCTGTTACTCGAAGAACAAATTGACAAACTAATAAAAAAAGCTTATCAAAAGAGCCGGGATAACCACAGCCGCGGAATGACCATTTATGAAAAGGCTAGGACGCAGCGTCTCAGTCAGCAATATGCGGAGAAGAAAGACTATAATCCTCGGCCTACTGTATGTTTTCGCGAAAGGGGAAAATCCCGAAATAGAGGCAAACCAAGGCAAAGAATGCGAACAACGTTCGAAAACAACAAAGTGGATCCAAGACGCATTGCAATCGAGAAAAACTCGGTTGGAGCCCGTCCTTTATAAAAAAGATTGGTCGGGAATACTTTTTCCCCCAAGACAAGACAAGGAAAATATTCAATCTTGTCATGAAGCACCAAATGATGACACTTCCGGAGTCTCGGTACCCTGAACAAATAAACGAGGTCTATCATCCGGATTATTGCTCTTATCACTGAGTAATAGGTCATCCCCTTGAAGATTGCTTCACCTTCAAGAACTAGGTTGAAGACCGGTATCAACAAGGCAGGTTCGCTTTATCCGATAGCTAGAGGGTAACCCTGCCGTAAAAGCAAGAGCCAAAGAGGACCTATACCGTGGGGATAGGACCAGCTCAACATCAAGAATGGAAGCAAACTCGTACATGCCATATGATAACACTCTCAAAAGAGGAAGGGCACGAGACTATGGATGACCTCCACATGTACTTCGCAAATGAAGACGAGGAAGGGGTGATCTCATAGTTTCCACCAGCACAAAAGGAGCTGGAAGATAGGATACACACCATGGCGGACAACCTAAGAAAAATTGACTTAGGGACAGAAAACGATCCGAGGCCGATGTTCTCCTCCGAACACAGAGACGCGACCGTGTAGGTTCGTCTTGCCTGAATTTGGGGGCATATGCTAATTGGTGCTATCCGTCCACCTCTCCGAAGATGCCAAGTTGATTTATAGCACCGTATATCGAAGATTTAAACGGATGCGGCCGATGTAGCAGACTTCGTTATATTCCTCCTCGTTGAGGGGTTTTTGATTGTGGGGACGCTCTTCTCTGCAGGCGTAAGCCCCTGCAGTTAATTACGCTACCGCATCGCGGTAACAACTTTCTCCTTCTCCAAATGGTCACTTCGTGTCGTGAGTGTTTGTTTTGTTTTTGGTTGCCCGTGGATTGTATACGGAGACTAATTTATGTTGTCGTCCGTAGGGCGTGGATTAGTCCAAATCCGTATTTTCTTAGATTTGGGTTTGGGGGTTGGGTTTAAGGATACGTTAGTCTCATTTGAAACTAAGATCAACTTAAACGTATGTTAATGATACGTTAGTCTAATTTTAGACTAAGATCTACTTAATAGGATCATTTAGATCCAAAAAAAGAGCATTTGAACTCTATTGTTTTAGTTTAGGGACTTTGCGGTCGATTACCAGTTTAAGGACATGGTGGTCCAAGGTTAAGGACATCATAGTCCGTGGGTTTATGGGGACCCCACAGTCCGAGGTTAAGGACATCATAGTCCGTGGGTTTAAAGGGACCCCACAGTCCGAGGCTAAGGACATCATAGTCTGTAAGATTTGCTGGTTGTTGGGACCCATCACCTCTCTGAATACATTGAAGGATTACAACGGCATATATCAGAGGAGTGAATAGATGTACCCTTGAACCAATATTGGTTGAGAAATATGTAATTGGATTGATTTAAAGATCGTTAATCTCATTTGAGAATAAGATCAACTTAAACGTTTGTTAAGGATACGTTAGTCTAATTTTATACTAAGATCTACTTAACAGAATCATTTAGATCCAACAAAAGAGCATTTGGGCTCTATTGCGGTCCAAGTTCAGATGCAAGCACGGGTTTGGAGATGCACCAAATAGTTATTGGTCATCGGGACCCACCACCTCTCTGAAGACGTTGAAGAATTACAACGACAAATATCAGAGGTGTGAAGAGATGTAACCTTAAACCAAAGTTGATTGGAAAATCTGTAGTCCAATTTATGACTAAGATCAATTAATTAGATTATGAGCACATTGGCTCAGTTAAATCTGAATTGAGGACTTATGGCCAACTTGGGCTAAGTCCACTTAAGTTTGAAATGTTAGCCCTTTGTTGGACTGTTGAACATTTGTCTGGGTTCAGCCCTCCCATTATTTAGCAATGCTAAACAGGGGTTTGGGGGCTCTGACAACATTTTGTCTTTGGCTGAGCTCTAACCATTCATTATAGCTCTGGATTTTAAGGTTCATTTGAAGGGGAAATTTTCCTCTGGAAAACTTAACCAATTTTGGCTAAGCTTGGTTTTAAAATAGTGCTAAATACTAGAGGATAAAACGCTTAATGTTAAATACTAAAATTGAATTGTTCACGTGAGGTCACGTGAGGCATATGAAGATGGGGCCAGACTTCATTTATTTTGTTCTCAGAATATTCAAATAAGTGTTAAACACTTTTAGTCTTTGAAATCATCACGTGTGGACACGTGACAATGCTTCTGCGTTGGGCATCAATTCCTCTGTCTTCCCCTATTTTATTCTTTTGAAAATGGTGTTTTTCAGGGGTCTCGTGTGAGCACGTGGGGCGCCCTAAACCAGTACTGTCTTTGGCTTTATTCCCTTTAGTTTTAAAGGTCACGTGGGAGCACGTGAGGCATTGCCTCTGGGCTAATTCCTTCTTATTTTGAAGAGTCCATTAAAGGGTCACCTGGGGACACGTGAGCATACCTTATTCATTCCTTTTTGTTCGTTGGGATGAAGGGTCACGTGTTACCACGTGATCATGTTGGACACTTAATCTTTACGTGCATGGAGAGCTTCAAGTCTCTTGTTTTAAGAATTAAATTCTTTGTAGGGTTAAACCCCAATTCTGTTTAGAGTAATTAAATTCCTATGTATATGGAAGAATTAAATTTTTATGTAGGGTTAAACCTTAGTTACATTTGGAGGAATTAAATTCCTATGAATTTGGAAGAATTAAATTCTTATGTAGGGTTAAAACCTAGTTTCATTTGGGAGGAATTAAATTCCTATGAATTTGGGGGAATTAAATTCTTTAAACTCAATTCTCCCTGTAAGTTTTGGATCTGCATGGCAGAATCTCCCCGATGAGAATTAAATTCTCAACTTGTAGGGAGATCTGCTTCCGCGGATCTTCAACCAAAGGAGGAACTAAGTTCTTATTCAGAAGAGTTAAACTCTTAATTTGAGAATTAAATTCTCTTTTATTTTATGGAGCTTAGATCTCTTTCCACTTTCTTACCTAGGTTTTCTTTTCTCTGAAGAGATCTTCCTTTCTCTTTTGAGAATTAAATTCTCCTCTCTTTTTTTAATATTCTCTCTCTTGTTGTATCTCTCCTTTAAAAAAAATCGATATCCCCCCTCTTCTCTTCATGTCTTCTATTTATAGGAGAAAGAAAAGAATCAATTTGTTTAGTCAATTTTTCATTGAAAGATTTCAAATGATTTTGTAATCAACATGATCTTTTAGATCACTCAGTGAGTTTTATTCACCATTGGATTTTTAATCCAAAAGATATTTTGTCTGTTATTCCTGGCAAATTTCAAGGAAATATCTCCTTGTATAGAATCTTTCTATAAATTGGTGATTTTTAATCACCATTGGATTTTTGATCCAACGGTGCTCCACTTTACAGAGCGCAATCTTTTTGTTTGAAAAGATCTAGGGAAATATTAGGGTTTCTGATTTCCCTTAATTAGAATTTAATTCTATTAGTTCAGAAGGTTTAAAAGCCTATCACGTGTTGGCACGTGACCCCACTGTTTGATCATTTAAATAGAATTTAATTCTATTGGTTTAGAGGGCTCAGGAACCCATCACGTGTTGGCATGTGACCCCACTGATGAATTATTTAAATAGAATTTAATTCTATTGTTTAAGAGGGTTTAAGAACCTATCACGTGTTGGCACGTGACCTCATTGATTAAGCAATTAATTAGAATTTAATTCTATTGGTTTAGAGGGCTTAGGATCCCATCACGTGTTGGTACGTAACCCCACTGATTAATTATTTAATTAGAATTTAATTCTATTGTTTCAGAGGGTTTAAGAGCCTATCACGTGTTAGCATATGACCCCACTGATTAATTATTTCCAATCATTTATTTTATTCAGTGCCTAAAGGTTTTGCCTGTAAATGGTCACGTGTCTGCACGTGATGTCCGGTCACGTGTGTGCACGTGATGCCTCATAACTTTTGATCCCGGATGAATTATAAGGCCCATAATATATCAAATCAAAGGATTTTTCGAGATACTTTCGATACCATTAGAATTTAGCTATTTCTAATTCGGGAGTTTGTCAAAATACAGCCCGGAAAATACTGGTTCGCATTTTCTTAAACGTATCGCTGCCATTTGATACCTTGGGCTCTTTTGCGCAGAATTTTTTTTTGTCGGGAACAAATGCCCCCCACTACTTTGCCCACGTAAGTATATACGTGGGTGAAGTAGTGCAGAGTAATTCATAGCGTATGACTAGTTTCGGGTTGGTATATAATTTTCAGAATCTTGATCTGAGAAGATAACGAGCGGACACAAGTGTCGTCATTTATCATTGACTCAAATCTCGACTCTTAAGGGATATAGTTCTAAACCTTCAACTTCATGAGCCGCACCCTTCTATTTCTTTATGTTTTACTTTGGCGTGAAGTAGTTTATATGCTCTGAAGTAACTTCTCTATTTCAGTGGCATGTAGCTTTGGCAAGTATGGCCCATAGATGGTAGATAACAGTTCATCTTGAACTCTTTATAAGGTAGTGATGGCTTAGGAAACAGGGTTAGGATCTGTTGCCTAAAACTTTTTAACTTTATGAGCCGTGAGGGTCTCATAAAGACTTTTCTCCTTACGAGTCGAGAGGATCTCGTAGGTGTATTTTCTCCTTAGGAATCATGAGGATTCCTAAGTGTGCTTTCTCTTGAGAGTCGTAAGGATCTCACAAGAGAATTTTCCCGCTTATAAGTCGAGAGGACTCGTAAGTGGTTGTTTCCCTCCTCATCGATGTTCGACTTCGGAGTGTGTAGCCCGTGGATAGTCCATGTTGACCTCCTTGCAGGGCAGTGATGGCTTGGGGGACATGGTTAGGATCTGCCACCCAAGACTTTTCAACTTTATGAGTCGTGAGGGTCTCACAAAGACTTTTCTCCCTACGAGTCGAGAGGGTCTCGTAGGTGTATTTTCTCTTTAGGAATCATGAGGATTCCTAAGTGTGTTTTCTCTTGAGAGTCGTAAGGATCTCACAAAAGTGTTTTCTCCCTTACGAGTCGAGAGGACATGTAAGTGATTGATGAGTTGACTTGCTCCCGAATCAAAGAATTGCTTTAATAGGGAAGTCGAGGGTTGACTTTATCCGCATTTCACGGAGTCAGGGGTTGACTTTATCCACATTTCACGGAGTCAGGAGTTGCTCTGGACGTTTCCCATGGGCTCAGGATTGACATTAGCCGTGTTCCACAGGACCAGGATCCGCTCTTGACACTTCCCACGGGGTCAGGATTAACATTAGCCGTGTTCCACAAGACCGGGATTTGCTCTGGACGCTTACCACGGGGTCAGGATTGACATTAGCCGTGTTCCACAGGACCAGGATCCGCTCTGGACGCTTCCCACGGGGTCAGTATTGACATTAGCCGTGTTCCACGGGACTAGGATTTGCTCTGGGCGCTTCCCACGGGGTCAGGATTGACATTAGCCGTGTTCCACGGGACCAGGATTTGCTCTGGGCGCTACCCACGGGATCAGGATTGACATTATCTGTGTTCCACAGGACCAGGATCCGCTCTGGACGCTTCCCACGGGGTCAGGATTGACATTAGCCGTGTTCCACGAGACCAGGATTGATTGACTTTCGGTTGTCTGTGCATCGCCGAGTCATGGAACTGGGAACTTTGCCGCGGCTCCGATTTGCTGATGTTGCGTCTATTGTAATGAGACGAATGTTAATATGATCTTCAGGCTGTCGGTGAAACGTCGAGATTTGGAACAGGGACTTTGCCATGGCTCCAAGGTTGATTGTCGCGTCTGAACCCTGCTGGAATGAGGAGGAACGCTGTTGGTGATCTCTAGGCTGTAGATGCGGCCGTCGAGACTTGGAACAAGGGACTCTGCCGTGGCTCCTTTTTGCCGACGTCGTATATTCCTGCAGAGACACTGATTTCTCTATGGGTCGACACGAATCGAGATGCTCTCGTCAAGGACGCTGATTTCCCTGAATCGAGGTTTTTGCCAAGGACACTGATTTCCCTGGGGTTGAGACGAATCGAGGTATTCCTGCAAAGACGCCGATTTCTCTGCGGGTCGACGCGAATCGAGATGCCCTCGTCAAGGACGCTGATTTCTCTGAACCGAGGAGGTTTCCAAGGACACTTATTTCCCTGGGGTTGAGACGAATCGAGATATTCCTGCAAAGGCGCTAATTTCTCTGCGGGTTGATGCGAATCGAGATGCTCTCGTCAAGGACGCTGATTTCCCTAAATCGAGGAGGTTGCCAAGGAAACTGATTTCCCTGGGGTTAAGACGAATCGAGGTATTCCTGCAAAGACGCTGATTTCTCTGCGGGTCGACGCGAATCGAGATGCTCTCGTCAAGGACGCTGATTTCCCTGAATCGAGGAGGTTGCCAAGGACACTGATTTCCCTGGGGTTGAGACGAATCGAGGTATTCCTGCAAAGACGCTGATTTCTATGCGGGTCGATGCGAATCGAGATGCTCTCGTCAAGGACGCTGATTTCCCTGAATCGAGGAGATTGCCAAGGACACTGATTTCCCTGGGGTTGAGACGAATCGAGGTATTCCTGCAAAGACGCTGATTTCTCTGCGGGTCGACGCGAATCGAGATGCTCTCGTCAAGGACGCTGATTTACCTGAATCGAGGAGGTTGCCAAGGACACTGATTTCCCTGGGGTTGAGACGAATCGAGGTATTCCTGCAAAGACGCTGATTTCTCTGCAGGTCGACGTGAATCGAGATGCTCTCGTCAAGGCGCTGATTTCCCTGAATCGAGGAGGTTGCCAAGGACACTGATTTCCCTGGGGTTGAGACGAATCAAGGTATTCCTACAAAGACGCTGATTTCTCTGCGGGTCGATGCGAATCGAGATGCTCTTGTCAAGGACGCTGATTTCCCTGAACTGAGGAGGTTTCCAAGGACACTGATTTCCCTGGGGTTGGTTGACTTGTTTCCGAGACAGAGTCATTGGATAACGTATTTCCGAGACGGGGTCATTTGATGACGTGTTTCGGTGGCGGGGTCATTTGATGACGTGTTTCCGCGACGGGGTCGTTTTCTGACGTGTATCCGAGATGGGGTCATTTGATGACGTGTTTCTGCGGCGGGGTCATTTGATGACGTGTTTCCGCGACGGGGTCATTTGCTGACGTGTATCCGAGACGGGGTCATTTGATGACTCTGGGTTGTCTGTGAACCGTAGAGTCTTGGAACTAGGGACTTTGCCATGGTTCCGATTGATGGTGTAACATCTGTGTCCTGCTGGAATGAGGAGGCACACCGTTGTTGGTCTCCAGGCTGTAGATGTGGCCATTGAGATTTGGAACTAGGGACTTTCCCATAGCTCCGTTTCGTTGCGACTCTGAGGTCAGTTGTTGACGTCACGTCTGCATCTGGTTGGAGTGAGGAGAAACGCCGTTGGTGATCTCTAAGTTGTCGATGTTGACGTCGAGACCCTGAAGCTAGGGATTTTCTTTTGCTTCATTTGTTGACATTGTGTCTGCAATATTACGACAAATGTCGAGGTTGTCTCTAGGTTGTCTATGAACCATCGAGATTTGGCTTCGCTTTCTGATGGAGCCTGGTGGGAAGGTATGGTTCCCTTTTTGTTTGTGCCCCTGGATTGTATATAGGGATCGATGTGATCTCACCTGTAGAGCAAAAAGTTTCATTCTTTTATTTTTTTATTTCTTTCCACGATGCTCTATCATTTCAGCTTTTATATCGCGAAGGTCGCGATTGCCCAATCATTTCGGCTATTTTTCGCGGTGCCCAATCATTTCGGCTATTTAGTTTTATTTACTCGCTGCTTTTTATTACAAGTTGCCCAACCATTTCGGCTATTTTGGATGCATATTTTGTTACTTGCTGATTTTGTTGCAAGTTGCCCCATCATTTCGGCTATTTCATATGCATTTTTGGCTCATTGACTTTTTGCCATGAGTATGGAACTTGGAATCTGGTGCCAATCTTAGCAGAAGCATCGCTGCGACTGAAATATTGCCAGGAGCGAATCATCATTTGTCGTGAAAGGATTTGGAATTTGATTCTGATTCAGGCATCATTATCGCTACAACTGGGACATTGCCAGGAGAGAATCATCATTTGCCTCTGTCGATGTCGAACAAAGGTGGCTTAGCAAACAGGGTTAGGATCCTGTTGACTAAGGCTTTTTGACTTTACGAGCCTTAAGGGTTTCATAAAGGTGTTTCTCCCTATGAGTCATAAGGATCTCGTAGGTGCGTTTTCTCTTTACGAATCATGAGGATTCCTAAGTGTGTGTTTTCTTATAAGTCGTAAGGATCTTACAAGAGTGCTTTCTCCTTATAACTCGAGAGGACTTACAAGTGTCTTTTGCCATATGAGCATATCCCCAGTCTCTGGTGGGACTTTGTTAGGGGAATGTTTATTCACACCCGTGGATTGTATACAAGGGTCAATATTGAACCGCTTGTAGGGCAGCGTTGGAGATTGTGATGTCTTAAGAACAGGTTCAGATCCCTGTAGCTTAAGGCTTTTGAATCCTATGAGCCGTGAGGGTCTCAAAGGGGAATTCTCTTTACGAGTCGTGAGGATCTTGTAAGTGTAATTTCTCCTTAGGAATCGTGGGGATCCCTAAGTGTGTTGCTCCTTGTGAGTCGTAAGGATCTCACGCAGGTATTTTCTCCTCACAAGGTCGAGAGGACTTATAAGTGTCTTTTTATGAGATTGCGCCCTTTCAGGTTTTCACAAAACTCACCGGTAGCCCTGCTGTTTTTACTTATTGAGCCCTTTCGGGTTTTCATCCGTGCCCATCTCGCTTATGGACATACCGTTTTTTTTACCACGTCAGCCTGGGAACGTCGCAGGTTTGTATTAGTTTAACGACGTTTCGGTCATTTGTTCATAGGTCCGAGATTTTTGGGCAACGTACGATTACGCAGCTAGATTTTCTCACAAATCTTTGCATCTTTTGTGTCGGAGGTGGATTCCTTGAAGAGAGGGCTGAGGGTGATTTCTTTGTCAGAGTCGCTTCCAAAGGTGATAACTTGCGATTCCTTGGTGTCGACTATGTGACAGTTGCCAGCAGCTCTTTTGCGCTCATCTGTCATGCTTTTCTGTTCCCGATGAGCCTTGCGCTTCACTCGTTGAACGCGTTGTCGGTGGACAACATATCCCTGCCACCAGTTTTTAAAGGCTATGCACTCCTCGGTAGGGTGTGCAATCCTCTGATGGTATAAGCAGAAGTTAGGATGTATGTCCGCTTCATCAAGATGTATACTGCCAGGAGAATTTCCTCTGAAAGATGGAAACTTCATTCCTATTGACAGGGCTCTAGCGAATCGTTTCCTTACTTTAAGCTTGCTTTTGCTGACGATAGGGATGCTTCGATCCGATTGGGGTGCCTCGACCTTTTCATTCAGTCGTCGGCGTTTGGCTTTTTTGAATATAGCCAGTTCGCGCTCTCGATTGGATTTACTTTTCTGACGGGCTTCGTTCAATAGCAAGTCGATCATCTCGTCAGACGGTTCCAAGGGTTTTGGCTTCGATCCTGCCCCCAGCTCTTTTATGCTGTCTTCTATCGCCGAGTGAGCTTCTTCGCTAGTTTACGCTGAATGAGAAATCATGTGGCAACTTGCCACATAGTCTTCAGATTCTTCTGACGAGTCATCCCCGTCGTTATTGTCGTTATCTCCGCTCTCAAGGATATTGTTGAGAAATTCTTGGAGTGTGACCGGGGTTCGCGCCTTCTGGTTATATTCCTCCAGCGCGTCAATATGCTTTTGCAGATCCGTGCGCTTGTCATCAGGCTTCACGGGATTTTTCTTCTTCTTTGAAGACTTTAACGGCTGGGCATGAGTGTTTTGACCATCGCTCCCAATTCTCGGTGTTGGGCATGGTTTCAGCATCCCATCGATGATCCCCGGTTCTAGCGGGCTTTTCCACCTGATTGCCGGGCATGTGTGAAGATCCTTCAGCATTCTTTTCGTCTTGGCTGAAAGAGCAACCTCCCATGGAGCTTCTTCTATAAAAGAGCATGATGCCCCCGCCCTTTTAAGAGTATGCTGTTGTGGCGGATTCACCTTCCAGTTTTCAGATAGCGCGAACTTGCCATGTTGGTATTGGTCTTCAACCCAGTTTTTGAAGACGTAGCAGTCTTCGATCGGATGGCCCAATACTCGGTGGTAGGGGCAGTAATTAGGATCGTTGACATCGTTCGGTCGCGGTGGGTGTCTCGACTCCGGTAGAGTGATGAGCTCATTGCGCACTGCCAGTTCAAACAGTTTCCTTGTTTTATCCCGGGGAAACGAGTAAGGACGTCTCAACTTCTCTTCGAGGGATTGCCGCTTGTTGCATTGGCGAACAACTGATCTCGGGCCACTTGGTTGTTGTTGAGCGTTTGCAACAAAGGTTGCTTTCCCTTTGCCTTTTTCATTCCGAAGCTCCGACTTTGAAGAGGAAGGCCTATGGCCCATATGGTCCATTTGGGCTAACTTGTCAATCAAGGCCTGGAAGGTAGCCGGCTTGGAAAACATCATGAATTGGGATATGGTTACCTGCGGATCGAGGGTTCCCACAAACATGCCTACTGCAGGAGCCTCTTCGATGCGCTGTTCGTACTTCGACCATAGATTCCACCACCGTATTGCGTACTGCACCCATGTTTCTCCTGGTTTCACTCTGGCATTGATCAACGCCGTGATTGGGGTGCGTTCGCTGGCGCTTGCGAACCTTTGTGTGAACAGTAACTCCATTTCTGCAAAAGTTTAGTCATTCGGGAGCTCAGAGTACCACTCGAATGCTGTCTCCGACAAACTGCCAAGAAATTGGCGAAGCAATAGCTTATCGTCACCTCCAGTATTACCGCACAAGGCTCTGAATTGAGCAACGTGCTGGTGTGGATTTCCTGTCCCCTTATATACATGGAATTTAGGGACCGTATATCCCGGTGGGTACTTTATTTGGTCGTACCAACCCGGATAGGGTCGTCTAGTCTTAACAATCTGACCGGTTTCTTCGTTCACCTGGTGAGCTTGTATCTGTTGAGCGATGTAATCATCCACGGCGGCTTTGGAGATGGTCTCCTCTTTGGCTGCTGAACAAGCCGGAAGAGGGTTCGATGTCTCCCCTCTGTCATCTTCAAGGATAATCGGAGGGTCTTCAGCCTGAGGATCCGGTTGTATCATCATCCCGACCATGTCTTGGAAGAGAAGCGCTATTCGTTTTATATTGGCCGCTTGTTCCGCTGCCTCTTTTTCCTTCTTTTCGAGGATCTGCGGAGGAAGTCAGCATCGGTTTCCTGTTCATGACGCTGCTCTGATGACTCCTCCGGGCTTTCTTTTGGCCCAGTGAGTGCAGCCATTTGCGTTAGCATTTCTTGAAGCTTCTGTTGCTGCTCCTGGGCTTTTGTCACGGATCGCGTAAGCGGTCAATGACCCGTAGAGATACGGCTATCCTCTTTCCCGGATGCCATATAAACAGTGTGGACCACTATGCCCCTAGACTTGGGGCGTTTGGGTTCAGCGGTCTTGCGATTCATCGCAGACTCAGGGATTTTCTCCGGCCTTTTCCTCTTGTGGGCGGTCGAAGTTGAGGGGGCCGTTGCAGTGGGCACCCAAGTAGCTGTCACCTTCTGTGGCTTGACAGGGTGATCCTTTTCTTGCCGAACCTTCATCTTTTTCTATCGGCGGAGATAGTCTTGATCTATCACGGAATCCTGGACCTGTCGCCAAACTTTGTAAATTTTAGAGGACTGCCGCTGAGGGGGCTGCTTCGGCTTCACCTTTGTAGCGTTCTTCATAGGTGGAGGTGATCTTTTCAGCACAGCCGTCGGCGAATTCCTGCGCATCCTGTTAAGTAATTCAAAGCTGCTCCTTGTTGGAACAGCAACATCAACTTCCACCATGGGAGCTGGCGGAGTTAATCCGGAAGGGGAATTTCCTCCAGCATTCCTCACTCGGCGCCAGTGGCGACGTCGAGCATGTCGTGTGGCCGGGATCACCTCCGCTGTTGGATGAGCTTCCTCTTTCCCCCTGCTTTAAGGAGAGACTGTTATTGGTGCTAGCCTGTCGAAGACTGACACCCATTGAGAGGGGGTAGTCAGTCTTGCAAAGGCCGACTTTTGAACAGGGGAAACAACCTTCATGACTTCATGTGGAATAGGGGTTGAAACGGCCAGTCTCGTAAAGATCAACCCCTTAGCAGGAGAAGCCTCCTTGGTGATTTCAGGAGTAGGAATGGATAACCGCTTAGGAATAACACATTCAGGAATTGCGGACTTCTTCATGGGCCCATCTGAGCTTCGGCCCAATCTGTTAAAAAATGAGGCAGTAGACTTAGGCGACCCGCTGAGAGGGGTCGCAGTAGTTGCAAGCCGATCAAAGACCGACTTCTTGTGAGCTTCTTGCAGTGGTACAGGGGCGTTGAAGCTCATCGGTGAGAGCATGGTCCCGAAGAATAGCCCAGTGGTGGCTTGAGTCACCTGGTCCACCGGCATTGTAAAAATGGAGGCCTCCTGAGGCCCGTAGGTTACTCCTCCTGCGGGGACGGAGTGCGGGTTATTGCCATTATTGCAGTTTATGCAGTTGAAAACCATTTGATCTTCTTTTTTCTGCACGAGAGCAAAACCAAATCTTAGTACCTCGAACCCAAGGGAAACCATATTAAACCGCGATTCGTTCGCGAACACGACACACGAAGTGTGGAGTGGAAAGAGGAAGAGGCCCCACCGGGCGTGCCAGAATCTGTTCTCCTCCGAACACAGAGACGCGACCACATAGGTCCGTCTTGCCTGAATTTGGGGGCAGATGCTAATTGGTGCTATCCGTCTACCTCTCCGAAGATGCCAAGTTGATTTATGGCACCGTATATCGAAGGTTTAAATGGATGTGGCCGATGCAGCAGACTTCGTCAGATTCCCTCTCGTTGAGGGGTTTTTGATTGTGGGGGCGCTTTTCCCTGCAGGCGCAAGCCCCTGCAGTTAATTACGCTACCGCATCATGGTAACAACTTTCTCCTTCTCCAGATGGTCACTTCGTATCGTGGGTGTTTGTTTCTTTTTTTGTTGCCCGTGGATTGTATACGGAGACTAATTTATGTTGTCGCCCGTAGCCCGTGGATTAGTCCAAATCCGTATTTTCTTAGATTTGGGTTTGGGAGTTGGGTTTAAGGATACGTTAGTCTCATTTGAAACTAAGATCAACTTAAACGTATGTTAAGGACACGTTAGTCTAATTTTAGACTAAAATATACTTAACAGGATTATTTAGATCCAACAAAAGAGCATTTGAACTCTATTGTTTTAGTTTAGGGACTTTGCGGTCGATTACCAGTTTAAGGACATGGTGGTCTAAGGTTAAGGACATCATAGTCCGTGGGTTTAAAGGGACCCCACAGTCCGAGGTTAAGGACATCATAGTCCGTGGGTTTAAAGGGATCCCACAGTCCGAGGTTAAGGACATCATAGTCCATAAGATTTGCTGGTTGTTGGGACCCGTCACCTCTCTGAATACGTTGAAGGATTACAACGACATATATCAGAGGAGTGAAGAGATGTACCCTTGAACCAATATTGGTTGAGAAATCTGTAATTGGATTGATTTAAGGATCGTTAATCTCGTTTGAGAATAAGATCAACTTAAACGTTTGTTAAGGATACGTTAGTCTAATTTTAGACTAAGATCTACTTAACATGATCATTTAGATCCAACAAAAGAGTATTTGGGCTCTATTGCGGTCCAAGTTCAAATGCAAGCATGGGTTTGGAAATGCACCAAATAGTTATTGGTCATCGGGACCCACTACCTCTCTAAAGACGTTAAACAATTACAACGACAACTATCAGAGGTGTGAAGAGATGTACCCTTAAACAAAATTTGATTGGGAAATCTGTAGTCCAATTTAGGACTAAGATCAGTTAATTAGATTATGAGCACATTGGCTCAGTTAAATCTAAATTGAGGACTTATGGACAACTTGGGCTAAGTCCACTTAAGTTTGAAATGTTATCCCTTTGTTGGACTGTTGAACATTTGTCTGGGTTCAGCCCTCCCAATATTTAGCAATGCTAAACAGGGGTTTGGGGGCTCTGACAACATTTTGTCTTTGGCTGAGCACTAACCATTCATTATAGCTCTGGATTTTAAGGTTCATTTGAAGGGGAAATTTGCCTCTGGAAAACTTAACCAATTTAGGCTAAGCTTGGTTTTAAAATAGTGTTAAACACTAGAGGATAAAACGCTCAAAATAGTGTTAAATACTAAAATTGAATTGGTCACGTGAGGTCACGTGAGGCATCTGAAGATGGGGCCAGACTTCCTTTATTTTGTTCTCAGAATATTCAAATAAGTGTTAAACACTTTTAGTCTTTGAAATCATCACGTGTGGACACGTGACAATGCTTCTGCGTTGGGCATCAATTCCTCTGTTTTCACCTATTTTATTCTTTTGAAAAGGGTGTTTGTCAGGGGTCACGTGTGAGCACGTGGGGCGCCCTAAATTTGAACTGGCTTTGGATTTATTCCCTTTAGTTTTAAGGGTCACGTGGGAGCACGTGAGGCATTGCCTCTGGGCTAATTCGTTCTTATTTTGAGGAGTCCATTAAAGGGTCATGTGGGGATACGTGAGCATACCTTATTCATTCCTTTTTGTTCGTTGGGATGAAGGGTCACGTGTTACCACGTGATCATGTTGGACACTTAATCTTTACGTGCATGGAGAGCTTCAAGTCTCTTGTTTTAAGAATTAAATTGTTTGTAGGGTTAAACCCCAATTCTGTTTAGAGGAATTAAATTCCTATGTATATGGAAGAATTAAATTTTTATGTAGGGTTAAACCCTAATTACATTTGGAAGAATTAAATTCCTATGAATTTGGAAGAATTAAATTCTTATGTAGGGTTAAAACCTAGTTTCATTTGGGAGGAATTAAATTCCTATGAATTTGGGGGAATTAAATTCCTTAAACTCAATTCTCCCTGTAAGTTTTGGATCTGTATGGCAGAATCTCCCCGATGAGAATTAAATTCTCAACTTGTGGGGAGATCTGCTTCCGTGGATCTTCAACCAAAGGAAGAATTAAGTTTTTATTCAGAAGAGTTAAACTCTTAATTTGAGAATTAAATTCTCTTTTATTTTATGGAGCTTAGATCTCTTTCCACTTTCTCACCTAGGGTTTATTTTCTCTGAAGAGATCTTCCTTTCTCTTTTGAGAATTAAATTCTCCTCTCTTTTTTTAATATTCTCCCTCTTGTTGTATCTCTCCCTTAAAAAAAATCGATATCTCTCCTCTTCTCTTCTTGGCTTCTATTTATAGGAGAAAGAAAAGAATCAATTTGTTTAGTTAATCTTTCATTGAAAGATTTCAAATGATTTTGTAACCAACATGATCTTTTAGATCACTCAGTGAGTTTTATTCACCATTGGATTTTTAATCCAAAAGATATTTGTCTGTTATTCCTGGAAAATTTTAAGGAAATATCTCCTTATATAGAATCTTTCTATAAATTGGTGATTTTTAATCACCATTGGATTTTTGAACCAACGGTGCTCCACTTTACAGAGCGCAATCTTTTTGTTTGGAAAGATCTAGGGAAATATTAGGGTTTTTGATTTCCCTTAATTAGCATTTAATTCTATTAGTTCAGAAGGTTTAAAAGCCTATCACATGTTGGCACGCGACCCCACCGTTTGATCATTTAAATAAAATTTAATTCTATCGGTTTAGAGGGCCCAGGAACCCATTACATGTTGGCACGTGACCCCACTGATTAATTATTTAAATAGAATTTAATTCTATTGTTTCAGAGGGTTTAAGAGCCTATCACGTGTTGGCACGTGACATCACTGATTAAGCAATTAATTAGAATTTAATTCTTTTGGTTTAGAGGGCTCAGGAACCCATCATGTGTTGGCACGTGACCCTACTGATTAATTATTTAATTAGAATTTAATTCTATTGTTTCAGAGGGTTTAAGAGCCTATCACGTGTTGGCACGTGACCCCACCGATTAATTATTTCCAATCATTTATTTTATTCAGTGCCTACAGGCTTTGCCTGTAAATGGTCATGTGTGTGCACGTAATGCCCGGTCATGTGTGGGCACGTGATGCCCGGTCACGTGTGGGCACGTGATGCCTTATAACTTTTGATCCCGGATGAATTATGAGGCCCATAATATATCAAATCGAAGGATTTTTCGAGTTACTTTCGATACCATCATAATTTAGCTGTTTCTCATTCGGGAGTTTGTCAAAATACAGCTCGGAAAATACTGGTTCGCATTTTCTTAAACGTATCGCTGCCATTTGATACCTTGGGCTCTTTTACGCAGAATTTTTTTTTGGCGGGAACAGCCGACATTCGTCAGTGAGTTACGATCTGAAAAACAGATAGCCACGTTAAAAGACGTGCTCATGAAATATAAAGACTGCTTCGTCTGGAAATATTCTGAGATGTTGAGTCTAGATCCATAGGTTGTGGTACATAAACTGGCAATATTGCCGGATATAAAGCAAGTCAAACAGGCGCCAAGAAAAATGCGGCTCGAACTTGAGATGAGTATCAACGCTGAAATTAAGAAAATAATCGACTCCGGCTTTATCCAAGAAGTACAATATCCCGACTGGATCGCTAACATCGTTCCAGTGATGAAGAAAAATGGGACGATTTGCATCTGCGTGGACTTTCGGGACCTTAACAAAGCCTGCCCGAAGGACAACTTCCCAGTCCCTGTTACCGAGCTAATGATCGATAACACGTCTACCCATGAGGTCTTCTCCTTCATGAATGGATCTTCAGGATACAACCAAATAAGAATGCATCGAGAAGACCAAAAGCATACCGCCTTTCGGACCCCACTGAGCATATTCTATTATAAGGTGATGCCTTTCGGTTTAAAGAACGCTGGCGCTACCTTCCAGAGGGCCATGACAAAGATCTTCGATGACCTCATTCATGAGATTGTCGAATGCTACATCGACGACCTTGTGGTTAAAAGAAAATCTTATGAGGAACATTGGGAACATCTAAAAATAGTGTTCCGACGTCTTCAGAAGTATAATCTGAAGATGAATCCTCTAAAATACGCGTTTGGAGTCTCCTAAGGAAAATTCCTAGGATTCATCATACGGCACCAGGGTATCGAAATCGACCCCTCAAAGATTAAGATGATTATGGAAATTCCCACGCCAAGAACTCTCAAACATTTGCAATCTCTTCAAGAAAAGCTCGCATATATCCGGCGGTTCATAGCCAACCACTCCGGAAAATGCCGTCCCTACAGTCATTTGATGAAGAAGAGGACCTCGTTTGTCTAGGATCAAAAATTCCAAAACGCACTGGACGAAATCAAGCAATACCTGCAAAATCCACTGGTATTGACCGCTCCGGTTAAGGGAAAACCCCTTATCCTATACACAACGGTCCTTGAGGGTTCTTTGGGCATGCTATGGGCACAAAAGAACGATCAGGAAAAGGAGAGAGTTTTGTACCATTTGAGTCGAGTTCTCTTAGGGGAAGAAAACAACTACTCCCCCATCGAAAAGCATTGCCTGGCACTGATCTTCGCAATAACGAAGCTCAGACATTACGCCTTGGCACATGAGGTCCATTTCATATCGAAGGTGGATCCTATCAAGTATCTAATGTCGAGGGCCATACTAACAGGAAGGCTTGCCAAATGGGCCTTCCCCCTGATGGAGTTCTCAGTAACGTATCGACCCCTTAAAGCAGTAAAAGGTCAGGCCATAGCTGACTTTCTTGCAGAGCATCCGATACCAGCCGACTCCCCGTTAAATTGCGAATTGCTATACGAACATGCGTTCGACGCAATTGAAGAAGGGAAAGAAGAAAATGATTCCTAATGGGAACTCTACTTCGATGGAGCATCTTCCATGAAGCAACGAAAGCGAAATACCCCCATAATCAATGCCGGGGTGGGCCTTATCTTCGTGACTCCGCAAGGAAGGATATTGCGTTATGCCCTCTCTTTAACAGAGCCGGGGACTAATAACGAGGTTGAATATGAAGCTTTGATAGCAGGTCTAGAGATCGCTATCGACATGGGAATCAAAGACCTCTTTATATATGGAGATTCCCAGCTGATTGTTATCCAGGTAAATGGGGACTATAAGACATGCAAGCCTGAGCTGATAAAGTATGGCGAAAGAGTGTAACAACTGCTGACACAAATCCCCTCCTACATCCTGGAGAGTATACCACGTGCAGAAAACAGTAAGGCATACGCATTGGCCAAATTGGCTAAGGAATTGGTCGATGAAGATCTCGATGACGTAAAGATCATTGTGCAAAGTCGTAGGGTTCTCGCGCCAATAGATATATCTTCGGAAGTCTTAATAAAGCCATTCGAAAGAAAAGAAACGACCGAACACTTAGCCCTTCAAATAGAGGGAGAAGAAAAGGGTAAGGATTGAAGGGAAGTCTTCACAGACTACTTCAAATCCCAACGAACGCCCAAAAATACGTCGTTTAGACATCAGCTCATGAAACGAGCTTTGTCTGTCGCCTTCGTCAATGATACTCTATATAAGAGATCGTTCGACTGTCTGTGGCTAAGATGCCTGGAACCAAAAGAAGCAAAGAAAGTCGTCTAAGAAACTCACGACGTACTCTGCGGTTCTTACCAAGCTGGACCAAAGATGAGGCTGGAGATAAAATGGGTTACTATTGACCCACAATGATTTAGGACTTCCTCGAATATGCGAAGCAGTTTCACTCATGCCAAATTCATGGGGACTTCATCCACCAACATCCAAATCCGCTATACCCAACAGTGGCTAGCTGGCCATTCAAAATGTGGGGAACCGATATAATTGGTCCATTGAATCGGCATCGTCCAAAGGACATCGGTTCATACTAGCAACGACCGACTACTTCTCCAAGTGGGCAGAAGTAGTACCACTAAGGGAGGTGAAGACGGAGAATATCCTCCATTTCTTCAAAACCCATATTATCTACCTGTTTGGCACTCCGCAACAGATAATCTCGGATAATGGGCCAGCTTATAGAAGTCATAAAATCACCCGCTTCGCACAACAACATAAAATAGATTGGAGATACTCTTCAGTCTATAATCCTCGGGCCAATAGTCTAGCTGAAGCTTTCAACAAGACCTTGATAAAGATTGTAAAGAAAATGGTTTCCAAAAACAAAACAGACTGGCATGAAGCTCTCTGGGCGTACCGAACAACATTCAAGACGACCACGAATACAACACCATGTGCGTTGGTATTTGGTGCGGAAGCAGTGCTCCCACTGGAGATAGAACTCCCTTCTCTACGAGTAGTGGTTCGATACGAGCTGACAGATGAGGAAAATGCTCACCTTCGGCTTGAGGAGATCGATGCCCTCGACGAATCTCGCTTTATAGCACAGCAAAACCTGGAGGCTTATAAGTCTAGGATGACACGGTCATACGAAAAACTGACCAGGCTGAGAACATTCCGCCAAGGCAAACTCATGCTAGTCGTCAAAAGACCAATGATCCCCAATCGTGCAAAACTAGGGAAGTTCGAGCCGAACTATGAAGGCCCGTATATCATAGACAAATTCTATCAAGGTGGATCCTACCTGCTCATGGATATACATGGTGAAAGACCCTTCCGGCCAATAAATGGTCGATTCCTCAAAAAATACTATGCTTGAAGACTCAAGACTTGGGTCAATGATAGATGACGACGCTTGTGTCCGCTCGCTATCTTCCTGAGTCAGAACTCCGAGAGTAGTATCCAAACAACTTCGCCTTAAACATGGCGATAACGGACCGAGATGTCCCTAAACTAACAACCGACCGAGATGTCCCTAAACTAAAATTTTTGCTTCAAACATGGTGATAATAGACTGAGATGTCCCTAAACTAGCATATTGCCCCAAATACGGTGATGTGCTCTCTTGAGATCTATATTGCAATCGAAGTTCCAACAGCGAGGGTTGCAACTCAAGTCCCACCGGCAAACAGATGAACACCTGCGGTGAAACTACTCTGGGGAGTTCCATTGTTAAAAAAAAGGTATGTCCACAAGAGAAATGGGCACGGATGAAAACCCGAAAGGGCGTCATGAGTAAAAACAGCAGGACTACCGGCGAGGTTCGGGGAGAAACTACACTTGTGAAATCCTCATGACTCGTAAGGAGAATTTCCCCTTTGAGACCTTTACGGCTTATAGGATTCAAAAGCCTTAAGATACAGGGAGGGTTCGTAGGATTCAAAAGCCTTAAGCTACAGGGATCTGAACATGTTCTTAAGCTCTCATATTCCCCTAATATTGCTCTACAGGCGGTCCAATATTGACCCTTGTATACAATCCACGGGCATAAATAAATATTCTCCCACCAAGTTCCACTAATGGCGAGAAATGTTCCTATATGGTGAATGATACTTGTAACTCCTCTCGACATACAAGGAGAATATACTCTTGTAAGACCTTACGACTTACAAGAGAAAACACATTTAGGAATCATCATAACTCTTAAGGAGAAAATACTCCTACGAGATCCTCTCGACTTATAGGGAGAAATATCTTTATAAGATCTTTACGGCTCATAAAGTCAAAAAGGCTTAGTCGACACGATCCTAACCCTGTTTGCTAAGCAATCTTAGTTCAAATCGACAAAGACAAATGATAATTTGCTCCTGGAAATATCCCAGTGGAAGCGATGCTGATGCCAAGATTGGAATCAGATTCCAAATCACTAACTTAAAAAAATAGCCAAAATGATTCGGCACCGCGGATAAAAAGCCGAAATGATTAGGCAATCGCGGCTTTCGCTATATAAAAAGTTGAAAAGATAGAGTATCGTGGAAATAAAAAATAAAATAAAATAAAATTTCCTCTGCCTTGCAGGTAGGTCCACACCGATCCCTGTATACAATCCATGGGCATAAATAAAAGGAAGGGAACTATATTTTCCCACCAGGTCTCGTCGAAAAGAGCTCCAAGTCTTGACGGTACATATAAAACCTAGAGACTATCCCTGTGTCCCTTCCCTCCCCATTCCAGCAGGGGCAGGCACGGTAATCAAATAAAAGTGAAGTGACGGCAAAATCCTAACTTGAGGTCTTAATGGAAACACCTACAGCCTAAAGATCAGCTCGACGTTCTTCTCATTCCAACATGATGCAGATGTGACGTCAATAAATCTCTAAGGAGCCGAATCAAAACGGAGTAATGGAAAAATACTAGTTCCAACTTGACGTCCTTCTTATTCCAGTAAAGTGCAGATGTGACGTCTACAAAGTGGAGTAATGGCATATTCCTAGCTCCAGTACTCGATGACAACATTACAACCTAGAGACTATCTCGGCGTTTCTTCTCATTTTAGCAGGATGCAGACGCAACGTCATCATTAAAAAAACGGAAAGACCCAAGAGTCGAAGAAAAAAAAGAGTAATAGCAAAATCCAAGCTTCAAGTCTTGATGGTAGATATATAGCCGTTCACCGCCGGAAACGGAGATGAACTGGGATAGATCGTTTTGCCTAAATCTGGGGGCAGATGCTATTTGGATTTATTCGTCCACCTTTCCGAAAATACCAAGTTGATTTATGGCACCATATATCGGAGGTTTGGACGGATGCGGCCGTTGTAGCAGAATTTATTAGATTCCACTTCGTTTGTGAGGGGTTTTTGATTGTGGGGATGCTCTTCCTTGCAGGCGCAAGCCCCTGCAGTTAATTACGTTACCGCATTGTATTAACCACTTTCTCCTGCTGCGGAAGTTCACTTCGTGTTGTGTGTGTTTTTGTTTGTTTAGGTTTCCCGTGGATTGTATACGCAGACTAGTTTCTGTCATCGCCCGTAAGGCGCGGATCAGTCTAAATCCGTATATTTTAGATTTGGATTTGGTTTATTTATGGACCGTTAATCTGGTTTGAGATTAAGATCGACTTAAATATATGAGCATTTGGGCCCAATTATTTTAGTTTAAGGACATCGCGGTCCATTACCGCCGTGTTTGGGGGCAGATATTAGTTTAAGGACATTTGGGTCCATCATTCATCTTGTACGCACATGTTTTTGTTACGTTGCGGAGTGAATGGTGGTGAAATGGAATGCGCCCAATTTGGGGTGCGATTCGATTTAAGGTGTGCACGTCAGTTTGGAAGTGCATCAATATGGGGTGTATAATTCCCTATCTTGATGAAATTTTACAACAAGTTGGGACGAGGAGTTTTTGTTGGTTTTCGGGACCCGCCACCTCTCTGAAGATGTTGAGGAATTACAACGACATATATCAGAGGTGTGAAGAGATGTACCCTTAAACCAAATCCCGTATTTTGAGGGAAAGATCGTGATGGATCATCTGAGAATCATTAGCCTTATTTGAGACTAAAATTAACTTAGGAGATATGGGATGAATATCATTTTGGATATCATTAATGAGAGATCATTAGTCATGTTTGAGACTAAGATCAGTTTGGAAATCACGAGCATATGCGCTCGCTTGAGCTAAGATTGGGTTTCAGCAGTGCTAAGCACTTAGTTGTATATAGCACTCCCGTGTATATCACATGAGGCGCTCCAATAGTGCTAAGCACTAAATTTTGTGACGCTCACGTATGTTTCACATGAGGCGCTCCAATAGTGCTAAGCACTAACTTTTCCCGACGCTCACGTATGTTTGACGTGAGGCGCTAAATAACTTTGCTTTGAGCGCTGATGTGCTTTTCATGTGGGGCACTGAGTTCTTTTGGAGATTTAATCTCTGTTGATATTTTTAGAGAATTTAAATCTCTGTTAATGATATTTTGACCATTAACGATCATCAAGATCATTATTTTGAGGATCTGAGATCATGTTCTTTAAGAACTAAGTTCTTGATTTGAAGGAACTAAGTTCCTTGAGTATTATGAACTCTATGTTTTCCATGTTCATAGTTTTAGAGAGGTTAAACCTCTTTTAATGGTGTTTTGATCATTAAGGATCACCAAGACCACTATTTTGAGGATCTGGGATCAAGTTCTTTTAAGAACTAAGTTCTTGATTTGAAGGAACTAAGTTCCCGGAGTATTATGAACTCCATCTTCTTCATGTTCTTTTATCCATGTTCTCCCTAAATCTTTGATTCTCAAGAACAAGATCTTTCCGATGAGAATTAAATTCTCAACTTGTGGAAGACTTGTCTTGTGGATCTCAGATCCAGAGAATGAACTAAGTTCTTTGAGAAGAGTTAAACCCTTTTAATAGGTAAAGGAGGCATTTTTTGATCTCTTCTTTTTTCTTTACCTAGAGTTTTTAGGAGTGAAATCTTCTTCTTTGAGAGAATTAAATTCTCTGTTGTTTTGAGAGCCTTCTGTATTTTTACAGAAGCTTATGGGGGGTCTCCTCTTTTCTTTTTTTCCTTTCTTGATTAATCTCTTTGCTCCTGTTTATAGGAGAAGAGAAAAATCAATTTGTTGAAAAAATCTCTTATTAAGAGATCATGATTGTTTTCATGATCAATCAAAATGATCTTTTAGATCAATCAGTGAATTTTATTTACCGTTGGATTTTTAATCCAAAGTCTTTCTGTTTAACAGAGAAGATTTCTTGTTTGTTTGACAAGATTAGGAAATATTTTCCTAAGATAGAATTTTATTCTATCATATGAATATCTTGTTAGTTTAACAAAATTAAAATTTTATTCCAACATAGAATTTAATTCTATCACATAGAATTTTATTCTATCATATGAATATCTTGTTAGTTTAACAAGATTAGAATTTTATTCTATCATATGAATATCTTGTTAGTTTAACATGATTAGAATTTTATTCTTTCATATGAATATTTTGTTAGTTTAGTTTAACAAGATTAGGAATATATTTTCCCAATATAGAATTTAATTCTATCATATGGATATCTTGTTAGTTTAATAAGATTAGAATTTTATTCCAACATAAAATTTAATTCTATCACATAGAATTTTATTCTATCATATGAATATCATGTTAGTTTAACAAGATTAGAATTTTATTCTTTTCAGATGATCGATGCGTGATTTTATAATCACCGTTGGATCAGAGAACTTTCTAGTTTGAGAAAGATCAGGGAAATATTTCTCATATAGAATTTAATTTTATTAGATGGTTTAATTGGTGATATTTTATCACCGTTGGATTTTAAATCCAAGATTCTCTGTTAGAGAAAGATCTTTCAATATTAGAAAGATCAAGGAAAATATTTCCCAAATAGAATTTAATTCTATCATGTAGAATTTAATTCTATCAGATAGTTTAATTGGTGATATTTTATCACCGGTGGATTTTAAATCCAAGATTCTCTGTTAGAGAAAGATCTTTCCATATTAGAAAGATCAAGGAAAATATTTCCCAAATAGAATTTAATTCTATCACATATAATTAAATTCTATCAGATAGTTTAATTGGTGATATTTTATCACCATTGGATTTTAAATCCAAGATTCTTTGTTAGAGAAAGATCTTTCCATATTAGAAGGAAAAAAATTTCCCAAATAGAATTTATCATCTGATGATTTATTATCACAATTGGATTTTTGATCCAACGGCTCTTTTTAACAGAGAATATCCCAGTTTTTAGGGTAGTATCCTTATGTCGAATTTAATAATACTTTCTTTTAATTTGGGCGCCGACGCTCATGTTTTGTGCACGTGGGCACCACTTAAGAATTTAATTCTTATTTATGATAGGCGCTCCTGTGCTTTGCATATTGGCGCCCACGTGAGGAGCACGTGCGGTGCCACCATAGGATTAATCCTACAAGATTGACGCTGGTGCAAGCGCCCTCATGAGGGGCATGTAAAGCGCCGCCTCAACAAAATTTTAACGCTTAACTGTTCTATTATGTTTAAATATTAGGGGAACATGCGTTCCTGTGCTTTGCGCATTGGCACCCACGTGAACTTCACGTGTGGCGCTACCTGAGGTGATAGTTACATACTTTGCATGTGGGTGTATGCATTTAACACGTGGAGCTTTCCCTTTATTTTTATAGGGGAACAACAAGCTCTGAGCCAAAAATTTTTGGCGGGAATAAATTCCCCCACTACTTTGCCCACGTAAGCTTATACATGGGTTAAGTAGTGCAAAATAATGCATTACCATAGAATTGAAGGCTTAGAAGACAAGTTTAGGGTCCTTGTAGCCTAAGGCTTTTTTTTTTATCTTCATGAGCCGTAAGGGTCTCAAGAAGGCTTTTTCTCCCTATGAGTCGTGAGGATCTCATAGGTACATATTCTCCCTAGAAATCGTGAGGATTCCTAAGTGTTTATCGCCTCCTTAAGTCGTAAGGATCTTACTCAGGTATTTTTCATTACGAGTCATGAGGACCCGTAAGTAGCTTCTTCACTTATTGGCGAATATGGTCCGCAGATAGTATACAAGAGTCAGTTTGGACTTTCTTGTAGGGTAGCGATGGCTTAGGAAACATGTTTAGATCTGTCGCCTAAAACTTTTCAACTTTATGAACCATGAGGGTCTCATAAAGATGTTTCTCCCTACGAGTCGAAAGGATCTCGTAGGTGTATTTTCTCCTTAAAGACTCCTAAGTGCATTTTCTCTTGAGAGTCGTAAGGATCTCACAAGAGAATTTTCCCTTTACGAGTCGAGAGGACTCATAAGTGGCTTCTCCTCCTTGTCGGTATGCGACTTTGGAGAATGTGGCCCGTAGATAGTATACAAGAGTCAGTTTGGATCTACATGTAGGGCCACAGTGCTTAAGAAATAGGTTTATATCCCCGTCGCCTAAGGCTTTTCAACTTTATGAGCCGTGAGGGTTTCATAAAGATGTTTTTCCCTACGAGTCGAGATGAATCGAGAGGATTTCGTAGGTGTATCCTAACGTGAAATATAGATAACCCCTATTCTTTACGACAGGGGTCCGTTAGGTTTGTGGTATTAGGGTTTTAGTCCGTGGTACCATCGCATTGACTGATGTATTCCTCGATATGCAGTCTTTAAGCTGTTGTTCGAGTAGCCTCGTGACCGTCGTGTCTCTGATCCCTTCGGGGGCTGGACAAGACGTCTTCAAGTAATCTCCTTAGGTCATATTACCGTCGGAAGAGAAAACGTTAGGAATTTTCCATGACGCTTTTTACTTGAGGTTAGACTCAATTTGGAGCCCCGATGAGTCATAACCACTCCGCTCTGGTGTGGGATGATCTCCGATAGTCTTTTAGGCTTTATATGAGTTGCCGTCGAGACCCGAAGCTGGGGATATGCCATCTTTTCATTTTTGTTTTGACGATGTCGTGTCGTTTCTTTGCCGAAGTAGGGTAGACATTTGTAGGACCTCTATGCTGTATGCATTGCAATTGAAGTCCGGAGCTAGGAATATGCTATCGCCTCACGACTGTCGTGTCGCTGATCCTTTCGGAGGCTGGACAAGATATCTTTAAGTAATTGTTAGTTATATGTATGCCCTAGAGGACATTATTATACATGTGATGTATATTATAGTGGATGCTTGGACATATATAGGGAGGACTTTCTTGCTCGACATGATAGCATGCTATCTGGTTGCTCTTTATCTTAACATGTACACTTATTGTCTCTCTATTACATATTGATAAAGCCATTAGGATGAGTACTTGACTACCAGGATTATGATGCAGATCATACTAGTGGGGCAGAGGTAGTCGGTAAGTACATCCTTCAAATGTTCCTAGTCGTGGGAGTATCGAGATGGGGCATCGATATTCCAAAGTAGACAAGCGTATACGCTTATGATGGGCAATGGATGATCCTACATACATTGGTGTTTGACATCAGAGATGGTATACGTGTGCTCAGTGGAGACTGGGTACACTGAACGGACTCGCCGAGAACTCCAAAATGGTATTATACCTATCGTCAGATAGCAGTTCTCTGGTGACACTGGTACAGGTTAATCTGTCGACCCGAGATCGTCATAGAGTCTTATTTGATTCCCACTGTGCTTTGATTTCCACCTTACCACGTTCAAGAGAACGTGCAAAACGGTGGTTTTTGGGTACAGTCCCGAGTCACATGGAGGCAACGAGCGATAGGAGGGGATTTCGTCTCTCCCGGTATTGGGGGTTGATGTTGCGCTATGCTCGATTGGCCATAACAGGAAATACCTGGCAAGGGTTGCTGAGATTTACTGGTAAGTGTTATCAGTAGTTTCTCGAACCGTTATGGGCCTCACATCGGCATGGCTTATCAGGCTATTGGGGTTTGACGTTTACCACCCCCATGCTGAGATATGCGACATATTTGACGAAAAGACCGGACTGTACGGTAGTGTTACTTATTGGATTCGTAGGAGTATGAGCAGGCTTGCTTGTTGATCTTATGATCGCTCAATACCTAGGTAGCCGTTACATCCAGCTAGTACCGTTGACGGCTTGTGGGTGACTGATATGATTACCACCTACTGCCTGCGTATTGACGAGTCTTTAGAGTCCTACACAGAAGTTTTCTAGCTCAAGCGAAACGAAGTAGGAGCACATATATGATATGTGCGAAACCGAGATTAATGCGTGCATGTGATACCGCATTCTATTCTCGCTATATGTGATATCGGTCGGTTATATGTGATATAGCCGGGTTATCGGATCAAGTATTGATTTGATAAGTTGAAACATATGATATTGGTCGCTTACATGTGATATAGCCGGATTATTAAATCAAGTGTTGATTTAATAAATTAATGTATAATTATTTATTTGATATATTAATTTACATTAACTAATATTAGCTTACTTAAGCATTTCTTTTTCTCACTTGTATGTACACTTAATATATATGTGATATATCTTATTGTGTCATGCTTAACATGGGTGTATGATATTCACACCATGCTTATGATAATGTAAGGTTTTTTTTTATTTAAAGTAAATCAAAATTAGTTGGAAATTAGTCACATGGTTAAGCTTAGTGGAAGCTGGTAGAACCATTGACTTAGTCTACTAATTTTTTTTTACTAAAGATATTTATTAACCCAACCATTATGATTAGCCATGGTTTAATCTCTACAAGAGTTAGTATATGATATTAACTCACCCATGGTTGCCATTCTATACTTACCTTTTTTCCATGGTTGCTTTTCTTCATCTCCTTTCTCAAGCTCTCTAGCTTTTTGGGAGGTGAAGAAAATGAGTGAGAAAAATATTTCTAAAGTGAGCAACATTCTTACTTCATCAATCTACAATAGACTAGCCATTTAGTTTAGGTTGTTAGCTTCACTAATTCCTAATTAGTGAAGAGGTAGCTTGGGTTAGTGTCTCCTCGACGTAGATCATCTTTGGCCTCGAAGACTTCAAGCAAGTTTGTTCCTTTCATCTTGTGGAGCCTTTCTAGAGTCCGGGAGTTCAATACTTGGAGCGAAGAGACTACTATATGGAGTTATTGAAGTGAAGGACCGGTCTACAAAGCTTGTATTTCTTGTTCACTTAGATGTAAAGATATTTACATGCTAGTTTCTTCTAATTCTCTAGTTAAGATTCTAGGTTAGGGTTCTTTAGCGCGCCAATTTTTTAAAAACGGCATGGTCGATACCTCCCGAAACCCAGTGGTGGTGTTGCGGAACCCTACAGTGGTATCAGAGACATGTTAGAGAATTAGACGATATTTGTAGTATTACAAAACCGAAACAACTCCGAAATATCGAAACAAATAACCTAGTTTCTGTCGAAATTTTCGGAGTGTCTAAATTTTTTTTAAGCAACTGCAGAATGTTGCATGAGATGTAACATGAACACCAGACAAAACGAGCCCCTTTCACCCATTTTGACCCGGCGACATGTGAGGTTTTGACCGGCCCCACCGGTTTTGTGGGGTTGTTCTGGCTTCGTTTTTGCATGGTGTTCCAGTCTCTGGGTTTCAGTGTTTCTGGTGTTGCTTATTTTTACTGAGATTGCATGTGATGTTATCTTTGTGTAAAGGCAATTCGGAGTGCTTCGTAGTCGTAATTCTAACATTGTTTCGGGTAATCTAGACAACGTTAAAAAGTTCGAACAAATATCAATAACCCATTTTCTCCCATGCTGGAAATTTTCCAAAAGTTAGATTTTTTCAAGTTTAAAATCTTCAGAAAATCATGCAGGTGATTTTATGGACCCTCTAGAAGAACGAAACCCTAACTTGATTCTGTGACCGCCGGAACCACCACCAAACCCTAGGGTTTGCGGTCGTTCCGCAGCGCCATAGGTGAGGTAATTGTTGGCCTTTCTACGGCTGGTCCATAGGTGCTGTGGCATATTCTAGGTAATTTTTAAACTGTGCTCAAGTGTTGAGCTCTTTGGGAAATTTTGGGTGTTTGTTGATTCGATCAAAAAGTTTAATATCGTCTAACTATCTATGATTGTGATACAATACTTGGAAACCACAATATTTAGTTTTGTGAAAACTAATTTGAATTTTATAAATCTAGCAAAGTCTCATTTGATCGGTTGCCACGGGATTTTGATGTGGATCAAAAGTCCGTCGCAATCACGTAGCGTACGCGGATACTCGCCGGGTAACCTTACTAGATAGCCACGCCCCATAGCCCCTACCAAGTGACTGTAGGAGAACCCCGTTGCCAAAAGCATCCGTTCGGATGCTCACGGCCGCGGTGTTCCGCCTAAGTGCACTTCGTCGACGACATCGGGGGTGCGGCCGTCTACTAAAGTTTCCGATGAGCATTCGATCAGGTTGTCGGGAATCTTGTTAAATTACCCGATTGGTTATTGAAAAGTGTTTTTAATATCAAGACTAAAATGAGGGATTTATAATTGTTAGGCATGCGATGTCTAAGGAATTCATTTGGTTAGGCATGAAATGCAAAGTGTGTGATACATTGGGTTTATGATGTCTAAGGTGATTGCAGATTCTAATTGTTGTAGTTTTCACTTTCTTTTTTGCAACCATAAGTGTAATATGTGGTGTATCGCCGTTTTCGTTGCTATATGTCAACGACAATTGGGATACGCATATTTACTTACGTTGATGACATGTGATGTTATGTGTTGCTGTGATATGTTATATTGGATCGTCGTGTTTGAATGGCCGGGGTTTTTTGCGTGAGTTGAGAGTTTTTCATTTTCATTCATGTAAAAACTTGTATGTAATATTCTTTTATTAGGGAACTTCTGGGTTGAGGATGCTATCACCATTGATGTATATTATTTACTTTTCCGCATTAGGATAGACCCAAGGTGGGGATCACCAGTAACCGGGTTCTAGAGTCCAGTGGAAGACCATCTTGAGGAGTCGAGACCGGGTCTCCTAACTCTAGAATTGGTAAGGTTGCTTTCCGCTCTCGTAGGGGTCTAGGGATGTGGATTTGGCTATTCATCACGAGCGTAGAATCCGCATTTTTTACTGGATTAATTAAAACATGGAATTCCTAGTATATCCAATATTTCATATGTGTTCTTCTGCTGCTGATATTCTGTGATGCGATCACTTTATATGATGAGACGAATGTTGTTATTATATATATGATATATAATAAACGTTGCTTATGTTTTACACCCGCGCTAGTCCCGCCCCGCTATGTCGTTAGTTAAGTAACCTAACGGTGCATAACGGGACACTGTGGCGAATGCAGATGACATAAGCATACACTATGTTTTCGTTTCTTCTGATGCTTAGGAAGCATAATTGATGGGACTTCATTAATGAAATTAATGAAATAAAAGAAACCTAAAGATGCTGTAGAATCTTGTTTTATAAACTTCTAGCTCTAGTTCTTACTTTGCATAGTGGTATTCCTTGACCTTATTCGATAAGGAAAGAGCCGAGATCCCTTCACCGGGAGTGACCTCTTTAGTGAAACTGGAAGATACTACAACCCACTCGGTTTTGTCTTTTGATTGCTTTTTAGTTCATGCTTTGTATAATGGTATTTATGAAATATCCAGCACCTCATTCGATGAGGAAAGAGCCGAGATCCCTTCACCGGGAGTGACCTCTTCAGCAAAACTAGTAAAAACCTCAAAAACACTACTTTTCAAAATCACTCGATTCTATAACGATATCAAGTTCATTACGTAAAGGGTTTTCTTAAAAACCTGATGTAGCCCTCCGTCATTTCAGATAAGGACTATTTAGTATTCGTGCTACGTTTGTTGGCCTTCGTCAAGGCGTAGTGTGCGGTAGCTGATTAGTGCTTATCTGCTTAAAGCATGTGATGCGATTGGATTAGGGTAGTCGTACGACTTTGTTGACCTTTTTAAGGATCGTACGGATGGGTTTAATTCAATCATGAAATGTACGGGTTGAACTTGACTAGCGGCCTATGGTTTGTTGGCCTTCATCAAGGTCATAGGAAGCTAGGGGTAAAATATTATCGGGAATTTCAAGTGTTAAAATTTGCAATGAGATTGCATACCTTCTATGAGATAGTTGGATCCCGATACCCACTACGAGTAAGAGTTACTCCCGGGAGAGTTTTACACATTACAATTAGCCGATCAAGTAGGTGTCTAGAAAGGTGTTAACGGGGTTACGCCGCTGGGAAAAAGAGGTTTATTTTAATTAGGTCCGTGCGAAAGCACAGGGAACCTCCCTCAAAGTACCGACACTGGCCTGGCCGAAAGATTGGCAAACTTATAGGGTGTAATTAATCCCGGCTAGTCTTACCTTTAGGGTTTGAAGGAAGATTTGATAAAAACAGTGGGAGCGATCCTGATTAGATAAAATAATAACCAATCTGATCTTGCAAGAGCATACGCAGAGTGTTTTCTTCTCTCTCTCTCTCTCCTGGTAGCGACCGTAATATGCCTTAATCAAGATAATATTATGGATGTATTGACCGAACCTGCTTATTATACTGAGTTAGGGAACGTTGGTTCCGCTCTATCTTATAATTGTTATAAATCTGAGCAGGAAATAGGGGAATATTCGGATTCCTACGCAACCCAAATTGAAGAAAGAGCATGTTGATGCATATTCTTCGAGTGTGTTCATTACCGAGAACTGTTTATCAGTATCCTCTACGTCCTAGGTATGAGATACCGGATCAGGATCCCACATATATAATCTGTTACATGGGCTACAGAAAGGTAGAGAACTGGGATTTGGTGATATGTATCTAAGTGTTAGAAAATGGTGCAATTGTTGCAGCCAAATAAGTTGGCAAATACCACCTTGTATTACCAAATGGTAAATACATTGATTCTGAACAAATGTTATTACATGCCAAACCTGATGTACAACATTACATCAGTTTCTTTATTAAGTTAAAGAATGATATAATTTTGTATTGCAGGATAATATTGTGAACATTTTCCGTAATCAAAAGTTGATTGGATCAGGCACGTTATGTAATGGCATATACGTTCTAAATCAAACCACAGTTCAAACTATATAAAACACACACAAGAGGAGTAGTTCAGAAATGAACGAATCCTTCTTGTGGCATTGTAGATTAAGTCATATCAATGCGACACGACTAGCTAAATTACATTAAGGATAAATATTTGAATCTGTTCGAATTTTCATCTTATGATACTTGCTAGTCTTGTCTCAAAGGTAAAATGACCAATACTCCGTTTACTGGAAACAGAGAAAGAGTTATTGAACTCTTGGGACGGATACATGATGATGTATACGGTCCTATATCTACAAATGCCAGGGTTGGTTCTTTGCACTTTATTACATTCATCGGCGATCTCTCAAGATTCGGACATGTGTTCCTGTTGAAACACGAGTCTGAAACTTTTGAGAAATTCAAGGAATATAAGCTTGAAGTTGAGAACCAGATGGGTAAAACTATTAAGTTCTTCGATATGATCGGAGAAGGGAATACTTATGCATGGAGTTCCTGGATTATCAAAAAGAGAATGTGATTCTCTCTCAGCTTACTCCTTCGTATACACCACAGCACAACGGTGTATCGGGGCAGAAGAATCATACCCTATGAGATATGGTGCACTCTATGATGAGTACTGCTGAGTTTCCTGTTTCCTTTTGGTGTTATGTACTTGAGAAGCTGCATACCTATTGAATGGGGTTCGATCCAAATCTGTGCCTACCACTCCATATGAGATATGGAATGGGAAGAGATCATCTCTTAAACGAGTTAAGATATGGGGTTGTCTGGCCTATGTTGAAAAGCAAAATTCGGACATGCTCGAGGCATGGCCAGTTCTGTAAGTTTGTTGGATATCCCAAACATTTGCGAGGGAATATCTTCTACTAAACTGAGGAGCAAAAGATGTTTTGTTTCTCAGCATGCCACCTTTTTTTTGGAAAAGGAATTTCTTATGGAAGAAATTAGTGGTCATGAGGTAGAACTGGAAGGAGTTCCAGCTGGACAAACTAACAGCTGATGATTTGGTGAAACCAAAGGATTCAATAGTCTCCAACGAACCTCAGCCTCTCCGTGAATCTGGTAGGGTTCCTCATCCACCTGAGAGATACTATGGTTTCCTTGGTGACAGTGGGAGTGAGGATTGCATCATGGTAGATGATGACCCAACCAGGTTCAGGCAGGCCATCACGAGTGGGGACCTTGTGAATTGGCTGGATTCCATGCAATCAGAGATGGAATCCATGTACACCAACAAAGGATGACTTTTAATGTTGCACCTGAAGGGGTAAAACTCATCAAGAGCAAGTAGATCTTGAGAAGATTCTTGGTGTAAATGGAAAAGTTGAGACTTTCAAAGCTAGACTTGTAATAAAAGGTTTTCGTCAATAACCAGGTGCGGTTTATGATGAAACTTTTTCTCCAGTGGCCATGCTTAAGTCCATCAGGATTAAAGCACGCATCGCGGAGATGGAACATCTGTTTTGATGTGGCAGTCAAAGAGTTTGACTTCATCAAAAAGGTAGATGAACCTTGCATATAAAAAAAGGTTGTAGAGAGTAAGGTTTTCTTCCACGTATTGTATGTAGATGACATACTCTTGATAGGAAATGGTTTCCTATGCTACACTCGGTCAAGCTCCTCTTATCATGAGGATTCTCTATGAAAGATCTGGATGATAACTACTACATCTTAAGGATTTAGATCTATAGAGATAGATCTAAGCGGATGTTGGGAGTGTCCTAAATCCAGGTACATTAACACCATACTAAAGGGATTTAGTATGAAGGATTCTAAGCGTGGTGGTTCACCCACTTACTTATGAATCACTCCCTCCGAAAAGATGTCTCCCGAGACTGATTTGGAGAGAGCTCGCGTGCAAGGGATACCCTATGCTTCGGCAGTAGGCTCTATCATGAATGCGATGTTATGTACCGGACCAGATGTAGCTGACTCACTAGGTGAAGTGATAAGGAATCAATCGGATCTTGGGAGAATCACTGGAAAGCTGTGAATGACATTCTTAAGTACTTAAATAGCACTGAAGAAAAGTTTTTGGTATTTGGTAACGGTGAACTCCAGTGGGAGTCCTTTACCAATTCGAGCTCTTAGAGTGATAAGGTCGATAGAAAGTCAGTCTCGGGTTTTGTCTTTACCCTCAGTGGAGGGATGGTATGTTGGAAGATTTCCAAGCTAAATACCGTGGCAAACTAGACGATAAAGGCTGAATACATCGCTACCAATGATGCTACCAAAGTGGGTGTCTGGACATTTATTGTTCATGAGATGGACATAGTTCCTACCATTGAGCGTCCAATAATTATTATTGTGACAACAATGGAGTTGTGGTTTTGGCCTAGGAACGCCGGTCCCATCAGCGATCCAGACATATTCTGAGGACAGTATCACCTCATCAGGAAGATGATCGATCTCCAAGGGATCGAGGTAAGGACAATTGACGCGAAGGATAACACGACGGATCCACTCACAGAGGCCTTTTCCTAGAGAGACTTTTATGGGGCGTTGAGTAAGAGATACTACAACAAATGGCCTTAGTGCAACTCTGATACCAACTTTGTCACGACCCGAATGTGGCACGTGACCGGCACTTAAATCATATGACATCTAAAGACGTCGACGCGGTTCAAGTAAGCCGAAACCCAGAATCTAAACCCTTTTTGAAAATATTGGAAGTGAAGTTTAAAATAGTCATCAAATGGAATCAGTTTAAAATAAACATTTAAGTTTAACTAAGTATGTTTGAAAAGCATTTATGACGTTTTGAAATTCGACGGCACCTCCTTTGTAATTTGAATAATACCTACTACAACAAAAAAATACATATAGCATCCCAACGGGACCTAACTTCCACGCCCAAACGGTGGAGCAACCAAGCAAACAATATAAAAAGTTGACTCCAATGAGTGCGACATCACAACACACAAACTCTAAGTCTCACTTTTAAGTCCACAATATACCATTTCTATGTTGATAGAGTTTCACTAGATACAAGAATATATGAAAATACCAGTGTGAGTACGATACAACAGTAACCCACCTGCCAAAGCAATCACCGAAAGGATTGTGTGCACCAAACCGATGATAATTCAAGCGGTGAAACCTACAATAAACCGTGGCACAATGGGGGAGAGTTGCCAACTCAGTGAATAAAAATACATCACAAGGTAGAAATCGAAATGCACAACGATACCTAGGTCATAGTATAGTACTATCATATCCTGTACTAATATAATATATGATATGCAAATGTATCGTAAATGAAACTCTATCTATCACATGAACTCAAAATAGAATATATCATGCAACCAACCTGTAACTAGGTATAAGCCCATAAGTAGCCGAAAATATATATATGTAAACCTCTTGCTTAAAATAGCCGCAGAATACATATGTCACGGCATAAAAGCAGACGTGATAGTATTAAGTATATAATAGAAATCTTATTTAAGATATACATCCTGTTATTTTAGTGAAGAGTGTTAAGAGGTTTACAATTTAAAAGTTCCCAGTGACATATCAGACATGTCAAAATAATGAGACTATAGCTCGATTTTGAAATCATTTTTATATGCAATAACCGTAAAGAAATATACCAGTACTGTCCCCCGGATCAGTCCTGGTCGGCTACAAAACTATAATATAACTGTGTACCTCATGATAGCAACATATCAATATATATATGGATGTCTAGCATTGACGTCCGAAATCAGAAATCTGTCGTGTCCATCACCGATATGCAAATCCTCAAATCTTTCGTGTCCATCACCGACACACAAATGCAGATACCGTTGACACCATCTCAATAGATGATCGCCACCCGATATCCCTGGCTCCGGTCGGTATCCTCTGGATATCCGCCGTGCCCAAATCGAACTCCGGTCAGTATCCCATGGATATCTGCCGTACCCATCTCTATCTCCGGTATCGAGTATCCTTGCTAGGTTCCCCGCCTCTAATGCGGCTATCCTGCCCCTCGGTCTCGACCGGGTCCACCATGTATCCATCTGTATACTCCCCCACTCAGCCCGGATAAGTAGCAAGTCCGAAACCGTATATCTCCCCCACACTGTTTGGAATAAAACAATCAGAAAACATTAAGCTCATGGTGGACGTCAGCTCAGCATATCCAAAACATCAAGTAAGAATGAGAATACTTGCATTGATCATTCTGAGGATATATTATATATATACATATATAACAGCGTCCCATACCACTGATATATATCATCAAGATTAAAACATCCAGAAAACCCATAAGAATCAAATATGAACATCCATAGTACTGGTATTCGCAATACGCAACAGGTAATAAAGGAAGACCGCGTAAATAAATCATACAGGCACAAAAATATCAATTCTACTCTGTCATGGAACTACTAATGATGTATAGTGTAACATACGTGTCTGTACTCGTGCAGCATGGCAATCATTAGTATTTGTGCAAGTGTTCTAAAAGTGTAATAGCCTACTCATATCAACATCTACGTACGCATTACATAATATAACGGTCCTACAGTGACATAGCAGTACCAATGAGGTATAGTGTAACATATGTGTACGTGCTTGTGCAGCATAGTATTCATTGGTAGTTATGCACTGTTCTATCAGAGTGTTCGTATTACGAAAACGTATAATATCGATAATTATAACGCGAACATGTAAAGTAAATCTAAGCGTAACTGATAAATGTAACTACTTACTATAAGCTATACCATTATCTTTGAAAAGGAAACGAAACGTTGGTTTTGAAATTAGGAAGCTGCCTTGGGTTGGAAATGGATATTTGTTTTGGAAATTGGCATCACATCCTTGTCTTTTATCACCAATACATTATTTTACGAGTCTAAAGGAAACTTGGCTGTTATGCGGCATACGAATCTCATCATCACCAATACAGTATAATTCCTCGTACAATACCTCACATTATCACTATATCTAAATCATCTCTAGTACTGTATGATCCTTTGTACCAATTTACCAAACCATAAATAAACTACATGCAAATGAATATCATGCTAGATGCAAATTAACTCCAATATCAATATCTTAAATAAATACTAAAACTAACTATTTATCATACTACAATTTATAAGGTTGCGGGGGTGCTATACGCCATCCACCCGACTTCCCCCGTATATATAAATCTACTCACCAACTTGTCGAGCTCGTCGAATCCACGATTGTTATGTCCGCTAACTCCGTCTCGGAAACCTTCGCGATCGTAACTATTATCGTAATTATGAAATAGTGGCGTAAATATCATATCGAAATCAATTCAATGAGCTAAGTATCTATAGGTTAGAATCTATAGCTTACTTACTCCATGAACGAACAAATGCCACTGAAATTAACGTACGAACGGCGATATTTCAGTCGCAGTACAAAATACGAAAACCCCGTATCGGAATATTGGAAACTTGATAAAACCTTTACTAAAACATTCCTAGATTTCATTATATGATTACTGGGATAAATCAAACAATACAGTAACTCATAAAATACCAAACTAAAGTTACAGAAGAAAAACCAACACCAAATACCCCCAATTACCCGGCGACATCGGACAATTTGGAATTCTCGCCGGTCAAAAATTGGAGATGGGGTCTCGAGCTTTAGGTGAAGTCTCCTAATGATCTTATGATACTTTTGGTCTTATTAGTTTTTTTAGTGGTTACACATAATGGTTCCAGATTCAATTTCAGTATGTTAAATATTACAAAACAAACTGTTTTCCTATATTGCACAAGAAAACATATATTGAACAAATTTGATATTTGAAAAGAAGGAAGAATTATACCTATGAAGATGATTCATAAGAGAACACCAGCTTAAGAATTGCTTATGGAAGCATCTAGGGTTTGTAGTAGATCAAGCTTGATGATGTGAACAATATTCATAAAAGAAATCATGGGTTTACCCTTTGGATGAGATGAACACTTAGAATATTTTTGCTAGAGTTGGAGAACTAATGGTGTTCAATTTGAGAATGCTAAAGGTATTTCTATGTGTTGTGTTGTGTAGAGAGAGCATGAGGTGTTAAGAGAGAAGGAGGAGGTGTCAAGGGAGAAGGTGGAGGTGTAAAGTGTGAAGGTGGAGGTGGAGGGAGTTGAGCATGGGTGTGGATGAGTTGTATGTGAGGGTTTAGACTTAGGTTAAGATATACCAACCATTAAAAGAATTTTAACAAAAAGAAAACTTCTCATGTTACCATTTAAATCCATGTAAAATAAAAGATATAAAATGATTAATCTATCACTTAAATATCATTAGCTTAATGTAAAATACAATGTCATGTTAAAATAATTAAAAATATCTTTTTTATGATATCACACACTTTCATTCATATTTATCGAAATAACTACATTTTTCGGATATAATTCCGATACTTAATTTCATAAGCGATATCATTTTTTTAAACTTATTAAATTCATATTTAAAATTATAAATTAATATTTATAATTTTCCAAAATGTTACAATATCACCCCCTTAAAGAAATTCGGTCCCCGAATTTAAACAAAAACCCCCATCTTAAAACATTTTTCTCAATTCAATCAACTCGATTTAAAACAATTTTTCGGGGTCCAAAATTTTAAAGTACATAGTCCGCTCAATATAATGGAACTCCAAAGTCCCACGCGAGCTAAAACGCATCATAACGCAACAGTGTGCATGAAAACTCAAAAGAATATAAATTCACATAATAGTAACTCTAGCGGATGCTATGAGAATTACATCAGTTATGATACAGGATACCAAATCAAAAACTGTTGTGTATACCAAATACACAATCAATGCCATAGTCGTAGTGCAATATCGGCGCACACGACCAAGCGAAATTATAGAAATCAAATCTATAACATATCCTATCAAGTGCAAAGTACGAAAACGAAATCAACCCTAACGGTTTGCATGCAAATCTCAAACCACACGTCACGGTGCGCATGAAAACAACACAGCGCTAAGTGCAACAGGCGTCCAAGAAACGATATCCACTGCATCAACTGTGCATAGAACAAAAGTGTACAAAATAGTATCAAGTGCATCGGGGTGCACAAAATCAAATTCAAGTGCATCAGGGTGCACAAAAATCAAAATCAAGTGCATCAGGGTGCAGAAAATCAAATTCAAGTGCGTCAGAGTGCAGAAATAAATCTCAAGTGCATCGGGGTGCACAAAAATCAAAATCAAGTGCATCAGGGTGCACAAAATATCAAAACGTGTAACTGGAGTACATGAAACCTTACCGAGTATACCTTGAGTGTATATATATAAAGTCTCTAAATCATGTGCAACTGATGTGCACGAAAAATATCAGTTTAGTGCATCCGGAGTACACAACACTCCAATCGAGTGCAGTCACCTCGCACGAAAATCTCAAACAAGTGCACCTGGTGTACACAAAACATCGTGTGACCCTCAAATCCTTAAAATACATATATCAAAATAACGGACGTTGAGTTGTCCCATTTTTAACGTTTAAAAAAGATATATTCAGATCATAAAAACGTTAATCGAAAACAATGACATTGAAGTGTATCTTCCTCAATGTCAAAAGGTGCTTATACACCCGGAACTGGCATAGCAAGGATATCCTCTTGCTGTCTGCCACGGTCTAGCGTTCTCTGTCTCTGAATCCTTGTTCTTTTTGCGGATCTCTAATGCAGTGGCCTCTTTATACAATCGTATGGTGAGGAACAACGATACAATCAGTCATTCTGCTGATACCTCTCACCACATCTTCTTGGCCAGTAGTCCAGTCTCTCGCAACTCAACATGTTGATGACGGAAATCTCTAACCACCGTGAGTGCGCCAACAACTGAACCTCAGTCAAATCTTACTTATCATCAATTTCTGGAAAGAACCCATCAAGTCTCCTGCTGATTTCAGCTATCCAGCCTGCCTGGAACTAGCACTCATTTCTGAATCCACTCTCTTTTTCGTATCAACTGCCATTTCCTTAAAATTTTCATATGAAAGATTGGTCGTACGCGATTTTGCATATGCATCAAATCATCAATATCGGCGGTGAAGAACAACTTTCCACTGAAACTTTGCACCAATCTACTATTTCACTACTCTCCAATATCAATCAATTAAAGAGCATATCGCGATAACCATGCAAATTGCAAGTCATACTCGGTTATGACCAATCTCGGAATCTTACAAAACTCAAAAACACGATTCCGGCATCTCTGATACTCTGTAGAAGAATCTGGCTAAGCTCACCTTCGAGAACTCGTCTCAATCCGTCGGAGGAAAACATACTACACGATCTCTTCTCGAGCAACTTGCACCAGGTCTGAGCAAGACCCATCAGAAGAAGCTAATCTACTTCACCAATCTCGCATTGGAGCGCCACAATGGGTTAAAAGTACTAGTCATCCCTCATTTGAATGACTACGAATCCTCTGATCCAGCTATACTTATAAACATCGACGATTGCCAACTTCCTGCACTCTGGAAGCAACACCTTGATAACCTCAGCAATGTTTGGTACCGCTGTCTAAACAGTACACAACACCATGATGTTCGGAGAGGGGAAAACATCACGCCTCAAGTCAGGTTGATCTCCAGCAATGACTCGACCCTCTGGTGCGGATCCCGAAGAAACTCGCTTCTACAATTGAACCCGATCGAATATGAATAAACGACATGTCTCTATACCACCGGGATGTTACCCTGGTTAGTCCTCGTCCCAGACAAGTCTGCCCTGACCGTGTCTCTAATCGCAGTCCTCTCGGCTCACATAGACATGGCGACAGAAACAAGCAACATGTATCGATGAGGATAGATCAACGGAACAAATAGAAGAAAAGATCTCAATATAAAATCCTAAGGTAACTTAGGCAGAGTATCATATCGTAAATATGCCACGGAAAATATGTACGGTACGTCACTCTACTTAGTACCTACTCCATCAACCATGGTCATCCTATATAACGAAAGATCAGGTATAAGACCCCCAAAGTCAAGTCTAAGTCCTAAAGGTAAAGCCTAGGTGACAAAAGCGTATGCCTAGACCCCATATAGCCAAGCCAAGACTCTAATAAAGGTTAAACCAAACTCTACGATACCAACTTTGTCACGACCCGAATGTGGCACGTGACCGGCACTTAAATCACGTGACATCTAAATATGTCGACGCGGTTCAAGTAAGCCGAAACCCGGAATCTAAACCCTTTATGAAAATATTGGAGGTGATGTTTAAAATAGTCATCAGATGGAATCAGTTTAAAATAAACATTTAAGTTTAACTAAGTATATTTAAAAAGCATCTATGACGTTTTGAAATTCAACAATACCTCCTTTGTAATTTGAATAAAACCCACTACAACATAAAAATACATATAGCACCTCAACGGGAGCTAGCTTCCACGCCCAAACGGCGGAGCAACCAAGCAAAAAATATAAAAAGTTGACTCCAATGAGTGCGACATCACAACACACAAACACTAAGTCTCGCTTCTAAGTCCACAATATACCATTTCTAAGTTGATGGAGTTTCACTAGACACAGGAATATATGAAAATACCTGTGTGAGTACGATACAACAGTAACCCACCTGCCAAAGCAATCACCGAAAAGAATGTGTGCCCCAAGCCGCTGGTTATCCAAGCGGTAAAACCTGAAAAAACTGTGGCACGTGGGTGAGTTTCCAACTCAGTGAATAAAAATACATCATATGGTAGAAATCAAAATGCACAACGATACCTAGGTCATAGTATAATACTATCATATCCTGTACTAATATAATATATGATATGCAAATGTATCGTAAATGCAACTCTATCTATCACAAGAACTCAAAATAGAATATATCATGCAACCAACCTGTATCTAGGTATAAGCTCATAAGTAGCTGAAAATATATATGTAAACCTCTTCCTTAAAATAGCCGCAGAATACATATGTCATAGCATAAAAGCAGACGTGATAGTATAAAGTATATAATATGTATCTTATTTAAGATATACGTCCTTCTATTTTAGTGGAGAGTATTAAGAGGTATACAATATAAAAGATCCCAGTGTCATATCACACATGTCAAAATAATGAGACTATAGCTCGATTTTGAAATCATTTTTATATGCAATAACCCGTAAAGGAATATAGCGGTACTGTCCCCCGGATCAGTCCTGGTCGGCTAAAAAACTATAAGATAACTGGGTACCTCATGATAGCAACATATCAATATATATATGGATGTCGAGCATCGACACCCGAAATCAGAAATCCCTCGTGTCCATCACCGACACGCAAATCCTCAAATCTCTTGTGTCCATCACCGACACGCAAATGCAGATACCCTCGACACCATCTCAACAGATGATCGCCACCCGATATCCCTGGCCCCGGTCGGTATCCCCTGGATATCTGCCGTGCCTAAGTCGAACCCCGGTCAGTATCCCCTGGATATCTGCCATGCTCATCTCTATCTCCAATATCGAGTATCCTAGCTAGGCTCCCCGCCTTTAATGCGGCTATCCTGCCCCTCGGTCTCGACCGGGTCCACCCTGTATCTGTCTGTATACTCCCCACTCAGCCCGGATAAGTAGCAAGTCCGAAACCATATATCTCCCCCACTCGGTTCGGAATAAAATAATCAGAAAATATTAAGCTCATGGTGGACGTCATCTCATCATATCCAGAAACATCAAGTAAAGAATGAGAATACTTGCATAGATCATTCTGAGGATATATTATATATATGCATATATAACAGCGTCCCATACCACTGATATATATCATCAAGATTAAAACATCCAGAAAACCCATAAGAATCAAATATGAACATCCATAGTACTGGTATTCGCAATACGCAACAGGTAATAAAGGAAGACTGCGTAAATAAATCATACAGGCACAAAGATATCAATTCTACTGTGTCATGGCACTACTAATGATGTGTAGTGTAACATACGCGTCTGTACTCGTGCAGCATGGCAATCATTAATATTTGTGCAAGTTTTCTAAAAGTGTAATAGCCTACTCATATCAATATTTACATACGCATTGCATAACATAACGGTCCTACAGTGACATGGCAATATCAATGAGGTGTAATGTAACATATGTGTACGTGCTTGTGCAGCATAGTACTCATTGATAGTTGTGCACTGTTCTATCAGAGTGTTCGTATTACGGAAATGTATAACATCGATAATTATAACGCGAACATGTAAAGTAAATCTAAGCGTAACTAATAAATGTAACTACTTGCTATGAGCTATACCATTATCTTTGAAAACGAAACGAAACGTTGGTTTTGAAATTAGGAAGCTGCCTTGGGTTGGAAATGGATATTTGTTTTGGAAATTGGCATCGCATCCTTGTCTTTTATCATCAAAAAGGGAAACAAATTGTTAGTTTTTAAAAGAGTATAGCTCGCTCAATTATTACGTTCTAAAACGAAATAAAACATTATTTTACGAGTCTAAAGGAAACTTGGCCGTTATGCGGCATACGAATCTCATCATCACCAATACGCTATAATTCCTCGTACAATACCTCACATTATCATTATATCTAAATCATCTCAAGTACGACATGATCCTTCGTACCAATTTACCAACCCAGAAATAAACTACATGAAAATGAATATCATGCTAGATGCAAATTAACTCCAATATCAATATCTTGAATAAATACTAAAACTAACTATATATCATACTACTATTTATAAAGTTGCGGGGGTGCTATACGCCATCCATTCGACTTCCCCGTAGATGTAAATCTACTAACTAACTTTTCGAGCTCGTCGAATCCACGATTGTTAGTCCGCCAACTCCGTCTCGGAAACTTTCGCGATCATACCTATTATCGTAGTTATGAAATAGTGGCGTAAATATGACATCGAAATCAAAAAAAAGAGCTAAGTATCTATAGGTTAGAATCTATAGCTTACTTACTCCAGAAACGAACATATGCCACTGAAATTAACGTACGAACTTCGATATTACAGTCGCAGTACAAAATACGAAAACCCCGTATCGGAATATCGAAAACTTGATAAAACCTTTACTACAACATTCCCAGATTTCATCGTATGATTACTGGGACAAATCAAACAATACAGTAACTCATAAAATACCAAACTAAAGCTACAGAAAGAAAAACTAACACAAACTACCCCTAATGACCTAGCGACATCGGACAATTTGGGGTTCTCTCCGGTCAAAAATTGGAGATAGGGTCTCGGGCTTTAGGTGAAGTCTCCTAATGATCTTATGATACTTTTGGTCTTGTTAGTGTCACGCCCCGCTTCCAAAAGTACGCTAAAATCGGCACGTGACAGAGCCAATCATGTTACCTATGATTAGGAAACATCCCTCCACAGTCATATTATGGCTGCCTATAAGATATCAAGAACAGTAGAAATAAAAATAAACTATTTAGTACATGTCCATATGCCAGAATAAATGAGTCAAGAAATAATATGCGGAAGCAATAAATCCAATAAACAATAACATCTGGAAAGTACGTCCCAAATACGGGCTCACATCAGGAAATGAAAGTACTGAAATAAAACTAAACTAAACTAGATACTAACAGGATCCTCACTGCTCGGCCTGACGGCGGAAATACTCCTGATCAGCCTGCGAAAAAGACAGAGGATCTGGGCCATGCAAAACCCAGACGTCAGTGCGTCATAATATCAAACAATAAAATATAATCAGGAGGTAACAAGATATGCATGTATGAGTATGAACTGTAATGAGTGTATAACCGTAACACGAATATGGAACAGTGAAGTGTATGTGCATGCGGCGAGTAATCTATGCTACTGGGTTAATTACTCTCAAGTCTTTGAAATCAATTTAATGAATCGTCGATGTAACTTAATAGTATCCGGTGCATGCAAGGGACCATGGTCCAGATTCTCGGGGTGAAACCGAGACGTGCCGCTAAGTATAAAACAGAAAACATGTACAGATGAATGATGTCAGCAGCATTATCCCGGGACTGGCCTAGTCCCCAAAACTGATCAGTATAAGTGTCGAACTGTTGAGTTACAAGTCAGATCTCATCATTGATTTCCCTTTACCCCCAAGTTATGTGTTCAAGTTAGGAGCTAATGCCGATACAGGATCAAGAAGGTACAGGTTTTGTCTAAATAGACAACAGGATACGTCCATCGGGACGACAAGTCAGGAATGTTGGCATTAGGAACAGGATCAGGTAACAGGTCAAGTAGTGGTGTATCCGGTCATTCCAGTTAGTGCACATGTATCAAACAGATGCTCATAATAAAACTGTAGCAAGTACGGATGCACGATAAAAGTACGGATGCACAGTAAAACATGGATACATAAATATCTATCGTGGATTACATCTACAACTTCATGACTACGCATGATGCACATTATCAAGCATGGGGTGCTAATATAAAAGTAACATGAAATGATATGATCTGGCGTGCAACTAGATGTATAATAAATTGTACGGATGCGAACGGATATTGTAAAATTGTAAAACAGCAACAGGGGATGCACAATGCACTAAACATGTAATATTATTATTAATATGGATGAAAAATATAATAACAGAGCATGTCGCAAGATAAACTTGCCTGAACGGATCTCACAACGGGGTGTATACGCTGCGTCCGATGTCGGGTAAACATCGCAATGCACACACGGCGCACACGGGACTGAACCAAGCAATGCAGGAACGGACCACGCTGGATAAGGATGTCCACTGGGTCTCCCGGATCGTCGGCAACGGCACGTCTCCGGCGATGACCGGAAAACAAGAAATAAGAAGAAGAAAAGAGTAGAAAGAAGAAGAAGAAGAAGAGGAAGAAGAAGGGGCTGGTGCTCTAGGGTTTGGTTCGAGGGTTCTGGGACAGATATGGTGACGACGTCGACGGGTTTTCCAGCGATGGGGTTCGATGGCAATGGGTAGTGGGTGCTAGGGTTTCAGGTGCAGGGAAAAGGGGAGATCGGGTGTGGGGTTCTGGTCGGGGTTGTGGTGCTCCGAGATGATGAAGAGTCCGACGAGATGATCGGCGGAGTCGAAGCTCTGGCGAGGCGGAAAGTACAAGCGGGGGTGAAGAGATGGGTATGGGTTGCAGGGGTTCTCGGGTTTGCAGGCGAGGGTTGTGGGTTAGGCGGTGAGGAGAGGGAAAAGAGAGAGGTGAGGTGGTCGAGGAGGATGAGAGGAGAAGATCGGGGTGCAGGGAATGGGGTGAAGAGGTCGACGGCGAGGTAATGGTGCGGGCGTCGGTTTGGGTGCTTGGGTATCGGTCGGGGAAGGTTGTGAGGTGGTGGAGGCGAGGTCGAAGGGAGTCGGTGAGATGGGGTGCCGGCGATGAGGGGAACGGCGAGCGCGAGGCAGGCGATGGTCGCGGGCATGGGTTCTCGCGGGGGTTCGAGCACGTGAAAAAAAGGAATGAAGAAGTTGAGGGAGAGAGAGGACGTAGGGGATTAATAAAAAAATTAAAAAGAAATAATATATATATATATATATATATATATATATATATATATATATATATATATATATAAAAGAGGCAGAGTGGGTGAGTTGTTTAGATTAGGATTTAAAAGATTTAAAAATATATTTGGTTTGGTAAAATTATTTAGTTTGGTAAAATTTCAAATGGATAACAGTATAATATAATATTAGTTTGTTTAAAATATGATTGAATAGATTTTAACAGTTTAAGGACATTAGAATATAGTATAAATAAAATTTGAGTTTTTGGCTAAATACAAAATAGTCCAAAAGACGCCCGGGTCGGATCTAAAATTACTGTTTGAAAATACGGATAATATACGTATCAACCAAAACCAAAATAGAATATCCGGGTAACGAAAATGCATACCCGCAAGAACGGATACACGTAGCGTGCACGTAGCTATCCAAACGAGTCCGTTTCACTGAACGGGATGAGAACACGATGTACGGACGCTACGACAGGGTTAGGGGTATCATGCAGGCCATACTAGATATTTATTTATTTATTTTAAAATATTTTATTTGATTTTATCAAAAAAATGCAGATGCCAGATTTATAATGCATGTATGTAGTATAAACAACATGAAAGTGCACGAATTCTCATAACCAGCCGGGATCAATCATAAACAGGAATCAAGACGGGTTTCCAGCATGCGGGTCGGATCGGATGCAAACACGGATACCAATTACATTTACTTGCACCCAAAACATAATAAATCAAGAAATAGCCATAAATAAAGAAATACCCAAAATATAATTGGTATAAATGGACTAGGTTGTTACAGTATACCCAACTATAAAAAGAATTTCGTCGTCGAAATTCCCAGAACAAGAAGAGATAAACAAACATGAATCTACGAGAAGGGGTGTGGAAACGTCTGTCGAATCTCGTCTTCTTGTTCCCAAGTCGATTCTCCATGCGAGCGATTCCCCCATGAAACAAGTGCGAGAGGGATAACCTTGTTCTCGAGGACCTTTTCTCTTCGATCAACAATCGACATCGGTCGTTCTTTATAGGTCAAATCCTCCCTTACTGTCAGCTCCGAATGATCTAGCACGTGCGTCTCATCTCGAACATACTTACGGAGTTGAGATACATGAAACACGTTATGAACATTCGTCAAAGATGGTGGTATGGTCAATCGATAAGCCACTTCTCCAACACGCTCCATAATCTCGAAAGGCTCCACGAATCGAGGACTGAGCTTGCCTCGACTCCTAAAACAAATCACTCCTCTAGTCGGTGATATCTTCAAGAATACATGATCACCAACAGCGAACTCTAGAGGTCTTCTTGATGTATCTGCCCAACTCTTCTGCCGATCTTGTGTTGCCTTCATATGATTCCGGATAGTATTAACCTTCTCTACTGTTTGCAAGATCAAATATGGTCCCAACAATCTTCGTTCTCTAATATCGTCCCAACAGACGGGTGAGTGACACTTGCGTCCATATAACGCTTCTAATGGAGCCATCTGAATAGTCGCCTGGAAGCTGTTATTATTCGAAAACTCCACCAAGTGTAGATGATCCTCCCATGAACCCTTGAAGTATAACATGCAAGCTCTTAACATATCTTCAAGAGTTTGGATCATTCTCTCCGACTGGCCATCTGTCTGAGGATGATAAGCGTTGTTAAACTTCAATCGCATCCCTAAACTTTCCTGTAAACTCCTCCAGAAGTGTAATAAGAATCGGGTATCACGATCGGAAACGATGCTTATAGGTACTCCATGCAATCTCACAATCTCCTGCATGTACCATTCTGTTAACGCTTCCGTTGACTGACCAACTCGAAACGATATGAAATGAGCTGCCTTGGTCAATCGATCAACAATCTCCCAAACTGCATTATTGCCCTTTGGACTCCGCGGTAAAGTTGTCACAAAATCCATGGTTATATGTTCCAACATCCACTGAGGAATTAGAAGTGGTTGCAATAAACCAGCTACCCTTTGATGTTCAGCCTTAACTTGCTGACACACTAAGCACTTCGCTACAAAGCGAGCAATCTCCCTTTTCATGCTTTCCCACCAGAAATGCTGTCGTAGATCACGGTACATCTTCGTGCCTCCTGGATGTACGGTATATGTAGAACTGTGCTCCTCCTTCATAATTTCTTCACAAATGTCTCCTTTCGGCAAACACAAACGGCTACCATATCGCATCGAACTATCTTCATGAATCAACAAGTCTGTTCGAAGTCCCGCTTCTACCTGTTCAAGAAATTTCTGCAATCTTGGGTCCCGTGACCGCGCTGCTTTAATACTCTCGATCAACGACGATTGTACTTTCAGCTGCATCAACTGTCGCGAAGAATGCGGTAGCACGATCTCCAACTCGAATCTCCGAAAATCCTCGATAAGATCCTTCTGTGCAGTCAACATCCGAATTGCTGGGAACCGACTAAGCGAATCCGGCACAACATTAACTTTCCCCGGATGGTACTTGAGATCAAGATCATAGTCAGCCATCAGCTCCATCCATCTATGCTGTCTCATGTTAAGCTCTTTCTGCGTGAACACATACTTTAGGCTTTTGTGATCGGTGAATACTTCGAACCTTTCTTCCAATAAGTAGTGTCTCCAAATCTTCAAAGCGAAAATCACTGCAGCAAGCTTCAAATCATGAGTTGGGTAATTCTTCTCATGGGCCTTCAACTGTCTTGATGCGTAGGCTATAACCTTCCCATGCTGCATCAAAACACATATCAAACATTTCCCAGATGCGTCGTTGTGAATAAACAATCCTCCAGAACCGTCTGGCACGGTCAAAATAGGAGCGGTTATCAATCTTTGTTTCAATGCCTCAAAAGCTGATGCACAACAATCCGTCCATACGCACGGTATTTCCTTTCGCGTAAGCTTGGTCAAAGGCTCAGCTAAACGAGCAAAATTCTCCACGAACCTTCTGTAATATCCAGCAAGTCCAAGTAAACTTCTGATTTCTGCTACGTTCTTCAGAATCGGCCAATCTTGAACTGCTGAAACCTTTTCAGGGTCAACGGCGATTCCATCTCCGGATACGACATGCCCGAAAAAACTTCTTCAATCCAAAACTCGCACTTTCTCATCTTTACATATAATTTTTCTTGTCTCAACGTCTGCAGTGCGATCTTCAAGTGTTCTGCATGCTCTTCTAGGCTTCTCGAGTAGGCCAGAATATCATCGATGAACACCACTATAAACTGGTCCAAGAACGGTGAAAAGATTCGGTTCATCAAGTCTATAAATATCGCCGGTGCATTCATGACTCCAAATGGCATCACTAAATACTCGTAATGTCCATATCGAGTTCGGAACGCAGTCTTGCAAATATCCTTTGATTTAACTCGAACTTGATGATATCCGTATCGCAAATCCAGCTTCAAGAATACCCTTGCGCCACTGAGTTTCTCGAACAATTCGCCAATGCGAGGGATCTGGTACTTGTTCTTAATAGTCACCCGGTTTAATTCTTGATAATCGATGCACATCCTTTGTTCCCGCCAAAAATTTCTGCGCAAAAGAGTCCAAGGTATCTAATGGCTGCGATACGCTTAAGGAAATGCGAACCAGTATCTTTCGGCCTGTATTTTGATAAACTCCAGAAGGAGGAACTGTTAAATTCTGATGGTATTGGAAGAATCTCGAAAAACCCTTCGATTTGATATATTATGGGCCTCATAATTCATCCGGGATCAAAAGTTATGAGGCATCACGTGTCCACACGTGATGGACCTTTAAGAACCCGCTGGAGGAGTTAAAAGATATAATAAAAACTCAGAAAGACCCCAATGGGGCATCACGTGCTCACACGTGACCATGGGTCACGTGCAGACACGTGATGGGCTCTTAAGGCCTCTAAAATAATGAAATTAAGTTCTAAAATCTGTTCCCTGATTAAAAATCAGAAGTTACCTCAATGAGGTATCACGTGCTCACACGTGACCAATGGTCATGTGTTGACACGTGATGGTTAAAACTGAAGCATAAATAAACGCTGAGAAAAGGACTCAATTGGGGGGTCACGTGCTCACACGTGACCAAGGGTCACGTGTCAGCACGTGATTGGCTTCTAAAGCCTTACAGTTTAATAGAATTAAAATTCTAAATTTCTCTAAAATCTTTCGAAATAGAATTAAAATTCTAAAAGCTTCTAAATCTTTCCAAATGGAAAAGGATTATGGGGACCGTTGGATTAAGGATCCAAGAGTGATTAAAAATCACCAATTTATGGAAAGATCTTAGACAAGGAAAGATTTCCCTGAAAATCTCACCAGAAATAACAAACATAATATCTTTGGATTTAAAATCCAACGGTGAATAAAATTCACTGAATGATCTAAAGGATTATATTAATTATGAAAACAAATCAAATCTTTCAATGAGAGATTTGCTAAACAAATTGATTCTTTTCCTTCTCCTATAAATAGGAGCCAAGAAGAGAAGAGAAGGGATCTACCTTTTTGAGAGAAGAACAGAGAGAGGAGAATTTAATTCTCAAGGGGAAAAAAGAAAGGGAGAATTTAATTCTCAAGAAAGAAAACCGTAGGTGAGAAAAGAAAGGGAATCAAAACTTCAAACAGAGAATCTAATTCTCAAAATCCAAGAGTTTAACTCTTATAAAAAAAAGAACTTAGTTCTTCTTCTGGTTGAAGATCTGCACAGACCACATCTCCCCATAAGTTGAGAATTTAATTCTCATCGGGTCGAGATCCTGCCATGCAGATCCTAAACTTAGAAGGGGAATTGAGTTTTGAGAATTCAATTCTCCTAAAACAAAACTAGGGTTTAACCCTAATCAAGAATTTAATTCTTTTACATATCTGGGAATTTAATTCCTTTAAAAAAATCAAGGTTTTATCCTAAATAAGAATTTAATTCTTTCACAATAGGAATTTAATTCCTCCAAAATCATAATTAGGGTTTAACCCTACAGAGAATTCAATTCTTAAAAGATCTCTGTTCATGAAAAGAACTAGGGTCACGTTTGATCCTTGAAAAGATCCCTGAAGAAAAGAAGCTTTGAGGCAATGCCTCACGTGCTCCCACGTGACTCCCAAAATGCAGAAAGAAAAACAAAAGAAAAGAAGCTTTGGGCGCTCTCACGTGTCCCCACCTGACCCCTCAGCAAGTGCGGTAATTATCGATGCATAAATCCCCATCACGTGCCAACACGTGATGCTCTAAAATAAAGATGAAAAGTGTTTAACACTTATTCACAGATTTGAGGATAAAACAAAAGGAGATCTGGCTCCACATTTAGGGCGCTCTCGCGTGTCCCCACGTGACCCCTGACAAATCCCTTTAATATCCAATGGGTGGATGCCTATCACGTGCCCACACGTGATGGCCAGGAAATGAAAAGTGTTTAACACTTAATTGCAGAACGAAGAAAGGGATCTGGTCCCCCTTTTGGGCGCTCTCACGTGTCCACACGTGACCCCTCTGTCTTTAGTGTTTAACACTAATTTGGGGATTGTATTTCCAGTGTTTAACACTGATTGTTTCTAGTGTTTAACACTAAATTGAAGATTATATTTCCAGTGTTTAACACTGATTGTCTTCTAGTGTTTAACACTAATTTGAGAGTTCTATCTCCAGTGTTTAACACTGTTGTTCTCTAAGTGTTTAACACTACTTTTAGCCAAATTGGCTAATTCTCCAGAGGCAAAAGTCCCTCCTCCAAATGAATCTCAAGATTGAGGAAATCAAAGAAAAAATGTTGTCAGAGCCCCCAAACCTCTATTTAGCACTGCCGAATGATGAGGGGCTGAACCCAGACAAATGTCTAATGGCCCAAAAGGCCAATATTTCAAATATAATTGGACTTAGCCCAAACTGGCCATAAGTTCTCAAATCATCTTGAACTGAGCACATCTGCTCTTTCAAACAACTCTTTGGTTCAAGGGTACATCTCTGAACTCCTCTGATATTTGTCGTTGCAATCCTTCAACGTCTTCAGAGACGTGATGGGTCCCGACAGCCATACATTTTATGGACCACCACGTCCCTAAACTGGCAATGGACCACCATGTCTCTAAACTGGAGATGGACCACCACGTCCCTAAACTGGAACTTGGACCACTATGTCCCTAAACTGGAACAATAGAGCCCAAATGCTCTTTTGTCGGATCTAAACGATCCCGTTAAGTCGATCTTAGTCCCAAACTGGACTAACGTATCCTTATCAACCGTTTAAGTTGATCTTAGCCTCAAATATGGCTAACGTATCCTTAAACCTTCAAACATACTTTAGTCTCAAATTGGACTATAAATCCCCCAATCAACTTTGGTTCAAGGGTACATCTCTGAACTCCTCTGACATCTGTCGTTGTAATTCTTCAACGTCGTCAGAGAGGTGACGGGTCCCGACGGCCATACATGCAAGAAGCTCTGAAGCTCTGAAGCTCTGAAGAAGTCAGTCTTCGATCGGCTTACAACTATCGCGGCCTCTCTCAACGAGTCGCCTAAGCCCAGTGCCTCAGCTTTCAGCAAACTGGGCCAAGACTCATGTGGGCCCATGAAGAAGCCTGCAATACCAGAAAAGGTTGTTCCGAAGAGGATAGCCATCCCTGCTCCTGAAGTCGTCAAGGCGGCTTCTCCTGCCAAAGGGACGGTCTTCACAAGACTGACTATTCCGGCTCCCGTTCCTGCTCGAAGGTCTGTCTTTGACAGATTGGATACCGCTACTCAAAAGACGTCAGTCTTCAAGGGACAGGCACTAGCAGCACTTCATCTGGACAGGGGGCAAGACAAAGCCATCCCCATTGCTGAACCAACGCCGTCCGCTCGACATGCTCGCCGTCGTCACTGGCGCCGGGTAAGGAAGGCTGGGGGCAACTCCCCCTCTGGGATAACTCCGCCAGCTCCGATGGTGGAAATCAATGCCGCTTTTCCGACCAGGAATAGCTTTGAACCGCTAAGAAGGGTGCGCAGATACTCTCCTACTGCAGTGCTGAAGTGAATTCCTTCACCTGTGAAGAATGCTACAGAGAAGAAGCCGGAGCAACCTCCTCAATGGTTATCCTCTGAAATTTACAATGTTTGGCAACAGGTCCAAGAGTCGGTGATTGATGAAAACTATCTCCGCCGACAGAAAAAGATGAAGGTTTGGCAGGAGAAGGATTACTCTGTCAAGCCACCAAAAGCGAAAACTACTTGGGTACCCACTACAACAGCCCCCTCGACTTTAACTGCTCAAAAGGGGAGGAAGCCAAAGAAAGCCCCTGTGACTGCGGAAAATCGTAAAGACGCTGAGCCCAAACGCCCTAAGTCTGGGGGCATGGTGGTGCATACCGTCTACATGGCATCCGGGAAAAAGGATAACCGCGCTTCTATGGGCCACCGACCGCTCACCCGATCCCTGACAAAAGTCCAGGAGGAACAGCAGAAGTTTCAAGAGATGATGACTGCGATGGCCGCACTCACCGGGCCAAAAGAAAGCCCGGAATATCATCAGAACAGCGTCACGAACAGGAAACTGACGCTGACTTCCTACGCAGAGTTCTCGAAAAGAAGGACAGAGAGGCAGCAGAATAAGCTGCCAACATAAAACAAATGACGCTTCTCTTCCAAGACATGGTGGGAATGATGTTACAGCCGGACCCTCCAGCTGAAGACCCTCCGATCATTATTGAAGACGATAAAGAGGAGACATCTAATCCTCCTCTGGCTCAATCAACAGCCAAGGAGGAAACCATTTCCAAAGCTGCACTAGATGACTATATAGCTCAGCAAATTCGAGCTCATCAGGCGAATGAAGCGGCCGGCCAAGTCGTCAAAACTGGACGACCATACCCGAGCTGGTATGACCAAATCAGTTACCCGCCGGGATATACGATCCCTAAGTTCCATGTATACAAGGGGACGAGAAATCTGCATCAGCACGTCGCTCAATTCAGAGCCTTATGCGGCAACACTGGCGGCGATGATAAACTCTTGCTTCGCCAATTCGTCGGCAGCTTATCGGAGACGGCGTTTGAGTGGTACTTTGAACTCCTAAATGACTCTGTCAAGAAATTCGCAGAAATGGAGTTGCTATTCACCCAGCGTTTTGCAAGCGCTAGCAAACACACCCCAATCACGGCATTGATTAATGCCAGGATGAAGCCTGCAGAAACTTGGGTCCAGTATGCGATACGGTGGTGTAATCTATGGTCAAAGTGCGAGCAGCGCATCGAAGAAGCTCCTGCTGTGGGCATGTTCGTGGGTACTCTCGACCCTCAAGCGACCATCTCCCAATTCATGATGTTCTTTAAGCCAACTACTTTCCAGGCCTTGATTGACAAGTTGGCCCAAATGGATCAGATGGATCATAGATCATCTCCTTCAAAGACGGACCCTCGGAATGAAAAAGGGAAAGGGAAAGCAACTTTCGTCGCTAATACTCAACAACAGTCGAGCAACTTAAAGCTGGTTGTTCTCCAAAACAATGTGCGTCCACGCCCATCCCTTGAGGAGAGACTGGGACGTCCTTACTCGTTTCCTCAGGATAAAACGAGAAGACTGTTCGATCTGGCAGTGCGCAACAGACTCATCAATCTGCCGAGTTCAAAACGTCCGTTGCAACCAGGCGATGTCAACGATCCCAAGTATTGCCCTTACACCAAACGGTAAGTCACCCGATCGAGGATTGTTTTGTCTTTAAGGGATGGATCGAGGATCAGTACCTACAAGGAAAGTTCGCGCTATCTGAAAAGTGGAAAGTAAACCCACCACAGCCGCACACTCCAAAGAAGACGGACGCACCGGGGGCAACTTGTCACGTGATCTCCCACTCATTTACGGACGATGAAAAAACTTCTTGCACTGAGCAACTGGGGGCAGAGCCTGAGCCGGAATTCGTGTGGCCGTCAGACGAAATGATCGACGCTTTTCTAGGTGAGATTCGTCTAAAAAGTAAAGCTGATCGGGAGTGCGAGATGGCCATATTTGCCAAACGCCGGCGACTGGATAAAAGGGTCGAAACACTCCCACCAGATCAAAGTACATCCGCCGCAAATGAAAGCAGAATCAAGACAAGGAAAGGATTCGCCAAAGCCATATCAATGGGGATGAGGCCGCCCTCTTTCAGAGAAAATTCTCCTGGTGGTATACATCTTGATGAAGCGGACGTGCATCCTAACTTCTGCTTATATCATCAGAAGATCGCACATCCTACTGAGGACTGCAACTCCTTTAAGTGTTGGTGGCAAGGGTATGTCTCTCACAAGCAACACTTCAACAGGACAAAGCGTGAAGCTCGTAGACAGCAGAAAAATGCGACAGATGAGCGTAAAAGAATTGCCGACAATTGTCATAGGATTGATCCCGAGGGACCGTGAGTTCTCACATTCGGGAGAAATTCCGATGGAAAAGTAGCCCTCGGCCCTCTTTTCAAGGAATCCATCTCTAAAACGAAAGAGTTGAGGAGTTGCGAGAATATTCAGCCGTGCAATCGCACGCTACCTGGAAAGAATCTCGGACCCGCAAATAAGGGATCGAACAAAAAGGATAAAGGGAAGGAAAAACGGCCTTCGTCACCAACGCTCAACAACAGTCGAGTGGCCCTAGAACGGTCGTTCGCCAAAACAACAAGCGGCAACCACTCTATGAAAAGTTGAAACGTCCTTACTTGTTTCCCCGGGACGAAACAAGGAGGCTGTTCGAACTAGCAGTGCGCGACGGGCTTATCACTCTACAGGAGCCGAAATGCCAGCTACAATTGAATGAGGTCAACAATCCTAATTACTGCCCTTACCACCAAGTATTGGGCCATCCGATCGAAAATTGCTACATCTTCAAAAACTGGGTTGAAGACCAATACCAACAGGGCAAGTTCGCGCTGTCCGAAAACTGGAAGGTGAGCCTGCCACAGCTACATGCTCCGAAAAAGATGGATATGTCCGGGGCATCATGCTCATTCATAGAGAAAGCCCAAAGGACCACTACGTCCTAAAACTGGATAATAGACCGAAACGTCGTTAAACTAATAACGGACCACTACGTCCTAAAACTGGATATGGACCGAAACGTCCTTAAACTAACGGCGGACCGCAATGTCCTAAAACTTGCAAATGACTGAAACGTCGTTAAACTACTCCCAACCCGCAGCATCTTCAGGCTGACGTGGTAAAAAAAAACGGTACGTCCACAAGCAAAATGGGCACGGATGAAAACCCGAAATGGCTCCGTGAGTAAAAACAGCAGGGCTACCGGCGAGTGTTCGTGAAAACCCGAAAGGGCGCAACCTCGTTAAAAAAAAAGAATAAAAAAAATAAAAAATAGAAAGAACGGTATGTCCATAAACAAAGTGGGAACGGATGAAAACCCGAAAGGGCTCCGTGAGTAAAAACAGCAGGGCTACCGGCGAGTGTTTGTGAAAACCCGAAAGGGCGCAACCTCGTTAAAAGACACTTATAGGGTCCTTTCGACCTTGTAAGGAGAAACTACCCGCGTGAGATCCTTACGACTCACAAGGGAGAAACACACTTAGGGATCCTCACGATTCCTAAGGAGAAATTACACTTGCGAGATCCTCACGACTCGTAAGGAGAACTCTCTTATGGGACCCTCACGGCTCATAAGATTTGAAAGTCTTAAGTTACAGAGACCTGAACCTGTTCTTAAGCAACCCCTACAACCTTCGATATGGCCCTACAAGTGGCTCAGTACTGACCCTTGTATACAATCCACGGGCACGAATAAACATTTCCCTAACCAAGTCCCACCCGTGACTGGGGATATGTCCATACGGTGAACAACCCTTATAAGTCCTCTCGACTTGTAAGGAGAAAACCTTTTTATAAGATCCTTACGACTTACAGGGAAACATACACTTAGGAATCCTCACGATTTCTAATGAGAAAACACACCTACGAGATCCTCATGACTCGTAGGGAGAAATACCTTTGTGAGACCCTTACGGCTCATGAAGTCAAAAGCCTTAGTCGACAGGATCCTAACCCTGTTTACTAAGCCACCTTTGTTCAACATCGACAGAGGCAAATGATGATTCGCTCCTGGCAATATCCCAGTTGTAGCAATACTGATGCCTAAACTAGTATCAAATTCCAAGTCCTGTCATGGAAAATGATGATTCGCTCCTGGCAATATCCCAGTCGTAGCGATGCTGATGCCTAAACCGATATCAAATTCCAAGTCCTTTTACGGCAAATGATGATTCGCTCCTGGCAATATTCCAGTCGCAGCGATGCTGATGCCAAGATTGGTATGAGATCCCAAATCCTCTACTCGCGAGAAAAAATCAGCGAGCCAAAAAAAAATGCATATGAAATAGCCGAAATGATGGGGCAACTTGCTACAAAATCAGCAAGTAAAAATGTATGCATACAAAAACAGCCGAAATGATTGGGCAACTCGCAATAAAAAGCAGCGAGTAAAAGAAAAATAGCCGAAATGATTGGGCACTGCGAAAAATAGCCGAAATGATTGGGCAATCGCGATTTTCGCGATATAAAAAGCTGAAATGATAGAGAATCGCGGAAAGAATAAAAAATGATGAAAGAATGAAACTTTTTGCCCTACAGGTGAGATCACATCGATCCCTGTATACAATCCAGGGGCACAAACAAAGAGGGAACCATACCTTCCCAACAGGCCCCACCAGAAAGCGAAGCCAAATCTCGACGGTTCATAGACAACCTAGAGACAATGCCAACAAATGAAGTAAAGGAAGATCCCTAGCTTCAGGGTCTCGACGTCAACATCGAAAACTTAGAGATCACCAACGGTGTTTCTCCTCACTCCAACCAGATGCAGACGTAACGTCAACAATCGACCTTAGAGTCGCAATGAAAGAGAACCATGGCAAACTCCCTAGTTCCAAATCTCAATGGCTACATCTGCAGCCTGGAGACCAACAACGGTTGGCTTCCTCATTCCAGCAGGACACAGATGTTACGCAATCAAACGGAGCCATGGCATAGTCCTTAGTTCCAAATCTCGACGGTTCACAGACAACCTAGAGACCACCTCAGCATTCGTTTCGATACAGCAGACGAGATGTCAACGACGGCGTTCCTTCACAGTCCAGCAGGATGCAGATACAACGTCCACAAAAGACCTCACGGTCGAAACAAAGTGGAGCGACGACAAAATCCCAGCTTCACCTCAGCATTCGTCTCGATACAGTAGACGCAATGTCAACAACAGTGTTCCTTCGCAGTCCAGCAGGATGTAGATGCAACGTCCACAAAAGACCCCACGGTCGAAGCAAAGCGGAGTGATGGCAAAATCCCAGCTCCACCTCAGCATTCGTCTCGTTACAGCAGACGCAATGTCAACAACAGTGTTCTTCCTCCAACAGGATTCGGACACATCAAAGAAAATGAAGCAAAAGGCTAAATTCCTAGCTTCAGGGTCTTAACGGCAAGTCATATAAAGCCTGAAAGACAATCGGAGATCATCTCGCACCAGCACAGAGTGGTCACCACCTCGACTTTCGTCTCGATACAGCAGATGAAATGTCACCCCAGTGTTCTTCCCCCAGCAGGATTCGAACGCGCCAAAGCAAATGAAGCAAAAGGCCAAATTCCTAGCTTCAGGGCCTTGACGGCAAGTCATATAAAGCCTGAAAGACAATCGGAGATCATCACACATCAGCGCGGAGTGGTCACCACCCCGACTTTCATCTCGATACAGCAGACGAGATGTCACCCCAGCATTCTTCCCCCAGCAGGATTCGGACGCGCCAAAGCAAATGAAGCAAAAGGCCAAATTCCTAGCTTCAAGGTCTTGACGGCAAGTCATATAAAGCCTGAAAGACAATCGGAGATCATCTCGCACCAGCGCGGAGTGGTCACCACCTCGACGATCGTCTCGATACAGCAGATGAAATGTCACCCCAGCGTTCTTCCCCCAGCAGGATTCGGACGCGCCAAAGCAAATGAAGCAAAAGGCCAAATTCCTAGCTTCAAGGTCTTGACGGCAAGTCATATAAAGCCTGAAAGACAATCGGAGATCATCTCGCACCAGCACAGAGTGGTCACCACCTCGACGTTCATCTCGATACAGCAGACGAGATGTCACTGCGGCATCCTTCCTCCAACAGGATCTGGACACGCCAAAGCAAATGAAACAAAATGCCAAATTCCTAGCTTCAGGGTCTTAACGGCAAGTCATATAAAGCCTGGAAAACAATCGGAGATTATCTCGCACCAGTGCAGAGTGGTCACCACCTCGACGTTCATCTCGACACAGCAGACGCAACATCACCAAAAGGAGTCACGGCAAAATCCCTGGTTCCAAACCTCGACGGTTCACCAGCAACCTAGAGACAACCGCGACATTCGTCTCGATGCAGCAGACGCGATGCCAGCAAATGAAGCAAAGGCCAAATTCCTAGCTTCAGGGTCTTAACGGCAAGTCATATAAAACCTGAAAGACTATCGGAGATCATCCCACACCAGAGCGGAGTGGTTATGACTCATCGGGGCTCTCCAAAATGAGCCTAACCTCAAGTAAAAAGCGGCATGGCAAATTCCTAACGCTTGCTCTTCCGACGGTCAAATTGCCTAGGAGAATTGCTTGAAGTCGTCTTGTCCAGCCCCCGAAGGGATCAGAGACACGGCAGTCGCAGGGCTACTCGAACAGCACGATTGCCTATCGAGGGATACATCAGCCAATGCGACTGTACGACGGCCAAAACGCTAAGTACCACAGACCCTAACGGACTTCTGTCGTAAAGAGCAGAGGTTAACTGTGACGTTAGGATATTCTTGCGAGAAATGCTCGATTCGTCTCGACTCGTGAGGAAATTGATGTCTTCGCGAGAACTGCTCGATTCGTCTCGACTCGTGAGGAAAAGCCTTAGGCAGTAGGGATTAAGAAACCTGTTTCCTAAGCACTGGGACCCTGCAAGTCGGCCCAAAACGGTCTCTTGCATACTATCCACTGGTCTCACTCTCCAAAGTCGAATCTCGACAAGGAGGGAAACAACCGCTTACGAGTCCTCTCGACTCGTAAGAGGGAAAATTCTCTTATGAGATCCTTACGACTCTCAAGAGAAAACACACTTAGGAATTCTCACGATTCCTAAGGAGAAAAGACACCTACGAGATCCTCACGACTCATAGGGAGAAAAATCTTTATGAGACCCTCACGGCTCATAAAGTTGAAAAGTCTTAGGTGGCAGAACCTACCCCTGTCTTCTAAGCCATCACTGCCCTGCAAAGAGGTCAAGACGGACCATTTATGAGCCGCACTTGCCAAAACTACATGCCACTGAAATGGAGAAGTTACTCATGAGCGTATAAACTACTTCACGCCAGAGTAAGACATAAAGAAATAGAAGGGTGCGGCTCATGGAGTTGAGAGTTTGGAACTATATCTCTTAAGAGTCGAGATTTGAGTCAATGATAAATGACGACGCTTGTGTCCGCTCCTTTTCTTCTCAGATCAAGATCCTGAAAGTTATATACCAACCCAAAACTGGTTATACACTATGCATTACTCTGCACTACTTCACCCACGTATATACTTACGTAGGCAAAGTAGTGGGGGGCATTTGTTCCCGGCAAAATTTTCTGCGCAAAGGAGTCCAAGGTATCAAATGGCAGCGATACGCTTAAGAAAATGCGAACCAGTATCTTCCGGCCTGTATTTTGATAAACTCCTGAAGGAGCAACTGTTAAATTCTGATGGTATTAGAAGCATCTCGAAAAACCTTTCGATTTGATATATTATGGGCCTCATAATTCATCCGGGATCAAAAGTTATGAGGCATCACGTGTCCACACGTGATGGACCTTTAAGAACCCGCTGGAGGAGTTAAAAGATATAATAAAAACTCAGAAAAGACCCCAATGGGGCATCACGTGCTCACACGTGACCATGGGTCACGTGCAGACACGTGATGGGCTCTTAAGGCCTCAAAAATAATGAAATTAAATTCTAAAATCTGTTCCCTGATTAAAAATCAGAAGTTACCTCAATGAGGTATCACGTGCTCACACGTGACCAATGGTCACGTGTTGACACGTGATGGTTAAAACTGAAGCGTAAATAAACGCTGAGAAAAGGACTCAATTGGGGGTCACGTGCTCACACGTGACCAAGGGTCACGTGTCAGCACGTGATTGGCTTCTAAAGCCTTACAGTTTAATAGAATTTAAATTCTAAATTTCTCTAAAATCTTTCGAAATAGAATTAAAATTCTAAAAGCTTCTAAATCTTTCCAAAAGGAAAAGGATTATGGGGACCGTTGGATTAAAGATCCAAGGGTGATTAAAAATCACCAATTTATGGAAAGATCTTAGACAAGGAAAGATTTCCCTGAAAATCTCACCAGAAATAACAAACATAATATCTTTGGATTTAAAATCCAACGGTGAATAAAATTCACTGAATGATCTAAAGGATTATATTAGTTATGAAAACAAATCAAATCTTTTAATGAGAGATTTGCTAAACAAATTGATTCTTTTCCTTCTCCTATAAATAGGAGCCAAGAAGAGAAGAGAAGGGATCTACCTTTTTGAGAGAAGAACAGAGAGAGGAGAATTTAATTCTCAAGGGGAAAAAAGAAAGGGAGAATTTAATTCTCAAGAAAGAAAACCCTAGGTGAGAAAAGAAAGGGAATCAAAACTTCAAACAGAGAATCAAATTCTCAAAATCCAAGAGTTTAACTCTTATACAAAAAAGAACTTAGTTCTTCTTCTGGTTGAAGATCTGCACAGAGCACATCTCCCCATAAGTTGAGAATTTAATTCTCATCGGGTCGAGATCCTGCCATGCAGATCCTAAACTTAGAAGGGGAATTGAGTTTTGAGAATTCAATTCTCCTAAAACAAAACTAGGGTTTAACCCTAATCAAGAATTTAATTCCTTTACATATCTGGGAATTTAATTCCTTTAAAAAAAATCAGGGTTTTATCCTAAATAAGAATTTAATTCTTTCACAATAAGAATTTAATTCCTCCAAAATCATAATTAGGGTTTAACCCTACAGAGAATTCAATTCTTAAAAGATCTCTGTTCATGAAAAGAACTAGGGTCACGTTTGATCCTTGAAAAGATCCCTGAAGAAAAGAAGCTTTGAAGCAATGCCTCACGTGCTCCCACGTGACTCCCAAAATGCAGAAAGAAAAAACAAGAGAAAAGAAGCTTTGGGCGCTCTCACGTGTCCCCACGTGACCCCTCAGCAAGTGCGGTAATTATCGATGCATAAATCCCCATCACGTGCCAAAACGTGATGCTCTAAAATAAAGATGAAAAGTGTTTAACACTTATTCGCAGATTTGAGGATAAAACAAAAGGAGATCTGGCTCCACATTTAGGGCGCTCTCGCGTGTCTCCACGTGCCCCCTAACAAATCCCTTTAATATCCAATGGGTGGATGCCTATCACGTGCCCACACCTGATGGCCAGGAAATGAAAAGTGTTTAACACTTAATTGCAGAACGAAGAAAGGGATCTGGTCCCCCCTTTGGGCGCTCTCACGTGTCCACACGTGACCCCTTTGTCTTTAGTGTTTAACACTAATTCGGGGATTGTATTTTCAGTGTTTAACACTGATTTTTTCTAGTGTTTAACACTAAATTGAAGATTATATTTCCAGTGTTTAACACTGATTGTCTTCTAGTGTTTAACACTAATTTGAGAGTTCTATCTCCAGTGTTTAACACTGTTGTTCTCTAAGTGTTTAACACTACTTTTAGCCAAATTGGCTAATTCTCCAGAGGCAAAAGTCCCTCCTCCAAATGAATTTCAAGATTGAGGAAATCAAAGACAAAATGTTGTCAGAGCCCCCAAATCTCTGTTTAGCACTGACGAATGATGAGGGGCTGAACCCAGACAAATGTCTAATGGCCCAAAGGGCCAATATTTCAAATATAATTGGACTTAGCCCAAACTGGCAATAAGTCCTCAAATCATCTTGAACTGAGCACATCTGCTCTTTCAAACTACTCATTGGTTCAAGGGTACATCTCTGAACTCCTCTGATATTTATCGTTGTAATCCTTCAACGACTTCAGAGAGGTGATGGGTCCCGACAGCCATACATTTTATGGACCACCACGTCCCTAAACTGGCAATGGACCACCATGTCCCTAAACTGGAGATGGACCACCACGTCCCTAAACTGGAACTTAGACCACTATGTCCCTAAACTGGAACAATAGAGCCCAAATGCTCTTTTGTCGGATCTAAACGATCCCGTTAAGTCGATCTTAGTCCCAAACTGGACTAACGTATCCTTAATAACCGTTTAAGTTGATCTTAGCCTCAAATATGGCTAACGTATCCTTAAACCTTCAAACAGACTTTAGTCCCAAATTGGACTATAAATCCCCCAATCAACTTTGGTTCAAGGGTACATCTATGAACTCCTCTGACATCTTTCGTTGTAATTCTTCAACGTCGTTAGAGAGGTGACGGGTCCCGACGGCCATACATGCAATGGACCACTATGTCCCTAAACTGGAACAATAGAGCCCCCAAATGCTCTTTTGTTAGATCTAAACGATCCCGTTAAGTTGATCTTAGTCTCAAATTGGACTAACATATCCTTAACAAACGTTTAAGTTGATCTTAGCCTCAAATACGGCTAACGTATCCTTAAACCAAAACCCCAAACCCAATCTAAGAAAATACGGATTTGGACTAATCCACGTCCTACGGGCGACGACATAAATTAGTCTCCGTATACAATCCACGGGCAACCACAAACAAAACAAACACCCACGACACGAAGTTACCAGCTGGAGAAGGAGAAAGTTGTTACCGCGATGCGGTAGCGTAATTAACTGCAGGGGCTTGCGCCTGCAGGGAAGAGCGTCCCCACAATCAAAAACCCCTCAAGCGAGGGGGAATCTGACGAAGTCTGCTACATCGGCCGCATCCGTCTAAACCTCCGATACACGGTGCCATAAATCAACTTGGCATCTTCGGAGAGGTGGACGGATAGCACCTATTAGCATCTGTCCCGAATCTCAGGCAAGACGTCCATGTCTTGCGTGTCTTTCGGAGGGGAACATCCTCTTTGTGCCATCCTTCTTCTTGACTAGAAGAACTGGAGCCCCCCAAGATGAATTGCTGCTACGAATCCAACCCTTCTCTAGCAATTCAGTAACCTGCTTCCTTACTTCTTCCAATTCCACTGGTGCCATCGGATAGTATGCCCTTAAAATTGGCGCTGCACCAAGAACAAGATCGATCGCAAACTCCACATCTCATTTTGGCGGTAAACCCGAGATGTCCTCGAGCACATCCATGAATTCTTGAACTACAGCTAGCGCTTTCTCCTTATCAAGTTCCATCGACGAAAGAACGGCGCCTGTCGGCCTAGCCCTAAACTCGACTGGCCCGACAGAACTGCTACCTCCAGCAAAAACAAACTCCGGATGTCCGGGAATCTGGAAAATTACTTTCTTTGCCCTACAATCAATGTGAGCATGGAAAGTGCCAAGAAAATCCATTCCCAAGGCAACATCATAGCTGCCAGTATCGATCACCAAGAAATCTGCAAATAACTCTCGTCCGCAAATAACAACAGAACAATCCTTGCACTCACTATTAGATATGCTCTTCCCATTCCCAGTGTGTATGTCCCAACAACATGACAGGGTCGTGCAAGCAATCAAATGTGCAGCAATAAACTTGGACGACATACAACAATGGGATGCACTGATATTGAATAATTCTAATGTGGGAAAATCATGAACAAGTAGGATACTTGAAATGACTTCATCTGAAGCCAAGACACTGAAGAAGATAAGCATGGTAAACATGATTCAATATTGCGATAAAACATGAACTGGTAATCAATGAAACCGAGAGAAGCAAGATAATATCACGGCCATAAATCAAGGAAGTGAATCAAGAATAGGACTCCAAGTTACTTAAATAGAGTACCGCATTGTAACCATGCTGCAGTTCATAGTTACAATCATATAACTCTGTCCAAGTCGCCCAAATCCTAGTATCAGAATCGAAGGAATAGGAAGGGAGAAATAATTGGGAACCAAATGTTTTCAAGCCGAGATGCAAAGTTGTTTGCATATCGTCAAGACAAAGTGTCAAGAGAAAGATAAGATTCAAGAATCACGACAACAATGCACACACGGCGCACACGGGACTGAACCAAGCAATACAGGAACGGACCACGCTGGATAAGGATGTCCACTGGGTCTCCCGGATCGTCGGCAACGGCACCGCTCCGGCGATGACCGGAAAACAAGAAATAAGAAGAAGAAAAGAGTAGAAACAAGAAGAAGAAGAGGAAGAAGAAGAAGAGGAAGAAGAAGGGGCTGGTGCTCTAGGGTTTGGCTCGAGGGTTCTGGGACAGAGATGGTGACGACGTCGACGGGTTTTCCAGCGATGGGGTTCGATGGCAATGGGTAGTGGGTGCTAGGGTTTCAGGTGCAGGGAAAAGGAGTGCTCGGGTGTGGGGTTCTGGTCGGGGTTGTGGTGCTCCGAGATGATGAAGAGTCCGACGAGATGATCGGCGGAGTCGAAGCTCTGGCGAGGCGGGAAGTATAAGCGGGGGTGAAGAGATGGGTATGGGTTGCAGGGGTTCTCGGGCTTGCAGGCGAGGGTTGTGGGTTAGGTGGTGAGGAGTGGGAGAAGAGAGAGGTGAGGTGGTCGAGGAGGATGAGAGGAGAACATCGGGGTGCAGGCAACGGGGTGAAGAGGTCGTCGGCGAGGTAATGGTGCGGGCGTCGGTTTGGGTTCTTGGGTATCGGTCGGGGAAGGTTATGAGGTGGTGGAGGCGAGGTCGAAGGGAGTCGGGGAGATGGGGTGCCGGCAGTGAGGGGAACGGCGAGTGCGAGGCAGGCGATGGTCGCGGGCATGGGTTCTCGCGGGGGTTCGAGCACGTGAAAAAAAGGAATGAAGATGTTGAAGGAGAGAAAGGACGTACGGGTTTAATAAAAAAAATTAAAAAGAAATAATATATATATATATATATATATATATATATATATATATATATATATATATATATAAGAGAGAGAGAGAGATGCAGAGTGGGTGAAATGTTTAGATTAGGATTTAAAAGATCTAAAAATATATTTGGTTTGGTAAAATTATTTAGTTTGGTAAAATTTTAAATGGATAACAGTATAATATAATATTAGTTTGTTTAAAATTTGATTGAATAAATTTTAACAGTTTAAGGACATTAGAACATAGTATAAATGAAATTTGAGTTTTTGGCTAAATAAAAAATAGTCCAAAAGACGCCCGGATCGGGTCTAAAATTACTGTTTGAAAATAGAGATAATATACGTATCAACCAAAACCAAAATAGAATATCCGGGTAACGAAAATGCATACCCCCGAGAACGGATACACGTAGCGTGCACATAGCTATCCAAACGAGTCCGTTTCACTGAACGGGATGAGAACACGATGTACGGACGCTACGAAAGGGTTAGGGATATCATGCAGGCAATACTAGATATTTATTTATTTATTTTAAAATATTTTATTTGATTTTATTACAAAAATGCAGATGCCAGATTTATAATGCAAGTATGTAGTATAAACAACATGAATGTGCACGAATTCTCATAACCAGCCGGGATCAATCATAAACAGGAATCAAGACGGGTTTCCAGCATGCGGGTCGGGTCGGATGCAAATACGGATACCAATTACATTTACTTGCACCCAAAACATAATAAATCAAGAAATAGCCATAAATAAAGAAATACCCAAAATATAATTGGTATAAATGGACTAGGTTGTTACAGTATACCCAACTATAAAAAGAATTTCGTCCTCAAAATTCCCGGAACAAGAAAAGATAAAAAAACATGAATCTACGAAAAGGGGTGTGGAAACTTCTGTCGAATCTCGTCTTCTCGTTCCCAAGTCGATTCTCCGTGCGAGCGATTCCCCCACGAAACAAGTACGAGAGGGATAACCTTGTTCTCGAGGACCTTTTCTCTTCGATCAACAATCGACATCGGTCGTTCTTCATAGGTCAAATCCTCCCTTACAGTCAGCTCCAAATGATCTAGCACGTGCGTCTCATCTCGAACATATTTACAGAGTTGAGATACATGAAACACGTTATGAGCATTCGCCAAAGATGGTGGTAAGGTCAATCGATAAGCCACTTCTCCAACATGCTCCATAATCTCGAAAGGCCCTACGAATCGAGGACTGAGCTTGCCTCGACTCCCAAAACGAATCACTCCTCTAGTCGGTGATATCTTCAAGAATACATGATCACCAACAGCGAACTCTGGAGGTCTTCTCGATGTATCTGCCCAACTCTTCTGCCGATCTTGTGCTGCCTTCATATGATTCCGGATAGTATTAAGCTTCTCTACTGTTTGCATGATCAAATCTGGTCCCAACAATCTTCGTTCTCTAACATCGTCCCAACAGACGGGTGAGCGACACTTGCGCCCATATAACGCTTCTAATGGAGCCATCTGAATAGTCTCCTGGAAGCTGTTATTATACGAAAACTCCACCAAGTGTAGATGATCCTCCCATGAACCCTTGAAGTTCAACATGCAAGCTCTCAACATATCTTCAAGAGTTTGGATCGTTCTCTCCGACTGGCCATCTGTCTGAGGATGATAAGCGTTGCTAAACTTCAATCGCGTCCCCAAACTTTCCTGTAAACTCTTCCAGAAGTGTGATAAGAATCGGGTATCACGATCGGAAACGATGCTTATAGGTACTCCATGCAATCTCACAATCTCCTGCATGTACCATTCTGCTAACGCTTCCGTTGACTGACCAACTCGAAACGATATGAAATGAGCTGCCTTGGTCAATCGATCAACAATCACCCAAACTGCATTATTGCCTTTTGGACTCCGCGGTAAAGCTGTCACAAAATCCATGGTTATATGTTCCAACTTCCACTGAGGAATCAGAAGTGGTTGCAATAAACCAGCCACCCTTTGATGTTCAGCCTTAACTTGCTGACACACCAAGCACTTCGCTACAAAGCGAGCAATCTCCCTTTTAATGCTTTCCCACAAGAAATGCTGTCGTAGATAACGGTACATCTTCGTGCCTCCTGGATGTACGGTATATGTAGAACTGTGCGCCTCCTTCATAATTTCTTCACGAATGTCTCCTTTCGGCAAACACAAACAGCTACTATATCGCATCGAACTATCTTCATGAATCAACAAGTCTGTTCGAAATCCCGCTTCTACCTGTTCAAGAAACTTTTGCAATCTTGGGTCCCGTGACCGCGCTGCTTTAATACTCTCGATCAACAACGATTGTACTTTCAGCTGCATCAACTGCCGCGAAGAATGCGGTAGCACGATCTCCAACTCGAATCTCCGAAAATCCTCGATAAGATCCTTCTGTGCAGTCAACATCCGAATTGCTGGGAACCGACTAAGCGCATCCGACACTACATTAACTTTCCCCGGATGGTACTTGAGATCAAGATCATAGTCAGCCATCAGCTCCATCCATCTACGCTGCCTCATGTTAAGCTCTTTCTGTGTGAACACATACTTTAGGCTTTTGTGATCGGTAAATACTTTGAACCTTTCTTCCAATAAGTAGTGTCTCCAAATCTTCAAAGCGAAAATCACTGCAGCAAGCTCCAAATTATGAGTTGGGTAATTCTTCTCATGGGTCTTCAACTGTCTTGATGCGTAGGCTATAACCTTCCCATGCTGCATCAAAACACATATCAAACCTTTCCCAGATGCGTCGTTGTGAATAAACAATCCTCCGGAACCATCTGGCACGGTCAAAATAGGAGCGGTTATCAATCTTTGTTTCAATGCCTCAAAAGCTGATGCACAACAATCCGTCCATACGCACGGTATTTCCTTTCGCGTAAGCTTGGTCAAAGGCTCAGCTAACGAGCAAAATTCTCCACGAACCTTCTGTAATATCCAGCAAGTCCAAGAAAACTTCTGATTTCTGCTACGTTCTTCGGAATCGGCCAATCTTGAACTGCTGAAACCTTCTCAGGGTCAACGGCGATTCCATCTCCGGATACGACATGCCCGAAAAAACTTCTTCAATCCAAAACTCGCACTTTCTAATCTTTACATATAATCTTTCTTGTCTCAACGTCTGCAGTGCGATCTTCAAGTGTTCTGCATGCTTTTCTAGGCTTCTCGAGTAGGCCAGAATATCATCGATGAACACCACTATAAATTGGTCCAAGAACGGTGAAAAGATTCGGTTCATCAAGTCCATAAATATCGCCGGTGCATTCGTGACTCCAAATGGCATCACTAAATACTCGTAATGTCCATATCGAGTTCGGAACGCAGTCTTGCAAATATCCTTTGATTTAACTCAAACTTGATGATATCCGGATCACAAATCCAGCTTCAAGAATATCCTCGCGCCACTGAGTTTCTCGAACAATTCGCCAATGCGAGGGATCGGGTACTTGTTCTTAATAGTCACCCGGTTTAATTCTCGATAATCGATGCACATCCTCTTTGTGCCATCCTTCTTCTTGACTAGAAGAACTGGAGCCCCCCAAGGTGAATTGCTGCTACGAATCCAACCTTCTTTAGCATTTCAGTAACCTGCTTCCTTACTTCTTCCAGCTCCACTGGTGCCATCGGATAGTACGCCCTTGAAATTTGCGCTGCACCAAGAACAAGATCGATCGCAAACTCCACATCTCGTTTTGGCGGTAAACCCAAGATGTGCTCGAGCACATCCATGAACTCTTGAACTACAGCTGGCACTTTCTCCTTATCAAGTTCCATCGACGAAAGAACGGCGCCTGTCGGCCTAGCCCTAAACTCGACTGGCCCGACAGAACTGCTACCTTCAGCAAAAACAAACTCCGGATGTTCGGGAATCTAGAAAATTACTTTCTTTGCCCTACAATCAATGTGAGAATGGAAAGTGCCAAGAAAATCCATTCCCAAGGCAACATCATAGCTGCCAGTATCGATCACCAAGAAATCTGCAAATAACTCTCGTCCACAAATAACAACAGAATAATCCTTGCACTCACTACTAGATATGATCTTCCCGTTCCCAGTGTGTATGTCCCAACAATATGACAGGGTCGTGCAAGCAATTAAATGTGCAGCAATAAACTTGGACGACATTCAACAATGGGATGCACCAGAATTGAATAATGCTAATGCGGGAAAATCATGAACAAGTAAGATACCTGAAATGACTTCATCTGAAGCCAAGACACTGAAGAAGATAAGCATGGTAAACAGGATTCAATCTTGCGATAAAACATGAACTGGTAATCAATGAAACCGAGAGAAGCAAGATAATATCACGGCCATAAATCAAGGAAGTGAATCAAGAATATGACTCCAAGTTACTTAAATAGAGTACCGCATTGTAACCATGCTGCAGTTCATAGTTACAATCATATAACTCTGTCTAAGTCGCCCAAATCCTAGTATCAGAATCGAAGGAATAGGAAGGGAGAAACAATAGGGAACCAAATGTTTTCAAGCCGAGATGCAAAGTTGTTTGCATATCGTCAAGACAAAGTGTCAAAAGAAAGATAAGATTCAAGAATCACGACCAAAATGTGGCAGGACATATTCCTAATCACGGGTTTTCTGATTCGTGTATTGGGTCCAATACCAAACTACAAAAGAATCAAACCCGATTAACCTAAATCCTATGTCTCTGATACAAAACAAACCCTGTCACGCCCCGCTTCCCAGAGTGTGCTAAGATCGGCATGTGAAATCCCTGTGGTTAGGAAACATCCCTCCATAGTTACATTACGGCTATCTATAAGATATCAAGAACAGTAAGAAATAAAAATAAACTATCTAGTACATGTCCATATGCCAGAATAAACGAGTCAAGAAATAACATGCGGAAGCAATAAATCGAATAAAGAATAACATCTGGAAAGTACGTCCCAAATACGGGCTCACATCAGGAAATGAAAGTACGGAAATAAAACTAAACTAAACTAGATAGTAACAGGATCCTCACTGCTCTGCCTGACGGCGGAAATACTCCCGATCAGCATGCGAAAGAGACAGAGGATCTGGGCCATGAAAAACCAAGACGTCAGTGCGTCATAATATCAAACAATAAAATATAATCAGGAGGTAACAAGATATGCAGACATGAGTATGAACAGTAATGAGTGTATAACCGTAACATGAATTTGGAACAGTGAAGTGTATGTGCATGCCGTGAGTAATCTATGCTACTAGGTTAATTACTCTCAAGTCTTTGAAATCAATTTAATGAATCATCGATGTAACTCAGTAGTATCCAGTGCATGCCCCGGACCACGGTCCAGATTCTCAGGCTGAAACCGAGACGTGCCGCACAAAACAGGAAACATGTACAGATGAATGATGTCAGCAGCAGCATCCCGGGACTGGCCTAGCCCCTAAAACTGATCAGTATAAGCGTCGAACTGTTGAGTTACAAGTCATATTTCATCATTGATTTCCCCTTACCCCCAAGTTATATGTTCAAATCAGGTATTGATAAGTCTGGAGCTAATTCCGACACAGGATCAAGCAGGTATAGGTTTTGTCTAAATAGACAACAGGATACGTCCATCGGGACGACAAGTCAGGAATGTCGGCATTAGGAACAGGATCGGGTAACAGGTCAAGTAGTGGTGTATCCGGTCATTCCAGGTAGTGCACATGTATCAAACAGATGCTCATAATAAAACTGTAGCAAGTACGGATACACGATAAAAGTACGGATGCACAGTAAAATATGGATGCATAAATATCTATCGTGGATTACATCTACAACTTCATGACTACGCATGATGCACATTATCAAGCATGGGGTGCTAATATAAAAGTAACATGAAATGATATGATCTGGCATGCAACTAGATGTATAATAAATTGTACAGATGCGAACAGATATTGTAAAATTGTAAAACTGTAACAGGGGATTCACAATGCACTAAACATGTAATATTATTATTAATATGGATGTAAAATATAATAACATATCATGTCGCAAGATAAACTTTCCTGAACGGATCTCACGACGGGGTGCATACGCGGCGTCCGATGTCGGGTAAACGTCGCAATTCACACACGGTGCACACGGGACTGAACCAAGCAATGCAGGAATGAACCACGCTGGATAAGGATGTCCACTGGGTCTCCCGGATCGTCGGCAACGGCACGGCTCCGGCGATGACCGGAAAACAAGAAACAAGAAGAAGAAAAGAGTAGAAAGAAGAAGAAGAAGAAGGGGCTGGTGCTCTGGGGTTTGGCTCGAGGGTTCTGGGACAGAGGCTAGAACAAAGATGGTGATGACGTCGACGGGTTTTCCAGCGATGGGGTTCGACGACATGGGTAGTCGGTGCAGGGAAAAGGGGAGCTCGGGTGTGGGGTTCTGGTCGGGGTTGTGGTGCTCCGAGATGATGAAGAGCCCGACGAGATGATCGGCGGAGTCGGAGCTCCGGCGAGGCGGGAAGTACAAGCGGGGGTGAAGAGATGGGTATGGGTTGCAGGGGTTCTCGGGTTTGCAGGCGAGGGTTGTGGGTTAGGCGGTGAGGAGAGGGTGAAGAGAGAGGTGAAGTGGTCGAGGAAGATGAGAGGAGAAGATCGGGGTGCAGGAAACGAGGTGAAGAGGTCGACGGCGAGGTAATGGTGCGGGCGTTGGTTTGGGTTCTTGGGTATCAGTCGGGGAAGGTTGTGAGGTGGTGGAGGTAAGGTCGGAGGGAGTTGGGGAGATGGGGTGTCAACGGTGAGGGGAACGACGAGCGCGAGGCAGGCGATGGTCGCGGGCATGGGTTCTCGCGGGGGTTCGAGCACGCGAAAAAAGAAAGAAGAAGCTGAGGAAGAGAGAGGACGTAGGGGTTTAATAAAAAAAAATTAAAAAGAAATAATATATATATATATATATATATATATATATATATATATATATATATATATATATATAAGAGGTAGAGTTGGTGGGTTGTTTAGATTAGGATTTAAAAGATTTAAAAATATATTTGGTTTGGTAAAATTATTTAGTTTGGTAAAATTTTAAATGGATAACAATATAATATAATATTAGTTTGTTTAAAATATGATTGAATAAATTTTAACAGTTTAAGGATATTAGAATATAATATTAATAAAATTTGAGTTTTAGGCTAAATACAAAATAGTCCAAAAGACGTCCGGGTTGGGTCTAAAATTACTGTTTGAAAATACGGATAATATACGTATCAACGAAAACCAAAATAGAATATCCGGGTAACGAAAATGCATACCCCCAAGAACGGATACACGTAGCGTGCACGTAGCTATCCAAACGAGTCCGTTTCACTGAACGGGATGAGAATACGATGTACGGACGCTACGACTGGGTTAGGTGTATCATGCAGGCCATACTGGATATTTATTTATTTATTTATTTTTAATATTTTATTTGACTTTATTTATTTTATTAAAAAAATGCAGATGCCAGATTTATAATGCAAGTATGCAGTATAAACAACATGAAAGTGCATGAATTCTCATAACCAGCCGGGATCAATCATAAACAGGAATCAAGACGGATTTCCAACATACGGGTCGAGTCGGATGTAAACACGGATACCAATTACATTTAATTTCACCCAAAACACAATAAATCAAGAAATAGCCATAAATAAAGAAATACCCAAAATATAATTGCTATAAATGGATTCGGGTGTTACAGTTAGTTTTTCTAGTGGTTACACCTAATAGTTCCAGATTCAATTTCAGTATGTTAAATATTACAAAACAAACTGTTTTCCTATATTACACATGAAAACAGATATTGAACAGATTTGATATTTGAAAAGAAGGAATAATTATACCTATGAAGATGATTCACAAGAGAACACAAGCTCAAGAATTGCTTATAGAAGCATCTAGGGTTTGTAGTGGATCAAGCTTGATGATGTGAACAATATTCATGAAAGAAATCATGGCTTTACCCTTTGCATGGGATGAACAATTAGAATATTTTTTTGGAGTTGGAGAACTAATGGTGTTCAGTTTGAGAATGTTAAAGGGATTCCTATGTGTTGTGTAGAGAGAGCATGAGATGTTAAGAAAGAAGGAGGAGGTGTCAAGGGAGAAGGTGGAGGTGTAAAGTGTGAAGGAGGAGGTGGAGAGAGTTAAGCATGGGTGAGGGTGAGTTGTATGTGAGGGTTTAGACTTAGGTTAAGGTATACCAACCATTAAAAGAATTTTAACAAAAAGAAAATCTCTCATGTTACCATTTAAATCCATGTAAAATAAAAGATGAAATGATTAATCTATCACATAAATATCATTAGCTTAATGTAAAATACAATGTCATGTTAAAATAATTAATAATATTATTTTTATGATATCACACACTTTTATTCATATTTATCGAAATAACTACATTTTTCGGATATAATTCCGATACCCAATTTTATAAGCAATATCATTTTTGTACACTTATTAAATTCATATTTAAAATTATAAATTAATTTTTATAATTTTCCAAAATTTACAATATCACCCCCTTAAAGAAATTCGGTCCCCGAATTTAAACAAAAACCCACATCTTAAAACATTTTTCTTAATTCAATCAACTCGATTTAAAACAATTTGTCGGGGTCCAAAATTTTAAAATATATAGTCCACTTAATATAATGGAACTCTAAAGTCCCACACAAGATAAAACGCATCATAACGCAATAGTGCGCGTGAAAACTCAAAAGAATATAAATTCACATAACGGTAACTCTAGCGGTTGCTATGAGAATTACATCAGTTATGATACAGAATACCAAATACGAAAACCATTGTATATACAAAATACACAATCAATGCCATAGTCGTAGTGCAATATCGGTGCACACGACCAAGCGAAAATATAGAAATCAAATCTATAACATATCTTATCAGGTGCAAAGTACGAAAACGAAATCAACCCTAACGGTTTGCATGCAAATCTCAAGCCACACGTCACGGTGTGCTTGAAAACAACACAGCGCTAAGTGCAACAGGCGTGCACGAAACGATATCCACTGAATCAACTGTGCATGAAACAAAAGTGTACAAAATAGTATCAAGTGTATCAGGGTGCACAGAATCAAATCCAAGTGCATTAGGGTGCACAAATAAATTTCAAGTGCATCGCGGTGCACAAAAATCAAAATCAAGTGCATCAGGATGCACAAAATATCAAAACGTGCAACTGGTGTGCACGAAACCTTACCGAGTATACCTAGAGTGTATATATATAAAGTCTCTTAATCATGTGCAACTGATGTGCATGGAAAATAGTAGTTTAGTGCATCCGGTGTACATAACACTCCAATCGAGTGCAGTCACCTCGCATGAAAATCTCAAACATGTGCACCTGGTGTGCACAAAATATTGTGTGACCTTCAAATCTTCAAAATATATAAATCAAAATAACGGACGTTGAGTTGTCCCCTTTTTAACGTTTAAAAACGACATCTTCAGATCATAAAAATGTAAATAAAAAACAATGACATTGAAATGTATCTTCCTCAATGTCAAAAGGTGCTTATACACCCGGAACTGGCATAGCAGGGATCTCCTTTTGCCGTTTGCCACAGTCTAGCTTTCTTTGTTTCTGAATCCCGGTTCTTCTTGCAGATCTCTAATGCAATGGCCTCTTTATACAATCTTCTGGTGAGGAACAACGACACAATCAGTCCTTCTGCTAATACCTCTCACCACATCTTCTTGGCCAGTAGTCCAGTCTCTCACAACTCAATATGTTGATGACGGAAATCTCTAACCTCTGCGTGTACGCCAACAACTGATCCTCGGTCAAATCTTACTTATCATCAATTTCTGGAAAGAACCCATCAAGTCTCCTGCTGATCTCAGCTATCCAGCCAGTCCGGAACTAGCACTCATTTCTGAATCCACTCTCTTTGTCGTATCAACTACCATTTCCTTAAAAGTTTCTTATGAAAGTTTGGTCGTACGTGCTCTGCATATGCATCAAATCTTCAATATCGGCGGTGAAGAACAACTTTCCACTGAAACTTTGCACTAATCTCCTATTCCATTACTCTCCAATATCAATCAATTAAAGAGCATATCATGCAAATTGCAAGTCATACTCGGTTATGACCAAGCTCGGAATCTTACAAAACTCAAAAACATGAATCCGACATCTCTGATACTCTGTAGAAGAATCTGGCTAAGCTCACCTTCGAGAACTCATCTCAATCCGTCGGAGGAAAACTTACTACACGATCTCTTTCTTGAGCGACTTGCACCAGGTCTGAGCAAGACCCATTAGAAGAAACTAATCAACTTCACCAACCTCGCATCGGAGCGCCGCAACGGATTAAAACTCCTAGTCATCCCTCATTTGAATGACTACGAATCCTCTGATCCAGCTACACTTGTAAACATCGACGACTGTCAACTTCCTGCACTCTGGAAGCAACACCTCGATAATCTCAGCAATGTTTGGTACCGCTGTCTGAACAGTACACAACACCACGATCTTCGGAGAGTGGAAAGCATCATGCCTCAAGTCCGGCTGATCTACAGCAATGACTTGACCCTCTGGTGTGGATCCCGAAGAAACTCGCTTCTACAATTTTACCCGATCGAATGAATAAACGACATGTCTCTATACCACCGGGATGTCACCCTGGTCAGTCCTCATCCCAGATAAGTCTGCCCTGACCGTGTCTCTAATCGCAGTCCTCTCGGCTCACATAGACATGGAGACCGAAACAATCAACATGTATCGATGAGGATAGATCAACGGAACGAATAGATGAAAAGATCTCAAGATAAAATCCTAAGATAAATTAGGCAGAGCATCATATCGTAAATATGCCACGGAACATATGTATGGTATGTCACTCTACTTAGTACCTACTCCATCAACCAAGGTCATGCTATATAACGAAAGTTCGGGTATAAGACCCCCAAAGTCAAATCTAAGTCCTATAAAGTAAAGCCTAGGTGACAAAATCGTATGCCTAGACCCCATATAGCCAAGACTAGACTCGAACAAAAGTTAAACCAAACGCTCTGATAACAACTTTGTCACGACCCGAATGTGGCACGTGACCGGCACTTAAATCACGTGACATCTAAAGACGTCGACGCGGTTCAAGTAAGCCGAAACCCGGAAATTAAACCCATTTTGAAAATATTGGAGGTGAAGTTTAAAATAGTCATCAGATGGAATCAGTTTAAAATAAACATTTAAGTTTGAAAAACATCTATGACGTTTTGAAATTCGACAGCACCTCCTTTGTAATTTGAATAAAACCTGCTACAACATAAAAATACATATAGCATCCTAACGGGAGCTAGCTTCCACGCCCAAACGGCGGAGCAACCAAGCAAAAAATATAAAAAGTTGACTCCAATGAGTGCGACATCACAACACACAAACTCTAAGTCTCGCTTCTAAGTCCACAATATACCATTTCTAAGTTAATGGAGTTTCACTAGATTTAAGAATATATGAAAATACCTGTGTGAGTACGATACAACAGTAACCTACCTGCTAAAGCAATCACCGAAAGGAATGTGTGCCCCAAGACGCTGATAATCCAAGCGGTAAAACCTGCAATAAACTATGGCACAACGGGGGTGAGTTGCCAACTCAGTGAATAAAAATACATCACAAGGTAGAAATCGAAATGCACAATGATACCTAGGTCATAGTATAGTACTATCATATCCTGTACTAATATAATATATGATATGCAAATGTATCGTAAATGCAACTCTATCTATCACATGAACTCAAAATAGAATATATCATGCAACCAACCTGTATCTGGGTATAAGCCCATAAGTAGCCGAAAATATATATGTAAACCTCTTCCTTAAAATAGCCGCAGAATACATATGTCACGGCATAAAAGCAGACATGATAGTATTAAGTATATAATAGGTATCTTATTTAAAATATACGTCTTGCTATTTTAGTGAAGAGTATTAAGAGCTTTACAATATAAAAGATCCCAGTGTCATATCAGACATGTCAAAATAATGAGACTATAGCTCGATTTTGAAATCCTTTTTATATGTAATAACGCGTAAAGGAATATACCGGTACTGTCCCCCGGATCAGTCATTGTCAGCTACAAAACTATAATATAACTGTGTACCTCATGATAGCAACATATCAATATATATATGGATGTCCAGCATCGACACCCGAAATCAGAAATCCCTCGTGTCCATCACCGACACGCAAATCCTCAAATCTCTCGTGTCCATCACCGACACGCAAATGAAGATGCCGTCGACACCATCTCAATAGATGATCGCCACCCGATATCCCTGGCCTCGGTCGGTATCCCCTGGATATCCGCCGTGCCCAAATCGAACCCCTGTCAGTATCCCCAAGATATATGCCGTGCTCATCTCTATCTCTGGTATCGAGTATCCTCTCTAGGTTCTCCGCCTCTAATGCAGCTATCCTGCCCCTCGGTCTCGACCGGGTGCACCATTTATCCGTTTATATACTCCCCCACTCATCCTGGATAAGTAGCAAGTCCGAAACCGTATATCTTCCCCACTCGGTTCGGAATAAAACAATCAGAAAATATCAAGCTCATGGTGGACGTCAGCTCATCATATCGAGAAATATCAAGTAAAGAATAAGAATACTTGCATAGATCATTCTGATGATATATTATATATACATATATAACAGCGTCCCATACCACTGATATATATCATCAAGACTAAAACATCAAGAAAACCCATAAGAATCAAATATGAACATCCATAGTACTGGTATTAAAAATACACAACTGGTAATAAAGGAAAACTGCGTAAATAAATCATACATGCACAAAGATATCAATTCTACCGTGTCATGGCACTACTAATGATGTGTAGTGTAACATATGCGTCTGTACTCGTGCAGCATGGAAATCATTAGTATTTGTGCAAGTGTTCTAAAAGTGTAATAGCCTACTCATATCAACATCTACGTACGCATTACATAACATAACGGTCCTACAGTGATATGGCAGTACCAATGAGGTATAATGTAACATATGTGTATGTGCTTATGCAGCATAGTACTCATTGGTAGTTATGCAGTGTTCTATCAGAGTGTTCATATTACGGAAACGTATAACATCGATAATTATAACGCGAACATGTAAAGTAAATCTAAGCGTAACTAATAAATATAACTACTTGCCATGAGTTATACCATTATCTTTGAAAAGGAAACGAAACGTTGGTTTTGAAATTAGGAAGCTGCCTTGGGTTGGAAATGGATATTTGTTTTGGAAATTGGCATCGCATCTTTGTCTTTTATCATCAAAAAGGGAAACGAATCGTTAATTTTTAAAAGAGTATAGCTCACTCAAGTATTACGTTCTAAAACGAAATAAAACATTATTTTACGAGTCTAAAGGAAACTTGGCCGTTATGCGGCATACGAATCTCATCATCACCAATACGGTATAATTCCTCGTACAATACCTCACATTATCACTATATCTAAATCATCTCTAGTACGACATGATCCTTCGTACCAATTTACCAACCCAGAAATAAACTACATGCAAATGAATATCATGTTAGATGCAAATTAACTCCAATATCAATATCTTGAATAAATACTAAAACTTACTATATATCATACTACTATTTATAAGGTTGCGGGGGTGCTATACGCCATCCACCCGAACTCCCCCGTAGATGTAAATCTACTCACTAACTTGTTGAGCTCGTCGAATCCGTGATTGTTATGTCTGCCAACTCTGTCTCGGAAACCTTCACGATCGTACCTATTATCGTAGTTATAAAATAGTGGCGTAAATATCATATCGAAATCAAAGCAATGAGCTAAGTATCTATAGGTTAGAATCTATAGCTTACTTACTCCAGAAACGAACAAATGCCACTGAAATTAATGTACGAACTTCGATGTTACAGTCGCAGTACAAAATACGAAAACCCCGTATCGGAATATCGGAAACTTGATAAAACCTTTACTAAAACATTCCCAGATTTCATTGTATGATTACTGGGACAAATCAAACAATAGAGTAACTCATAAAATACTAAACTAAAGCTACAGAAGAAAAACCAACACCAAATACCCCCAATGACCCGGCGACATCGGACAATTTAGGGTTCTCGCCGGTCAAAAATTGGAGATGGGGTCTCGGGCTTTAGGTGAAGTCTCCTAATGATCTTATGATACTTTTGGTCTTGTTAGTTTTTCTAGTGGTTACACCTTATGGTTCCAAATTCAATTTCAGTATGTTAAATATTATAAAACAAACTGTTTTCCTATATTGCACATGAAAACAGATTTTGAAAAGATTTGATATTTGAAAAGAAAGATGAATTATACCTATGAAGATGATTCACAAGAGAACACCAGCTCAAGAATTGCTTATGGAAGCATCTAGGGTTTGTAGTGGATCAAGCTTGATGATGTGAACAATATTCATGAAGGAAATCATGGCTTTACCCTTTGGATGAGATGAACACTTAGAATATTTTTGTTGGAGTTGGAGAACAAATGGTTTTCAGTTTGAGAATGCTAAAGGGATTCCTATGTGTTGTGTAGAGAGAGCATGCGGTGTTAAGAGAGAAGGAGGAGGTGTCAAGGGAGAAGGTGGAGGTGTAAAGTGTGGAGGAGGTAGAGGGAGTTGAGCATGGGTAAGGATGAGTTGTATGTATGGGTTTAGACTTAGGTTAAGATATACCAACCATTAAAAGAATTTTAACAAAAAGAAAACCTCTCATGTTACCATTTAAATCCATGTAAAATAAAAGATATGAAATGATTAATTTATCACTTAAATATCATTAGCTTAATGTAAAATACAATGTCATGATAAAATAATTAAAAATATCATTTTTATAATATCACACACTTTTATTCATATATATCGAAATAACTACATTTTTCGGATATAATTCCGGTACCCAATTTCATAAGCGATATCATTTTTGTAAACTTATTAAATTCATTTTTAAAATTATAAATTAATATTTATAATATTCCAAAATGTTACAACCTTTGTAATTTGAATAAAACCTGCAGTCACGTGCCACATTCAGGTCGTGACAAAGTTGGTATCAGAGTGTTTGGTTTAACCTTTGTTCAAGTCTAGATTTGACTATATGGAGTCTAGGCATACACTTTTGTTACCTAGGGTTTATCTTATAAGACTTAGACTTGACTTTAGGGGTCTTATACCCGAACTTTAGTTATATAAGATGACCTTGATTGATGGAGTAGGTACTAAGTAGAGTGACGTAACGTACATATGTTCCGCGACATATTTACGATATGCTGCTTTCCCTAAGTTACCTTAGGATATATATGTTTGTAACAACCCTAAACTTTCTGTACAAAATTTTTCAAAATTACAGAAATGGGTATTTTTGCCTGAGCACAAGATAAATATTTGTTTTGCTTTTATTTAGAAAGAAGGAGCTTGTAGCTCATTGGTAAGACCTTGCACAGCTGAACCAAGCCACCATAGTTCAAATCCCATACCCCACATTATTTTTAATATTGTTCTATTTTGAATTTTTAGAATACCAAGGGTTTACACGTGCATAACTCACAAAAACCCCACTACACCCTAAAAACTAACTATACCATGGGACTAATGAAGCGACGGGGATCCCTCTGACCACCTGACTCGGCCGGATTCGGCCGACTCGGCCGGCGGATGGGCCGACTCGGGCCGCCTCCGCCGGCCGGAATCGGCCGGACCGCCGAGTCATCAACACTAAACTTGTGTCTTTTCAGCTCGCCTACACCCCTGTGTACTTTAAATCCTCAGACCAGTAACATAGCACCTTTAAAACACCAATTACTCCACTTTTAATACATTTTATCACATTTTTTCATTTCAACCTTTCACCTACCCTAACCCTAGCCTTACCCTATAAATACAACCCGTAAACACACCCCCTCACTCCAAAATTCTAAGCAAAACTCTCAAGAAATTTCCTAGAACCTTAGTGTACTTTTGAAGTAGCGAAAGGCGAAGCTCCGGAGATTTTTCCGGCGACAACCCTAGGAGTTCCCGGCTAAGAAACGACGCACCGGCGAAGTCTACCATTCCCTCTTCCTCTCCTCTAAGTTTGAAACCCGTAAGTCTTACTTCCCCCTTTCTCTACTCTTTTCTAAAATACGTATATTTAAAACCCGATAAAATCGAAGCAAATCCAATTTCCGATTCGGTTCTTCCTAAAACTCTCACTTTTCTTTAATACAATCATGTTAAACCATTACATGTTGACTATTAAATATTTACAAACACGTTGAACAAGTTTCATGACAATATATTTCATTTTGTAACTTTTACCGCTCTATTTTCATTAAAATACCATGTAGTTTCATTTCGACATTTAAACTTCACAGACTTGCTATACTTTTAAGTAGATCACGAGATAATGACCTAACTCTTCACAACACTCATATGCAACATAGCACAATACCTTTCGGGAATATAGAATACGGGAAAGCGAAACATTTCTAATAAATACCATGAATTAATAAAACCGTTTTCTAAAGGATTAAGTAATTTTATAAATCTTTGCAAAGTGCCACTTCAACCCATTTTGGGGAACCCGACTGGGTTGGTGCGTATTATTGTACATCCCTAGGCTTAGTAGTGCGAGATGCAGACCTCCATAAGGAGCATACGGTCTCGAGAGATTTAAAATACGAAAATCTTAAGAAAATGAGATTTTTAGAAATATAATATATATATTAAAATTATATATATAAATATATATATATATATATATATATATATGTATGTATGTATGTATGTATCATTAAAATATCTATTTTTGATAATATAAATATTCCAACCTTTCCAAATCAAAAAATCGCTTTACATTAAAATACCATGAATTCAATACAAGTTCAATATTATAATTTAATACCATGTATTATGAAAAATATGTTTATTCACTAGAAATATCAAAAATATAAAATCTACATTCATGATAACTCTAAAGACGATAATTAAATACTTGGGGTGTATTTTAAAAATTATACAAAAGTATTTTTACATAAAACCCTCTCAAGTTCTATAAATTACCCTACGGACCCTAGTAAATATAGGTTTAAGCGGGATCAGTCTCTTGAGCCTCAGGGAGCCGGAGATATGGGTGCTTGCCTATCTAAGCTAGACAACTTAACGACGGTGTTATCAATACGGTAATCGTCTTTGAAAAAGACACAAATCTTGCCGCCCATGTGCAGCGGTTACCGATAACTTCAAAACAATCAGGACTTCAATTTACTTTTCTAATTGTCTGACTCAGACCGAGTCTCTTTAATAATCTGACTTGAATATGATTCAAGTACAATTTACAACATTACAATTCAACATGAATCCATGAATCCATATATTCAATCTATTCAATTTATATTGACCGAACCGAACCATGGATATACTTCTATTTACATGATTCTCCAGTTACATCCATGATTCTCCAGTTACATCCATTTACTGATATCATGGTTTCGGCAAGTCATCCAATTATACAAACTATATTACAAGACAATACAAGTTACAATACAAACAATACAATCATTACTTCGCGGGGTTTAAAAGGTAGATTAGTACGGAAGGTGTTAGAAGTGGCACGAGACAACAACCATTAATACACCTAACCTGAATCCATTTGTTGTTGTACCGTGGCATAAATGGTTCCTTGTACTATACTTGCCTCTAGTCTCTGGCATATAGAGACTCCCCTCGTATACACTGGCATCCTTCTCTACCAAGCTACAAACAACAGCGTTAACACTAAAACAATATAATACAACTTTAAAAGCTACTTTCTCCCTCTGTCTATTCTATTTCTCCCTTATCTTTGGGACTTACCGAGCGATTTGTTCGCTGATGACATTCTCTTTCTTTATTCTTTGAGTGTCGTCAGGTGATTCGGATCTTTTAGAGATCGAGCCAACCGGCGAGGACTTAGACCATCTTGCTTACAATCCAGAGCTCTAGCTACATTGTACACTTTCATTTCTGTATTTTCCATTTTTTGTTATGCCATTGTTTAGGCATTGCTTTCATTCAGATGTATTTACTTTTCCATGCATTGTTCAAAAAGAATGTTAATAAATAAAGTTGTTTTTATTATATCTTGTCTCTTGTGCATTTATTCATATATTGCTTAGATACGCTTAGCGTATTTACTTCAGAGTAAATACGTAGCGGCCTCGTCGCGTCCTCTGCCCGTACACTGGGAACCGGGGCATGACAGGTTTTGTTGGCGGCCCATGCAGGTCAGAGCTGTATGGAACCCTACCATGCAGTTCTGTTCTGCGTGATCAACCTAGGCAATATAACACAAGAACCAGCAACTAAAACATTCTTTACAATTCATATTTCTTGAATCTTATTATTCCATATACTTTGAATCTGTCCTAATCTAGATTTTTCATTCAAGGTTATGGATTGCCTAAACAACACCAGCACCAATGTCAACAACACTCCACCTCCACTACCAATCACACCTGTCGTTCCTGCTCCACCCAACGAGCAGACGGTTCTGCTTGAGGAAATCCGAAGCCTCCTGGTTGGACTGCAGCAGCAGACTGCTATATTAGTGAACCGATCAGAAGCAGAAGCAACCGGTATAAAGCGCTCTGCCACCCAGATGGCAGGAGGAGCCTACCTTATACAACCTTCTGAATTCAAGAGACAGAAAGAAACAATTAACCAGTCAAGTCCAGGTTTTTATTACTATTTCCATAAGGATGGACACCTGTGGAAGGACTGTAGGCGCGCAAAAGGCCTGTGCCTAGTTTGTGGCGCATCCGATCATAGAATTGGAAACTGTCCCTATAGACGCAACTCAGCTCACACACCCGCCAACTACCCACAGCGGCCAGCTTCCAGGCTCCTGCACCTCGTCTTGCACTCCCAGCATCACTTCCACCTGGACCACCTCTACCCAGTCAGGCATCGATGTATCGGCATACACAGAAAAATGTGCCGAGACGCCAAGCCTCCACCTTAGCAGCCGTACAAGCCGAGGCTGTAGGTTATGGTAACAATAGTAAGTCTCTTTCACATTTTTAAAACCCATGTATCACTTTATTATTTTTCATACACTATACTTCAGTCACCAAACCTTCCTTGAATCTGTTACACTTTCCTTTTACAAATTTCGAGAACGAAATTTTTATAAGGAGGGTAGAATGTAACAACTCTAAACTTTCTGTACAACTTTCTGTACAAAAATTTTCAAAATTACAGAAATGGGTATTTTTGCCTGAGCACAAGATAAATATTTTTTTTGCTTTTATTTAGTAAGAAGGAGCTTGTAGCTCATTGGTAAGACCTTGCACAGCTGAACCAAGCCACCATAGTTCAAATCCCATACCCCACATTATTTTTAATATTGTTCTATTTTGAATTTTTAGAATACCAAGGGTTTACACGTGCATAACTCACAAAAACAGCACTACACCCTAAAAACTAACTATACCATGGGACTAATGAAGCGACGGGGATCCCTCCGACCACCTGACTCGGCCAGAATCGGCCGACTCGGCCGGCGGATGGGCCGACTCGGGCCGCCTCCGCCGGCCGGAATCGACCGGATCGCCGAGTCATCAACACCAAACTTGTGTCTTTTCAGCTCCCCTACACCCCTGTGTACTTTAAATCCCCAGACCAGTAACAGAGCACCTTTAAAACACCAATTACTCCACTTTTAATACATTTTAATACATTTTATCACATTTTTTCATTTCAACCTTTCACCTACCTTAACCCTAGCCTTACCCTATAAATACAACCCCTAAACAAACACCCCTCATTCCAAAATTCTGAGCAAAACTCTCAAGAAATTTCCTAGAACCTTAGTGTACTTTTGAAGTAGCGAAAGGCGAAGCTCCGGCGATTTTTCCGGCAACAACCCTAGGAGTTCCCGGCTAAGAAACGACGCACCGGCGAAGTCTACCATTCCCTCTTCCTCTCCTCTATGTTTGAAACCCGTAAGTCCTACTTCCCCCTTTCTCTACTCTTTTCTAAAATACGTATTTCTACAACCCGACGGAATCGAAGCAAATCCGATTTCCGATTCGGTTCTTCCTAAAACTCCCACTTTTCTTTAATACAATCATGTTATACCATTACATGTTGACTATTAAACATTAACAAACATGTTGAACAAGTTTCATGACAATATATTTCATTTTGTAAATTTTACCGCTCTTTTTCATTAAAATACTATGTAGTTTCATTTCGACATTTAAACATCACAAACTTGCTATACTTTTAAGTAGAGCACGAGGTAATGACCTATCTCCTCACAACACTCATATGCAACATAGCACAATACCTTTCGGGAACATAGAATATGGGAAAACGAAACATTTTAAATAAATACCATGAATTAATAAAACCGTTTTCTAAAGGATTAAGTATTTTTATAAATCTTTGCAAAGTACCGCTACAACCCATTTTGAGAAACCCGACTGGGATGGTGCGGATTATCGCACATCCCTGGGCTTAGTAGTGCGAGATGCAGACCTTTGCAAGGAGCATACGGTCTCGAGAGATTTAAAATACGAAAATCTTAACAAAATGAGATTTTTAGAAATATAATATATATATTAAAATTATTTATATATATATATATATCATTAAAATATCCATTTTTGATATAATATAAATATTCCAACCTTTCCAATTCAAAGAATCACTTTACATTAAAATACCATGAATTCAGTACAAGTTCAATATTACAATTTAATACCATGTATTATGAAAAATAAGTTTATTCACTAGAAATATCACAAATATAAAATCTACATTCATGATAACTCTAAAGACGATAATTAAATACTTGGGGTGTAGTTTGAAAATTATACAAAAGTATTTTTACATAAAACCCTCTCAAGTTCTATAAATTACCCTAAGGCCCTAGTAAATATAGGTTTAAGCGGGACTAGTCTCTTGAGCCTCAGAGAGCCGGAGATATAGGTGCTTTCCTATCTAAGGTAGACAACTTAACAACGGTGTTATCAATACGGTAATCTTCTTTGAAAAAGACACAAATCCTGTCGTCCATATGCAGCGGTTACCGATAACATCAAAACAATCAGGACTTCAATTTACTTTTTTAATTGTCTGACTCAGACCGAGTCTCTTTAATAATCTGACTTGAATATCATTCAAGTACAATTTACAACATTACAATTCAACATGAATCCTTTAATCCATATATTCAATCTATTCAATTTATATTGGCCGAACCGAACCATGGATATACTTCCATTTACTTGATTTTCCAGTTACATCCATGATTCTCCAGTTACATCCATTTACTGATATCATGGTTTCGGCAAGTCATCCATTTATACAAACTATATTACAAGACAATACAAGTTACAATAAAAACAATACAATTAATACTTCACGGGGTTTAAGAGGTAGATTGGTATGGAAGGTGTTAGAAGTGGCATGAGAAAGCAACCATTAATACACCTAACCTGAATCTATTTTGCTGTTGTACCGTGCCATAAACGGTTCCTTGTACTACACTTGCCTCTAGTCTCTGGCATATAGAGACTCCCCTCGTATACACTGGCATTTTTCTGTACCAAGCTACAAACAACAGCGTTAAAACTAAAATAATATAATACAACTTTAAAAGCTACTTTCTCCCTCTGTCTATTCTATTTCTCCCTTATCTTTGAGATTTACCTAGCGATTTGTTCGCTGATGACATTCTCTTTCTTTCTTCTTTGAATGTCGTCAGGTGATTCGGATCTTCCAGAGATCGAGCCTACCGGCGAGGATTTGGACCAGCTTGCTTACGATCCAGAGCTCTAGCTACATTGTACACTTTCATTTCAGTATTTTCCATTTTTTGTTATGCCATTGTTTAGGCATTGCTTTCATTCAGAAGTTTTTATTTTTCCATGCATTGTACAAAAAGAATGTTAATAAATAAAGTTGTTGTTTTATTATATATTGTCTCTTGTGCATTTATTCTTATATTGCTTAGATACGCTTAATGTATTTACTTCAGAGTAAATATGTAGCAGCCTCGTCGCGTCCTCTGCCCGTACACTGGGATCCGGGGCGTGACAATCTTGAGTTCTTTTCTTCTATTCGTTTCGTTGATCTATCCTTATCAATACATGTTGATTGTTCCGGTCGCTATGTCTACGCGAGCCAAGAGGGATGCGATTAAAGACACGGTCAGGGCAGGCTTGTCTGGGATGAGGACTGACTAGGGAGACATTCCGGTGATATAGGGATATGTTGTTTATCCTTTTCTGATCGGGTTTCTAATGTTGAAGCGAGTTTCTTCGGGATTCGCACAAGAGGGTCGGGTCATTCCTGAAGACCAGCCAGACTTTGAGGCGTGACGTTTGCCTTACTCCAAAGATCATGGTGTTGCCTACTGTTCAGATAGTGGTACCAATCGTTGCTTAGATTGTCGAGGTGTTGCTTCCAGAATTCATGAAGCTAAAGGTGGCCGATGTTTACGAGTATAGATGGATCAGAGGATTCGTAGTCATTCAGATGAGTGATGGCTAGGATATTTAATCCGTTGTGGCGCTCCGATGTGAGATTAGTGAAGTTGATTAGTTTCTTTTGATGGGTTCTGCTTAGACCTGATGGAAGTCGCACGAAAAAGATCGTGTAGTAAGTTTTCCTCCGACGAATTAGGACGAATTCGTGAAGGTGAGCTTAGCTAAGTTCTTCCACAGAGTGTCAGAGATGCCGGATTCGTATTTTCGAGTTATTGTGTAAGACTCCGAGCTTAGTCATAACCGATCATGACTTGCAATTCGCATGATCATCGTGATGCACTCCTTAATTGACTAATATTGGAGAGTAATGGAATAAGAGATTGGTGCGAAGTCTCAGTGGGCAGTTGTTCTTCCCCATCGATATTGAAGATTCGATGCGAATGCAGAGGCGTGTACGGCCACACTTTCAGAGGAAAATCTTGAGGAGATGGCAGTTGTTAAGAAAAAAACCGGATTAAGTAATGAGTGCTAGTTCCGGGCAGGCTGGATAAATGATATCAGCAGGAGACTTGATGGATTATTTCCAGAATTTAATAATAAGTCAGATTGGACCCAGGATCAGTTTTTTGGTGCACACGCAGAGGTTAGAGATCGTCTTCATCCACATATTGCGTTGAGAGAGACTGGACTAATTGTCAAGAAGATGTTGTGGGAGGTATCAGCAGTAGGACTGATTGCGTCGTTGCTCCTCACCGGATGATTGTATAAAGAGGCCGTGACGTTAGTGATCCACAGGAAGAACCAGAATTCATAGATAGAGCACGCTAGACCATGGCAGAAGGCAAGTAGTAATCCTTGCTATGCCAGTTCCGGGTGTATAGACATCTTTCGACATTGAAGAAGATATACTCCGATGCCATTTTTTTGATTTACGTTTTTATGATCCGAATATTTCGTTTTCAACGTTAAAAAGGGGACAACTCAACGTCCGTTATTTTGATATATGTATTTTGAGGATTTGAGGGTCACATGATGTTTTGTGCATACCGGGTGCACTTGATGAGATTTCCGTGCACGGTGATTGCAATTTGATTTATGTTTTGTGCACACCAGGTGCAATTGTTTAAGATTTTCGTGCGAGGTGACTGCACTCGATTGGAGTGTTGTGTACACCAGATGCACTAAACTGATATTTTCCATGCACATCAGTTGCACATGATTAAGAGATTATATATATATATATATACTCTAGGTATACTCGGTATGATTTTGTGCACACCAGTTGCACATTTTGATGTTTTGTGCACCTGATCCACTTGAGATTTGTTTTGTGCACCCTGATCCACTCGAGATTTGTTTTGTGCACCCCGATACACTTGAGACTTATTTTGTGCACCCCGATGCACTGGATATTGATCTTGTGCATTCTAGATCCACTCGCTAATTGCTCCCTGCACATTTGATGCAGTGGATATTGTTTTTGTGCACACATGTTGTACTTGACACTGTTTTTGGTTTTCATGCACACCGTGACGTGTGGTTTAAGATTTGCATGCAAACCCGTAAGGGTTGATTTTGTTTTCATGATTTGCACTTGAGAGAATATCTTATAGATTTGATTTATATATTTTCGATTACTCGTGTGCTACCGATATTGCACTACGACTATGATATTGATTGTGTACTTGGTATACACAACGGTTTTCATATTTGGAATTTTTAAATCATAACTGGTGCAAATCTCATAGTAACCGCTAAAGTTACAGTTATGAGAGTTTTATATCTTTTTGAGTTTTTACGCACACAGTTGCGTTATGTTACGTCTTAGCTCGTATGAGACTTTGGAGTTCCGTTATATTGAGCGGACTGTATGTTTTAAAATTTGGACCCCGACAAATTATTTTGAATTGAGTATATTGGATTGAGAAAAATGTTTTAAGATGGGGTTTAATTTAAATTCGGGGACCGAATTTCTTTAAGGGGGGAATATTGTAACATTTTGGAAAATTATAAATATTTTTAAATGTGGGGATAATGAGTTTACAAAAGTGATATCACATACAAATTTTGGTATCGGAATTATATCCGTAAAAATGTAATTATTTTTGTAACTGTGAAGAAAAGTGTGTGATATTATAAAAATGATATTTTTAATTATTTTAACATGACATTGTATTTTACATTAAGATAAAGATATATAAGTGTTAGAATAAGTATTTAATTCATTTTAAACATGAATTTAGATTAAAAGCTTTTGGTTTTAATTAAAGAAAAAGGGTTTTCTTTTGTTTCTTTTATTTAATATGAGGTTGGGTTTATGTTAGCTAGGTTTAACCCCCACCTTAAACACACCCTCATCCATGCTCAACTCTCTCCACCTCCTCCTTCAACCATAACACCTCCACCTTATTCTTATTCAACCTTAAGTTATTCTTGAGCTTTCCAAACCGATCAAACACATTCTTTCAAACTCCAACACTAAAAATTTCAAGTATTCACCAAACCAAAAGAGAAAAACCATAGTCCCTTCATCAAATTTGAGTATATCATCAAGCTAAGGCCAACACCAATTCAAGATGATTCAAGCCTACACTTTATGATATTGGAATATCTTTGTTCTCATCCAATATAGGTAAATATCATCTTGCTTTTAAATTTTGAAGTGATAGTGAGTTATACTTTTTTGATGACTTTCTATTGATAATTAGCTAATGGTTAAAACTAAAAAGTTTTATATAATTGCCATATAATTTGTACAAAAAAATTTGGTTAAGTTTTACTGTAAAATAAATTTTACACAAATTTTTAAAGAAAGGGTTTTCAAACTGGAAATTTCATTTCCAGCGGCTGTTTTTCACTCAAATTGTAACAATTTTCTTAATTTTTCTGTTAACAATTTGGAGAATCTAAAAATTGTAGGTTGTAGAAATTTTTTTCATTTTTCTTATTCTATTTATAAAATCTAGAGATATCAAATTTTTATTGAAGGTGGTTTTCTGGTTTCTGCAGATTATCCAGAAACATGTTTTAACTTTGCATTTTATTCATTGTCTTATACATAGAAATTGGAAAATATATTTTAGGGTATCAAAGTGAACTCCTTTAAAAATGTGTATAATTTTAGTTTCACTCTAAACGTTGCGTTGACGATTTCTGGTGATTTTTCGAAGCGAGCCTAAAAACTGCTGTTTTCTGAGCTAACATTTTCAAACAATATGCATCCGAGCGTTGTATTTTTCTCGCTACATTTTACCAGTAGGATAATGTTATTGACAAGTGTGTTCTTACATTTTAATGAGTATTAGTGGAGACACTGAAGTCATCGAGACGAGGAAAAGCGATTGTGGATTCGACGAGCTTGATAAGTTGATGAGTAAATTTATATCTACGGGGGAAGTCAGACGGATGGCGTATAGCACCCCCGCAATCATATAAGTAGGATAGTTATACTATCTAGTTAGTTCTTAGTGTTAATTCAAATTAATGGTATTAGTGTTACGTTGCATCTAGTATGTTATTCATGTGCATATTGTTTTATTCATGGTTTGGTGGATTTGTACGAGGGATCATGCCGTACTTGAGATAATTTGGATATTATGATAATGTGGATATTGTACGATGAATCATACCTTACTTATGATGACGAGATTAGCATGCCGAATAACGGCCAAGTTTCCTTTAGACTCGTAGAGTCATGTTTTATTTCGTTTTAGAACGTAATACTTAAGTGAGCTATACTCTTTTAAAAACTAACGATTCGTTTCCCTTTTTAATGATAAAGGACAAGGATGCGATGCCAATTTCCAAAACGAATATCTATTTTTAACTTAAGGCCGCTTTCTTATTTCAAAACCAACGTTTCGTTCCATTTTCAAAGATAATGGTATAGCTCATAGCAAGTAGTTACATTTAATAGTTACGCTTAGATTTACTTTACATGTTCACGATATATTTATTGATGTTATACGTTTCCGTGATACGAACACAATGATAGAACACTGCATAACTACCAATGAGTATTATGTTGCACAAGAACATGCGAACATGTGACACTACATCTCATTGGTACTGCCATGTCACTGTAGGACCGCTATACTACGTGATGTATATGTAGATATCGATACGAGTATGCTTTATACACTTTTAGAACACTTGTACAAATACTAATGATTGTCATGATGCATGAGCACAGACGCGTATGCTACACTACACATCATTAGTATTGCCATGACACAGTAGGACTATTACGTTTATTGCTTGTATGACATTATTTACGTACTTTACCTTTATTACCTGGTAAGCATTGCGAATACGAGTACCATGGGTATTCGTATTTGATTCTTATGAGTTTTCAGGATGTTCTACTTTTGATGATATATTTGAGTGGTATGGAACGCTGTTATATATGTATATATATAATATATCATCAGAATGATCTATGCAAGTATTCTTATTCTTTACTTGATATTTCTGGATACGATGAGTTGACGTCCACCATGAGCTTGATGTTTTTCTGATTGTTTCATTCTAAACCGAGTGGGGGAGATATACGGTTTCAGACTTGCTACTTATCTGGACTGAGTGGGAGAGTATACATACGGATACATGGTGGACCCGGTCGACACCGAGGGGGCAGGAAAGCCGCATTAGAGTCGAGGAGCCTAGCAAGGACACTCGATACCGGAAATAGAGATGAGCACGTACGAAATCCAGGGGATACTGATCGGGGCTCGATTTGGGCACGGCGGATATCCAGGGGATACCGACCGGGGCCAGGGATATCGGGTGACGATCATCTGTTGAGATGGTGTCGAAGGTATCTGCATTTGCGTATCGGTGATGGCACGAGAGATTTGAGAATTTGCGTGTCGGTGATAGACACGGGGGATTTCTGATTTCGGGTGTCGATACTGGACATCCAGATGTTGATATGTTGCTATCATTTGAGGTATACATTTATGTTATGAGTTATTGTAGCCGACCAGGACTGATATGGGGGACAGTATCTGCATACCTTTTTACGGGTATTTGCATATAAAATGGAATTCAAAATCGAGCTATAGCCTCATTATTTTGACGTGTCTGATATGACACTGAGATCTATTAAATTGTAAATCTCTTAACACTCTTCACTAAAACAGCAGAACGTATATCTTAAATAAGATACCTATTATATTTCATACTATCACGTCTGCTTTTATGCCGTGACATATGTATTCCGCGGCTATTTTAAAGAAGAGATTTTACCTATATATTTTCGGCTACTTATAGGCTTATACCTAGATACAGGTCATTTGCATATAATGTATTCTATTTTGGGATTCATGTGAAGGATAGAGTTGCATTTATGATACATATGCATATTATATATATGAGAATAATGGAGAAAAGATGCCATAGGAGGGAATTCCCTCCTATGGCGTCGAAAAAATACCCCCTCCCTAGTTTTTTCCGACGATAGGCACCTACCATCTTCATCGTCATCATCTAAGATGTGGATACACCAAATTTCATGTGATTCTACAACTTTTTCACCGTTGATTTAGCAATGTAAAAAGTTCTATTGTCGGTAAACCGTTAATTTTGAACCCACTAAATCAACGGTGAAAAAGTTGTAGAATCACATGAAATTTGGTATACCCACATCTTAGATGATGACGATGAAGTTGGTGGGTGCCGATCGTCGGAAAAAACTAGGGAGGGGGTGTTTTTTCGACGCCATAGGAGGAAATCCCCTCCTATGGCCTCTTTCCTCCATTAATCTCTCTCTCTCTATATATATATATATTAGTACAGGAGATGATAGTACTATACTTATGACCTATGTATCGTTGTGCATTTCGATTTCTACCTTTTGATGTATTTTTATTCACTGAGTTGGCAACTCACCCCCGTTGTGCCACAGTTTCTTGCAGGTTTTACCGCTCGGATTATCAGCGGATTGCGGCACACCCTTCTTCTCAGTGATTGCATTGGCAGGTGGGTTACTGTTGTTCGTACCCACACTTGTATGTTTATATATTCTTGTATCTAGTAAACTCCATCGACTTAGAACTTGTGTATTATGGATTTAGAAGCGAGACTTAGAGTTTGTGTGTTGTGGGCGTCGCACTCGTTGGAGTCGACTCTTTTATACTTGTTGGTTTGTTTCGCTTTTCTTTTCTTCGCCATTGGGCGTCGTATATTGTTTGCTTGGTTACTCCACCGTTTGGACGTGGAAGCTAGCTCCCGTTAGGATGTTGTTTATAATATTGTGTTTTTATCAGGTTTTATTCAAAATTTACAAAGGAGGTGCTGTCGAATTTCAAAACGTCATAGATGCTTTTTTTTTCAAATATATTTAGTTAAACTTAAATGCATATTTTAAACTGATCCCATTTGATGACTATTTTAAACCTCACCTCCAATATTTTCAAAAAGTGTTTAGATTTCGGGTTTCGTCTTACTTGAACCGCGTCGAAGTGTTTAGATGTCACGTGATTTAAGTGCTGGTTACGCGCCGCATTCGAGTCGTGACAAAGTTGGTATCAGAGTGATATTGTAACATTTTGGAAAATTATAAATATTAATTTATAATTTTAAATATGAATTTAATAAGTTTACAAAAATGATATCGCTTATGAAATTGGGTATCAGAATTATATCCGAAAAATGTGGTTATTTCGATAAATATGAATAAAAGTGTGTGATATCATAAAAATGATATTTTTAATTATTTTAACATGACATTGTATTTTACATTAAGCTAATGATATTTAAGTGATAGATTAATCATTTCATATCTTTTATTTTACATGGATTTATATGGTAACATGAGAGGTTTTCTTTTTGTTAAAATTATTTTAATGGTTGGTATATCTTATCCTAAGTTTAAACCCTCACATACAACTCACCCCCACCCATGCTCAACTCCTTCCACCTCCTCGTTCACACTTTACACCTCCACCTTCTCTCTTGATACCTCCTCCTTCTCTCTTAACACCTCATGCTCTCTCTACACAACACAACACATAGGAATCCCTTTAGCATTCTCAAACTGAACACCATTAGTTCTCCAACTCAAAAAAAAATATTCTAAGTGTTCATCTCATCTAAAGGGTAAAGCCATAATTTCTTTCATGAATATTATTCACATCATCAAGCTTGATCCACTACAAACCCTAGATGCTTCCATAAGCAATTCTTGAGCTGGTGTTTTCTTGTGAATCATCTTCATAGGTATAATTCTTCCTTCTTTTCAAATATTAAATCTGTTCAATATCTATTTTCATGTGCAATATAGGAAAACCGTTTGTTTTGTAATATTTAACATATTGAAATTGAATCTGTAACCATTAGGTGTAACCAATAGAAAAACTAACAAGACCTAAAGTATCATAAGATCATTAGGAGACTTCACCTAAAGCCCGAGACCCCATCTCCAATTTTTGACCGGCGAGAACTCCAAATTGTCCGATGTCGCCGGGTAATTGGGGGTATTTGGTGTTGGTTTTTCTTCTGTAGCTTTTGTTTAGTATTTTATAAGTTACTGTATTGTTTTATTTGTCCCAGTAACCATACAATGAAATCTGGGAATGTTTTAGTAAATGTTTTATCAAGTTTCCGATATTCCGATACGGGGTTTTCGTATTTTGTACGGTGACTGAAACATCGATGTTTGTACATTAATTTCAGTGGCATTTGTTCGTTTCTGGAGTAAGTAAGCTATAGATTTTAACCTATAGATAATTAGCTTATTGTTTTGATTTCGATATGATATTTACGCCACTATTTCATAACTACGATAATAGGTACGATCGCAAAGGTTTCCGAGACAGAGTTGGCGGACATAACAATCGTGGATTCGACGAGTTCGACAAGTTGGTGAGTAGATTTATATCTACAGGGGAAGTCGGGTTGATGGCGTATAGCATCCCCGCAACCTTATAAATAGCAATATGATATATAGTTAGTTTTAGTATTTATTCAAGATATTGATATTGAAGTTAAGTTGCATCTAGCACGATATTCATTTGCATGTAGTTTATTTATGGTTTGGTAAATTGGTACGAAGGATCATGCCATACTAGAGATGATTTAGATATAGTGATAATGTGAGGTATTGTGCGATGAATTATACCGTATTGGTGATGATGAGATTCGTATGCCGCATAGCGGCCAAGTTTCATTTAGACTCGTAAAATAATGATTTATTTCGTTTTACAACGTAATACTTGAGTGAGCTATACTCTTTTAAAAACTAACGATTCGTTTCCCTTTTTGATGATAAAAGACAAGGATGCGATGCCAATTTCCAAAAAAAATATCCATTTCCAACCCAAGGCAGCTTCCTAATTTCAAAACCTACGTTTCGTTTTCTTTTCAAAGATAATGGTATAACTTATAGCAAGTAGTTACATTTAGTAGTTACGCTTAGATTTACTTTACATGTTCGCGTTATAATTATCGATGTTATACGTTTCCGTAATACGAACACTCTGATAGAACACTGCATAACTACCAATGAGTACTATGCTGCACAAGCACGTACACATATGTTACACTACACCTCATTGGCACTGCCATGTCACTGTAGGACCGTTATGTTATGTAATGCGTATGTAGATTTTGATATGAGTAGGCTATTACACTTTTAGAAAAGTTGCACAAATACTAATGATTGCCATGCTGCATGAGTACAGACGCGTATGTTACACTACACATCATTAGTAGTGCCATGACACAGTAGAATTGATATCTTTGTGCCTGTATGATTTATTTACGCAGTCTTCCTTTATTACCTGCTGCGTATTACGAATACATGTACTATGGATGTTCATATTTGATTCTTATGGGTTTTCTGGATGTTTTAATCTTGATGATATATATCAGTGGTATGGGACGCTGTTATATGTGTGTGTGTGTGTAATATATCATCAGAATGATCTATGCAAGTATTCTCATTCTTTACTTGATGTTTCTGGATATGATGTGCCGACTTCCACCATGAGCTTGATATTTTCTGATTGTTTTATTCCGAACCGAGTGGGGGAGATATACGGTTTCAGAATTGTACTTATCCGGACTGAGTGGGGGAGTATACAGACGGATACATGGTGGACTCGGTTGAGACCGAGGGGCATGATAGCCGCATTAGAGGCGGGGAGCCTAGCGAGGCTACTCGATACCGGAGATAGAGATGAGCACGACAGATATCCAGGGGATACTGACTGAGGTTCAAATTGGGCACGGCGGATATCCAGGGGATACTGACCGGGGCCAGGGATATCGGGTGGCGATCATCTATTGAGATGGTGTCGAAGGAATCTGCATTTGCGTGTCGAAGATGGACACGAGAGATTTGAGGATTTGCGTGTCGGTGATGGACACGAGGGATTTCTGATTTCGGGTGTTGATGCTGGACATCTATATATATTGATATGTTTCTATCATGAGGTACACAGTTATATTATAGTTTTGTAGCCGACCAGGACTGATCCGGGGGACAGTACCGGTATATTTCTTTACGGGTTATTGCATATAAAAAGGATTTCAAAATCGAGCTATAGTCTCATTATTTTGACGTGTCTGATATGACACTGGAATCTTTTAAATTGTAAACTTCTTAATACTCTTCACTAAAATAACAGGACATATATCTTAAATAAGATACCTATTATATACTAAATACTATCACGTCTGCTTTTATGCCGTGACATATGTATTCTGCGGCTATTTAACGGAAGAGGTTTACATATATATTTTCGGCTACTTATTGGCTTATACCTAGATACAGGTTGGTTGCATGATATATTCTATTTTGAGTTCATGTGATAGATAGAGTTGCATTTACGTTACATTTGCATATCATATATTATATTAGTACAGGATATGATAGTACTATACTATAACCTAGGTATTGTTGTGCATTTCGATTTCTAACTTGTGATGTATTTTTATTCTCTGAGTTGGTAACTCACCCCCGTTGTGCCACAGTTTATTGCAGGTTTTACCACTTGGATTATCAGCGGCTTGGGGCACACATTCCTTTCGGTGATTGTTTTGGCAGGTGGGTTACTGTTGTATTGTACTCACACTGGTATTTTCATATATTCTTGTATCTAGTGAAACTCCATCAACTTAGAAATGGTTTATTGTGGACTCAGAAGCGAGAATTAGAGTTTGTGTGTTGTGATGTTGCACTCATTGGAGTCAACTTTTTATATTGTTTGCTTGGTTGCTCTACCGTTTGGGCGTGGAAGCTAGCTTCAGTTGGGATGCTATATGAATTTTTATGTTGTAGTGGATTTTATTCAAATTACAAAGGAGGTGTTGTCGAATTTCAAAACGTCATAGATGCTTTTCAAACATACTTAGTTAAACTTAAATGTTTATTTTAAACTTATTCCATCTGATGACTATTTTAAACTTCACCACCAATATTTTCAAAAAGGGTTTAGATTCCGGGTTTCGGCTCACTTGAACCACGTCGATGTATTTAGATGTCACGTAATTTAAATGCCGGTCACGTGCCACATTCGGGTCGTGACAGTTGACGCGAAGGATAACACGGTGGATCCACTCACAGAGGCCTTTCCCTAGAAAGACTTTTATGGGGCGTTGAGTATGAGATACTACAACAAATGGCCTTAGTGCAAGTGGGAGATTGTTAGTTATATGTATGCCCTAGAGGCCATTATTATACATGTGATGTATATTATAGTGGATGCTTGGACATATATAGGGAGGACTTTCTTGCTCGACATGATAATATACTATCTGGTTGCTCTTTATCTTAACATGTACACTTATTGTCTCTCTATTACATGTTGATAAAGCTCTTAGGATGAGTACTTGACTACCAGGATTATGATGCAGATATACTAGTGGGGCAGAGGTAGTCGGTAAGTACATCCTTCAAATGTTCCTAGTCGTGGGAGTATCGAGACGGGGCATCTATATTCCAGAGTAGACTAGCGTATACGCTTCTTGACCCATATGATGGGCGATGTATGATCCAACATCCATTGGTGTTTGACATCAGAGATGATATACGGGTGCTCAGTGGAGACAGGGTACAATGAACGGACTCGCCGATAACTCCTAGATGGTATTATACCTATCGTCAGATAGCAGTTCTCTGGTGACACTGGTACATGTTAGTCTGTTGACCCGAGATCGTCATAGAGTTTTTGTGATTCCCACTGTGCTTTGATTTCACCTTACCACGTTCAAGAGAACATGCAAAACGTAGGTTTTTGGGTACAGTTCCGAGTCACATGAAGGCAATGAGTGATAGGAGGGGATTTCGTCTCTTCCGGTATTGGGGGTTGATGTTGCGCTATGCTCGATTGGCCATAACAGGAAATCCCTGGCCAGGATTGCTGAGATTTACTGGTAAGGGTTATCAGTAGTTTTTCGAACCGTTATGGGCCTCACATCGGAATGACTTATCAGGCTATTAGAGTTTGACGTTTACCATCCCCAGACTGAGATATGCGACATATCTGACGAAGAGACCGGACTGTACGTTAGTGTTACTTATTGTATTCACAGGAGTATGAGCAGGCTTGCTTGTTGATCTTCTGATCGCTCAATACCCGGGTAACCGTTACATCCAGCTAGTACCGCTGACGGCTTGTGGGTGACTGATATGATCACCACCTACTGCCGGCGTATTGACGAGTCTTTAGAGTCCTAAAAAGAGGTTTCCTGGCTCAAGCGAAATGAAGTAGGAGCACATATGTGATATGTGCGGGACCGAGTTTAATAAGCGTATGTGATACCACATTCTATTCTCGCGATATTTGATATCGGTCGGTTATATATGATATAACCGGGTTTTCGGATCAAGTGTTGATTCGATAAGTTGAAACATATGATATTAGTCGGTTATATATGATACAGCCGGATTATTAAATCAAGTGTTGATTTAATAAATTAATGTATAATTATATATTTGATATATTAATTTACATTAACTAAAATTAGGTCACTTAAGCATTTCTTTTTCTCACGTGTGTGTATATTTAATATATATATGATTTATATTATTGTGTCATGCTTGTTGCTACATGCAACATGGGTGTATGAGACTCACACCATGCTTATGATACTGTATGGTTTTATTTATTTAAAGTAAATCAAAATTAGTTGAAAATTAGTCACATGGTTAAGCTTAGTAGAAGCTTGTAGAACTATTGACTTAGTCCACTAATTTTGTTTTAATAAAAATATTTATTAACCCAACCATTATGATTAGCCATGGTTTAGTCTCTACAAGAGTTAGTATATGATATTAACTCACCCATGGTTGCCATTCTACACTTGCTTTTTTTCCATGGTTGCTTTTCTTCATCTTCTTCCTCAAGCTCTCTAGCTTTTTGGGAGGTGAAGAAAATGAGTGAGAAAAATATTTCTAAAGTGAGCAAAATTTTTACTTCATCAACCTAAATTAGAATAGCCATTTAGTTTAGGTTGTTTGCTTCACTAATTCCTAATTAGTGAAGATGTAGCTTGGGTTAGTGTTTCCTCGACGTAAATCATCTTCGGCCTGGAAGACTTCAAGCAAGTTTGTTCCTTTCATCTTGTGGAGCCTTTCTAGAGTTCGGGAGTTCACTACTTGGAGCGAAGGGACTACTACACGGAGCTATTGAAGTGAAGGACTGGTCTACAAAGGTTGTATTTCTTGTTCACTTAGATGTAAAGATGTTTACATGCTAGTTTCGTCTATTTCTCTAGTTAAGATTCTAGGTTAGGGTTCTTTAGCGCGCCAATTTTTTGAAAACGTCATGGTCGATGCCTCCCGAAACCCAGTGGCGGTGCTGCGGAACCCTACGGTAATCTTCTTAGGTTAATTACCGTTAAAAGAGCAAGTGTTAGGAATTTTCCATGACGCATTTTACTTGAGGTTCGGCTTAATTTGGAGCCCCGATGAGTCATAACCGCACCTTTCTTGGGTGGGATGATCTCCAATGGTCTTCAGGGTTTTATATGAGTTACTGTCAAGACCCGAAGCTAGGAATATGTTGTCACTTCATTTTTTGCTTTGACGATGTCACGCTGATTCTTTGCTGAAGTAGGGTAGACATCTATATGACCTCTATGCTGTATGTATTGCAATTGAAGTCCGGAGTTAGGAACATGCCATTCTCCAATTTCGTTTGATAGTTGCGTCCGCATCCTGCTGAAAAGAAAGGGAACGTCGAGATAGTCTCTTCGTTGTATATGAACTGTCAAGACTTGGAGCTAGGATTTTATTGTGACTCCATTTTTGCTGTGACCCTTGGGTCTTTTATTGACGTTGCATCTGCATCCTGCTGGCATGAGAAGCACGTCGAGCTGGAGTTAGGATTTTTCCGTCACTCCTTTTTGATTTGGCTTCTTGTAGCCTTTGTTGACATCGCATCTGCATCGAGAAGGAACGTCGAGCTGGAGCTAGGAGTTTTCCTTTACTCCTTTTTTGTTTAACCCTTTGGTCTTTGATGACGTTGCTTCTACATCCTTCTGGCATGAGAACCACGTCGAGCTGTAGTTAGGATTTTGCCATCACTCCTTTTTTTGTTCGACCCTTAGGTCTATGTTGACGTTGCATTTGCACTGAGAAGGAATTCGAGCTGGAGCTACGAATATGCCATTGCTCCCTTTTTGTTCGACCCTCGGGTCTTTGTTGACGTCGCGTCTACACTGAGAAGGAACGTCAGGCTGATCTCTAGATTGTAGATGTTTCCATCGATATCTAGAGTTAGGGATATGCCGTTGCTCCACTTTATTTTGGTGATGTCATACCGATTCATTGCTAAAATTGGGTAGACATCCAAATGAACTTTATGCTGTATGTATCTCCATCGAGGTCCGAAGTTAGGAATATACTATTGCTCCAATTTCATTTGACAGTTACGCCCACACCCTGCTAAAATGAGGAGAACATCGAGCTGGAGCTAGGATTTTTACCTTCACTTCACTTTTGTTTGTTGACGTTGCGTCTGCACCGAGAAGGAACGTCGAGTTAGGGCAGGGATTTTGCCATTACTCTTTTTTGATTTGGCACCTTGGAGCTTTGCTGAAGTCACGTCTGCACCCTGTCGGAATGAGAAGAGCGTCGAGCTAATCTTTAGGCTGTAGATGTTGCCATCAAGATCTGGCTCTCCCATTGACGGAGCCTGGTGTGAAAATATGGTTCTCTTTCTTTCATTTGTGCCCGTGGATCGTATACAAGAGTCAATATGGACATACTTGCAGGGCAGAGGAAATTTTATTTTATTTTATTTTTTATTTCTGCGATACTCTATCTTTTCAGTTTTTCATATCGTGAAAGTCGTGATTGCCCAATCATTTTGGCATTTTGTTCGCGGTGCCCAATCATTTTGGCTATTTTTTTTTATATTTTTACTCGATGCTTTTTATTGCGAGTTGTCCAAACATTTCGGCTGTTTTTATATGCATATTTTTTACTACTCACTGCTGTTTTTATTGCGAGTTTGGAATCTGATGCCAACCTTGGCATCAGCATCGCTACGACTGGAATATTTACAGGAGCGAATCATCATTTTCCGTGAAAGGACTTGGAGTTTGAAACCTGTTTAGGCATCGGCATCGCTATGACTGGAACATTTCCAGGAGTGACTCTTCATTTGCCTTTGCTGATTTGATCAAAGGTGGCTTAGCAAACAGTGTCAGGATCCTGTCGACTAAGGCTTTTTAACTTTATGAGCCGTAAGGGTCACATGAAGGTATTTCTCCCTATGAGTCATGAGGATCTTGTAGGAGTATTTTCTCCTTAGGAATCGTGGGGGATTCCCAAGTGATATTTTCTCTTGTAATTCATAAGGATCTTCTAAGAGTGTTTTCTTCTTATAAGTCGAGAGGACTTACAAGTGTCGTTCACCATATGGGGACATTTCTCGCCATTGGTGGAACTTGGTGAGGAAATGTTTATTCGTGCCTGTGGATTGTATACAAGGGTCAATATTGGACCGCTTGTAGGGAAACTTGGGGGATATAATGGTTTAAGAATAGGTTCAGATCCCCGTATCTTAAGGCTTTTGAATCTTATAAGCCGTGAGGGTCTCATAAGGGGAATTCTCCTTACGAATCATGAGAATCTTGCAAGTGTAATTTCTCCTTAGGAATCATGAGGATTCCTAAGTGTGTTGCTCCTTTGTGAGTCATAAGGTTCTCACACAGGTATTTTTTTTCTCCTCACAAGGTCTAGAGGACCTTGCAAGTGCACATGAATTTTTTTATTTTACGAGTTTGGGCCCTTTTTGGGTTTTCACAAACTTGCCGGCAGTCCTTCTGTTTTTACTCACGGCGCCCTTTCGGGTTTTCATCCATGCCCATTTTGTTTGTGAACATACCTTTTTTTATTATTATTATTTTTAAATGAGATAGTGCCCTTTCGAGTTTTCACAAAATCCCCGGCAATCCTGCTGTTTTGACTCACGGCGCCCTTTCAGGTTTTCATCCGTGCCCATTTCGCTCGTGGACATACCGTTTTTTTAAATTTTTTTAGGCGAAACCCTCGAAAGTAGCTTCATCGAAGGTGACCCACCTGTTTGCCGGTGGGTTTAGAGGCTGGCTTCATCGCTGGATTAGCTATGTAGCCAGTAGGATTCGAGTTGCAATCTTTCATGCTAAGACTTCGATCGCAATATAGATCCCAAGGGAATGTATCGCCGTATTTGGGGCGATGGACTAAATTAGGGACGTTCCGGTCCATTATCGCCATGTTTGAGGCGAATTTCTAGTTTAAGGACTTTTCGGTCCAATATCGCCATATTTGAGGTGATGTTCTAGTTTAGGGACATCTCGGTTCGTTGTTGGCATATTTGAGGCGAATTTTTAGTTTAAAGACTTCTCGGTCCGTTGTCGCCATGTTTGAGGCGAATTTCTAGTTTAAGGACATCTCGGTCCTTTGTCGCCATGTTTGAGGCAACGGAGCTTCTTTGTATACTACTCTCAGAGTCCTGACTCAGGAAGATAGCAAGCGGATACGAGCTTCATCATTTATCATAGACCTAAGTCATGATTCGTCAAGCTTAGTATTTTTTGAGGAATCAGCCGTTTATTGGCCAGAAGGGTCTTTCTCCATGCATATCTATGAGCAGGTAGGCTCCACCTTGGTAGACTTTGTCTATGATGTACGGGCCTTCATAGTTCGGCTCGAATTTTCCCCGTTTTGCACGATTAAGGATCATTGTTCTTTTGACGACTAGCTTGAGTTCACCTTGGTGGAATGTTCTCTTCCTATTAAGTCTTTCGTATGACCGTGTCTTCCTTGCTTTAAAGTCTCCAGGTTTTGCTATGCTATAAGGCGAGTTTCGTCGAGGGCGTCGAGCTCCTCAAGCCGAAGATGAGCATTTTCTTCATCTGTCAACTCGTATCGAATCGCTACTCGTAGAGAAAGGAGTTCTATTTCCAGGGGAAGCACTGCTTCCGTACCGAATACCAACGCGTATGGTGTTGTATTTGTTGTTGTTTTGAACATTGTTCGGTACGCTCAGAGAGCTTCATGTAGCCTTTCGTGCCAGTTTCTTTTGTTTCTGGACATCGTTTTCTTTATAATCTTTGTCAAGGTCTTGTCGAAAACTTCAGCTAGACCGTTGGCATGAGGATTATAGACTGAAGAGTATCTCCAATCTATCTTATGCTGTTCTGCGAAGCGGCTGATTTTATGGCTCCTGTAGGTTGACCCATTGTCCGAGATAATTCGTCGCGGAGTGCCGAACCGGTAGATGACATGTGTCCTGAAGAAATGGAGGACTTGCTCCGTCTTCACCTCCCTTAGTGGTACTGCTTCTGCCCACTTAGAAAAGTAGTCGGTCATTGCCAATATGAACCGATGTCCTTTGGACGATACTGGTTCAATAGGGCCAATTATATCGGTTCCCCACATTTTGAACAGCCAGCTAGCTACTCTTGGGGGTAGCGGGTTTGGATGCTGGTGGATGAAGTCTCCATGAATTTGGCATGAGTGACACTGCTTTGCATATTCGAGGCAGTCCTGAATCATTGTGGGCCAATAATACCCTATTCTTTTGATCTTCATCTTCATTTTTGGCCCAACTTAGTGAGAACCGCAGAGTCCGTCGTGAGTTTCTTGGACGACTTTCTTTGCTTCTTCTGGCCCCAGGCATCTTAGCCACAGACAGTCGAACGATCTCTTATATAGAGTATCATTGACGAAGGGGAAAGACAGAGCTTATTTTATGAGCTAATGTCTAGACGATGCATTTTTGGGCGTTCATTGAGATTTGAAGTAGTCTATGAAGACTTCCTTCCAATCATTGACCTTTTCCTCATCCCTTATTTGAAGGGTCACTTGTTCGGTCGTTTCTTTTCCTTCGGATGGCTCTGTTAAGTCTCCCGAATATATTTCTATCGGCGTGAGGATCCTGCAACTTTGCACGATGATCTTTACGTCATCGAGGTCTTCATCGGCTAATTCCTTATCCAATTTGGCCAACGCATTGACCTTTCTGTTTTCTGCACGCGGTATACTCTCCAGGATGTAAGAGGGGATTTGTGTCAATAGTTGTTGCACTCTTTCACCATACTTTATCAGCTCAGGCTTACATGTCTGATAGTCTCCATTTACTTGGCTAACGATCAGCCGTGAGTCTCCATATATGAAGAGGTCTTTGATTCCCATGTCGACAGCGATCTCGAGACCTGCTATCAAAGCGTCATATTCAGCTTCGTTATTAGTCCTCGGCTCCATTAAGGAAAGGGCGTAACGCATTATCCCTTCTTGTGGAGTCATGAAGATAAGGCCTGCCCCGGCTTTGATTATGGGGGTGTTTTGCTTTCGCCTCTTCATGGAAGATGTTCCATCGAAATAGAGTTCCTAGAGGGAATCATTTTCTTCTTTCTATCCTTTGATTGCGTTGAACGCATCTTCATCCGGCAACTCGCAATATAAGGCGGAGTCGGCTGGTATCGAATGCTCGGCGAGAAAGTCGGCGATGGCCTGGCCTTTCACCGCTTTAAAAGGTCGATACGTTATTGAGAACTGCATCAGGAGGAGGGCCCATTTAGCAAGCCTTCCTGTTAATATGGCCATTGACATCAGATATTTGAGAGGATCTAACTTTTATATGAGATGGACTTCATGTGCCAAGGCGTATTGTCTGAGCTTCGTTATCGCGAAGAGCAGTGCCAGGCAATGCTTTTCGATGGGGGAGTAGTTGTTTTCTGCCCCTAGGAGAACTCGGTTCAAATAGTAAAAATCTCTCTCCTTTCCTTGATCATTCTCTTGTGCCTATAGCGCGCCTATAGAACCCTCAAGGGCTGTTATATATAGGATAAGGGTTTTTTCCTTAACCTGAGCGGTCAATACCGGCGTATTTTGTAGCTATTGCTTGATTTCGTCTAGTGTATTTTGGCACTTTTGATCCTAGACGAACGGGGTCCCCTTCTTCAATAGATGACTGTAGGGACGGCATTTTCCGGAGAGGTTGGCTATGAACCGCCGGATATATGCGAGCTTTCCTTGAAGAGATCGCAACTGTTTGAGAGTTCTTGGCGTGTGCATTTCCGTAATCGCCTTGATATTTGAGGGTTCGATTTTGATACCCTGGTGCCGTATGATGAATCCTCGGAATTTGCCTGAGGAAACTCCAAACGTGCATTTTAGAGGATTCATCTTCATATTATACTTCCGAAGACGTTGGAACACTATGTTTAGATGTTCCCAATGTTCCTCATAAGACTTGCTCTTCACCATAAGGTCATCGATGTAGCATTCGACAATCTCATGGACGAGGTCATCGAAGATCTTCTTCATGGCCCTCTGGTAGGTAGCGCCAGCGTTCTTTAAACCGAAAGGCATCACTTTATAGCAGAATATGCCTAGCAGAGTCCAGAAGGCGGTATGTTTTTGGTCTTCGGGGTGCATTTTTATTTGTTTGTATCCTGAAAATCCATCCATGAAAGAGAAGACCTCATGGGTAGACATGTTATCGATCATCAGCTCAGTAACAGGTACTGGGAAATCATCCTTCGAGCAAGCTTTGTTGAGGTTCCGAAAGTCCACGTAGATGCGCACCGTCCCATTTTTCTTCATCATTAGCGATCCAGTCGGGGTATTGAACTTCTTGGATGAAACTGGAGACGATTTGTTTCTTGAATTCAGCGTTGATACTCATCTCAAGTTCGAGCTGCATTCTTCTTGGCGCCTGTTTGACTGGCTTTATGTCCGGCAATATGGCCAGTTTATATACTGCCACCTTTGGATCTAGACCTGGCATTTCGGAATAGTTCCATGCGAAGCAGTCTTTATATTGCATGAGCATGTCTTTTAACGTGGCTACCTGTTTTTTAGATAGAAGCTCACTGACGAATGTTGGCCTTGGCTCATTTTCTGTCCCTAAGTCAATTTTTCTTAGGTTGTCCGCCGTAGTGTGTATCCCGTCTTCCAGCTCTTTTGGTGCTGGTGGAAACTCTAAGATCACCTTGTCCTCATCTTCATTTGCCAAGCACATGAAGGGGTCATTTATCATCTCGTGTCCTCCCTCCTTTGAGAGTGTTATCACATGGTGAAGTGTTACGCTAGCGCCCCGACCAACTTCCATGGCCAAATGCGGAACAATTTTTTTACAACAAATAGAAACTTGGCGCTAGGATAACACAAACGGATCTTTACTATAAACCTAGTTAGAAAGTTAGGGTTCTATCAACTATGATAGAAAGTATACCTAAAGAAAATAAGTCTTTCGGGTCTTCGATCCTCTCCTTAAACTCCTCGATGGATGTATGGATCGTGCTTGAACTTCGGCCTCCTTGTGTCAACGATGATCCACCCGAGAGTTCCAAACTTGAGCTCCAACCTCTAAAATGAAGTAACTAGGGTACTTGGTGTGCTAAACTAAGTTGCCTAGAGTGAGTAGAGAATGATTTTGGTGGCAAAGTCTCACTAGCCCTTGATTCTCAACTCATGAGACACTAGGGTTATGAGAGGGAAGAAGGAGAGAAAATGAGTGTAGAGAATAATGAAGAGAATGAGCTTGAGGAAAGAAAAAAAATAAGTTTTTATTATTATAATTGAGATGGCTATTTTGATTTGACCATAAGCAAGTCACAATTAATGCTAAGCAAAAATATCTAGTGCCCAACAAAAATATCTAGTGCCCAACAAAAATATCCAAGTCAACCAAAGTCAACCAAGTCAAATAGTCAAACCAATTAGCCATGGCACAACTATCATTAATAAAAAATTAGTAAACAATTTCGTCCACCTCATAATGGTTTTAATCAAGTCAATAGTCAAAACCCTAATGAGGTGTCTCCTTCTATGCCCCTCTCATCCGTATATACATACCCGCATCCGTGTTCCGAGAAACATGAATATAATGAGACGTAGCAAATCCAATAATCAAATACTAGGATCCGGCTTAAACCAAAGCCTACTAGTATTGTTCACTCGAACACCACACGTGCATAAGTACACGTATGTGATCGAACCCTGTCGTAAAACCATACGACCTCTACTCGTTTCGCCCGAAGCTGGGAAACCCTCTGTGTGGGACTCTAAAGACTCGACAGTACTCTGGCAGTGGGTGTAACTACAAGCACGTTAGCGGCACTATCTGTGCGTAACGGCTACCCAGGTATCTGTCGATAAGAGGGTCGGCGAGCTAGCTCATCCAAACTCCTACTGAGCCTATCTGTGACAATCTCTGTACAGTCCGGTCTGTTCGTCTAAGAGTGCCGCATATCGGGACTAGGGGGTGGCAAACGTCAAACCCCTAATAGCGGTATAAGTCATGTCGGAGTGTAGCCCAGAATACCTTGAGAAACTACTGGAACACCTACCGGTAAATCTCACTTGCCCTGGCCAGGGACTTTGTGTAATGGCTCTCCAAACACAGCGCGATATCAACCCCCAATACCGGGAGAGACGAATTCTATCTAACCGCTACTGCCTCCAAGTGCTTTGGGACTGCACTCAACTACTACCTGTTTGCACGACTCCATAGAGCCGTGGTAGGGTAGCAATCTAAGAACAGTGGGAACACACTTAAGGCGAAGTGGCAGTGTCAAGTCAACGGACTAATCTGTACTCATGTCACCTGGGAACTGCTAACTGACAATAGCTATAATACCAACCAGCAGTTCCCGACGAGTCCGTCCAGTGTAACTCATAACCCAATGAGCACCTGTATACTATCTCCAGTACGACATACTGATGGCTGTGGGACAGACCTGTAGGGTTCCTAGGCACCCTAATGAGGTCTCACAAGGCATCAACCATGCCAATTTCAAATTTTAACGGTGCCGAGAAACCCTAATACGGATCGTTGGCTAGAAATCTAGGCGAAAAAGCAACTAGTTAACTACTTTAACTAAGAGTACGGAAATACAACCTTTGTAGATCCGGTCCTCCACCTCCACGGCTCCGTGATGAAGTCCTCTCCGCTGTCCAAATCAAATCCCGGGCTCTAGCGTCGGCTTCAATCGGAGAAAGAGCGGGCTAGGTCATCGACGACGTGCCGAAAATGATCTACGTCAAGGCATCACTAGATCAAGCTCCACCTTCATCAAGCCTAGAAAACTTGTGAAGGAAACACACTCTACTACTTGGCAAGAGGTAGAGGATGAAGAAATAAGAAGCGGGTTCACTTTAGAATTGGATTTCTCACACCTTTTCAAGAGTTGCCATTGATGGAGCAAAGTTCTTCATCTTAAAGATGAAGAAGAAGAAGAAGAAAAAGTTATGATAAGTATTAAGTAAAATGATAATAATAATAATACTTATCATCTACCAACCATGGTCAAGTGTAGAGACTAAACTAGGGTTAGTGGGAATGGTTAGGGTTAAGCATGAGACAAAAATGGTCACTTAGGTCAAAGCTTCATGAAGCTTCAACTAGAATACAAATCAAGCCACCATTTTCTTTTCATGCCATTTATTTTCCAAAAAGAATAAACAAACAAATAAATGAATAAATCAAAACCCTAACCATTAACATGTAACCATGGTTTGATCTTTACACAAAAACCCTAGCAAACATGTATCATCAAACATGATACAATCTTGTGTACAAAAGTATATCACATATACAATGTGCACAAACCAAGTGAGAAAATCCATTTAAAGTGAACCAATACTAGTTAATGCAAAGTAATATATCAAATATATAATTATGCATTAAATCATTAAATCAACACTTGATTTAACGATCCGGTTATATCGCATATAACCGACTAATATCCAATGTATCGATTTATCGAATCAATCCTCGATTCGATAACTAGGTTATATCGCATACAACCATTCGACACATTCATCGCGAGAATGGAATACGGTATCACATACGCGCATTATTGTCGGTCCCGCACATATCTCATATGCGCTCCTATTTTGTTTCGCTTGAGCCAGGAAACCTCTGTGTAGGACTCTAAAGACTCGTCAATACGCCGGCAGCAGGTGATGATCATATCAAACACCCACAAGCCGCAAGCGGTCTGCTAAACGTAACGGCCACCCGAGTATTGAGCGATCAGAAGATCGACGAGCAAGCCCGCTCACACTCCAGTGAATCCAACCAGTAACACTACTGTACAGTCCGGTCTCGTCGTCTGATATGTCGCATATCTCGCCTAGGGGTGGTAAACGTCAGACCCCAATAGCTCGATAAGTCGTGTCGATATGAGGTCTATAACAACTCGAGAAACTACTGGTAACACTTACCAGTATATCTCAGCAACCCTGGCCAGGGATTTCCTGTTATAGCCAATCGAACACAGCGCAACATCAACTCCCTATACCGGGAGAGACGAATCCCCTCCTATCGCCCATTGCCTCCATGTGACTCGGGACTGTACCCAAAAACCACCGTTTTGCACGCCCTCTTGGACGTGGTAAGATGGAAATCAAAGCACAGTGTGAACCACACAAGACTCTATGACGATCTCGGGTCAACAGACTACTCTGTACCAGTGTCACCAGAGAACTGCCATCTGACGTAAGGTATAATACCATCTGGGAGTTCTCGGCGAGTCAGTCCAGTGTACCCAGTCTCCACTGAGCACCCGTATATCATCTCTGATGTCAAATACCAATGGATATGGGATCATCCATCGCCCATCTGTATGGGTCGAGAAGGTACACGCTAGTCTACTCTGGTATATTGATGCCCCGTCTCGATACACCCACGACTAGGGACTTTGAAGGATGTACTTATGGACTACCATGTCCCTACTAGTATGATCCGCATCATAGTCCAGGTAGTCAAGTACATATCCTAAGGGCTTTACCAACATGTAACAGAGAGACAATCAGTGTACACGTTAAGGTAAAGAGTAACCAGATAGCATACTATCATGTCGAGCAAGAAAGTCCTCCCTATATATGTCCCAGCATCCACTACAATATACATCCAATGTACAGTAATGGCCTCTAGGGCATACATATAACTAACAATCTCCCACTTGCACTAGGGCCATCTGTAGCAGTGGTTGCAGTATCACATACTCAACCATCCCCTAAAAGTCTCTCTTTGGGAATATGCCTTCGTGAGTGGATCCGCCGTGTTATCTTCTGAGTCTGCTCTCCTAATCTCGATCACCCTGGAGATCAACCATCTCCATGATCAGGTGATACTGCCTTAGAATATGTCTGGATCACTGATGGGATGGACGTTCCTTGGCATAAGCCACAACTCCATTGTCACACAATGGGAGGAACTAAGTTCATCTCATGAACAAATATACATCCAGACTGCCTCTTTGGTAGCATCTTAAGTAGCGATGTATCGAGCCTTTATCGTCTAGTATGCCACGGTATCTTAGTTTGGAACTCTTCCAACATACCGTCCCTTTACTGAGGGTAAAGACAATGCCTGCGACTGACATTCAGTCGTCTTTATCACCCTGGAACCCTTCCAGTGATTCTCCCCTGGATCGGTTGATACCATCTCACTACAACTAGTGAGAATCCTAACATCCAATTAAATCTATCTCATAGATCCAAAACTCAGGATTTAGGAGGTATCACTTTGATCCTATATGGAGAATCATTGTGATAAGCGGAGATTGATCGAGCGTAGCATAGGAAACTCCTTCCCTATCAAGAGTATGTCATCCACGTACTCTACGAGGATCGTCACCATACTCCCTACTACCTTTTTGTATATACAAGGTTCATCTACCATTTTGATGATGTCAAACTGTTTGACTAATACATCAAAACAGATATTCCAACTCCGCGACACCTGCTTTATCCTATAAAGCATCTTGCACACGTTTCCGCTGCTCCCACTGTCTACGAAGCCCTCTGGCTGTGTACTTATAGACTCTCTCTTCTAAAACATCATTTAGAAAAGCAGTCATGACACCCAACCGCCAGATATCGTAGTCATGGTATGTAGCCGTGGCAAGTAGGATCTGGATGGACTTAAGCATAGCTACTTAGAAAAGGTTTCATCATCATCCACGCCTGGTCTATGACGAAAAACTTTAACAAGTCTAGCTTTGAAAGTCTCAACTTTTCCAAGTACACCAAGTAATCTTCTCAAGATTTACTTGCTCCTGATGGGGATTTAACCCTTCAGATATAGGAACCAAAGTCCATACTTTGTCGGTGTATAAGGATTCCATCTCAGATCGCTAAGCATCCAGCCATTCTTACAGAGTCCCTACTCTCGATGGCCTGCTCGAAACTAGTTGGGTCATCATCTCATGATGCAATCCTCGCTCCCACTGTCATAGAGAAACCGAAGTATCTCTCAGGTGGGTGAGGAACCCTACTAGATCGGCGGAGAGGCTGAGGTTCGTTGGTAACTATTGAATCCTTTGGTTGTATCAAATCATCAGCTGCAGTTTGTATAGCTGGAACATTTCCAGTTCTACATAACAGACCTTGCCTCGAGCTTGTCCGGATTTTGCTTTTCAGACATAGGCCAGTCAACCCCAGATCTTAACCAACTTAAGATATGGGCTCTTCCCTATCCATATCACATATGAAGCGGTAGGCAACTGATTTGATTTGAACCCTGTTCAATAGGTATGCTGCTTCTCAAGCGCATAACTCCCAAAATAGGAAACAGGTATCTCAGTATTACTCATCATAGAGCACACCTTATCACATAGGGTGTGATTGCTCCGCCCCGATATACCATCGTGCTATGGTGTATACGGAGGAGTAATGCTGAGAGAGAATCTCATTCTCCTTTAGAATAATCCAGAATTTCTGTGCTCAAGTATTCTCCTCCTTGATCACATCAAAGGACATAATACTTATACCCGTTTTGGTTCTCTACTTCTAACTTATATTCTGTGAATATCTCAAAAGGTTCGGACTTGTGTTTCAACAGGAACATAGGTCTGAATCTCGAAAGATCATCAGAGAACAATGAAGTCCAAAGAACCGGTCTTGGCATGTGTAGACAGGGGACCTTACATACATCAACATGTATCATCCCAAAAGTTTACTAACTCTTTCTCTGTTTCCAATAAACAGAGCTGGTGTCATTATATCTTTGTGACATGACTGGCAAGTTTTACAAGATGTAGATTCAAACTGATTTAAATATGCATCTATTTGTAACTTCAGCTAGTCGGGTCACATTGATATGACCTAGTCTACAATGCCTCAAGGAGGATTTGTTCATTTCTGAACTCTTCCTCTTGTGTGTGTTCCGTATACTAAAGAACTGTAGTTTGATTTAGAACATTAATGCTTTTAGATAGCGTGCCTGAACCGATCAACTTTTGATATAGGAAATGTTCAAAACATTATCCAACAATACAAAATTTTATCATTTCTTTACTGATAAAGAGACTGATATGATTTTGTATATCAGGTTCGGTATCTAATAACATTCGTTCAGAATCAATGTATTGGTAATACAGGGTGACAGTAACCAACAGACTTGGCTGCAACACTTGCCCCGTTTTCTGTCTCATGAAACTTATCACCCGTTCTCAGTTCTCTACCTAGCAGTAGCTCTATGTAACAGATTACATATCTGGGATCCTGATCTGGTATCACATACCCAGGACGTAAAGGACACTGAGAAACAGTTCTATATAATGAACACACCCGAAGATGATGCATCATCATGCACTCTCCTCGTTTGGGCGGCACGGGAATTCTGGTAATCCCCAATTTCCTGCTCTGTCTTATAACAATTATAAGTTGGAGCGGGACCAACGTTCCCCAGCTCAGTATAACAAGCGGGTTCGATCAATATTCCGTATTATTATCTTGATTAAGGTGTGATATGGTCGCTACCTGGAGAGAGAGAGAAGAAAACACTCAGCGTATGCTCTTGCAAGATCAGATTGGTTATTATTTTATCTAATCAGGATGGCTCCCACTGTTTTTATCAAATCTTCCTTCAAACCCTAAAAGGAAAGACTAGCCGGGATTAATTACACACTACAAGTTCGCCAATCTTTCAGCCAGGCCAGTGTCGGTACTTTGAGGGAGGTCCCCCGTGCTTTCGCACGAACCTAATTAATGTAAACCTCGTTTTCCAATAGGCGTAACCTCGTTGACACCTTTCTAGACACCTACTTGATCGGCTAATTGTAATGTATAAAACTCTCCCAGGAGTAACAATTACTCGCAGCGGGTATCGGAATCCAACTATCTCATAGAAGGTATGCAATCTCATTGCAAATTTCAACACTTGAAATTCCCGATAATATTTTGCCCCTAACCTCCTATGACCTTGACAAAGGCCAACAAACCATAGGATGCTAGTCAAGTTCAACCCGTCATTTCCTGATTGAATTAAACCCACCCGCACGGCCCTTGACAAAGGCCAACAAGGTCGCACAACTACCCTAACTCAATCTGCATCATATGCATAAGCAGATAAGCACCAGTTAGCTACCGCACATTGCGCCTTGACAAAGGCCAACAAACGCAGCACGAATACTAACTACTACTTATCTGAAATGACGGAGGGCTATGACAGGTTTTTCTTAAAACCTATTGCGTAATGAACTTGATATCGTTGTAGAATCAAATGATTTTAAAAATGGAGTGCTTTTGAGGCTTTTCTAGTTTTGCTAAAGGAGTCACTCCCGGTGAAGGGATCGTCGGTCCTTTCCTCGTCGAATGAGGTGCGGGATATATCATATATATCACTGTGCAAAGCAGAACTTTTAAAAGCAATCAAAAGACAAACCGAGTGTGTAGCATCAGCCAGTTATTGCTAAAGGAGTCACTCCCGGTGAAGGGATCTCGGTCCTTTCCTCATCGAATAAGGTGCAGGATATATCATATATATCTCTGTGCAAAGCAGGAACTGTAGCTACCTGTTTTATTTTTGAAATTCGATTCTACAACATCTTAGGTTTCTTTTATTTCATTAATCACATTAATGAAGTCCTATCATTTAAGTTACCTAAACATCACAGATAAATACGACGTATACTTATGCCATCCGCATTCGCCTCGATGTCCCCTCGTGCACCGTTAGGTTAGGTAACTAACGGCAGAGCGGGGCAGGGCTAGCACGGGTGTAAAACATAAGTAACGCCTATATAATATATCATATATACTATATACTGTATCTATCACAGAACATCACATGATCACATCACAGATATCGCAGCAGAAGAAACATATGAAATATTGGATATACTAGGACGTCCGTGTTTTCAATACGAGCCAGTATAAAACACGGATTCCACGGTCATGATGAATAGCCAAACCCACACCCCTAGACCCCTACGAGAGCGGCAAGCAACCCTACCAATTCTGGAGTTAGGAGACCCGGACTCGACTCCTCGAGTTGGTCTCCCACTGGACCCCAGAACCCGGTTACTTGTGCTCCCTTCCTTGGGTCTATCCTAGTGCGGAAAAGTAAATAATATACAAACGGTGACATCTTCCGCAACCTGGAAGTGCCCCAATAAAAGAATATTACATACAAGGTTTTTTACATGAATGAAAATGAAAAACACTCATCTCACATAAAACCCCCCCGGCTATTCAAACACGACGATCCAATATAACATATCCAGCAACACATAACATCACATGTCATCAACGTAAGTAAATATGTCCATCCCAATTGTCGTTGACATATAGCAACGAAACCGGCGATATCACATATTACACTTACGGTCATAGAAAAGAAAGTGTAAAACTACAACAGTTGGAATCCGCAACCACCTCAGACATCGCATGCCTGACCAAATGAATTACTTAGACATCGCATGCCTAATAATTATAAACCCCGCATTTTAGTCTCAAAATCGAAAACACTTTTCAATACCTAGTCGGGCAATTCAACAGGATTCCCGACAATTTGATCGAATGCTCGTCGCAAACTTCAGTAAGCGGCTGCACCCCCGATACCGTCGACGAAGTGCACCAAGGCGGAACACCGCTGCCGCGAGCACCCAAACGGATGCTTTCGGCGACGGGGTTCTCCTACAGTCACTTGGTCGGGGCTATGGAGTGAGGCTGTCTATTATGTTTACCCGGCGAGTATCCGCGTACGCTACGTGATTGCGACGGACTTTTGATCACATCAAAATTCCGTGGCAACTGATCAAGTGAGACTAAAGTGCTATGTTTATAACATTCATTCAGTTATCTCATAACTGATTGTGAATTCCAATTATTGTATCACATTCCGAATAAGATAGAAAATGTTAAACTTTCCGATCGAACAATCGAACACCCAAGTTTTCCCGATACTGATCAACGCATGAAACAAGTCTAAAAACATTCAGTTCGTGCCTCAGTACCAACGGTCCAGCCGTAGAAGGGTCAAGCCAACGCCTCACATGTGGCACGCCGTACTGCCCCAAACCCGAAGGTTCAAAGGGCAGTTCAAGACGGTCACATAATCGAGTTAAGGTTTGTTGTCTTCTAGAGGGACCATCGAGTTACTTGCACTACTTAGAACGTCTTTAAACTACGGAAAAATCCAACACTTGGAAATTTCCCGACAGGGGAAAAATTGGGTATTTATATCCGGTCGAACTTTTTAACATATTCAAAAATTATCCGAAAAGCCACACAGACAAAATTTGATAATCCGATCGAACATTCGAATCTCCAAAACAACTCAGAAAATTCAACTCTTGAATAAATTTTAAAAATACCCAGATAACTCTACACAGTTAAATAGGAATTACAGTACAAAATGTTAGGGCTGACGTCACAATTTTGCCGCGGAACCGCCGCATAAGCTAGGCTTATGCCGCGGTTCCGCCGCCGATAGCACTGTTCATGAAATAAATTTTGCGCCGTAATTCTTATATTTCCCTGCTGATTTTTCTGCATATTTTTAATTTGGAAAAAACCCAGATTTTAGAAAAAGTCCAGAGAGCATGTTTGGTTTAGGGTTTCGGGTTCGTTCGGACTTCAAACTTCGTCTACACTTCGCCTAAGGCTCTAGCTAGGCTCTGATACCACTGTAGGGTTCCTAGGCACCCTAATAAGGTCTCACAAGGCATCAACCATGGCAATTTCAAATTTTAACGTTGCCGAGAAACCCTAATACGGATCGTTGGCTAGAAATCTAGGCGAAAAAGCAACTAGTTAACTACTTTAACTAAGAGTACGGAAATACAACCTTTGTAGATCCGGTCCTCTACCTCCACGGCTCCGTGATGAAGTCCTCTCCGCTGTCCAAATCAAATCCCGGGCTCTAGCGTCGGCTTCATCGGAGAAAGAGCGGGCTAGGTCATCGACGACGTGCCGAAGATGATCTACGTCGAGGCATCACTAGATCAAGCTCCACCTTCATCAAGCCTAGAAAATTTGTGAAGGAAACACACTCTACTACTTGGCAAGAGGTAGAGGATGAAGAAATAGGAAGCGGGTTCACTTTAGAATTGGATTTCTCACACCTTTTCAAGAGTTGCCATTGATGGAGCAAAGTTCTTCATCTTGAAGATGAAGAAGAAGAAGAAGAAAAAGTTATGATAAGTATTAAGTAAAATGATAATAATAATAATACTTATCATCTACCAACCATGGTCAAGTGTAGAGACTAAACTAGGGTTAGTGGGAATGGTTAGGGTTAAGCATGAGACAAAAATGGTCACTTAGGTCAAAGCTTCATGAAGCTTCAACTAGAATACAAATCAAGCCACCATTTTCTTTTCATGCCATTTATTTTCCAAAAAGAATAAACAAATAAATAAATGAATAAATCAAAACCCTAACCATTAACATGTAACCATGGTTTGATCTTTACACAAAAACCCTAGCAAACATGTATCATCAAACATGATACAATCTTGTGTACAAAAGTATATCACATATACAATGTGCACAAACCAAGTGAGAAAATCCATTTAAAGTGAACCAATACTAGTTAATGCAAAGTAATATATCAAATATATAATTATGCATTAAATCATTAAATCAACACTTGATTTAACGATCCGGTTATATCGCATATAACTGACTAATATCCAATGTATCGATTTATCGAATCAATCCTCGATTCGATAACTAGGTTATATCGCATACAACCATTCGACACATTCATCGCGAGAATGGAATACGGTATCACATACGTGCATTATTGTCGGTCCCGCACATATCTCATATGCGCTCCTATTTTGTTTCGCTTGAGCCAGGAAACCTCTGTGTAGGACTCTAAAGACTCGTCAATACGCCGGCAGCAGGTGATGATCATATCAAACACCCACAAGCCGCAAGCGGTCTGCTAAACGTAACGGCCACCCGGGTATTGAGCGATCAGAAGATCGACGAGCAAGCCCGCTCACACTCCAGTGAATCCAACCAGTAACACTACTGTACAGTCCGGTCTCGTCGTCTGATATGTCGCATATCTCGCCTAGGGGTGGTAAACGTCAGACCCCAATAGCTCGATAAGTCGTGTCGATATGAGGTCTATAACAACTCGAGAAACTACTGGTAACACTTACCAGTATATCTCAGCAATCCTGGCCAGGGATTTCCTGTTATAGCCAATCGAACACAGCGCAACATCAACTCCCTATACCGGGAGAGACGAATCCCCTCCTATCGCTCATTGCCTCCATGTGACTCGGGACTGTACCCAAAAACCACCGTTTTGTACGCCCTCTTGGACAAGGTAAGATGGAAATCAAAGCACAGTGGGAACCACACAAGACTCTATGACGATCTTGGGTCAATAGACTACTCTGTACCAGTGTCACCAGAGAACTGCCATCTGACGTAAGGTATAAGACCATCTGGGAGTTCTCGGCGAGTCCGTCCAGTGTACCCAGTCTCCACTGAGCACCCGTATATCATCTATGATGTCAAATACCAATGGATATGGGATCATCCATCGCCCATCTGTATGGGTCGAGAAGGTACACGCTAGTCTACTCTGGTATATCGATGCCCCGTCTCGATACACCCACGACTAGGGACTTTGAAGGATGTACTTATGGACTACCATGTCCCCACTAGTATGATCCGCATCATAGTCCAGGTAGTCAAGTACATATCCTAAGGGCTTTACCAACATGTAACAGAGAGACAATCAGTGTACACGTTAAGGTAAAGAGTAACCAGATAGCATACTATCATGTCGAGCAAGAAAGTCCTCCCTATATATGTCCCAGCATCCACTACAATATACATCCAATGTACAGTAATGGCCTCTAGGGCATACATATAACTAACAAGACCATCTCCCCTGCTGGGATGAGAAACGTATACACTAGTCTACTCTAGAGTATCGATGCCCTGTCTCGATAATCCTACGACTAAGGACCTGTATAAGGATGTGCTTATAGAATACCCAGTCCCCACTGGTGTGATCGCCATCACAACGGTGGTAGTCAAGCAAAGATCCTAAGGGCTCCATCAATATGTATTAGCGATATGTTAAAAGAAACATATACACATTTTAAGATAGATACAAACCAAGTAGCATACTACTATATCGAGCAAGACTGTCGTCAATCCGTGTATATATCCCAATCTTTCAAAATGTAGTATACAAACTAGTACTATACAATAATGGCCTCTAAGGCATACATATCCAACACATGGCAGGTACGGGTTCGCTACCATCCTTGATGTTGAGCTGGTCCTATGCTCAGGGTATAGGTCCTCTTTGGCTCATACTTTTACGGAGGGGTTACCCTCCAGCTGTCGGATAAAGAAAACCTGCCTTGTTGATATTGGTCTTCGACCCAGTCTTTGAAGGTGAAGCGGTCTTCAAAGGGATGAGCTATGTCTCGGTGGTAGGAGCAATAATCCGAGTGATGGACCTCGTTTATTTGTTCGGGATGCTGAGACTCCGGGAGCGTCACCATTTGATGCTTCATGACAAGGTTGAATATTTTTCTTATTTTTTCTTGAGGGAAAAAGTACTCCCGACCCATCTTCTTTATAAAGGAAGGGTTCCAATCGACTTTTCCTCGATTGCACGGCTTCTTGGACCCGCTTCGTTGTTTTCAAACGTTTTCTGCGTTCTTTGCCGTGTTTCTGCCTTTATTTCAGGCTTTTTCCTCTATCGCGAGAACGTACAGCGGGCTGGGGATAAAGGGCATTGTAGTCTTCTTTCTCCGCAGATTGCTGATTGAGACACTGCGTCCTGGCATTTTCATAAATGGCTATTTCGCGGCTTTGATTGTCTCGGCTCTTTTGATAAGCCTTTTCTATTAGCTTGTCTATTTGTTCTTCAAGCGACAGACTTAACGTTTTTAGAGCGGTATTCGCTCTGTTCCAACGTCGCGGCCATCTGGAAGAGCGTTTTCCCCTTCGCTGGAGTTGTTTATGATGCGGCAGCTATGGAACTGCTCCCGTTTCTTGGACCGAACATAACCGAGCCCCGTTGTCTCCATCTTCCCGTTGGGCATCTTTCGCTGAGTCCTGAGAATATCCCAAATCTTTTTGTAGAAACGGGCTTGTCGAACAGTTTGTTCAAGGGGTACACCTTGGCATCTTAACAACCTTTTCAATCCCTCCGTGTAATATCTTAGTAGACGGATTAGATGAAGCTTTTCGAGTGCAAAATCGGCACCATGCTAGACTTCTTTTTCTACTTTGGTATTCGTAGATTGGTAGAAGAGGATTGTCTTTTCACCTCTTCGTCTGGGAGGGACGTAGAAAGTCTGTAGTTCTTGTACGCTGTATGTATGGAGCACATAAAGTTCCTTATAATGCCAAGGCGGAGCCATTATGATTTGCAGACTCTGATCGGCTCCGGAAAGGGTTTGCACTGATGGGCGGATGGAGAACACTGCGTTAGCTTTGTCCTCTGAGTCGCTGCTGAAGACCAAAATAGGTGTAGATGGTCCGGGCCTGTTGTTTTCTTTCTGAGGTTGCCCCGAGTATATTATTTCTTCATCTTCCTCGGAATCACTCCAAAAGATCGGGATGGTGGCGACGAACTTCTGTTTATCCTCCGGCTTATGACACCTTTCCGTATCTTCGAAGTCTAGCTGGAAGTACTTTGCGTCTTCATATTTCCGGACTTCGTTTACCGAGAATGGGTTTAGCTCCCCTGTAACGGTGTATTCCAAGCCATCTTTGAAATACTTCATACACTGATGTTGTGTAGAAAGGATGATGTTGTATTCGTGTAACCAAGTCCTGCCGAGTAGAGCATTATACCATGTCTTGGCGTCAATGACATGAAATTTGATGTCAGTGATGAGCAGCCCAAAGCGTAACGTCAGAATTACGGACCTAAGTATCCGTGACGACTGTGAGTCGAACCCGGAGATGGTAATTTTTTCTCGAGCCAGGTGCTGAACGTTCATGCAAATCTCCTTCAGCACTCTTACGTTGAGAAGGTTGACGGAGGATCCATTGTCGACAAGGATTTTCCCTATCTTGATGTCGTGGTAGTATCCAGTGACGTATAATGGGAGATTATGTTCGCACGTATGGAGGAGGAGGACTTCATCGCTGAATGTAATATCAGCCGTGTGGACCTCTGCCAGCTCGTCCTTCATCTTTTCTTCTGCGAGGAAAGCTTGGAACTGATCGGGCTCTTTCCTTAATCAGATAATCTCATGCCACTTTGGACAGGAGGAGAGCATCCAATATGCTTAGCTATGAGGGCATTTTCCTCAGATGTGCCAGGACATTGTAATCCATCTTATTTTTCCTGGGTGGGTCCCTTGATGCGAGCTATTTGACAACTCCCTCGTCAAGGGTGATTTCCTCAGGGATTTTTTCTTTTCCTTTGTCTCTTTTGCTCGAACCTTTGTTTGTAGGTCTGAGGTTCTTCTCAGGAAGCATGCTGTTATGAAGCTGAAAGTTCTCGCAGTTCTTCTCCTTCTCTTCTTTTTCGGAGGTGGATTTCTTGAAGAGAGGGCTGAGGGTTATTTCATCCTCAGAATCGCTCCCGAAGGTATGAACTTAGGGTTTTCCCTTTCTGAACTAGTATCAACCATATGACAGTTGCCGGTCGTTTCTTCATGCATGTTTGTCGCACTATTTTTCCGTCGACAAGCTTCACGCTTCATCCTCTTGAAGTGTTTTTGATGGGCAACGTATCCTGGCCACCACTTCTTGAAGCACTGCATTCTTTAGTGGGGTGGGTAACCCTCCTATGATATAGGCAGTAGTTTGGATGTGAATCCTCTCCGTCGTGGCATATGACCCCAGGAGTGTTACCTACGAGAGGTGACAGCTTCATTCCCATTGATAGGGTTTTGGCAAACCGCTTATCTGTTTTGATCCTGCTCTTATTTGTCGCAGGTATGCTTCGGTTTGGTTGGAATATTTACGACTCATCCTTGCCGCAGCTTCTTCATCCCGACGCTGATACTTAGCCTTTTCGTATATGACTGTTTCGCGTTCTCGGCCATCTTTAATTTTTCAAAAGTTTTCGTTTAACAGTCTATCGATCGGGTCTTCTAGCAGTTCCGGGGATTTTAGCACCGATCCTGCCCCCATTTCTTCTTTGCTGTTTTCTGATGCTGAGGGAGCTTCTTCGCTATTTAACGACGAATGGGAGACCATGTGGTAACTTGCTACATAGTCTTTGGTTTTTTTTGATGAGTCATTTTCCTCATTGTTGTCACTATCTTCATTCTCAAGAATATTCTTGAGGAACTCTTCATGGGTGACCAGTGTCCGTGCCTTCTGATTGTACTCTTTCAACGCGTCGATGTACTTTTATAGATTTGTGTACTTGTCATCATACTCGGCAGGCTGCACAGGCTTCTTGGTCTTCTTCTTTTTCTATGAAGACTTCGAAGGCTCGACTTGGGGATTTTGTCCTTTGTCAGCAACTTTCGGTATGGGACGCGGTTTCAGCATCCCTTCGATAATTTCTGGTTCAAGTGGGTTTTTTCACCTGACTGCCCGACATGCCTGTAGATCTTTCAGTTTTCTTTTCTTTTTAACTGAAAGAACGACTTCCCATGGAGTTTCTTCCACGAGCGAGCATGATGCCCCCGATGCATCCACCTTTTTGGGAGTGTGCTTCTGGGGTGGGTTCACCCTCCGGTTCTCAGATAGCACGAACTTGCCCGGTTGATACTGGTCCTCAATCCAGTTCTTGAAGACGTAGCAATCCTCAATTGGATGGCTCACCATTCTGTGATAAGAGCAGTAGTTGGGGTTGTAGACGTCGCCGGATTGCGGTGGACGCTGTGGGTCTGGCAATTTGATGAGTTTGTTACGCATTGCTAACTCAAATAGTTTCCTCGTCTTATTGGGAGGGAGGACGAGTAAGCTGTTGGATATGTATGCCCTAGAGACCATTATTGTATATGTATACATATGGATACTTGGACATATATATGTACAGGACATGTATATGTATACCATGTCTTGGCGTCAATGACATGTGTATGTTTTACTTGCTATTACATATCTTTAATACATGTTGATAAAGCCCGTAGGATCTTTGCTAGACTACCTGCGTTGTGATGGTGATCATACTTGTAGGAGCTGGGTAGTCGGTACGCACATCCTTAAATGGTCCCTGGTTGTGGGAGTATCGAGACTGGGCATCGATATTCCAGAGTAGACTAGTGTATACGTTTCTAGACCCCGACGAGGGGCGATGGTTTGGTGCCGCAACCATTGGTCTTTAGACCTAAGATCATATGCAGGTGCTCACTGGGGGTGAGTACACCGGACGGACTCGCCGAGGACTTCCAGATGGTATTATACCTATCGTCAGATGGAAGTTCTCAGGTGACATAAGTACATGTTAGTCTTTGGACCTGAGATCGTCATTTGTCTCGTGTGAGTTCCCACTGCGCTTTGATCACTACCCTACCACAGCTCTGCTGAGTCGTGCAAACAGGTTTTGGTTGGGTACAGTCCTGAGCCATATAGAGGTAGTGAGCGATTGTCGGGGATTCGTCTCTCCTGGTATTGGGAGTCGATATCGCACTGTGTTTGATTGGTCAGGACCATAAGACCTTAGCTAAGGCAGTTGGGATTTACTGATAGGCTGATTATTAGTTTCCCGGATTGGTCCTGAGCCGCATCAGCATGAATTATCAGGTTATCAGGGTCTCACGTTTACCACCCCTAGACCCGGTATATGATACTCTCAGATGAAGAGACCGGACTATACGGAGATTGTCACAGATAGGCTCAGTAGGGATCCAGATGAGTTTGCTCGTCGGCTATCCTTTTCGACAGGTACCCGGGTAGCCGTTACGTACAGCTAGTGCCGCTGACGTGCTTGTGGTTATGGATTTATCCTGTAACTCACTGCCGGCGTACTGTCGAGTCTTTAGAGTCCCACACAGAGGGTTTTCCTGGTTCAGGCGAAATGATGTAGTAGCCATATTGGATACGTGCAGGGTCTCGATCGATTGATGTACTTTGTATTCGGACTTTCGATCGGACAATTGGTAATACTAGCCGGCTCGAGTTTGAGCTAGATTATTAAATCAGGTATTGATTTAATAGTTTACATATATGTATTTCGATATGTATATTCTAGTATTACGTTCTTTGTGTTATTCTATCTCTTTGGGCATTCGTGTTTTTATCCGAATGCAGGATTGTATATATAGCAAAATGTAATCCGTATTTATTACAGATTACCTTTTAGAAGGTGGCCAACTCAATATGCGTTTTCTATTTAAATGAAAAATGGAAAATGAGGTGTATAGTGTGTGGTATGGGAGGAATGGTGATAACCCTGCTTCAATATTTAACAAAGGAATTTTTAATTCATTTGTAGTTACTATTGAAGTATGGTTGTTGATTGTTTATTCAAGAAATTCATACACAAAACCTTTGTGTGGATTGTTCCCCTCCGAATCACGGCAAGACAGACGTCTTGCCTGAAATTCGGGGCAGATGCTAATTGGTGCTATCCGTCCACCTCTCCGAAGATGCCAAGTTGATTTATGGCACCATGTATCGAAGGTTTAAACGGATACGGCCGATATAGCAAACTTCGTCAGATTCCCCCTCGCTTGAGGGGTTTTTGATTGTGGAGACGCTCTTCCCTGCAGGCACAAGCCCCTGCAGTTAATTATGCTACCGCATCGCGGTAACAACTTTCTCCTTCTCCATATGGTCACTTCGTGTCGTGGGTGTTTGTTTTGTTTATGGTTGCCCGTGGATTGTGTATGGTTCCTAGGCACCCTAAGGAGGTCTCACAAGGCATCAACCATACCCGTTTCAAAAATACGGTGCCGAGAAACCCTAGACTACGGATCGTTAGCTAGATGTCTAGGCGAAAATGAAACTAGTTAACTCTTAACTATAAGATAACGGAAATACAACCTTTGTAGATCCGGTGCTCCACCTCCATAGCTCCGCAATGAGGTCTCCTCGCTGTCCAAGACAAATTCCGGGCTCTAGCGTCGGCTTCATCGGAGAATAGGCGAGCTAGGTCGTCGATGTCTATGCCGAAGATGATCTACGTCGAAGCATCGCTAGATCAAGCTCTCACTTCACCAAGTCAAGAAACTTGTGAAGAAAACACACTCTACTACTTGGCAAGAGGTAGAGGATGAAGAAATAGGAAGTGGGTAGACTTTAGAATTGGATTTCTCACTTGTTTTCATCAATCACCATTGATGAAGTAAGCTTCTTCCTTGAAGAAGATGAAGAAGAAGAAGCTAATTGTTATGATAAGTTATTTTTTAAAAAAGGAATTAATAAGAATACTTATCATAATGTAACCATGGTAATGTGTAGAGAGTTAATCATGGTTGAATGGAATGGTTAGGGTTAAGCATGAGACAAAATGGTCACTTGGTCAAAGTCTTCATGAAGCTTCAACAAGCTTCCAAAGAAAGCCACCATTTTGCATTATGCTTGTCATTTTCTAAAATGAATAAACAAATAAATAAATAGATATGAAAATGAAAACCCTAACCATTACATAACCATGGTTTAAACTTTACACAAAACACAAGTTAGCATGCATCATTAAACATGATACAAACAAGTGCACAAAATCATATCGCATATGTAATGCGCACATCCGAGTGAGAAAATCCATCTTAAGTGAACCAATACTAGTTAATGCAAAGTAATATATCAAATATATATTTATGCATTAAATCATTAAATCAACACTTGATTTAACGATCCGGTCATGACGCACACAACCGACTGGTATCATTAGTAACAACTTATCGAATCAACACTTGATCTGATAACCCGGCTATATCGCAAATAACCGATCGATGTCACATCGCGAGAATCGAACACTGTATCACATACTGGTATTATTCTCGGTCACGCACATATCTCATATGCGCTCCTATTTCGTTTCGCTTGAGCCAGGAAACCTCTGTGTAGGACTCTAAAGACTCGTCAATACGCCGGCAGCAGATGATGATCATATCAAACACCCACAAGCCGCAAGCGGTCTGCTAAACGTAACGGCCACCCGGGTATTGAGCGATCTGAAGATCGACGAGCAAGCCCGCTCACACTCCAGTGAATCCAACCAGTAACACTACCGTACAGTCCGGTCTGATCGTCTGATATGTCGCATATCTCGCCTAGGGGTGGTAAACGTCAGACCCCAATAACTCGATAAGTCGTGTCGATATGAGGTCTATAACAATTCGAGAAACTACTGGTAACACTTACCAGTAAATCTCAGCAACCCTGGCCAGGGATTTCCTGTTATAGCCAATCGAACACAGCGCAACATCAACTCCCTATACCGGGAGAGACGAATCCCCTCCTATCGCTCATTGCCTCCATGTGACTCGGGACTGTACCCAAAAACCACCGTTTTGCACGCCCTCTTGGACGTGGTAAGATGGAAATCAAAGCACAGTGGGAACCACACAAGACTCTATGACGATCTCGGGTCAACAGACTACTCTGTACCAGTGTCACCAGAGAACTGCCATCTGACGTGAGGTATAATACCATCTGGGAGTTCTCGGCGAGTCCGTCCAGTGTACCCAGTCTCCACTGAGCACCCGTATATCATCTCTGATGTCAAACACCAATGGATATGGGATCATCCATCGCCCATCTGTATGGGTCGAGAAGGTATACGCTAGTCTACTCTGGTATATCGATGCCCCGTCTCGATATACCCTCGACTAGGGACTTTGAAGGATGTACTTATGGACTACCATGTCCCCACTAGTATGATCCGCATCATAGTCCAGGTAGTCAAGCACACATCCTAAGGGCTTTACCAATATGTAACAGAGAGACAATCAGTGTACACGTTAAGGTAAAGGTCAACCAGATAGCATACTATCATGTCGAGCAAGAAAGTCCTCCCTATATATGTCCCAGCATCCACTACAATATGCATCCTATGTATAGTAATGGTCTCTAGGGCATACATATAACTAACAATCTCCCACTTGCACTAGGGCCATCTGATAGCAGTGGTTGTAGTATCTCATACTCAACCATCCCATAAAAATCTCTCTCTGGGAACAGGCCTTTGTGAGTGGATCCGCTGTGTTGTCCTTTGAGTCTACTCTCCAAACCTCGATCCCCTGGAGATCAACCATCTCCATGATCAGGTAATACTGCCTTAGAATATGTCTGGATCACTGATGGGACCTGCGTTCCTTGGCATAAGCCACAACTCCATTGTCACACAATGGGAGGAACATAGTTCATCTTATGAACCAATATACACCCAAACAGCCTCTTTGGTAGCATCTTAAGTAGCGATGTATCCTGCCTTTATCATCTAGTATGTCACGGTATCTAGCTTGGAACTCTTCCAACATACCATCCCTCCACTGAGGGTAAAGACAATGCCTGTGACTGGCATTCAGTCGTCTTTATCACCGTGGAACCCTTCCAGTGATTCTCCCCAGGATCGATTGATACCGTCTCACTACAACTAGTGAGAGTCCTAACATCCAATTAGATCTATCTCATAGATCCAAAATCCAGGATTTAGTAGGTATCACTTTGATCCTTTGTGGAGAATCATTGTGATAAGCGGATATTGATCGAGCGTAGCATAGGAAACTCCTTCCCTATCAAGAGTATGTCATCCACGTACTCTACGAGGATCGTCACCATACTCCTTACTACCTTTTTGTATATACAAGGTTCATCTACCATTTTGATGATGTCAAACTCTTTGACTGCTTCATCAAAACAGATGTTCCAACTCCGCGATGCCTGCTTTATCAAATAAAGCATCTTGCACACGTTTCCGCTGCTCCCACTGTTTTCGAAGCCCTCTGGCTGTGTACTTATAGACGCACTCTTCTAAAACATCATTTAGAAAAGCAGTCATGACACCCAACCGCCAGATATCGTAGTCATGGTATGTAGCCGTGGCAAGTAGGATCTGGATGGACTTAAGCATAGCTACTTGAAAAGGTTTCATCATTATCCACGCCTGGTCGATGACGAAAAGCTTTAACAAGTCTAGCTTTGAAAGTCTCAACTTTTCCATCTACACCAAGTAATCTTCTCAAGATATACTTGCTCCTGATGGGGATTTAACCCTTCAGATATAGCAACTAAAGTCCATACTTTGTTGGTGTATAAGGATTCCATCTCAGATCGATAAACATCCAGCCATTCTTACAGAGTCTCACTCCTGATGGCCAGCTCAAAACTAGTTGGGTCATCATCTCATGATGCAATCCTCGCTCCCACTGTCATCGAGAAACCGAAGTATCTCCCAGGTGGGTGAGGAACCCTACTAGATCGGCGGAGAGGCTGAGGTTCGTTGGAATCTACTGAATCCTTTGGTTCTACCAAATCATCTGCTGTTGTTTGTATAGCTGGAACCTTTCCAGTTCTACATTACAGACCTTGCCTCGAGCTTGTCCGGATTTTGCTTTTAGACATAGGCCGGACAACCCCAAATCTTAACTAGCTTAAGACATGGGCTCTTCCCATACCATATCTCATATGGAGCGGTAGGCAACTGATTTGATTTGAACCCTATTCAATAGGTATGCAGCTTCTCAAGTGAATAACTCCCAAAAAGGAAATAGGTAACTCAGTAGTACTCATCATAGAGCACACCTTATCATATAGGGTGTGATCGCTCCGCCCCGATATACCATCGTGCTATGGTGTATCCGGAGGAGTAATGCCGAGAGAGAATCTCATTCTCCTTTAGAATAGTCCAGTATTTCCGTGCTCAAGTATTCTCCTCCCTGATCACATCAAAGGACATAATACTTATACCCGTATTGGTTCTCTACTTCTAACTTATATTCTGTGAATATCTCAAAAGGTTCGGACTTGTGTTTCAACATGAACATATGTCTGAATCTCGAGAGATTATCAGAGAATGTAACGAAGTACAAAGAACCAGTCCTGGCATATGTAGACAGGGGACCTTACATACATCAACATGTATCATCCCAAGAGTTCACTAACTCTTTCTCTGTTTCCAGTAAACGGAGCTATGGTCATCTTATCTTTGTGACATAACTGGCAAGTTTCACAAGATGTAAATTCAAACTGATTTAAATATGCATCTTCATGTAACTTCAGCTAGTCGGGTCGCATCGATATGACCAAGTCTACAATGCCTCAAGAAGGAATCGTTCAATTCTGAACTCTTCCTCTTGTGTGTGTTCCATATACTAAGAACTGCAGTTTGATTTAGAACATCAATGCTTTTAGATAACGTGCCTGAACCGATCAACTTTTGATATAGGAAATGTTCAAAACATTATCCAACAAATAGAAAATTTTATCATTTCTTTACTGATAAAGAGACTGATATGATTTTGTAAATCAGGTTCGGTATCTAATAACATTCGTTCAGAATCAATGTATTGGTAATACAGGGTGACAGTGACCAACAGACTTGGCTGCAACACTTGCCCCGTTTTCTGCCTCATGAAACTTATCACCCGTTCTCAGTTCTTTACCTATCTGTAGCCCATGTAACATATTACATATGCGGGATCCTGATCCGGTATCATATACCCAGGACGTAAAGGATACTGAGAAACAGTTCTCTGTAATGAACACACCCGAAGATGATGCATCAGCATGCACTCTCTTCGTTTGGGCGGTCACGGGAATTCTGGTAATCCCCTATTTCCTGCTCTGTCTTATAACAATTATAAGTTGGAGCGGGACCAACGTTCCCCAGCTCAGTATAACAAGCGGGTTCGGTCAATATTCCGTATTATTATCTTGATTAAGGCGTGATATGGTCGCTACCTGGAGAGAGAGAGAAGAAAACACTCAGCGTGCGCTCTTGCAAGAATAGATTGGTTATTATTTTATCTAATCAGGATGGCTCCCACTGCTTTTTATCAAATCTTCCTTCAAACCCTAAAAGGAAAGACTAGCCGGGATTAATTACACACTACAAGTTCGCCAATCTTTCAGCCAGGCCAGTGTCGGTACTTTGAGGGAGGTCCGCCGTGCTTTCGCACGAACCTAATTAATGTAAACCTCGTTTTCCCAGAGGCGTAACCTCGTTGAAACCTTTCTAGACACCTACTTGATCGGCTAATTGTAATTTATAAAACTCTCCCAGGAGTAACTTTTACTCGCAGCGGGTATCGGGATCCAACTATCTCATAGAAGGTATGCAATCTCATTGCAAATTTCAACACTTGAAATTCCCGATAATATTTTGCCCCTAGCACCCTATGACCTTGACGGAGGTCAACAAACCATAGGCTACTAGTCAAGTTCAACCCGTCATTTCTTGATCGAATTAAACCCACCCGCATGACCCTTGACGGAGGTCAACAAGGCCGCACGACTACCCTAATCCAATCTGCATCATATGCATAAACAGATAAATACTAGTTAGCTACCGCACACTACGCCTTGACGGAGGTCAACAAACGTAGCACGAATACTAAATAGGACTTATCTGAAATGACGGAGGGTTACGACAGGTTTTTCTGAAAACCTATTGCGTAATGAACTTGATATCGTTGTAGGATCGAATGAATTTTTGAAATGGAGTGTTTTTGAGGCTTTTCTAGTTTTGCTAAAGGAGTCACTCCCGGTGAAGGGATCGTCGGTCCTTTCCTCATCGAATAAGGTGCAGGATATATCACATATACCGCTGTGCAAAGCAAAAACTCTTAAAAGCAATCAAAAGACAAACCGAGTGTGTAGCATCTGCCAGTTATTGCTAAAGGAGTCACTCCCGGTGAAGGGATCTCGGTCCTTTCCTCATCGAATAAGGTGCAGGATATATCACATATACCTCTGTGCAAAGCAAGAACTGTAGCTACCTGTTTTATTTTGAAATTCGATTCTACAACATCTTAGGTTTCTTTTTATTTCATTAATCACATTAATGAAGTCCCATCATTTAAGTACCTAAACATCACAGATAAATACGACGTACACTTATGCCATCCGCATTCGCCTCGATGTCCCCTCGTGCACCGTTAGGTTAGGTAACTAACGGCAGAGCGGGGCAGGGCTAGCGCGGGTGTAAAACATAAGTAACGTCTATATAATATATCATATATACTATATACTGTATCTATCAAAGAACATCACATGATCACATCACAGATATCGCAGCAGAAGAAACATATGAAATATTGGATATACTAGGACGTCCGTGTTTTCAATATGAGCCAGTATAAAACACGGATTCCACAGTCGTGATGAATAGCCAAACCCACACCCCTAGACCCCTACGAGAGCGGCAAGCAACCCTACCAATTCTAGAGTTAGGAGACCCGGACTCGACTCCTCGAGTTGGTCTCCCACTGGACTCCAGAACCCGGTTACTTGTGCTCCCCTCCTTGGGTCTATCTTAGTGCGGAAAAGTAAATAATATACATCAACGGTGACAACTTCCGCAACCTGGAAGTGCCCCAATAAAAGAATATTACATACAAGTTTTTACATGAATGAAAATGAAAAACACTCATCTCACATAAAAACCCCCGGCTATTCAAACACGACGATCCAATATAACATATCCAGCAACACATAACATCACATGTCATCAACGTAAGTAAATATGCGTATCCCAATTGTCGTTGACATATAGCAACGAAACCGGCGATATCACATATTACACTTACGGTCACAGAAAAGAAAGTGTAAAACTACAACAGTTGGAATCCGCAACCTGCATAGACATCGCATGCCTAATCAAATGAATTCCTTAGACATCACATGCCTAACAATTATAAACCCCGCATTTTAGTCCCATTATTGAAAACTCTTTTCAATATCAAGTCGGGGAATTCAACAGGATTCCTGACATGCTGATCGAATGCTCATCGCAAACTTCAGTAGACGGCCGCACCCCCGATACCGTCGACGAAGTGCACCAAGGCGGAACACCGCTACCGCGAGCACCCGAACGGATGCTTTCGACGACGGGGTTCTCCTACAGTCACTTGGTCGGGGCTATGGAGTGAGGTTGTCTATTAAGTTTATCCGGCGAGTATCCGCGTACGCTACGTGATTTCGACGGACTTTTGATCACATCAAAATTCCGTGGCAACCGATCAAGTGAGACTAAAGTGCTTTGTTTATAACATTCATTCAGTTATCTCATAACTCATTGTGAATTCCAATTATTGTATCCCATTCCAGATAAATAGAAAATGTCAAACTTTCCGATCGAACAATCGAACACCCAATTTTTCCCGATACAGATCAACACATGAAATAAGTCTAACAACATTCAGTTCGTGCCTCAGTACCGACGGTCCAGCCGTAGAAGGGTCAAGCCAACGCCTCACATGGGGCACGCCGTACTGCCCCAAACCCGAAGGTTCAAAGGGCAGTTCAAGACGGTCACATAATCGAGTTAAGGTTTGTTGTCTTTTAGAGGGTCCATCGCGTTACTTGCACTACTTAGAACGTCGTTAAACTACGGAAAAATCCAACACTTGGAAATTTCCCGACAGGGGAAAAATTGGGTATTTATATCCGGTCGAACTTTTTAACATATTCTAAAATTTATCCGGAAAGCCACATAGACAAAATCTGATACTCCGATCGAAACACCGAATCCCCAAAACAATCCCAGCAAATTCAACTCTATAATAAATATTAAAATATCCCAGAAAAACCAGCATATAAAACTAAGAATTACTGTGCAGAGTTAGACGCACAAAACGACAAAATAGCCGCAGAACCGCCGCACAAGCCAGCTTGTGCCGCGGTTCCTCCTCGCTACAGTGGAATTATGGACACGTGTTGCACAGTTATTCTTAGGATTCCCTGCTGATTTTTCTGCATATTTTTATTTTCGAAAAATCCCAGATTTTAGAAAAAGGACAGAGAGCATTTTCCGGGTGGGGTTTTCGGTTCGTTCGGACTTCAAATTCCGTCTAGACTTCGCCTAAGGCTCTATCTTGGCTCTGATACCACTGTAGGGTTCCTAGACACCCTAAGTAGGTCTCACAAGGTATCAACCATGCCCGTTTCAAAAAATACGGTGCCGAGAAACCCTAGACTACGGATCGTTAGCTAGATGTCTAGGCGAAAATGAAACTAGTTAACTCTTAACTATAAGATAACGGAAATACAATCTTTGTAGATCCGGTGCTCCACCTCCATAGCTCCGCAATGAGGTCTCCTCGCTGTCCAACACAAATTCCGGGCTCTAACGTCGGCTTCATCGGAGAATAGGCGAGCTAGGTCGTCGATGTCCATGCCGAAGATGATCTACGTCGAAGCATCGCTAGATCAAGCTCTCACTTCACCAAGTCAAGAAACTTGTGAAGAAAACACACTCTACTACTTGGCAAGAGGTAGAGGATGAAGAAATAGGAAGTGGGTAGACTTTAGAATTGGATTTCTCACTTGTTTTCGTCAATCACCATTGATGAAGTAAGCTTCTTCCTTGAAGAAGATGAAGAAGAAGAAGCTAATTGTTATGATAAGTTATTTTTCAAAAAAGGAATTAATAAGAATACTTATCATAATGTAACCATGGTAATGTGTAGAGAGTTAATCATGGTTGAATGGAATGGTTAGGGTTAAGCATGAGACAAAATGGTCACTTGGTCAAAGTCTTCATGAAGCTTCAACAAGCTTCCAAAGAAAGCCACCATTTTGCATTATGCTTATCATTTTCTAAAATGAATAAACAAATAAATAAATAGATATGAAAATGAAAACCCTAACCATTACATAACCATGGTTTAAACTTTACACAAAGCACAAGTTAGCATGCATCATTAAACATGATACAAACAAGTGCAAAAAATCATATCGCATATGTAATGCGCACATCCGAGTAAGAAAATCCATCTTAAGTGAACCAATACTAGTTAATGCAAAGTAATATATCAAATATATAATTATGCATTCAATCATTAAATCAACACTTGATTTAACGATCCGGTCATGACGCACACAACCGACTGGTATCATTAGTAACAACTTATCGAATCAACACTTGATCCGATAACTCGGCTATATCGCATATAACCGATCGATGTCACATCGCGAGAATCGAACACAGTATCACATACTGGTATTATTCTCGGTCCCGCACATATCTCATATGCGCTCCTATTTCGTTTCGCTTGAGCCAGGAAACCTCTGTGTAGGACTCTAAAGACTCGTCAATACGCCGGCAGCAGATGATGATCATATCAAACACCCACAAGCCGCAAGCGGTCTGCTAAACGTAACGGCCACCCGGGTATTGAGCGATCTGAAGATCGATGAGCAAGCCCGCTCACACTCCAGTGAATCCAACCAGTAACACTACCGTACAGTCCGGTCTGATCGTCTGATATGTCGCATATCTCGCCTAGGGGTGGTAAACGTCAGACCCCAATAACTCGATAAGTCGTGTCGATATGAGGTCTATAACAATTCGAGAAACTACTGGTAACACTTACCAGTAAATCTCAGCAACCCTGGCCAGGGATTTCCTGTTATAGCCAATCGAACACAGCGCAACATCAACTCCCTATACCGGGAGAGACGAATCCCCTCCTATCGCTCATTGCCTCCATGTGACTCGGGACTGTACCCAAAAACCACCGTTTTGCACGCCCTCTTGGACGTGGTAAGATGGAAATCAAAGCACAGTAGGAACCACAGAAGACTCTATGACGATCTCGGGTCAACAGACTACTCTGTACCAGTGTCACCAGAGAACTGCCATCTGAAGTGAGGTATAATACCATCTGGGAGTTCTTGGCTAGTCCGTCCAGTGTACCCAGTCTCCACTGAGCACCCGTATATCATCTCTGATGTCAAACACCAATGGATATGGGATCATCCATCGCCCATCTGTATGGGTCGAGAAGGTATACGCTAGTCTACTCTGGTATATCGATGCCCCGTCTCGATATACCCTCGACTAGGGACTTTGAAGGATGTACTTATGGACTACCATTTCCCCACTAGTATGATCCGCATCATAGTCCAGGTAGTCAAGCACACATCCTAAGGGCTTTACCAATATGTAACAGAGAGACAATCAGTGTACACGTTAAGGTAAAGGTCAACCAGATAGCATACTATCATGTCGAGCAAGAAAGTCCTCCTTATATATGTCCCAGCATCCACTACAATATACATCCTATGTATAGTAATGGCCTCTAGGGCATACATATAACTAACAGATTGTATACGGAGACTAAGTTATATTGTCGCCCGTAGGGCGTGGACTAGTCCAAATCTATATCGTTCTTAGATTTAGGTTTGGGGGGTTGGGTTTAAGGATACGTTAGCCTCATTTGAGACTAAGATCAACTTAAACGTTAGTTAAGGATACGTTGGTCTAATTTTAGACCAAGATCAACTTAACGGGATCGTTTAGATCCGACAAGAGAGCAGTTGGGCTCTATTGTTTAGTTTAGTGACATTACAGTCGATAATTAGTTTAAGGACATCTCGGTCTAATGTTAGTATAAAGACATCGCGGTCGAGGTTAAGGACATCATAGTCCGTGCATTTAAGGACTCCACAGTCCATTGTTAGTTTTAAGACATCACGGTCGAGATTAAGGACATCATAGTCCATGAGTTTAAGGACCTCACAGTCCGTTGTTAGTTTTAAGACATCACGGTCGAGGTTAAGGACATCATAGTCCGTGAGTTTATGGATCTCACAGTCCGTTGTTAGTTTAAAGACATCACGGTCGAGGTTAAGGACATCATAGTCCGTGAGTTTAAGGACCTCACAGTCCGTTGTTAGTTTTAAGACATCACGGTCGAGGTTAAGGATGTCATAGTCTATGAGTTTAAGGACCTCACAGTCCGTCGTTAGTTTTAAGACATCACGGTCGAGATTAAGGACATCATAGTCCATGAGTTTAAGGACCTCGCAGTCCGTCGTTAGTTTAAAGAGATCACGGTCGAGGTTAAGGACATCATAGTCCATGAGTTTAAGGACCTCACAGTCCATGAAATGTATGGTTGTCGGGACCCGTCACCTCTTTAAAGACGTTGAGGAATTACAACGATAAATATCAAAGAAGTGAAGAGATGTACCCTTGAACCAAGGTGGATTAAATGATCTGTAGCCTAGTTTGGACCTAAAACCAATTAATTATATTATGAGCACATTGACTCAGTTAAGTCTGAATTGAGGACTTATGGCCTATTTGGGCTAAGTCCAATTAAATTTGAAGTGTTGGCCCTCTGTTGGTCCATTATACATTTGTCTGGGTTCAAGCCCATATTATTCAGCAATGCTAAACAAGAGTTTAAGGGCTTTGATAACATTTTTATCTTTGACTAAGCATGGAACATTATAGCTCTGAATTTTACCCAATTTTGAGATTCAGTTGAAGGGGAGGCTTTTTGCCTCTGGAAAGTTAGCCAATTTGGTTAAAAGTAGTGTTAAACACTAGAGAACAGTAGTGTTAAACACTAGAAATAAAGCTCTCAAATTAGTGTTTAAAATACTAGGAAACAACAGTGTTAAACACTGGAAATAAGGCTCTCGAATTAGTATTAAACACTAAAGTAAAAGGGGTCACGTGAGAGCGCCCAAAGGTGGGGGCCAAATCCCTTTTCTTCGTTCTGTAATTAAGTGTTAAACACTTTTATATTTTTATTTTTTGAGCATCACGTGTTGACACGTGATGGGGATTTATGCGCTGACTGTTAAAGCGCCTGCCAAGGGGATACGTGGCAACACGTGAGAGCGCTCAAAGCCTTCATTTCCTTTGCTTTTTCTTTCTGTGTTTTGGAGATCACGTGGGAGCACGTGAGGCGTTGCCTCAGAGCTGCTTCCTTCTTATTTTGGAGGATCTGTTTAGGGGTCACGTGGGGACACGTGACCTAGTTTTATTCCTTCTTTTCTGATTACTGTGGATTGGGGTCACGTGTCATCACGTGACCAATGTTCTTTATGTGCATGGAGATCTTTCAAGTCTCTTTATTTTAAGAATTAAATTCTCTGTAGGGTTAAACCCTAATCATGATTTTGGAGGAATTAAATTCCTATTATGAAAGAATTAAATTCTTATGTAGGGTTAAACCCTAATTTCTTTTGGAGGAATTAAATTCCTGTGAATTTGAGAGAATTAAATTCTCAATTAGGGTTAAACCTTAGTTCTGTCAATCTTGAAGGAATTAAATTCCTGTGAGTTTGTGAGAATTAAATTCTCATATAGGGTTAAACCCTAGTTTCATCTTGAAGGAATTAAATTCCTGTGAGTTTGGGAGAATTAAATTCTCATATAGGGTTAAACCCTAATTTTGTTTTCGGGAGAATTAAATTCTCTAAACTCAATTCCCCCTCTAAATTTTGGATCTGCATGGCAGGATCTCAACCCGATGAGAATTAAATTCTCAACTTATGAGGAGATGTGCTCTTTGGAGATCTTCAACCTGGGGAAGAACTAAGTTCTTTTGTGCAGAAGAGTTAAACTCTTAGATTTGAGAATTAAATTCTCTGTTTGAAGTTTTGATCCCCTTTCTTTTCTCACCTAGGGTTTTTCTTTGTTGAGAATTAAATTCTCCTTTCTTTTCTTTCTGAAATTTCAAGATTCCAAAACTCTATATCCCAATTCTCTCCCTTTGGCTCATATTTATAGGAGAAGGAAAAGAATCAATTTGTTTAGCAAATCTTTCATTGAAAGATTTGATTGTTTTCATAATTAATATGAGCCTTTAGATCATTCAGTGAATTTTATTCACCGTTTGATTTTCAATCCAAAGATATTCTGTTTGTTATTTTCTATGAGATTTAGGGAAATCTTTCCTTGTTTTAGGATTTTTCCATAAATTGGTGATTTTTAATCACCTTTGGATTTTTAATCCAACGGTCCCCATAATCCTTTTCCATTTGGAAAGATCTAGAAACTTTTAGAATTTAATTCTATTAACTGTAAGGCTTTCGAAGCCAGTCACGTGCTGACACGTGCCCCTTGGTCACGTGTGAGCACGTGACCCCCAATTGAATCCTTTTCTCAGCGTTTACTTACGCTTCAGTTGTAACCATCATGTGTCAACATGTGACCATTGGTCACGTGTGAGTACGTGGCGCCTCATTGAGGTATTTCCTTCAGCCGTTTGTTATTTTATTTCTGTTTTGATTGTCACGTGTCAATACGTGACCATTGGTCACGTGTGAGCACGTGATACCTCATTGAGGTAATTCCCGATTTTTAGAATTAAATTCTATTAAGCCGTAAGGCTTTTAAAGCTTGTCACGTGCTGGCATGCGACCCTTGGTCACGTGTGAGCACGTGACCCCAATTGAGCCATCTTTCAGCCGTTTGTTTTCATTTCTGCTTGATGAGATTTTAACCATCACGTGTCCTCACGTGACCATTGGTCACGTGTGAACACGCGATACTTCATTGAGGTAATTCCTGATTTTTAATAAGGAAACAAATGCCCCCACGGTGTTGCTCTCACGTGTCTGCACGTGAGTGCAACGCTGTCACTTTTGCGACCGTTGGATCCATCTAGGAAATCGGGGAGATGAAGCGTTTCCATCACATTCTATAAATGCAGGGGTCTCTTCAGAAGCGCCTCCACTCTTTCATCTTCTTCCTTTGCTAACTTTTTCCTTTTTGAGAATTTAATTCTCTTTTCTCAAAGCTTAGTTCTCTGTCTCGCAAATTTTCCAGAGTTTATCTCTGCTTAAAGATTCCCTTTCCTCTGGTAATAATCTTGGACGAATGAAGAACTTTTGCAGAAATCACCACCGGATTTTAAATCCATACATAGGGTTTTTCCTTTTAACAAGAACCCATTTTTAAGTTCTTTAAAACAAATAGAAAACCATTCAATCTTTAAACAACAGATCTTGCTAAGGTTTCTCTGGCTTTCAGGGGTCAATGGTGATGTTTGCCTTTTTCCATGGAATTTAATTCCATCTCAAAAATGTTTCTGCGAATTTAATTCCCTTTTTCAAAAGGAATTTAATTCCTCTGAAGAACTTAGTTCTTCCCAGAGAGCTTCTTGGGGTTTTCTTTCCCTGAGTTGTCTCTTTGCAACCAAGAAGAAGAATCTTGTATTGGTGCTCTCTGGGAATTTAATTCTCTTGATTCTGTTTGATTTGTTACAGAGTCCAAGATGGATTTCTCTTAGGGGGATGTGTAGGGTCATTTGAAATCCACTGTTTATTTAATAAGAATCTTCCTTTTGTCTCATTAGGATTGCTTGGCCTCATTATTAGCAAGCCGTCATTTTGATTTTGTGGGACCTATGTGTTTTGTAACCAATGGTCCCATAAAATGAGTCCGCTGTCGCTTTCTTCCACTGTCTTTATATATATATATATATATATATATATATTTATAATCATATATATATATACTGTTGACTTCGCTTTAACAGTTTCCCCTTATTTTATTTCAGGCACGATGACTTCTGTTCCGTACTTTCCTTTCACCCGCTCGGAGGCCGCTTTTCCTCAGTCGCCATCTGACGAGGAAGTGATGGCAATGATCAGGGCTCACGACCCGAATCGCACCAATCTACTTCTGTGGGGGACTTGGTACAGTCATATCATCCAAGGTTGCCGGAGTTTTCTTTGTGAAATACCGACGGAGCCTACCTTTCGTTCCTGCCGATGGATCCTCCAGGGACTGTCTTCGCTGTGGAGATGCCTAATTGGACTCCGATGGGACGACTTGAGCCTTCGACGATGGGCATCCCGAATCATCCTATCCCGGCCATAGATACTCTGGGACGCCGTATCTGCCAGGGCGAGGCCCAACCATAGGGGCAGATCTACAAAATAGGGCTCACCCCTCGACACCCCACGGGCTACCTTCTTTGGGCTCGCTACATCCTGTCCGCCCATCGCGCGCGACTGCAGAAAGTTGGGCTTTATCAGGATATCTATGCGTCCCTCTTTCGCTACCCTTCACCTCACGTCTGGTGGGTTAAGGCCTTCCTGAACCTGTGGAATCTCCCCACCAACACCTTCCTCTTAGGGGACCGCGAAGTTTCGATTTCCTTGGAAGAATTCCGCGAGATCTCGGGGTTGCCGATCAGAGGGACAATTTACGAGGAATTGCTGCCTTCTGACGAGTACGTCTTTGAGACTGAGCCCGCAATGCTCGACGGCTTGTCTACCGAGAATGTCGTCCGCCACAAGCGTCCGAATTTGATCAAGGCGTTGGGCATCTTCGACAAACTGTTCACAGAATCTGAGGAGCAGGGCGTCACTTTCAAGAGCTTCATCGCTTGCTTCCTTCGCGAGGATATCTTGTCGAAGACGGCTCCAAAGTTTGCAAACATCAATGACCCCTTTGGGTTTGGTTTGAACAGGCGGCCGACTAAGGAATCGGATTTACCGCAGTATTATATTCCCATTATGTCGCCGGTATCTTTCGAATCGATTGCAGCTCCCGGCATGGACGAGGAGACATTCTTTGTGGGTTTTATCAGTGTCTCGCTTAGCTGGTTCGTCATCCTCATGCATCGCCGTTTTATGAAAGTCTCGGTTATCTATCCGGCTCATCGTATCACTGAGGGGACACGGCTGGCCGTAGGCATCCCAGCGCTATCGCACCTTTATCATGGGTTGGGCGCCGCCGCTAACACCTCAGCTCCCGGCGTGGACGTAGTAAACTTTTCTCTCCATTACTTCACGTCTTGGATTGAAATACACGTGTTGGGGGCTTTTGCTGCGCATCAGAGACCCGCATTTTATGATGCCTACACTTTTCCGCGACTCATGCGGCTGGTGGACGCTTCTACTCCCGACCCGACTCAGTTCGTGGCTATTCGCGTGTTGATTGCTCCTTATGCTAGAGCGGGCGGACTGGTATTTATGGATCGGATTCTATCTGCTCCTTTAGGTCCGATTCAACAACTCCACGACCAGTCGAAAGGTGAGGTACCTTCTCTGAAGCCCCGGGAGGCCACGCACTTGTACTCGATCAGACCAGGTTATCTGGTATTCCGTCAGAACAGTGCGGCTCTTTTTATGCGGTACAATCCGCATCGCTTCGCCCGACAGCTTGGATATGATCAGGGCATTCCCTTTGAGGCTTTTACAATTGCGCCGGTCCCTTCACCCGAAGCTGTTCGTGATGCTGGTCATCACTTCGTGAGGTTGAACACTGGTTCTTACTTCATGATCCCTGAAGCCGATCATATTCCCCGATGCGTGGGGTCCTTTATGGGCTGGTATCTTCATCGGGTCAGCCAAATTATTGCTGAGGAGAAGAGGTTTCTTCTTGGCTATGGCGCTCCTGCTCCGGTTCAGGCCACGGGAGTTCCGCCGTGGCCGCGCGCACCGGTCCGCTTCCCCTTGAGGGACACCAGTGTTGCGCTCATTCCGGAGGAATCAGAAGTGGACCTTACTCCCACAGTTGGTATGCCATTGGATACCCGGGCTCAGTCAAGGGGTAAAAGGGCGCCAGTAGCAGTACCACTGCCGGCGGCATCGAAAATGGCCGTGTCGTCCTCGGCAGCACCGCCAAGCGAGGGTGCCGGTAACGAGGGTGTTGAAGGTGAAGTTGGTCGGCGTCGTGCCAAGGCTCTACGGGGGAGGAAACGGTCATCCTCGGTGGTCGGTTGTGGATCCAAACGGTGGAGGAAGGTGGCTACCAATTTGCTCGACTCTTTAGTAGAGTCCGAGCCCATTCTTCAGGATGAACCGTTGGTCATGCAAGAGTCGGACGCTGACTTACTTTTTCAGAGTTCAATTGCCGAGGAAGCCGCACAATTGGCTGAGGCTATAAGACGTTCTATATGTTAGTTGTATATATGCCCTAGAGGCCAGTATTGTACAGATGATGTATATTATATTGGATGCTTGGACATATATAGAGAGGACTTTCTTGCTTGATATGATAGTATGCTGTCTTGTTGCTCTTTATCTTAACATGTATACTTGTCTCTTGATACTGTCTTATAGTTACATGTTGATAAAGCCCTTAGGATGTGTACTTGACTACCTGGACTACGATGGAGATCATACTAGTGGGGACAGAGTAGTCCATAAGTACATCCTTTAATGTTCCTAGTCGTAGGTGTATCGAGACAGGGTATCGATATACCAGTGTAGACTAGCGTATACGCTTCTCAACCCATGATACGGGCGATGGATGATCCCACAACCATTGGTGTTTGACATCAAAGATGGTATACGGGTGCTCAGTGGAGACTGGGTACACTGAACGGACTCGCCGAGAACTCTCAGATGGTATTATACCTCACGTCAGATGGCAGTTCTCTGGTGACACTTGTGCAGGTGAGTCTATAGACCCGAGATCGTCATAGAGTCTAGTGTGATTCCCATTGTGCTTTGATTTCCACCTTACCACGTCCAAGAGGGCGTGCAAAACGGTGGTTTTTGGGTACAGTCCCGAGTCACATGGAGGCGATGAGCGATAGGAGGGGTTTCGTCTCTCCCGGTATTGGGGGTTGATGTTGCGCTGTGCTCGATTGGCCATAATAGGGAAGTCCCTGGCCAGGGCTGATTTAGAGATTTATTGGTAAGTGTTACCAGTAGTTTCTCGACCCGTTATGAGCCTCATATCGGCACGACTTATCGGTTATTGGGGTCTGACGTTTACCACCCCTAGACTTGATATGCGACATATCAGACGAGGAGACCGGACTGTACGGGAAGTGTTACCGTTTGGCTTTTACAGGAGTTGGAGCGGGCTTGCTTGCTGATCTTCTAATCGCTCAATACCCGGGTAGCCGTTATGTCCAGCTAGTACCGCTGACGGCTTGTGGGTGCTTGATGTGATCATCACCTACTGCCGGCGTATTGACGAGTCTTTAGAGTCCTACATAGAGGTTTTACTGGCTCAGGCAAAACGAAATAGGAGCGTATATGTGATATGTGCGGGACCGAGAATAATGTGTGTATGTGATACCGTATTCTATTCTCGTGACTTTCTGTATCGGTCAGTTATATGTGATATAGCCGGGTTATCGAATCAAGTGTTGATTCGATAAGTTGATACATTGGATGTTAGTCGGTTATATGAGTTATGAACGGATTATTAAGTCAAGTGTTGATTTAATAATTTATTGTATAATTGTATATTGGATATACTAATTTACATTAACTAACATTTGTTCACTTAAGGGTTTTTCTCACATGTGCACAATTTTAATGTATATATGATATATATTAAAATGTGTTTTCTTTTTGTATCATGGTTGTTGATACATCATTCATGGGTGTATGAGACTTACACCATGCTATTTATTATGTTGGGTTTTAATATTTAAAAGTAATTACAAAATTAGTGGAGGATTAGAAAAATGCATGAAGCTTGTGGAAGCTTGTGGATGCATTGACTAATTCCACTAAGTTTGTTTTTACTATGGATTTTTGTTAACCCAACCATAAGGATTAGCCATGGTTATGTCTCTATATGAGTTAGTATATGATACTCACTCACCATGGTTAGACTTCTCACTGGATGATTATCTTTCTTTCTTTATTTCTTCATCTTCTTCCTTGAGCAAAATACCTCTCTAGGGTTTGATCCAAAGTGAGAAACATTGTGAGAAAATAAATTCTGAGGTGAACCCACTTCATATTTCTCCATCCTCTACTAGATTAGCACTTTAGTTTAGGGTGCTTGCTTCACTAATTCTCAAGTTAGTGAAGTAGTAGCTTGAGTTGGCATCCCTTCGACGTAGATCATCTTCAGCCTCGAAGACTTCAAGCAAAGACGCTCCTTTAGCCTCGTGAAGCCATGCAAGAGTCCGGGAGAACTACGATCGCAGCGAAGGGACTTCAACAAGGAGCTAAAGAAGTGAAGGACCGATCTACAAAGGTTGTATTTCGTATTCACTTAGTTGTAGATGCTATTTACTTGCATGTGAAACCCTAATTTTCTAGCAAAGATCTTGTTTAGGGTTGTTAGGCACGGCTAAAATCTTAATCGGGCATGGTTGATGCTTTCTTAACCCTTGTTAGAGTGCCTAGTAACCCTACAGTGGTATCAGAGCCTAGCTAGAGCATTAGGCAACGTGTATACGAAGTTAAAACTCCGAACGAACCCCGAAACGCCAAAATGAACCCCTCTCTGGACAATTTTTAAAAACTGTGATTTTTCTGAATTAAAAATGCCTAAAAAAATCAGCAGGGAAATATAAGAATTGTAGTGAAAAACGAGAGCATAATACCTCCAAACCGCCGCGGAAACGTGGCCGTACCGCGCTTGGGCCGCGGATCCGCGGCAGTACAGAGGATGTATGCACCCATTTTTGCACTATAATCTCTTTTTCTGTGAGTTATATTTTCTGGGTATTTTTAACCTGACTCAAGTGTTGAGTGTTCTGGGGTTTATTTTGTATTCGTTGATTCGATCGGAATATTTAATTTCGTTATATTTTCCGGATAATTTAGAATGTATTAAAATGTTCGAACGGATATCATTAACTCATTTTTTCCCGGCACGAAGAACTTTCAAGTGTTGAATTTTTTCTTGAGTTTAAATCTTTCGGAAAAACTTGCATGTAACGCGATGGACCCTCTAGAAGACAACAAACCTTAACTCGATTATGTGACCGTCTTGAACTGCCTTTTGAACCTTAGGGTTTGGGTGAGTACGGCGTTGCCACATGTGAGGTGTTGGCTTGACCCTTCTACGGCTGGACCGTTGGTACCGTGACGCATTCTAGAATTTTTGAACTCCGCTCAAGTGTTGAGCTATTAAGGAAATCTTCGGTATTTGATTATTTGATCGGAAAGTTTAATACTGTCTATTTATCTGGAATGTCATACAATATGTGGAATTCATATAGTTAGGCATGAAATGCGAAGTATGTGATATTTCGGATTTAAGATGTCTAAAGAGATTGTGGATTCCAAATGTTGTAGTTTTACACTTTCTTTTCTGCGACCGTAAGTGTAATATATGATATCGCCGGTTTCGTTGCTATATGTCAACGACAATTGGGATGCGCATATTTACTTACGTTGATGACATGTGATGTTATGTGTTGCTGGATGTGTTATATTGGATCGTCGCGTTTCTGAATAGCCGGGGGTTTTATGTGAGATGAGGGTTTTTATTTTCATTCATGTAAAATTAAATGTATGTAATATTCTTTTATTGGGGAACTTTCGGGATGAGGTTGATGTCACTATTTGTATATTATTTACTTTTCCGCACTAGGATAGACCCAAGGAGGAGAGCACAAGTAACCGGGTTCTAGAGTCCAGTAGGAGACCAACTCGAAGAGTCGAGTCCGGGTTTCCTAACTCTAGAATTGGTAGGGTTGCTTGCCGCTCTCGTAGGGGTCTAGGGGTGTGGGTTTGGCTATTCATCGCGACCGTGGAATCCGTGTTTTATAGAGGCTCAAAATAAAACACGGACGTCCTAGTATATCCAATGTTTCATATGTTTCTTCTGCTGCGATATCTGTGATGTGATCATTTGATATGTTGTGATAAATACTGTATATAGTATATATGATATATTATATAGATGTTATTTATGTTTTACACCCGCGCTAGCCCTGCCCCGCTCTGCCGTTAGTTACCTAACCTAACGGTGCACGAGGGGACATCGAGGCGAATGCGGATGGTATAAGTGTACGTCGTATTTATCTGTGATGTTTAGGTGACTTAAATGATGGGACTTCATTAATATGATTAATGAAAGAAAAGAAACCTAAAAGATGTTGTAGAATCAAATTTTCAAAATGGGTAGCTACAGTTTTTGCTTTGCATAGTGATATATATGATATATCCTGCACCTTATTCGATGAGGAAAGAGCCGAGAACCCTTCACCGGGAGTGACCTCTTTAGCAAAACTGGCAGATGCTACAACACTCGGTTTGCCTTTTGATTGCTTTTGGAGTTTTGCTTTGCATAGTGATATATATGATATGTCCTGCACCTTATTCGATGAGGAAAGAGCCGAGATCTCTTCACCGGGAGTGACCTCTTTAGCAAAACTAATGAAAGCCTCAAAATCACTCCATTTCAAAATTCACTCGATTCTACAACGATATCAAGTTCATTACGCAATAGGTTTTCAGAAAAACCTGTCGTAGCCCTCCGTCATTTCAAATAAGAACTATTTAGTATTCGTGCTGCGTTTGTTGGCCTTTGTCAAGGCGTAGTGTGCGGTAGTTGAATGGTGCTTATCTGCTTATGCATATGATGCAGATTATTTTAGGGTAGTCGTATAACCTTGTTGGCCTTTGTCAAGGATCGTGCGGGTGGGTTTGATTCAATCAAGAAATGACGGGTTGAACTTGACTAGCATCCTATGATTTGTTGGCCTTTGTCAAGGTCATAGGGGTTCGGGGCAAAATATTATCGGGAATTTCAAGTATTGAAATTTGCAATGAGATTGCATACCTTCTATGAGATAGTTGGATCCCGATACCCACTGCGAGTAATTGTTACTCCTGGGAGAGTTTTACACAGGACAATTAGCCGATCAAGTATGTGTTTAGAAAGGTGTCAACGGGGTTACGCCTCTGGGAAAACGAGGTTTACTTTAATTAGGTCCGTGCGAAAGCATGGGGAACCTCCCTCAAAGTACCGACACTGGCCTGGCTGAAAGATTGGCGAAGTTGTAGGGTGTAATTAATCCCGGCTAGTCATTCCTTTTAGGGTTTGACGGAAGATTTGATAAAAACTGTGGGAGCCATCCTGATTAGATAAAATAATAACCAATCTGATCTTGCAAGAGCATACGCTAAAGTGTTTTCTTCTCTCTCTCTCCAGGTAGCGACCATATCATGCCTTAATAAAGATAATAATATGGATATATTGACCGAACCCGCATGTTATACTGTGCTGGGGAACGTTGGTTCCGTTATTTCTTATAAAAGTTATAACACTGAACAGGATATAGGGGAATACCTGGATTCCCACGCCACCCGAATGAAGAAAGTACATGTTGATGCATTTTCTTCGGGTGTGTTCGTTACAGAGAACTGTTTCTCCATTTCCTCTACGTCCTGGGTATTAGATACCGGGTCAGGATCCCATATATGTAATCAGTTACATGGGCTTAGGAAAGGTAGAGAACTTGAAGAAGGTGATAAATACATAAGGGTTGGAAATGGTGCAATTGTTGCAGCTAAAACCGTCGGGAAAGATCACCTTGTATTGCCAACTGGTAATATATTGATTCTGAACGAATGCTATTACATGCCGAACCTGATATGCAACATTATATCGGTTTCTTTGTTGAGTAAAGAAGGATATAATTTTGTATTACAGGATAATGTTATGAACATTTTTCTAAACCAAAAGTTGGTTGGATCAGGCACGATGTGCAATGGCATTTATATTCTAAATCAATCAACAGTTCTGAGCATAACAAACACACACAAGAGGAAGAGTTCAGAACTGAACGAATCCTTCTTGTGGCATTGTAGACTGGGTCGCATCAATGCGACACGACTAGCTAAGTTGCATAAGGATGGATATTTGAATCCGTTTGAATTTTCATCTTATGACACTTGCCAGTCTTGTCTCAAAGGAAAGATGACCAAAACTCCGTTTATGGGACACGGAGAAAGAGTTACGGAACTCTTAGGACTGGTACATAGTGATGTATGTGGTCCCATGTCTACACATGCCAGGAATGGTTCTTCGTACTTCATTACATTCACTGACGATCTCTCTAGGTTCGGATATGTGTTCCTGATTAAACACAAATCAGAAGCTTTTGAGAAATTTAGAGAATATAAACAAGAAGTCGAGAACCAAACTGGAAAAAGGATTAAAATCCTTCGATCTGATCGAGGAGGTGAATACTTGAGCAATGAATTCCTGGACTTCCTAAAAGAGAATGGGATTCTCTCTCAGCTAACTCCTCTATATACGCCACAGCACAACGGTGTATCGGAACGGAGGAACCGCACCCTATTAGATATGGTGCGCTCTATGATGAGCACAGCTGAGTTACCTATTTCCTTCTGGGGATATGCGCTGGAGACAGCAGCATACCTATTGAATCAAATTCCATCTAAATCTGTACCTACCACACCATATGAGATATGGAATGGGAAGAGACCATGTCTTAAACGAGTTAAGATATGGGGTTGTCCGGCCTATGTTAAAAGACAAAATCAGGACAAACTCGAGGCACGGTCAATTCTATGCAAGTTTGTGGGATATCCCAAACATTCACATGGATATCTTTTCTACCATACTGAGGAACAAAAAGTGTTTGTTTCTCGACATGCCACCTTTTTAGAAAAGGAATTTCTTATAAAAGAAATTAGTGGCGACGAGGTAGAACTGGAAGAAATTCCGGCTACACAAACTCAAACTAAAGATTTAGTGGAACCGGAGGATTCGGTAGTTCCCAATGAACCTCAGCCTCTCCGCCGATCTAGTAGGGTTCCTCACCCACCTGAGAGATACTACGGTTTTCTCATAGATGGTGGGAGCGAGGATTGCATCATGGTTGATTACCACCTAACTAGCTTCGAGCAGGCCATCACGAGTGGGGACTCAGTGAAATGGCTGGATGCAATGCGGTCCGAGATGGAATCCATGTACAGCAACAAAGTATGGACTTTGGAAGATGCTCTTGAAGGGGTAAAACCCATTGGGAGCAAGTGGATCTTCAAGAAAAAACTTGGTGTAGATGGGAAAGTGGAGAATTTCAAAGCTAGACTTGTTGCAAAGGGTTTTCGTCAAAGACCAGGTGTGGACTATGATGAAACCTTTTCTCCAGTGGCTATGCTTAAATCCATCCGGATCATGCTTGCCATCGCTGCATATCATGACTATGAAATCTGGAAAATGGATGTTAAGACCGCCTTTCTAAACGGTGATTTAGAAAAGAGCGTGTACATGACTCAGCCAGAAGGCTTCGTAGCTAGTGGGAGTAGCGGGAAGGTGTGCAAGCTGCTTAAATCCATTTATGGATTAAAGCAAGTATCGCGGAGTTGGAACATCTGCTTTGACGTCGTTATGAAAGAGTTTGATTTCGTCAAAAACGTAGATGAACCTTGTATCTACAAGGAGGTGGCAGAGAGTAAGGTTGTCTTCCTCGTATTGTACATGGACGACATACTCTTGATAGGAAATGACATTCCAATGCTGCAATCGGTCAAGCTCTTCTTATCACAAAGATTCTCAATGAAAGATCTAGGTGATGCCTCCTGCATATTAGGAATTATGATCTATAGAGATAAATCTAAAAGGATATTGGGATTGTCCCAATCCAGGTACATTGACACCATACTAAAGAGGTTTAGTATGGAAGAATCCAAGCGTGGGAACTTACCCACGATCTCTGGACTCACTCACTCTAAAGAGATGTCTCCCAAGACTGATTTGGAGAGAGCTCGCATGCAATGGATACCCTATGCTTCGGCAGTAGGCTCTATCATGTATGCGATGCTATGTACCAGACCCGATGTAGCACACTCACTAAGTGTAGTGAGTAGGTATCAAGCTGATCCTGGAGAGAGTCACTGGACAGCTGTGAAGAGCATTCTCAAGTACTTGCGAAGGACTAAAGAGATGCTCTTGGTGTATGGTAATGGAGAACTCCAAGTGGAGTCCTTTACCGATTCAAGCTTCCAGAGTGATAAGGACGACTCTAAGTCGCACTCGGGATTTATTTTTACCCTTTATGGAGGGGCGGTTATCTGGAAGAGTTCCAAGCAGAAAACCGTGGCGGACTCGACGATGGAGGCTGAATACATCGCTGCCAACGATGCTGCCAAAGAGGCTGACTTGATCAAGAAGTTCATTACTGAACTTGGAGTGGTTCCATCCATTGAGAATCCAATACCTTTGAATTGTGATAACAATGGAGCGGTGGCTTTGGCCAAGGAACCCAGGTCCTATCAGCGATCCAGGCATAATCTGAGGCGGTATCACCTGATCCGGGAGATAGTTGATCGCCGGGAGATCGAGGTCAGGAGGGTTGACACGAAGAACAACACTGCGGATCAACTCACGAAGGCCATTCCCCAGATACAGTTTGAGAGACTCTTCGGGATGCTAGGTATACGATACTACAGCAGCTGGCCCTAGTGCAAGTGGGAGATTGTTAGTTGTATATATGCCCTAGAGGCCAGTATTGTACAGATGATGTATATTATATTGGATGCTTGGACATATATAGAGTGGACTTTCTTGCTCGATATGATAGTATGCTATCTGGTTGCTCTTTATCTTAACATGTATACTTGTCTCTTGATACTGTCTTATAGTTACATATTAATAAAGCCCTTAGGATATGTACTTGACTACCTGGACTATGATGGAGATCATACTAGTGGGGACAGAGTAGTCCATAAGTACATCCTTTAATGTTCCTAGTCGTAGGTGTATCGAGACAGGGCATCGATATACTATTGTAGACTAGCGTATACGTTTCTCGACCCATGAGATGGGCGATGGATGATCCCATATCCATTGGTGTTTGACATCAAAGATGGTATACGGGTGCTCAGTGGAGACTGGGTACACTGAACGGACTCGCCGAGAACTCCCAGATGGTATTATACCTCACGTCAGATGGCAGTTCTCTGGTGACACTTATGCAGGTGAGTCTGTAGACCCGAGATCGTCATAGAGTCTTGTGTGATTCCCACTGTGCTTTAATTTCCACCTTACCACGTCCAAGAGGGCATGCAAAACGGTGGTTTTTGGGTACAGTCTCGAATCACATGGAGGCGATGAGCGATAGGAGGGGTTTCGTCTCTCCCGGTATTGGGGGTTGATGTTGCACTGTGCTCGATTGGCCATAACAGGGAAGTCCCTGGCCAGGGCTGATTTAGAGATTTACTGGTAAGTGTTACCAGTAGTTTCTCGACCCGTTATGAGCCTCACATCGGCACGACTTATCGGTTATTGGGGTCTGACGTTTACCACCCCTAAACTTGATATGCGACATATCAGACGAGGAGACCGGACTGTACGGGAAGTTTTACCGTTTGGCTTTTACAGGAGTTGGAGCGGGCTTGCTTTCTGATCTTCTGATCGCTCAATACCCGGGTAGCCGTTACGTCCAGCTAGTACCGCTGACGGCTTGTGGGTGCTTGATGTGATCATCACCTACTGCCGGCGTATTGACGAGTCTTTAGAGTCCTATATAGAGGTTTTACTGGCTCAGGCAAAACGAAATAAGAGCGCATATGCGATATGTGCGGGACCGAGAATAATGCGTGTATGTGATACCGTATTCTATTCTCGCGGCTTTCTGTATCGGTCGGTTATATGTAATATAGCCGGGTTATCGAATCAAGTGTTGATTCGATAAGTTGATACATTGGATGTTAATCGGTTATATGAGTTATGACCGGATTATTAAGTCAAGTGTTGATTTAATAATTTATTGTATAATTGTATATTCGATATACTAATTTACATTAACTAACATTTGTTCACTTAAGGGTTTTTCTCACATGTGCACAATTTTAATGTATATATGATATATATTAAAATGTGTTTTCTTTTTGTATCATGGTTGTTGATACATCATTCATGGGTGTATGAGACTTACACCATGCTATTTATTATGTTGGGTTTTAATATTTAAAAGTAATTACAAAATTAATGGAGGATTAGAAAAATGCATGAAGCTTGTGGAAGCTTGTGGATGCATTGACTAATTCCACTAAGTTTGTTTTTACTATGGATATTTGTTAACCCAACCATAAGGATTAGCCATGGTTATGTCTCTACATGAGTTAGTATATGATACTCACTCACCATGGTTAGACTTCTCACTTGATCATTATCTTTCTCTCTTTATTTCTTCATCTTCTTCCTTGAGCAAAGGAGCTCTCTAGGGTTTGATCCAAAGTGAGAAACATTGTGAGAAAATAAATTCTAAAGTGAACCCACTTCCTATTTGTCCATTCTCTACTAGACTAGCACTTTAGTTTAGGGTGTTTGCTTCACTAATTCTCAAGTTAGTGTAGTAGAAGCTTGAGTTGGCATCCCCTCGACGTAGATCATCTTCGGCCTCGAAGACTTCACGCAAGAACGCTCCTTTAGCCTCGTGAAGCCATGCAAGAGTCCGGGAGAACCACGATTGCAGCGAAGGGAATTCAACAAGGAGCTAAAGAAGTGAAGGACCGATCTACAAAGGTTGTATTTCATATTTACTTAGTTGTAGATGCTATTTACTTGCATGTGAAACCTTAATTTTCTAGCAAAGATCTTGTTTAGGATTGTTAGGCACGGCTAAAATCTTAATCGGGCATGGTTGATGCTTTCTTAACCCTTGTTAGAGTGCCTAGTAACCCTACACTATAGACGAGTCTCAGAACGTGAGGGTTCCGAAGAAGCCCTATCCCGCCGTAATCTTTTATGAAGACCCTTCGTGGATCCGGCGGCGTTTCATCGGCCCTTTGGAGGAATGGGGCGAAAGGGCCCTTAAACAGGCTGCTTCGGAGGACGCTGCGGATGCGCTTTCATTATGGACTGGCGGCCATGAGTCCATCCTTGAACCTCGGTGAGCACACGTCCTCGAGAAGGAGCATCGGCTTGAACAAGCCATATTGAAAGCTTCCTTACGCATCGGTATGTTCCTGTATTTCTTTGTAATACTTCATATTGTTTGCACTTGTATATATGTGTTCTTATTCTTGTGTAAACTGTGCAGAGACCTCGGCGACGGGGGAGGTTCCCACGGGTTTGCTGACTGTAGAGCTTGCTGATACCCCTAATGAAACAATGCTCAGTGTGGAGGGGGTTGATGAAACTGTCCCTTTGGCGATAGAGCCTCCTGCGGTGGTTCTTGCTCCTGAAGCACTTGCTCCCTCGGGAGAGGCACCCTTGGTGGTTGCCATCCCAACGGATCTCCATAGGGGTGGCCCAGAGGCGAGGATGGAGGTAATCGAGGCTACCCCCCTTTTGTTGGAGCCCGAGGTCGCGGCGGAGGTCGTTGAAGCTGCTATCCCTCCTATTCAGAATGGGAGGAGCATCGAAGGTAACCTTCTATATTTTGAATTAGTATCCTCTCCATTATCTGAACTCTTCTGTCTTTTCAGAGTTGCGCGGATTGGCGGCTTCGATTGCCGACTTGTCTCCCAGGCAGTCTTTTCAGCGCCTGGCGATATCTCCTCAACGCATCATCCTGTCGTCTGGGCAAGGTTAGTGTTGTTCACCATCTCTTCATAGCATTGTTGTTATTTCGTAAAATGACATTGATGTCCTTTACAGTTCTGGAGGCCGATGATGAGGTTGAGGTTCTCAAAGGGCCAGGGGAGCCTTCAGCTCCTTCTTGCTTGACTGTGGGTAAGTGAAGTCTCAATGTCGTCCCACTTGTTCTTTTGCTTAGAAGTTTCACTGACCGTTTATAAATTTGAACAGCCCTGCCAGTTCTTACAGCGCTGGAGTCGCGCATCGCTATGCCACCCGGCCCGTATGCTATGCGAGCCTCGGACCGTCTGGCAAAATTAAGCCTCGACTCCCTGTCATCCCTGATCGAGGAGCTTTGTGCGGGCAGTGTAATCACAGCCAAAGCATTTGCTGCTGAAGCCAACGGTTCTCTTCCCTTTCTTGCTACCTATCAAAGCGAGGCCGTGGTGCAAGTCTGGGTTGATTTTTGCCGTCAGGTGGAGGCTTGTCTGCACGTGCTCGAGTGTGCCCGCCTTTCTTCGGAGGCTGTGGCTGCGAAAGCTGGCTTGCGGGGTCTGATTGAGCAGTGCGCGGCGAACATGGTGTCGTGCGAGAAGAGGCTCGGCCGCAAATTCTCGGAGAGGGAGCTGGCTTCGAAAGCGCTGAATGAGCTCCAAGCCAACCTTACATCCAAGGCCAACGAAGCGTATGAACTTTGGTGTTCAGACTAGAATATTGCATTATTATATTCCCCATTCTTATTCTTTTTATAAATAAACAGGTGCATTTGACGCATGTCTGCTACATGTTACAGGTTACAGGTTCTTGGAAAGGAAACGGTGAAAACGATGTAAAGATAATGAAACTGTGGACTTTATCAAGCCTACATAAGGAACAATTCACAGAGAATCTTGATCAAGCCTACATAAGGAACAATTCACAAAGCAACATTCAAGACATCGACTCAAAGCCAACGGTTAAAAATCCATTGCAAATTGTTCACTGAAGATCTGGAACCAACCTAGAAGCCCAAATGGAAAAAGATATATAGATACAGGAAGCCCAAAACAACCAGAGCCTGCAGCAGAAATTTCAGAACCCAACTCTTCTTTTTGGCCACGGAACCACGGCCAAACCAGGCCTAGGGCCGCGGTTCCGCGGCCGAGTTAAGGATTTAGGAGCAAATATTTTTTCCATATTTTTTGTGGTGGCGTTGACTGGTCATTCTAGGGCTATTTTTGTAATTTCAGACATGCGGTTCAAGATGTAACCTAGGGTTTCTATTTTCTATAAATAGAACTCTAATCATTGTAAATTCTTATGCTACCCTTCATTAATAAATTTCAGCATTCTTTTGGAGAGCATCATTTTTTGTAAGTTCTTTATTTTCTGCCCTACGTTAATTTTCTATTCTTGTCTTAGATAAATTTAATTCCTTGCCCTAGTTAATCTTTTATTCTCTGCCCTAGATAAATGTATTTTAATTCCCTAATGAGTGAGTAGTCTCCTCGCTTGTTAGGGTTAGATCTGGGGAAGGTTTGAGAGACGAAAATCTCTCATCCCCTTTCTTGCCCGTCATATATTTTCATAGAACTCCATGCATACCTTCTTATTCCGCTCCCTACGGCACTCTACCCACGAGGTAGCGGTGATACCGTAGTCTAAAGGCCCGGATCTTAAGGTTTTCCATGGAGGTTAGGATAAAGATTAAGAAAAGAAGGACAAGGATCTAGAGGAAGAACAATCTTCCCAATCATCCTAATCCCTTTTATTAATATTTACCATAACACCTAATTAGATCTTCATATGGGTATAGAAAGCGGTGAGATTTATAGACTTTCCAAACTTAACCTAGACCTAATCCTAGCAAGACTTAGATATAGATCGATTTAGATTTTTAGATTTAATAATCAATCCGAACACCCTTCGGAATTAACTCGTTAGCGCGAATAGGAGATTCATAACATCCCTGTGGACCGACCCGTACTCACCGGCTAGCTTCATGCGACGCCGTTCTTGATTGCGGTTATAGATAGTTTTTGAGATCAATCAAATGGCGCCGTTGCCAGGGATGGCGTGTTATTTCCTTTTTGCAATTTCGGGTTAATCAAAATTTAAAAAAAAATCATAAAAATCTGAAAAATCCAAAAATTACAAAAATATATCAATTGTTATTTTTTTGGAAAGGGTACTTTGTTGTGTGAATCTTGCAGATACAATCGAGACGGATCTGTAGATTTCCAGATGGCAAATCAGAAAAGAGTACATCAGAACAGAGGGAGAGTGCCTCAACTGAGCCGTACCAATTTTTTCAGAACCTGATACCTCTTGACCACCGCGGAACCGCGGCCTTGACGCGCATTAAACCGCGGAACCGCGGTCTTCTGGAGTCCTCTCTGCACGAAATTTGCACTGTAAGATTTCTGTCTCTCTCCTCTACAAAAATTTCAATATATCTTCTGAAAAATGCCTGCAGGATTTTGTGCACTTTAAAAATATATTCCCTTCCAAATAACGATCTTGTGCAGGATTTTTGGGCCCCGCTTAAAATAAAGCCTGATTGCAAGTAATATTTTTCGGTTGCATATCTTTAATTAAAAATATTTTTGCAACAAATTTTCAAATAAAGAAAAAGAAAAAGGAAAATTAGTAGTAGAAAACTTGCAAACTTTTGCCGCAAATAAATCCTTGCACCACAACAAACATTCTTTCTTTTCCCCTTCTTCTAACATGGGTACCCCACATAATAAATCACTTGCCGAACTTTGGTATCCCGAACCTAACTTTGCGTCGTACGTCAATTTGTTCGGTCAATTTAAAGACGATCCTTTCTTGCCTAAAAAATCTTTGAAAGATCAAATAGAAGCATCTAGGAGAAACAGTTTGACTTTGCAACCCACTTTGTGTCAACCAAGTCAACCTTCACCACCTCCATATGTTGATACCACTTTTTCAAGTCCTTCTGTCACTCCTAAGCCGATGTCCATTGCTGAGCATATTGTTCAATCTCGCAGCCGATCTTTCACCCCTCTCCACTCATCCAGTTCTAGGGATCAACAAGACTATTCACCTTTTTATCCACATGTTGACCCTACCCCTGTCCAATCACCCACTTCCTACCAGTCCTACCCGACTTGCCCACCTTCACTAGACACTGCTTCTACACAGCCTGTTGGGAGTTTTGCATATCCACACCATTTTGAAACTTTTACCGAAACCCCCTCATCACCTAAGTCTAGTTTGGAAGAGTCGTTGGAGGCTTATATTGCAGCAACAATAAAATGACTAGGAATGTGGAAGCGTCCTTAGCCGCCCTTTTACAACCTACCGAATCGGTAGCTAGTTTCCAACTAGCTTCAAATTTTTCAATGTATAAGGAGGCGATTGGACAAAGTGAGAATTTGAGAGGAGCGAGTGAGTTCTACACATTTCCAAATCAAACCTACCCTTATCCAATTGAAGCCCACAACTCCTGTTTTCCATCGATTGCCCTAAATAGTTCACCTGTTGAAAATAAAAATGAGTTGTGTGATTTTGTAGTGCTTGATTTGCCAAATTGTGAAGAACCCCTTTCGAGTGAAATCGCACCTAATTCGTTTAACCTTTACACCTCCACTCTAGAACCTAAATTGATAAATATCCATGCTTTGATGAGGTGTCTGAAAATATTGATTTTCACTTGATTGAGGATATAGACGCCGGGAATATTTCGGATGATGAACCTGTCGATTTGATTGAAATTTTATGTTCAACTCATCATCCCGAGTCATTAGATGTTTCTCCCGAACTTCATATGCGTCTTGATGTTGATGATAATGGCATGGATGAGTTGAATCTTGAGAAGAATTATAAGGATAGTATTGAGGAGAGTTTTGAGGATCATATTGAGGTTGAATCATTTCTGTTTGATGTGTCTGATTTTTCAATTCATCCTCATGAACCTTTGACTGTTATATCACCCTCCCTCTTTTCCATCGTTCCGACCACGCTTGAAGACTGTGAGCTTGAAAAATTTTCCTTTGAATCTGACACAGTTCTCACAGCCGATAACACGTACGAGTGTTTCACCTTTTCGGACGATGTTGATGACTCACCGCCCGAGTTTGATTCCTTTACATTTTCAGATGAGTTAGTTGAACCATCAGACTCGGTTGCTTACAGTAGTTTCGAACCATTGATGGAATCTTTCAAGTTCGAGACAGTTTACTATGGTGAGAATGAGACTATCCCTAATTTACTCCCTTTCGTCCTTCCTAATGTTCCCACCGCACAAGAGACCGTTACGCTTTCATCTCCAATACCAAGTTCGGCGTACCCATGTTTTCTTGCGAATCTTGAGGGATTTGATCCCATTTCTCGACGAGTTGATAGGTTAGCGCAATCGCTTTTAACACATCGGTCATCACAAATTGCGCTAATTTATTCACTCGATTTACACTCTCAAGATCGCGCAACCCTTCTTTCTCCTTTCCGCCATTCTTCTCCCCCACCGAGACCATATTCTATCATTCTTCTTTCCACACGGTCTCGCGTGTTTCTCATTTCTTTCATATACACCCCATTATTTCACCAACTTGGACATTACCACGATAAGATTTTTGAATGGTTGGTGCTAACCTTTGGCTTGTGTAAGGCCAAGCTTAAGTTTGGGGGGAACCTGTGTATATATGTATATATATTTTTTGTTTTCTTTTTCTATAAATTAAAAAATAAAAAAAAAAATTCAAAACATTAAATAAAAAAAAGTTATAAATAAATAAACATGGGAGTACCGACATTTTTGACCCTCTTGGTTTAGCATGACAGTGAGGACACTGTCAAGTTCAAGTTTGGGGGTATGCTCGGTACGTCTTCTTCCTTCGTATTCATTTGTACATATTTTTGCATTTGCATATTTATTTGAAAACCTATAAAAATTGAAAATTTTCAATATTATAAAAATTAATGTATTCAATTTTGGCTAATTGACTTGAGTTTGAAAAATAGGTTAACTGGCTAGAAACAACTAGATCTTAGACTTAGTAAATTAAAAACCCTAAAAATAACCTTCCTTAAAGTTTAACGGTAGAAAGTATATTTCTTTGTAGTTTATTTAGAAATAGGCAAATTTTGAGTTCACTTCTTGGGCTAAGTCGAAACGAAGGAAAAGTATTGATGTTCTTATTAGAATATAAGTTTGAAAAATAGTTCCTAGTTTAAGTCTAGATTCTGAAAATGTATACCCTACAAATTGCACAATCACGCACCTTGAAACTTGGAATAGTAGAGGAGACCTTGAAATGCTCTTGTCTAAAGTCCTTAGTACGAAGAAAATGAAACAAAAAATATAAAAGTGTGAATAAAGAATAAAAAAATGGACACTGGTTTTTGTGATTACTTAAGGCTGCAAAAATGGAAAAATATTTAGCGAGGGTGCTTCATCACCTAGTGCCTTAGACCAACTGGTTTGGGAGTCACTGCTAAAGCCTTGGGTGTTGCAAGACTAGGAATTACGCTTTAATGTGCAAACACATCTTGTAATCGGTCGTTGGTACCTCAAGAAGTATTAACTATCGCATGAAGGATGTGTAAGCAAAATTCATTTAAAAATTCACCAATTAGTAAGTGCTTTGGACAACGGACAAGGGTATGATTGCTTGATTTGAATTTCCAAGTGTAGGGTGATATTTACACACACGTAGGGGTATGTAATTGGAGTTTAGATAAGAGAAAGGAATGAAGAATATAACTTGTATTTTTAGTAGAGTTAATAGAAATTCCTAAGTGGAGATGGAACCCTAGAAGGAAAACTTAAGAGATGCCGAAAGCTATGTAAGTCTGCATAACATATATAATCTTAAGTTAAATAATGAGGAAGTGTGAAGAATATAGGTGGATAATTTACGGGTAAAAGATAATAGAATTCCTTGTTAGAAAACCTTACTGGAGAACAAAAGTCAATAGGCCGAATTGATAGGATTTTGTGGGTGTAATCCGCAGAAAACCCTCAGGAAACAACACTCCTCCTACTAGGGACACCTAGAGGTTTAACGGCTTGTTGCACGTGCTCAGTGCAATCGCGTTTCCCTACGAAAGTGTGGTTAGGATTTTAGTGAATAAAAATAAGTTTGCTCGAGGACGAGCAAAAGATAAGTTTGGGGGTATTTGTTCAGACTAGAATATTGCATTATTATATTCCCCATTCTTATTCTTTTTATAAATAAACAGGTGCTTTTGACGCATGTCTGCTACATGTTACAGGTTACAGGTTCTTGGACAGGAAACAGTGAAAACGATGTAAAGACGATGAAAATGTGGACTTTAACCAACAAACAGAGAATCTTGATCAAGCCTACATAAGGAACAATTCACAAAGCAAGATTCAAGATATCGACTCAAAGCGAACGGTTAAAAATCCATTGCAAATTGTTTACTGAAGATCTGGAACCAACCTAGAAGCCCAAATGGAAAAAGATATATAGATACAGGAAGCCCAAAACAACCAGAGCCTGCAGCAGAAATTTCAGAACCCAACTCTTCTTTTTGGCCGCGGAACCGCGGCCAAACCAGGCCTAGGGCCGCGGTTCCGTGGCCGAGTTAGGGATTTAGGAGCAAATATTTTTTCCATATTTTTTGTGGCGGCGTTGACTGGTCTTTCTAGGGCTATTTTTGTAATTTCAGACATGCGGTTCAAGATGTAACCTAGGGTTTCTATTTCCTATAAATAGAACTCTAATCATTGTGAATTCTTATGTCTCCCTTCATTAATAAATTTCAGCATTCTTTTGGAGAGCATTATTTTTTGTAAGTTCTTTATTTTCTGCCCTAGGTTAATTTTCTATTCTTGCCCTAGTTAATCTTTTATTCTCTGCCCTAGATAAATTTAATTCCTTGCCCTAGTTAATCTTTTATTCTCTGCCCTAGATAAATGTATTTTAATTCCCTAATGAGTGAGTAGTCTCCTCGCTTGTTAGGGTTAGATCTGGGGAAGGTTTGAGAGACGAAAATCTCTCATCCTCTTTCTTGCCCGTCATATATTTTCATAGAACTCCATGCATACATTCTTATTCCGCTCCCTACGGCACTCTACCCACGAGGTAGCGGTGATACCGTAGTCTAAAGGCCCGGATCTTAAGGTTTTCCATGGAGGTTAGGGTAAAGATTAAGAAAAGAAGGACAAGGATCTAGAGAAAGAACAATCTTCCCAATCATCCTAATCCCTTTTATTAATATTTACCATAACACCTAATTAGATCTTCATATGGGTATAGAAAGCGGTGAGATTTATAGACTTTCCAAACTTAACCTAGACCTAATCCTAGCAAGACTTAGATATAGATAGATTTAGATTTTTAGATTTAATAATCAATCCGAACACCCTTCGGAATTAACTCGTTAGCGTGAATAGGAGATTCACAACATCCCTGTGGACCGACCCGTACTCACCGGCTAGCTTCATGCGACGCCGTTCTTGATTGCGGTTATAGATAGTTTTTGAGATCAATCATTTGGCGAGTGCTTCAAGAGGCCATCAAGGAGGTGGTGGCCATCGACAAAGCTGCCGTGTTCACTCGTGAAAGGGTTGAGGCTCTCGAAGGCCGGCTTGCCTCATATCAGGCTCACCAAGCTCAGGCGGAGGCCCGTCTTCTGACAATACTGAACTATGAAAGCGTGGCCCAGCGAAAGAGGGACAAATTGGCCAATCTTCTAAATTGCCCTCCGACTTGAAACCTTGTAAATATTTTTTTCTTTGTTCTTCTTTTTGTACATACTCCTAAATGAGAGTATATTTTTGTTCTTTCATGAATTGTACTTTGTATCCATTTTGGTTCATGAATAAAAGACATATTTTCTCTTTTCAATGGTGTGTCCATTTGTATTGGATAGTCTATCTTGATCTCCTTGCAGGACAACGATGGCTTAGGATTCAGGGTTAAGATCTGCCTCCTAAGACTTTTCAACTTTATGAGCCGTGAGGGTCTCATAAAGAATTTTCTCCCTACCGGTCGAGAGGATCCAGTAGGTGTAATTTCTCCTTAAGAATCGTGAGGATTCCTAAGTGTGTTTTTCTCTTGCGAGTCGTAAGGATCACACAAGTGAATTTGCTCCCTTACGAGTCGTGAGGACCCACAAGTGATGGGTGAAGTTGTCCTTATCCGCATTTCACGGAGTTAAGGGTTGCTCTGGATGCTTCCCACGGGTTCACTGCCGTGTTTGGCGAGGACCAGGCTTCGCTCTGGATGTTCTCCGGGGTACCGTAGTTTAAAGACATCGCGGTCGAGGTTAAGGACATCATTGTCCATGGATTTAAGGACTCCACAGTCCGTTGTTAGTTGTAAGACATTACAGTCGAGGTTAAGGACATCATAGTCCATGGACTTAAGGACTTAACAGTCCAACGTTAGTTTAAAGAAATCACGGTCAAGGTTAAGGACATCATAGTCCATGGATTTAAGGAATCCACAGTCCGTTGTTAGTTTTAAGACATCACGGTCGAGGTTAAGGACATCATAGTCCGTGAGTTTAAGTACTTCACAGTCTAATTTTTGCTCTGGATGCTTCCCACGGGTTCACTTCCGCGTTCCACGTAACCAGGAATTTTGCTCTAGATGCTTCCCACGGGTTCACTGCCATGTTCAGCGAGGACTAGGCTCTGCTCTGGATGCTTCACACGTGTTCACTGCCGTGCTCTGTGAGGACAAGGATCCGCTCTGGACCTTTCCCACGGGGTCAATGCCGCGTTCCACGTACCCAGGAATTTTGCTCTAGATGCTTCCCACGGGTTCATTGCCGTGTTCGGCGAGGACTAAGCTCCGCTCTGGATGCTTCACAGAGGTTCACTGCCGTGCTCTGCGAGGACTAGGATCCACTCTGGACGTTTCCTACGGGGTCAGGATTGACATAAGTCGCGTTCCACGTAACCAGGAATTTTGCTCTAGATGCTTCCCACGGGTACACTGCCGTGTTCGGTGAGGACTAGGCTCCGCTCTGGATGCTTCACACGGGTTCACTGCCGTTCTCTGCGAGGACCAGGATCCGCTCTGGACGTTTCCCACGGGGTCATTGCCGAGTTCCACGTAACTAGGAATTTTGCTCTAGATGCTTCCCACGGGTTCACTGCCTGTTAGTTATATGTATGCCCCAGAGGCCATTACTGTACATTGGATGTATATTGTAGTGGATGCTGGGACATATATAGGTAGGACTTTCTTGCTCGACATGATAGTACACTATCTGGTTGCTCTTTATCTTAACATGTATACATGCTGTCTCTCTATTACATGTTGATAAAGCCCTTAGGATGTGTACTCGACTTCCAGGACTATGATGTAGATCATACTAGTGAGGCCTGGGTAGTCAATGAGTACATCCTTCAATGTTTCTAGTCGTGGGAATATCGAGACGGGGCATCGATATTCCAGAGTAGACTAGCGTATATCTTCTCGACCCATGTGATGGGCGATGGATGATCCCATATCCATTGGTGTTTGACATCAGAGATGGTATGCGGGTGCTCAGTGGAGACTGGGTACACTGAACGGACTCGCTGAGAACTCCCAGATGGTATTATACCTCACGTCAGATGGCAGTTCTCTGGTGACACTGGTACAACTTAGTCTGTTGACCCGAGATCGTCATAGAGTCTTGTGTGTCTCTCACTTTGCTTTGATTTCCACCCTACCACGGCTCTACTGAGTCGTGCAAACAGGTGGTTTTTGGGTACAGTCCCGATTCACATGGAGGCAATGAGCGATAGGAGGGGATTCGTCTCTCCTGGTATTGGGGGTTGATGTTGCGCTATGCATGACTGGCCATAACTGCAAATCCCTGGCCAGGGTTGCAGTGATCTACTGGTAAGTGTTATCAGTAGTTTCACACATGTTATGGACCTTATATCGGCATGACTTATCGAGCTACTGGGGTCTGACGTTTACCACCCCTAGGCGAGATATGCGACATATCAGACGAACAGACCGGACTGTACGGTAAGTGTTACTGGTTGGATTCACAGGAGTGTGAGTGGGCTTGCTCGTCGATCTTCTGATCGCTCAATACCCGGGTGGCCGTTATGTTTAGCAGACCGCTTGCGGCTTGTGGGTGTTTGATATGATCATCACCTGCTTCCGGTGTATTGACGAGTCTTTAGACTCCTACACAGAGGTTTCCTGGCTCAAGCGAAACGAAATAGGAGCGCATATAAGATATGTGCGGGACCGAGAATAATGCGTGTATGTGATACCGTATTCTATTCTCGCGATGAATGTATCGATTGGTTATATGCGATATAACCTAGTTATCAAATTGAGGATTGATTCGATAAGTCAATACATTGGATATTCGTCGGTCATATGCGATATGACCGGATCGTTAAATCAAGTGTTGATTTAATGATTTAGTGTATAATTATATATTAGATATATTACTTTACATTAACTAATATTTTTTCACTTTAGATGGATTTTATCACTTGAAGTGCACATTGTATATATATGATATAGTTTTGTGCACTAGTTTGTATCATGTTTGATGATACATGCAAACTTGGGTGTGTATGATTAAACCTTGGTTATGTTAATGGTTAGGGTTTTGAATTACTTATCTATTTATTTTTATTTATTCATTTATTTTGGAAAGAAATGAAATGGTTGCTTCTTTTGTCTTTTGTTGAAACTTCATGAAGCTTTGAAGCTTTGACCATTTTGTTTCTTAGCCTTAACCTAACCATTAAACCTAACCCTAGTTTATTCTCTACACTTAACCATGGTTGCTATATGATAAGAATGAATGGGATTTTCTTTTTAACTTAATCCTGTTTATTCTTTCATCTTCATCATCTTCATCAAGCTTCAAAAAGCTTGCTAGCTTCAATGGTGAATTGAGAAAAAGAGTGAGAAATCCAATTCTAAAGTGAACCCACTTCCTATTTCTTCATCCTCTACCACTTGCCAAGTAGTATAGGGTGTTTTCTTCACAAGTTTCATGACTTGGTGAAGGTGGAGCTTGATCTTGAGTTGCCTCGACGTAGATCATCTTCGGCATCGAAGTCGACGACCTAGCCCGATCATTTCTCCGACGAAACCATCGCAAGAGTCCGGATTCCGATAGGTACAGCGGAGGGACATCATCACGGAGCCTGGAAAGTGGAGGACCGGATCTACAAAGGTTGTAGTCACTTTCCTTTAGCAATAAAGTTGTTTACTTACTTGCATCGCCTTATCATCTAGTTAACGATCCGTATTAGGGTTTGTAGGCACTTGAAAAAATTTGAATTGGGCATATTTGATCTGTTGTGAGACCTCACCAGTGTTCCTAGGAACCCTACAGTGGTATCAGAGCCTAGCTAGAGCCTTAGGCGATGCGTAGACGGAGTTAGAAACCCGATCAAAACCGAAACCTAATCCATGACCCCTCTCTGTACATTTTTTCAAAACTGGGTTTTTTCCAGATTAAAAATTCTTAAAAAATTCAGCAGGAAGTTATAAGAATTATAGTGCAAAACGAGCTCCTGAATCATCTAAATCGCCACGGAACCGCGGCAGGAGCTTGGCTTCTGCGGCGGTTCCGCGGCCGTACGGTCGCATCATCCTTTAATTTTTGCGCAGTAATTCCTATATTTTGGTGCTGTATTTTCTGGGAATTTTTAAATATCACTCAAGAGTTGAGTTTTCTGGGTTGTATTGGGAGTTCGTAAATTCGATCGGATTATCAAACTTTGTCTATGTGTTTTTCCGAGTAATTTTAGAATATGTTAAAAAGTTCGACTGGATAAAATACCCACTTTTTCCCCTGCCGGGAAATTTCCAATTGTTGGATTTTTCCGTAGTTTAATGATGTTCCAAGTAGTGCAAGTAATGCGATGGTCCCTCTAGAAGACAACAAACCTTAACTCGATTATGTGACCGTCTTGAACTGCCCTTTGAACCTTAGGCTTTGTGGCAGTACGGCGTGCCACATGTGAGGCGTTGGCTTGACCTTTCTACGGCTGGACCATTGGTACTGAGGCATGAAGTGAATGTCTTTGAACTTATTTCATGTGTTAAACTGTTTCGGAAAAACTTGGGGTGTTCGATTGTTCGATCGGAAAGTTTAACATTTTCTATCTTATCCGGAATGTGATACAATAATTGGAATTCACAAGTAGTTATGAGATAACTGAATGAATGTTATAAACATAGCAGTTTAGTCTCACTTGATCGGTTGCCACGGAATTTTGATGCGATCAAAAGTCCGTCGCAATCACGTAGCGTACGCGGATACTCACCGGGTAAACTTTATAGACAGCCTCACCCCATAGCCCCGACCAAGTGACTGTAGGAGAACCCCGTCGCCGAAAGCATCCGTTCGGGTGCTCGCGGCAGCGGTGTTCCGCCTTGGTGCACTTCGTCGACGGCGTCGGGGGTGCGTCCGCCTAGTAAAGTTTGCGACGAGCATTCGATCAGGATGTCGGGAATCTTGTTGAATTACCCGACTTGATATTGAAAAGTGTTTTCGATAATGAGACTAAAATGCGGGGTTTATAATTGTTAGGCATGCGATGTCTAAGGAATTCATTTGATTAGGCATGCGATGTCTATGCAGGTTGCGGATTCCAACTGTTGTAGTTTTACACTTTCTTTTCTGTGACCGTAAGTGTAATATGTGATATCGCCGGTTTCGTTGTTATATGTCAACGACAATTGGGATACGCATGTTTACGTACGTTGATGACATGTGATGTTATGTATTGCTGGATATGTTATATTGGATCGTCGTGTTTGAATAGCCGAGGGTTTTTATGTGAGACGAGTGTTTTTCATTTTCATTCATGTAAAAACTTGTATGTAATATTCTTTTATTGGGGCACTTCCAGGTTGCGGATGATGTCACCATTTGTATATTATTTACTTTTCCGCATTAGGATAGACCCAAGGAGGGGAGCACAAGTAACCGGGTTCTAGGGTCCAGTGGGAGACCATCTCGAGGAGTCGAGTCCGGGTCTCCTAACCCTAGAATTGGTAGGGTTGCTTGCCGCTCTCGTAGGGGTCTAGGGGTGTGGGATTGACCATTCATCACGACCGTGGAATCCGTGTTTTATACTGGCTCGTATTAAAAACACGGACGTCCTAGTATATCCAATATTTCATATGATACATTCTGTTGCGTTATCTGTGATGTGATCATGTGATATGTTCAGATAGATATTATATATAGTATATATGATATATTATATAGACGTTGCTTATTTTTTACACCCGCGCTAGCCCTGCCTCGCTCTGGCGTTAGTTACCTAACCTAACGGTGCAGACGGGACATCGAGGCGAATGCGGATGGCATAAGCGTACGTTATATTTATCTGTGATGTTTAGGTGGACTTAAATGATGGGACATTCATTAATGAGATTAATGAAAGAAAATAAACCTAATTGATGTTGTGGAATCGAATTTCAAAATAAAAAAAACAGGTAGCTACAGTTCTTGCTTTGCATCGCGATATTCTTTGTAGAACATCCTGCACCTTATTCGATGAGGAAAGGACCGAGATCCCTTCACCGGGAGTGACTCCTTTACCAATAACTGGCAGATGCTACACACTTGGTTTGTCTTTTGATCGCTTCTATAGTTTCTGCTTTGCACAGTGATATATATGATATATCCCGCACCTCATTCGACGAGGAAAGGGCCGACGATCCCTTCACCGGGAGTGACCCCTTTAGCAAAACTAGAAAAAGCCTCAAAAACACTCCATTTAAAACCCATTTGATTCCGTAACGAGATCAAGTTCAAAGCGTTAAAGGTTTTCTTAAAAACCATCCGCAACCCTCCATCATTTTAGGAAGTAGAGTACTTAGTATTCGTGCTACGTTTGTCGACCATAGCCGAGGCGTAGTGTACGGTAGCTAAGTAATGTCTTCCTACACCGCATATGATGCGATTAGTTAGGACAGTCATGTGGCTTTGTTGACCTTAGCCAAGGGTCATGTGGGTGGGTCTAACTAATCACAAAATGACGGGTAGAACTTGACTAGTGCTTATGATTTTTTGACCTTAGCCAAGATCATAGGTGCTAAGGGTAAAAACCATTATCGGGAGTTTCAAGTGTTGAAATTTGCAATGAGATTGCATACCTTCTATGTGATAGTTGGATCCCGATACCCACTGCGAGTAATTGTTACTCCTGGGAGAATTTTGCACTTTACAATTAGCCGATCAAGTAGGTGTCTAGAATGGTGTCAACGGGGTTACGCCTCTGGGAAAACGAGGTTTACTATAATTAGGTCCGTGCGAAAGCACGGGGAACCTCCTTCAAAGTACCGACACTGGCCTGGCTGAAAGATTGGCGATCTTATAGAGTGTAATTAATCCCGGCTAGTCTTTCCTTTTAAGGTTTGAAGGAAGATTTGATAAAAACAGTGGGAGCCATCCTGATTAGATAAAATAAATAACCAATCTAATCTTGCAAGAGCGCACGCAGAGTGTTTTCTTCTCTCTCTCTCCAGGTAGCGACCATATCACGCCTTAATCAAGATAATAATATGGATGTATTGACCGAACCCGCTTGTTATACTGAGCTGGGGAACGTTGGTCCCGCTCCAACTTATAATTTTTATAAGACAGAGCAGGAAATAGGGGAATACCAGAATTCCTATGCCGCCCAAACGAAGAAAGTGCATATGATGCATCTCCTTCGGGTGTGTTCATCATACAGAACTGTTTCTCAGTATCCTCTGCGTCCTGGGTATCTGATACCGGAACAGGATCCCAGATATGTAATCTGTTACATAGGGCTACAGAAAGGTAGAAAACTGAGAACGGGTGATAAGTTTCATGAGACAGAAAACGGGGCAAGTGTTGAAGCCAAGTCTGTTGGTCACTGTCACCCTGTATTACCAATACATTGATCCTGAACCAATGCTATTAGATACCAAACCTGATATACAAAATCATATCAGTCTCTTTATTAGTAAAGAAGGATATAATTTTGTATTGCTGGATAATGTTTTGAACATTTCCTATTTCAAAAGTTGATCGGTTCAGGCACGTTATCTAAAAGCATTGACATTCTAAATCAAACTACAGTTCCTAATATACAGAACACACACAAGAGGAAGAGTTCAGATATGAACGATTCCTTCTTGAGGTATTGTAGACTAGGTCATATCAATGTGACCCGACTAGCTTAAGTTACATTTTAGATGCATATTTAAATCAGTTTGAATTTACATCTTATGAAACTTTCCAGTCATGTCACAAAGATAAGATGACCATAGCACTGTTTATTGGAAACAGAGAAAGGGTTAGTGAACTCTTGGGACTGATACATGATGATGTATGTAAGGTCCCCTGTCTACACATGCCAGGACTGGTTCTTTCTACTTCATTACATTCTCTGATGATCTCTCAAGATTCAGACATATGTTCCTGTTGAAACATAAGTCCGAACCTTTTGAGATATTCACAGAATATAAGTTAGAAGTAGAGAACCAAAAACCGATTATGTTCTATGATGAGATCAGGGAGGAGAATACTTGTGCATGGAATTCCTGGACTATTCTAAAGAAGAATGAGATTCTCTCTCAGCATTACTCCTCCGTATACATCATAGCACGTTGGTATATCGGGGCGGAGCAATCACACCCTATATGATATGGTGCGCTCTATGATGAGTACTACTGAGTTTCCTATTTCCTTTTGGGAGTTATGCACTTAAGGAGCTGCATACCTATTGAATAGGGTTCAAATCAAATAAATTGCCTACCACTTCATATGTGATATGGAAAGGGAAGATCCCATATCTTAAGTTAGTTAAGATTTGGGTTGTCCGGCCTATGTCTAAAAGCAAAATCTGGACAAGATCAAGGCAAGGTCAGTTCTATAGAATTGGAAAGGTTCCAGCTATACAAAACTGCAACTGATGATTTGAAAGAACCAAAAGATTCAATAGTCCCCGACGAACCTCAGCTTCTCCGCCGAACTAGCAGGGTTCCTCATCCTCTTGAGAGATACTTCGGTTTCTCGATGACAGTGGGAGCGAGGAATACATCATGAGATGATGACCCAACTAGTTTCGAGCAGGCCATCGAGAGTGGGGACTCTGTAAGAATGGCTGGATGCTTAGCGATCTGAGATGGAATCCATGTACACCAACAAAGTATGGACTTTGGTTGCTATATTTGAAGGGTTAAATCCCCATCAGGAGCAAGTATATCTTGAGAAGATTACTTGGTGTAAATGGAAAAGTTGAGACTTTCAAAGCTAGACTTGTTAAAGGTTTTTGTCATCGACCAGGCGTGGATAATGATGATACCTTTTCCAGTGGCTATGCTTAAGTCCATCCGGATCCTACTTGCCACGGCTACATACCATGACTACGATATCTGGCGGTTGGGTGCCATGACTACTTTTCTAAATAATGATTTAGAAGAGAACGTCTATAAGAACACAGCCAGAGGGCTTCGTAAACAGTGGGAGCAGCGGAAACGTGTGCAAGTTGCTTTACAGAATAAAGTAGGCATCGCGGAGTTGGAACGTCTATTTTGATGTGATAGTCGAAGTGTTTGACTTCATCAAAATGGTAGATGAACCTTGTATATACAAAACGGTAGTAGAGAGTAAGGTGGTCATCCTCGTATTGTACGGGGACAACATGCTCTTGATAGGAAAGGAGTTTCCTATGCTACGATCGGTCGATCTCCTCTTATCACATAGATTCTCCATATAGTATCAAAGTGATACCTCCTAAATCCTGGGTTTTGGATCTATGAGATAGATCTAAATGGATGTTAGGATTCTCACTAGTTGTAGTGAGATGGTATCAGTTAATCCTGGGGAGAATCACTGGAAAGGTTCCAGGGTAATAAGGACGACTGAATGTCAGTCACAGGCATTGTCTTTACCCTCAGTAAAGGGACGGTATGTTGGAAGAGTTCCAAGATAGATACCGTGGCAAACTAGACGGTATGTTGGAAGAGTAACATCGCTATTAAAGATACTACCAAAGAGCTAGTTTGGGTGTATATTGGTTCATAAAATGAACTGGGTTCCTACCATCGTGTGACAATGGAAGTGTGGCTTTGGCCCAGGAACCCTGGTCCCATCAGTGACCCAGACATATTCTGAGGCAGCATCACCTGATCATGGGGATAGTTGATCTCCAGGGTGATCGAGGATAGGAGAGTAGACTCAGAGGATAACACGGCGGATCCACTCACAAAGGCATATTCCCAGAGAGAGACTTATATGGGATGGTTGAGTATTAGATACTGCAACCACTGCTACAGATGGCCCTAGTGCAAGTGGGAGATTGTTAGTTATATGTATGCCCTAGAGGCCATTACTGTACATTGGATGTATATTGTAGTGGATGCTGGGACATATATAGGTAGGACTTTCTTGCTCGACATGATAGCACGCTATCTGGTTGCTCTTTATCTTAACATGTATACATGCTGTCTCTCTATTACATGTTGATAAAGCCCTTAGGATGTGTACTCGACTTCCAGGACTATGATGTAGATCATACTAGTGGGGCCTGGGTAGTCAATGAGTACATCCTTCAATGTTCCTAGTCGTGGGAATATCGAGACGGGGCATCGATATTCCAGAGTAGACTAGCGTATATCTTCTCGACCCATGTGATGGGCGATGGATGATCCCATATCCATTGGTGTTTGACATCAGAGATGGTATGCGGGTGCTCAGTGGAGACTGGGTACACTGAACGGACTCGCCGAGAACTCCCAGATGGTATTATACCTCACGTCAGATGGCAGTTCTCTGGTGACACTGGTACAACTTAGTCTGTTGACCCGAGATCGTCATAGAGTCTTGTGTGTCTCCGACTGTGCTTTGATTTCCATCCTACCACGGCTCTACTGAGTCGTGCAAACAGGTGGTTTTTGGGTACAGTCCCGATTCACATAGAGGCAATGAGCGATAGGAGGGGATTCGTCTCTCCTGGTATTGGGGGTTGATGTTGCGCTATGCATGACTGGCTATAACTGGAAATCCCTGGCCAGGGTTGCAGTGATCTACTGGTAAGTGTTATCAGTAGTTTCACACATGTTATGGACCTTATATCGGCATGACTTATCGAGCTACTGGGGTCTGACGTTTACCACCCTTAGGCGAGATATGCAACATATCAGACGAACAGACCGGACTGTACGGTAAGTGTTACTGGTTGCATTCACAGGAGTGTGAGTGGGCTTGCTCGTCGATCTTCTGATCGCTCAATACCCGGGTGGCCGTTACGTTTAGCAGACCGCTTGCGGCTTGTGGGTGTTTGATATGATCATCACCTGCTTCCGGTGTATTGACGAGTCTTTAGACTCCTACACAGAGGTTTCCTGGTTCAAGCGAAACGAAATAGGAGCGCATATGAGATATGTGCGGGACCGAGAATAATGCGTGTATGTGATACCGTATTCTATTCTCGCGATGAATGTATCGATTGGTTGTATGCGATATAACTTAGTTATCGAATTGAGGATTGATTCGATAAGTCGATACATTGGATATTAGTCGGTCATATGCGATATGACCGGATCGTTAAATCAAGTGTTGATTTAATGATTTAATGTATAATTATATATTAGATATATTACTTTACATTAACTAATATTTGTTCACTTTAGATGGATTTTCTCACTTGAAGTGCACATTGTATATATATGATATAGTTTTGTGCACTAGTTTGTATCATGTTTGATGATACATGCAAACTTGGGTGTGTATGATTAAACCATGGTTATGTTAATGGTTAGGGTTTTGAATTACTTATCTAGTTATTTATATTTATTCATTTATTTTGGAAATATATGAAATGGTTGCTTCTTTTGTCTTTTGTTGAAACTTCATGAAGCTTTGAAGCTTTGACCATTTTGTTTCTTAGCCTTAACCTAACCATTAAACCTAACCCTAGTTTATTCTCTACACTTAACCATGGTTGTTATATGATAAGAATCAATGGGATTTTATTTTTAACTTAATCCTTTTTATTCTTTCATCTTCATCATCTTCATCAAGCTTCAAAAAGCTTGCTAGCTTCAATGGTGAAATGAGAAAAAGAGTGTGAAATCCAATTCTAAAGTAAACCCACTTCCTATTTCTTCATCCTCTTCCACTTGCCAAGTAGTATAGGGTGTTTTCTTCACAAGTTTCATGACTTGGTGAAGGTGGAGCTTGATCTTGAGTTGCCTCGACGTAGATCATCTTCGGCATCGAAGTCGACGACCTAGCCCGATCATTTCTCCGACGAAACCATCGCAAGAGTTCGGATTCTGATAGGTACAGCGGAGGGACGTCATCACGGAGCCTGGGAAGTGGAGGACCGGATCTACAAAGGTTGTAGTCACTTTCCTTTAGCAATAAAGTTGTTTACTTGCTTGCATCGCCTTATCATCTAGTTAACGATCCGTATTAGGGTTTGTAGGCACATGAAAAAATTTGAATTGGGCATGTTTGATCTGTTGTGAGACCTCACTAGTGTGCCTAGGAACCCTACACTGCCGTGTTCGGCGAGGACTAGGCTCCGCTTTGGATGCTTCACACAGGTTCACTGCCGTACTCTGCAAGGACCAGGATCCGCTCTGGACGTTTCCCATGGGGTCAGGATTGACATAAGTCGCATTCCATGTAACCAGGAATTTTGCTCTAGATGCTTCCCACGGGTTCACTGCCGTGTTCGGCGTGGACTAGGCTCCGCTCTGGATGCTTCACACGGGTTCACTGCCGTACTCTGCAAGGACCGGGATCCGCTCTGGACGTTTCCCATGGGGTCAGGATTGACATAAGCCGCGTTTCACGTAACCAGGAATTTTGCTCTAGATGCTTCCCACGGGTTCACTGCCGTGTTCGGCGAGCACTAGGCTCCGCTCTGGATGCTTCACACGGGTTCACTGCCGTGCTCTGTGAGGACCAGGATCCGCTCTGGATGCTTCACATGGGTTCACTGCCATTCTCTGCGAGGACCAAGATCCGCTCTGGACGTTTTCCACGGGGTCAAAAATGACATAATCCGCGTTCCACGTAGCCAGGAAGGTTTGACTTTATCCGCATTTCACGGAGTCGGAGTTTGACTCTCGGTCAGCTGTACACCGTCGAGTCATGGAACTGGGAGTTGCCGCTGTTCCTCTTTGCTTGATGTTGTGTCTGTTGTAATGAGACGAATGTCGAGATGATCTCTAGGTTATCTGTGAACCGTTGAGATTTGGCTTCTTCCGCTGATGAAGCCTGGGGAGGAAAGGCATAATTCCTTCTTTGTTTGTGCCCCTGGATTGTATACAGGGATTGATGTGATATCACCTATAGGGCAATCATTTCATTTTTTTTTATTTCTTTCCGTGATGCTCTATCATTTCAGCTTTTATATCGCGAAGGTCGCGATTGCCCAATCATTTCGGCTATTTTTCACGGTGCCCAATCATTTCGGCTATTTATTTTTATTTTTACTCGTTGCTTTTTATTGCGAGTTGCCCAATCATTTCGGCTATTTTGCATGCATATATGGCTTGCTGGCTTTTCGCCGCAAGCTCGGAATTAGACACCGATTTCGGCATCAGCACCGCTACTACTGGGATATTGCCAGGAGCGAATCATCATTTGCCTCTGTCGATGACGGACAAAGGCGGCTTAGTAAACAGGGTTAGGATCCTGTTGACTAAGGCTTTTGACTTCATGAGCCGTAAGGGTCTCATAAAGGTATTTCTCCTTGCGAGTCGTGAGGATCTCGTAGGTGCGATTTCTCCTTAGGAGTCGTGAGGACTCCTAAGTGTATGATCTCTTGTAAGTCGTAAGGATCTTACAACAGTGTTTTCTCCTTATAAGTCGAGAGGACTTACAAGGGTTGTTCATCGTGTAGACATATCCCTAGTCACGGATGTAACTTTGTTAGGGAAATGTTTATTCGCGCCCGTGGATTGTATACAAGGTTCAGCATTGAGCCGCTTATAAGGCAGTATTGGAGGTTGTGGGGGCTGCTTAAGAACAAGTTCAGATCCCTGTAACTTAAGACTTTTGAATCTTATGAGCCGTGAGGGTCCCATAAGAGAGTTCTCCTTACGAGTCGTGAGGATCTCGCAAGTGTAATTTCTCCTTAGGAATCGTGGGGATCCCTAAGTGTGTTGCTCCTTTATGAGTCATAAGGATCTCACGCAAGTGGTTTCTCCTTTCAAAGTCGAGAGGACCTTGAAAGTGTCTTTTAACGAGATTGCGCCCTTTTGGGTTTTCACAAAACTCGCCGGTAGCCCTGCTGTTTTTACTCACAGAGCCCTTTCGGGTTTTCATCCGTGCCCTTTTTGCTTGTGGACATACCGTTTTCTTTTTTTCTCTATTTTTTTATTCTTCCCTTTTTTTTATTCTAACAAGGTTGCGCCCTTTCGGGTTTTCATAAGACTCGCCGGTAACCCTGCTGTTTTTACTCACGGAGCCCTTTCGGGTTTTCATCCGTGCCCATTTTGCTTATGGACATACCGTTTCCTTTTTTTATTCTTTTTCTTGTATCCGCTTTGGGATGCTGCAATCCACCGTATTATCGATATCTCGGTCAATGGCCATAGTGGTCCGTTGTTAGTTTAAGGACGTTTCGGTCCGTTGTTAGTTTAAGGACATTTCGGTCCGTTGTTACTTTAAGGACGTTTCGGTCCGTTGAGCCGGCTACCACTGATAGAGTTTGGGCTTAGGAAGATAGCGAGCGGACATAGTCGTCGTCATTTATCATTGACATAGGCCGTAACTCGTTAGGCATAGTATTTCTTCAGGAAGCGACCATTTATTGGCCTGAAGGGCCTTTCGCCATGCATGTCCATGAGTAGATAAGCCCCACCCTGGTAAACCTTGTCTATGATATACGGGCCTTCATAGTTCGGCTCGAATTTTCCCCGCTTGGCACGATTGGGGATCATAGGTCTTTTGACCACTAGCACGAGTTCACCTTGGCGGAATGTCCTCGGCCTAGTCAATCTTTCATATGAGCGCGTTATCTTAGCTTTATAAGCCTTTAGATTTTGTTGCGCTATGAGCCGGGTTTCATCAAGGGCATCGAGCTCTTTAAGCCGAAGGTGAGCATTCTTTTTGTCCGTTAGCTCGTAATGAACCGCCACTCGTAGAGAGGGTAGCTCTATCTCGAGGGGGAGTACCGCCTCTGTACCGAATACCAATGCGTATGGAGTTGTGTTTGTGGCCGTATTGAACGTAGTTCGATATGCCCAGAGAGCTTCATGCAGTCTCTCAGTTCCAGGCTTCCCCATCATCTTTGGTCATAAAATTGCCTTGACACATGGATTCAAGGGTCTGTCTTGTGTAAGGAGTAATGCCCTCATAAATGATTCGGCATAGTTCCCATCTCGGGATGCCGTGATGTGGACATTGGACTAACAGATCTTTGAAGCATTCAAGACATTTTGAAAATGTTTCATTTGGAAGCTGGGTGAATTGATAGATTTCGCTACGGACTCGAGCTGTCTTTTGATGTGGGTAAAATTTCTTCAGGAATGCTTTGACGAATTCATCCCAATTTGAAATGGAATGTGCGGTAGTGTTATATAGCCACTTCTCGGCTAAATCGCACAAGCAAAATGGGAGAAAACGAAGACGCAAAGCATCCACAGACAACTGTGAAGTACCCATCATTGCGCATACATTTTCAAATTTCGTGATAAACACGTATGCATCTTCAGACTCGAGACCGTGAAATTTTGGTAGAAGGTTGATGTATTGGGGTTTTATTTGAAAGTTTTCCCCGTTGGCTGGTGGAATGGATAGACAGGTAGAAAGTGGGCCTCGTGTAGGATAGCACCTCTCTTGGAGAGAGATGCGAGGTGGATTCTGCGCACCAACGGACGGCGGCAGGGTAGTGGAAAAGAAGTTCGATGGAGATGGATCCATCGAAGTGGGTGTGGTGGTGGGTAAAAGAAAGGTAAGTGTAGAAATACCGACTTTAAGGTTGATCGGGAGACGCGGACTTAACAGGCACTAGAATCCCGTTGTCCAGCCTATCTTGCACTAAAAAGGGTTAGTTCAAGTGGCAGCGTGAATTTATAATTAGGGGAAATGAAGTGAATGCGGTGTTTGTTTTGAAAAATGATACGGATTTTGAAAAGATGATGCGACACAACAAATTTAGCATACAAACCCTAATTTCTAGTGGTCACCTAGGTCCGGCTTTAGACCGCTCCTAACTGCCAAAAGACAAGTCGCAGGATAGAATCCTCCACTGCCTCTTTGTCTCCCTGTGGCCGGATAAGTGCCAGGTAAGTGGGAAGGTACTCCACTACGTAAGTAGTGGGCCTAATTAAAAACCATTAGCCTTAGACACACTCGCCTTAGACACCACAAGAAAACGCGGATAAGCAATGAATTACCCATGGCCTTCTCTTGTCCTAATTGAGCGCGACGGTCCTTAGAGTCATCTCTAGATATTTTTTAATTAATGAGGGTAATGCGGATGCAGGTTTGTGATTTTTGGGGCTTAGGAAGGGTAATGAACTCCCCACCTAATCTGGATTTGGTCGTGCCCCTTAATTTCCGTATTAATATGCAAACAACCAAAAATCAAAACACGCACAAATTTTTAATTTTGCTTTTGCGGCGCAGCGATTATTTGCAAAGAAACCTGTACAAAATGTTAGTTGGAGCTAAAAAAAAGAAGAGAGAAGAAGGTAAGAAACTTACAGAGGAAAATTGGTGCAGAGGGGCAGCAAGATTGCCGCGGAACCGCCGCAGGAGGGGGGTTATTGCCGCGGAATCGCGGTAGAGTGAGGAGATCTCTGCATAAATTTTTAGGTAAATGCTTCTGTTACTCCCCTTAGCTCTCTGGAATATTCACAAAAATTTTATCCCAGCTCCAGTGATTCCAGATTTCCTCGCAATCAAATCACAACACACGTATTAGAGTTTGTGCGAGTTTAGATCTAAAAATATAATGGAATAAAATTTTCAACTCAAATTTCAAAATACGAACAATTAGCGCACTATCCCCGGCAACGGCGCCATTTGATTTAATGAATTTCGGATTGTGTAATTGGAAAATTGTAAAGAAATCACAACCAAAAATATTTGACCGCAATCAACTACGGTGTCGGATGTAGATTGTAAGTGAGTGCGGATCGTCCACAGGGACAGTGTAATCGTTCGTCTTTCGAATTAGATGAATTGAAACTTTAAAGAAAAGAAAACAAACAATTCATGATTTATATTTGAAGTTCAAGAATTAGAAAATCTAGATCTAATAACAAGAAAAAGATAGAATCAAGAATTGAGAGTTTGTTGATTTTTACAACCAAATATCAAGAATCGAAATGAGGCTCGTAGGAATCGATCGGATCTATAGATATGATGTAATCTTACAATTACGTATTCTTATCCTTCGATGAATTGATACTAGATCGATGATGATCGATCGAGAATTAGGGATTTCTTATGAAACTAGGGTTTCATCTTATCCCTTGTTCTTTCGTCGATATCATTCACATTCTAGCCTCTAGTAAATTCAAGAAACGATCGTAGATCCCTAATTTCTAGCGATCACAATCAAGAAAGCATCGCAACGAAACTAGGTCATCGATTCTTGAACTTGCTAGGGTTTACAAAGCTCGTAGGACTTAAAAATCGTATTAAGATTTGTTACATCATCATTCTACAATCGTCTCGACTCCTTTACGAGCGGAGTTTTACTCAAACATCACAACAAGAACCACAATCACAAATTGAGATCTAATCATGATGCAAGAATTAAAAGAAAGCAAGATTAAAGAATTTCACCTTTTATTTATATCAACAATTTCATTACATTCGCTCAAGAACTACAAGAGGAAGAACTCGATCGTCGATTTGGCTTCGCTCGTCTCCGTGAGTCGCGGATCGGCTTGGATCACTTGCCCGATTGAAGATCGGCTCGGCTCATAAAAGGTTGAAGGCTTCTTGCTTGTTTGTACTCGGGATCTTGAATTTGGATTGGAATTAGGGTTAGGCTTTCGCACAAGCCTTGTCACTAGACTTGTGGAAGAAGATGGAGAATTGTTGAAGAACGAGGAAGAATGAGCTATTCAAGAACAACTAAGATTGATTACCTAATGATTTTTGAATCCCCTTAACCCTTAGATCTAGGCTCCTATTTATAGATATCCAAACCCTAGATCTAGGATTTCAAATTCTAAGTTTCCCTCCAAAAGTTAGTTAGGAGAAGCTTCTAGATGTGATTAGTTAGGAGGGAGCTTCTAGAAGAGGTTAGTTAGGAGCTTAATTAGGATTAGCCTTGCTTAATGATCTTTGCTGCTCTGGCAGTAGCTTCAAGGTCTTTCTGGAATTTGAAGTATCATAAAGGAATGTGGGCCCTGAGAGATGAATTGTGCACCAAAAATGGGATGATGATGTGGCGAAAGCGCCGCGGTTCCGCGGCATAAGCTGGCTCCCGCCGCGGTTCCGCGGCACTTTGTGGGCCTTGGGCTTTGATCTTTTCTGGTAATTTCCTCTATAATATTTGGGCCTTGTTTTGATGTGTTGAATTTCATTTGGCCTTCTGTATTGCTACCAGATCTGCATCTTTTGAGTTAGCGTAATTTTGATCAGCTCTTTGGCTTTTCTTCTGTATTTTCCTGCACGGACTCAAGACAAGTGTTGCACAAATACAGAGATGATGCGATGCCATGAAATGCGGTCAATTTCCCTTAAAGTGCCGGTTTAAAAGTCTAACACATAAAATCTGATATTTAACAACTGATTTGCTAATATGTGAAATATGAATACCGAACACTTCTAAATGAGTGCAAAAGATGGGGAAATTGCCGTGTTAAAAATACATTATTTTCGACTGATCAAATACCCCCAAACTTAATTTCGATCGTCTCGAGCGAATGTTTTATTAAAAAGAGAAGGAGAAAATAAAGAAAGAGAAAAACTAACTAGCACACTTTCGTAGGCAACACGATTGCACTGAGCACGTGCAACAAGCCTTTAAACCTCTAGGTGTCCCTAGTAGGAGGAGTGCTGTCTCCTGAGGATTTTCAGCGGATTGCACCCACAAAATCCAATAATAAAAGGAAGATCATGATTATTACATTTAAAGACAAGAATTGTAAAAGAAAAGCCTTGAAAATTAGGGTTTCCAACTAAGCTAGCTTTTCGGTTGTCATGAGCCCTATCTTAATAGTCATAAAAAGATATTAGAAATCACGTCCTCCCTCAATAAAACATCGTCTTATTTTTCATTCCTATCTTTCTTCCAAGCATCGATCTTATCACCCTGCGTGTGTGTAAAGACATCCCTACACCCGGAGAATTCAATTCAAGCTATCATACTCTTGCCCATCAGCCTCAGTACTTTTTGATTAATGAATATTTAAATGAATTTGCTCACACACTTTCATGCGACCGTTAATACTTCTTGAGGTACTAACCGACCGATTACTTATGTTCTTGCTTACTTGGTGTATTTTCCTCGTCTTGCACTACCTCAGGCATAGCAGTGACTTCCAGACCAGTTGGCCTTAGGGCACTAGGTGAAGAAGCATCCTCGCTATATATTTTTATTGCCCTTGGTGATAACAAAACCAGTGTCCATTTTTCTCACCACTTTATATTTTTTATTCACTTTTTTTTTCTTTTTATTTCCTTCATACTTTTGGCTTTAAGACAAGAGCATTTCAAGGTATCCTCTACTATCCCAGGCTTCAAGACGTGTGTAAGTGCGAATAGCAGGGTATCAACGTTCAAAATGTTTGGCTTCCAGAATAGAAACTATTTTTCAGACTTATTTTTATCCTCAGATTAGTGACGTCTTTCATCTTACTAACCCTTGGGACAACGGCTCATAACTACTTATTACTAGTTCGTATAAGAAAACTTCTAATTTTCTTGGTTTTCTTAAATTTTTCTAATCTCATGGATGTAATTTTCACTATCTAATCTTTTATTATCTTATTTATGTACAAAAATATTTTTATAGTTTTGAAAATTTTTAAATTTTTATCGGTTTTCGAAAAATGTTTTGTGCTTATACAAAGTATGATGCAAATGATGCAAAAATAAGCACAAACCTCCCCCAAACTTGTTTTCAACAGTGTCCTCACTGTTGCCTTCTGCTAAATCTGAAAAACCTGTAAGCTTGGGAGGAATTTATTAGTCGGGGCAAAATATTTAAGTGAAGAACTTCCCCAAACTTATTTTTGGCTCAAAATTTTGAAAATTCTCTTTTCGAGAGCCAGAAAAAAAATGTCCCCCCTCCCCCAAACTTGAGTTATGCAATGTTAAGCTTTGAAAATCACATGAGGGGGTCAAAAATCCGTGGTCGATGCCAAGTTTTGCAAAGACCGAATGTTAACACCAACCATTCAAAAATTTTGTCAATGCAGTGCTCTGGTTGGTGAAAGAAGAAGTGTGGAAAGGGAAAGGGTTGAAAAGAATGTGTGTGTGTCTCATCTTGGAGAGACGATGCAGTGAATGTGATGGATTATTCGCATTCTTTTTACAGTTCAGAAGAAGGGGTGGAGGTTCAATTTCAGTGATTGGAAGATGATTCATCTCAACACCCGTGTCATTCAAAAATGCGAGTTCATCAGCGAAGATCTCCTCAAAAGTTCCATCAATACCCCGATCATCACAAAGTGCATGGTGATCTTCAGACTCTAAAAGCAGTTCATAATCAGTGTTAGTTGTTGACCCGGACATCTCGGTGGAAGAGTCCGTATGTGTATGATACATAGTTGGGTCAAACAACAACGTATGAAAAGAGTCAAGATCAGTATAAAGAGGATCATCAAATTCGCTGCTGTCGACATCCATTAAGTCGACAGAACAGACCTGAGCAGTAGGTTCGGAGGGTACACTTCCCAACTTATAAATGTTTAGCTCTATTGACCTGTTCCCGAAGGATAGGGTCATAGAACCATTACGACTGTTGATAATAGCATTGGAAGTGGCCAAAAAGGGGCGACCTAAAATCACCGGAATTTGATTCTGTGGGTTCGCTACAGGCTGTGTATCAATTACAATAAAATCTACCGGGAATATAAATTCTCCGATTTTTATTAACACATCCTCCAGTTCACCCCTAGGTTTGGTGATTGATCGGTCAGCCATCTGGAGAGTTATGCTCGAGGGCTTTAACACTCCGATACCTAGTTGCTCGTATACCGAGTAAGGAAGTAAGTTAACACTAGCGCCAAGGTCAAGTAACGCACGGTTGATGTGTTTCTCCCCAATAGAAATGGAAATAGTAGGACAACCATGGTCCTTACGTTTCCGTGGTAATTGTTGGGGAAAAGCCGTGTGTACAGTACTTGACATGAAGATTTTTTTAGGCACTTGAGTCTTCCTCTTCCTAGTGCACAAGTTCTTAAGGGTTTTTGCATAGGACGGAACTTGTTGGATAGCATCTAGGAGAGGGATGTTGATGTTAACTTCCTTAAACATGTTCATAATCTTCTCCATATGTGGACTTGGTGTGTTAGCCCTTAACCGATTAGGATAAGGTGCTTTAGCAATAAGCGCTGGGTCCATCATAGGAGAAGGAAGCGTTTGTGGAATCGATCCCAAAATAGAAGTGGGGATCGTCCGTGGAGGGGTAAAAGAGGTGGGCTGAAGTGGCGAGCCTTTTGGGAAACGAAGAATAGGCTCGGAAGAAGGTGGTGGGGTAGAAGAACTGGGGTCAGAATTAGAAGTGTGTGTGTGAGGAAAGGTCTCAGCCGGGGTATCATCGATTGATTTTTCAGTATCATCAAACTCTTCCCCAAGCACTCTTCCAGATCTCAACGTGATTGCATCCACAGGATGTGAATAGCCAGGATTGGGTAAAGGTTGAGCTGGAAGTTTCCCTTTCTCTCCTGCACTCATTTCGGCTTTTAGTTGTGCAATTTGTTCTTCCATCGATTTGATGTTCTCATTTTGAGAGATAATGATCTTCATCACATTCTCGACGGAAGATTGCAAACTTGCCGTCCCTTGGATGGATTGTTTCATGAAAGTATCCAAGGTTTGTGCTAGTGCAGAGGTATTATCTGTACCGGTCAATTGCAAAGGACTAGACGGTGCAAAAGTGTTGGCCGGATTTTGGAAATTTTGTGATTGGAAGGAGTGCTGACTCAATTGAAGTGGTGGCTGCTGTTGTGGTAGAGGGACCCTTTGGAAATTGTGTTGGGTTGGAACCGTGTTTTGAGATTGTGATTGGTTCCAAGCAAAATTAGGGTGATTCCTCCAACCCTGATCATATGTGGAGGAAAATGGATCGTTTCTAGGTCTTTGAAATGCGGCATTGGTATGCTCATGACCTTGAAACGGACATTCTTCCGTTAAGTGAGACGGATCAGAACAGCAGCCACATACAGTTTTGGAGAGTGATATTTGACTTAGGGTGGCGGCTAAAAATTTGTTTTCCATAGTCTCGAGTTTCTTGTGTATAGCTGCAATGTCAGCTCTAACTCCTATGGAAATATCATTGCCATCCCTAGATGATTGACTCACACTCTCCCACTGTAAAGATTTTTCAGCGAAATCTTCTAGAAAGTTCCAGGCTTCCCCATCATCTTTGGTCATAAAATTGCCTTGACACATGGATTCAAGGGTCTGTCTTGTGTAAGGAGTAATGCCCTCATAAATGATTCGGCATAGTTCCCATCTCGAGATGCCGTGATGTGGACATTGGACTAACAGATCCTTGAAGCGTTCAAGACATTTTGAAAATGTTTCATTTAGAAGCTGGGTGAATTGATAGATTTCGCTACGGACTCGAGCTGTCTTTTGATGTGGGTGAAATTTCTTCAGGAATGCTTTGACGAATTCATCCCAATTTGAAATGGAATGTGCGGTAGTATTATATAGCCACTTCTCGGCTAAATCGCACAAGCAAAATGGGAGAAGACGAAGACGCAAAGCATCCACAGACAACTGTGAAGTACCCATCATTGCGCATACATTTTCAAATTTCGTGATAAACACGTATGCATCTTCAGACTCGAGACCGTGAAATTTTGGTAGAAGGTTGATGTATTGGGGTTTTATTTGAAAGTTTTCCCCGTTGGCTGGTGGAATGGATAGACAGGTGGAAAGTGGGCCTCGTGTAGGATAGCACCTCTCTTGGAGAGAGATACAAGGTGGATTCTGCGCACCAACGGACGGCGGTAGGGTAGTGGAAAAGAAGTTCGATGGAGATGGATCCATCGAAGTGGGTGTGGTGGTGGGTAAAAGAAAGGTAAGTGTAGAAATACCGACTTTAAGGTTGATCGGGAGACGCGGACTTAACAAGCACTAGAATCCCGTTGTCCAGCCTATCTTGCACTAAAAAGGGTTAGTACAAGTGGCAGCGTGAATTTATAATTAGGGGAAATGAAGTGAATGCGGTGTTTGTTTTGTAAAATGATACGGATTTTGAAAAGATGATGCGACACAACAAATGCAGCACACAAACCCTAATTTCTAGTGGCCAGCTAGGTCCGGCTCTAGACCGCTCCTAATTGCTAAAAGACAAATCGCAGGATAGAATCCTCCACTGCCTCTTTGTCCCCCTGTGGACGGATAAGTGCCAGGTAAGTGGGAAGGTACTCCACTACGTAAGTAGTGGGCCTAATTAAAAACCACTAGTCTTAGACACACTCGCCTTAGACACCACAAGAAAACGCGGATAAGGAATGAATTATCCATGGCCTTCTCTTGTCCTAATTGAGCGCGACGGTCATCTCTAGATATTTTTTAATTAATGAGGGTAATGCGGATGCAGGTTTGTGATTTTTGGGGCTTAGGAAGGGTAATGAACTCCCCACCTAATCTGGATTTGGTCGTGCCCCTTAATTTCCGTATTAATATGCAAACAACCAAAAATCAAAACACGCACAAATTTTTAATTTTGCTTTTGCGGCGCAGTGATTATTTGCAAAGAAACCTGCACAAAATGTTAGTTGGAGCTAAAAAAAAGAAGAGAGGAGAAGGTAAGAAACTTACAGAGGAAAATTGGTGCAGAGGGGCAGCAAGATTGCCGCGGAACCGCCGCAGGAGGGGGGTTATTGCCGCGGAATCACGGTGGAGTGAGGAGATCTCTGCACAAAATTTTAGGTAAATGCTTCTGTTACTCCCCTTAGCTCTCTGGAATATTCACAAAAATTTTATCCCAGCTCCAGTGATTCCAGATTTCCTCGCAATCAAATCACAACACACGTATTTGAGTTTGTGCGAGTTTAGATCTAAAAATTATAATGGAATAAAATTTTCAACTCAAATTTCAAAATACGAACAATTAGCGCACTATCCCCGGCAACGGCGCCATTTGATTTAATGAAATTCGGATTGTCTAATTAGAAAATTGTAAAGAAATCACAACCAAAAATATTTGACCGCAATCAACTATGGTGTCGGATGTAGATTGTAAGTGAGTGCGGATCGTCCACAGGGACAGTGTAATCGTTCGTCTTTCGAATTAGATGAATTGAAACTTTAAAGAAAAGAAAAGAAACAATTCATGATTTATATTTGAAGTTCAAGAATTAGAAAATCTAGATCTAATAACAAGAAAAAGATAGAATCAAGAATTGAGAGTTTGTTGATTTTTACAACCAAATATCAAGAATCGAAATGAGGCTCGTAGGAATCGATCGGATCTATAGATGTGATGTAATCTTACAATTACGTATTCTTATCCTTCGATGAATTGATACTAGATCGATAATGATCGATCGAGAATTAGGGATTTCTTATGAAACTAGGGTTTCATCTTATCCCTTGTTCTTTCGTCGATATCATTCACATTCTAGCCTCTAGTAAATTCAAGAAACGATCGTAGATCCCTAATTTCTAGCGATCACAATCAAGAAAGTATCGCAACGAAACTAGGTCATCGATTCTTGAACTTGCTAGGGTTTACAAAGCTCGTAGGACTTAAAAATCGTATTAAGATTTGTTTCATCATCATTCTACAATCGTCTCGACTCCTTTACGAGCGGAGTTTTACTCAAACATCACAACAAGAACCACAATCACAAATTGAGATCTAATCATGATGCAAGAATTAAAGGAAAGCAAGATTAAAGAATTTCACCTTTTATTTATATCAACAATTTCATTACATTCGCTCAAGAACTACAAGAGGAAGAACTCGATCGTCGATTTGGCTTCGCTCGTCTCCGTGAGTCGCGGATCGGCTTGGATCACTTGCCCGATTGAAGATCGGCTCGGCTCATAAAAGGTTGAAAGCTTCTTGCTTGATTTGTACTCGGGATCTTGAATTTGGATTGGAATTAGGGTTAGGGTTTCGCACAAGCCTTGTCACTAGACTTGTGGCAGAAGATGGAGAATTGTTGAAGAATGAGGAAGAATGAGCTATTCAAGAACAACTAAGATTGATTACCTAATGATTTTTGAATCCCCTTAACCCTTAGATCTAGGCTCCTATTTATAGATATCCAAACCCTAGATCTAGGATTTCAAATTCTAAGTTTCCCTCTAAAAGTTAGTTAGGAGAAGCTTCTAGATGTGATTAGTTAAGAGGGAGCTTCTAGAAGAGGTTAGTTAGGAGCTTAATTAGGATTAGCCTTGCTTAATGATCTTTGCTGATCTGGCAGTAGCTTCAAGGTCTTTCTGGAATTTGAAGTATCATAAAGGAATGTGGGCCCTGAGAGATGAATTGTGCACCAAAAATGGGATGATGATGTGGCGAAAGCGCCGCGGTTCCGCGGCATAAGCTGGCTCCCGCCGCGGTTCCGCGGCACTTTGTGGGCCTTGGGCTTTGATCTTTTCTGGTAATTTCCTCTATAATATTTGGGCCTTGTTTTGATGTGTTGAATTTCATTTGGCCTTCTGTATTGCTACCAGATCTGCATCTTTTGAGTTGGCGTAATTTTGATCAGCTCTTTGGCTTTTCTTCTGTATTTTCCTGCACGGACTCAAGACAAGTGTTGCGCAAATACAGAGATGATGCGATGCCATGAAATGCGGTCAATTTCCCTTAAAGTGCCGGTTTAAAAGTCTAACACATAAAATCTGATATTTAACAACTGATTTGCTAATATGTGAAATATGAATACCGAACACTTCTAAATGAGTGCAAAAGATGGGGAAATTGCCGTGTTAAAAATACATTATTTTCGACTGATCACTCCCCTATCACAGTGTACTCGAGACCATCTTTGAAATATTTCATACACTGGTGCTGTGTAGAAGGAATAATGTTGTACTCGTGTAACCAAGGCCTTCCGAGCAAAGCATTATAGCAAGTCTTAGCATCAATTACGTGAAATTTAATATCCGTGACAAGCAGTCCGAAGCGAAGCGTCAGTATCACTGACCCGAGAGTCCGTGACGACTGGGAGTCAAAACCGGAGATGGTAATTTTATCGTGAGCGAGGTGCTGAACGCTCATGCAGATTTCCTTCAATACTTTCACGTTGAGGAGATTGACAGAAGACCCATTGTCAACCAGGATTTTGCCTATCTTTATATCGTGACAGTATCCGGAGACATAAAGGGGACGGTTGTGCTCACATGTCCCAAGTAGGAGATCTTTGTCGCCGAAGAAGACATCGGCAGTGTGCACTTCCTCGAGCTCGTCCTTCTTCTTTTCTTCGGCAAGGAAAGTTTGGAATTGCTCTGGCTCTTGTAGCGCCTTGATCAATGAATCTCTTGCTTCTTTTGATAGTAAAAAGGCGTCGAGAATGCTGAGCTGTGAGGGTAACTTCCTTAAGTGCGCCAGAACGTTGTAGTCCATCTTACTTTTCTTAGGCGGGTCCTTAGCTGTCAGCTCTTTCATGACTTGGTCATCTAGAGCGATATCCTCAGAGACCTTTTATTTTCCCTTATCTTTTTTAGTTGTGGCTCCGAGATTCTTTTCGGGCAGCATATGATTGCGCAGCTGAATATTTTCACAGGCCTTCGGTTCTTCCTCTTTCCCCAAGGTGGATCTTTAAAGAGAGGACCAAGAGTCATCTCTTCGTTAGAGTCGCTCTCGAAAGTAAGAACTTGCGATCCCCCTGCGTTGACCGTGCGACAGTTACCGGTAGTTCTTTTATGCTCCTCTGTCGTACTTCTCTGCTCCTGCCGAGTTTTGCGTTTCATCTGCTTGAAATGTTGCCGGTGAGCAACGTATCCCTGCCACCATCTTTTAAAAGCGTCGCACTCTTTGGTAGGGTGCGAAATCTTTCGATGATATAAGCAGTAGCTAGGGTGTGTTTCTGTTTCACCAAGGGTGTTCGCTTCGGAGGGTGGTAGCTTCATCCCCATTGATATGGCTTTGGCGAACCTTTTCCTCGTCTTGAGCTTGTTTTTATTCACGACGGATGCCCCTTGATTCGGCGGGAATGTCTCGCCTCTTTCGTCCAGTCGCCGACGTTTGGCCTTTTCAAGTATAGTCATCTCACGTTCCCGATCAGCTTTACTTTTCAGAAGAGCTTCATTCAGGAATGCATCGATCATTTCGTCTGACGGCCATAAAAATTCTGGCTCGGGACCTGTCCCCAGTCCCTTGGTGCAAGGAGCCTCTTCATCGTTTATCAATGAGTGAGAGATCACATGACAACTTGCTACGTAATCCTTAGATTCATCCGACGAGTCTTCTCCATCATCTTCGTCTTCAAGGACGTGGCCGAGGAACTCTTGGAGCATGATTGGAGCTCGCGCCTTCTGATTATATTCTTCCAGCGCATCAATATGCTTTTGCAGGTCCGTGCGCTTGTCGCAAAGCTTCACGGGCTTTTTGGATTTCTTCTTCTTTTTCGAAGATTTTGACGGCTGGATGTGGACACTTTGGCTATCACCACCAATCTTTGGGGTTGGGCGTGGCTTCAGCATTCCTTCGATGATCTGGGGTTCTAGCGGATTCTTCCACCTGATCGCCAGGCATGTCTGGAGATCATTCAGCATCCTTTTGGTTTTGGCTGAAAGAGCGACCTCCCATGGAGCTTCTTCAACAAAAGAGCACGTTGCCCCCGGTGTGTCTATCTTCTTAGGAGAATGCGGTTGTGGTGGGCTTACTTTCCACTTCTCAGACAACGCAAACTTGCCCTGTTGGTACTGATCCCCGATCCATCCCTTAAAGACGAAGCAATCTTCAATTGGAAAGCTTACCATTTGGTGGTAAGGGCAATAATTAGGATTATTCACTTCGCCGAGTTACAATGGTCGCTTTGGATTCGGCAAATTGATAAGCCTGTTACGCATCGCTAGCTCGAACAGCCTCTTCGTTTTATCCCGCGGGAATGAGTAAGGGCGCTTCATTTTCTCATTATAATAGCGCCGCCTCTCTTCCAATTGATCTGTTAGCTTTGGAGCACTGGGCTGTTGTTGGGTATTCGCAACGAAGGTCGCCTTCCCTTTTCCCTTTTCGTTCCGCGGCTCCGGCTTCGGAGGAGACGGTCTATGACCCATCTGATCCATTTGGGCTTGCTTGTCGATTAAAGCCTGGAATGTGGTCAGTTTGAAGAACATCATGAACTGTGAAATAGTTGCATGAGGGTCTAAGGTGCCCACGAACATGCCCACCGCTAGTGCTTCTTCGATGCGCTGTTCGTATTTTGACCACGGATTTCGCTATCGGATTGCGTATTGAACCCAAGTTTCGCCCGGCTTCACCCTTGCATTGATCAATGCCGTTATCGGGGTGCGTTCACTAGCACTTGCAAATCGCTGGGTGAACAACAACTCCATTTCTGCGAAAGTCTTGACGGAGTCATTTGGAAGTTCGGAGTACCACTCAAACGCCGTCTCCGATAAGCTGCCGATGAATTGGCGGAGCAAGAGCTTATCATCGCCCCCGGTGTTGCCGTACAGAGCTTTGAATTGAGCGACATGCTGATGGGTATTGCCTGTCCCTTTGTACACATGGAATTTGGGGATCGTGTAGCCCGGCGGGTACTTTATCTGCATACCAGCCTGGATACGGTCGCTGTTCAGTCGATAAAACTGCACATTTGTAGTACATTTTTTCTACCATTTTTATATCAAAAAAGGACTTTATTATAATATATTATACATATGAGGGTTTATGTGTAAAAACGTTATTTTCCATGTGTTAATAAATTTTAATTATCATTTGGTAGGAAAATGTATGCAAATAATATTATTGGTCTAATCCTAGTAGAACAAAGTCTACTAAAATCTTATATGAGTTGTTGTGCAGATTATTTCCAAGTTGTTATGAAGGATTTAACAAACAAATCAATTTGTTGAAGAATACTTTCCAAATTAAAGAGCAAACTTGGAGACTAAGTCTGGAAGCAACCGAGAAAATATTTTCAGATTCTGAAGAAGCCTAGGAATGCCAAATGTCACCATCAGAGAGCCCAAGAAAAACGACAAAATGATCCACACCATGGAGCGCGGATCCGCGGCCAAATCCACCCTGGGGCCGCGGATCCGCCGCGGTTTGATGAGGTCAGAATGCAATATTTTGGGAGATTTTCAAGTGCTGAATTTTACCAACTTCGCAACAAAAAGATTCTGGGTTTTCACTATATAAAGACACCGAGGGCATCTTGGAAAAGCTATCAAGCCGAAGAGATCACGAAGCTCCCGACGCTCACGCATCCAGGCTGATCATCAACTGTTCATCTACCTCCTTAGAAGAGATCGAGAAGCAAACTAGGTTTTTGTAATCATTTTCTAAGGAATCAAAGTGTACTTGATCTTGTTGATTAATAAAGGTAGTTCTTTTTCTTATTCTATTTCTTCGTAGTTTAATTATGCATTCTCTCTCCATCTCTTTTTCTCCCAATATGCGCGAGTAATTCTCCGCTTGTTAGGGTTCGTAGGATTATGGTAGGTTAATGGACGATGAAAATAATTAAACCCTTTTTAAGTCCTATAAAGTTTAGGAACTTTATCAAAATAATCATTAACATCCTAATCGGGCGCGCTAGAAATTCCTTGCTAGTTCCGACCGCGATTAGAGATTAGATTAATGATTGTTTTGGTAAAGGCTAGATATGAACGGAGTTCCGTGTCGAGATAAGGGTTACGAGTGGGATTCCTTTTCCCTCCAGAAACCCTAATCTACACGCATCACCGTTGTTCTAGTTCTAAATCTATTAATGGATAAAAAGGGTAACTTTTAATTAATCTTCCATAACTACTAAATCCTAACGAACCCTACAAGCCCTCTTATTATATTAATTATATCTTTAAAATAATCTAGATCTATATTTTACATTCTTGTTTAACGTAGATCTAGAAATCTTTCTATAAAATTCTTTCTTCCTCCTCTCTTTTTCAACATATCTAAAGTAAGAATAAAAGATTCAACGTTTCCCAGAGGACGACCCGTACTCATCTCGGTCTAGTTACACGCGACACCGTTATTGATTGCGGTTAAACTACAAACACAAATTTTCGTATCAATCAAATGGCGCCGTTGCCGGGGACACGTGCGTAATTTTTTATTTTTACTATTTGTGTTGATTTCTTAGACGAGTCATATCATTATTAACACAAAACTGCAAATTGTATATTTAACGATTTGTGCGTGGATTTTTTGCAAGGAGATCTGGAGTCACAGAATTGAGGGAAACAGGAAACAGAGACCTTTTTAGAGATCCAAAGGAGCACAGAGGGACACAGAAAAATTTTCATCAAATGATCCAACCACCTCGCGGCGGAAGAGCGGCATAAAGGCCTCTTTGGCGGCGGAAGCGCGGCAGGGTGGAGGAATTAGGGCTTCTGTCTTCTCTGGTAGCTTTCTTAACTCCTTCTCTCTCCTCTCAAATCCAATAAAATCTATCTTCTGCAGGATTCTTTGCAAAATTGCGCCGCTCAAAAATATTTTTGCAAAAAGTTTTGTTTTTCAGTTTGTTTTTGCATATTTTAATACGGATCTTTAAGGGGCAAGGACCAAATCAAGATTAGGTGGGGATTTCATCACCCTTCCTAAGCCCCACAAATCACAAACCGAGCATATAGATCAACCCTTCATTAATTTAAAAAAATATCTAGATCAGACTCTAAGGACTGTCGCGCTCAATAAGGACAGAGGAAGGTCGTGGGTAATCTATCGTTTATCCGCATTACTTTTGTAGTGCCTAGGCAAGTGTGACAAAGGCTAGTGGTTTTTAATTAGGCCCACGACGTGGTTCCTTCCCACTTACCTGGCACTTACCTGGCTACAAGGGTAGTACGGAGGCGGTAGAGGATTTATCCTGCGGCTTGTCCTTTGGAAGTCTAGGAGCGGTCTAGAGACTGGACCTAGGTAACCATAGTTCTAGGGTTGTGCATTTTTTTGTGATTTGTCTAAATCCGTCATTTTCAAAACAAACCAATTACTTTCTCTCCTTTTTACCCCTTCCCCCTTCTTCTCTTCTTATAATGGGTGACCTAAATAGAAGAACACTTGCCGAGCTTTGCTGTCCACAACCAGATATCTCTTGTTTTCGAAATCCCTTCGGTATACCGTCCGGATCTTCCATGTCCTTAAGAGATCATATAGAACAAGCAGGAAGAAACAGTTGGCCACCTCAGTCTAGGTCTTATCAACCATATCCTAATCCTACACCTGTTTCAGTTCATACCCAGAGTGAGGAAGCCCCTAGACGAATGTCCATTGCTGAGCACATAGCTAGGTCTAGAGGCCAAAGTTTCAACCCGGACCAATATCAACCATCACCACCACTGTCCGGAGAAGAGTTTGATATGCGGTTTGTGGCATATAAGATGTCTGTTGAAAATAGCCAACCAACCAACCCATATCAATATTCTTCTTATCATAATATTGATCCTACTCCTACCCAAGTTCCGCAACCATTCTATTCCTATCAATCCAATCCGAATTTTCCACCTACTCTAGACAGTTCTTCTAATCAGTCATTTGGGAGTTTTAATTATCCACAGGAATTTCAATCTTATACTGAAACCCCTTATCAGCCCAAGACTAGTCTGGAGCAGACATTAGAAAAATTTATGGAAATGTCAAACCAAATTATGAAGGATTTGGGTAAAAAGACAGAACTGTACCTCCAAACTGAAATCCACAACTCCAGTTTCATAGATTCATCAAGTACACCAAATAGAATGACTGATAAGTTGTGTGATTTTGTAGTGTTTGATTTACCCAACTGTGAAGGGTCCCTTTCAAGTGAAACCATACCCAACCCTTGTGATCTCTACACCTCCACTCTTGAACCAAAACTGATTGAAAACCATACTTTTGATGAGGAGTTTGAGAATTTTAACCTTCACTTGAATGAGGTGATTGACGTTGGGGATATTTTGATTGATGAACCCGAAATTTTGGATGATTTTGGCCCACCAATTCATCAAATTCTTTCACTTCCTTATGGTCATCATCTTGAGCCTTTAATTCTTCCCGAACCCCAAATATGTCTTGAAGTTGATGATAATGGTATACCTGAAGATCAGACCGAAATACAGCCTCCATCTTCCACATCTGGTTTAGCAACACTCGACATACCAATTTGTTTACCCATTTCACCTTCTACTTTCTCCGGTTCTTCTTCTGTTCCTATAGTTTCAGTGAGTTTTGATAAATCACAATCTGTTAATTCAAGTTCAATAATACCAAAAATTCAACTTGATTTGGATATTTTTGAAAAAGAGGTAGATGAGTTTTTTGAGTCCTCTACCTCAGTGATTTTTTATGAATCAAGTAGAATAAATTCTGGCATAAAACTCTTTGACAGCAAAATGTTCAATCACACTATTGATAAAAGTTTTGAAGAACTTTTTGCTGACGAACTTGAATTTTTAAACAATACGGATTTTGTGATTGATCAATCTCCACCTCTAGAGGTTGAACCGTCACCATTCCTTCTTTCTAATCATTCACATTCATCCTCATTCTTTCTTTTCTCTAATTTCAAACCCTTTCCAGACCATCTCTTATGCCTTCCCCACTTTTTCTTGAGTCGATACAACACATTCTTCCACCAACCTATACGATATACTGATAAAATCTTTGAATGGTTGGTGTTAACTTTTGGTCTTTGTAAAGCCTTACTTTGACCAAATGACTCACCCCCTCTTAAAATGCTTCATATTGTCTAACTCATGTTTGAGGGGGGGTAAATTTTTGGCTCTTGATCATAACTTTTGTCCTCAAATTTGTGAGCCAAAAATAAGTTTGGGGGAGCATTTTCACTTTCATATATTCTTTCCCCTATTAATAATTTTCTCCCAAGTCTACAGGTTTTTGAGCTTAACGGATGACATCAGTGAGGACACCGCTGTAAACAGGTTTGGGGGAGGTTTGTGCTTATTTACACATCAATTTGCATCATATTTTGCATAAGCACAACATTTTCAAAAAAAAAATTCAAAAATTTTCTTTTATAACAAAAGAGTAGAAAGTGAAAAATTACATCCAAAAGATAGGAATAGTTTAAGAAAACCAAGAAAATTAGAAGTTTTCTTACACGAACTAGTAATAAGTAGTTATGAGCTGTTGTCCCAAGGGTTAGTAAGATGAAGGAAGTCATTAATCTGAGGATAAAAATAAGTCTGAAAAATAGTTTCTATTCTGGAAGCCAAACATTTGAATGTTGATATCCTACAATATGCACCTACACACGTCTTGAAACTCGGGATAGTAGAGGATACCTTGAAATGCTCTTGTCTAAAAGCCAAAGTATGAAGGAAATGAAAAAAAATGAAGAAAATATAAAAGTGGTGAAAAGAAAAAAAATGAACACTGGTTTTGTTATCGCCAAGGCAGCAATAAAAAAATATAGCGAGGGTGCCTCTTCACCTAGTGCCCTAAGGCCAACTGGTCTGGGAGTCACTGCTAAGTCTTAGGTGGTGCAAGACGAGGAAAATATTATCACCTAATCAGCAAGCACAGGAGTAATCGGTTGGTTAGTACCTCAAGAAGTATTAACGGTCGCATGAAAATGTGTGAGCGAATCTTAGTATTCATAAAATTAAAAAGTACTGAGGTAGATGGACAAGAGTATGATAGCTTGAATTGAATTCTCCGAGTGTAGGGATGTTCTTTACACACACGTGGCGTTATATGATCAATGTTTGGATGAAAGGTAGGAATGAAGAATAAAGACGATGTTTTATTGAGGGATGATGTGATTTCTAACATTTTTTCATGACTATTAAGATAGGGCTCATGACAACTGAAAAGCTAGTATAGTTGGAAACTCTTCTTTTCAAAGTATTTCTTTTATGGTTCTTGTCTTTATATGTAAATTTCACCATCTTTCTTTTGTTATAGGATTTTGTGGGTGTAATCCGCTGAAAACCCTCAGGAGACAACACTCCTCCTACTAGGGACACCTAGATGTTTAACGGCTTGTTGCACGTGCTCAGTGCAATCGTGTCTGCCTACGAAAGTGTGCCTAGTTTTCTCCTTTCTTTTTCTCCTCTTAAATAAACTAATTTGCTCGGGACGATCAAAGATAAGTTTGGGGGTATTTGTTCAGTCGATAAAACTGCACATTTGTAGTACATTTTTTCTACCATTTTTATATCAAAAAAGGACTTTATTATAATATATTATACATATGAGGGTTTATGTGTAAAAACGTTATTTTCCATGTGTTAATAAATTTTAATTATCATTTGGTAGGAAAATGTATGCAAATAATATTATTGGTCTAATCCTAGTAGAACAAAGTCTACTAAAATCTTATATGAGTTGTTGTGCAGATTATTTCCAAGTTGTTATGAAGGATTTAACAAACAAATCAATTTGTTGAAGAATACTTTCCAAATTAAAGAGCAAACTTGGAGACTAAGTCTGGAAGCAACCGAGAAAATATTTTCAGATTCTGAAGAAGCCTAGGAATGCCAAATGTCACCATCAGAGAGCCCAAGAAAAACGACAAAATGATCCACACCATGGAGCGCGGATCCGCGGCCAAATCCACCCTGGGGCCGCGGATCCGCCGCGGTTTGATGAGGTCAGAATGCAATATTTTGGGAGATTTTCAAGTGCTGAATTTTACCAACTTCGCAACAAAAAGATTCTGGGTTTTCACTATATAAAGACACCGAGGGCATCTTGGAAAAGCTATCAAGCCGAAGAGATCACGAAGCTCCCGACGCTCACGCATCCAGGCTGATCATCAACTGTTCATCTACCTCCTTAGAAGAGATCGAGAAGCAAACTAGGTTTTTGTAATCATTTTCTAAGGAATCAAAGTGTACTTGATCTTGTTGATTAATAAAGGTAGTTCTTTTTCTTATTCTATTTCTTCGTAGTTTAATTATGCATTCTCTCTCCATCTCTTTTTCTCCCAATATGCGCGAGTAATTCTCCGCTTGTTAGGGTTCGTAGGATTATGGTAGGTTAATGGACGATGAAAATAATTAAACCCTTTTTAAGTCCTATAAAGTTTAGGAACTTTATCAAAATAATCATTAACATCCTAATCGGGCGCGCTAGAAATTCCTTGCTAGTTCCGACCGCGATTAGAGATTAGATTAATGATTGTTTTGGTAAAGGCTAGATATGAACGGAGTTCCGTGTCGAGATAAGGGTTACGAGTGGGATTCCTTTTCCCTCCAGAAACCCTAATCTACACGCATCACCGTTGTTCTAGTTCTAAATCTATTAATGGATAAAAAGGGTAACTTTTAATTAATCTTCCATAACTACTAAATCCTAACGAACCCTACAAGCCCTCTTATTATATTAATTATATCTTTAAAATAATCTAGATCTATATTTTACATTCTTGTTTAACGTAGATCTAGAAATCTTTCTATAAAATTCTTTCTTCCTCCTCTCTTTTTCAACATATCTAAAGTAAGAATAAAAGATTCAACGTTTCCCAGAGGACGACCCGTACTCATCTCGGTCTAGTTACACGCGACACCGTTATTGATTGCGGTTAAACTACAAACACAAATTTTCGTATCAATCAGTCGCCCAGTTTTGACGACTTGGCCGGCCGCTTTATTTACCTGGTGAACTCTTATTTGCTGAGCAATATATTCATCCAGGATGGCCTTGGAAATTGTCTCCTCCTTGGTTGTTGACAGAGCCGGCAGAGGGTTTGATGTTTCTCCTCTGTCATCTTCAATTATCACTGGAGGATCTTCGGCTGGGAGATCCGGCTGGATCATCATGCCCACCATATCTTGGAATAGAAAGGCCATTTTCTTTATATTGGCCGCTTGTTCCGCAGCCTCTTTGTCTTTCTTCTCAAGCATTCTCCGAAGGAATTCAGCATCAGTTTCCTGCTCACGGCGCTGCTCCGATGACGTCTCCGGGCTTTCTTTTGGTTCGGTGAGTGCAGCCATTGCAGTCAGCATCTCCTGAAGCTTCTGTTGTTGTTGTTCCTGGGCCCTTGTTATTGATCGGGTAAGTGGTCGATGGCCTGTCCAAGCGCGACTATCCTCTTTCCCGGATGCCATGTAAACAGTATGCACCATCATGCCCCCAGACTTAGGGCATTTGGGCTCAGTGCCTTTGACATTCGTCGCAGACGTGGGGATTTTCTCCGGCCTTCCCCTCTTATGAGTGGTCGACGTCGAGGGGGCCATTGCAGTGGGCACCCGAGTAGCCGTCGCCTTTTGTGGCTTAACATGATGGTTTTCTTCCTGTCGGACCTTTAGCTTCTTTTGCCGGCGGGGATAGTCCTGCACGATCACCGACTCCCGGACTTGTTGCCAGAATTTGTAAACTTTGGAATACAGCCGTTGAGGAGACTGCTCCGGCTTTATTTCTGTGACAGTCTCCACTGGTGGAAGAGATCTCTTCCGTGCGGCGGTAGGAGAGTTCCTGCGCATCTTGTTCAGTAGCTCAAAGCTGTTCCCGGTTGGAACAACAACATTAATTTCCACCGTTGGAGCTGGTGGAGTTACCCCAGAGGGGGAGTTGCCCACGGCCTTTCTTACTCGGCGCCAGTGACGACGTCGAGCGTATCGAGTTGGTTCGGTGACGGGGATGGCTTTGTCTTGCCCCCTTTCTAGGTGAGGGGTTGTTGCAAGCGTCAGCCTCTTGAAGATTGACGTCTTTTGAGTAGTGGTATCCAATCTGTCAATGACAGACCTTCGAGCAGGAACGGGAGCCGGAATAGTCCGTCTTGTAAAGACCGACCCTTTGGCAGGAGAAGTCGCCTTGACGACTTCAGGAGCAGAGATGGCTATCTTCTTTGGGATGACCACCTCAGCTGTCATGGGCTTCTTGGTAGTCCCATCGGAGTTCAGGCTCGGTCTGGCAAAGACCGAGGAGTTGGAGCTGGACGACCCGTTGAGAGGGGCCGTGGTAGTAGCAAGCCGATCGAAGACCGACTTCTTGGGAGCTTCCGGTGCTGGAATAGGAGCGGTGAAGCTCGTTGGCGGGAGCATAGTCCCGAAAAACAATCCTGTAGTAGCCTGGGTGACCTGTTCTACCGGCATTGTGAATAGGGAAGCCGCCTGGGGCCCGTAAGCTATGCCCCCAGTTGAGGCAGAACGTGGGTTGCAGTCGCATGTGGAACACTTCGAGCAGGTGAACGCCATTGATCTTTGCTTTCTGCACCAAGCAAAACGCTAAATTTTAGTACCTCGAAACCCAAGGGCAGCCATTAGCAAACCGCGATTGGTTCGCGAACACGACACACGAAGTGTTGAGTAGAAAGAGGAAAAGGTCCCACCGGGCGTGCCAGAATCTGTTCCCCTCCGAATCACGGCAAGACAGACGTCTTACCTGAAATTCGGGTCAGATGCTAATTGGTGCTATCCGTCCACCTCTCCGAAGATGCCAAGTTGATTTATGGCACCATGTATCGAAGGTTTAAACGGATGCAGCCGATGTAGCAGACTTCGTCAGATTCCCCCTCGCTTGAGGGGTTTTTTATTGTGGAGACGCTCTTCCATGCAGGCGCAACCCCTGCAGTTAATTACGCTACCGCATCGCGGTAACAACTTTCTCCTTCTCTATATGGTCATTTCGTGTCTTGGGTGTTTGTTTTGTTTATGGTTACCCGTGGATTGTATATGGAGACTAAGTTATGTTGTCGCCCATAGGGCGTGGACTAGTCCAAATCCGTATCGTTCTTAGATTTGGGTTTGGGGGTTGTGTTTAAGGATACGTTAGCCTCATTTGAGACTAAGATCAATTTAAACGTTAGTTAAGGATACGTTGGTATAATTTTAGACCAAGATCAACTTAACGGGATCGTTTAGATCCGACAAGAGAGCAATTGGGCTCTATTGTTTAGTTTAGTGACATTGCATTCGATAATTAGTTTAAGAACATCTCGGTCCAATGTTAGTTTAAAGACATCGCGGTCGAGGTTAAGGACATCATAGTCCGTGGATTTAAGGACTCCACAGTACATTGTTAGTTTTAAGACATCACGGTCGAGGTTAAGGACATCATAGTCCGTGAGTTTAAGGACCTCACAGTCCGTTGTTAGTTTTAAGACATCACGGTCGAGGTTAAGGACATCATAGTCCGTGAGTTTAAGGACCTCACAGTCCGTCGTTAGTTTAAAGACATCACGGTCGAGATTAAGGACATCATAGTCCGTGAGTTTAAGGACCTCACAGTCCGTTGTTAGTTTTAAGACATCACGGTCGAGGTTAAGGACGTCATAGTCCATGAGTTTAAGGACCTCACAGTCCGTTGTTAGTTTTAAGATATCACGGTCGAGGTTAAGGACATCATAGTCCATGAGTTTAAGGACCTCACAGTCCGTCGTTAGTTTAAAGACATCACGGTCGAGATTAAGGACATCATAGTCTATGAGTTTAAGGACCTCACAGTCCGTGAAATGTATGGTTGTCGGGACCCGTCACCTCTTTGAAGACGTTGAGGAATTATAACGACAAATATCAAAGGAGTGAAGAGATGTACCCTTGAACCAAGATGGATTAAATGATCTGTATCCCAGTTTAGACCTAAGACCAATTAATTATATTATAAGCACATTGGCTCAGTTAAGTCTGAATTGAGGACTTATGGCCTATTTTGGCTAAGTCCAATTAAATTTGAAGTGTTGGCCCTCTGTTGGTCCATTATACATTTGTCTGGGTTCAAGCCCATATTATTCAGCAATGCTAAACAAGAGTTTAAGGGCTTTGATAACATTTTTATCTTTGACTGAGCATGGAACATTATAGCTCTGAATTTTACCCAATTTTGAGATTCAGTTGAAGGGGAGGCTTTTTGCCTCTGGAAAGTTAGCCAATTTGGCTAAAAGTAGTGTTAAACACTAGAGAACAGTAGTGTTAAACACTAGAAATAAAGCTCTCAAATTAGTGTTTAAAATAGTAGGAAACAACAGTGTTAAACACTGGAAATAAGGCTCTCGAATTAGTGTTAAACACTAAAGTAAAAGGGGTCACGTGGGGACACGTGAGGGCGCCCAAAGGTGGGGGCCAAATCCCTTTTCTTCGTTCTGTAATTAAGTGTTAAACACTTTTATATTTTTATTTTTTGAGCATCACGTGTTGACACGTGATGGGGATTTATGCGCTGACTGTTAAAGCGCTTGCCAAGGGGTCACGTGGCAACACTTGAGAGCGCCCAAAGCCTTCATTTCCTTAGCTTTTTCTTTCTGTGTTTTGGAGATCACGTGGGAGCACGTGAGGCGTTGCCTCAGAGCTGCTTCCTTCTTATTTTGGAGGATCTGTTTAGGGGTCACGTGGGGACACGTGACCTAGTTTTATTCCTTCTTTTCTGATTACTGCGGATTGGGGTCATGTGTCATCACGTGACCAATGTTCTTTATATGCATGGAGATCTTTCAAGTCTCTTTATTTTAAGAATTAAATTCTCTGTAGGGTTAAACTCTAATCATGATTTTGGAGGAATTAAATTCCTATTATGAAAGAATTAAATTCTTATGTAGGGTTAAACCCTAATTTCTTTTGGAGGAATTAAATTCCTGTGAATTTGAGAGAATTAAATTCTCAATTAGGGTTAAACTCTAGTTCTGTCAATCTTGAAGGAATTAAATTCCTGTGAGTTTGTGAGAATTAAATTCTCATATAGGGTTAAACCCTAGTTTCATCTTGGAGGAATTAAATTCCTGTGAGTTTGGGAGAATTAAATTCTCATATAGGGTTAAACCCTAATTTTGTTTTCGGAAGAATTAAATTCTCTAAACTCAATTCCCCCTCTAAATTTTGGATCTGCATGACAGGTTCTCAACCCGATGAGAATTAAATTCTCAACTTATGGGGAGATGTGCTCTTTGCAGATTTTCAACCAGAGCAAGAACTAAGTTCTTTTGTGCAGAAGAGTTAAACTCTTAGATTTGAGAATTAAATTCTCTGTTTGAAGTTTTGATCCCCTTTCTTTTCTCATCTAGGGTTTTTCTTTGTTGAGAATTAAATTCTCCTTTCTTTTCTTTCTAAAATTTCAAGATTCCAAAACTCTATATCCCAATTCTCTCCCTTTGGCTCATATTTATGGGAGAAGGAAAAGAATCAATTTGTTTAGCAAATCTTTCATTGAAAGATTTGATTGTTTTCATAATTAATATGAGCCTTTAGATCATTCAGTGAATTTTATTCACCGTTGGATTTTCAATCCAAAGATATTCTGTTTGCTATTTTTCGTGAGATTTAGGGAAATATTTCCTTGTTTTAGGATTTTTCCATAAATTGGTGATTTTTAATCACCTTTGGATTTTTAATCCAACGGTCCGCATAATCGTTTTCCATTTGGAAAGATTTAGAAACTTTTAGAATTTAATTCTATTAACTGTAAGGCTTTCGAAGCCAGTCACGTGCTGACACGTGTCCCTTGGTCACGTGTGAGCACGTGATCCCCAATTGAGTCATTTTCTCAGCGTTTACTTACGCTTCAGTTGTAACCATCACGTGTCAACACGTGACCATTGGTCACATGTGAGCATGTGACACCTCATTGAGGTATTTCCTTCAGCCGTTTGTTATTTTATTTCTGTTTTGATTGTCACGTGTCAACACGTGACCATTGGTCAAGTGTGAGCACGTGATACCTCATTGAGGTAATTCCCGATTTTTAGAATTAAATTCTATTAAGCTGTAAGGATTTCAAAGCCTGGCATGTGACCCTTGGTCACGTGTGAGCACGTGACCCCAATTGAGCCATCTTTCAGCCGTTTGTTTTCATTTCTGCTTGATGAGATTTTAACCATCACGTGTCATCACGTGACCATTGGTCACATGTGAACACGCGATACTTCATTGAGGTAATTCCTGATTTTTAATCAGGAAACATGGATTTTCTCTCTCATGGATGCTTCATTATTTTCTTGAGCTCCCATTTCTCTTCATCTCCTCCCTCCTCTTGAGTTTCCCCCACCTTCATCTTCTTCCTCTTCACCACCCTTCTCATGAGTTGAGAAACAAGTAAAGAGGCAAAAAAGAGATAGCAAACACTTAGATCTTCTCACTATATCCTAGACTACTTGGTTTAGCAACCCAAGTTCTTTAGTTGCTCCACTTGACAAATTGTGAGGAGCTAGAGCCATGGATCATATCTCTCAGGTGGATCATCTACGACAAAGGAGGACCGGAGAACAAGCTCAATCCCGAAGAACCGATGGAGCAGGAAAAGAAGATCAAGCATGTTCAAGGTGGCCACTTGGAGCTAAAGATGAAGAAATAAGACCGAAGGACTTGGTTCATTTGGTGAGATTTCTTCATCATAGTAGATAGCTCTCTTTATTTAGCTAGTTAGGTTTATGGTAAGATCCGGGTTAACAGTTATTCTAGTGCCATGTTCTAATCGTTAGAAAAATTTTGTTCCGAATTTGGTCACGGTGGTTGGCCGGGGCACTAGCGTAACCTTTCATGGTATCAGAGCCAGCCCATAAAACCTACACTAGCAAATTTAAACAATGTTAAAACAACGAAACCGAAACAACTCCGTAACATTGAAACCAAACTGCAGTTTCTGTCGATATTTTAAAGGCTTCTAAAAAAAATTTTAGCAAGTGCAGAGTGCTCTTTACACTGAAAGATGAACACTGAACAAAAACGACACGATTCCCACCACTTTTGGCCGGCCACACCCCTCAAAAATCTGGCCTCGCCGATTTTATTATGGTGGATTGCGTCGTATTTTGTCCAGTGTTCTTGTCTCTTGAAGTTTGGGTTTCAGGTGTTGTTTATTTTTGCCTAGATTTGATTTTCTATCGTTTTTCTGTTTGAGGCAATTTGGAGTGTTTTGAAATAGTTATATTTTAACAACTGTTTAATTGTTATCAGTACTTAGATTAGCATCTGCGACTGTGAATGTCATTTGATCGGTAAACCCATCTATTTGCTATATGTCTTTTTAGACGAGTTTGCGAATATGAAATTCGCATTGATGTTTTGTGCTTGTGCTGTGATTGTGGTTGGATAGTCGTGGTGGATAGCATGTGGTGAAATGTTAGTAGTACAGTTTGTATTCATTTTTACATTTGTTATTGCGGGGCGAGCGTCCGACATATAGATTTTCGTCTTTGCCGGGTTGTATATTATTTGTTTGGGGCACGACCGGGTTGAGGTCGATGTCAACATTTGTACATATTATTTTCATTTTCTGTTCAAGGATTACCCTGCAGAGAAGTGCATGAATAGCCGGGTTCTGGAAGGCAACAAGCCTGCATCTTATAGCATTGAGACGGAGGGGGCTTCATTTTAGAATTGGAGGGCTATTCGCCGCACTCGTAGTGGGTATAGGAGGACCTATGGAGGGGCACCCAAGTTACCAGATTCCGTGAAGTGCTGGATAGCCCATTCACTTTGTTGAAGGGGTTTGCCTCACTTCTGGGAATGGCGGGTAACTTGCCACGCTCGTAGGGGTCCAGGTTTTCATTGCATAAGCTATCCACATCACCAGGAACGTCGGGTTTTATTTGCGGCTCAAATGAAACCCGGGGCTCCAAGATTATCCACCATTCTGTATTGTTGGCTGTGATTCTGTGATGTTGCTTATTATCATGCCTGGGACGAATGTTATCTATTCTTATATATATATTTGTAGATGTTGTATATGTTTTGCATCCGCACTAGTCCAGCCCCCGCTCTGTTGTTAGTTATAACCTAACGGGTGATGACGAGGCCCCGTGGCGAATGCGGATGGCATTTACGTACATTATATTTTCGTTCTTTTCTGGTGTGATAGGATTAAACTGATGGGACCACATTAATTTTGATTAATGCAAGATAATAAACCTAAAGATGTTGTTGGCAAAAATTTCGAAAAACTACAGTTATATTCTTTCGCTTTGCACAGTGGTATTCGGTCATGAATATCCAGCACCTCATTCCAGGAGGCAAGAGCCGAGATCCCTTCACGGGGAGCAACCTCTTGAGCGAAAGTCTATACTGTAGATTACTCGGTTTTTTCAAAAGCAAAAGTTTTTCAAAAAGCGGAGCCTAAACCACTTCTTTTCAAAACTGCTCAGGTTCCTTCAACGATATCAAGTACATTACGTTAATGTGTTTTTCGCCAAAAACCCAGCCGTAGCCCTCCGTCATTTCCTACGAGTATTGCTCAGTATTCGTGCTACGTTTGTTAACCTCGTCAAGGTGTAGTGAATGGTGGCTAAGAAGTTCTCGTTTGTAGCATATGTTGTGATTATTTAGGACAGTCGTACAACCTTGTTGACCTCGTCAAAGGTTGTGAGGGTGGGTCTACATTAATCAAGATAATGACGGGTTGAACTTGACTAGCAACTTATGGTTTGTTGACCTCGTCAAGATCATAGGTTGTTAGGGGCAAAAACCACATCGGGAGTTTCAAACATACAGGAAACTTGCTAGCGTTGCATACCTTCTTAAGTGTGGTGACTAGAGTAGCTGCCATCTAGGTTATCAAACGTTGATAGTTGGATCCCGATCCCACTGATGAGTAGGATTACTCTTGGGGGATTTTTTCACTTAACAATCAATGCTATAAACCAAGTAGGTGTCTAGAACGGTGTTAGCGGGGCATTGCCTCCTGGGAAAAGAGGTTATGTAATTAAGGAACTTCGCGAAAGCGTTGGAAAACCTCTCTCGAAGTACCGAAACCAGCCTAGCCGAAAGGTTAAGCAAGTATTGTGACGTGCGATTAATCCCAACTAATTCTTCTTGTAAGGTTTGAAGAAGAATTCGAGGAAACAGTGGGATCCATCCTGATTAGATAAACTAATAACCAATCTAATCCTGCAAGAGCACACGCTGAGTGTTTCTTTTCTCTCTCTCTAAGTAGCAACCACTTCATGCCATGTCATGCACCGCTTCCTAGTGTACGGGCAGAGGACGTGACGAGACCGCTACATATTTACTCAGAAGTAAATACGCTAAGCGTAACGAAGCAATATAAAAGAAATATACACAAGAGACAAATGTAATTAATAACAACTTTATTTATTAACATTCTTTTGTACAATGCATCTGAAAAGTAAATACATGGAATGGAAAGCAATGCCTAAATAGTGGCATAATAGAAATGGAAATACAGATATGAAATGTACAAATATCTAGAGCTCCGGTTCGTAAGCTAGCTTATCTAAGTCCTCGCTGGTGGGCTCGATCTCCTGAAGGTCTGAATCACCTGATAACATTCCAAAGGAAAAGAGAAGGAATGTCGTCAGCGAACAATCGCTCGGTAAGTCCTAAAGATAAGGGAGAAATAGAATAGAATAGAGAGAGAAAGAGAGTGTAACTTTTAAAGTTGTATTATATTGTTAACGCTGTTGTTTGTAGCTTGGTACAGAAGGATACCAGTGTATACGAGAGGAGTCTCAGTAGACCAGAGACTAAGGTGAACGGAATGTACAAGGAACCGTTTATGCCACGGTACAACAACAACGGAATACACATTATGTGTCTTAAATTATGCAGTCTCGTGCCACTTCTAACACCTTCCGTACCAATCTACCGCTTAAACCCCGCGATGTCTTGATTGTATTGTTTGTGTTGTATTGTATTGTAATTAAATTGTATAGGTGGATGACTTGCCGAAATCATGATATCAGTAAATGGATGTAACTGGAGAATCATGCAAATGGAAGTATATCCATGGTTCGGTTCGGTCAATACAGATTGAATAGATTGAATATATGGATTCATGGATTCATATTGAATTGTAGTTTGTACTTGAATCATATTCAAGTCAGATTATTTATAATGTGACTCAGTCTGAGTCAGAACAATTAGAAAATAAATTGAAGTCCTGAATTAGGTTTTAGTGTTATCGGTAACCGCTGCACATGGGCGGCAGGATTTGTGTCTTTTTCAAAGACGATTACTGTGTTGATAACACCGTTTGTTAAGTTTTCTACCTTAAATAGGCAAGCACCCATATCTCCGGCTCCATGAGGCTCAAGAGACTGGTCCCATTTAAACCTATATTTACTAGAGTCCTTATTGTAATTTATAAAACTTGAGGGGGTTTTATGTAAAAATAATGTTGTATAATTTTCAAAATACACCTCAAGAATTTAATTATCGTCTTTAGAGTTTTCAAAGATATAGATTTTATATATGTGACAATTCTAGTGAATAAAATCTAATTTCATGTAAAGTGATTCTTTTGATTTAGAAAAGTTGGAATATTTATGCTATATCAAAAATAGATATTTTGACGATACATATATATATATATATATATATGTATGTATGTATGTATGTATGTATATATTTATAAAAATAATTTAATTTATTATTTTTCTAGAAATCTCATTTTCTTAAGATATTTATATTTTTAAATCTTTCGAGACCGAATGCTCCTCGCGGAGGTCTGCATCTCGCACTACTAAGCCCGAGGATGTGCGATAATCCACACCATCCCGAACGGGTTCCCCAAAATGGGTTGTAGCGGCGCTTTGTAAAGATTTGTTTAAAATACATAATTTTGTAGAAAAAGGTTTTTATAGTAAAAGGTATTTATGTGTAAAATTGCATATTCCCGTATTCTATGTTCCCGAAAGGTATCGTGCTATGTTGCATATGAGTGTTGTGAAGAGGTAGGTCATTACCTCGTGAACTATCTAAAAGTATAGCAAGGAATTATGATGTTTAATGTCGAAACTAAACTAAATGGTATTTTACTGAAAAAGTACGATAAAAACTACAATATGAAATATTTTGCTATGAAACTTGTTCATGATGTTTTGTTAATATTTAATAGTCAAGATGTGAGGGTTTGGTACGTTGTATTTAAGAAAATTGGAACTTTTTAAAGAAAACCGAATCGGAAGTCGGATTAACTCCGCTTCCGTCGGGTTTTAGAAATACGAGTTTTATGAATAGAAAGGAGAAGAGGGAGGATGGACTTACTGGAATTTATCTTAGAAAAGAGGAAGAGGGAGTGGATGTTGGTTCCGGTGCGTCGTTTCGTCGCCGGGAGCTCCTAGGGTCGTCGTCGGAAGTTCGCCGGAGCTTCGCCCTTCGCTAACTCCACTTGTACACTAAAGTTCTAAAGAATTTTCTTGAGAGTTTGTACATTGTTTGTGAGTGAGGGGGTGTGAATTGGAGTGGTATTTATAGGAAAAGATTAGGGTTAGGGTAGATGAAAGGGTGTGAAAAGATATATTAAAAATTGTATTAAAAATGGAGTAAATAAGTGTTTTTATTGGCTCTATAAATGTGCAGGGTTTTTAAAGTGTACAGGGGTTATAAGGAGGAAAAAAGAAAGAGAAGTCATGAAGGGAACTCGGCGATCCGACTCGGTCTGAACGGCGCCGCCGGCCGAGTCGGCCGCGCCGCCGGCCGAGTCGGCCGTGTCGGGCCGGTTCTTCGACGCCACGTGTCCCCCGCCTGTTGGTCTACCCCTTGGGCCAGTTTGTTTTATATGTGACTATTGGTTTTTTTTGAGTTATGCACGTGTAGGCTCTTTGGCTTCTAAAAAAATTAAAATAAAACTAATTAAAAAATAATATGGCTAATGGGATTTGAACTCTGGTGCTTTGGTTCAGCAGTGCAAGGTCTTACCAGTGAGCTACAAGCTCCTTCTTTCTATTTAAAAGTAATTTAAATACTTATAGTACTCACAGGAAATGTAAATACCCCAAGTATACATTAACTTTTAAACAAATTTTTGAACACTAAAATTGGAGTTGTTACAGTCTACCCTCCTTACAAAAATTTCGTTCTCGAAATTTAAAATTTTTATTTTAAGGACTAGTTTACAAATAGGTGGGGGTATCTTGCATGCATCTCATCTTCTCTTTCCCATGTCGAATCTCCCGGAGTGTCTTTTCTCCACATCACTCGAACCAAGTTGACTTCCTTGTTCCGAAGTTACTTCACTTTCCTGTCCAGGATCTCCACAGGTTGTTGCTCACAAGATAAGTTAGGATGTACAGTGAGCTCGGAATGGTCGAGAATATGGCTGGGGTCACTCATATACCTTCTGAGTTGGGATATATGGAACACATTGTGCACTCCTTCCAATGAGGGTGGAAGTGCCAAGTGGTATGCCATTTCACCGACTCGTTCGAGTATGTCGAACGGTCCAATGTATCTCGGACTTAGCTTACCCCGTCTTCCAAATCGAATCACTCTGTGGTTTGGAGATATCTTAAAGAATACGTGATCTCCCGGTTGAAACTCTAAGTGACGTCGCTTTGCATCAGCCCAGTGCTTCTGTCGATCTTGGGCTATGCGCATCTTTTCTTTGATAGTACGAACCACATCAACAGTTGCTACTATCATCTCAGGTCCAAGGAGTTCCCTATCTCTGATGTCATCCCAACTTAATGGCGATAGACACTTCCTTCCATAAAGTTCTGCAAAGGGTGACATTCCAATACTTGCTTGGTAGCTGTTGCTGTATGAAAACTCCACAAGATGTAGGTATTCTTCCTACGATCCTCTGAATTCTAACATACACGCTCTAAGCATAACTTCCAAGATCTGAATAGTTCGCTCAGACTGACCATCTGTTTGTGGATGATAAGTCATGCTGAAGTTTAGACTTGTTCCTAAGCTCGCTTGCAGACTCTGCCAAAATTGTGATCGGAACCTGGTGTCACGATCGGAAAAAATGCAGACCGGTACTCCATGAAGTCGCAAAATTTCCTGTATGAGTTCATGGGTATCATAGATAGTACATATTTGAAGAGTTTAAATCTTTACTTAGATTCTTACCTCCATGTACTTCTTTGCTAATGTCTCAGTTGACTGGCCAACCCGAAATGGGATGAAGTGAGCCGACTTTGTGAGTCGATCCACAATAACCCATACCGCATCGTTACCCTTTGTGCTGCGAGAAAGAGCAGTCATAAAATCCATTGTGATATGTTGCTACTTCCATTCTGGGATAGGTAACGATTGAATTAATCCAGCAGTCCTGTGATGTTCAACCTTTACTTGCTGACACACCAAACATTTAGCGACGCTTCTGGCTACTTCACGATTCATTCAATGCCACCAGTTAGATCTTTGTACATCTTTGTACCTCCAGGTTGTACTGAGTAGGGAGAGCTGTGAGCTTCTTTCATTAACTCTTCCCGAACAGAACCTTTTGGTACACACAATCTACTGTCGTATCTTAAAGATCCATGTTCATGGATGATGAAGTCTGTTTTGAGTCCATTCTCTACTTTTTCTATGATCTTTTGCAGCTTAGCATCACTTGCTTGAGCTGCTTTGATCTGATTGACAATTGTTGATTGAACTTGTAAATTCATCAAGCTTGAAGCGTTACCTGGCATGACTACTTCAATCTCCATCTGATGCAAGTCTTGTTGAAGCTTCCACCGAGTGGTGAGATTCATTGCTAATGGTTGGCGACTAGGGTATCAGGTACCACATTCACCTTCCCTGGGTGATATTGCAGGTTGATGTCAAAGTCCGACATGAGTTCTAACCATCGTCTCTGCTGCATATTAAGTTCCTTCTGACTAAACACATATTTCATACTCTTGTGATCTGTGTATATGTTCACTCGTTCACCAAGTAGATAATGGCGCCAAATTTTAAGAGCAAAGATAACGGCTGCTAACTCCAAATCATGCGTCGGATAATTACGCTCATGAATCTTCAGCTGTCTTGAAGCATAAGCCACAACTTTTCCGTGCTGATGTAGAACACATCCTAATCCCTTACCGGATGCATTATAATGCACTTCGAAATCTCCAGATTGATCCGGTATAACGAGAATAGGCGCTGATGTCAACCTTGACTTGAGTTCTACGAAAGCTTGTTCGCATGCTTCTGACCACACAAAATCTTCAACTTTACGAGTGAGCTTGGTCAGGGGTGTTGCTATCTTTGAAAAGCCTTCAATGAACCTTCTGTAATATCCAGCTAAACCCAAGAAACTCTGAATGTCTTTCACTGACTTTTGTGTCGGCCATTCGGTTACTGCTGAAACTTTTGCTGGATCCACAGAGATTCCTTTGCCTGATACGATATGTCCAAGAAAACCAACTTGATCTAGCCAAAACTCGCACTTGCTGTACTTGGCATATAATTGATGTTGTCGTAGAGTTTCCAAGACAATTCATAGGTGCTCGGCATGTTCTTTCCGACTCTTAGAATACACCAGGATGTTGTCGATGAAGATGACAACAAACCTGTCTAAGTACTCCCGGAAAACTTGATTCATTTGGTTCATGAATATTGCTGGTGCGTTGGTCACTCCAAATGGCATCATAAGAAATTTGTAATGTCCATAACGAGTTCTGAAAGCCATTTTGTGAATATCAGCTTCCTTGACCTTCACCTGATGATAACCTGAACGAAGATCTAATTTAGAGATAACACAAGATCCACTTAGCTGATTGAATAAATTGTCGATACGCGGTAGCGAATACTTGTTCTTTATTGTTACTTCATTCAAGGCTCTATAATCAATGCACATTCTGTATGAACCTTCCTTCTTATTCACATGTAATACAGGTGATCCCCAACTTGAAGTGCTGGGATGAATCCATCCTTTCGCCAATAATTCGTCCAACTTAGTTCGGACTTCCTTCAAATCTTCCGGATTTAATCGATAAGGTGCTTTGATCACCGGTTGTGCTCCTGGTACTAAATCAATGTTGAATTCAAGATCTCGATCGGGAGGCAAACCTGATATATCGTCAGGAAACACAACGTCGAACTCTCGAACCACATCTGGCTTTGATTCTTCATCTTCTTGAATTGCTGCAATCACTGCCTTCTTTGGCTTAGCCTTGTAGGTACTTGGCTCCAGGATACGGTCTCCACTTTTTAAATAGAAGACCGGATGGTGTGGAATCTCGAATACTACCCTCCTTTGACGACAGTCAATGGTAGCATAGAAGGTTCCGAGCCAATCCATACCTAGAACCACATCGAAGTTCGGTTTGTCCAGTACCTTGAAGTCAGGATAGAATTCTCTGCTGCAGACGACTACTGGACACAAGCTGTATCCCATTGTTGCCTTTAGAATGCCATTTCCTGAACTGACATTCCAGCTGGATACAAGCGGTGTGACCGGAATTGCATGAGTTCGGACGAACCGTTGCGACATAAAGCAGCGAGATGCTCCAGTATCGAAGAGTGCTAGTGCAGGAAGTGAGGCTACTAACATTGTACCTAAGGTATGTGGGATGTTTTAGGTATAGGAAAATATGTGGATAGGTATTAAGACCGAAAGAAAAGATTGAGGACAAAGGGTTACCAGTGATAACTTGGCCAGTGGCCTCAGCTTCATCCACGGCCATCGTGAAAGCCTGTCGCCGTGGTACATTCCTCCTGGCCGGAGAAGCATTTCTCGGAATGTTCCATTGAGCTTTATGGAAGTGACGATGAGGAGGTGCAGTCGGTGGTCCTCTAGGTGGTGGAGCAGGGAGAGCGAGTCTTGGAGCAGGTGCCTGAAGGGATGGTCGCTGCTGGTAAGTGATTGCTGTCCATTGCAGCAATTGGGTTGTGTCTTTAGGGACAAGACCCAATATCATGAGTAGCTGAGCCGCAGAATAAGCAAGGACGGTTGGCTCACCGGCATTCTTTTATCATATGTCCAGTTCTTTTGCAGTAGGTACAAAAGGCTAGGCTGGGCCTGTTGTTCGGTACTACCGGTCTCCTTGGCATAAAAGATGGCCTTGATGAGGCTCCTCCTGCCATCTGGCTGGTAGTGCACTTAACTCCGACAGATTAAAGTCTTCCCCACATCTTTACCACTGCCTCATAACGACGGGAAGCTTTCAGAGCCGATTCATGGGTCGGAAAATCTCCTGTGGCCAGTGCAGCCTGGATCTCCGAATCTAAATCTTGTTGAAATCGACGGGCTCTGATCTCATCCGTCGGTATCAGATGTGCCGCAAATCTGTTAAAGTATTGTGTTAGCTATGTAGTATGCGATTTATTAAAAAAATCAAATTAGTGAGACATATCTTACCGACTGAGCATGGTAAACTCAGCATCGTATTCATCCACTGATTTGGTCCACATCGAACCCTGTTGCAGATGGATGGACTATCGTTCCATGTTGAACCTGGCAGTCTCAGGGAAGTACTTTGCGTCGAACATGTCTCGGAAAGTCTTCCATTCGATGGGTTGATCAAGACAGGTTTCTTCCGCCTTCCACCAAACCCGTGCATTGTCCGTGAGTTGCAGTTTTGGAATACGGACCCAAGCTATTTCTGGCACATGTGCCGCTGCCAGATCATTTTCGATGCTTTAAGCACATTCCTCAGCTTCTAGAGGGCTCTCTTTTCCTGTGAACTGCTTGGGGTGCAAAGCTCTGAATTGCTTCACCCCAGACGCTTCTGCCTCTGGACGGTTCATTAAAAGAGCAGTCTGCTACTGCTGTCCTTCTAGGAGGCTACGGATTGCCTCAAGTAGAACCGTCTGCTTGTTTATTGGAGCAGGGACGGCAGGAGTGGTAGTGGTGGAGGTGTGTTGTTGATGTTGGTGCTGGTGTAGTTCGGGGGATCTATAACCTTGAATGGAAAATTTAGGTTAGAACAGATTCAAAGTATATGAAATTGTAAGATTCAAGGAATTGTAAAGAATGTTTTTGTTGCTGGTTCTTGTATTATATTGCTTAGGTTTTCCACGCAGAACTGAACTACATGGTAGTGTTTCATACATCTCTAACCTGCATGGGGCACCAACAAAACCTATCACGCTCTGCTTCCCAGTGTATGGGCAGAGGACATGACGAGGCCGCTATGTATTTACTCAAAAGTAAATACGCTAAGCATAACTAAGCAATATAAAAGAAATATACACAAGAGACAAATGTAATGAACAGCAACTTTATTTATTAACATTCTTTTGTACAATGCATTTGAAAAGTAAATACATGGAATGGAAAGCAATGCCTAAACAGTGGCATAACAGAAATGGAAATACAGAAATGAAATGTACAAATATCTAGAGCTCCGTGTCGTAAGCAAGCTGATCAAAGTCCTCGCTGGTGGGCTCGATCTCCTGAAGGTCCGAATCACCAGACAATATTCCAAACGAAAAGAGAAGGAATGTCGTCAGCGAACAATCTCTTGGTAAGTCCAAAAGATAAGGGAGAAATAAAATAGAATAGAGAGAGAGTATAACATTTAAATTTGTATTATATTGTTAACGCTGTTGTTTATAGCTTGGTACAGAAGGATGCCAGTGTCTACGATGGGAGTCTCAGTAGACCAGAAACTAAGGTGAACGGAATGTACAAGGAACCGTTTATGCCACGGTACAACAGCAACGGAATACAGGTTAGGTGTCTTAAATCTTGTAGTCTCGTGCCACTTCTAACACCTTCCGTACCAATCTATCCCTTAAACCCCACGATGTCTTGATTGTATTGTTTGTATTGTATTGTCTTGTAATTGAATTGTATAGATGGATAACTTGCCGAAACCATGATATCATTAAATGGATGTAACTGGAGAATCAAGCAAATGGAAGTATATCCAAGGTTCGGTTCAGTCAATACAGATTGAATAGATTGAATATATGGATTCATGAATTCATATTGAATTGTAGTTGGTACTTGAATCATATTCAAGTCAGATTATTTATAATGAGACTCAGTCTGAGTCGGAACAATTAGAAAATAAATTGAAGTCATGAATTAGGTTTTGGTGTTATTGGTAACCGCTGCACATGAGCGGCAGGATTTGTGTCTTTTTCAAAGATGATTACCGTGTTGATAACACCGTCTGTTAAGTTGTCTACCTTAAATAGGCAAGCACCCATATCTTCGGCTCCATGAGGCTCAAGAGACTGGTCCCGTTTAAACCTATATTTTCTAGAGTCCTTATTGTAAATTTATAAAACTTGAGGGGGTTTTATGTAAAAATAATTTTGTATAATTTTCAAAATACACCTCAAGTATTTAATTATCGTCTTTAGAGTTTCATAGATGTACATTTTATATATGTGACATTTCTAGTGAATAAAACCTAATTTCATAATATATGGTATTTAATTGTAAAGAATTAAACTTGTATAGAATTGCATGGTATTTTCATGTAAAGTGATTCTTTTGATTTAGAAAAATTGGAATATTTATACTATATCAAAAATAGATATTTTGATGACACACACACACACACACACACACATATATATATATTTATAAAAATAATTTAATTTATTATTTTACTAGAAATCTCATTTTCTTAAGATATTTGTATTTTTAAATCTTTCGAGACCGAATGCTCCTTGCGGAGGTCTGCATCTCACACTACTAAGCCCGAGGATGTGCAATAGTCCGCACCATCCCAAACGGGTTCCCCAAAATAGGTTGTAGCGGCGCTTTGCAAAGATTTGTTTACAATACATAATCTTGTAGAAAAATGTTTTTATAGTAAAAGGTATTTATGTGTAAAATTGCATTTTCCCGTATTCTATGTTCCTGAAAGGCATCGTGCTATATTACATATGAGTGTTGTGAAGAGGTAGGTCATTACCTCGTGAACTATCTAAAGGTATAGCAAGGAATTATGATGTTTAATGTCGAAACTAAACTACATGGTATTTTACTGAAAAAGTATGATAAAAACTACAATATGAAATATTTTGCTATGAAATTTGTTCACGATGTTTTATTAATTTTTAATAGTCAAGATGTGAGGGTTTGGTATGTTGTATTTAAGAAAATTGAAACTTTTTAAAGTAAACCGAATCGGAAGTCGGATTAACTCCGCTTCCGTCGGGTTTTAGAAATACGAGTTTTATGAATAGAAAGGAGAAGAGGGAGGAGGGACTTACTGGAATTTAGCATAGAAAAGAGGAAGAGGGAGTAGAAGTAGGTTCCGGTGCGTCGTTTCGTCACCGGGAGCTCCTAGGGTCGTTATCGGAAGTTCGCTGGAGCTTCGCCCTTCGCTAACTCCACTTGTATACTAAAGTTCTAAATAATTTATTGAGAGTTTGGATAGAGTTTGTGAGTGAGGGTGTATGAATTGGAGTGGTATTTATAGGAAAAGATTTGGGTTAGGGTAGATGAAAGGGTGTGAAAAGATGTATTAAAAATGGAGTAAATAGGTGGTTTTATTGGCTCTGTAAATGTGTAGGGTTTTTAAAGTGTACAGGGGTTAGAAGGAGGCAAAAAGATACAGAAGTCATGAAGGGAACTCGGCGATCCGACTTGGTCGGACCAGCGCCGCCGGCCGAGTTGGCCGCGTCACCGGCCCGAGTCGGCCGAGTTGGACCGGTTCTTCGACGCCGCGTGTCCCCCACCTGTTGGTATATCCTCTGGGCCAGTTTGTTTTATATGTGACTTTTGGTTTTTATGAGTTATGCACGTGTAGGCTCTTGGGCTTCTAAAAAATTTAAAATAAAACTAATTAAAAAATAATGTGTCTAATGGGATTTGAACTCTGGTGCTTTGGTTCAGCAGTGCAAGGTCTTACCAGTGAGCTACAAGCTCCTTCTTGCTATTCAAAAGTAATTTAAATATTTATAATACTCACATGAAATGTAAATACCCCAAGTATACATTAACTTTTAAACAAATTTTTGTACACTAAAATTGGAGTTGTTACATGTCCTAATCAAGATAATAAAATGTATCGCTTGACCAATCTGAATTCTTATTCGGGGCTGGGGAACGTCAATTTGTCTCTAGCTTATGACAGCAGTCATGAGTATGAGCTGAGGGAAGAGGATTGCATGAATTCATTTATGACCCCATCGAAGAAGATACATACTATCACGTCTTCTTCAGGTGTTCTTGATATTGAGAACTGTTTTTCGGTCAGTCATACATCCTGAGTACTCGATACCGGATCAGGATCTCATATCTGTAATTTATTACGGGGACTGAGAAAAAGTAGGATGGTTGGATCTGGTGATATGTCCCTCAGAGTAGGGAATGGAGCACAAGTTGATGCTTCTGCCGTCGGTGAATATCACCTAGCATTACCAAATGGCAATACTATGATTTTGAACAATTGCTACTATGTACCTTCCATGGTTTGCAACATCATATCAGTTTCTTTACTTGATAAAGACGGATATAAGTTTGTTCTTGATAGAAATATCATGAATATTCACCTTAATCAGGTACTGGTTGCAGAAGGTACACTGTGTAATGGTATCTATGTTTTTAATAAAAACACGGTTCTCAACATACAAAACACATGCAAGAGGAAGAATTCAGAAGTGAACGAATCCTACTTGTGGCATTGTAGACTTGGTCATATCGGAGAGAAAAGACTGAGTAAGTTGCATAAAGATGGACTTTTGGATACGTTCGAATTTTCATCTTATGGAACTTGTCAATCTTGTCTCAAAGGAAAGATGACCAAATCTCTGTTCACCGGACACGGAGAAAGAGCAGCAGAGCTCTTGGGACTCATACACAGTGATGTATGTGGTCTTATGTCTATACATGCAAGGGATGGGTTCTCGTACTTCATCACATTCACTGACGATCTCTCTAGGTTCGGATATATGTATTTCATGAAACACAATTCTGAAGCTTTTGAGAAATTCAAAGAATTCAGAAACGAGGTAGAGAACCAGACTGGCAAAAGTATCAAGATCCTCCGATCGGATAGAGGAGGGGAGTACTTATGCACGGAATTCCTAGATTACCTAAAATAGAATGGAATTCTCTCTAAGCTTACTCCTCCATATACACCATAGTATAATAGAGTATCGGAGTGGAGGAATCGTACCCTATTGGATATGGTTCGCTCCATGATGAGTAACGCCGAGTTGCCTCCTTCATTTTGCGGACTTGCGCTCGAAGCAGCAGCATACCTATTGAACTATGTTCCATCCAAATCAGTGCCTAAGACACCATTCGAGTTATGGAATGGTAAGAGACCATATAATAAAAGATTTAAGATATGGGGTTGTCCGGTTTACATTAAAAAGCATAATCCGGACAAGCTTATGGCACGGTCAGTTCTCTGTAAATTTGTGGGATATCCAAAGAATGGTGATGGATATATGTTCTACCGCACTGAGGAACAGAAGGTGTTTGTATCTCGCCACGCTGCCTTTTTAGAATGGGAGTTCTTGCAAAAGAGGCTAGTAGGAGTACGGTAGAACTGGAAGAAACTTCTGAACCACAAAATGTAACTGAAGATTTGGTGGAACTGCTAGATTCAGTAATCCCAGACGAACCTCAGCCACTCCGCAGATCTAGTAGGATATCTCATCCGCCCGAGAGATACTACGGTTTTCTCGTAGACGGGGATCGAGAGGATTGCATCTTGGAAGAAGATGATCCTACTAGTTTCAGGTAGGCCATTATCAGTAGGAACTCTGATAAATGGCTGGATGCTATGCGATCCGAAATGGAGTCCATGTACACCAATAAAGTGTGGACCTTGGATATTGCTCCATCTGGGGTAAAACCCATTGGATGCAAATGGATCTCCAAAAGGAAATTTGGTGTAGATAGACAGGTGGAAACCTATAAGGCTAGACTCGTTGCATAAGGTTTTCTTCAAAGACCAGGTGTGGACTATGACGAAACCTTTTCTCCACCGGCTATGATCAAATCCATTCGGATCCTACTTGCCATTGTTGCCTTCTATGACTATGAGATCTGGCAGATTGACGTAAAAACGGCTTTTTAAAACAGAATTTTGGAAGAGTGCGTTTATATGGATCAGTCGGAAGGTTTCGTAGACAGTGAGAGCAGCGGGAAGGTGTGCAAATTGCTTAAATCCATTTATGAATTAAAGCAGGCATCGTGGAGCTGGAACATCTGTTTTGATGAAACAGTCAAAGAATTTGACTTCATCAAGAACGAGGATGAGCCTTGTATATATAAGAAGATTGTTGGCCGAACTGTCGTGTTCCTAGTCTTGTATGTGGACGGCATTTTTTTGAGAGGAAATAAAATTCCTATACTACAATCGGTCAAGCTATTCTTATCACAAAGGTTCTCCATGAAGTACCTGGGTAATGCCTCGTACATTCTGGGGATTAAGATCTAAGAGATAGATCCAAAAGATTACTGGGACTTTCACAGTCCAGGTACATAGAGACCGTACTAAAGAGATTTAGTATGGAATATTCCAAGCACGGTAACATACTCGCATTGCTCGGAATCACCCTCTCCAAGGAGATGTCTCCCAAGACTAACGAGAAGAGGGTTCGTATGAGCACTATACCCTACGTTTCGACGGTAGGATCTATAATGTATGCAATGCTATGCACAAGGCCAGATGTAGCTTATGCGCTAAGCGTGGTGAGCCAGTATCAGTCGAACCCAGGTGAAGACCACTGGACAGCAGTAAAGAACATTCTTAAATACCTGAGAAAGACTAAGGAGATGTTCTTGGTTTATGGTAATGGAGACCTAAAGGTCGAGTCCTTTACCGATTCAAGATTCCAGAGTGACAAAGAAGACAAAAAGTCTGTCACGGGTTTTGTGTTTACCCTCAATGGAGTGGCGGTGTGTTAGAAGAGCTCCAAACAGGATACCATCGCAGACTCGACGATGGAGGCTGAATACATTGCTGCAAGCGATGCCGCAAAAGAGTGGTCTGTATGAAGAAGTTCATTAGTGAACTTCAGGTAGTTCTGTCCATTGTTGACCCAATACTATTGTATTGCGATAACAATGAGGCGATAGCTTTAGTGAAGAAACCACGGTCCCATCAGAAATCAAGGCACATCTTAAGGCGGTATCACCTGATCAGGGTGATCGTAGATCGCTAGGTGATCGAGGTCGGGAGAGTGGATACAAAAGACAACACTGCGGATCCATTCACCAAGGCCCTTCCTTAAGAACAGTTCGAGAGACTTTTTGAGATGTTGGGTATGCGGTACGCCAACAGCTGGCCCTAGAGCAGACGTTGGATACTCGGTACGTCAATATATGGCCTTAGTGCAAGTGGGAGATTGTTGGATATGTATGCCCTACAGGCTATTATTGTATCTGTATACATATGGATGCTTGGACATATATATCTACAGGACAGTCTTGCTCGATATGATAGTATTCTATTTGGTTTGACTTTATCTTAACATGTGTATATTTTACTTGCTATTACATATCTTTTATACATGTTGATAAAGCCCGTAGGATCATTGCTAGAGTACCTGCGTTGTGATGGCGATCATACTTGTGAGAGCTGGGTAGTCGGTACGCACATCCTTAAATGGTCCCTGGTCGTTGGAGTATCGAGACTAGGCATCGATATTCCGGAGTGGACTAGTGTATACGTTTCTAGACTCCGAGGAGGGGCGATGGTTTGGTCCCGCAACCATTGGTCTTTAGACCTAAGATCGTATACAGGTGCTCACTGGGGGTGAGTACACCGGACGAACTCGCTGAGGACTTCCAGATGGTACTATACCTATCTTCAGATGGAAATTCTCAGGTGACATGAGTACAGGTTATTCTTTAGACCTGAGATCGTCATTTTTCTCCTGTGAGTTCCCACTATGCTTTGATCACTACCCTACTACGGATCTACTGAGTCATGCAAACAGGTTTTAGTTGGGTACCGTCCTGAGCCACATAGAGGCAGTGAGTGATTGTCGGGGATTTGTCTCTCCCGGTATTGGGAGTCGATATCTCACTGTGTTTGATTGGTTTGGACCATAAGACCTTGGCCAAGGCAGTTGGGATTACTGATAGGCTGATCAGTAGTTTCCCGGATTGGTCCTGAGCCGCATCAGCACGAATTACCAGGTTATCAGGGTCTGACGTTTACCACCCTCTAGACCAGGTATGCGATACTCTCAAATGAAGAGACTGGACTGTAGGGAGATTGTTACAGATAGGCTCAGAAGGGATCTGGATGAGTTTGCTCGTCGAACTTCCTTTTCGACAGGCATCCAAGTAGCCGTTACGTACAGCTAGTGCCGCTGACGTGCTTGTGGTTATGGATTTATCCAGTAACTCACTGTTGGCGTACTTTCAAGTTTTTAGAGTCCTATACAGAGGGTTTCCCTGGTTCAGTAGAAATGATGTAGCAGCCGTATTGGATACGTGCAAGGTCTCGATCGATTGATGTACTTTGTACTTGGACTTTCGATTGGACAGTTGGTAATACAAGCCGGTTCGGGTTTGAGCCGGATTATTAAATCAGGTATTGATTTAATAGTTTACAAATATGTATTTCGATATGTATATTCTACTATTACGTTCTTCGTGTTATTCTATCTCTTTGGGCATTCGTATTTTTATCCGAATGCAGGTATGTACATACAGCAGACTGTAATCCATATTTATTATAGATTACCTTCTAGAAGGTGGCCGCCTCATTATGCTTTTTCCATTTATTTGATAAATTGAAAATGAGGTGTATAATGTGAGGTATGGGAGGAATGGTGATAACCATGCTTCAATATTTAACAAATGAATTTTTAATTCATTTGTAGTTACTATTGAAGTATGGTTGTTGATTGTTTATTCAAGAAATTCATACACAAAACCATTGTGTGGATTATCTCTCTCATGGATACTTCATTATTTTCTTGAGCTCCCATTTCTCTTCATCTCCTCTCTCCTCTTGAGTTTCCCCCACCTTCATCATCTTTCTCTTCACTACCCTTCTCATGAGTTGAGAAACAAGTGAAGAGGCAAGAAAGAGATAGAAAACACTTAGATCTTCACACTACATCCTAGACTACTTGGTTTAGGAACCCAAGTTCTCTAGTTGCTCCACTTGACACATTGTGAGGAGCTAAAGCCATGGATCATATCCCTCAGGTGGATCATCTACGACAAAGGAGGACCGGAGAACAAGCTCGATCCCGGAGAACCGATGGAGCGGGAAAAGAAGATCAAGCATGTTCAAGGTGGCCACTTGGAGCTAAAGATGAAGAAATAAGACCGAAGGACTTGGTTCGTTTGGTGAGATTTCTTCATCATAGTAGATAGCTCTCTTTATTTAGCTAGTTAGGTTTATGGTAAGATCCGGGTTAAAAGTTATTCTAGTGCCATGTTCTAATCGTTAGAAATTTTTTGTTCCACATTTGGTCACGGTGGTTGGTTGGGGCACTAGCGTAACCTTTCATAAGCGCGTCCTAGTCTTTCTTCCAGGGATAGGCGTGGACGTGCATTGATTTGGCGAATAGCCGGTTTTGGGCCACTCGGTTGTTGTTGAGTGTTGGCGACGAAGGCCGCTTTCCCTTTACCCTTGGTGTTTCGAGGGTCTTTGTTTGAGGAGGAACGCCCGTGGCCCAACTGGTCGATTTAGGCCATTTTATTGATCAGAGCCTGGAAGGTAGTTGGTTTGAAGAACATCATGAACTAGGACACAGTCGTTTGAGGATATAGGGTCCCATTGAACATGCCCATGGCGAGGGATTCTTCGATGCGCTATTCGCACTTAGATCATAGGTTGCGCCATCGGATCCTGTATTGGACCCAGGTTTCTCCCGGCCTTACCCTGGCATTGATTAATGCCGTGATTGGAATGTGCTCGCTCGCGCTGGAGAAATGTTGGGTGAACAGCAGTTCCATTTCTACGAATGTTTTTATGGAGTCATTTGGGAGCTCCGAGTTCCATTCAAAGGTCGTCTCTGACAAGCTGCCAACGAATTGGCGAACCAACAGTTTGTCGTCGCCTCTAGAGTTACCGCACAGAGCTCTGAATTACGCGACATGATGGTGTAGGTAGCCCGTACCTTTGTACACATGGAACTTGGGGATCGTATATCCCGGCGGGTATTTGATTTGGTCATACCATCCTGGATACGGTCGCCCGGTTCTGATGATTTGGCCAGCAGCTTCACTAGCTTGATGAGCTCGTATTTGTTTAGATATATAATCATCAAGAGCACCCTTGGAAATCGTTTTCTCTTTGGTTGCCGATAAGGCCGTAGGAGGATTTGATGTTTCCCCTCTGTCATCCTCGATAATTATCGGCGGATCTTCGGCTGGGGGTTCTGGCTGGATCATCATCCCAACCATATCTTGGAACAAGAGAGCCATCTGCTTTATGTTAGCAGCCTGCTCAGCAGCTTCCTTTTCCTTTATTTCAAGCACCCTTTGCAGGAACTCTGTATCGGTCTCCTGCCTCTGGCGCTGTTCGGCTGTTGGGTCCGGGCTTTCTTTTTGCCCGATAAGTGCTGCCATTTTGGTCAGCATCTCCTTGAGGTTTTGTCAGCAACCGAGTTTGCGGCTGGTGACCTACGGAAGAACGACTTTCTTCTTTTTCGGAAGCCATGTAAACCGTGTGCACGATCATGCCCCCAGACTTAGGGCAATTAGGTCCAGCGCCTTTGGAATTTGCTGCAGGTAGTGGGATTTTCTTCAGCCTCGTCCTTTTGTGGGAGGTCAAAGTTGAAAGAACCGTTGTAATAGGAACCTGTGTAGAAGAAGTTTCTCACTGTATGACGGAGGGACAGTCTTTCTCATGCCAAGACTTCGATTTCTTCGGTCGACGAGAGTAGTTTTTGTTGATAACAAAGTCCTGGACTTTCCGCCAGACCCTGTGAATTTGGGAGGAGAGCCGCTGACGGGGCTGCTCTGTCTTTTCCTGCACTATGGGTTCTGCAGGCGGGGACGATTTCTTTAGTACCGCCGTTGGAGAGTTCTTGCGTACCCTCCTGAGTAGATCAAAACTGTTCCCGGTTGAAATAGCAGCGTCAATTTCCACCATTGGAGCTGGTGGGGTGAGTCCAGAGGGGGAGCTGCCCCTAGCTTTTCTCACTCAACGCCAATGACGACGTCAAGCGTGTCTTGCAGAAGGGACCGCCTTGGTTTTGGAAGCGGCTTCTTCGTGCCCCCGGCTTTGGTGAGGGACTGTTGTTGGTATCAGCTGTTGAAGACTGACGTCCTTAGCAGGGTTTGAGTAAGGCCGACCAATCTTTTAAAGACCGACTTTCTGGTAGGGGAAGCACCTTTGACGACTTTTCCCGTAGCCGAAGTTGGGAGGGCTATCCGTTTTGGGGTAGCCCCTTCACGTGTCACAAGCCTCTTTGTCACGACCCGAAGGTACGGAACGCGACTGACATTTAAATTACGAAACATCTCGAGGCGTAACGTAATCTCAGTAAGCGTGAAGGAAAACTTGTTTTAAAGCAAGTGGTTTTAACAAAATAAGTGGCATAAAACATTTAAAAGCAACATCATATTTTCCCGAAAATTTCGGCAGAGTCTCCTTTGTAAATACAGGCCCCCAAATGGGTACAACACATGAAATACATAAATAATGAATAAGGGCATCCCCAAGCGGGAGCTAGCTCTTCCCTAATTGGCGGAAACAATCACGCAAACAATATAATATACAACGCCGAAAGGCGAGGATCAAAACTCAAAAAGGAATCCAACATCCTCAAGAAAACCAAAGAAGACCAATAATAATACAAGCGCGCGACTCTAAGGTAGCAAGAATATACAGCCGGTCTTCTAAGTCTATCAAATAATACAAGTCTGGTTGATGGAGTTAACTAGATACAACAAAAATAAATAAAAGTACTACGGTGGTCACGATGCATGTGAACCCACCTATCAAAGCAGTCACCCAAGAGGAAGCAGTGTGCCAGCAAGAAGCAATGAAACCTGTACGGCCAAACCTGCAAGAAACTGTGGCACAACGGGGGTGAGTTGCCAACTCGTGAGTACAAAATATCACCGAGAAGAAATCGCATGCATGACTCTTTTCTAGGTCATACACTAAAATACACAATACCACAACAAGGGTGACAGCATATCATAAATGTGATAACAAGTACTCGTGTCCGTGTCATGAGTAATAATATATCGATGCATGACATGTACTAATGCATCATCCAACGTGTGTCCAGCAACGACACAGAAATAATGATAAAAAACTGAGTGTCCAGCATCGACACTTAAAACATCCCTAAATCCATGTCCGACAGCGACACAGAATACACAAATCTCGGGCTCCATCAGTCCGGATCAGCCCATGGGCTCCGTCCGTCCGGATCGGCCCATCACATTAAATCTCTCATCTACGTAGGTATCCTCCGGATATCCGCCGCGCCCGACACACCGATACGGTAGTCTGGCCCTGCCAGGCTCATCGTCATCCCCACAAAACCACTCTCGCCCCAGGGTACCGTACCGGGTCCACCATGCACCCGCAGACGGTTCATCCTCCTCGAATCGGGTGTATGATACCACTCAAGAGCTGAGAAAACTCATGGTGGAATACACATACATCATATCACGAGAAAACCATAAATTTCTATTTTTAGAAATGATAATGAGTTTATAAAATCCTTGCGGTTTCTCCATATCCAAAAATCTCATGGAAAATCCAATATCCAAAAATCTCAGAGTATGTAAACAGTGAATTACCGGCATAAAGCCCCATAATATTGCATGACAACAAATATACAGATGCATGGGTATCTAAGTAAAGAATGCAATATCTAAACTAGCATAGTAATCATATATTGGAACTATCAGCTAGTAAGTCATATCAATGAAGTAATATTCTCTAAAGTCTAGGTGACATAATAATTACCGATGATGATGTGTGTGAGCCGGCAAGCAAGTGTTCGTGGACATACGCATCATCGGTAATGGTGCTGGTGTTCTAACAATCGATATCATAATAGTTAATGAAACACATGTATAAGCATGCAATGCAATGAGAACATGAATATAACGGAGAAAGAATAGTAAACGCAACATTGAAGATTATACATTTCTATATACGAGTCATATGGTCTTGGTATTTGAAATAGCATGAATCGTGGTTTTTTAGAAAATAGGGGCTACGGTGTTTTTAAGAAAAGGTACATTTTTGAAAAATCCGTAATATCCCTCGAGCTGTCTTTTGAAAATACTCACAATTCGTTAGTTTTTAAATTAAGTATGACTCGAGCCCAGTTGAAAGGGTAAGGAAATCCACCTAAGGTCCGAGTCGATATATCTAGTAATCGGCGATCCCGCCTTAATAGCTCCAAGTACGATAAAATACATAGTACGACATTCTCGAGTCAAGAGTGCGGATCAATCATCATATCTATAACTCATACAGTAAAATCCATCGTACGGCATCCCATAATCGGAGTACGGGTCAAATATCACATATACCTCATTATTCATATGGTATCATCATCATAAAATCATGAATTAGGGTACCTTTCTAAAATCTAGCACATCCCAATATCATCAAACATATATTCTCATGTGTATGAAAACATATCGCCCAACGATTTTCTATAATATCATGTCGTATCATATCATGACCCAATCACATATCACAATCTCACAGTATCATGACCGATCATATCGGCTCATCTCCAAGTATCATACACTGGGCTTATCATCCGTGTTTGTATGTGTGTGTGTCTACACACACACATACACACATAAACATATACACCCAAAATCACATCATGTGTGTGCATGTGTGTGTGTGTCAATCTTTACTCTAGGGTTTCGCGACTGAGAAACTAACTAAAAGCACTTTCTTCCAATTACACAAAATTCAACCCATGGTCTCCTAAGGCTTTTCTTGCAAAATATTCATGTCTTATAAAAACATATATGTATATAGATCATAACGCATCATATCTTACGAAATTTCGTGGGTGCTATACGCCATCCACCCGACTTCCCCCGTAGATATACATCTACTCACCTGAACGCCTCGGCTAATTTGATCCGATTCCAGCTCTGCCATTTCCGCGCCATATCCGACGTCTCTGCACCAGATCCTAAAAACGTACACAAGTAAATAAGAGAATAAATATATAATTAGTCGCGGACACAACCAATACAAGTCAACCACGCACACTAATTAAACGCGCACGCACTTGGTGCACAAAACGTTCTCGCGACAACGCCACAAACAACAATTTGGGTCGCTATACATGGCAAACCCCAAACCTAAAACCCAATCGCACCAATCGCGTGTTCACAACACACTAAATATTATATGAAATAGGTTGTATATCATCAAAACCTCAAACTTAACTCAAATCGATTTATTTCGAAAACCCAGTAAGCATTACTTATCTATTTTAGTTCAAATCTAGGTGTTTTAGCAAAACTAATGGCCACAATATTCCCTTAATATCTTAATTAAGTCACACAATTACTAACTATATTTTAATCTCACCCATTTTAGATTAATCAAAAAGTTAGTTTGCAAAAAGGCTTAATTAGGACAAATTAAATGTAACAATTAGCAATATAGCAACAAGATTAAGTTCTGTATGCCTTAAGATGTTAAAATACATCACACAACCATAATCAAATGATCACAACCCTAACTTGATCCAAACCCTTTTTCATTAATTCACAAACTTGCAAACTAGAACTTTAATAATATCTAAATAAGTTAGATTTAAGCAATTAACTAACAAATTAAGTGTTGGGTTAAAATTTATACCTCACTCTTTAGAGATCTAACTAGTGACTTAGCCTCCCCAAAATGGTCTTCTTGCTTCAAGATCCATGCTAGAATAGGCCAAGGAGAAATGGGTAAAGGTTTAATTGAAGAATTAGTGAGGCTTTTGTTGACTTTTAATGGAATTTTGTGGATTTTTTTGTGGTGAAAGAATGGGAGAAACATGGAGAGGGGGCTGCTGGAAATGGGGAGGGGGCTCGTCCAAGTGTGAGGGGGAGAAAGAGAGTGAGGTGGGTGAAGTGTGTGGATGTTTGTGAAGTCAACAAATACCCCATACCTCATTGTTTATTCATTTCCTTTTTATTTCATTTCAATTTAAACTTGAAATGGGGAAAAGGGGAATGGGACAGCTTCGGGTTTCGGCCAGCAAGGGTGTGTGGGAGAAGTGAGTGGGTATGTGTGTGTGGGTGTCTAGAAACAACCCCAATTATTACCTCTATTCACTTATTTTCTTAATTATATAATTTCCTAATTAATATTATCCTAGAAATCTCTAGAAGCATGGAGACAAATTGAGAAAAAGATAACATACCATAAACTTGTTTTGATGTTTTCATGGTTCACAAACATGTAATTAACCCATTCTCATTTGTAATTATCACTAATTAAATGTATTAGTGAAAGCTTAAAATAATATTAAAAATAATTTATTAAGGAAAATATTTAAATAAACTGGAAATTTACAAGTAACCAATTAAATACCAAATACTAGCAATTACATAGCTAGAATATGTATATTTAAGTCTATGAAGAAAAATAATTATATCTTGGTTTTTACGGAAAGCACCAGTTATTTTACCGATTATCGGAAATTTCACCTAAACGATTTTTACAGAATGTTACAATCTTCCCCCCTTAAAGAAATTCAGTCCCCGAATTTATATTAAAACTCCCCCAAATACTAAAACATTTCAGGAAAGCACTCAAATCGGCGGAGCTCCGAAATCTTAAATACTTAAGAAACATCTCAACGCAATGCATGCGCATGAAAACGAGTATATAACTCAATCAAAACTCCGTCAAGTATTACACAATCATCGAAATCATGGTGAAGAGACCAATGTCAAAGTCCAATACGAAAACCAACATGATATACATCAAAACTATAACATGTACATAGTACACATCGTTGTAAACTCGTCAAAACGTCTGAAAGAAATGCATGCCAAACCTTTTTCAAGTAGCTGTGCGATGCGCGTATCACAGCACAAGTAGCGGACGTTTATTGTAGAAAAATAACTATATATATATATATATATATATATATATATCCTTTGTTTATTACACACGTCCCTCCATTTTAAAATAATTTAAAAGGGTTTCCTTTGTAAAATGTTTCGTCTCCTCTCGGACACACAGGAAAAAAATATAGAGACTGTAGCTTCTTTTTGGAAATCTCTTCGGTAACTATAGATGCATGCAAAAATACCTAGATACTGTTCTCAGAACAGTCCTGCTCGGTTACTAAACCAAATAGTAAATATCATAAAAACGTATTGCTCAAAGGAAATCATACTCAATAGTATATGCAATAATGCCACGTGCGTCTGGTGCGTACAGAAATCGAAATCAATGAATGTGCCATATATGTGCACAGAACTAAAATCTAAGTGCAACGGGTGTGCACGAAGACACCTGTCAAGAACAATGGGTATGCCTGACAACAATATCAGGTGCATCTGATATGCACGAAAAATCCCGATTTAGTGCATCTGGTGTGCACCAAAATCGCATCAAGCGTGCCAAGTATGCACAAGAATCCAAATCAAGTGCACAAGGTACACGAAAACAAATATCGAATATCACAATCGAAATCGACGGTATACAACATACATCAATCCAAATCAGGTATACCGTGGTATATAATCTCACAACCACGTGCATCAGCGTGCACAAAATCGAATCTGAGAACTAAAAGTGCATGAAAACTACACCGAAGGCACAAGTCAAATCACATACATACCATAGGAATGAAATCAAAATCAACTATCTCGAACTACATCAAATCGAAGTTGTGTGCAACCGTGGTGCACAAAATTTCAATCATGCAAATAAACCGTCCAAAATACCATACGTGATATTCGAATCACCAAATCGCAAATCGTTAACACTGTCGTCGATATATCCTTCCTTCAAAGTCAAGAAGGTGTCGGTGCATCCAAAGGTAGCATAGCAAGATATCTATTTGCCTCCCGTTCATGGTCTGTCGCCTTTTGCCCTTAGGCCCTCCTCTCTCACCACGGATTTCCAGTTACATAGCTCCTCGGCTCAACGGCGCAATATGGAATGATGATGGAAACAGTTTTGCTCTGGCACATCCTCTAAAGATCTCTGGCCAACTATCATGGTCACTCATAACATGTCTCGTTGATGATTCCGAACTTTGGCCTACTGGGTGTGCGTGACACGACCGATCCTGGGTCCAAGTCTTCTCGTGTAGTATTCCAGAAAGATTCTGTCGGGGTCTCTCCCAAATCTCGTTTCTGCCGAACTGTCCGGAAATTATCACCCTTTACTAAATCCATTTCTTGTTCCGAAACAGCTGCATACTCATCACTTCTTCTAAAAAATAGGTCCATATTCAACACCTCTGCATGAGTGTCGCATCTCTGATGTCGACGGAGTGGAACGTCATCTCGTCAAAATCTCGTACGAACCTCTTACTCTACTTTTCTCTAATGTGGACTGATTCGGACTCGTCTCTTCGTAGCTGTATGGACTGCGCTACAAACAGCTATACTCATATTTAGAGTCTCCCATATGAAACTATGAACTCGATGGCTCAATATCTCGTGGTAGGTATCTGGCCAACTACGCCCTCGGAAACTCTTCCAAATCGTCGGAGGAATACTCTTCACTCGTCCATTTTCTATCAACCTTCAACGTGCCTGTGTGAAGTCTTCTCTAGCTGAAGTTAATCAATTTGATGATCTCGCATCGGGGTATGCCAACGAACCACATGTCTTAGTTATTCATCCATGGGTAACTAGCGGTCTTCTATCATATCCCTAAGTACAACCTTGTGCTGCAATAGCTTCAAACATCTGGGGCGATATCTTTTCAGTCGCAGCAACAACAGGCTCATTCGTACGCACGCTAAATAATTCCTCAATCCCCAAGAATAGACGATACATTAACGGTCATCACATTCTAGCCGGACTCTAGCAGTGGCCCAATTCTCTGGTGTTGGTCTGAACGTTCGAGAAATCTTAGTAATAACAATCCATCAAAACGCTTATGTCATGAAAAACACAATAAAATGACACATCTATACAATCGTGTGTCACCGGAATTACGCCCTGGTCAGTCCTCGTCCAAGACGAGCTCATGCTGACCGCAACTCTAGCCGCAGCTCTCTCTGCCCGTGCAATCGTGGTAACAGAAACCACCATCCGACATCGATGAAGATTGATCAAAGGAACGAATAGAATACGGTACAAAGAAATGTACATTATAAGGCTTCTTAAGAGGAGTAGCGTATCGTAAGTATGCCGCGGAACATACACACGGTACGGCACTCTACTTAAGTCACCTACTCCATCAACCAAGGTTAACCTACACGACGAAAATTCGGGTCTAATACCCCGTCGACCAAGTCTATGTTTCGTAAGGTCAAGCCTAGGTTTCGAATATATATATATATATATATATATATATATATATATATATATATGCCCTAGACTCCACATAGTCAAACCTAGACTCGAACCAAGGTTAAACCTAGTGCTCTGATACCAACTTTGTCACGACCCGAAGGTACGGAATGCGACTGACACTTAAATTACGAACCGTCTAGAGGCGTAACGTAATCTAAGTAAGCCAAAACCTAGAAATCTAAACCATTTTTAAATGAAAAGAGTGAAGGAAAACTTGTTTTAAAGCAAGTGGTTTTAACAAAATAAATGGCATTAAACATTTAAAAGCAACATCATATTTTCCCGAAAATTTCGGCAGCGTCTCCTTTGTAAATACAGGCCCTCAAATGGGTACAACACATGAAATACATAAATAATGAATAAGGGCATCCCCAAGCGGGATCTAGCTCTTCGCCAATTGGCGGAAACAACCACGCAAGCAATATAATATACAACGCCGAAGGACGAGAATCAAAACTCAGAAAGGAATCCAACATCCTCACGAAAACCAAAGAAGACCAATAATAATACAAGCGTGCGACTCTAAGGTCGAAAGAATATACAACCGGTCTTCTAAGTCTATCAAATAATACAAGTCTTGTTGATGGAGTTTACTAGATACAACCGAAACAAATAAAAGTACTACGGTGGTCACGATGCAAGTGAACCTACCTACCAAAGCAGTCACCCGGAAGGAAGCAGTGTGCCAGCAAGACGAAATGAAACTTGTATGGCCAAACTTGCAAGAAACTGTGGCACAACGGTGGTGAGTTGCCAACTCGTGAGTAGAAAACATTACCGAGAAGAAATCGCATGTATGACTCTCTTCTAGGTCATACACTAAAATACACAATACTACAACAAGGGCGACAACATATCATAAATGTGATAACAAGTACTCGTGTCCGTGTCATGAGTAATAATATATCGATGCATGACATGTACTAATGCATCATCCAACGTGTGTCCAGCAACGACACAGAAATCATGATAAAAACCCGAGTGCCCAGCACCGGCACTCAAAACATCTCTAAATCCATGTCCAATAGCGACACATAATACACAAATCTTGGGCTCTGTCAGTCCGGATCGGCCCATGGGCTCCGTCAGTCCGTATCGTCCCATCACATCAAATCTCTCGACTACGTCGGTATCCTCCGGATATCCGCCGCGCCCGACACAGCGGTATGGTAGTCTGACCCTGCCAGGATCATCGTCATCCCCAAAAAACCACTCTCGCCCCGGGGTACCGTACCAGGTCCACCATGCACCCACAGACGGTTCATCCTCCTCCTCGAATAGGGTGTATGATACCGCTTAAGAGCCGAGAAAACTCATGGTGGATGAAACATACATCATATCACGAGAAAACAGCAAATTTCTATTTTTAGAAATGATAATGAGTTTATAAAATCCTTGCGGTTTCTCTAAATCCAAAAATCTCATTGAAAATCCGATATCCAAAAATCTCAGAGTATGTAAACAGTGAATTACTGGCATGAAGCCCCATAATATTGCATGACAACAAATATACGCATGCATGGGTATCTAAGTAAAGAATGCAATATCTAAACCAGCATAGTAATCATATATTGGAACTATCAGCTAGCAAGTCATATCAATGAAGTAATATTCTCTAAAGTGTACGTGGCATGGCAATTACCGATGATGATGTGTGTGAGCTGGCAAGCAAGTGTTCGTGTACATACGCATCATCAGTAATGGTGCTCGTGTTCTAACAATCGATATCATAATAGTTAATGAAACACATCTATAGGGATGCAATGCAATGAGAATATGAATATAACGGAGAAGAAATAGTAAATGCAACATTGAAGATTATACATTTCTATATACGAATCATACGGCCTTGGCATTTGAAATAGCACGAATCGTGGGTTTTTAGAAAATAGAGGCTACGGTGTTTTTAAGAAAATGTACATCCTTTGAAAAATTTGTAATATTCCTTGAGCTGTCTTTTGAAAATACTCACGATTCGTTAGTTTTTAAAATAAGTATGTCTCGAGCCCAGTCAAAAGGGTAAGGAAATCCACCTAAGGTCCGAGTCGATAAATCTAGTAGTCGGTGATCCGCCTCAATAGCGCCACGTATGGTAAAATACATAGTATGACATTCTCGAGTCAAGAGTGCGGATCAATCATCATATCTATAACTCGTACGGTAAAATCCATCGTACGGCATTCCAAAATCGGGGTACGGGTCAAATATCACATATACCTCATTATTCATATGGTATCATCATCGTAAAATCATGAATTAGGGATACCTTTCTAAAATCTAGCACATCCCAATATCATCAAACATATATCCTCATGTGTATGAAAACACATCGCCCAACAATCTGCTATAATATCATGTCGTATCATATCACGACCCAATCACATATCACAATCACACGGCATCATGCCCGATCATATCGGCTCATCTCCAAGTATCATACACTGGGCTCATCATCCATGTATACGTAAATGTATATATGTGTGTGTGTGTGTGTATAAACACCAACGCATCTATATATATATATATATATATATATATATATATATATATATATATATATATATATATAAACCTAAAATCATATCAAGTGTGTGCATGTGTGTGTGTGTCAACCTTTACTCTAGGGTTTCGCGACTAAGAAACTAACTAAAAGCACTTTCTTCCAATTACACAAAATCCAACCCATGGTCTCCTAAGGCTTTTTTTGCTAAATATTCACGTCTCATAAAAACATATATGTATATAGATCATAACGCATCATATCCTACGAAATTGTGTGGGTGATATACGCCATCCACCCGACTTCCCCCGTAGATATACATCTACTCACCTGGACGCCTCGACTAATTTGATCCAATTCCAGCTCTGCCTTTTCCACGCTATATCCGACACCTCTGCACCTGATCCTAGAAACGTACACAAGTAAATAAGAGAATAAATATATAATTAGTCGCGAACACAACTAATACAATTCAACCACGCGCACTAATTAAACGCGCACGCACTTGGTGCACAAAACGCGCTCGCGACAACGCCACAAACAACAATTTGGGTCGCTATATGTGGAAAACCCCAAACCTAAAACTCAATCGCACTAATCGTGCGTTCATAACACACTAAATATTATATGAAATAGGTTGTATATTATCAAAACCTCAAACTTAACTCAAATCGATTTATTCCGAAAACCTAGTAAGCATTACTTAACTATTTTAGTTCAAATTTAGGTGTTTTAGCAAAACTAGTGGCCACAATATTCCCTTAATATCTTAATTAAGCCACACAATTACTAACTATATTTTAATCTCACCCATTTTAGATTAATCAAAAGGTTAGTTTGCAAAAAGGCTTAATTAGGACAAATTAATTGTAACAATTAGCAATATAGCAATAAGATTAAGTTTTGCTTGCCTTAAAATGTTAAAATACATCACACAACCATAATCAAATGATCAAAACCCTAACTTGATCCATACCCTTTTTCATTAATTCACAAACTTGCAAATTAGAACCTTAATAATATCTAAATAAGTTAGCTTTAAGCAATTAACTAACAAATTAAGTGTTGGGTTAAAATTTATACCTCACTCTTTAGAGATCTAACTAGTGACTTAGCCTTCCCAAAATGTTCTTCTTGCTCCAAGATCCTTGCTAGAATAGGTCAAGGAGAAATGGGTAAAGGTTTAATTGAAGAATTAGTGATGTTTTTGTTGATTTTTAATGGAATTTTGTAGATTTTTTTGTGGTGAAAAGAAGGGGAGAAACATGGAGAGGGGGCTGCTGGAGATGGGGAGGAGGCTGTTGGAAATAGGGAGGGGGCTAGGCCATGTGTGAGGGGGAGAAAGAGAGTGGTGAACTGTATGGATGATTGTGAAGTCAACAAATACCCCATACCTCATTGTTTATTCATTTCTTTTTTATTTCATTTCAATTTAAACTTGAAGTAGGGAAAAGGGGAATGAGGCAGCTTGGGGTTTCGGCCAGCAAGGGTGTGTAGGAGAAGTGAGTGGGTATGTGTGTGTGGGTGCTTAGAAATAACCCTAATTATTACCTCTATTCACTTATTTTCTTAATTATATAATTTTCTAATTAATATTATCCTAGAAATCACTAGAAGCATGGAGACAAATTGAGAAAAAGAGAATATACGATAAACTTGTTATGATGTTGTCATAGTTCACAAACATGTAATTAACTCATTCTCATTTGTAATTATCACTAATTAAATGTATTAGTGAAATCTTAAAATAATATTAAAAATAATTAATTAAGGAAAATATTTAAGTTAACTGGAAATTTACAAGTAACCAATTAAATACCAAATACAAGCAATTACATAGCTAGAATATGTATATTTAAGTCTATGAAGAAAAATAATTATATCTTGGTTTTTACGGAAAATACTAGTTATTTTTCCGATTATCGGAAATTTCACCTAAACGATTTTTTCAGAACGTTACACTCTTTGCGGGCCTGTTTGGGTTCTTGCCTAGCCTGTTGAAGACTGAGACGTCATCTTTGAACGGCCCGTTGAGAGGGGCCGTTGTGGTCGCCAGTTGATGGAAGAGCGACCTTTTAGGAGCGTCTTCCTATGGCGCCGAGACACCGACACCCACTGGTGGGAACATGGTCCCGAAGAATAATCCAGTAGAGGCTTGCGTTACTTGCCCCACCGGCATCGAAAAGATGGAGGCCACGTTAGGCCCATAGGTCACTCCTCCAGTTGGGACGGAGGGAGAGTTGCTGTTGCAAGAGGAGCAGTTGGAAGCCATCAATTTTCTTCTTCTTCTGCACAGGAGCAAGACACCAAATTTTAGTACCTCGAATCCAAGGGCAACCATAGCAAACCACGATTTTATTCACGAAACACGACACACGAGTGTGGAGTGGAAAGAGGAAAAGGTCCCACCGGGCGTACCAGAATCTGTTCACCGCCGAAAATAGAGACGAACTAGGATAGATCGTCTTGTCTGAATCTGGGGGCATATGCTATTTGGATTTATCAGTCCACCTCTCCGAAGGTACCAAGTCGATTTATGGCACCATATATCGGAGTTTTGGACGGATGCGGCCGTTGTAACAGACTTTATCAGATTCCCCCTCGTTTGTGAGGGTTTTTTTTATTGTGGGGAAGCTCTTCCCTGCAGGCCCAATCCCCTGCAATTAGTTACGTTACCGCATTACGATAACCACTTTCTCCTGCCCAGGAAGTTCACTTCATGTCGTGTGTGTTTTTGTTTGTTTAGGTTGCTCGTAGTTTGTATACGGAGACTAGTTTTTGTCGTCACCCATAGGGCATGGATCAGTCCAACTCCGTATATTTTAGATTTGGGTTTGGTTTATTTAAGGACCGTTAATCTGGTTTGAGATTAAGATCGACTTAAACATATGAGTATTTGGGCCCAATTATTTTAGTTTAAGGACATCGAGATCTATTACCGCCGTGTTTGGGACAGATATTAGTTTAAGGACATTTCAGTCCATCATTCCTCTTGTCCGCATGTGTTTTTGGTACGTGGCGGAGTGAACGATGGTGACATGGAATGCTCCCAATTTGGGGTGCGATCCGATTTGAGGTGTGCACGTCAGTTTGGAAGTGCATCAATGTGGGGTGTATAATTAACTATCTTGATGAAATTTTACATCAAGTTGGGACGAGGAGTTGTTGTTGGTTGTCGGGACCCACCTCCCCTCTGAAGACGTTGGGGAATTACAACGACATATATCAGAGGTATAAAAAGATGTACCCTTGAACCAAATCCCGTATTTTGAGCGAAAGATCGTGATGGATCATCTAAGAATCATTAGCCTTATTTGAGACTATGATTAACTAAGTTCATTGATGAGAGATCATTAGTCATGTTTAAAACTAAGATCAGTTTGGAAATCATGAACATATGGGCTCGCTTGAGCTAAGGTTGGGTTTCAGCAGTGTTAAGCACATAGTTGTATATAGCACTCCCGTGTATATCACGTGAGGCGCTCCAATAGCGCTAAGCACTAACTTTTGTGGCGCTCACATGTGTTTCATGTGAGGCGCTCCAATAGTGCTAAGAACTTACTTTTCCTGGCGCTCACGTGTGTTTCACGTGAGGCGCTATATAACTTGGCCTTGAGCGCTCACGTGCTTTTCACGTGAGGCGCTGAGTTCTTTTGGAGATTTAATCTCTGTTGACATTTTTAGAGAATTTAAATCTCTGTTAATGGTATTTTGACCATTAACGATCATCAAGATCATTATTTTGAGGATTTGGGATCATGTTCTTTAAGAACTAAGTTCTTGATTTGAAGGAACTAAGTTCCTGGAGTATTATGAACTCCATGTTTTCTATGTTCATGTTTTCAGAGAGATTAAATCTCTTTTAATGGTGTTTGACCATTAAGGATCACTAAGACCACTATTTTGAGAATCTGGGATCAGGTTCTTTTAAGAACTAAGTTCTTGATTTGAAGGAACTATGTTCCCGGAGTATTTTGAACTCCATCATCTTCATGTTCTTATACCTATGTTCTCCCATGAATCTTTGATTCTCAAGAACAGGATCTTCCCGATGATAATTAAATTCTCAACTTGTGGAAGACTTGTTCTTGTGGATCTCAGAACCAGAGAAAGAACTAAGTTGTTTGAGAAGGGTTAAACCCTTTTAATAAGTAAAGGAGATGCTTTTTTATCTCTTCTTTTTTCTTTACCTAGAGTTTTTTAGAAGGGAAATCTTCTTCTTTGAGAGAATTAAATTCTCTGTTGTTTTGAGAGCCTTCTGTATTTTTACAGAAGCTTATGGGGGGTCTCCTATTTTCTTTTCGATTAATCTCTTTCCTCCTATTTATAAGAGAAGAGAAAAATCAATTTATTGAGAAAATCTCTCATTGAGAGATCATGATTGATTTCATGATCAATCAAAATAATTTTTTAGATCAATCGGTGAATTTTATTCACCGTTGAAATTTTAATCCAAAGACTCTCTGTTTAACAGAGAGGATTTCTTGTTTGTTTAACAAGATTAGGAAATATTTTCCTAAGATAGAATTTTATTCTATCATATGAATATCTTGTTAGTTTAACAAGATTAAAATTTTATTCCAACATAGAATTTAATTCTATCACATAGAATTTTATTCTATCATATGAATATCTTATTAGTTTAACAAGATTATAATTTTATTCTATTATATGAATATCTTGTTAGTTTAACATGATTAGAATTTTAATCTACCATATGAATATCTTGTTAGTTTAGTTTAACAAGATTAGGAATATATTTTCCTAATATAAAATATAATTCTATCATATGGATATCTTGTTAGTTTAAGATGATTAGAATTTTATTCTAACATAGAATTTAATTCTATCACATAGAATTTTATTCTATCATATGAATATCTTGTTAGTTTAACAAGATTAGAATTTTATTCTATCAGATGATCGATGAGTGATTTTATAATCACCGTTGGATCAGAGAAGATATTTCTAGTTTGGGGAAGATCAAGGAAATATTTCCCACATAGAATTTAATTCTATCAGATGGTTTAACTGGTGATATTTTATCACCATTGGATTTTAAATCCAAGATTCTCTGTTAGAGAAAGATCTTTCAATATTAGAAAGATAAAAGAAAATATTTTCCAAATAGAATTTAATTCTATCACGTAGAATTTAATTCTATCAGATAGTTTAATTGGTGATATTTTATCACCATTGGATTTTAAATCCAAGATTCTCTGTTAGAGAAAGATTTTTCCATATTAGAAAGATCATGGAAAATATTTCCCAAATAGAAATAAATTCTATCACATAGAATTAATTCTATCAGATAGTTTAATTGGTGATATTTTATCACCATTGGATTTTAAATCCAAGATTCTCTGTTAGAGAAAGATCTTTCCATATTAGAAAGAAAATATTTCCCAAATAGAATTTATCATCTGATGATTTATTATCACCATTGGACTTTTGATCCAACGGCTCCGTTTAACCGAGAATATCTTAGTTTTTAGGGAAGTATCCCCATGTAGAATTTAATTCTACTTGCTTTTAATTTGGGTGCCGGCGCTCACGTTTTGTGCACGTGGGCGCCACTTAAGAATTTAATTCTTATTTATGATAGGCGCTCCTGTGCTTTGCACATTGGCGCCCACGTGAGGAGCACGTATGGGGCCACCATAGGATTAATCCTACAAGATTAGCGCTGGCGCTGACGCCCCCATAAGGGGCACGTGAGGCGCTGCCTCAAGAAAATTTTACAGAGATTAGCTGTTTTATTATGTTTAAATATTAGGGGAACATACACTCCTGTGCTTTGCACATTAGCGCCCACGTTAACTTCCTGAGTTGATAGTTACATACTTTGCATGTGGGTGCATGTATTTAATATGTGGAGCTTTCCATTTTTTTTATAAGGGAACAGCAAGCTCTGAGCCAAAAAAATTTGGCGGGAACAACAGCCTAGAGACTATCCCGGCGTTCCCCCCTCATTTCAGCAGGATACGGACGCAGCTATCAAATAAAACTGGAGCAATGCCATATTCCTAGCTCCAGACTAAAATTGCAATACACACAACATAGAGGTCCTACAAATGTCTATCATATTTCAGCAAAGAATCGGCACGATTTCGTCAAATAAAAAAAATGAAGTGACGACATATTCCCAGCTTCGGGTATTGTTGGAAAATCATGTAAAACCTGAAAGACTATTGGAGATCATCCCACCCCAGAAGGGTGAGGTTATGGCTCATCGGGGCTCCAAATTGAGCCTAACCACAGGTAAAAAATGTCATGGCAAATTCCTAACGCTTTCTCTTCCGACGGTAATATGACCTAAGGAGATTACTTGAAAAAGTCTTGTCCAGTACCCGAAGGGATCAGAGACACGACAGTCGCGGGGCTACTCGCACAGCGGCTTAAAAACTGCATATCGAGGAATATATCAACTAACGCGACGGTACCACGAACTAAAGCCCTAGTACCACAAACCTTACGGACACAAACCTAACGGACTTCTGTCGTAAAAGGAATAAGGGTTATTTACATATAACGTTAGGATAAGTTTGCCTGTAAACCCAAAGAAGGTAAACTAAAGAGACTTCGAAACGAGTGAATAAACTATAAACTCCGAGATGAGTACATAAACTAGAGACTCCGTAATGAGTGAATAAACTACAAACTCCGAAATGAGTACATAAACTAGAGACTCCGAAACGAATGAATAAATTACGAACTACGAAATGAGTAAATAAACTAGAGACTCCGAAACGAGTGAATAAACTAATTAGCGCTAAATTTAGACATCAAACACAGAAGAGCGCATGCAAAAAATGTATATTTTTTTATTCATGAATCAAAGTATTTGAAAGTTACAATGTAAATAAAAAAAGGGGAAAACAATTTTAGCCGTTAAGAAGGTGGGGCTTTCAATAAAATAGCAACCCGTTTGCTTTCTTGCGGCAGATCCTCCTCACGCGCCACTATTGCAGCCAGCATCGCCTTGACTTGAGCCCATTGTTGCAAGTAAGATGAAAGCTTCTCAGCAATTTCCTGCTTAGCAATATCGCAATCTCGCAGTCCTCTCTCAGTAGAGTCGAGGTTCTGCCTCAGCGCCATTCCTTTAGAAACACATTGTTGAAGATTTTCAAAAATAATTTGTAGCTACGCGGCATTCGCTTCGATCTGGGCACGCAAGTGGCTGGATCCGCCAGAAGCCATCTCATGTTCCTTTTGCTTGAGGACCAACTTCTGCTCGAAGTATTGAATGGAAGCAACACTTTGCTCGATCCATGCGATTAGTTGAGCCTTCGAGGATAATGCCTCAGGTGCAAGACGCTTGTGCTCGATCTCATGGAGACAAGTCTTAATTTGCTTACTGTGGTCAACCCAAATGCCGAAGAAATCTGAATTGTGGAAATTCACTAGCGTCGCCAGCATTGGTCTTCAATAAATTCGCTTAACATCTGCCTGCTATTTGCCACACCCCGGAAGACTGACACTTAGCGAAGGGCCCTGCGGGCATAGTTATGGGAGACTCAAGAGGAGCCAAAACCGATGTAGCTGTTGCAGAATTAAGCACGCACAAAGAAGGGTCAGATTTCAACCTTAAAATAAAAAAGAATGATGATGAATGAGATCTAACATACTAATAATCAAGAGTGGCAAATCAGGAAGCGTAGGAGGCTCTGCTATTCCTTCGTTCTCTCCCTCGAGCCGTAAAACTGTGGTCAATACGAGAAAATCTTAGCAATAAAAAGATTACTCGTAGAAAGATAAAATAAGACATGGAGAATATACTAACCAACGCCCGAAGCAGGAATGAATTCTGATTGGAAGGCGAAGTGCGAGCTTACCATTTGGCATAAGCGGTCAAAAAGCACTCCTACAGGATTGCAACAATATATGGTAAAGAAATTAATCCGAGAAATAATATCTATACTGAAACAAGGAAATGAGAAATCTTTACCTTCCGTCGTTAAACTCAAGAAAACTCAGGGGGGTACAAAAGAGATAGGAGGAGCAACGACAGTCATGGCAACAGCTGACGATGATTCTTCAATTAGCAAAGCGCCGGGGTTTATCGCACCTATATTCAGAATAAAGGAGATGTCAGCAAATATGTCTAGCCTGTTTGAGAACCCAAAAGAAATAACACGAGGAATTCCTGACAGGGCAGAGACCATAGCTGTGTCTGGAGCGCCACTAACCATGACAGCTTCCTCGGTTTCCACCATCACCGTGGAGATGGATTCAACATCGACACCTTCATCCTCCGAATCAATAAGAGTCACCGTCATGCTCGCATCACCCGCCGATGCCAGGGAGCCACAGGGGGAGGAAGCGGTAGTTGGAACATTCACTGATTCGACATGAAAGCCTGACGCCCCAGACTCTTCAAATGCTGGCACTTCACTCGCCACGTTAATACCTAAACTCGGCCCTGCCGCGTCATTCAAGGAAAAATGTGTTATAATTCAGAAAAAATTTCTGTGGGAATAAACCTGGAGAAGTAAGTAAGTCCTACTAAGTTTCAATAAGGAATCATACGCTGTTTTACCTCGAAGTAACCGCTCAGCCTCTTTGCGAGCCACACGCGCAATCTGCCTACGAGCGGTGGACAAGGCGGTAGGAGTGTCCTCCATGGGAACGTCAGAGGGTCTTGTATCACTCGAACCCGCGCCTGTAACCAAGTCAGCCTGACGCTCCCTTGTTACATGCTTTTTGCACTTCCTTTCAGCTTTAGCTGTACGAAGAGATCTCCTCAGAACCTCCGACAGAGGAACGGCTTTGTCCAAATCAGGCTCGGCCTCCAAATCTGCTGCAACATCCATCATCGGCTACTTTAGAGACGCTTCTCGTGACGGCCTTGAGGCGACTTCGATTATAGCCGGTAGCTATAATGGCTCCTCCGCACCACCATCTAAGGATTGCATTGCACTCAGAACAACACGAGTTGCGGTGGTTCCTGTAATAAAATGAGAAGATAGTCAGGGTGTGAACGAAATGAGCTAAATGTGTATATTCAAAGGCATCGCAAAATGAATCATACCGAGACCCATAGAAGAGCGGCGCCTCTCCTCCTCCTCAAACGTCTTGAGGGACGCCAAGAGGGCCTCTGGGGTGAAGATTTCTTTTAAGAGAAGAGCGTTAATAAAGCATAATAAATTCAATATATATATATATATATACACATAGGAACGTAAACGAGATATATCGGACGCCGCAAGAGAAGCAAGCGCTGCTTGCTCGTGGGCTAATCTCTTAGAAACCTCAATAGCGGCTTGAAGATCAGTGGCGGCATTCTCATCGATAGAGGCTTCGAACAGACCGTCGTTGGTGTCATATTTGAACAAGCCTTCGAAATAAAGGGCATGAGGCTCCTGACCAAATACAATATTAGCCGAGAATAAAGATTTCTTCTTCTTCTTCGAGCTGGCAATGACACCCGACGGCAAAAGTTTTCGCTTAATGGGCCTCTTGGAACGGCGAGTCCCGATCTCCGAGCCAATACCCAACTCAGGGAAGGACGCAGCCACCAAAGTCACAGGAGCGCTTACATCCGGTCGTGGCTTAGCCGGAAAGGCTCGCGGAACTACAACTGTGGTGCTCTCTCTCAAAGAAGGAGGGATAATTGCCCGTCGCTTCAGCGGGAACACACGACTACTGGCCGGGACAAAATTCTTATGGTCAAGAAGCATCCGCCTTTCCTCCTTAATGACATCACCCATTTCATGCTGATACCAAGCAATGAAGGCATTCTAGGCCTTCGGGATATGGCTCAACTCACTGATCAGGAAATGAGACCCCGTATTCAGCTGCATAAAATGATGCGCCGCGTTGCGAATGCTCTCTTCTATAGCAACCGGGTCAATGAGAAACTCTTCAAGAGGAACGCCTTGGTTGTAACCAGATTGCTGGGCAAAACGATGCGGGATGTATCTTATAAACAACACCGAGGCATTCTGTCTGAATACAAGGAAACCCGTCCTGATTGAATATAAATGAACAATCTCCCAGGCCCTCAAAGAAGAAGCTCCATCCTTGATAACATCGTGGAGCGGCTAAATTACTTTGGAGGGTTCCTTACCAATGGTCAAAACCCTGTCGACGATGTTCATGCTGTCCCCGACCATACGCGAGCGAAGAAGCAATCGCCGAGCTTCTCGCTATGTTGGGTCTGGAGAAGAAGCATTGACCAGTTGCACGACCCCAGGGAAGTTGTATCGTTTATAAAACCTAGGCCATTTATGCACGCCAAAGGCACCCAACACATGCATCTCGTTCCAAGAGGTGAAGTAGTGCAATAGAAAATTTACGGGCTTCAATCCTGGCTAAGCGGTGTCGGCAACTATACTTAGACCATGATATAAATGCGCTAGTCCTGCAACCCCAATAGCTATACATGTCCTCGCCGCAATGCGGTGAGCCGGATAAAAGACATATGGTCTCATATAGCGAGGGTACATTGGAAGCGCAAACCAGCTCAGTCACAAGCCAATGTACCCCATAATGAATGTCTCCTCATTAATGTCCGGAGCGGAAATCTCTGCAAAAGGGACGATTGGGGTATCTGTAATAAAGAATTGATTTAAATCGTCCTCCGCAGTCGGCAGTTTGTCCAAACTAAATCCGAACGAATCATCGAGCTTGGTAAACTTTTCAACTTTCTTCGATAAAGCCTCCAGATGAAGGAAGCGGGAAACAAATTCCGTAAAGCTAACTCTATGGCCCCCGGACTCCAAGAACAAGCTCTCATATATGTTCAACACTTTGATCAAGCTCGGAAACTTGTGTTGACCAGCATTTTCCGGGGTAAGACCCATAACCACCGATTCAGTAGCGAAGACATACTTGTCAGGAGGAAGTATCTCCTTATAGTGCTCTCCTCTGACGGGTAACCCGGATATTTCCGTGAATTCCTCCAGCGAAATTGATACCTCCCGATCCGATAAAAGGAATGCGTAGGTCGGAATATTCCACTCCAGGAAGGATTTAACCCAACACACATGAGGAGTGTGGTAATAAAAGAGCTACGCGTAGATCGCTGGGTATAACCCGGTCTTCAGCTGCAGCGACTTCTTGTCCAACAAAATGTAACGGGCATACTGCAGATAACCAGCCGGATGTCGAGGGGTCACTCCCATCGTATAAACCTAAACCCAAGGATGCGCTTCTCCTTGATAAATGCGACGCCCCAGAATGTTTAGGACCATCGGAGGCTGGACTGGTATCGACGCCATGGAAGGTTGGAGACGACCTTCCGAGGTCCAGTTAACTTCTTCCACTACTTAAGAGACCCGCGGAGGATCATCGTAATGAATCAATGGGATCGGTTCTGACGGCACCGCACAAGTAAAACTATATCGACCTCGGATAATATAACTGTACCATGATCCCCACAAATGAAGAAACTTATGCTTTGGGTCGTAATCTCGGATTAGCGCGAAGACTTCCCGATCTGTAGGCACATCGGCAAAAGCACTCTCCGAACGAACATAAGGGAAAAAGGAGTCGAAAGTCATAGTATCTGAAAAGAAAAACCCGTAGAGAGTTAGTTATCGGTACAATGTAATTAACTACAACTAAGGGCCTTAACATCTGTACTCCACTATGGCATATTAAAATCACTACATTCCCAAAAAAAGTGGGACAATGGGCCCCACAAAATCAAGGTGATGGCTCATCAATGATGAGATATGCACTTGCGGTGAGAATCCAAAAGAATTCTCATTAAATGAAAAATCTCACTAAGCAGTGGAGTTCAAAACTCCCAATGTTCTTGAAGAACGTGTTCTGCAACAGATCCAAATCTTTAAGAAGAATAGAACCCTAAAAAGAAAATAGGAAAGATGAATAAAATTCCCAAAAATTCTTAAAATTTCTCAGAGCTAAGGTCTGTAATACAAATTGGAATTAAATTCCTTCGATGATGGGATTAAATCCCAGAAATTCCTATGGGAAATAAAATGGAATTAAATTCCAGAGAGCTTTAAAAACCAGAGCTAAGAATAGGGTAAAACCCTAAGATCTCTAAGAAACACGGTCTACCCAAATAAAAGATTTTAAAGATCTATAAGAGATCGTTTCAAGAAAAGAGCTAAGCTCTGTTATTGGGTTAAAAATCCAAAACAAAAAGGAAGGTTCTTTCAAGAGTTGAACTTTGGTCATGATCCTTACCAATTTTTTTAACAGAGTTTAACTCTGAAAAAGTTTCATGGACAGAGATCTAAGCTCTGAGATGAGAATTAAATTCTCAAGGAAGAAGATGATGAAACAGCAGTCATCTCAAGGGCCAAAGGCCCTATTTATAGGATGTGAAAGGACGGTTCAACTCCGTAGGAGATCAAACGGTGAAAAAAGTGACACCGTTGCACCCACGTGTAAGCCACGTGAGAACAACGATGGGGGCATTTGTTCCCCCAAAATTTAAACAATATAAAAAGAGCTAAGCACTATTGAATTTTAATGAGGCAGCGTCTCGCGTGCTCTTCACGAGAGCGCCAGCGCCTATCTTGTAGGATTAAATCCTATGATGGTGCCACACGTGCTCCTCACGTGGGCACCAATGTGCAAAGCACAGGAGCGCTTATTATATAAGAATTTGATTCTTATATGGCTCCGCACGTGCTCCTCACGTGGGCGCCAATGTGGAAAGCTCTTGAGTGCTTATTATATAAGAATTAGATTCTTACATGGCGCCGCACGTGCTCCTTATGTGGGCGCCAATGTGCAAAGCACAGAATTTCCTATCATAAATAAGAATTTAATTCTTAAGTAGCGCCCACGTGCAAAACACGTGAGCGTCGGCGCCCAAGTTAAAATCAAGCAGAATTAAACTGGAATAATCTCTATTAAACAGAGCCGTTGGATCAAAAATCAAATGGTGATGATAAATCATCAAATAGTAGAATAAAATTCTATGAATGGAAAATATTTCCCTAATTTTTCTAAATGAACAAAAATTGTTGGATCAAAGAACCAATAAGATGGGACAATATTTCCTTATATCTTTCTAAATAAAGAAAGACGTGCTATGTAACAGAGAGCCTTTGGATTAAAAATCTAATGGTGATTAAAAATCACCGCTTGACAGAATAAAATTCTGTATATGGGAAAATATTTCTCCAATGTTGTTAAAAAACAAGAAAATATATTCTGTAAAATAGAAATACTTGGATCAAAGATCCAACGGTGGGTAAAATACCCTAAACCAATTTTGAGACCAATTAAATCAATTGGAATATCTAAATAAGAGATTTTCTCAAAATTAATTAACAAACCGGCCTCTACTATATAAAGGAGACGAGACTTCAAGTCTTAGGGAGAAGGAACCCCCTATAAGCTTCTGCAAAAATACAGGGAGTTCTTAAAAAGAAGAGAGAATTCAATTCTCAAAAAAGAAGATCTTCCTTCTCAAAAACCCTATGTAAATAAAAAAAATAAAGATAAAAATATCTTCTTTACCTATCATATCATATCTAAGGGTTTAACCTTTTTAAAAGAACTTAGTTCTTTTTCTGGATCTGAGATCCACAAGACAAGTCTCCCATAAGTTGAGAACTCAATTCTCACCGAGAAGTTCTTGTTCTTGAGAATCAAACATTCAGGGAAAAATAAGTTTAAAAAGAAAGAAGACGGAGTCCATAATACTCCAAGAACTTAGTTATTTCAAATCAAGAACGTAGTTCTTTAAAAAATCAACCTAAAATCCTCAATAATAGTGATTTTGGTAATCGTTAATGGTCAAAATACCATCGACAGAGGTTTAACCTCTCTGAAAATATCATCAGAGATTAAATCCCCATATAAAAAAAAACTCAGCGCCTCATGTGCTTCCCATGTGGACGCCCTCAAACAAAGGGCCCAGTGCTCCACGTGCTTCCTACATGGGCGCTCAAAGAAGAAGGTCAGTGCCTCATGTGAAATACACGTGAGCGCTGAATTAATGTACTTAGCACTTCATATACAGCCAAAATGGCTGAGTGCCCCGCACCGCACGTGCACCTCATGTGGATGCCATAAAAAGTGCTTAGCATTTCATGATTAGTCAAAACGACTAAAGTGTTCGACACTCATTGGGCAGCGCCTATGACTGATATACATGTGAGCGCCAGAGATCAAATAAGTGCTTAGCAATTTTACATAAAAGGAAAAAGGGTAGAAAAATATAGGCCAAATAAGTGCTTAGCAGTTTTGAAACAAAAAAAACTAAGCAGACCTAGCCCAAATTGGCTAAGTCTCTGAAGTTTTCTTGCAGCTGAGCCCAAATGCTCTTTTGCTGAATCTTAACTAAAAATGATCCTAAAATTGAGCCCAAAATGCTTACTTATATATTTAAGTTGATCTTAGTCTCAAACTAGATTAGTGGTCCTTAAATACAACAAAAATATTTTTTGAACTGTAGGAATATACAACCTAAGTTCAAAACCCCGTCAAGCAAATCCTTGACCCAAACCCAAATCTAAAATATACGGATTTGGACTGATCCGTGCCCTACGGGCGACGACATAAACTAGTCTCCATATACAATCCATGGGCAATCAAAATAAACAAAAATACACACGACACAAAGTGAACTGCTGGAGAAGGAGAAAGTGGTTATCGCAACGCGATAACGAAATTAACTGCAGGGGCTTGCGCCTGCAGGGAAGAGCATCCCCACAATAAAAAACCCTTCATAAAATGAGGAGGAATCTGATAAAATCTACTACAACGGTCGCATCTGTCCAAACCTCTGATATATGATACCATAAATCAACTTGGTTTCTTCGGAGAGGTGGATAGAGAAGTCCAAATAGTATCTACCCTCAAATTCAGGCAAGACGATCAAACCCAGTTCGTCTCTATTTTCAGCGGTGAACACCAGCCGTAACCCGTCGTCATTTGATATTAGTATTGCTTAGTATTCATGCTACATATTTTGACCTTGTTAAAGCGTAGTGTTCAGTAGCTATATAATGCTTTTCTGTTGCATAGTGATGCGATTATCTAGGAAAATCGCACCATCATTTTGACCTTGTCAAGGGCTCGTGCGGGTGGGTTTAGATTAATCCAAAATAATGATGGGTTGAACTTAACTAGCGGCTTATGATATTTTGACCTTGTTAAGGTCATAGACCATTAGGGGTAAAAACTATATCGGAAGTTTCAAATATAAAGGAAACTTGCCAGGTGTGTGCATACTTTCTGGAGTGCAGTGACTATGGTGGCTTCCATCTAGGTTATCATGCGATTCCCACTGATGAGTAGGATTAATCTTGGAAGATATTTTCCACTTCACATTTAGCTAACCAATTAGGTAACTAGAAATGTGTTGACGAGGTTTTGCCTCTGCGAAAACGGGGTTTCCTTTAATTAGGTCCATGTGAGAGCACGGGGAACCTCCCTGGGAGTACCAACACCCACCTGGCTGAACGGTTAGCGAACTTATAAGGTGTAAATGATCTTGACTAGTTCTTCTTTTAAGGTTTGAAGGAGAATTCGAGAAATCAGTGGGAGCCATCCTGATTAGATAAATTAAAAACCAGTCTAATATTGTAAGAGCTGAGTGTTTATTTTCTCTCTCTCCATGTAACAACCATGTCACACCTTAATTAAGATAATAAAATATATGGTTTGACCTATCACGACCCAGAATTGGCATATGACCGGCATTTGAATCACGTGAAGTCTATAGGACCCTACCGTAATCCAAGTAAGTCGAAAGCCCAGAAATCTATACCTTTTTAGGAAAATAATGGAGGTGAAGTTTTGAAATAAAAGTATAATGAAATCAATTTCTACTTCAAAAGTATAAGTAATGTTATATGAAAATACAAGTGAGTTGTATACTATTTTTGAAAACATTTTCGTCATTTAAAATTTGGGCAGCACTTCCTTTGTAAATTTTGATTCAAAACTAATACATAACAATAATATAGGCATCCCCAAGCTGGAGCTAGCTCTTCGCCAATTGGCGGAATCACAACCACACGATAAATAAATACGACGTCCTAAGGCGAAGATTAATCACAGAAAAGAAGATAAAGAAAACCAAAGTGTCATCAAAAACCCATAAATAAAGAATAGATACATATCCGCAACTCTAAGTCTGAAAGAATATACAATCTGTGGTTTCCAAGTCTACCAAAATACATAGTCTGGTTGATGGAGCCTTTAATTAGATACAACTGAATAAATATATAAAAATGGTGGTCACGATCCAAAGTGTATCCCACATACCAATTCAAGTCACCCAGAAAGAAGCTGTGTGCCAACAAGCTGCTACTGAATCCGTACGGTCAATCCTGCAAGAAAACTGTGGCACAACGGGGGTGAGTTGCCAACTCGTGAGTAGAAAACATCATCAGGTAGAAATTGAATGTATGATGATCTCCTAGATCATACAGTAATATAATAATAATATAATAATATCGAGTGGTAACAAGGGTGATAGTGTAAACATAAGTATAATAATACTAATATAATCGAGCCCGTGTCATAATTCGGTACCATTTCATCTGTATCATATATATGTGTATAAGTGTATCATCCAATGTGTGTCCATCAATGACAGACCAAATCATCATAAAAACCTGAGTGCCCAGCATCGACATTCGAAAATATCATAAAATCCGTTTCCAGCATTGACACATAAAGCCTCATATTTCGGGCGCCGTCTCATCGGATCGGCCCACATATCCATCTAATCACACGACTCCGGTCGGTATCCTCCGGATATCTGTAGAACCAAAACTATCACTGTTCGGTAGTGCTCCCCTGCCGGGCTCAACGTCTCTCTATACGATCTTCTTGCCCGGGGATACCGTACCGGGTCCACCATGTACCCGCAGACGGTGTCTCCACTCTCCTCGAATCGGGTATACACATAACTCAGAATCGAGAAAACTCATGGTGGACGCCATAGATCATATCAAGAGAAACCGTGTTTTTTTAAAACAATCATAAGTTTTCAAAATGTATCCGCGGTTTCTTAAATCCAGAAATCTCATGAAAATCGAAATCTCATAAGCATGAACCAATAATAAAACAATGAGTACAAGCACATAACAAATCCGTAATGCATAACCAGTGTGTTTATATGAGCGTGGCTTCTAACTACGTAAGAAAATGCGATAACTGATGTAGTAAATATGGTATGGGTACTAAACAATAACTAAAAAGCTGCAGGTTATTTGGTTATACGGTGAAGTAGCGATTTCTAATGTGTACGTGGTATGGAAATTACCGATGATGAGTGTGTGAGCCGGCGAGTATGTGTGCGTGCAATATGCGCATCATCAGTAATGGTGCATGTGTCCTAGCAGACGATGTCATATAAGATAAGGAAAAGAACATGGTATGTATACAGAAAAAATGAGAATAATACAAGTATAGCAAAAAAAGGAAATTTGTAAACGCAACAGTATAAAATACATAACTACATATGAGCCATACAGTTATAGTTTAAAATAGTACGAATCGCTGTTTTTAGAAAAATAGGTGCCACGGTGTTTTTGAGAAAAAGATACCATTTGAAAATCCGTAGCGTCCTTTGAGGTTGTCATTTAAAAATGCATAACGATTCGTTAGTTTTGAAAATAGTTATGGTTCTAATTATATTCTAATATCTACGTAAGTGATTATAAAACAATAATATTTCGAGTTGACACATCCATAAGTCGGTGGTCCATCCTCATAGTATCACGTACGGTATAATCCATCGTACGACATCATCAAGTCAAGAGTGCAGATCAATCATCATGTACATCATATCACGTATGGTATAATCCATCGTATCATCAAGTCATGTGTGTGGATCAATCATCATGTATATCATATCACGTACGGTATAATCCATCGTATGATATCATCAAGTCAAGTGTGCGGATCAATCATCATGTATATTATATCATGTATGGTATAATCTATCATACGATATCATCAAGTCAAGTGTGTGGATAAATCATCATGTACATTATATCAAATATGTGGTAATCCATCGTACGATATCATCAAATCAAATGTACGGGTCTATGGTCACGCACATCCTATCATATTATCTAGTCACATATCGTCACATGTTATATCATCTCATATCGTATTATGAACATATATAATGCTTAATCTTTATATAATATAATATATCATATCGTATTATGCCATTTCATCTCATGTCATATAACATAGCCTCGTGACATCATGTCCGATCATATCGACTCATATCATTATAACTTGTTATATCCTCATCTCATGACGTTATTGTAAGTAGATGGCGTACACCCCACGTGGTTTGTGGGGAGGCGGAATTAAAAAAAAACAATTTTATACTTTGCAACATCGACCAAACATCCAAGAACTTTCAGAAACCCTAATTAGCAAAACACATAGAGGTTCTAAACTACTATGATAGAATTTTATACCTCCTTGAATCTAGTACTTCGGGTCTTCTTCTCCTCTTCTTGATCACCTAAAACGTGCGGATCAAGCTCGTTCATCGGCCTCGTGTTGAAGATGATCCACCCGAGAGTTTATGGTTTAAGATCCAACCTCAAGAAAGAGGTAACTAAAGTACCTAGTTTGCTAATCTAGGTAGCTTTGGAGATGTAGAGAGTTAATTGGAGTAATTTATCTCAAAGAACCCTAGGATTCATAACACATGTGAGGGTTAGGGTTTAAGGAAGGAGGAGAGAAAAATGGAGATAGAATGAAAAAACACAAATGATCAAGTCTTGTGAGCAAGTGAAGAATGACTAACTCTTTTCCAATAATCAATCATGCAATATTTTTCCATAGAAAAATACAACCATGCTTGAATAGTAAAGTCAAATGAAATAAACAAATGAAAGAGCCATGCTTCAACCATTCCACAAATATCTCCATTTCCACCACATTAATCTATTTTCCAAAAATAGATAAAACCAAAAATGAGGTGTCCCCTTCTATAAGTATATCTTGTAAAATTACAAGAATGCTCTCACCGTATATATATACCCGTATTTGTACTGCAAAAAAATACGAATACAAAGAGATAAAAATAATCCAATAATATAATACTAGAATGCGGCTTAATCCTATACCCACTAGTATTTGTAACACCTTAAAACGCGATTAGAGTTAATTAAGCGATATAATATGGGTTTTCAATAAATTTAACTAATACTTATTTTTCACATATTTTATTATAATTAATTAATATTTTATTTTATTATTTTTGTACTTGTTGTGGTTATGAATGCACATGTGCATGCTAATCTTGGGTTCAGGATGTGTTAACCATGCTTTGCTAGCCATGGCACTTAACCATTTTTATGTTATGTTATAAACACACACATACACATATGTATTTTAAGTACAAGGTTTTAATTTAAAAAGAAAATGGGAAAATAATAGAATATGAAGGCATGTGGGAGCATAGGGGGACAAGGCATGGGAGGCATTTAATGAGGTGAGAGAGAGAGAGCGTGGCTCGCATTCTCTCATCCTCACCCTCTCATTTCTCTTCCTCTTCTTCTTCTTCTTGACTAAAAATCTTCTCTTGAAAATTATTTCCACTAACCTTGTGCCTAAACCAACATCAAACCTCACCACCAAGCTTGTTTAAACCCACTTGAGAAGTCTTGGAGCTTGCATGGTTAGGGATTCATCCAAGTTTTGGTGAGGTAATGATGTTAAATTCTTAATTAGGCTCTAAGGAAGATTCTTGTGTTAACTAGTTTCACTAATATACCTTAATGTTTGGTTTAGTGTTAATATCGTATTTTTGTTTAAACTTGGGTCTCTGTTTGAATCTTCTATCGACCCAGATATTATTTTGAAAAGTTTCCATCACAGAGAGATAGTATATAGGCCTAGAACCTATCCCCAAAACCTGAGCCCATTCCCTCACTTCATAGCTACAATTTTAATCATTCTGGCCGCAATTTGCGGCTAGAGTAGGGTGTTTGGATTTGATTCTTTATCATGGGGTCTGTAGGGCAATATGTAGGCTTATGGTATGTGCAACTTTCTCTAATTTCTTGTATAGAAAAATCTGGGACTGTTTAGCTATAATTCAAGCGTTTCGATAATGTGCGATGCGGATTTATCCGAAATTCGTTTAAGTGTTTCGTGCGATTAGTAGCTATAGGAGTGGTCTAGGATGTCGCTGCACATGTTTAGCCAGCTAAGCTAACACATGGTAGCTTGTGGGAGTCGATTCGTTGGTTTGGTGTTTGTGTCCGTGTGTTATCGAAAAGTTTACTAATTTCATGTGTTATGGTTTTGTGTGATGCTAGGATCACTTTCGGGGATTTCGGACGCAGCCAGGAAGGGGAAAGAGGTGATCGGATTCACTTAGTTCAAGATCGTCCGGTGAGTAGATTTAACATCAACGATGGAATCGCTTGTATGGCGTTAAGCGCCGATGGCTAGATTTAATTGAAAATACCTTGTGCTAAATATTTATATTGTATTTGTACAGGAGTATCATATTGTGCACCCTATTACCTGTTGTACATTGACATAATATTAATAGGGAACTATACCATTACTAACGGTTCATGTTGCACGAGCACTACTTCATATGCCCATACACACCGTTGGTAATTGCCATATCACGCTCACTATAGAAATTGCCATGGATAAATATATTGTACCGCATTCATAAGTGACAGATAGACATTACTCATGGTACTAGTATACATCATGTTAGCAGCATACATGCATTGCTATAATGCCATATTCTCATATGACATTTCATGAGATTACTGTTTCGTGGATTTGGGAAAACACAAAGTACATTTTGAAACTTGAAATATTCTAAAGGGCAGTTTTTCCTTGATATGATATTTCGTGTTCGTCATGAGTTTTCTCGGTTCAGAGCTATGATATACCCAATTTGAGGAGTGAGTAAGAACCGTCTACGGGTACATAGTGGGCCCGGTAAGGTACCCAGGGTAAGGATATCGTAGAGTAGACGATGAGCCTAGCAGGGGGAGTACTACCTACCGGTGACTGTATGGAAACTCGGCGGATATTCGGAGGATACCGTTCGGAGTTATGTGATGAGATGGATATGATGGCTGATCAGAGTGATGACGCCTGAGATATTGGGATTTGGGGTGTCGTTGATAGACACCGGATTTCTATGATGACGATTTATTGAGGAGGATTTTGTTTTATCCCGCACTCAGGATTTATTATGACATGCTTTGTTCATGTAGCTGTGGTACCCTGATACAGTACCTTGATTATGATTATGTTACATATCCACATTATTATACATATGCTATCATAACTGCATATTTAGGATTGTCGTTTTTCGTTCATGCTTGTGATTACCTGTATGATGTTATTTACTATTCACGAGCTGGCAACTCACACCCGTTGTGCCATAGTGTTTTGTAGGGTTGACCTTCAGCGTAGTCGCGGCTGGGCTCTTTATTGCATCTATTTCTACAGATACCGCTACTTTTGAGCGCGTGATTTTGTGTAGGTGGGTTTTTGCGAGTATCTGTATGATTCTACTTGTATCTCTTATTTTGTATCTAGTTCTCTCTATCTACCACTTATATGTATTTGAATTAGAGACGAGACTGAGAGATTCGATATTTGTATTTTATGTGACTCTGGGTGTCGTGCTCGTGTGAGCCGGCTTTTATTTTATGTTACGATATTATTTTACTTCTTATTTGGTTATTTCTTCGCCTACGGCGTCGTATATATATATCTGCTGTGGTTGTGTTCCGCCTTTAGGCATGAGTTGCTCCCAATTGGGGATGCCGTTCATATTATATGTTTTGTATCTGTTTTGGACCAGTTTTTACAAAGGAAATGCTACCGAAATTTTTGAAATAACTTGATATTTTAAAAGAGATGTGATGTTTTGAAAAAAAAGTTTTACCACTCTACTCCTATTTTCGTGGTTTAGATTTCTGGGTTTTGGCTTACTTGAATTACGTTACGCCTTTAGACGTTGCGTGATTTAAGTGCCGTTCGTGTTTCTAATTTGGGTCGTAACAAAGTTTGTATCAGAGCGTTAGGTTTTACCTTTCGGAGTGTACGATGACCCTTTGTATGATGGAGTAAGTAGCTTAAGCAGAGTGACGTAGCATGAGTATGTTCCGCAGCATACTTACGACACGGTACTCCGCCTAAGTGACCTTAGGACATATTTGCTTGTAATTCCTTCCATGATTCCATGTATCCTTATGATTCGATTTCTATGTTCTTATCGAATCATGTTTCCTTGTTCCAACCACTATGCTGCCAAAGACTACGAGGGCCTAGAGGGCTGCCGCTAGAGATGAGGTCAGGGCGGGCTCGTCTGAGACAAGGACTGACCAGGACGGTACACTTATTCTTTAGGAGCAGATTGATCCACCCTCTCCAGGTCGTATTGCTAGGCTAGAGGCCAGTATTTAGGATTTACGTCAGATGGTGGGATCTTTAGTTGAGACAAGCCGAGCACAGAGATCAGATGTTGTTCCACCTACTACGGGGACCGTGATTGTACCTACTGCTCAGAAAGTTGTATCTACCGCTGCCTAGACTATTGCTGTATCGTTATCAGAGTTTATGAGGTTGAAGCCTCCGATTTTCACCGGCACAGACGCAGCAGAGGATCCACAGTCGTTCCTCGATCAGATGGCTAGGATTTGTTGTTCTTTGAGATGTTCCGATGCGAGATTGGTCGAGTTTGCTAGTTTTTGTCTGGAGGGTCTTGTCCAGACTTGGTGCGAGTCTATGGAGAGAGGTCGAGCCGCAGGTCTTCTTCCTATCACATGGGTTGAGTTTGCGACGGTTTTTCTTGCCCGTTTTCTTCCACAGAGCGTCAGGGATGCCCGTGCTCGTAGCTTCGAATCTTTGCATTAGACTCCTGGTATGACGATGGCCGAGTATGTTATCCAGTTCACCTAGCTATCCGTATATGCTCCTTACTTGGTGGATACTGAAGAGAAGCACGTCAAGAGATTCGTGTGAGGCCTTGATACTCAGTTGTTCCTTTCTATTGGCGCCCGGCATTTTGATACGCAGCAATGGACGCAGCCTTACTTGTAGTGGAGCGTATTGCCGAGACTACGGTTGTTCCGGGACCGAAACGGATTCGTACTGGTGCACCAGCTCAGAGGCAGTTAGGTAGACGCCGCGACAGATTCTTTCCAGGTCGTGGTGGTAGCAGAGGTTTGAGATGAGGCCAGTTATATAGCTCTTACCCACAGGGTCAGCAGCCTTCGTCAGGATGTTTTCGGTGCGGGAGTCTGTATCACCGTATCAGGGATTGTATTAAGGGACGCCATGACGAGGCAGCAGTTCCACATGTTACTTTACCACCTTCACCTCCTCAGAGAGCATTGCCTCTTACACCCGTCGCTACTTCATGCCAGATCGATGCTCAGAGAGGCCGTGGTCATGGTGGTCTTGTTCAGAACGGACGAGGTGGTAGAGGCGGAGGAAAGCCGGATGCCAGTAGAGGACATGCCCGAGTTTTTGCGTTGACACCTCAGGATGCGCATGCATCGAATGTAGTTGTGATAGGTACTCTTTCAGTGTGTTCTTTCGATACGCGCATATTGTTCAACTCAGGATCTACGCACTCATATGTGTCCACACACTTCATACCGAGGTTGGGCTAAGATTTTTCCTTGTTAGATCAGCCGCTCGTTGTGATTACTCCCGTTGGAGAGTCTTTTGTCGCCCGACATGTGTTTTGGTCGTGTAACGTTCGTATTAGAAAGAAAGAGAGATTCGTCTGTCAATTTGATCCTTCTTGATACATTGGACTTTGACGTTCCCCTCAGTATAGACTGGTTAGCTACTTGCTATGCGTCCATGGACTGCCGTGAGAAAACAGTCAGGTTTTGTTTTTCGGAAGAGTCAGTTCTTGTTGTGCAAGGGGACCGCAGTGCCGCCCCTCACAGTTTGATTTCTGCCCTTTGTGCTTGTCAGCTCTTGAGAAAAGGATGGCGGGGATTCTTAGCATATATTCGTGATACTAGAGCCACAGAGGCCCCATTGGTCTAGGTTCCTATTGTGAGAGAGTTTCCCGACGTATTTCCTGATGAGTTACCTAGATTACCGCCAGAGCGCGATATCGAGTTTTGCATCGATTTGATTCCCGGCACGGGGCCTATTTCCATACCGCCTTATCGGATGGCCCCGGCGAAGCTTGAAGATATTAAGGATCAGTTGCAAGATTTTCTTGACGGGGGACTTATTCGTCCGAGTGTGTCACCTTGGGGAGCTCCTGTCCTGTTCGTCAAGAAGAATGACGACAGTATGAGATTGTGCATTGATTATCGTCAATTGAACCGAGTTACGGTGCGGAATAGGTATCCTTTACCTCATATTGATGATTTGTTTGATCAACTCTAGGGTGCAGGACATTTTTCTAAGTTTGATTTGAGGTCAGGTTATCATTAGTTGTGGGTTCGAAATGATGGAATTCCGAAGTCTGCTTTTCGTACACGCTACGGGCATTATGAATTCTTCGTGATGTCATTCGGACTTACCAATGCTCCAACAATGTTCATGGATTTGATGAATCAGATTTTCATGCCGTTCCTTGACCAGTTCATTATTGTATTTATTGACGACATTCTGGTCTACTCCAGAAGTCGAGAGGAGCATGAGAAACACTTGAGGATTACGTTGCAGACATTGAGAGAGCACCAGTTTTTTGCTAAATTATCGAAGTGTGCTTTCTGGCTTGATAGTATTGACTTCTTGGGTCATGTGGTTACGAGAGATGGTATACGAGTGGACCCGAAGAAGATCGAGACCGTACAGCTTTGGCCGAGACCTGTATCAGTGACTGAGGTCCGCAGTTTCTTGGGCTTAGCCGGTTATTATTGCCGTTTCGTGCAGGATTTCTCGAGTATTGCTACACCACTGATCAGACTGACCCGGAAGGGAGTTCTTTTTCTTTGGACCGAGGCATGTGAGCAGAGTTTTCAGCAGTTGAAGACTCGTTTGACGACTGCACCAGTTCTATCCTTGCCTTCTGGATCAGGCGGCTATGTTGTTTATTGTGATGCTTCTTGAGTGGGGCTAGGTTGTGTGTTGATGCAGCATGATAGAGTTATCGCTTATGCTTCTCGGCGGTTGAAAAAGCATGAGCAGAACTATCCCACTCATGATCTAGAGATGGCCACGGTGGTCTTTGCGCTCAAGATTTGGAGACATTACTTGTACGGAGAGTTGTGTCAGATCTTTACGGACCATAAGAGCTTAAAGTACATCTTCCAGCAGCGGGATCTGAATTTGAGGCGGTGCCGTTGGATGGAGCTTGTAAAGGATTATGATTGTGAAATCCTTTATCACCCGGGCAAGACGAATGTGGTAGCTGATGCTTTGAGTCGTAGGCTTGGAGGTAGCTTGTTCCATTTGAGCGCGATGCAGAGACAGTCTTCTATAGATTGGCAGATCTTGTGCGATGGTAGGGTACAGTTTGAGTTCACTTCCACCGGAGGGCAGCTTGCTCATGTCCATGCCCATCCCCCTCTACTCGATCGTATCCTAGAGGCACAGTCCGACGATGCTCGTTTTTCTGAGATTATGGAGCATGTTCGGCATGGAAGAGATTCAGAGTTTGTGAATGATGACCAGGGTGTGCTACGATTTGGGACTCGTTTATGTGTACCAGATTCTGAGGGGCTGAGACGCGAGATCCTACAGAAGACACATCAGTCAGTATACAACGTTCATCCAGGTTCCACCAAGATGTATCGTGATTTGAGAAATATCTACGGGTGGGAAAGGATGAAGAGAGATGTTTCTGAATTCGTTTAGAGATGCTGGACTTGCCAACAGGTGAAAGCTGAGCATCAGAGACCGACAGGAGAGTTGCAGCCTTTACCCATTCCTGAGTGGAAATAGGAGCAGATCTCCATAGATTTCGTTGTGGGTCTACCTAGGTCCAGTTGAGGGTATGACTCCATTTGGGTGATTGTTCACCGGTTGACAAAAGCGGCTCACTTCCTCCCAGTGAAGACCACTTTCGGATTTGCTCAGTATGCTCAACTGTACATTGATGAGATTGTGCGTTTGCACGGCATTCCAACATGCATTGTATCCAACAGAGGCACCCAGTTTACCAGTCGTCTTTGGCAGAAACTTCAGGAAGCTTTGGGTACCCGTTTGAGTTTCAGCACTGCTTTCCATCCGAAGACCGATGGTTAGTCAAAACGGACAATACAGACTCTCGAGGATATGCTTCGAGCATGCGTGCTTGAGTTTGATGGTAGTTGGGATCGCCACTTGCCTTTGATAGAGTTCTTCTGCAATAATAGCTTTTAGGAGACGATTCAGATGGCACCTTTCAAGGCCTTGTATGGGAAAAAGTGTCGATCGCCAGTTTGTTAGACCGAACTCAGCGGGAGTAGGATTTTGGGACCACGGCTAATTCAGGAGACTACGGAGAAGATCCAGTTGATCCAGGACAGGATGAGAGCAGCCCAGTGCAGGAAAAAGTCTTATGCCGACCGTCGTCGTCGCAGACTTGAGTTCACATTGGATGATCATGTTTTCTTACGGATTTCTCCTATGAAAGGTGTGATGAGATTCGGGAAGAAAGGGAAGCTTAGTCCCAGATATATGAGTCCTTTTGAGATCCTTGAGCGAGTTGGTACCGTTGCATATCGCTTGGCACTTCCGACCAGTTTTCCGGATGTACACCCCGTATTTCATGTATCGATACTTCGTAAGTACCTTCATGTCCCTTCTCACGTGATTCAGCACCAGACCATCCTATTGGAGCGCGATCTTCTTTCACCGAGCACCCAGTAGTTATTTTGGATCGGCAGGTGAAGAAACCTCGGTCAAAAGTCTTACCGTCAGTGAAAGTTCTATGGCATGACCTAAACAGCGAAGAGGTCACCTGGGAAGCAAAGAGCGAGATGCAGAAGAAGTTTCCCCATCTCTTCAAAGGTATGCGTAGTAAGATTTTAAATTCGGGGACTGAATTTCTTTAAGGGGGAAGATTGTAACACCTTAAAACGTGATTAGAGTTAATTAAGTGATATAATGCGGGTTTTCAATAAATTTTACTAATAATTATTTTTCACGTATTTTATTATAATTAATTAATATTTTATTTATTTATTTTTGTACTAGTTGTGGTTATGCACATACATGTGCATGCTAATCTTGGGTTAAGGATGTGTTAACCATGCTTTGCTAGCCATGGCACTTAACCATTTTTTGTCATGTTATACACACACACACACATATGTATTTTAAGTACAAGGTTTTAATTTAAAAAGAAAAAGGAAAAAGAATAGAATATGAAGGCATGGGGGAGCATGGGAGGACAAGGCATGTGAGGCATTTAATGAGGTGAGAGAGAGAGAGAGCATGGCTCTCATTCTCTCATCCTCACCCTCTCATTTCTCTTCCTCTTCTTCTTCTTCACTAAAAATCTTTTGAAAATTATTTCCACTAACCTTGTGCCTAAACCAACATCAAACCTCACAAAACCCTTCACTAAGTTTGTTTAAACCCTCTTGAGAAGACTTGGAGCTTGCATGGCTAGGAATTCATCCAAGTTTTGGTGAGGCAATGATATTAAACTCTTAATTAGGCTCTAAGGAAAATTCTTGTGTTAACTAGTTTCACTAATATACCTTAATGTTTGGTTTAGTGTTAATATCGTATTTTTGTTTAAACTTGGATCTCTGTATGAATCTGCTATCGACCCAGATATTATTTTGAGAAGTTGTCATCATAGAGAGATAGTATATAGGCCTAGAACCTACCGACAAAACCTGAGCCCATTCCCTCACTTCGTGGCCGTAATTTTAATCGTCCTGGCCGCAATTTGCGGCCAGAGTAGGGTGTATGGGTTTTATTCTTCGTCGTGGGGTCTCTGGGGCAATGTGTAGGCTTATGGTATGTGCAACTTTCTCTAATTCCTTGTGTAGAAAAACCTGGGACCATTTAGCTATAATTCAAGCGTTTCGATAATGTGCGATGCGGATTTTTCCGACATTCGTTTAAGTGTTTCATGCGATTAGTAGCCATAGGAGTGGTCTAGGATGTCGCTGCACAGGTTTAGCCCGCTAAGCTAACATATGGTAGCTTGTGGGAGTCGATTTGTTGGTTTGGTGTTTGTGTCCATGTGTTATCGGAAAGTTTACTAATTTCATATGTTATGGTTTTGTGTGATGCTAGGATCACTTGCAGGGACTTCGGACGCAGCCAGGAAGGGGAAAGAGGTGATCGGATTAACTTAGTTTGAGATCATCCGGTGAGTAGGTTTAACATCTATGGGGGAATCGCATGTATGGCATTAAGCGCCGATGGCTAGATTCAATTGAAAATACCTTGTGCTAAATGTTTATATTGTGATTGTACAGGAGTATCATATTGTGCACCCTATTACCTGTTGTACATTGACATAGTATTAATAGGGCACTGCACCATTACTAACGGTTCATGTTGCACGAGCACTATTTCATATGCCCACACATACCGTTGGTAATTGCCATGTCACGCTCACTGTAGCAATTGCCATGGATAAATATATTGTACCGCATTCATAAATGACAAATAGACATTGTTCATTGGACTAGTACGCATCATGTTAGCAGTATACATGCATTGCTATAGTGCCATATTCTCATATGATGTTTCATAAGATTTCGGTTTCGTGGATTTGGGAAACCGCAAAGTACATTTTGAAACTTGAAATATTTTAAAGGGTTGTTTTCCCTTGATATCATATTTCGTATCCACCATGAGTTTTCTCGGTTCTGATCTATGATATACCCGATTCGAGAAGTGAGGAGGAACCGTCTGCGGGTACATGGTGGGCTCGGTAAGGTACCCAGGGTAAGGAGATCGTGAAGTAGACGATGAGCCTGTCAGGGGGAGTACTGCTTACCGGTGACTATATGGAAACTCGGCGGATATCCGGAGGATACCGTTCGAAGTTATGTGATGAGATGGATATGAGGGCCGATCAGAGTGACGGTGCCTGAGATATTGGGATTTGGGATGTTGTTGATAGACACCAGATTTCTATGATGATGATTTATTGAGGAGGATTCTGTTTTATCCCACACTCATGATTTATTATGACATGCTTTGTTCATGTAGTTGTGGTACCCTGATGTTGTACCTTGATTATTATTATGTTACATATCTATATTGTTATACATATACCATCATGACTGCATATTTAGGATTGTCGTTTTTCGTTCATACTTGCGATTACCTGTATGATGTTATTTACTATTCATGAGCTAGCAACTCACCCTCGTTGTTCCATAGTGTTTTGCAGGGTTGACCCTCATCGTAATCGCGTCAGGGCTCTTTATTGCATCTATTTCTGCGGATACCGCTACTTTTGAGCGCGTGATTTTGTGTAGGTGGGTTTTTGCGAGTATCCTTATGATTCTACTTGTATATCTTATTTTATTTCTAGTGCTCTCCATCTACCACCTATATGTATTTGACTTAAAGATGAGACTGAGAGATTCGATATTTGTATTTTATGTGACTTTGGGTGTCGTGCTCGTATGAGCCGGCTTTTATTTTATGTTGTGATGTTGTTTTACATCTTATTTGCTTATTTCTTCGCCTACAACGTCGTATATATATATTTTTTGTGGTTGAGTTGCGCCTTTAGGCATGAGTTGCTCCCAATTGGGGATGCCGTTCATATTATATGTTTTGTATCCGTTTTAGACCAGTTTTTACAAAGGAAATGCTGCCGCAATTTTTGAAATAACTTGAGATTTTAAAAGAGATGTGATGTTTTGAAACAAATGTTTTGCCACTCTATTCCAATTTTCGTGGTTTAGATTTCTGGGTTTTGGCTTACTTGAATTACGTTACGCCTTTAGACGTTGCCTGATTTAAGTACCGGTCGCGCTCCTAATTTGGATCATGATAGTATTATCCGTCCGAACATCATCCGTGTAGCTAGTACACGTATATGATTGGAACTCTTCACATAAAACCATACGGACACTACATCATTTCTCCTGAACCAGGGAAACTCTCTGTGTAGGACTCTAAAGACTCGACAGTACGCTGGCAATGGGTTTAACCATAAGTCCGTCAGTGGCACTAGCTGTACGTAACAGCTACCTAGGTACCCGACGAAAAGAAGTCCGACGAGTGAACTCATCTGAAACCCTACTGAGCCTGTCCATGAGAATCTCGATGCAGTCCGGTCTATTCGTCTCAGAGTATCGCATGCCAGGTCTAGGGGGTGGAAAACATCAAACCCCTAATAACCTGACAAGTCGTGTCGGTGTGGCTCAAGACCATCCGAGAATCTACTGGTCCAACTACCAGTAATTCTCAATCCGCCCTGGCCAAGGACTTATGTTGTTGGCTAACCAAACACAGCGCGACATCGACTCCCTATACCGGAAGAGACAAATCCCCAACAGTCACTCATTGGCTCTATATAGATCGGGACTTTACCCACCTAAATCCTGTTTGCACGACTCAGTAGAGCCGTGGTAGGGTAGTAATCAAAGCACAGTGGGAACTCACATGAGATAAATTACGACCTCGGGTCGACAGACTATCTGCACTCATATCACCGAAGAACTGCTATCTGACGCTAGGTATAATACCATCTAGCCAGTTCTCGGCGAGTCCGTCCAGTGTACTCACCCCTAGTGATCTCCTGTATACAATCTTAGGTGCACCACACCAATTTCTACGGGACCAATCCATCGCCCCTCGTCAACATCTAGATATGTATACACTAGTCTACTATGGAGTATCGATGCCCAGTCTCGATACTCCCATGACTAGGGACATTTTAAGGATATGCTTATTGACTACCCAGCTCCCACAAGTATGATTGCCATCATAACGCTGGTAGTCAAGAAAGGATCCTACAGGCTTTATCAACATGTATACATGATATAAAATAACAAGTAAAACATATCACACATTAAGATAAAGGCAAACCAAATAGCATACTATCATATCGAGCAAGATTGTCTTGTACATACATATCCCTAGCATCCTATACAATGATGGACTCTAGGACATACATATTCAACAATCTCCCACTTGCACTAAGGCCTGTAATTGACTATTAAGTACCCAACGTCTGCATTAGAGCCAGTTGCTAGTGTACCGCATACCCAACATCTCGAACAGCCTCTCGAACTAGACTTGAGGGATGGCCTTGGTGAATGGATCTGCCGTGTTGTCCTTTGTATCTACTCTCCGCACCTCAATCTTCTGGCAATCTACGATCTCCCTGATCAGGTGATACCGCCTCAAGATATGTCTGGATTTCTGTTGGGACTTTGGTTTTTTTTCCAAAGCCATGGCTCCATTGTTATCACAATACAAAGGTATTGGATTAGCAATGGATGGAACCGCATGAAGTTCAGAAACGAACTTGCTCATCCAGAATGCCTCTTTTGCGGCATCGTTAGCAGCGATGTACTTAGCCTCCATCTTCAATTCTGCTATGGTATCCTGTTTGGAACTCTTCCAACAGACCGCCCCTCTATTAAGGGTAAACACATAACCCGGGATAGATTTAGAGCCATCCTTGTCATATTGGAAGCCAGAGTCGGTAAAAGCCTCGATCTGGAGGTCCCCAATACCGTACACCAAGAACATCTCCTTAGTCCTTCTCAGGTACTTTAGAATGTTCCTTACTGCTATCCAATGTTTCTCACCTGGGTTGGACTGATACCTGCTTACAACGCTAAGTGTGTAAGCTACATCTGGTCTTGTACATAACATCACATACATTATCGACCCAATCGCCGAAGCATAAGTACTATTCTCATGCGAGCCCTCTCCTCATCAGTCTTGGGAGACATCTTTTTGGAGAGGGTGATTCCGTGACAAGCGGGTAAATTACCATGCTTAGAATCTTCCATACTAAACCTTTTTAGTATGGTGTCTATGTAACTTGACTGTGAAAGTCTCAACATTCTTTTAGATCTGTCACGACAGATCTTAATCCTCAGAATATATGAGGCATCACCCAGGTCTTTCATAGAGAACTTCTATGGCAAGAACAGTTTGGCCGATTGTAGCATAGGAATATCATTTTCTATCAGGAGAATGTCATCCACGTATACAACGAGGAATACCACAGTTCTCCCTACAATCTTCATATAAATACAAGGTTCATCTACATTTTTGATAAAGTCAAATTCCTCGACCGTCTCATCAAAGCAGATGTTACAACTCCGTGATACCTGTTTTAATCCATAAATGGATTTAAGCAACTTGCACACCTTTCCGCTGCTCCCACTATCTATGAAACCTTCTGGTTGATCCATGTAAACACACTCTTCTAAACTTCTATTTAGAAAATCGGTTTAAACATCCATCTGCCATATGTCATAGTCATGGAAGGCAGCAATGGCAAGTAGGATCCGAATGGATTTAAGCATAGCCACTGGTGAAAAGGTTTCATCATAGTCCAATCCTGGTCTTCGACGAAAACCTTTAGCAACAAGTCTAGCTTTGTAGGTTTCTACTTAACCATCTACACCAATCTTCTTTTTGAAGATCCATTTGCATCCTACAGGTTTTACCCCAGTAGGAGCAAAATCCGAAGTGCATACTTGGTTTGTGTACATGGATTCCATCTCGGATCTCATAGCATCCAACCCCATCACCGAGTCTCTGCTCGTAATGGCTTGCTGAAAACTAGTTGGCTCATCATCATCGATGATGCAATCCTCTCGATCCCCATCTACGAGAAAACCGTAGTATCTCTTGGGCGGATTAGACTGCCTACTAGATCTACGGAGTAGCGTAAATACGTCCGGTTCCATTGAAATCTCAGGTTCTACTAAGTTTTCAGTAATAGTTTGTGGTTCTGGAATTTCTTCCAGCTCTATTGCGCTCCTACTTATCTCCTTTTCAAGAAATTGAGTTTCCATGAAGCGGGCATAATGAGAAACAAAGACCTTTTATTTCTCAGCGTAATAGAAATAATACCCCTAGAGTTCTTGGGGTATCCCACAAACTTACACAATACTGAACGTACCTCGAGTTTGTCCAGATGAACCTTTTTGACAAAAGCAGGATAACCCCATATTTTAAGATACTTAAGACAGGATTTCTTCCCACTCTACATTTCATATGGAGTGGTAGGCACAGAATTAGTTGGAACCTTATTCAATAGGTATGCAGCAGATTCTAGTGCATAACCCTAGAAGGAGGGCGGCAACTCAGCAGGGCGGCAACTCAGTATTACTCATCATGGAACGCACCATATCAAGTAAGGCACGATTCTGTCTTTCTGATACACCGTTGTGTTATAGTGTGTATGGAGGAGTAAGCTGAGAGAGAATTCCATTCTCTTTTAGATATTCCAGGAACTCGGCACATAAGTATTCACTATCCTGATCAGATCAAAGCATCTTGATACTTTTGCTGGTTTGCTTTTCCGCTTCATTCTTATACTCTTGGAATTTCTCAAAGGCCTCGAATTTTTGTTTCATTAAGAATACATGTCCATACCTTGAAAAATCATCGGTGAAAGTAATGAAGTAGGAATAGCCACTTCTTACATGCATAGACATTGGCCCACACACGTCGCTGTGTATGAGTCCCAGGTGCTCAGTAGCTCTTTCTCCGTTTCCAGTGAACAGAGGTTTTGTCATCTTTGCTCTGATACATGATTGACAAGTTGCATATGATTGACACTCAAACGGATCTAAGTATCCATCTTTATGTAACTTGGTCAACCGTGTTTCATTGATATGACCAAGTCTACAATGCCATAAGAAAGCTTGGTTTGATTCTAAAGTCTTTCTTTTTAGTGTGTTTTGGACGTTGAAAACTTGATGTTGATTGAGAATGTATATTTCGTTATTAAGTGTACCCGACCCAACCATTTCATGATTTAGGTGAATATTTATGACATTGCTTTCAAGTGCAAAATTATATCCTTCATTAGATAACAAAGATACTGATATAATATTACACATCATACTGGGTACACAAAAGCAGTTACGCAATAACAAAACATGTCCACTCGCCAATCATAGGTGATATACTCCTACTGCAATAGCATCCACACTATTTCTATTGCCAACCCTGAGGGTCATATCATCTTTCCTCAAAACTCTACGGCTTCTCAGCGCCTGCAATGAATTACAGATATGAGATCCTGATCCGGTATCCAATACCCATGAAGTGGAGTTTATAGAGAAACAGTTTTCAATCATGAACACACCTGAAAACAAAGCCACAACTTGCTTCGTGTTCTGATTCTTGGCTTTTAGGCCCCGGCAGTCCTTCTTCCAATATCCCTTTTCTGACAATAGAAGCATTCTTCCTTTGTGGCTGCCCCTCCCCCCCATTCTTTTCCTTTCCCTTTTCCTGCACCTTCTGCACACCTCCCCTCGGTTTGGTGAGGGCCTTCTTCTTCTTTCCCTTGGCCTTAGCCTTGAATTTAGCAGAAGAAGATTCTCCAATAAATAGAGGGGGTGTTTTCTTAGTTTTTGTCACGCCCCGCTTCCCAAAATACGGAATACGAGAGGTTGACAAGGCCAGCCATGCTCCTACGGTCAAGGAAATATCCTGCCGTAGTCACACTTCGGCTTCGAGCTTTATGTGGTGATCAGTAAAGAACGCAAAGGTAATGAGAAATGCAGTAACTAAAACAAAACAAATACAAAGAACTGACCTGATGGAGGTACAAAGAGTATACCTCTGAATAACTGCTCAAGATGTCCGCGATGTACGTCTGGTCCTCATCTAGGCTAGATCTACTCCTCACTCTGAGCATGCATACTCAGGTCGTCAGAGCGACATAATAGCAATATATATATAGATGCAAGTGGCAACTCGGACAGTGATAACAGATATATAATAGCAAATCAAGACAGTAATGATATGAACATGGGGGTAACCAATGAAGTGTCCAATAGATCAGGTGAACAATAAAGCAGTAAAAATAGTATGCCAAATATGTCAATACAGTAAGAAATGTATATCAATGCCATTATCCCTATCAGTCTCTAAGTCTCACTGTACAGGTCACTAAGCTTATCGTCAGTCCAAGTGTGAGAGTCAACCACTCGTGAGTGCCCTCCACCCAAGGGTAGGACCCAAGGGCAAGGGACCACGGGCCCAAAATATAACTCACGGTAATAATCATGTACCCTGTAAATCTCCATATATCTCCATATATATAAGCCGGCATGGGACTCCCGAGATTCTGTTGAACTCACACTCAAACTACCCCACACCCCGTGGTCTACATCAAACGCCAACCATAACCTCAAATACCGGTCGGTCCGTGACAAGTTTGCGCGAGAACTGGAGACAGGATCTCCATCAAGCACGTCTCGACTAATACCCAAGATAAATGGGCAGTGTCTGGTGCCTTATCTGTGACACGCATGCAAGAGCTTCCATAAGTGTCCCATACCACTTATAGTCACACTTACACGCGTCCCACAGACGTCGACAATGCAATAGAATAATAGGGTTCACTGATTGTGTACAAGTACGTGTCACTTTCACTTATCCACTCATGCATGAACACTAACGTACTTGCCACAATCATAACTAATACCTAACACTGGGTAATGCATATGATCATTAGGTTATCAATGCAATGACATATGTATGATAAGATGAGGACACAGTATGTAAAGCATGATTAAGATGTCATAAATCGGTATTCTACCACTTGCATAATTTATCATAAATCATACGTGGACTGTTTAGCGAAACGATGAACAGGGAATAAATAGTATGTTTGATTATATATACAGCAAATTTGGTTTCACGTCAATCGGTTTTCCGGATCACTAGATATGGCCATTTCATTTTAAGCGCTCACTGCTGGAAATCCGGTTTCAGAATCGGAAGTCCGTTTCGCAACGCATTTTAATCCTAGTTGGGATCAGATTTTAGTGACGCCATAGTTGAATGAAATCTATGGGTTTCAGTAGGGTGTTCAACGCAACAGATGGATTCTCAATCGCGTCTGTACGTCGAAAGTTACAAACTGTTTAACACTAGCTTGTCACTTCTGAATCTGTTCTGGACTGTTATACGTCCCGATCTTTTAAATTGCAGATTAAATAGCAAACGTCGAGAAAACGGAATGAAACCACTTGTCTTATTTAGATAACCGAATCACCTATAATAAAATGCATAGTTCCGCAACATATGAGTTCAGTAAATAAGGTGGTACACATTATGAGACAGCGAACAGTAACCAGAGTCGCTCTGGACTGCAGTCCAGAGCCGCACTCCGACCAAAATATCGTCACGATATCAGTACAGAAACCAATAGAAATTTGCATAGGATTACAGTTCGTCGATTCGCATTCGATTTGATCCCTAGAACACAACATTCCAGTAGGTACATAATTTATGGTGATTTTAACAATTTTCAGATACGGAAAATTTCCGGTTTTGCGGGTATAATTGGGGGTATCCGTTTTAGTCATTAACAGTTGTATTTTCCAATGAAATTTACATACAGTGTCACGCCCCGCTTCCCAGAGTACGCTAGATTGGGCACGTGACATAGCCAACCATGCTACCTGTGGGTAGGAAGTATCCATCCACAGTCACATTACGGCTGTAGAGATATCAAGAACAAGATAAAACTATCTAAAACATGTCCATAATCCAGAATAACAGGAGTCAATAATAAATAAATGCGGAAGCAAATGATCCAATACAAATAACTGAAAAGTGTGTCCCATAATGCGGGCTCACATCAGGAAATAAATGCAGGAAATAAAACTAACTACTACTAAACTCACAGCTCAGCCTGCTGGCTGAAGTACTCCTGCTCGGACTGCAACAGCGGTACGGAATCTGGGCCATGCAAAACCCAGACGTCAGCGCGTCATGTCAACTAGTAATATAATATGAACAGTGTAATAGGCAATGCAGAAATAAACATGAATAAAGCAATAGTATGAAACAAGAAGTGCAGGGTAGTGTGCAGTGGGTAACTAAATTGTTCTATCAGGTTTTCTAGTCTAAAGTCTTTGAAATCAATTGATGAATCGTCGATATAACTCAATAGTATCCCGTGCGTGCCCGGGACCACAGTCAAGATTCTCGGGGCTGAATCCGAGACGTGCCGCTAGGCAGTAACAAGTAGCAGGATGGGCGAGTGATGTCAGCATCATCACTCCGGGGCTGGCCTAGCCCGTAAGACTGATCAGAATAGGTATCGAACTGTTGAGTTACAAATCGGTTTCACCTTTTATTTCCCCATACCCCTAAGTTATGTATGTTAGGTCAGGTATTCAGTAATCAAGAACTAATTCCAACACAGGATCAGGTAAAACAGATTTGTCTGGATAGACAACAGGAACGGTCCATGAGGACTACATATCAGGTTTGTTGGCATTAGGCACGAGATCAGGTAACAGGTCGGGTCATGGTACATCAGGTCAAGTCAACAGTATACGGTGCCATGTCAGGTGTATCAATATATATATATATATATGTGTGTAGCCAAGTCAAGTCAAGATGTAACAATATCGTGGGTGTGCTCACAACAGATATAATTGAACAGGGGATTAACAGCAGGAAGTAAGCAATAAGTTAAATAACAATAAGCAGTTTCATTCAATGACAAGAGTGTGTTAATACAGTGCAGCCATTTTAATATATTAACAGGTTTTGAGCACCCTTAGCAGTGCAATAGTTTAAATGATGATGCAATACAGTTATATCAAGCCATTGAATACAAATGTCCGAATGTGATAGAACTACATGGGTAAGTGTTACCATCTATTAACCGGTAAAATGTGATTAACGAATAAACTTGGTTATTAGGTTTAAACTAGCAAACTGTAGATTTTATGTTAACAGTAAAATGATATATGTCATATTGCAACCAAATGAGAAACGACTATACCAAGTTAAGTCTTACAGGTTTAATGTGTCAATCATATATAAATATATAGTATAGCATGTAGCAAGTGATACTTGCCTCGACGGGTCGCGAACCGGGAAAAACGGAACGTAATGTCGGCGGGAAAAACTCGCGACGGACGCATGGTTCACGGATTGAACCCAAACAACGAACAATGGAACCACGCGGATCGAGGTACCTCGCTGGAACGTCGGGACACGTCACCGGCGTCGTCGGATTCCGGCGAAAAAGCGAACAGTGAAACATCAAGTTGTGCAAACAAGAATACAAAGGAACCAGAGAAGAAAGGAAGGAGGAAAAGGAGTAGAAGGCTTACAGGTGTTGCAGAGGGCATGGCAGCGATGGGGTCGACGGCGGTGGGGCGCCGGCGAGGAGGTTGCAGGCGGTGTGCTAGGGCTCGGGTATGGGAAACGAGAAGGAAAGTGGAGAGGGAGAGGAGGTGGTCTGGTCTGGAGTGCGCAAGTGATGAGGGGGTGCTGAAGGTGGCGCGGGTGACGATGACGAAGGTCGCCGGCGACGTCTCCGGCCGTACAGAGAAGGCACGGGGGTTGTCCGGGGTTGCTGCGGCGCCGTGCACACGGGGAGAAGGAGGGGATGTCAAGGTTGGTACGAGGAGGCGGAGGCGAGGGCAACGGTGGCGCTGGCGCCGGCGTCGGAGCTGCGGTGGCGACGGTGGAGGCGGCTAGGGCTAGGGTTTGCGATGGGTTTTCTCGCGTGGGTTACGTGAAGAAGGAAAAATGAAGGGGGGAATTTATATATTAGGGAGAGAGAGAAAGAGAGTTAGAGAGAGAAAGATATAGAGAAAGCTAGAGAGAGAGGGGAAGAGATACGAGAGGGTTAGAGAGAGAGAGAGATAAAGAAATTAGAGAGAGAGAGACGTTAGAGGAGGGGCCCACGGGGTTAAAACCCTCGTGATTGGCTGAGGGAACATCAGAGATTTAAAAAGGAAGATTAAAAAGATTTAATAAATTCTATAGTAACAGTAAGATTACGAATATATTATAGTTTTGATTAGTTTATTAATTTGGGATTTTGGCGCTAAATGAAACATTTCCAAATCGCGCCCGGTTTGCGTCCAAAAATTTGAAATTTAAATAATAGGATTTTAAGCGGGTTCCAAATTTCAAAATGAAATGTTTTATGATAAAAAAGCATACCCCCAAGTCGGACACCTGTACACGCGCATAGCCGTCCAAACTCGCCCGTTTCACTGAACGGGACGAGAACTCGATGCACGGACGCTACCATGCGGCTAGGGGCGTCGAGTAGGCCAAGATGGATATTTTTAATTTTATTTTAGGTGCTAAAATTTGTTATATACAGAAATGACTTTGCCAGATAAAATTTTACGCTAAGACCCAAGCAAGCAAGATAAATGAAATGAGTAATATCTAACACTCAACCAGTAACAGAAAATAGTAGTATTGGGCTCGGGTGTTACATTATACCCAACTACAAAAAGAATTTCGTCCTCGAAATTCCAAGAATACAAGATAGAAAACTACAGGAAAAGGTGAGGAAACTTCTGCCGGATCTAATCTTCTCGCTCCCAAGTGGACTCTCCATGCGATCGATTACCCCAAGAAACGAGCACAAGGGGGATAACCTTATTCTTAAGAACTTTTTCCTTTCGATCCATGATTTCAACCGGTTGCTCCTCAAAAGTCAGGTCTTCCCGTACTGTTAATTCCGAATGATCCAAGACGTGTGTTTCATCTCGAACATACCTTCGTAATTGAGATACGTGAAACACATCGTGCACACCCGCCAAGGACTGCGGTAACGCCAAACGGTACGCTACCTCTCCAACGCGCTCCAATATCTTGAAGGGTCCAACGAATCGAGGACTATGCTTTCCTCGACTCCCAAAACGAATCACCCCTCTAGTCGGCGATATCTTCAAGAATACCAAATCACCCACGGCGAACTCTAGAGGTCTTCTTGACGTGTCAGCCCAACTTTTCTGTCTGTCTTGAGCTGCCTTCATGTGCTTTCTGATAGTGTTAACCTTCTCGACTGTCTGCACCACCAAATCTGGTCCCAACAATCTTCGTTCACCAACAACATCCCAACAAACAGGTGAACGGCACTTACGACCATACAAAGCTTCAAACGGAGCCATCTGAATAGTTTCTTGGAAACTATTGTTGTAAGAAAACTCCACCAAGTATAGATGATCCTCCCACGAACCCTTAAAGTCCAACATGCATGCTCTCAACATATCTTCAAGAGTTTGGATCGTTCTCTCCGACTGACCATCAGTTTGAGAATGATAAGCTGTGCTAAACTTCAATCGAGTCCCCAAACTTTCCTGTAAACTCCTCCAGAAGTGTGATAAGAACCGAGTGTCCCGATCGGACACGATGCTCACCGGTACGCTATGTAATCTTACAATCTCCTGCATGTACCGTTCTGCCAAAGTCTCCGTTGATTGACCAACCCGAAAAGGGATAAAGTGAGCTGCCTTGATCAACCGATCAACAACTACCCATACTGCATTATTTCCCTTTGGACTGATCGGTAAAGCCGTCATGAAATCCATCGTTATATGTTCCCACTGTAATTCCGCGGCGGCGCCCCGGCCGTCGATCCGACGCCGGAAACGCGGAAACAAAAACTTTGCAAAACTTGCAACCGGCATCACCGCGCACTTTTCATCCGGATCGGGCCATTAACCTAGCAACTAGCAAAGTAAAATACGGGTAGAGAAGTATACCAAGCGATCCGTGTCCTTCGGTGTTCGTCTCCACTCCGATCTCCCGCGGATACTTCGCCCGTCACTTCCTCGTCGAAAGGGCACCACGTAGCCGGAATCGTTTACGGGCTCCCACCTCTTGACCGAGGCAACTCGGGCATGAAGTTGGCTAGCCGACGCGTCCAAGGGATGCTGTAGAATAGTGTAGAAACTTTGTCTCTTTTGGGGTTTATGAGGTTGCCATTTTTGGAGGAATTTTGCACAAGAATTTTTCATGGATGCTAGCTAGAAAAGAAAAATGGAGCATGCCCAAAAAGAAAATGAGCTCGGCCAGGCACTCCATTGTGCTCACTGGAAATTATCTATATGGAGAGCACCAATTAAAACCATTCATGTGATCACAGGAAATGTGTGTGGGTAAAGTATATAAAAATTAAATCCATGCAAAAGGAAAATATCACTTTTCCCAGCACACACAAAAAAGGGGGTCCACTCAAATAACATGAAGGAAATTTCACACCAAATAAAACCTCACCCCTCAACACAGCACATGTGGCCGGCCCCACTCAAGAATGGTGGAGAAAAAAGGAAATTAATCAAAAAGGAAAATGATAGATAAGCATGGAAAAAGGGTCACACTTCATTCTCATCAAAGTCCACTCACAAGATAAGCAAAATGAAATGACCAAAATAGAATATCATGATGAAGAGGATAATCATGAAGCCACACATGCAAGAAAACCCCTCACTACTAAGTTAATTGCAAACTTGCAATTAACCCCCTCCAACGAAAAGTCCGGCCATGAAGGAACAAAGAAAGACCGGCCGGAACGGAATGCAAACTGGCAACTTCAGAAAACTGATCCCGTAATAAATTACAGGAAAATCCCGCTACTGCAAATACATGCCCGCATTTGTATTCCCACTGAACACAAATGCAATGAGACAAAACTACACTATCTAATACTAGGATCCGGCTTAAGCCAAAACCGGCTAGTGAAATCTGTCCGATCACGATCCGTGCAATACCGCACGTATCTGATCGAACCCTGCCATATCTCCATACGGCCTCTACAGCGTTTCGCCCGAAACCTGAGTAACTGAGTGTGGTGGACTCTAAAGACTCGTCAATACAATGGCTACGGATTTAACCACTGGCACGTCAGAGGTATAAGCCAATACGTGACGGGCTATCAGGTATTGACCAAAAGGGACGTCGATGAGCGAACTCATCCTGACACCCTACTGAGCCTGTCAGTGACAATATCCGTACAGTCCGGTCCGTTCGTCTATGAGCATCGCATGGCGGGCCTAGGGGGTTGGTAAAAGTCAGACCCCCAAAAGCGGTACAAGTCGTGTCGGAGTGCAGCCCAGAACACCCTGAGATACTACTGGAATACCTACCAGTAAATCTCCTGCCTTGGCCAAGGACTTTTCATGTTCTGGCTCTCCTAGACACAGCGCGACCTCACCCCCAATACCGGGAGAGACGAACCCCTGCAGATCCGCTCACTGCCTCCATGTGGCTCGGGACTGTACCCAACTAAAACCTGTTTGCACAACTCCTTTGAGCCGTGGTAGGGTAGTAATCAAAGCACAGTGGGAACTCACACGAGACAAATGACGATCTCAGGTCGATGAACTAACCTATACACATGTCACCTGGGAACTGCTATCTGACGTCTGGTATAATCCCAACTAGCAGGTTCCCGGCGAGTCCTGTCCGGTGTACTCATAACCCAATGAGCAGCTGTATACATCTTAGGTGAACCAACTGACACCAGTGGCTTGTGAGACCGGCCACCGCCCCTCGTCGGGGTCTCGACTGTATACACTAGTCTACTCTGGAGAATCGATGCCCTGTCTGGAAACTCCCACGACTAGGGACCTTTTAAGGATATGCTTATAGACTCCAGCTCTCACTTATATGATCGCCCTCATACTGCTGGTAGTCAAGCAAGAATCCTAGAGCTCTATCAACATGTAATAGCGACTCATAAGGTCACCTAAAGCAGTACACGATGATAAAGATAAAACAGATAGCATACTATCATCTCGAGTAAGACTGTCCTACTGGGATAGGTCCTCCCCTCAATCATTGCAATCACGTGCCTGTGATCCAATAATTGACTCTGAGGGCACTATCTCCAACAATCTCCCACTTGCACTCAAGGCTAATTATTGCGATGTCGCATACTCACAGCCCGTGTGATACCGAACACCCAACTCCTCTACGGGTCAGTCTCACAAAGCTCGTTTGCGAAACTATTGCGTTCGAGGAATAGCCTCAGTGAGTGGATCCGCTCTGGTGTTTCTTTCTATGTCTCTCTTTATCTCTAGTTCGCGGAGAAGGTCATCTCCCGAAATGAGCAATACCTGTCTTAGAATGTCTGGATTTCTGATGGGACCAAGCTCATAAATGAACTCCAAATCCAAACTTCTTAGACTGTATCGTCAACTGAACTTAATCAGTATCCTGCGCCATGCCTTCCCTCAGTATCCTCCTGGACCACCTGTCCAAAATACTGCCCCTCGTCAGAGGGAAAACTATAATTCTGACAGCCACTCTGCCATCCATGTCACCTTGGAAGCCTGGAATGATAACCGTCTCCTAAAGGAGGCTGCCGTTATCAATTCCCTAGAACATCAACTTATGTTCTATAACTGCTTCCAATTGTGACGACCAAAGTATAACCGATCGTAGTATAGGAATATTACTTCCTACTCTGTGTATGTCATCAAATACCAGGACATCACACTCTACTACCTACTTAACAGATCCATCCCCTATTCTGATGAAGTCAAACCTATGACTGTCACATCAGTAACAGATGATCTATCTCCGCTATATCTGCTTTAGTTTATAAATAGACATAAGCCTGATGTCCACCAATGCTTCCGCTGCTCCCACTGACTACGACAACCCTCTGGCAGAGTCATATAGACGTATACTTCTAAAGCTAGTTCAGAACGACGCTATACTCATCCTCCTGCCGGGTCTCACAGTCTGAACAATAGCAATGGCAAGTCTGGGTAAACAAGAACCTCCCTGCCACCGTCCTTGAGCATACCGAAGTACCTCTCGGGTGCCTGAGGTTACCCACCATATCTGCGGAGTGGCTAATGGAATGTCAAACCAGATTGAATCTTTAGGTTCTTTATCAAATCTTCAGTAATCGTTTGCGGTTCTGGAATCACTTCCAGTTCTACCATACTCCCACTACTGTTTTCTGAAAAAATCCATTTCTTTAAAAATGTGGCGAGTCAAGAACAATATCACTATTGATCTTCCAGATGGTAGAAAGTCAACCCTCGTCATAGCCCGGGTCAACCCACAAACAGCCATTACAGAAACGTGCCTTGAGTTGTCCAGAGTCTGGTTTTAAGCATAAGCCGGACAACTCCCCGTATCTTAACAATGTCAAGATATGAACTATTCTATATCCAAGAAACAGAGGCACTGATTTAATTGAACCAGATTCAAATCATGCAGCTGTCTCCAGTGCATGTCAAGTAAATAGAAGGAGGCTGATCAGCGTTACTCAACTTAGGAATGCCTCCAATTATGAGTAACCTGAAAGAGAAGCAAGTTCTCTTAATCATTACTATCAACTGAATACTATACACAAGTATCTACATCTTCGATCACCTTGAAGAATCCCGATACTTGCAATATCCGGTTCTCTACTTTATTCTTATACCTATAACTCCTCAAAACTTAGACCTTGCGTTTCTACGAAACACATGTCTAAGAACTAGTGAAGTCATAAGTAAACAGAATATAGTACGAGGACCAACCCCTCTGTCCTAATGGACACTGGACAACATACAATACTCTGTATAAGTCCCTTGAGTCAAATGACTCATTCACTGTGTGTCGTAGGTTGAAAACTGTACTTTTGGTTAAGAAGAATTACACCGCTGTTCAATGCTCCTTACCTAACCATCCACTGGTATAGGTAAATGTCATAGACACAATTTCAAAAAAGGTATGTCTCACTCTATAAAAATAGACGTACAGATATATCAATTTGAAATTGGTGCATAACAACGGATATTCAAAACCAAATATTTGCCGACCGGCAAACAACCCAGGTGATTTTCTCAAATATCACTGATTACAACGAATCCCGATATAATGAGGATGATCACCCAATTCCCAACAACTTACTCCCACTCATCATCTGTAAAACCATACAGATGTGAGAATCCAACCTGGTAAATACATACCCTGGAGCAAGTGTCTGATTGGGAAATCAGTTTTCTTTTAACAGTACACAGTGAAACTGAAACATTGAAATGTTTCGATGGGGTATCCTGGTATTCCTAGTAATGCCTCTTCCATTATCCAGATTCACAACTGTAACCGTATAATTCTTTGCCGCTTCTCTAAATCTCTTTATATGTCTTTAGTCATTACCTTCTGTACACCCCTTTAGGCCAAATGGTTTTCTTCTTTCCCTACCGTTCGGCACCAGCCTATGGTTTGGAAGAAGACTATCCAATAAGCGTAATGGGTGTACTGTCCCAGTCCTAGGAACACTCGCAATGCGAGAGAAGGTGAAGATAAAAGACAACCGAATAAACCTTAGAAATAGGTGATTTAGGATTGGCGAAGAAATACTTGGTTTGGTCGTGAATAGCAGTCGCAATTTACTTTGCCCTCTTACTAATCCCTTTCTTTGTCTGAACTTAATACCTTCTGTACACCGTTTAGGCTAATTGGTTTTCTTCATTCCCTACCGGTCGGCACCAGCCTAAGGTCTGGAAGAAGACAGTCCAATTTGCGTAATAGGTGTACTATCTCCTAAACCAAGGAGTACTCGCAACCTGAGAGAAGGTAAAAGGAAAAGACAACTGAATAATCCTATTCGTTTTCTCGTAAACCAGAAACCATCCTCGAATTCCTTCGAGTTCGTATATAACCATACGATGGTTTTGTCCAATGGAAGTGGACGTTCGTAGTAATACGGGGTGTCCTGGAGAAAAGAGTAAAAGTAGGAGTGGCAATGAGGTCTGCAACTTTGACAATCCAAAAGCCTGTGTTAAGAAGGTTCGGTCAACTTGGTCACTGAGTCATAGTCTAGGGTCGGGTCAATGGTCGCTGCCAAAGAGAGAGAGAAAAGAAACACTCAGCGTGCACTCTAACCTAGATCAGAATGGTTATTACTTCATCTAATCTGGAAACCTCCCACTGTAACGTCAATTCCTCCCCAAACCTGAAAGAAGAATTAGCCGGGATCACCCGAGGAGTAAACCAACTCATCAGTGGGAATCGGGATCCAACTCTCATCGCATGATAACGTGACGGAATCCGCTCACGTTATTACACTCCAGAAGGTATGCGCATATCTGGCAAGTTTTAGTTCTTTTGAAACTCCCGATGTGGATTTTTGCCCCATGCTCTTATGACCTTGGCGTGAGGTCAAAATATCATAAGTCACATGTCAAGTTCTACCCGTCATTGTCCAGGTTAATTTGAACCCACCCGTACATACTCTTGACGTAGGCCAAAATAGTAGTACGACTGTCCCAAACCAACGCATCTATCTATGCAACAGATAAATACCCGGCAGCTACCAAACACTATGCCTTGGCGTGAGGTCAAAATACATAGCTTGAATACTACCGAATATTTAACTGAAATGACGGAGGGCTACGAATGGTTTCTGGCGAAAACCTTTAACGTAATGAACTTGATATCGTCGAAGGAACGGATAGCTTTGTAAAAATATAGTGACGAAAACCTTTGCTAAAGAGGTCACTCCTGGTGAAGGGATCTCGGCTCTTTCCCCGTAGAATGAGGTGCAGGATATTCCAACTGAATACCACGATGCAAAGCAAAAGCAATCGGCTATAGTGAAGTTATTGCCCTGACACAAACTTCTGTCCAAGGGGTCACTCCCGGTGAAGGGATCTCGGCCCTTGCCTCGTCGACTGAGGAGCAGGATATTCCAACTGAATACCACTGTGCAAAACAAAAGAGAACGCCCTTGCAATAACAGCTTTTTGAAAAAGTGTTCCAACAACATCAGAATAGGTTTGTTTAACTTGCATTGATCCGAATCAATGCAGTCCCATCAATTGATCATACCACAAAGAACGAAAATATACTAACGTAAGTATATGCCATCCGCATTCGCCACTGGGTCCCGTCATCACCCGTTAGGTTAGCTAACTAACGACAGAGCGGGGACTGGACTAGCGCGGATGCAAAACAGATACAACATCTACTAGTATATATATAATATATAATTTTCGCTCAAGGCGTGATAAAAAAAATGCAGCAACACAGAAATGTATAGCAACACAGATCAATACAGGTATCTGGGATCCCCAGGTTTCACAGAGCCGCTACTGAACCCCGACGTTCCCCTGGTCGTGTGGATAGCCTGTGCAATGAAATCCTAGACCCCTACGGGCGCGGCAAGTTACCCGCCAAAACATGAAGCGAGGCAGCCCCCTTCAGCAACGTGAATGGACCACCCAGCACTTCACGGAATCCGGTAACTTGGGCACCCCTCCTGGGTCAACCTGTACCCCCTACGAGTGCGGCGAATGGCCCGCCAATTCTAGAGTAAAGCCCCCTCCGTCTCAATGCCATGAGATGCGGGCTCGCTGCCCTCTAGAACCCGGCTATCCGTGCACCCCTCCGTGGGGTAATCCTAGTACAGAAAGTAAAATATACATACAACGGGTACATCGACCGCAATCTGGTCGTGCTCCAAAATAATAATACAAACAGACAGTGACGGCAGTCCACATGTCGGACGCTCGCCCCGCAATATCAAATGTACATAATAAAACAAAACTGTACTACCATTGCAACCAGGCTATCCCCCACGACCGATCCGCAACAACACAGTACAATCACAGAACATCAACGTGAATGTCACGTTCGCAAATCCGTCTAACCGGGCTATAGCAGTTAGACAGGATTTACCGATCGAGTGACATTCACGGTCGCAGATATAATGTAAATACTGTGAACTAGCATATTTAAAATATCCGATCGAACAAATTTATCAAAGTGGGCCCCAAGCAGTACTGTAGCACTCACAGAAAATCTGGGCCCAAAATTAATATCCCAAAAGCCCTATTTCTTATTCAAAAGCCTACTGGAAAAATATGGTGCAATGATTCCTCTTAACCACCGCGGAACCGCGGCCAAACCAGGGGATTGGCCGCGTTTCCGCGGTCGAAGTAAGGAATCACTGAGCCGTATTTTCCCAGAATTCTTAGAATTTCTTGCACATGTCTCTGCAAAAACCTGAAAAATTTTAGGAGCTGGAAAAATTTCAACAGAGAACACATGTACACTAAAATACGGTTTTTGGGGATTTTGTTCGATCGAGTACTAAACATACAAGAGCAAGCTAGGCAAGGTTAATAGCGTGGCTCTGATACCAATGTAAGTCCGCGGCGGCGCCCCGGCCGTCGATCCGACGCCGGAAACGCGGAAACAAAAACTTTGCAAAACTTGCAACCGGCACCACCGCGCACTTTTCATCCGGATCGGGCCATTAACCTAGCAACTAGCAAAGTAAAATACGGGTAGAGAAGTATACCAAGCGATCCGTGTCCTTCGGTGTTCGTCTCCACTCCGATATCCCGCGGATACTTCGTCCGTCACTTCCTCGTCGAAAGGGCACCACGTAGCCGGAATCGTTTACGGGCTCCCACCTCTTGACCGAGGCAACTCGGGCGCGAAGTTGGCTAGCCGACGCGTCCAAGGGATGCTGTAGAATAGTGTAGAAACTTTGTCTCTTTTGGGGTTTATGAGGTTGCCATTTTTGGAGGAATTTTGCACAAGAATTTTTCATGGATGCTAGCTAGAAAAGAAAAATGGAGCATGCCCAAAAAGAAAATGAGCTCGGCCAGGCACTCCATTGTGCTCACTGGAAATTATCTATATGGAGAGCACCAATTAAAACCATTCATGTGATCACAGGAAATGTGTGTGGGTAAAGTATATAAAAATTAAATCCATGCAAAAGGAAAATATCACTTTTCCCAGCACACACAAAAAAAGGGGTCCACTCAAATAACATGAAGGAAATTTCACACCAAATAAAACCTCACCCCTCAACACAGCACATGTGGCCGGCCCCACTCAAGAATGGTGGAGAAAAAAGGAAATTAATCAAAAAGGAAAATGATAGATAAGCATGGAAAAAGGGTCACACTTCATTCTCATCAAAGTCCACTCACAAGATAAGCAAAATGAAATGACCAAAATAGAATATCATGATGAAGAGGATAATCATGAAGCCACACATGCAAGAAAACCCCTCACTACTAAGTTAATTGCAAACTTGCAATTAACCCCCTCCAACGAAAAGTCCGGCCGTGAAGGAACAAAGAAAGACCGGCCGGAACGGAATGCAAACTGGCAACTTCAGAAAACTGATCCCGTAATAAATTACAGGAAAATCCCGCTAGTGCAAATACATGCCCGCATTTGTATTCCCACTGAACACAAATGCAATGAGACAAAACTACACTATCTAATACTAGGATCCGGCTTAAGCCAAAACCGGCTAGTAAAATCTGTCCGATCACGATCCGTGCAATACCGCACGTATTTGATCGAACCCTGCCATATCTCCATACGGCCTCTACAGCGTTTCGCCCGAAACCTGAGTAACTGAGTGTGGTGGACTCTAAAGACTCGTCAATACAATGGCTGCGGATTTAACCACTGGCACGTCAGAGGTATAAGCCAATACGTGACGGGCTATCAGGTATTGACCAAAAGGGACGTCGATGAGCGAACTCATCCTGACACCCTACTGAGCCTGTCAGTGACAATATCCATACAGTCCGGTCCGTTCGTCTATGAGCATCGCATGGCGGGCCTAGGGGGTTGGTAAAAGTCAGACCCCCAAAAGCGGTACAAGTCGTGTCGGAGTGCAGCCCAGAACACCCTGAGATACTACTGGAATACCTACCAGTAAATCTCCTGCCTTGGCCAAGGACTTTTCTTGTTCCGGCTCTCCTAGACACAGCGCGACCTCACCCCCAATACCGGGAGAGACGAACCCCTGCAGATCCGCTCACTGCCTCCATGTGGCTCGGGACTGTACCCAACTAAAACCTGTTTGCACGACTCCTTTGAGCCGTGGTAGGGTAGTAATCAAAGCACAGTGGGAACTCACACGAGTTAAATGACGATCTCAGGTCGATGAACTAACCTGTACACATGTCACCTGGGAACTGCTATCTGACGTCTGGTATAATCCCAACTAGCAGGTTCCCGGCGAGTCCTGTACGGTGTACTCATAACCCAATGAGCACCTGTATACATCTTAGGTGAACCAACTGACACCAGTGGCTTGTGAGACCGGCCACCGCCCCTCGTCGGGATCTCGACTGTATACACTAGTCTACTCTGGAGAATCGATGCCCTGTCTCGAAACTCCCACGACTAGGGACCTTTTAAGGATGTGCTTATAGACTCCAGCTCTCACTTATATGATCGCCCTCATACTGCTGGTAGTCAAGCAAGAATCCTAGAGCTCTATCAACATGTAATAGCGACTCATAAGGTCACCTAAAGCAGTACACGATGATAAAGATAAACCAGATAGCATACTATCATCTCGAGTAAGACTGTCCTACTGGGATAGGTCCTCCCCTCAATCATTGCAATCACGTGCCTGTGATCCAATAATTGACTCTGAGGGCACTATCTCCAACACCCACTTCTACTGAGGAATCGGAAGTGGTTGCAATAAACCAGCAACCCTTTGGTGTTCAGCCTTGACTTGCTGACACACCAAGTACTTAGCCACGAAGCGAGCAATCTCCCGTTTCATGCCTTCCCACCAGAAATGCTGTCGAATATCTCGGTACATCTTTGTGCCTCCTGGATGTACAGAGTAAGCTGAACTGTATGCCTCCTTCATAAGCTCTTCATGAACATCTCCCTTTGGCACACACAAACGGCTACCATACCTTAACGAGCCATCTTCATGAACCAGTAAATCTGTTCGTAGTCCGGCTTCAACATGCTCTCGAAACTTTTGCAGTCTAGGATCCTGCGATTGTGCTGCTTTAATTTTCTCAATTAAAGACGACTGTACTTGCAGTTGGATCAACTGTCCCGTAGAACGCGGTAGCACAAATTCCAAGTCAAATCTTCGAAAATCTGCAATGATCTCCCTCTGTGTAGTTAACACCAGAATTGCTGGTAACCGACTAAGCGCATCCGGCACGACGTTAACCCTTCCCGGATGGTACTTAAGATCAAGGTCGTAGTCGGTCATCAGCTCCAACCATCTACGTTGCCTCATATTCAACTCCTTCTGGGTGAACACATACTTCAAACTCTTGTGATCTGTAAAAACTTCGACTCTCTCGGCCAAAAGGTAGTGTCTCCAAATCTTCAAAGCGAAGATCACAGCCGCAAGCTCCAAGTCGTGAGTGGGATAATTCTTCTCATGGGTCTTTAATTGTCTCAATGCGTACGCTACAACTTTCCCATGCTGCATCAAAACACATCCCAATCCTTTTCCAGATGCGTCGCTGTGAATCACCAATCCTCCGGAATTGTCTGGCACGGTCAGAATTGGGGCGGTTATCAACTCTGCTTCAACGTCTCAAAAGCTAACGCACACCTATCCGTCCATACAAAAGGTACCTCCTTGCGCGTAAGCTTGGTCAACGGTTCTGCCAGACGAGCGAAGTTCTCTACAAATCTCCTGTAATATCCGGCTAATCCAAGGAAACTTCTTATCTCAGCTACATTCTTTGGAATCGGCCAATCTCAAACTGCTGCAATCTTTTCGGGATCGACGGCGATTCCATCGCCCGACACAACATGCCCCAGAAACTTCACTTCTTCCAGCCAAAATTCGCACTTACTCATCTTTGCATACAATTTCTCCTGTCTCAATGTCTGCAGTGCGATCTTCAAATGCTCAGCATGCTCCTCAAAACTCTTTGAGTAAACCAGAATATCGTCAATGAATACCACAATAAACTGGTCCAAGAACGGTGAAAAGATTCGGTTCATCAAATCCATGAATATTGCCGGCGCATTCGTTACTCCGAAGGGCATCACTAAGTACTCGTAATGCCCATACCGAGTTCGGAACGCCGTCTTGCAAATATCTTCAGCTTTCACACGAACCTGATGATATCCGGATCGCAAATCCAGCTTCGAGAATACCCTCGCGCCACTAAGCTGCTCAAAAAGTTCTCCAATGCGAGGGATCGGGTACTTGTTCTTGATAGCCACCCGGTTTAATTCTCGATAGTCGATGCACATCCTTCTTGTGCCATCCTTCTTCTTTACTAGAAGAACTGGAGCTCCCCAAGGTGAGTTACTGCTTCGAATCCAACCCTTTTGAAGCAATTCAGCAACCTGTTTCTTTACTTCTTCCAACTCTACTGGGGCCATTGGATAATACGCTTTAGATACTGGCGCTGCACCAGGAATAAGGTCAATCGCGAACTCCACGTCTCGCTTCGGCGGTAAACCCGATATATCTTCAAACACATCCAAAAAATCGCGAACAACCGCCGGCTCTTCATTACTATCAACATCCATTGCTGCAAGAATAACATTTGTCGGCCTATCCCTAAACTCGACTGGCCCGACAGAACTGCTTCCTCCAGTGAAGGTAAACTCAGGATGTCCGGGAATCTGGAAAATTACCTTCCTTGCCCTACAGTCAATGTGAGCGTGGAAAGTGCCAAGAAAGTCCATTCCCAAGACGACCTCGTAGCTGCCCGTATCAATCACCAAGAAATCTGCAAAAAGCTCCCGTCCGCACACCAGAACTGTACAGTCTTTACATTCCCTACTAGATACAATTTTCCCATTCCCAGTATGTATGTCCCAGAAACTAGACAGGGTCGTGCAGGCAATCGAGTGTGTAGTAATAAACTTGGATGACATAAAACAATGGGATGCACCAGAATCAAATAATTCCACTGCGGGAAAACCATGAACGAGTAGAATACCTGAAACCACTTCTCCTGATGCCTTAGCTTCCTCAGCTGTCAAGGTGAAAGCTCGAGCCTGATTAGGTCCTTGAGTCAGCTGTTTCTGCCCTTAGAACGGTTTCTGCGGAGGCTTCTGGAAATCATCCCTCGTACGAAGCTTCGACGGACAGGCACCAACTGCATGATCAGCCGCTCCACAAACCAAACAAAGTCCCAGCCTCCTCCGACAATCCTTCTGCACGTGCCCAGGTAAACGGCAGTAGTCACAAATCACGCTCTTTCTTCGATCAACGATCACAGGCTTCTTCATGGGTGCTACACCTCGACGGTCTACTGGAATACCTCTGCGACCATGAGCTCTGTTAGGTACAAATGCGGGCTTCCTTGCCGCAACTGCTGTCTGCTGCAAGCTCCCTTTCATCCCAGATAAACTCTGCTGTTCCCGAGCTGCCGTAAGAACCTGTGAGAAAGTGGTCAAACCCAGGGAGACAATCTGCCTCTGGATGTTCACATCCAGTCTGCGCATGAACCTCCGTGCCCTGTCTGCATCGTTGGCAACTAAAGGTCCAGCGAAACTACTGAGTCTCGTCCATTCTGCTACATGCACATCTACGGGTGCTCCCTTCTGCTTTAGTCCGATGAACTTCTCTTCCATTTCCTCCCGTGCAGTCCGTGGGAAGAACTTCTCCAGGAAACTCTTAGAAAAATCCGCCCACTTGATCGGCTTGGGCAAGCGGGTCTCCTCAACAAGCCACCATTCTCGGGCATAGTCCACTAGCTGAATGCGTACCACAACAACTTTTTTGTCATCTGGAATCTGTGCCGCAAAAAGCAAGTTCTCTGTGTCAACTAGCCACTGCTCCACTGGCAACGGCTCCTTTAAACCAGTAAATGTAGACGGACCCAACCGCCTGAAATCTGCTACGGTCCCTACTCGGTCAACTGGTCTAGCTCCAACATTGTTCACAGACTGCTGAACGATCTGCAAACCTTCCCGAAACGAGTCCGCTTGCTGCTGGATCAGCTCGATCTGTTTCTTTGATTCTCCAGCATTCCTCTTATCACTCCAAGCATGGCGGCTTCGTCCACACGCCTCTGGTATGTCTTCAATTTCTTACCGGCCATAATCCTGAACTCAAAATACCCAACATTAGCATGATGATAGATTTTGAATATAGATCAAGGCTAGAACTCCAAGATACTTAAATAGAGTACCGCATTGTAACTATGCCGCGGTATCATAGCCACAATTACATAACTCCATCCAAGTCGCCTAAGTCCTAGAGATAACAAGGAATCAGGTTTTCGAATCGATATGCAAAGGAAGTTTGCACATCGTAAAAGATATAATCAGGAAGAATGTGATTCAAGAATGGTAAAACGGTCAAGATGGCAGGACATGTTTCCGAAACACGGGTATTCTGATTCGTGTATTGGGTACAATACCCAACTACAAAAGAATCAACCCGACTATCCTATGGCTTTGATACCAAAAGAACCATGTCACGCCCCGCTTCCCATAGTACGCTAGATTGGGCACGTGACATAGCCAACCATGCTACCTGTGGGTAGGAAGTATCCATCCACAGTCACATTACGGCTGTAGAGATATCAAGAACAAGATAAAACTATCTAAAACATGTCCATAATCCAGAATAACAGGAGTCAATAATAAATAAATGCGGAAGCAAATGATCCAATACAAATAACTGAAAAGTGTGTCCCATAATGCGGGCTCACATCAGGAAATAAATGCAGGAAATAAAACTAACTACTACTAAACTCACAGCTCAGCCTGCTGGCTGAAGTACTCCTACTCGGACTGCAACAGCGGTACGGAATCTGGGCCATGCAAAACCCAGACGTCAGCGCGTCATGTCAACTAGTAATATAATATGAACAGTGTAATAGGCAATGCAGAAATAAACATGAATAAAGCAATAGTATGAAACAAGCAGTGCAGGGTAGTGTGCAGTGGGTAACTAAATTGTTCTATCAGGTTTTCTAGTCTAAAGTCTTTGAAATCAATTGATGAATCGTCGATGTAACTCAATAGTATCCCGTGCGTGCCCGGGACCACGGTCAAGATTCTCGGGGCTGAATCCGAGACGTGCCGCTAGGCAGTAACAAGTAGCAGGATGGGCGAGTGATGTCAGCATCATCACTCCGGGGCTGGCCTAGCCCGTACGACTGATCAGAACAGGTATCGAACTGTTGAGTTACAAGTCGGTTTCACCTTTGATTTCCCCATACCCCCAAGTTATGTATGTCAGGTCAGGTATTCAGTAATCAAGAACTAATGCCAACACAGGATCAGGTAAAACAGGTTTGTCTGGATAGACAAGAGGAATGGTCCATGAGGACTACATGTCAGGTTTGTTGGCATTAGGCACGAGATCAGGTAACAGGTCGGGTCATGGTACATCAGGTCAAGTCAACAGTATACGGTGCCATGTCAGGTGTATCAATATATATATATATATATATATATATGTGTGTGTGTAGCCAAGTCAAGTCAAGATGTAACAATATCATGGGTGTGCTCACAACAGATATAATCAAACAGGGGATTAACAGCAGGAAGTAAGCAATAAGTTAAACAACAATAAGCAGTTTCATTCAATCACAAGAGTGTGTTAATACAGTGCAGCCGTTTTAATATATTAACAGGTTTTGAGCACCCTTAGCAGTGCAATAGTTTAAATGATGATGCAATACAGTTATATCAAGCCATTGAATACAAATGTCCGAATGTGATAGAACTACATGGGTAAGTGTTACCATCTATTAAACGGTAAAATGTGATTAACGAATAAACTTGGTTATTAGGTTTAAACTAGCAAACTGTAGATTTTATGTTAACAGTAAAATGATATATGTCATATTGCAACCAAATGAGAAACGACTATACCAAGTTAAGTCTTACAGGTTTAATGTGTCAATCATATATAAATATATAGTATAGCATGTAGCAAGTGATACTTGCCTCGACGGGTCGCGAACCGGGAAAAACGGAACGTAATGTCGGTGGGGAAAACTCGCGACGGACGCACGGTTCACGGATTGAACCCAAACAACGAACAATGGAACCACGCGGATCGGGGTACCTCGCTGGAACGTCGGGACACGTCACCGGCGTCGTCGGATTCCGGCGAAAAAGCGAACAGTGAAACATCAAGTTGTGCAAACAAGAATACAAAGGAACCAGAGAAGAAAGGAAGGAGGAAAAGGAGTAGAAGGCTTACAGGTGTTGCAGAGGGCGTGACAGCGATGGGGTCGACGGTGGTGGGGCACCGCGAGGAGGTTGCAGGCGGTGTGCTAGGGCTCGGGTATAGGAAACGAGAAGGAAAGTGGAGAGGGAGAGGAGGTGGTCGGGTCTGGAGTGCGCAAGTGATGAGGGGGTGCTGATGGTGGCGCGGGTGACGACGACGAAGGTCGCCGGCGACATCTCCGGCCGTACAGAGAAGGCACGGGGGTTGTCCGGGGTTGCTGCGGCGCCGTGCACACGGGGAGAAGGAGGGGATGTCGAGGTTGGTACGAGGAGGCAGAGGCGAGGGCAACGGTGGCGCTGGCGCCGGCGTCGGAGCTGCGGTGGCGACGGTGGAGGCGGCTAGGGCTAGGGTTTGCGATGGGTTTTCTCGCGTGGGTTACGTGAAGAAGGAAAAATGAAGGGGGGAATTTATATATTAGGGAGAGAGAGAAAGAGAGTTAGAGAGAGAAAGATATAGAGAAAGTTAGAGAGAGAGGGGAAGAGATACGAGAGGGTTAGAGAGAAAGAGAGAGCTAAAGAAATTAGAGAGAGAGAGAGACGTTAGAGGAGGGGCCCACGGGGTTAAAACCCTCGTGATTGGCTGAGGGAACATCAGAGATTTAAAAAGGAAGATTAAAAAGATTTAATAAATTCTATAGTAACAGTAAGATTATGAATATATTATAGTTTTGATTATTTTATTAATTTGGGATTTTGGCGCTAAATGAAACATTTCCAAATCGCGCCCGGTTTGCGTCCAAAAATTTGAAATTTAAATAATAGGATTTTAAGCGGGTTCCAAATTTCAAAATGAAATGTTTTATGATGAAAAAGCATACCCCCAAGTCGGACACCTATACACGCGCATAGCCGTCCAAACTCGCCCGTTTCACTGAACGGGACGAGAACTCGATGCACGGACGCTACCACGCGGCTAGGGGCGTCGAGTAGGCCAAGATGGATATTTTTAATTTTATTTTAGGTGCTAAAATTTGTTATATGCAGAAATGACTTTGCCAGATAAAATTTTACAGTAAGACCCAAACAAGCAAGATAAATGAAATGAGTAATATCTAACACTCAACCAGTAACAGAAAATAGTAGTATTGGGATCGGGTGTTACATACAGTATTCATCACTACATGGGCCAGCATAGACAATCCAATTCCGTCAATTTAGATGAATATTTTCATTGAGATCATACATCGAACAGGTATATCATATAAGTTATCATGAATTTTAATTTGCAATTTATACGATTTGAGTTTGTAACGTGAATAGATTAGCATGTAGCAAGTAAAATACTTGCCTGGAGACGCTTTGGCGATGCACGGCAGCGGCAACGGTACGAACGCGCGACGAACGGCGCGGCTAGGATTTGCGGTCTCGGCTCAAGCTTGGCTCTTGGACTCGGTGTCTCGGTGGGTGCGACGGACACTGTGGCTCCAGCAGGGAGGAGAGGCGCTGAGAGGGAGAAAGAGAGAGAGATTTAGAGAGACAGGGAATTAGAGAGAGATAGAGTGAGATAGAGAGAGAGATTCACAGAGAGAGAGAGAGAGTGAGAAAGAGAGAGACAGAGAGATTGAGAGAGAGTGTGTGTAATAGAGAGAGAGAGGGAAACAGAGAGAGTGAGAGAGTACTGAAAGAGAGAGAGTGAGAAAGAGAGAGGGAGGGAGACAGAGATTGAGAGAGAGAGACAGGGAGAGAAAGAGACAAAGAGGGAGAGAGAATTAGAGAGGAACAGAGAGAAGTAGGGAGAGGGAGAGAGTGTAACAGAGAGAGATGTAGAGGCTCGGGTGTGGATGTATGGGGTGTTGGTGATGCTGCTGACGATGCCGGGGCGTCAACGAGGTGGTTCTGGTCGGTTAGGGGCTCGCCGGCGTTGTGGCGTAGGTGGCCGAGCTCGTGGCAGAGTGGGTTGGAGCTCGAGAGAGGGGCTCGGCTGAGAGGGAGGTGAGGTCATGAGGGAAGAGGTTAGGGTGAGGTGATGAGGGAGGAGGTTAGGGTGATTCGTCGTCATCGTCGTGGGGAGCGGGTGTGCAGGGAATCGAGTGGGTGAGAGTTTTAGAGGGAGAGAGAAGTGGGTTCGACGGTGTGAGGGAGAAAGAGGAGCGAACCGTTGGGGGGAGCGGGTCGTAGGGAAACGCGCGCGTCGTGGGTGCGAGGAGTGGGGCACGGCGCGAGACGAGCGGCGACGTGGGCGTAGGAAAGAGCGGGAGAGGTTTGTAATAGAAGGAAGAAGGGGGTATGAAGCGGGTCGGGTTGGGAGCAGGTCGGGTGAGGCCGAGCTGGAGTGGGCTGACCCGGAATAGATAAAATAATAAGGAAAAGAAAATGAAAGGGCCGGGCTGGGAAATTGAGAGAAGAAATAGGGGAGTGGGCTGGGTTTTAAGAAATAATGGAAAAAGAAAAGGAAAGATTTGGGGTTGGGTGTTTAATGGGGTTTTAAAATAAATAACTATTTATAAATAGAATAAAAATTTTATAAGATAAAGAGAATTACGGATATTGGTAAAAAAGGGGCTGGGTATTACATCATATCACCCTTACAAAAATTTCGTCCTCGAAATTTAAAAGAAACGACAAGCTATAAAATAATAAGCGAAAAGTTACCACATCGAACACTAATACATAGCGATTTACTTAAAACTGGTGGATAAAATTTTGAAGGTATATATATGTAAGAACAACATACAAAAGAATAAGTCTAACTAAGTGTAAGGCAGGAACAACTGTAAGGGCAAACTACATGTATACGAGAATAAAAACAACAATAACGAACAATAATATTCGAGCCGTGCTCGATAAAATCGAAACCCAAATATGTGCACATATAAGTATATCAAAAGTAGCACATCAGAAATAATAAGTATAAGGCATAATCATAATGAAGCAGTGAAGGACTTGTCGGTGGTTTAAAACATTTTTAGAATAACGTATCAATCAAACCATTTTAACATAACTTTGAAAACCATATGGTGAAAATAAGAAGCATAGCACCAAAATAATATGTGTAATACATATGGTCGCGCTACCGAAAAATGAGAAAAGTAGTAGTGTACTTAAAATATATAAAACGGAGTAGTCAATAACACGCACTCTTCGATAAATACAAAATAATGAAAACTAAATTTTCGAATAATGATGTCCCTAAATATAGTTAGGGTAACAGGAAAAAGCACAAAAATGTATAGGGCTAGCTAGGGTAGGGATTACAATAGAGTGTGGCTCACACAAAAGTTCGGGATGTGACGGTCTCTAGACTGAAGATCGAAGAGATTGGGGTCGTTTCAGCCCAGGGTGTAAGGGTGAACAGTAATGAACCTCAGGAAGGGAGGGAATCTATGGGAAGGAAACGGTCGACACATCAAACGAATTAAAAAAAATCCGAAGGGTTAGCGAACTCGGAAATTTCACTATAATATTCTCCTCCCAGAAGGATCTCAAACGAGGCACATACGAAGGATGAAGGGTGGCCCATTCAAAAGATCATGGTGCGGTACTTGTTAATCTAAGTTAGGGTCGAAACAGTACAAGATACAGGGGTGGACAGTCAGGGATCTCAGGAGAAAATAAATGTATAGGGGAAACAACCAAGCATCATGTGAACCAAGAAGATCAAAAGATCAGCGAACTCAGCCAATTTTATTTCATTGCAGAAAATTCGAAACAAAGCACTCTCGAAAAGTAACAGATGGCCCTAAACTATACATAGGTTTATTTGGCCAGAGAAGACAACAGCTAAAATCCCGTCAGTCGCAGTTGTGGAGGTTCAACAGGTTACGGTAGGCTCGCGCGCTTAGGTAGGGACGTCCATTTCCATAGCGCCTCGTAGGGACCGCCATTGGGAGTTCTTCCACCGCAGGGTCTTGTTCTTCTGGTCTTTCTTCTTCTGCTGGAGCTTCTTCATCAAAGTCTGCTTCCATGTGATTCTCTTCTTCTGGATCCTCTTCCATGGGATTTTCCTCCACTTGATTTTCTTCTATCGGGTTCTCTCCAGGGTCTCCTTCCTCCTCGTCGGAATCGTCGATCATGTCAACCTCTGGGGCGGCGGCTCCTTCGTCCTCGAAATCGTTGTTTCCGAAAATAACCTGGGGGCCGTTGATCTCATCGTCCGAGCTCACCAGCATGTGGTCTAAGAAAACGCATGACTGTGCTTCCTCATCTAAATGCGGCGCTGCTCCAGGATGGGCCATGGCCTGAAAAGAAAGAGTCATGATCAGACAGTGGAACATATTAGGAAAATAATCAAGGATACGGAGTACAAGAAAATATGCGGTAAGCAGGGACTGAAGACAAAATCTAGAATACCGATGCAACGAATGGTATAAGTAAAGTGAGGGGGAAAAGAGGTGATACATACATCATAACTCAGGATTTTATTACATTCAGTCAAAAGTTTAACGGATACAGGATCTCAAACGAAAGGAGAAATATTTACAAGTGACAACGTTTTATCAAAAGCAGAAAACGTGATAACTCTTCTCGATTACTAGACCGCTGCATTCTCGTCACGCGAGTTGAATCCTGCGCTGGGTCCGTCCTATCCTCGAAGTTTGAACTACGTAATAATCATCACTTGGCAGAAGTGGAGAGTGTGGACGAGTCTCCTCCTTGTAGGTCCTTCCTTTTAGGGCAACCGTTGATAAGATGTTCGCTGGATCCGCAAATCAGGCATTTCCCCTGGGCGCGGCAACAATCCCTCTGAAGATGTCCTGGCCTCCTGCAGTACCCACAACATTGGGTCTTCTGCTGCTTCTGTCTCGGGGGAACAAATGGGCGCTTCATCTTCTTCTCTTTTCCTCGTCTAATAGGGATACCTTTACGATTGGAGACTTCCGTTGGTGCCTGATTCATCTGCCTTCTCGGTTCTTCAGTTAAAAGGTCGTTTGTTCGCTCCTGGGCTTCCTTCAGATTTTGCAGTGCAGTGAGGATCTCCACGGCCTGATTCTGGGGAGTGGAGATAGAGGAAGAGTCGTTGGAAGACATGGTCCTGAAACAACAAATTAATTTGAAGGTGATATAGGGCACAAGCTATAAGAATCAAGACATAATATGGAGTAGGCAAGGAATCGAGAATATCCGATGTGATGAAATTTATTAGAAGTGAAAATCAACTGTAGAACTCCAAGTCACTCAAACCCTAGCGGATAGATCAAAATGCATAGCCGAATACATTATGTGAACCAAGATTAAGAATAACAACTTTACAATTCAAACCGAAGGATGTCTTAGATTGTCAAACACTACACGGAACTGCAATCCCAGACGAAGCAAAACCTGGCTCTGATACCAACAAAACCATGTCACGCCCCGCTTCCCAAAATACGGAATACGAGGGGTTAATAAGGCCAGCCATACTCCTACGGTCAAGGAAATATCCTGCCGTAGTCACACTTCGGCTTCTAGCTTTACGTGGTAATCAGTAAAGAACGCACAGGTAATGAGAAATGCAGTAACTGAAACAAAACAAATACAAAGAACTGACCTGATGGAGGTACAAAGAGTATATCTCTGAATAACTGCTCAATATGTCCACGATGTACGTCTGGTCCTGGTCCAGGCTAGATCTACTCCTCACTTTGAGCATGCATACTCAGGTCGTCAGAGCGATATAATAGCAATATATATATAGATGCAAGTGGCAACTCGGACAGTGATAACAGATATAAAACAGTAAATCAAGACAGTAATGATATGAACATGGGGTAACCAATGAAGTGTCCAATAGATCAGGTGAACAATAAAGCAGTAAAAATAGTATGCCAAATATGTCAATACAGTAAGAAATGTATATCAATGCCATTATCCCTATCAGTCTCTAAGTCTCACTGTACAGGTCACTAAGTCTATCGTCAGTCCAAGTGTGAGAGTCAACCACTAGTGAGTGTCCTCCACCCAAGGGTAGGACCCAAGGGCAAGGGACCACGGGCCCAAAATATAACTCACGGTAATAATCATGTACCCTGTAAATCTCCATATATCTCCATATATATAAGCCGGCATGGGACTCTCGAGATTCTGTTGAACTCATACTCAAACTACCCCACACCCCCGTGGTCTACATCAAACGCCAACCATAACCTCAAATACCGGTCGGTCCATGACAAGTCTGCGCGAGAACTGGAGACAGGATCTCCATCAAGCACGTCCTGACTAATACCCAAGATAAATGGGCAGTGTCTGGTGCCTTATCTGTGACACCCATGCAAGAGCTTCCATAAGTGTCCCATACCACTTATAGTCACACTTACATGCATCCCACAGACGTCGACAATGCAATAGAATAATAGGGTTCACTGATTGTGTACAAGTACGTGTCACTTTTACTTATCCACTCATGCACGAACACTAACGTACTTGCCACAATCATCACTAATACCTAACACTGGGTAATGCATATGATCACTAGATTATCAAAGCAGTGACATATGTATGATATGATAAGGAAACAGTATGTAAAGCATGATTAAGATGTCATAAATCGGTATTCTACCACTTACATAATTTATCATAAATCATACGTGCACAGTTTAGCGAAACGATGAACGGGGAATAAATAGTATGTTTGATTATCTATACAGCAAATTTGGTTTCACGTCAATCGGTTTTCCGGATCATTAGATATGGCCATTTCATTTTAAGCGCTCACTGCTGGAAATCCGGTTTCAGAATCGGAAGTCCGTTTCGCAACGCATTTTAATCTCAGTTGGGATCAGATTTTAGTGACACCATAGTTGAATGAAATCTAGGGTTTTCAGTAGGGTGTTCAACGCAATAGACGGATTCTCAATTGCATCTGTACGTCGAAAGTTACACACTGTTTAACACTAGCTTGTCACTTCTGAATCTGTTCTGGACTGTTATACGTCCCGATCTTTTAAATTGCAGATTAAATAGCAAACGTCGAGAAAACGGAATAAAACCACTTGTATTATTTATATAACCGATTCACCTATAATAAAATGCAGAGTTCCATAACATACGAGTTCAGTAAACAAGGTGGTACACATTATGAGACAGCAAACAGTAACCAGAGTCGCTCTGGACTGCAGTCCAAAGCCGCACTCCGACCCAAATATCGTCACGATATCAGTACAGAAACCAATAGAAATTTGCATAGGATTACAGTTCATCGAGTCGGCTTCAATTTGAGCCCTCGAACGCAACATTCCAGTAGGTACATAATTTATGGTGATTTTAACAATTTTCAGATACGGAAAATTTCCAGTTTTGCGGGTATAATTGGGGGTATTCGTTTTAGTCATTAACAGTCGTGTTTTCCAATGAAATTTACATACAGTATTCATCATTACATGGGCCAGCATAGACAATCCAATTCCGTCAATTTAGATGAATATTTTCATTGAGATCATACATCGAACGGGTATATCATATAAGTTATCATGAATTGTAATTTGCAATTTATACGATTTGAGTTTGTAACATGAATAGATTAGCATGTAGCGAGTAAAATACTTGCCTGGAGACGCTTTGGTGATGCACGGCAGTGGCAACGGTACGAACGCGCGACGAACGGCGCGGTTAGGGTTCGCGGTCTCGGCTCAAGCTTGGCTCTTGGACTCGGTGTCTCGGTGGGTGTGACGGACACTGTGGCTCCTGCAGAGAGGAGAGGCGCTGAGAGGGAGAGAGAGAGAGATTTAGAGAGACAGGGAATTAGAGAGAGATAGAGTGAGATAGAGAGAGAGATTCACAGAGAGAGAGTGTGAGAAAGAAAGAGAGACAGAGAGATTGAGAGAGAGAGAGAGTGTAACAGAGAGAGTGAGAGAGTACAGAGAGAGAGAGAGTGAGAAAGAGAGAGGGAGGGAGACAGAGATTGAGAGAGAGAGACAGGGAGAGAAAGAGACAGAGAGGGAGAGAGAATTAGAGAGGAACAGAGAGAAGTAGGGAGAGGGAGAGAGTGTAACAGAGAAAGATGTAGAGGCTCGGGTGTGGATGTATGGGGTGTTGGTGATGCTGCTGACGATGCCGGGGCGTCAACGAGATGGTTTTGGTCGGTTAGGGGCTCGCCGGCGTTGTGGCATAGGTGGTCGAGCTCTGGCAGAGTGGTTTGGAGCTCGAGAGAGGGGCTCAGCTGAGAGGGAGGTGAGGTGATGAGGGAGGAGGTTAGGGTGAGGTGATGAGGGAGGAGGTTAGGGTGATTCGTCGTCGTCGTCATGGGGAGTGGGTGTGCAGGGACTCAAGTGGGTGAGAGTTTTAGAGGGAGAAAGAAGTGGGTTCGAGGGTGTGAGGGAGAAGGAGGTGCGAACCGTTGGTGGGAGCGGGTCGTAGGGAAACGAACGCGTCGTGGGCGCGAGGAGCGGGGCACGGCGCGAGACGAGCGGCGACGTGGGCGTAGGAAAGAGCAGGAGAGGTTTGTAACGGAAGGAAGAAGGGGGTTTGAAGCGGGTCGGGTTGGGAGTGGGTCGGGTGAGGCCGAGTTGGAGTGGGCTGGGCCGGAACAGATAAAATAATAAGGAAAAGAAAATGAAAGGGCCGGGCTGGGAAATTGAGAAAAGAAATAGGGGAGTGGGCTGGGTTTTAAGAAATAATGGAAAAAGAAAAGGAAAGATTTGGGGTTTGGTGTTTAATGGGGTTTTAAAATAAATAAATATTTATAAATAAAATAAAAATTTTATAAGTTAAAGAGAAATACGGATATTGGTAAAAAAGGGGCTGGGTATTACAGTTTTCTTCAAGGCGCCCTCTGCCACCCTCAGGATGTTTAGGAGCTCAGGAAGTAAAACTTCCATCTTTTGCATATTGAAGTTCAATATGAATGGGGAATAGGTGGAGGGAAGGGACTGTAGAATCAAGTCGATGTACAACTCATTCTCCAATGTAGTTCCCAGGTCCTCGAGCTCTTATATGAGAGAAATCATCTTTAGGACGTAGTCATCAACAGATGATCCGATAGCCAATCTCTCTTGAAACAATTTCTTCGAGGTCTCATATCTTGCGATACGAGATTTCTCTCCATATAAATCTTTGGTATAGCGGAAGATGGAAGCAAGGTCCATATTCTCATACCGCCTATGATGTTCATTATCCATGGAGGCCATCATAAGTACTTGGCTTTCGCACAATCAAGATCCCAGGTCATACGGACCTCAATGTCCGCGATCGAGGATTCTGGACCGGAAACTGGGGGAGCTTTTGCCGTGACGTATGTGACCTTATTATATGTAAGGGCCATATGGACATTCCTCAGCCAGTCTTTATAATTTGCTCCAGAGAGTTTATTCTTATCTAGTATTAGTTTAATTCCCGTCATGGTCACTGCAATTAGGAGAGAGAGATAGAAAAGAAACACTCAGCATATGCTCTTGCAAGTTTAGATTGGTTATTAGTTTATCTAAATAGGATGGTTCCCACTATTTCCTCGAATTCTTCTTCAAACCCTAAAAGAAGAATTAGTCAAGATTAATCGCATCCTACAAGTTCTCTTATCTTTCATCCAGGCCAATGTTGGTACTTCGGAGGGAGGTTCTCCGTGCTTTCGCACGGACCTAATTAGATAACCTCATTTTTTCAGAGGCATAGCCCTGTTAATATCTTTCTAGACACCTACTTGATTAGCTAATTACAAACTGAAAAATTCTCCCAAAGAGTAGCGGATACTCACAATAGGATTATGACCCAACTATCATTGTGTGATAATTTTGAAAGAAGCCTACCAAAAAACACTCCAGAAGGTATGCAACATTAGCAAGTTTCATATATGTTTGAAACTCCCGATGTGATTTTTGCCCCGAGCACTTATATCCTTGACGAAGGTCAAAACATCATAATTCGCAAGTCAAGTTCAACCCATCATTTTCCAGATTAATTTAGACCCATTCGTACAAGTCCTTGACGAAGGTCAAAACAGCTGTACGCCTGTCCTAGATTAATGCATCTATCTATGCTACAGATAATCACCCACTAGCTACCAACCACTATGCCTTGGCGAAGGTCAAAACATATAACATGAATAATAGTAGATACATGTCTGAAATTACGGAGGGCTACGACTGGATTTGGCGAAAACCGTTAACGTAATGAACTTGATATAGTCGAAGGAACCGAATAGCTTTTGAAAAGGAGTGATTTAAGCTCCGCTTTTGAAAAGTTGTTTTTGAAGAAAACCGAGTGGTTTTGCAATTGTTCCAACGACGTCAGATTTTAGGTTTATTACTTTGCATTAATCAATATTAATGCAATCCCATCAATTAACCTTATCATTGCAGAAAGAAACGAAAATAGAACGTACACTTATACCATCTGCATTCGCTACGGAGCCCCGTTATGCACCGTTAGGTTACTTAACTAATGGCAGAGCGGAGGTTGGACTAGCGCGAGTGCAAAACATAAGCAATGTTTATTATATATATATATATACACCATTCGTCTCACGCAATAATATCCATTCCAGATCACAAATCACAACACAGCAACACAAATGAATATATTGGATATACTAGGATTTGTAAGTCGATGTCGCACACCACACGTACTTGTGGGGAGGCGGAATTTACAATTTTTTTTTTATACTTGCAACACCGACCTATCATACATGATCTTTTCAGAAACCTTAACTAGATAAACTACTTGGAGGTTCTAACTACTCTGGTAGAGTTTATACCTTCTTGATTCTTGTCCTTCGGGTCTTCTTCTCCTTAGCTTGAGCTCCTTGAAGATACGGATCTAGCTCGGTTTTCGGCCTCCTCGTGTCGAAGACGATCCACTCGAGAGTCTATTATTCAAGCTCCAACCTCTAAACTGAGGTAACTAAAGTACCTAGTTCGCTAATCTAGGTAGCTTCGGAGATATAGAGTGTTAATTGGAGTGTTTTATCTCAAAGGACCTTAGGATTCACAAAACATATGAGGGTTAGGCTCTTGAGGAAGAAAGAGAAGAACAATGGAGAGAGATTGAGAAAAATGCAAATGAAGGCAAGTGAAGAATGGCTCATTCTTTTCTCACATAAAGCATGGATTATTTTCAATTGAAAATTGTATCCATGCTTCAATAATAGATCCAAACCATTAAACTAAAGAATTAGCCATGCTTCACCCTGTTAGGATTTCCCAGTGCCCTGACCATCTACCATAGCCATTGCGGAACAAAAATTTTAATGGTTTGAAAACTGGCGCTAGAAAAACCCGACCAAGATTCTACCAAAAACCTAAACTAGCTAACATAAGAAGATCTTTAACCACTATGTTAGAAGTTTCTCACCAAAAGGTTCGTGTCCTTCGGTCTTCTATCCTTTTCGTTTACTCCTAGAGATCTCTATGATCGAGCTTGTTCGTCTTTCCTTGCTCCTTGAGATCTCCTGGATCGAGCTTGATCGTCGGTCTCCCACCGTCGAAGATGATCCATCCGAGGGATGTAGTCCTTGGCTCTAGCTCCATACTAAGAGTCAAGTGGAGCAACTAGAGGCTTTAGATTGCTAATCTAAAGTATTTAGGATGTAGTGTAAGGTTCTATGTATGTATCTATTTTACCTCCTCTCTTGATTCTCAACACATAAGAGTGTAGAGAGAAGGTTGAAGATGAAGGTGGAGGAGCTCAAGAAAACAAGTGAGGAGAGTGAAGCAAATGGTGAGCATGGGAAAAATGAATCTTATGAGAGAGAGAAAAATCAACCATAGTTTTGTAAAACAATTTTTCCAATATAATAAATCCTACCATGCATGAATAGTTTGCACAAATGAATTGAAAATTTATTTGTCAATACTATTGAAGCATGGTTCTCACCATACTCCCCTTACCAATTTTACACCTCATTTTCCGTTTAAATATAAATGGATAAAAACTAAAATAAGGTGTTCACCTTCTGGAATGTTTTCTGTATAAATACGGATTACACTCTACTGTATATACATACCTATATTCGTATCGAAATATGAATACCCAAAGAGATAGAATAACACAAAGAACATAATACTAGAATATACATATCGAAATATATATGTAAATTATTAAATCAATACCTGATTTAATAATCTGGCTCAATCCCGAGCCAGCTAGTATTACCAACTGTCCGATCAAAAGTCCGGGTAACTAGTACAATCAATCGATCGGAACCCTGAATGTATCCAATACGTCCAGTACATCATTTCGCATGAACCAGGGAAACCCTCTGTGTGGGACTCTAATGAATCGACAGTCCGCCGGCAGTGAGTTACTGGATAAATCCATAACCACAAGCACGTCAGTGGCACTAGCTGTACGCGACGGCTACCCGGGTACCTGTCGAAAAGGAAGACTGACGAGCAAACTCATCCAAATACCTACTGAGCATATCTATGAAAATCTCTGTACAGTCCGGTCTCTTCGTCTATGAGTATCGCATACCGGGTCTAGGGGTGGTGAACGTCACACCTTAATAACCCAATAATTCGTGCTGATGTGGCTCAGGACCAATCCGAAAAATTACTGATCAACCTATCAGTAAATTCCAGCTGCCTTGGCCAAGGTCTTATGGTGCTGGCCAATCGAACACAGTGCAATATTGACTCCCTATACCGGGAGAGGTGAATCCCCAACAATCGCTCACTGCCTCCATATGGCTCGAGACTGTACCCAACCAAAAAACTGTTTGCACGACTCAGTAGAGCCGTGGTAGTGTAGTGATCAAAGTACAGTAGGAACTCACACGAGAAAAATGACGTTCTCAGGTCTAAAGGCTAACCTGTGCTCATGTCACCTGAGAACTGCTATTTGACGATTGGTATAATACCATTTAGAAGTTCTCGGTGAGTCTGTTCATGTCACGACCCGAAAGTACGGAAAGTGACCGGCACTTAGATTACGAAGCGTCTAGAGGCGCCACGTAACCTAAGTAAGCCGAAGCCCAGAAATCTAAACCATAGAAGAAGAAGAAGAAGAAGAAAAAGAAAACAAGTTAAAAGAATCAGCAAATTTCCCAAAAATTTCGGCAGAGTCTCCTCTGTAAAAACTGGCCCCAAATGGGTACAACAAGTATAATATACATAAACAATAAAAAGCATCCCCAACGGGAGCTAGCTCAACGCCAACAGGCGGAAACAACCACAATAAGCACAATAATATACAACGCCAAAGGGCGAGGCTCAAAACTCAAAATAAAACAAAACCACCAGATCAGAATAATACATGCGCGACTCTAAGGTCGAAATAAAAGACTGGTCCAATAAACTTATCAAGTAATACAAGTATGGTTGATGGAGCTTACTAGATACAAATGAAAGAATAAAAAATACAATGGTGGTTCAGATACAAGTGAACCAACCTACCGTGCAAATCACCCGAAATGAAAATGTTGTGCCAGCAACTGCCAAGGGAAACCTGTACATCGAACCTGTAATAAAATTTGGCACAACGGGGTGAGTTGCCAACTCGTGAGTAGAAGACATCTACGAAAAGAAATCGAATGCACGACGCTATCCTAGGTCATAATAATACACTATTATATCCTAATCATCTAGTAATAGCAGGGTAAAAACTACGTGTAAATATAGATACTCCGTGCTCATGTCAGTGCCTCATATCATACTATGTCATATGAATGGATATGCATGCATCATGAATATAAAATAATCAATCCTGAAATCCTGAAATATCTGTATAAGAAATCTTTAGCTGTTATCATAGTAAAATATGTATAGGAATCTGAAATCTCAACAATGAAATCCATGGAAATCCGTGTCAAGCATCGACACAAACATGTAAATCTCAAGTCTCATAGTCTCAATACCTCGGGCTCCGTCAGTCCGGATCGGCCCATATCATCAAATCTCACGACAACGGTCGGTATCCTCCGGATATCCGCCGCGCCAGACATCACCGGTAGGTAGCCTTCCCCTGCCAGGCTCATCGTCTACAACTCGATCTTCTTGCTCCGGGGTACCATACCGGGCCCACCATGTACCCGAGACGGTTCATCCACTCCTCGAATCGGGTCTCGAAATCCAACAGAAAACATGAAATCTCATGGTGGACGACACATACATCACGAAAAAACCGCATCTTATTTTAAAAAGAGAGGAGGAGAGAGAGAGAAGTTTTTATAATTTCTTGCGGTTTTCCCCAAAAATCCAGAAATCTCATAGAAATCCAAATCTTAAAATCATGAGTAAGTATATGATAAGTGTCGGCATATGCCCATGATACTGCATGATAACATGAAAATATGAATGCATGAATGTCAAGTAATAAATATCATGTCTATACTAACATCAGAGAGTAATCACGATATTATATCAGTCTAGTTGTTAACTGATTTTATCAATAAAAGACAATATGATCTAAAGTGTACGTGACATAGCAATTACCGATGATGATGTGTGTGAGCCGGCAAATGAGTATGCGTGGAATATGCACATCATCGGTAATGGTGCTGGTGTCCTAACAGGTAAAGTTTATACTGATTATAGCAACATATGTATGAACATGCAACATTATGATTACAGTGAAAAAAAGTAAAGACGGATGTGTGTTATCCACTCATTTGATATACAAATACCACTACCACTATATGGCTCAAACCTAACCTAGTGTTCATCTAACCCTCCTAAGGAAAACTAAACCTAAGAACTGGTCGATAGAAGTACACCTAACACCTGAGCCCATATCTCTAATAGTTGGCGATCCTGCCTCAATAGCGTCACGTACATAGTACGACTTCCTCAAATCAGGAGTGCGGATCAATCATCACATCTATGCCTCGTACGGTAAAATCCATCGTACGGCATCCCAATATCGGGGTACGGGTCAAGTATCTCCTAGGTGTCTCATCATTCGTATAATGTCATCATCAACACACCTCATGATCAAGGTGCTAAACTGTAACCGCCTACATCAATCATATATCATTGCCATCATAATATGCATCATTAGTTTATCTTCAGAAATATCATGTCATATGTATCATATTGTGATTAAGTCATACTGATATCATATCGTCATCAAGTCACACTTATATGATATCGACATCTGGTCACACCTATATGATGTCGTAATCAAGTCATGTATATATCATATCATGATCAGTCACAAGTTACAGTCCGGGTACTATTTTAGAGTCCCATATACCTCAATATCATCACCACCCATTATAATTTATGTATACCTGTTCATTATCTCATTCTCTAATGATCCGCTAACACTTTAATACGACTGTATAGTCAAGAATCACGGCATCAAGCCCAATTATCCTGTTTCATTCCCGTGTATCAATGTATCCCACATACGTGTTGTATATATCTATATATATACCTATACCTAGTCCTATATATATACACACATACCCGTATACACCATGTCGAGTTTCAGTGTGTGCGTGTGTGTGTTTCTACCTGAAACCTACGAACCTTTTCCAGGGTATTCATCCTCTGGTATGGTCTTCCTAAATCAGTCTGGTCCAGCCTAGGGTCATTACTAGGGTCCTACTCATTAAGAATCTAGGGTCATATCTGGTTTCCTAATGTCAATAAGTACTATTCCTATTCTACGTTGCGGGGGTGCTAAACGCCATCCACCCGACTTCTCCCCGTAGATACGCATCTACTCACCTGGTCCATGTCTGCCGAAGACGGTGTCGCCATCATCCTCTTCATCGCCCGCAGTCCATGTGAGGGGTACCTAAACGCAAACATATAAATAGTATCGTAAACTGAATCACATATAAAAGCCAAAACGACGCAACGAACAAGCACAGGTTAAAACCTATGTCCCGTCCACGCAAAAGAACCAAATATCGCTCGATATCGGCGTACAGACTCCGATGGATTGAGATAAACATCAACAAATAACTCGTAGTTTTAAAACTCATTACTTATATTATAAAATATGATTAAATCCATCGAAACCCTAAAATCCATCAAATCGCCCGATTTCGTAAAACCTGAAAATGCCAATTTACCGTTTTTCTTCAAAACTTGACATTTAAATGAAACCAATGGTCATAAAACTCATTAAATAGCATAACTATACTATACAAACCATTACTATATTTTTATTACACAAATTTGTATTAATTTGAAATTTCTAGTTTGCAACCTTTAGTAATTTTTAACATCTTTCAAGCAAAATACCACAATTCCACAACAAAACTTGATTTTACATGGATTAATGTTTTAAACTATAATTCATGATGATAATGATATAATGAAACCATAAATTATATTTTTAATCTCATTTATTTAGGAATTTCCAAAATCTAGTTTACAAAAATAGCATTTTATTAGTAATTTCCAATTATCAAAGGAAACTAGTGATCAAACTAAGTTTTTTCTTTCCAATAACATGCTAATATTCTCACTAAAACTACAATCTAATGATAGCAACCTCAATTAGAATTTTATTTTACCCACAAACACATTTTATAAAATCCTAGTTAGCTAAATAGCTTAATTAAATCAATTTTGGATAAACAAATTATTATACAACAACCATGCAAGATTTTTCCACTCTAAAAATGTTAAACTAGCTATTATAACCTTATTTAATTAATAAAAATCACAACTTGATTTTTCAAACCCTAACTTGAATTTTAAAAGTAGCAAATAGAATTAATATATTAAATCTAATTATGCTTAAATGAACATCTAATAACAATAAATCAAAAGAAGGAAATTTATACCTACAAAATATGAAACCCAAACATGAAATAAGCCTCCAAAATGCATGCTTTCCATCTCCAAAATCCATGCTAAATAGGTCAAAGGAAAATGGTAGAGGTTGAATGTTGATTTTTGAGATTTATTTTTGGAATTTTTGATGAATTTTGATGATTTTTAATGAAAAAATGATGGGGGAAAAATTTTGGGGCTACCCATGGAGGGGAGGCCGGCCATGGAGAGGGAGGAGGGTGGAGAGAGAGAGAAAATGTGTGGTATTGTGTAGAAAGTTCATAAATAATGCATTTTTTTCACTTAAACCCTTTATTATCTAACTTTTTCAATTTAACCCTTTTCCTAGAAATTTCTAGAACCATGGAGAGATTTTGGAAAAGATTTTGCATATTACACACTTGATTCTAATATACCATGGCTCATTTTTACAAATTAAAACCATTCAAATTTGTAATTTACACTAATTTAAATAAAAAATAAAGCTTATGTTAATATTTAAAATATTTAATTTAGGAAAAATATTTAATTGAACTAAAAATTTATAAGTGGCTAAATAAACACCATTTACTAGTAATAACATAATTAAAATAGATATTTTTAAATTTATAGTGAAAAATAATTACGGTTTAGTTTTACGAAAAATACATTTTACTTTACCGAAAATCCTAAAATTCACTTAAATTTTTTTTATTTATTTAATTATTTTTAAAATGTTACAGTCTTCCCCCCTTTAAGAAATTTGGTCCCCGAATTTAAATTAAAACTCCCCCTCCAAATATTAAAACATTTAGCAAACACTCAAATCGTCGGGGCTCCGAAATCATCAATACATAACAAAAATCAACTCCGTCAAGCATTACGCAATCATCGGAGTTATGGCGAGAATAAAATATTAAAATCCAATATGAAAACCATCTTAATATACATCAATCTATAATTTATATATAGTGCGCATCATAGTAAAACCATCCAAATATCTGGATAAGGAAATATACAAAAACCCCTTTTGAAAATCGCTGTGTGATGCACGTGTCACGGCATAAGTAGCGGACGTTTATTTTTAAAAAAAAAATAGCTATATATATATATCTTTTATTTAACATACACGTCCCGCCTGGTTACTAAATCAAATAATAATGATTATGAAACATACTGCTCAAACTGAAATCAATCCCAATCACATCAATAAAATATCATGTGCGTCCGGTGCGCACTGAAATCGAAACCAAATACAGATACCATGAATACACACAAAAACAAAATAAGTGCAACAGGTGTGCACCAATACATCTGTCAAGTGCAACGGGCGTGCACGACTCACTATCAGGTGCATCTAATCTGCACAAAACCCCGATTTAGTGCATATGGTGTGCACAAAATCGCATCAAGTGCGCCAAGTGTGCGCAAGAATCCTAATCAGGTGCACATGGTGCAAGAAAACATACATCGAATATCAAAATCGAAATCACAGTACAAAAATGCATGAAAACTAGGTCGAAACATATGTCAAAATCATGTGTAACCCCTATGCACGAAATCAAATCAAAAATCTCGAAATATATAAAACCAAATCAAGTGTACTGGGTGTGTACTAAACAACATCAATACAACTGATATATGAAACACAAATAGAATGTAATGAAGGTACACACATGAAATACCAATCGTAGAACAAAATCCTCCAAATACCAAAATCCAATCAACGAAAATATGAAATTCAAATCACTAAATCACAATCGTAAACACTATCGTCAATGTACGCATCTTTCCTCTGATGTCGATTACTTCGAACTCGTCTCTTCATAGCTGTGCTGACTGCGCTACCAACGGCAATACTCATGTCTAGAGTCTCCCACGTAGTCGATCCCTTCACATGATATCCGGACTACATTAAACTTTTCGATCAATCCATCAAAATCCCATAAGTCCCCGAGAGCTCAACACTCAAGTATAGTTTAAAAATATCCGGTACATACCCCAGCATCGATGATCCAGCCGTAGAAGGGCAAACCCAAGCCTCACTAATGGCACCGCGAAACTGCCGTAAACCCTAAGGTTCAAGGGCGTTCTCGTGGTCATTATGTCGAGTTAGGGTTTCATTCTTCTAGAGGGTCCATCGAAATACCTGCATGTTCTTCCGAATACTTTAAACTTGGGAAAATGGTTTTCTGATAATCGTTCGAACCCTTTAACTTCATCCGGACGGCATGTGAATACCCTTCGTTCGCACGCTAAGCAATGCTTCAATCCTCAAGAATAACCAATACTCTAATGGTTATCGTATTCGAGCCGCAGCTCCCTCTGCCCGTGTGCCCGTGGTAGCAGAAACTACCATCCGATATCGACGAAGATAGATCAAAGGAACGAATGAAATACGGTGCGAACAATGTACATCCTAGGGCTCCTTAAGCAGAGTAGCGTATCGTAAGTATGCCGCGGACCATACCCACGGTACGTTACTCTACCTAAATCGCCTACTCCATCAACCAAGGGTCACCTAGACTTATACAAGGTTAAACCTAGCGCTCTGATACCAACTTTGTCACGACCCGAAAGAACGGAAAGTGACCGGCACTTAGATTACGAAGCGTCTAGAGGCGCCACGTAACCTAAGTAAGCCGAAGCCCAGAAATCTAAACCATAGAAGAAGAAGAAGAAGAAGAAAAAGAAAACAAGTTTAAAAGAATCAGCAAATTTCCCAAAAATTTTGGCAGAGTCTCCTCTGTAAAAACTGGTCCCCAAATGGGTACAACAAGTATAATATATATAACCAATAAAAAGCATCCCCAATGGGAGCTAGCTCAACGCCAACAGGCGGAAACAACCACAATAAGCACAATAATATACAACGCTAAAGGGCGAGGCTCAAAACTCAAAATAAAACAAAACCACCGGATCAGAATAATACATGCGCGACTCTAAGGTCGAAATAAAAGACTGGTCCAATAAACTTATCAAGTAATACAAGTATGGTTGATGGAGCTTACTAGATACAAATGAAAGAATAAAAAATACAATGGTGGTTCAGATACAAGTGAACCAACCTACCGTGCAAATCACCCGAAATGAAAATGTTGTGCCAGCAACTGCCAAGGGAAACCTGTACATCGAACCTGTAATAAAATTTGGCACAACGGGGTGAGTTGCCAACTCGTGAGTAGAAGACATCTACGAAAAGAAATCGAATGCACGACGCTATCCTAGGTCATAATAATACACTATTATATCCTAATCATCTAGTAATAGCAGGGTAAAACTACGTGTAAATATAGATACTCCGTGCTCATGTCAGTGCCTCATATCATACTATGTCATATGAATGGATATGCATGCATCATGAATATAAAATAATCAATCCTGAAATCCTGAAATATCTGTATAAGAAATCTTTAGCTGTTATCATAGTTAAATATGTATAGGAATCTGAAATCTCAACAATGAAATCCATGGAAATCCGTGTCAAGCATCGACACAAACATGTAAATCTCAAGTCTCATAGTCTCAATACCTCGGGCTCCGTCAGTCCGGATCGGCCCATATCATCAAATCTCACGACAACGGTCGGTATCCTCCGGATATCCGCCGCGCCAGACATCACCGGTAGGTAGCCTTCCCCTGCCAGGCTCATCGTCTACAACTCGATCTTCTTGCCCCGGGGTACCATACCGGGCCCTCCATGTACCCGAGACGGTTCATCCACTCCTCGAATCGGGTCTCGAAATCCAACAGAAAACATGAAATCTCATGGTGGACGACACATACATCACGAGAAAACCGCATCCTATTTTAAAAAGAGAGGAGGAGAGAGAGAGAAGTTTTTATAATTTCTTGCGGTTTTCCCCAAAAATCCAGAAATCTCATAGAAATCCAAATCTTAAAATCATGAGTAAGTATATGATAAGTGTCGGCATATGCCCATGATACTGCATGATAACATGAAAATATGAATGCATGAATGTCAAGTAATAAATATCATGTCTGTACTAACATCAGAGAGTAATCACGATATTATATCGGTCTAGTTGTTAACTGATTTTATCAATAAAAGACAATATGATCTAAAGTGTACGTGACATAGCAATTACCGATGATGATGTGTGTGAGCCGGCAAATGAGTGTGCGTGGAATATGCACATCATCGGTAATGGTGCGGGTGTCCTAACAGGTAAAGTTTATACTGATTATAGCAACATATGTATGAACATGCAACATTATGATTACAGTGAAAAAAAGTAAAGACGGATGTGTGTTATCCACTCATTTGATATACAAATACCACTACCACTATATGGCTCAAACCTAACCTAGTGTTCATCTAACCCTCCTAAGGAAAACTAAACCTAAGAACTGGTCGATAGAAGTACACCTAACGCCTGAGTCCATATCTCTAATAGTCGGCGATCTTGCCTCAATAGCGTCACGTACATAGTACGACTTCCTCAAATCAGGAGTACGGATCAATCATCACATTTATGCCTCGTACAGTAAAATCCATCGTACGGCATCCCAATATCGGGGTACGGGTCAAGTATCTCCTAGGTGTCTCATCATTCGTATAATGTCATCATCAACACACCTCATGATCAAGGTGCTAAACTGTAACCGCCTACATCAATCATATATCATTGCCATCATAATATGCATCATTAGTTTATCCTCAGAAATATCATGTCATATGTATCATATTGTGATTAAGTCATACTGATATCATATCGTTATCAAGTCACACTTATATGATATCGACATCTGGTCACACCTATATGATATCGTAATCAAGTCATGTATATATCATATCATGATCAGTCACAAGTTACAGTCCGGGTACTATTTTAGAGTCCCATATACCTCAATATCATCACCACCCATTATAATTTATGTATACCTGTTCATTATCTCATTCTCTAATGATCCGCTAACACTTTAATACGACTGTATAGTCAAGAATCACGGCATCAAGCCCAATTATCCTGTTTCATTCCCGTGTATCAATGTATCCCACATACGTGTTGTATATATCTATATATATACCTATACCTAGTCCTATATATATACACACATACCCGTATACACCATGTCGAGTTTCAGTGTGTGCGTGTGTGTGTTTCTACCTGAAACCTACGAACCTCTTCCAGGGTATTCATCCTCTTGTATGGTCTTCCTAAATCAGTCTGGTCCAGCCTAGGGTCATTACTAGGGTCCTACTCATTAAGAATCTAGGGTCACATCTGGTTTCCTAATGTCAATAAGTACTATTCCTATTCTACGTTGCGGGGGTGCTAAACGCCATCCACCCGACTTCTCCCCGTAGATATGCATCTACTCACCTGGTCCATGTCTGCCGAAGACGGTGTCGCCATCATCCTCTTCATCGCCTGCAGTCCATGTGAGGGGTACCTAAACGCAAACATATAAATAGTATCGTAAACTGAATCACATACAAAAGCCAAAACGACGCAAGGAACAAGCATAGGTTAAAACCTATGTCCCGTCCACGCAAAAGAACCAAATATCGCTCGATATCGGCATACAGACTCCGATGGATCGAGATAAACATCAAAAAATAACTCGTAGTTTTAAAACTCATTACTTATATTATAAAACATGATTAAATCCATCGAAACCCTAAAATCCATCAAATCGCCCGATTTCGTAAAACCCGAAAATGCCAATTTACCGTTTTTCTTCAAAACTTGACATTTAAATGAAACCAATGGTCATAAAACTCATTAAATAGCATAACTAGACTATACAAACCATTACTATATTTTTATTACACAAATTTGTATTAATTTGAAATTTCTAGTTTGCAACCTTTAGTAATTTTTAACATCTTTCAAGCAAAATACCACAATTCCACAACAAAACTTGATTTTACATGGATTAATGTTTTAAACTATAATTCATGATGATAATGATATAATGAAACCATAAATTATATTTTTAATCTCATTTATTTAGGAATTTCCAAAATCTAGTTTACAAAAATAGCATTTTATTAGTAATTTCCAATTATCAAAGGAAACTAGTGATCAAACTAAGGTTTTTCTTTCCAATAACATGCTAATATTCTCACTAAAACTACAATCTAATGATAGCAACCTCAATTAGAATTTTATTTTACCCACAAACACATTTTATAAAATCCTAGTTAGCTAAATAGCTTAATTAAATCAATTTTGGATAAACAAATTATTATACAACAACCATGCAAGATTTTTCCACTCTAAAAAGCTTAAACTAGCTATTATAACCTTATTTAATTAATAAAAATCACAACTTGATTTTTCAAACCCTAACTTGAATTTTAAAAGTAGCAAATAGAATTAATATATTAAATCTAATTATGCTTAAATGAACATCTAATAACAATAAATCAAAAGAAGAAAATTTATACCTCCAAAATATGAAACCCAAACATGAAATAAGCCTCCAAAATGCATGCTTTCCATCTCCAAAATCCATGCTAAATAGGTCAAAGGAAAATGGTAGAGGTTGAATGTTGATTTTTGAGATTTATTTTTGGAATTTTTAATGAATTTTGATGATTTTTAATGCAAAAATGATGAGGGGAAAATTTTGGTGCTACCCATGGAGGGGAGGCCGGCCATGGAGAGCGAGGAGGGTGGAGAGAGAGAAAAAATATGTGGTATTGTGTAGAAAGTTCATAAATAATGCTTTTATTTCACTTAAACCCTTTATTATCTAACTTTTTCAATTTAACCCTTTTCCTAGAAATTTCTAGAACCATGGAGAGATTTTGGAAAAGATTTTGCATATTACACACTTGATTCTAATATACCATGGCTCATTTTTACAAATTAAAACCATTCAAATTTGTAATTTACACTAATTTAAATAAAAAATAAAGCTTATGTTAATATTTAAAATATTTAATTTAGGAAAAATATTTAATTGAACTAAAAATTTATAAGTGGCTAAATAAACACCATTTACTAGTAATAACATAATTAAAATAGATATTTTTAAATTTATAGTGAAAAATAATTACGGTTTAGTTTTACGAAAAATACATTTTACTTTACCGAAATTCCTAAAATTCACTTAAATTTTTTTTATTTATTTAATTATTTTTAAAATGTTACAGTTCAGTATACTCACCCTATGTGAGCACCTGTATACGATATTTGGTGCGAAAGACCAATGGCTGCAGGACCAACCAACTCCCCTCGTCGGGGTCTAGAAATGTATACACTAGGCTACTCTGGAATATCGATGCCCTGTCTCGATACTCCCATAACTAGGGACACTTAAGGATGTGCTTATCGACTACCCAATTCCCACAAGTATGATCGCCATCACAATGCAAGTAGTCAAGTAATGATCCTACGGACTTTATCAACATGTATAAATGATACGTAATAACAAGAAAAACATTTGCACATGTTATGATAAACACAAACCAGATAGCATACTATCATATCGAGCAAGATTGTCCTATACATACATATGTGCAAGCATCCACATGTATACATATACAATAATGGCCTCTAGGGTATACATATCCAACAATCTCCCACTTACACTAAGGCCATATATTGGCGTACTGAGTTCCCAACATCTGCACTAGGGCCAGTTGTTGGCATATCGCATACCCAACATCTCAAATAGTCTCTCGAACTATGCTTGAGCAAGGGCCTTGGTGAATGGATCCGCCGTGTTGTCTTTTGTGCCCACTCTCCGCACCTCGATCTCCCGGTGATCAACGATCTCCCTGATCTGGTGATACCGCCTCAAGATGTGTTTGTATTTCTAATGGGACTGTGGTTCTTTCGCTAAAGCCATAGCTCCATTGTTGTCGCAATACAAAGGTATTGGATTAACAATGGATGGAACCACCTGAAGTTCAGTAATTAACATCTTAATCCAGACAGCTTCTTTTGCGGTATCGTTGGCAGCAATGTATTCAGCCTCCATCGTCGAGTCTGCAATGGTGTCCTGTTTGGAACTCTTCCAACAGACCGCCCCTCCATTGAGGGTAAACACAAAACCCGAGACAGACTTGCTGTCATCCTTGTCACTCTGGAAGCTTAAATCGGTAAAGGACTCCACCTGGAGGTCCCCATTACCGAATACGAGGAACATTTCTTTAGTCCTTCTTAGGTACTTAAGAATGTTCTTCACTGCAGTCCAGTGGTTCTCACCTGGGTTTGACTGATATCGGCTCACCACGCAAAGCGTGTAAGCTACATCTGGTCTGGTACATAGCATCGCATACATTATAGATCCTTCTGCCAAAGTGTAGGGTATAGTGCTCATGCGAACCCTCTCCTCATCGGTCTTGGGAGACATCTCTTTGGAGAGAATGATTCCGTGCAATGTGGGTATGTTACCGTACTTGGAATCTTCCAAACTAAATCTCTTTAGTACGGTCTCTATGTACCTGGACTGCGAAAGTCCTAATAATCTCCTGTGTCTATCTCTGTAGATCTTAATCCCCAGAATATATAAGGCATCACCCAGGTCTTTCATGGAGAAGCTTTGTGAAAAGAACAGCTTGACCGACTGTAGCATAGGAATATCATTTCCTATCAAAAGAATGTCTTCTACGTACAAGACTAGAAATATGATAATTCGTCCTACAATCTTCTTACATATACAAGGCTCGTCCTCGTTCTTGATGAAGTCAGATTCCTTGACTGTTTCATCAAAACAGATGTTCCAGCTCCGTGATGCCTACTGTCATGCCCCGCTTCCCAGTGTATGATAGAGGACGCGACGGGGCCGCTACGTATTTAATCTGAAGTAAACATGCTAAGCGTATCTAAGCAATATAAGTAAAATGCACAAGAGACAATGACAATAGATATAATTGAACAACATTATTTATTAATATTCTTTTTACAATACATCTGGAAAGGTAAATACATGGAATGAAAGCAATGCCTAAACAGTGGCATAACAGAAATGTAAAGGAAATGTACAAGTGAAACTAAAGCTCTGGATCTTCAACAAACTGGTCCAAGTCCTCGCTGCTGGGCTCGATCTCTAGTGAGTCCGAATCACCTGACGACATTCCAAAGAAGAAGAAAGAGAATGTCGTCAGCGAACAAATATCTCGGTAAGTCCCGTAAATAGACAAGAATGGAATAAACAGAATAGAGAGTATATTGTTATAATGTTGTATTTAGTGTTAACGCTGTTGTTTGTAGCTTGGTACAGAAGAATGCCAGTGTATACGAGAGAAGTTCTACTATTCCGGAGACTAAGGTATACGGAGCACAAGGAACCGTTCAGCCACGGTACAACGGCAAAGAATATTCAGGTTATGTGTATTATGATTACAGTCTCATGCCACTTTTAACACCTTCCGTACCAATCTACCCCTTATAAACCCCGCGATGTCTTGATTGTATTGTTTGTATTGTTTGAATAGTATATTGTATATAGATGGATGACTTGCCGAAACCATGATATCAGTAATGGAACAGATATAATGGATGAACTTGTAAATGGAGTATATCCATGGTTCGGTTCAGTCAAGTTGTATAGATTGAATAGATTGAATATATGGATTCATGAATTCATGTTGAATATATACTTGAATCATATTCAAGTCAGTTTGATTATATCGAGACTCAGTCTGAGTCAGACACTCTTGAAAGAACTTGAAATCCTGATTGTTTTGATGTTATCGGTAACTGCTACACATGGACTGCAGGATTTCTGTCTTTTTCAAAGACAATTACCGTGTTGATAACACCGTTTGTTAGATTTTCTAGCTTAAATAGGAAAGCACCCATATCTCCGGCTCCATAAGGCTCAAGAAACTGGTCCCGCTTAAACCTATGTTAACTAGGATCCTTATTGTAATTTAGTATAACTTGAGGGGGTTTTATGTAAAAATAGTTTTTGTATAATTTCAAAATACACCTCAAGCATTTAATTATCGCCTTTAGGGTTTTCATCGATGTATCTTTTATAAATGTGACATTTATAGTGAATAAAACCTAATTTCATAATATATGGTATTTATTTGTAATATGAATATTGTTTTGAATTATCATGGTAGTTTTATGTAATGTTTGAATTCCTTTCTTGAGTTTTGGAAACATGGAATAATATATATATTTAAAATAAATATTTTGGTAATATTTATATATACATATTTAATGAAAATGAATTTATTTATTTTCTTGTAAAAATCTCATTTTCTAAAGAAAACTGTATAAAAATTCCATCGAGATCGAATGCTCCATGGGGAGGTCTGCATCTCACTCTACTAAGCTCGAGGATGTGCGATAATCCGCACCATCCCAAACGGGGTACCCAAAATGGGTTGTAGAGGCTCAATTGCATGGAAATATTTTAATACACCTTTTAAAGAAAACAGTTTTTTATAAGTTAAAGGGATTTATTTGCAAGGTCATATTTCCTGTATTCTATTGTCCCAAGATTCATCGTGCTATGATAGATATGTGTGTTGCGATGAGGTAGGTCATTACCTCGTGAGTTTTTCTAAGGTAATACGGTAAAAAGGTATAAGCATGTCGAATTGAAATATAAAGGTATTTTAATATAAAAATGCGATACAAGTTACCACAATAGTTATATTGATGTGAAACTTGATTTAATAGTATTGTTAATGTTTGCTTAACAATATGTTAGAATATGAAGTTATCTTGATTAAGAAATAATCTAGTTTTCAAGGAAAACCGAATCGGAAGTTGGATTAACTCCGCTTCCGTCGGGTTTTAGAAATAGAACTTTTTAGAGATCAAGATGAGAGAGAAGAATAGGACTTACTGGTTGTTTGGCTAAAGGAGAGAAAGAGGAAGAGTGGGGAAGCGCCGATGCGTCGTTTCGTCGCCGGAAACTCCTTGTGTTGTCGCCGGATGTTCGTCGGAGGGTCGCCCTTTGTTAACTCCACTTGCACACTAAACGAACTTAGAATTTTCTTGAGAGTTTGGGCAGGGAATTGTGAGTGAGGTGGGGTGAATTGGAGGTGGTGTTTATAGGGAAAAATTAAGGTTTAGGGTGTTTAAAGAATGCATTAAAATATGCATTAAAATGGGGTTAAATGAGAATTTTATTGCTCTCTGGATTAATTCAGAGTAAACAAGCAATAAGAGGTTAGTGGGGTAGCTGAAAGGGTACAGGGGGAAAAGTTTAGAGGCTTTACCATCGGATTGGACCGACGGCGTCGGCCATTTCCTACATCTCGCCGGGTCAACACTGACGGTTGGGGTTGGTGTTGGGGTATTGGGTCGGGGTCGTTTAGTATTCTATAGTGCACGTGTTTGATTAGGCTGTGTCTCTTCAATTTACGTGTAGTGAACGTGTAGTCTCTTGGGCTTCTAAAAGATTAAAAGAATTTAAAATAAAAAGATATTGTGGCTGATGGGATTTGAACTCTAGTGCTATGGTTCAGCAGTGCAAGGTCTTACCAATAAGCTACAAGCTCTTTCTTGCTGTTCTAAATCAAAACAAATACTTATAGCCTTCACAGGAATTGTAAATACCCCAATTGTACATTAACTTTAAATGAATTTTATGTACACTAAAATTGGAGTTGTTACAGTCTACCCTCCTTACAAAAATTTCGTTCTCGAAATTTACAATTTATTTTACGGACTAGTTTACAAATAACTGAGGATATCTTACACGCATCTCGTCTTCTCTTTCCCATGTCGATTCTCCTAGAGTGTCTTTTCTCTACATCACTCGAACCAAGTTGACTTTCTTGTTCCGAAGTGACTTCATTTTTCTGTCCATGATCTCAACAGGTTATTGCTCACAAGATAAATCAAGATGTACAGTGAGCTCGGAATGATCGAGAATATGGCTGGGGTCACTTATATACCTTCTGAGTTGGGATATGTGGAACACATTGTGCACTCCTTCCAATGAAGGTGGAAGAGCCAAGCGATAAGCCACTTCATCGACTCGTTCTAATATGTCGAACGTTCCAATGTACTTTGGACTAAGCTTACCCCGTCTTCCAAATCGGATCACTCCACGGTTCGGAGATATCTTCAAGAATACGTGATCTCCCAGCTGGAACTCCAAATGACGATGCTTTACATCAGCCCAGTGCTTATATCGATCTTGGGCTATGCGCATTCTTTCCCCGATAGTACGAACCACATCTACGGTTGCTACTATCATCTCATGTCCAAGGAGTTCTCTATCTCCGATGTCGTCCCAACATAATGGCGATCGACACTTCCTTCCATAAAGTGCTGCAAAAGGTGCCATTCTGATACTTGCTTGGTAGATGTTATTTTATGAAAACACCACAAGATATAGGTGATCTTCCCACGATCCTCAGAAGTCTAGCATACATGCTCTTAGCATATCCACCAAGATCAGAATACTTCGCTCAGACTGACCATCTGTTTGTGGATGATATTGTTGGATATATGTATTCCCTAGAGTCCATTATATGATAGTGTATGTACCGGTATGTGTATATATATATATTCAAGGTACATTCTTGCTCGACATGATAGTAAGCTATCTGGTTGCACCTTTTATCTTGACATGTTCATTTGATCGTGCTTTCATTCATTTGGTACATGTTGATATAGCCTTTAGGATGATGTAGGACTACTGAGATTATGATGCGGATCATACTAGTGGGACATGTCTAGTCTATGAGCATATCCTTGAAATGTTCCTAGTCGTTGGTGTGTCGAGATGGGGCATCGATATCACCAGAGTAAACTAGCATATATGTTACTTGTCCCATATGATGGGCGATGAATGATCCCATATCCGTTGGTGTGGTGACACCAAAGATTGTATACGGGTGCTCAGTAGAGACTAGGTACACTGAACGGACTCACCGAGAACTCCTATGTGGTATTATATCTATCGTCGGATAGCAGTTCTCAGGTGACACTGGTACAGGTTAGTTTGTAGACCCGGGATCGTCATATAGTCTTGTATGCCTCCCACTGTACTTTGATCTCCACCCTATCACGGCTCTACTGATTCATGCAAACAGGTGGATTTTGGGTACAGTCCCGAAGCACATGGAGGCAATGAGAGATGGGAGGGGTTTCGTCTCTCCCGGTATTGGGGGTTGATGTTGCACCATGTACGATTGGCTATAACATGAAGTCTTTGGCCAGGGCTGCTGAGATTTACTGATAAGTGTTATCGGTAGTTTCTCGATCTATTATGAGCCATATACCGGCATGACTTATTGGGTTATTGGGGTCGACGATACCATCCCTAGATTCACATATGCAACATATTTAACGAAGAGACCGAACTGTACGGTAAGTGTTTCCAGTTGGCTCGACAGGAGTTTTAGCAGGTTTGCTTGTGTTTCTTCTGATTTCTCAATACCTAGGAGCCGTTACGTACTGCTTGTGCTACTGACGGTTTGTGGGCATATGATGAGATCACTGCCTACTGCTAGCATATTGAAGAGTCTTAGAGTCCCACAAAGGAGTCTCCTAACTCAGGAGAAATGATTTGGGGTGCATATGTGATATGTGCGGGAGCTCGATTAAATGCGTGTATTGGATACCGTATTTTAATCGGGCATTTACTATTGGACGGGTCGTATGTGATATGACCGGGTTATTAAATCAAGTGTTGATTTAATATAAAGTCCATTAGCTCATTTATTAAAACCTATTTCTTATGATGCATGCATGAGTGTATGTATATGTTGATATGGATGCACACATGCAAGCATACTTGTGTCATGGTTGATGATACATTGGTGGTGGTAATGCAAGACTCACATAGTAACAATATTTATATATTTTGTTAATTTGAGAAAAGCAAAATGGCAAATGAAATCATGGTTGACTATTCAACTCACATATTCTTGTGTTGATAAAGTCAAAACCATGGTTTCATTTTCCCATAGTTTTGGCCCATGGTTTTGCTTAAACTCAAATTAGAAAAAATCTAGATATTTTGTAACCATAGTTTGGCAGATAACTCTCACTTACTCTCTTGAGTTGAGTAAGGGTTAATCTCATTATTCTCTTGAGTTTGTTTTGTGCCATCTCCTTCTTCCTCTCTCTCCTCAAAACTCACTAGGGTTTTAAAAGAAAGAGAAGGGATTAAAAAGAAAAGGTTTTTAATTGAGATCCAAACCCAAATCACCATTCTACTTTGGTCTTTCCTACATGAGTGGAGTGTTAGCTTCTTCTTCATCCTTGATCAAGAGAATCTTGGAGCTTGGTGCAAAGGGACTTCGTGGTGGATCATCGTGGACTCAGAAGGACACAAGCCAACCGGTTCAAACCTCAATCGATCCAAGGAGTCTAGGAGGAGGTCTACAAAGGTTGTATTCTCTCCCACTTAGTGTTAGACACTTGTAGTATATGATACTAGCATGTTGTTACTCTATCTTTCTAGTTCGATTCATGGTTGGAATTGTAAAGCACCCTCTAAAATTTTTGTTATAGCATGTGTGATGCTACCCTTAACCTAGTGTGGTGCTATAGAATCCCTACAGTAGTATCAGAGCCAAGCTAGAAACATAGACAATGTTAGAAAGAATACGGAAACAAAACCACTCCGAATTACAAAACTGCAACCCTTGAATTTTTCTTCTCTGTCGAATTTTTAAAGTGCTCGAAAAAATTTTCAAACAACTGCAGAAGCTTACTGACACAATACTAAGAGCACAGAACAAACTTAAGCCAAACCCCTCAGATTTTGGCCGAGCCCCCCTTAAAATCCGATGTGGCCGGCCCCCCTCCCCTGTTTTGCCCAAAAAAAATTCAGTGCTCTGATGTGTAGGTTTTGGGGTTTCAGGTATTGTTTGTTTAAGCCAAATTTTCATGTGATGCAAATTGTGCTTAGGGCCTTATTTGGAGTATTTCGTAGTCGTATTTTTTAACATTGTAATGGTAACTTGGATGATGTTTGACAGTTCAAGCGAACATTAATAACCCCCCATTACCCTCGCTGAAAATTTCCAAGTGTTGGAATTTTCATAAGTTAATTATTTCTTCGATTCTATGCCCTCGGAACCGCGACTGAACCCTAGGGTTTGCCGTAGTTCCGCGGTGTCATAGGTGAGGCATTGGTTTGGGCCTTCTACGGATGGATCATAGGTACTGTGGCACGCTTTTAGGTACTTTAACTGAGCTCATCGGGGTAATTTGTGAGAGCTTGTTGATTCGATTGAAATGTTTAACATTGTCTAGATATCTGTGATGTAATATAATAATTGGAATCTACACTAATTAGTTTTGTGAAAAGTAATTAGTTGCGTGTAAGTCTAATATTTCGGTCTCGGTAGAATAGGGAATCTTGTTGAATTACCTGGCTTCTTTTGAAAAGGTGTTTTCATGGTTGAGACCTAAATATAATATTTGCATTGTTATGCATGAAATCCTGAATATGTGATATTCCAGGTTTATGATGTCTAAAGGCAGTGTCGATTCCAATTGTTGTAGTTTTTCACTTTTTTTTATGCGACCGTAAGTGTAGTATGTGGTGTATCGCCGGTTTCATTGCTATACATCAACGACAATTGGGGTATGCATACTTACTTACGTTGATGATATGTGATATTATGTGTTGCTGAGATATGATGTGCAGGATCGTCGTGAATGAATAGCCGGGGGTTTTATGTGAGATGAGAGTTTTTTTTTTCATTCATGTAAAATTAATTGTATGTAATATTCTTTTATTGGGGCACTTCCGGATTGAGGATGATGTCACCATTGTTGTAAATTATTTACTTTTCCGCATTAGGATAGACCCAAGGAGGGGAGCACAAGTGACCGGGTTCTACGGTTCAGTGGGAGGCCATCTCGAGGAGTTGAGACCGGGTCTCCTAAACTCTAGAATTGGTAGGGTCACTTGCCGCTTTCGTAGGGGTCTAGGGGTCTAGGCTTGGCTATTCATCGCGACCGTGGAGTCTGTATTTTCTATTGATGGCTAAATACAAAATACGGACCTCCTAGTATATCCTGTATTTTCATATATGTGCCTCTGCTGTGTATATTCTGTAATGTGATTACTTTATATGCTGAGATGAATGAAATATTATATATATGATATATAATAAACGTTGCTTATGTTTTGCATCCGCGCTAGTCCCGCCCCGCTAAGCCGTTAGTTAAGTAACCCAACAGTCTATAACGGGACATTGTGGCGAATACGGATGGCATAAGCGTACGTCCTATTTTCGTTTCTTTTCTATAATGGCTTAGGAATTAAATGATGGGACTATATTAATATGATTAATGTAAACAAAAGAAACCTAAAAAGATGTTGTAGAATCAGATTTGAAACCTACTCGGCTTTTTATGAAAAAGTAAGATTTCAAAAGGCAGAGCTTAAGCCACTCCTTTTAAAACCATTAGATTCTACAACGATATCAAGTTCGAAGTGTTAAAGGTTTTCTTAAAAACTATACGCCGCCCTCCGTCATTTTAGGAAGTAGAGTATATAGTATTCGTGCTACGTATGTTGATTATAGTCAAGGCGTAGTGTACAGTAGCTAAGTGATGTCTTCCTACAAAACATATGATGAGATTAATTAGGACATTCATGTGATTATGTTGATTATAGTCAAGGGTCATATGGGTGGGTCTAATTAATCATGAAATGACAGGTATAACTTGACTAGTACTTATGATATGTTGATTATAGTCAAGGTCATAAGTGCTAGGGGTAAAAACCATATCGGGAGTTTCAAGTGTTGAAATTTGCAATGAGATTGCATACCTTCTATGTGATAGTAAGATCCCGATCCCACTGTGAGCAATAGTTGCCCCCGGGAGAATTTTGCACTTTACAATTAGCTAACTCATTAGGTGTCTAGAAAGGTGTCAACGGGGCTACGCCTCTGGGAAAATAAGGTTTATTTTAATTAGGTCCGTGCGAAAGCACATGGAACCTCCCTCAAAAGTACCGGCACTGGCCTGGCTGAACGGTTAGCGAAGTTGTAGAATGTAATTAATTCTGGCTAATTTTTTCCTTTTAAGGTTTGAAGGAGAATTTGATAAAAGCAGTGGGAGACATCGATTAGATAAGATAATAAACCAATCTAATCTTTGCAAGAGCTTACGCTGAGTGTATTCTTTTCTCTCTCCTAATGGCAGATAACCATGACTGGACTTAAGCTACTATTAGAGAAAAATAAGCTTACTGGACCGAACTATAAAGACTGGTTGAGGAACATTAACATTGCTTTCATATATGATAAAGTATCATATGTCCTCACTGCCACAGCCCCGCCCAAACCAGGCCCTGAATTTTCTGTTGCGGATAGGGAAATCCGCAAAACGTGGGATATTGACTGTGCCACCGCCAAATTCCTCGTGCTTGCATCGATGGACAATACACATTAAAAGTAGCACGAAGAGATGTACGTTCAATCCATCTTTCTCCATACTAAGGAGTTGTATGGAGAGCAATCTCGTATCCTACGATATGAAGCATCTCGAAAGCTATTTCAGATGTGGATGGCTCCTAGCACTTCAGTAGGCGACCACGTTCTGAAGATGATAGCTCTTATTGAAGAGCTTGAGGGCCTCGGATGGATAATGGATAACGAGTAATATACGGATATTAATCTACAGTCTCTTCCCTCTCCCTTTGCTCCTTTCATAGTGAACTTCAACATGCACAACATGGAGAAGTCACTACCCGAACTTCTCAATATGTTGTGCGGAGAGCACGCTTAAGGCTAATTCTACCTCCCTACTTGTTGGACAATCTTCTTCTTCCGTCCCAAAAGCCATGGCCAAGGGAAAGAGCAAGAAGAAATCCACCAAGCCGAGAGGTGGAATAAAAAAGGCAAAGGGAAAGGACAAATCCAAAGCTGTAGATTCGGGAAAAGGAGAATGTTTCTTCCGCAAGAAGACGGGACACTGGAAGCGGAACTGTACTGAGTACCTTGGTCTCAAGAAAAAGAAGCATGGTGATGCTTCAGCTTCAGGTGTGTTCGTAACCGAAAACTGTTTTTCTATAAACTCTGCTTCCTGGGTATTAGATACCGGTTCGGGTTCTCATATCTGCAATTCTGTGCAGGGGCTGAGAAATAGCAGAGTTTTGAAGACAGGTGATCATACTCTCCGGGTTGGAAATGGTTCCAATGTACATGCAGTTTCAGTGGGAGAGTATCATCTGGGGTTGCCATCGGGTTGTATATTGGTTTTGAACCCATGTTATTTTGTACCAAGCATGCTTTGTAATATTATATCCGTTTCTTTGTTGCAAAATGAAGGATATCATTTTATATTGCAGCACAATGTTATGAACATTAAACTTAATCAAGAGTTGATTGGTTGTGGTACACTTAATAGCGTGATATATGTCCTTAATCAACACACAGTTTTCAACATACAGCACACAAACAAAAGAAAATTTTCAGATATAAATGAAGCTTTTCTTTGGCATTGTAGACTTGATTATATTAATGAAACAAGACTAAACAAGCTTCATAAAGATGGATATTTAAATTCTTTTGAGTATAAATCTTATGCCACTTGTCAGTCTTGTATCAAAGGGAAAATGACCAAAACTCCGTTTACTGGACACGGAGAAAGAGCTACTGAGCTCTTGGGCCTCATACATAGTGATGTATGTGGGCCAATGTCTACTCTTGCACGAGGCGGTTTTTCTTAATTCATAACTTTTACTGATGATTTCTCAAGATTCGGTCATGTGTTTTTAATAAAGCATAAGTGTGAAGCTTTCGAGAAATTCAAGGAGTATAAACTTGAGATAGAAAAAAAAACTGGATTGAATATCAAGATACTTCGATCGGATCAAGGTGGAGAGTATCTTAGTACAGAGTTTTCGAACTTCCTAAAAGAGAATGGGATTCTCTCTCAGCTCACTCTCCCTTAGACACCACAACACAACGGTGTGTCAGAGCGACGAAATCGAACCCTATTAGATATGGTACGATCCATGATGAGTGATGCTGAGTTGCCCCTCCCCTTTTAGGGGCATGCATTGGAGGCTGCAGCTTTTCTGTTGAACAGGGTTCCGGCCAAGACTGTGTCTACCACTCCATATGAGATATGGTATGGGAAGAGACCATATCTTAAGCAAGTTAAGATTTAGGGTTGTACAGCTTTTGTCAAAAAGCAGAATCCGGACAAACTCGAAACACGATCGTTCAAATGTTTATTTGTGGGATATCCAAATGATTCATATGGATATCTTTTCTACCACAAATAGGAACAAAGGGTGTTTGTTTCTCGAAATGCCACATTTTTAGAAAATGAGATTTTTCCAAATGATTCTGATGGCAATGTGGTAGATCTAGAAGAGGTTCTAAAGACACAAGTTACAAATGACAACTTGGTTGAACCTAATGTTGCAACAGAACCTAATGAACCTCAGCCGCTCCGTCTGGTAGGACTTCTCGCCCACCGGAGAGATACTACAGTTTTCTCATTGATGGTGATGGAGAAGATTACATCATGGATGATGATGAACCTACCAGTTTTCAGCAGCTATCACGAGTGGTGACTCTGTAATGCGGTTGGATGCCATGAGATCCGAAATGGAGTCTATGTACACCAACAAAGTGTGGACTTTGGATGTTGTACCCTCTGGGGTAAAACCCGTAGGGTGAAAATGGATCTTTAGGAGAAAGATCGGTATAGATGGGCAGGTGGAGACCTATAAGGCAAGGCTTGTGGCGAAAGGATTTCGACAAAGACCAGGACTGGACTATGAAGAAACCTTTTCTCCTGTAACCATGCTTAAATCCATTCGGATCCTACTTGCTATTTCTGCTCACTACGACTATGAAATCTGGCAGATGGACGTTAAAACTGCTTTTCTAAATGGTGATTTAGAAGAGTGCGTTTATATGGATCAGCCAGAGGGCTTCATTGATAGTGGGAGCAGCGGGAAAGTATGTAGGTTGCTTAAATCCATTTATATATTAAAGAAGGCATCACGGAGTTGGAACATCCGTTTTGATGATGTTATCAAAGAGTTTGATTTCTTCAAAAATCCGGATGAACCTTGTGTTAATAAGAAGATTGTAGGAAGTACTTTCACATTCCTCGTATTATACGTGGATGACATTCTTCTGATATGAAACAACGTTCCTATGCTACAATCGGTCAAACTGTTCTTATCACAAAGGTTCTCCATGAAGGACCTGGGTGATTCCTCGTACATATTAGGCATAAAGATCTAAACGGTTATTGGGATTGTCCCAAACCAGGTACATTAACACCATCCTAAAGAGGTTTAGTATGGAAGACTCTAAGCGGGGTTCCTTACCCGCTAGTTATGGAGTCACTCTCTCTAAGGACTTTTGCCAAAGACCGATGAAGAGAGAGCTCGCATGAGCATTATACCCTACGCTTCTGCTGTAGGATCTATAATGTATGCGATGTTATGTACACGCCCTGATATAGCTTATGCACTGGGTGTAGTAAGCAAGTATCAATCCAACCCAGGGGAGAATCACTGGACAGCAGTGAAGAACATTCTTAAGTACTTGCGAAGGACAAAAGAAATGTTCTTGGTGTATGGTAACGGAGATCTCTAAATGGATTTCTTTACCGATTCGAGCTTCCAGAGTGATAAGGATGACAGCAAATCTATCTCTGGGTTTGTCTTTACCCTCAATGGAGGGGCGGTGTGTTGGAAGAGTTCCAAACAGGATACCGTTGCAGACTCCACGATGGAAGCTGAGTATATTGCTGCAAATGATGCTGCCAAGGAAGCCGTTTAGATGAGGAAGTTCGTTTCGGAGCTAGGAGTAGTTCCGACCATTATTGATCCAATACCGTTATATTGTGATAATAATAGGGCTATAGCGTTAGCCAAAGAGCCCAGGTCCCATCAGCGATCCAGACACATCCTCAGGCGATATCATCTGATCCGGAAGACAGTTGATCGCTGCGAGATCGAGATTCGGAGAGTAGATACAAAAGATAACACCGCGGATCCACTCACCAAGGACCTCCCTTTGCCGCAGCATGAGCGACTTTTTGAGAGGTTGGGTATGAGATACTCCAATAATTGGCCTTAGTGCAAGTGGAAGATTGTTGGATATATGTATGCCCAAGAGGCCATTATATGATAGTGTATGTACCGGTATGTGTATATATATATATTCAGGGGACATTCTTGCTCGACATGATAGTATGCTATCTGGTTGCATCTTTTATCTTGACATGTTCATTTGATCGTGCTTTCATTCATTTGGTACAAGTTGATATAGCCCTTAGGATGATGCAGGACTACTGAGATTATGATGCAGATCATACTAGTGGGACATGTATAGTCTATGAGCATATCCTTGAAATGTTCCTAGTCGTGGGTGTGTCGAGACGGAGCATCGATATCACCAGAGTAGATTAGCGTATACATTACTTGTCCCATATGATGGGCGATGGATGATCCCATATCCATTGGTGTGGTGACACCGAGGATCGTATACGGGTGCTCAGTGGAGACTGGGTACACTGAACGGACTCGCCGAGAACTCTTATGTGGTATTATATCTATCATCGGATAGCAGTTCTCAGGTGACACTGGTACAGGTTAGTCTATAGACCCGAGATCGTCATAGTGTCTTGTGTGTCTCCCACTGTACTTTGAACTCCGCCCTACCACGGCTCTACTGAGTCGTGCAAACAAGTGGATTTTAGGTACAGTCCTGAGGCACATGGAGGCAATGAGTGATAGGAGGGGTTTCGTCTCTCTCGGTATTGGGGGTTGATGTAGCACCATGTAAGATTGGCTATAACAGGAAGTCCCTAGCCAGGGCTGTTGAGATTTACTGATAAGTGTTATCAGTAGTTTCTCGATCTGTTATGAGCCATATACCGGCATGACTTATTAGGTTATTGGTGTCGACGATGCCATCCCTAGACCCACATATGCAGCATATTTGATGAAGAGACCGGACTGTACGTTAAGTGTTGCCAGTCGGCTCGACAGGAGTTTTAGCTGGTTAGCTTATGTTTCTTCTGATCGCTCAATACCTAGGAGCCGTTACGTACTGCTTGTGCTACTGACGGTTTGTGGGCATGTGATGTGATCACTACCTACTGCTAGCGTATTGACGAGTCTTAGAGTCCCACAAAGGAGTCTCCTAGCTCAGGCGAAATGATTTGGGGTGCATATGTAATATGCGCGGGAGCTCGATTAAATGCGTGTATTGGATACCGTATTTTAATCGGGCGTTTACTATTGGACGGGTCGTATGTGATATGACCGGGTTATTAAATCTAGTGTTGATTTAATATAAAGTCCATAAACTCATTTATTAAAACCTATTTCTTATGATGCATGCATGAGTGTATGTATATGTTGATATAGATGCACACATGCAAGCATACTTGTGTCATGGATGATGATACATTGGTGGTGGCAATGCAAGACTCACCTGGTAACAATATTTATATATTTTGTTAATTTGAGAAAAGCAAAATGGCAAATGAAATCATGGTTTACTATTCAACTCTCATATTCTTTTGTTGACAAAGTCAATACCATGGTTTCATTTGCCATTGATTTTGGCCCATGGTTTTGCTTAAATTCAAGTTACAAAATATCTAGATATTTTTTAACCATAGTTTGGCATGATAACTCTCACTTACTCTCTTAAGTTGAGTAAGGGTTATTCTCATTATTCTCTTGAGTTTGTTTTGTGCCATCTCCTTCTTCCTCTCTCTCCTCAAAGCTCACTAGGGTTTTAAAAGAAAGTGAAGGGATTAAAAAGAAAAGGTTTTTAATTGAGATCCAAACCCAAATCACCATTCTACTTTGGTCTTGCCCACTTGAGTAGAGTGTTAGCTTCTTCTTCATCCTTGATCAAGAGAAGCTTGGAGCTTGGTGCAAAGGGACTTCGTGGTGGATCATCGTGGACTCAGAAGGACACAAGCCAACCGGTTCAAATCTCAATCGATCCAAGGAGGATAGGAGGAGGTCTACAAAGGTTGTTTTCTCTCCCACTTAGTGTTAGACATGTAGGGTTCCTAGGCACACTAATGAGGTCTCACAAGGCATCAACCATGCCAATTTCAAATTTTACAAGTGCCGAGAAACCCTAATACGGATCGTTAACTAGAATTTTAGGCGAAAAAGAAACTAGTTAACAACTTAACTAAAAGAAAGAGGCTACAACCTTTGTAGATCCGGTTCTCCACCTCCATGGCTCCGTGATGAAGTCCCCTTGCTGTCCATATCTGATCCCGGACTCTAGCGTCGGCTTCATCGGAGAAATGGGCGGGCTAGGTCGTCGACTTCGATGCCGAAGATGATCTACGTCGAGGCAACACTAGATCAAGCTCCAACTTCACCAAGTCTTGAAACTTGTGAAGAAAACACTCTATACTACTTGGCAAGAGGTAGAGGATGAAGAAATAGGAAGTTGGTTCACTTTAGAATTGGATTTCTCACTCTTTTCATCAAATCACCATTGATGGTTGCAAGCTTTTTCTTCTTGAAGAAGAAGAAGAAGATGATGATTATTATGATAAGTGTTTTTAAAATAAGAAATAATATGATACTTATCATAATGGTAACCATAGTTAGGTGTAGAGAATAAATCATGGTTAGGTTGAATGGTTAGGGTTAAGCATGAGACAAAGATGGTGGACTTGTTCAAAGCTTCAAGAAGCTTCAACAAGCAAACAAAGAAAGCCACCATTTTTCCCTTTGCCAAAATGAATGAATAAATAAATAAATAAGCAAATAAATCAAGTGAAACCCTAACCATTGACCAACCATGGTTTAAACCAAACATACACCCAAACTAACATGTATCATCAATCATGATACAATCAAGTGCACAAAAAAATATATCACATATACTATGTGCACAACAAGTGAGAAAATCCATTTAAAGTGAACAAATACTAGTTAATGTAAAGTAATATATCAAATATATAATTATACATTAAATCATTAAATCAACACTTGATTTAACGATCCGGTCATATTGCATATGACCGACTAATATCCAATGTATCGACTTATCGAATCAATCCTCGATTCGATAACTAGGTTATATCGCATACAACCAATCGATACTTTTATCGCGAGAATAGAATACGGTATCACATACACGCATTATTCTCGGTCCCGCACATATCTCATATGCGCTCCTATTTCGTTTCACTTGAGCCAGGAAACCTCTGTGTAGGACTCTAAAGACTCGTCAATACGCCGGCAGCAGGTGATGATCATATCAAACACCCACAAGCCGCAAGCGGTCTGCTAAACGTAACGGCCACCCGGGTATTGAGCGATCAGAAGATCGACGAGCAAGCCCGCTCATACTCCTGTGAATCCAACCAGTAACACTTACCGTACAGTCCGGTCTCGTCGTCTGATATGTCGCATATCTCGCCTAGGGGTGGTAAACGTCAGACCCCAACAGCTCGATAAGTCGTGTCGATATTAGGTCTATAACAGTTCGAGAAACTACAGGTAACACTTACCAGTAAATCTCAGCAACCCTAGCCAGGGATTTCCGGTTATAGCCAATCGAACACAGCGCAACATCAACCCCCTATACCGGGAGAGACGAATCCCCTCCTATCGCTCATTGCCTCCATGTGACTCGGGACTCTACCCAAAAATCACCGTTTTGCACGCCCTCTTGGACGTGGTAAGGTGGAAATCAAAGCACAGTGGGAACCACACAAGACTCTATGACGATCTCGGGTCAACAGACTACTCTGTACCAGTGTCACCAGAGAACTGCCATCTGACGTAAGGTATAATACCATCTGGGAGTTCTCGGCGAGTCCGTCCAGTGTACCCAGTCTTCACTGAGCACCCGTATATCATCTCTGATGTCAAACACCAATGGATATAGGATCATCCATCGCCCATCTGTATGGGTCGAGAAGGTATACGCTAGTCTACTCCGGTATATCGATGCCCCGTCTCGATACACCCATGACTAGGGACCTTGAAGGATGTACTTATGGACTACCATGTCCCCACTAGTATGATTCGCATCATAGTCCAGGTAGTCAAGTACACATCCTAAGGGCTTTACCAACATGTATCAGAGAGACAATCAGCGTGCACGTTAAGGTAAAGAGCAACCAGATAGCATACTATCATATCGAGCAAGAAAGTCCTCCCTATATATGTCCAAGCATCCACTACAATATACATCCTATGTATAGTAATGGCCTCTAGGGCATACATATAACTAACAATCTTCCACTTGCACTAGAGCCATCTGATAGCAGTGGTTGTAGTATCTCATACTCAACCATCCCATAATAGTCTCTCTCTGGGAAAAGGCCTTTGTGAGTGGATCCGCCGTGTTTTCCTCTGAGTCTGTTCTCCTAACCTCAATCACCCTGGAGATCAACTATCTCCATGATCAGGTGATACTGCCTCAGAATATGTCTGGGTCACTGATGGGACCGGGCGTTCCTTGGCATAAGCCACAACTCCATTGTCTCACAATGGTAGGAACGAAGTTCATCTCATGAACTAATATACATCCAGACTGCCTCTTTGGTAGCATGTTAAGTAGCGATGTATCCAGCCTTTATCGTCTAGTATGCCACGGTATCTAGCTTGGAACTCTTCCAACATACCGTCCCTATACTGAGGGTAAAGACAATGCCTGTGACTGACTTTTAGTCGTCCTTATCACCCTGGAACTCTTCCAGTGATTCTCCCCAGGATCGATTGATACCATCTCACTTTTGCTAGTGAGAATCCTAACATCCAATTAGATCTATCTCATAGATCCAACACCCAGGATTTAGGAGGTATCACTTTGATCCTATATAGAGAATCATTGTGATAAGCGGAGATTGACCGAGCATAGCATAGGAAACTCCTTCCCTATCAAGAGCATGCCATCCATATACTCTACGAAGATCGTCACTTACTCCCTACTACCTTTTTGTATATACAAGGTTCATCTACCATTTTGATGATGTCAAACTCTTTGATTAATACATCAAAACAGATGTTCCAACTCCGCGATACCTGCTTTATCCTATAAAGCATCATGTACACATTTCCGCTGCTCCCACTGTCTACGAAGCCCTCTGGCTGTGTACTTATAGACGTTCTCTTCTAAAACATCATTTAGAAAAGCAGTCATGGCACCCAACCGCCAGATATCGTAGTCATGGTATGTAGCCGTGGCAAGTAGGATCTGGATGGACTTAAGCATAGCCACTTGAAAAGGTTTCATCATAATCCACGCCTGGTCGATGAAGAAAAGCTTTAACAAGTCTAGCTTTGAAAGTCTCAACTTTTCCATCTACACCAAGTAATCTTCTCAAGATATACTTGCTCCTGATGGGGATTTAACCCTTCAGATATAGCAACCAAAGTCCATACTTTGTTGGTGTACATGGATTCCATCTCAGATCGCTAAGCATCCAGCCATTCTTACAGAGTCCCACTCCTGATGGCCAGCTCGAAACTAGTTGGGTCATCATCTTATGATGCAATCCTCGCTCCCACTGTCATAGAGTAACCGAAGTATCTCTCAGGCGGGTGAGGAACCTTACTAGATCGGCGGAGAGGCTGAGGTTCGTTGGTAACTATTGAATCCTTTGGTTCTTTCAAATCATCAGCTGCAGTTTGCATAGCTGGAACATTTCCAGTTCTACATAACAGACCTTGCCTCGAGCCTGTCCGGATTTTGCTTTTAGACATAGGCCGGACAACCCCAAATCTTAACTAGCTTAAGACATGGGCTCTTCCCATTATCATATCACATATAAAATGGTAGGCAACTGATTTGATTTGAACCCTATTCAATAGGTATGCAGCTTCTCAAGTGCATAACTCCCAAAAAGGAAACAGGTAACTCAGTATTACTCATCTTAGAGCGCACCATATCGAATAGGGTGCAATTGCTCCGTCCCGATATACCATCGTGCTATGGTGTATACGGAGGAGTAATGCTGAGAGAGAATCTCATTCTCCTTTAGAATAGTCCAGGAATTCCGTGCTCAAGTATTCTCCTCCTTGATCACATCAAAGGACATAATACTTATACCCGTTTTGGTTCTCTACTTCTAACTTATATTCTGTGAATATCTCAAAAGGTTCGGACTTGTGTTTCAATAGGAATATAGATCTGAATCTCGAAAGATCATCAGAGAATGTAATGAAGTAAAAAGAACCGGTCTTGGCAAGTGTAGACAGGGGACCTACATACATCAACATGTATCATCCCAAGAGTTCACTAACTCTTTCTCTGTTTCCAGTAAACGGAGCTATGGTCATCTTATCTCTGTGACATGACTGACAAGTTTCACAAGATGTAAATTCAAACTGATTTAAATATGCATCTAAAATGTAACTTCAGCCAGTCGGATCGCATTGATATGACCTAGTCTACAATGCCTCAAGAAGGATTCGTTCATTTCTGAACTCTTCCTCTTTCGTGTTCCGTATACTAAGAACTGTAGTTTGATTTATAACATCAATGCTTTTAGATAACGTGCCTGAACCGATCAACTTTTGATATAGGAAATGTTCAAAACATTATCCAACAATACAAAATTTTATCATTTCTTTACTAATAAAGAGACTGATATGATTTTGTATATCAGGTTCGGTATCTAATAACATTCGTTCAGAATTAGTGTATTTGGAATATAGGGTGACAGTGACCAACAGACTTGGCTGCAACACTTGCCCCGTTTTCTGTCTCATGAAACTTATCACCCGATCTCAGTTCTCTGCCTTTCTGTAGCCCTATGAAACAGATTACATATTTGGGATCCTGATCCGGTATCATATACCCAGGATGCGGAGGATACTGAGAAACAGTTCTTTGTAGTGAACACACCCGAAGATGATGCATCAGCATGCACTCTCTTCGTTTGGGCGGCACGGGAATTCTGGTAATCCCCAATTTCCTGCTCTGTCTTATAACAATTATAAGTTGGAGCGGGACCAACGTTTCCCAGCTCAGTATAACAAGCGGGTTCGGTCAAATATCCGTATTATTATCTTGATTAAGGCGTGATATGGTCGCTACCTGGAGAGAGAGAGAAGAAAACACTCAGCGTATGCTCTTACAAGATCAGATTGGTTATTATTTTATCTAATCAGGATGACTCCCACTGCTTTTTATCAAATCTTCCTTCAAACCCTAAAAGGAAAGACTAGCCGGGATTAATTACACACTACAAGTTCGCCAATCTTTCAGCCAGGCCAGTGTCGGTACTTTGAGGGAGGTGCCCCGTGCTTTCGCACGAACCTAATTAATGTAAACCTCGTTTTCCCAGAGGCGTAACCTCGTTAACACCTTTCTAGACACCTACTTGATCGGCTAATTGTAATGTGTAAAACTCTCCCAGGAGTAACTCTTACTCGCAGCGGGTATCGAGATCCAACTATCTCATAGAAGGTATGCAATCTCATTGCAAATTTCAGCACTTGAAATTCCCGATAATATTTTGCCCCAAACGATCTATGACCTTGACAAGGTCAACAAACCATAGACCGTAAGTCAAGTTCAACCCGTCATTTCTTGATTGAATCAAACCCACCCACACGACCCTTGACAAGGTCAACAAGGTCGTACGACTACCCTAACCCAATCTGCATCATATGCATAAGCAGATAAATACTGGTTAGCTACCGCACACTGCGCCTTGACAAGGTCAACAAACGCAGCACGAATACTAAACAGGACTTATCTGAAATGACGGAGGGCTACGACAGGTTTTTCTGAAAACCTATTGCGTAATGAACTTGATATCGTTGTAGGATCAAATGATTTTGAAATGGAGTCTTTTTGAGGCTTTTCTAGTTTTGCTAAAGGGGTCACTCCCGGTGAAGGGATCGTCGGCCCTTTCCTCGTCGAATGAGGTGCGGGATATATCATATATATCACTGTGCAAAGCAGAAACTATAGAAGCAATCAAAAGACAAACCGAGTGTGTAGCATCTGCCAGTTATTGCTAAAGGAGTCACTCCCTATGAAGGGATCTCGGTCCTTTCCTCATCGAATAAGGTGCAGGATATATCATATATACCGCTGTGCAAAGAAAGAACCGTAGCTACCTGTTTTATTTTTGAAATTCGATTCTACAACATCTTTAGGTTTCTTTTATTTCATTAATCTCATTAATGAAGTCCCATCATTTAAAACACTTAAACATCACAGATAAAAACGGCGTACACTTATGCCATCCGCATTCGCCTCGATGTCCCCTCGTGCACCGTTAGGTTAGGTAACTAACGGCAGAGCAGGGCAGGGCTAGCGCGGGTGTAGTACATAAGTAACGTCTATATAATATATCATATATACTATATACAGTATCCATCACAGAACATATCACATGATCACATCACAGATATCGCAGCAGAAGAATCATATGAAATATTGGATATACTAGGACGTCCGTGTTTTCAATACGAGCCAGTATAAAACACGGATTCCACGGTCGTGATGAATAGCCAAACCCACACCCCTAGACCCCTACGAGAGCGGCAAGCAACCCTACCAATTCTGGAGTTAGGAGACCCGGACTCGACTCCTCGAGTTGGTCTCCCACTGGACTCCAGAACCCGGTTACTTGTGCTCCCCTCCTCGGGTCTATCCTAGTGCGGAAAAGTAAATAATATACAAAAGGTGACATCTTCCGCAACCTGGAAGTGCCCCAATAAAAGAATATTACATACAAGTTTTTACATGAATGAAAATGAAAAACACTCATCTCACATAAAACCCCACGGGCTATTCAAACACGACGATCCAAGATAACATATCCAGCAACACATAACATCACATGTCATCAACGTAAGTAAATATGCGCATCCCAATTGTCGTTGACATATAGCAACGAAACCGGCGATATCACATATTACACTTACGGTCACAGAAAAGAAAGTGTAAAACTACAACAGTTGGAATCCGCAACCTGCATAGACATCGCATGCCTAATCAAATGAATTCCTTAGACATCACATGCCTAACAATTATAAACCCCGCATTTTAGTCTCATTATCGAAAACACTTTTCAATATCAAGTCGGGCAATTCAACAAGATTCCCGAAAAACTGATCGAATGCTCGTCGCAAACTTTAGTAGACGGCCGCACCTCTGATGCCGTCGACGAAGTGTACCAAGGCGGAACACCGCTGCCGTGAGCACCTGAACGGATGCTTTCGGCGACGGGGTTCTCCTACAGTCACTTGGTCGGGGCTTTGGGGTGTGGATGTCTGTTAAGTTTACCCGGCGAGTATCCGCGTACGCTACGTGATTGCGACGGACTTTTGATCACATCAAAATTCCGTGGCAACCGATCAAGTGAGACTAAAGTGCTATGTTTATAACATTCATTCAGTTATCTCATAACTACTTGTGAATTCCAATTATTGTATCCCATTCCAGATAAATAGAAAATGTTAAACTTTCCGATCGAACATTCAAACACCCAAGTTTTCCCGAAACAGCTCAACACATGAAACAAGTTTAAAAACATCCAGTTCATGCCTCAGTACCAACGGTCCAGCCGTAGAAGGGTCAAGCCAACGCCTCACATGTGGCACGCCGTACTGCCCCAAACCCGAAGGTTCAAAGGACAGTTCAAGACGGTCACATAATCGAGTTAAGGTTTGTTGTCTTATAGAGGGTCCATCGCGTTACTTGCACTACTTAGAACGTTATTAAACCACGGAAAGATCCAACACTTGGAAATTTCCCGACAGGGGAAAAAGTGGGTATTTATATCCGGACGAACTTTTTAACATATTCAAAAAATTATCCGGAAAACCACAGACAAAGTTTGATAATCCGATCAAATTTACGAACTCCTAATATAACCCAGAAAACTCAACTCTTGAGTAAATATTAAAAATTCCCAGAAAACTCAGCATTAAAATAAAGAAGTTACTGTGCAAAAATAGTTGACTGAAGAGACTTATTGGCCGCGGAACCGCCGCAGAAGCCATGCTTCGGCCGCGGTTCCGCCGCGCTTTGGGCGAATCAGCCCCTCGAATTTCACAGTAATTCAAATAACACCCTGCTGAATTTTTTAGCAATTTTTAATCTGGAAAAAACCCAGTTTTTGAAAAAAGTCCAGAGAGCATGAAAAATTAGGGTTTCGATGTTCGTTCGGATTTCAAACGTCGTCTAGATTTCGCCTAAGGCTCTAGCTTGGCTCTGATACCACTGTAGGGTTCCTAGGCACACTAATGAGGTCTCACAAGGCATCAACCATGCCAATTTCAAATTTTAAAAGTGCCGAGAAACCCTAATACGGATCGTTAACTAGAATTTTAGGCGAAAAAGAAACTAGTTAACAACTTAACTAAAAGAAAGAGGCTACAACCTTTGTAGATCCGGTTCTCCACCTCCATGGCTCCGTGATGAAGTCCACTCGCTGTCCATATCTGATCCCGGACTCTAGCGTCGGCTTCATCGGAGAAATGGGCGGGCTAGGTCGTCGACTTCGATACCGAAGATGATCTACGTCGAGGCAACACTAGATCAAGCTCCAACTTCACCAAGTCTTGAAACTTGTGAAGAAAACACCCTATACTACTTGGCAAGAGGTAGAGGATGAAGAAATAGGAAGTGGGTTCACTTTAGAATTGGATTTCTCACTCTTTTCATCAAATCACCATTGATGGTTGCAAGTTTTTTCTTCTTGAAGAAGAAGAAGAAGAAGATGATTATTATGATAAGTGTTTTTAAAATAAGAAATAATATGATACTTATCATAATGGTAACCATAGTTAGGTGTAGAGAATAAATCATGGTTAGGTTGAATGGTTAGGGTTAAGCATGAGACAAAGATGGTGGACTTGTTCAAAGCTTCAAGAAGCTTCAACAAGCAAACAAAGAAAGCCACCATTTTTCCCTTTGCCAAAATGAATGAATAAATAAATAAATAAGCAAATAAATCAAGTGAAACCCTAACCATTGACCTACCATGGTTTAAACCAAATATACACCCAAACTAACATGTATCATCAAACATGATACAATCAAGTGCACAAAAAAATATATCACATATACTATGTGCACAACAAGTGAGAAAATCCATTTAAAGTGAACAAATACTAGTTAATGTAAAGTAATATATCAAATATATAATTATACATTAAATCATTAAATCAACACTTAATTTAACGATCCGGTCATATCGCATATGACCGACTAATATCCAATGTATCGACTTATCGAATCAATCCTCGATTCGATAACTAGGTTATATCGCATACAACCAATCGATACTTTTATCGCGAGAATAGAATACGGTATCACATACACGCATTATTCTCGGTCCCGCACATATCTCATATGCGCTCCTATTTCGTTTCGCTTGAGCCAGGAAACCTCTGTGTAGGACTCTAAAGACTCGTCAATACGCCGGCAGCAGGTGATGATCATATCAAACACCCACAAGCCGCAAGCGGTCTGCTAAACGTAACGGCCACCCGGGTATTGAGCGATCAGAAGATCGACGAGCAAGCCCGCTCATACTCCTGTGAATCCAACCAGTAACACTTACCGTACAGTCCGGTCTCGTCGTCTGATATGTCGCATATCTCGCCTAGGGGTGGTAAACGTCAAACCCCAACAGCTCGATAAGTCATGTCGATATTAGGTCTATAACAGTTCGAGAAACTACAGGTAACACTTACCAGTAAATCTCAGCAACCCTGGCCAGGGATTTCCGGTTATAGCCAATCGAACACAGCGCAACATCAACCCCCTATACCGGGAGAGACGAATCCCCTCCTATCGCTCATTGCCTCCATGTGACTCGGGACTGTACCCAAAAACCACCGTTTTACACGCCCTCTTGGACGTGGTAAGGTGGAAATCAAAGCACAGTGGGAACCACACAAGACTCTATGACGATCTCGGGTCAACATACTACTCTGTACCAGTGTCACCAGAGAACTGCCATCTGACGTAAGGTATAATACCATCTGGGAGTTCTCGGCGAGTCCGTCCAGTGTACCCAGTCTTCACTGAGCACCCGTATATCATCTCTGATGTCAAACACCAATGGATATGGGATCATCCATCGCCTATCTGTATGGGTCGAGAAGGTATACGCTAGTCTACTCTGGTATATCGATGCCCCGTCTCGATACACCCACGACTAGGGACCTTGAAGGATGTACTTATGGACTACCATGTCCCCACTAGTATGATCCGCATCATAGTCCAGGTAGTCAAGTACACATCCTAAGGGCTTTACCAACATGTATCAGAGAGACAATCAGCGTACACGTTAAGGTAAAGAGCAACCAGATAGCATACTATCATATCGAGCAAGAAAGTCCTCCCTATATATGTCCAAGCATCCACTATAATATACATCCTATGTATAGTAATGGCCTCTAGGGCATACATATAACTAACAAGAAACTTGTAGTATATGATACTAGCATGTTGTTACTCTATCTTTCTAGTTCGATTCATGGTTGGAATTGTAAAGCACCCTCTAAAATTTTTGTTATAGCATGTGTGATGCTACCCTTAACCTAGTGTGGTGCTATGGAATCCCTACAAATAAGTCATGCTGAAGTTCAGACTTGTTCCCAAGCTCGCTTGCAGACTTTGCCAAAATTGTGATCGGAACCTGATGTCACGATCGGAGACAATGCACACCGGTACTCCATGAAGTCTCATGATTTCCTGTATGAGTTCATGGGTATCAGAGATAGTATATTTTGAAGAGTTTAAATCTTACATAGATTCTTACCTCCATGTACTGCTTTGCTAGTGTCTCAGTAGATTGGCCAACTCGAAATGGGATGAAGTGAGCCGACTTTGTGAGTCGATCCATAATAACCCATACTGCATCGTTACCCTTTGTTCCGCGAGGGAGTGCAGTCAAAAAATCCATTGTGATGTGTAGCCACTTCCATTCTGGGATAAGTAACGGTTGAAGTAATCCAGCGGTCCTATGATGTTCAGCCTTTACTAGCTGACACACCAAGCATTTAGCAATGCTTCTGGCTACTTCATGCTTCATTCTATGCCACCAGTAATTTTGACGCAGATCCTTGTACATCTTTGTACCTCCAGGGTATATTGAGTAGGGAGAGCTGTGAGTTTCTTTCATTAACTCTTCCCGATCAGAATCTTTTGGTACATACAGTCTGCTGCCGTATCTTAAAGATCCGTCTTCATGGATGATGAAGTCTGTTCTGAGTCCATTCTCTACTTGTTCTATGATCTTTTGCAACTTAGCATAACTTGCTTGAGCTTCTTTGATCTAATTGATAATGGTAGATTGAACTTGAAAATTCATCAAGCTTGAAACGTTACCTAGCATGACTACTTCAATCTCCATCTGATGCAAATCCTGTTGAAGTTTCCACTGTGCGGTGAGATTCCATGCTAATGGTTGGCGACTAAAAGCATCAGGTACCACATTCACTTTTCCTGGATGATATTCCAGGTTGATGTCAAAGTTCGCCATGAGTTCTAACTATCGTCTCTGCCGCATATTAAGCTCCTTCTGAGTAAACACATATTTCAGACTCTTGTGATCTGTGTCTATGTTCACTCGTTCACCAAGAAGATAATGGCTCCAAATCTTAAGAGCAAAGATTACGGCCGCCAATTCCAAGTCATGCATCGGGTAATTGCGCTCATGAATCTTCAGCTGTCTTGAAGCATAAGCCACAACCTTACCGTGCTGATGTAGAACACATCCTAATCCCTTACCGGATGCATCACAATGCACTTCAAACCCTCCAGTTTGATCCGGTATGACGAGAATAGGCGCTAATGTCAACCTTGACTTGAGTTTTACGAAAGCTTGCTCGCATGTTTCTGACCACATAAAGTCTTCATCTTTATGTGTGAGCTTGGTCAGGGATGTTGCTATCTTTGAAAATCCTTCAATGAACTTTCTGTAATATCCAGCTAGACCCAAGAAACTTCGAATGTCCTTCACTGAATTTGGTGTCGGCCATTCACTTACTGCTGAAACTTTCGCTGGATCTACAAATATTCTATCGCCTGATAAGATATGTCCAAGAAAAACAACTTGATCTAGCCAAAACTCGCACTTGTTGTACTTGGCATATAATTGATTTTGTCGTAAAGTTTTCAATACAATTCATAGGTGCTCGGCATACTCTTTCCGACTCTTAGAATATAACAGGATGTCGTCGATGAATATGACAACAAACCTGTCTAAGTACTCTCGGAAAACTTGATTCATCAGGTTCATGAATATTGCTGGTGCGTTGGTCACTTTAAATGTCATCACAAGAAATTCGTAATGACCATAGCGAGTTCTGAATGCCGTTTTGTGGATATCAGATTTCCTGACCTTCACCTGATGATAACCTGAATGAAGATCTAATTTGGAGAAAACACAAGATCCACTTAACTGATCAAACAGATCATCGATATGTGGTAGCGGGTACTTGTTCTTTATCGTTACTTCGTTCAAGGCACTATAATCAATGCACATTCTGTATGAACCTTCCTTCTTCTTCAAGAGCAGAACTGGAGATCCCCAACTTGAAGTGCTGGTACGAATCCATCATTTCGCCAATAATTTGTCCAACTGAGTTCGGACTTCCTTCAAACCTTCCGGAATTAATCGATACGGTGCTTTGATCACCGGTTGTGCTCCTGGTATTAAATCAATGCTGAATTCAAGAGCTCGATTGGGAGGCAAACCTGATATAACGTCAGGAAACAAATCGTCGAACTCTTGAACTACTTCTGGCATTGATCCTTCTTCCCCTTGAATTTCCGCAATCAGTGCCTTTTTGGTTTTGTCTTATATGTACTTGGCTCCAGTACGATATCCACTTTTGAAATAGAAGACCGGATGATCTGGATTCTCGAATACTACCCTCCTTTGACGACAGTCGATGGTCGTGTAGAAGGTTCCTAGCTAATCCATACCCAGAACCACATCGAAGTTCGGTATGTCTAGCACTTTGAAGTCAGCATAGAATTCTCTGCTGCAGACGACTACTGGACACAGGCTGTATCCCATTGTTGCCTTTAGAATGCCATTTTTTGAACTGACATTCCAGCTGGATACAAGCGGTGTGACTGGAATCGCATGAGTTCGGACGAACCGTTGTGACATAAAGCAATGAGATGCTCCAGTATCGAATAATGCGAGTGCACAGAGTGAGGCTACTAAAATTGTACCTAAGGTATGTGAGATTTGTTTTAGGTATAAGGGAAAAGATATATAGGTATGTCTATGAATTAAAAGAGAATTTGAAAGGGAAGTGTTATCAGTGATGACTTGGCCGGTGGCTTCAGCCTCTTCCACAGTCATCGTGAAAGCCTGTCGCCTCGGCACATTCCTCCTTGCTGGAGGAGTATTCCTCTGTCCGTTCCTTGGTCCTTGAGGTAGGTTCCTTTGAGCTGATGGAACTGACGGGGAGGAGGTGCAGTCGGTCCACGAGTAGTTGGAGGAGGGAGAGTGAGTCTTGGAGCAGGTGCCTGATGGGCTGGTCTCTACTGGTAACTGATTGCTGGCCTGGATGTAACAATTACGCTGTGTCTTCGGGAACAAGACCCAATATCATGAGTAGCTGAGCCGCAAACTAAGCAAAGACGGTTGGCTCACCGGCAGTCTTTTGCCAGATGTCCATCTCTCCTGCAGTTGGTACAAAAGGTCGGACTGGGCCGGTTGATTCATACTCTCGGTCTCCTTGGTACAAAAGGTGGCCTTGAAGATGCTAATCCTGCCATCTGGGTGGCAGGGCGCTTCATTCCGGCAGTTTGGGGTCTGCCCCTCATCTTTACCACTTCCTCATAATGGCGGGCAGCTTTCAGAGCCGATTCGTGGGTCGAAAAATCTCCTATGGCTAAGGCAGCCAGGATCTCCTGATCTAACCTTTGTTGGAATCGTCGGGCTCTGATCTCATCCGTCGGTATCAGGTATGCCGCAAATCTGGTAAGGTATTGTGTTAGCTGTGTAGTTTGTGATATTTTAAAATCGAAATATTGAGACGTATCTTACCGACTGAGCATGGTGAACTCAGCGTCATATTCATCTACTGACTTGGTCCATATTGAACCTTGTTGCAGATGGATGAACTGTTGTTCCATATCAAAGCGGGCAGTCTCAGGGAAGTACATTGTATCGAACATATCACGGAAAATCCTCCATTCGATCGGCTGGGTAAGACGGCTTTCTTCCGCCTTCCACCAAACCCGTGCATTGTCCGTGAGCTGCAACTTCGCAAGCCGAACCCAAGCTATCTCTGGCACTTATGCCGCTACCAGGTCATCTTCAATGCTTTGAGCCTATTTCTCAACTTCTAGAGGGCTCTCTTTTCCTGCGAACTGCTTGGGGTGCAAGGCCCTGAATGTTTTCACCCCAAGTGCTTCTGCCTTAGGAAGGTTCATCAATATATATGTCTGCTACTGCTGTCCCTCCAGGAGGCAGCGGATCGCCTCAAGCAAAATCGTCTGCTCATTGATCGGAGCAGCTACGATAGGTATGAGTGGTAGTGGTGGGGGAGTGTTGTTGACATTCGTGCTGGTATTGTTTGGGAAATCTATAACCTTGAAAGAAAAATTTGGGTTAGGACAGATTCAAAGTTTATGAAATTGTAAGATTTAAGGAATATGAATTGTAAAGAATGTTTTTAGTTGCTGGTTCTTGTGTTATATTGCTTAGGTTGTCCATGTAGAACAGACCTGTATGTCCATACAGAGCTGACCTATATGTCCACACTGAACTGACCTGTATGGGCCACCAACAAAACCTGTCACACCCCGCTTCCCAGTGTACGGCAGAGGACGCGACGATGCCGCTACGTATTTACTCTGAAGTAAACACGCTAAGCATATTTAAGCAATATAAATAAAATGCACAAGAGACAATGACAATAGATATATTTGAACATCAACTTTATTTATTAACATTCTTCTTACAATACATCTAGAAAGGTAAATACATGGAATGAAAGCAATACCTAAACAGTGGCATAACAAAAATGTAAAGGAAATGTACAAGTGAAACTAAAGATCTGGATCTTCAGCAAACTGGTCCAAGTCCTCGCCGCTGGGCCCGACTCAAGTAAGTACGAATCACCTGACGACATTCCAAAGAAGAAGAAAGAGAATGTCGTCAGCGCACAAATTTCTCGGTAAGTCCCGTAAATAGACAAGAATGGAATAGACAGAATAGAGAGTATATTGTTATAATGTTGTATTTAGTGTTAACGCTGTTGTTTGTAGCTTGGTACAGAAGAATGCCAGTGTATACGAGACAAGTCCCACTATTTCGGAGACTAAGGTATACAGAGCACAAGGAACCGTTCAGCCACGGTATAACGGCAATGAATATTCAGGTTAGGTGCATTATGGTTACAGTCTCGTGCCACTTTTAACACCTTCCGTACCAATCTACCCCTTATAAACCCCGCGATGTCTTGATTGTATTGTTTGAATAGTATATTGTATATAGATGGATGACTTACCGAAACCATGATATCAGTAATGGAATGGATATAATGGATGAACTTGTAAATGGAGTATATTCATGGTTCGGTTCAGTCAAGTTGTATAGATTGAATAGATTGAATATATGGATTCATGAATTCATGTTGAATATATACTTGAATCATATTCAAGTCAGTTTGATTATATCGAGACTCAGTCTGAGTCAGACACTCTTAAAAGAACTTGAAATCCTGATTGTTTTGATATTATCGGTAACTGTAGCACATGAACGGCAGGATTTGTGTCTTTTTCAAAGACAATGTCACGTCCCGAAAGTACGGAACATGACCAGCACTTAAACTACGAAACGTCTCGAGGCGTACGTAATCTAAGTAAGCCGAAAACCCAGAAATCCAAACCAAGAGAAATAGTAGAGTGAAGGAAAACCAATTTAAATCAAGTAGTTTTAATAGCATAAGCCGAATTATGAATTTTTTTTAAAACATCAAATATTTCCTGAAAATTTCGGCAGAGTCTCCTTAGTAAAAACTGGCTCCCAAACGGGATACAACATGAATAGTATACGAAATCAATAAAAGGTATCCCCAAGCGGTAGCTAGCTCTTCGTCAATCGATGGTCACAACCACACAAGCAATATAATATACAACGCCAAGGGCGAGGATCAAAATTCAAAAGGAAACTCAAAACAACAAGAAATCCACAGAAATATAACGCGCGACTCTAAGGTCGAAAGAATAATATCACTGGTCTCTATTTCAAAAATAAATACATGCTTGGTTGATGGAACTTCTAGATACAACAGAGTAATAATATACAAGGTATATAATGAGGGGTACGAAACAAATAAACCCACCTACTAGCAAATCACCCGGAAATGGAAGTAGTGCCAGCAAGCCGTGATGAAACCTGTACGGAAAAACCTGCAAGAAACTGTGGCACAACGAGGGTGAGTTGCCAACTCGTGAGTAGAAAAAACATCTATAAACAGAAATCGCATGAACAACGCATCCTAAGTCATACAATCATAATTTATCCTCAAATATATAACCAGCAGCCTATAACAATAGTTAGGGTATACCTCTAAACAACGGTAATACCAAGTGCTCGTGTCAGTGCCTCAGGTAGCAATGTATCATATGGATGATGTATGAATGCATGAAACAGAATGCATATACTGAAGAAAACTACTTTCATAAATTAGTGAGAGGTATCAAAAATAAAATCAGCATAAACAGTGTCTAGCATCGACATAAAACATAAATCTCAATATCTCAAAATCTCAGGCTCCGGCTATCCGGACTGGCCTGTATCATCAAATCTCAGTACCTCAATATCTCGAAATCTCAATCTCAATATCTAGGGCGCCGTCAGTCTAGACCGGCCTCTACCATCCATCTCAAGACTACGACGGTATCCTCCGGATATCCGACGCGTCGGGTAAAATCACCGGCCGGTAGTGCTCCCCTGCCAGGCTCAACGCCATCATCTGCGATCCACTTGCCCCGGGGTACCGCACCGGGTCCACCATGTACTCGAAACGGTTCCTCTACTCCTCGAACTCGGGTCTCGAAATCCATCAGCAAACTCATGGTGGACGACTCATACATCAAGGGAAAACCACACTTTTTATTTAAAAGAGAGAGAAGAAGTTTATTTATGTTTTTGCGGTTTTCCTCCAAATCCAAGAAATCTCATGAAATCCGAATCCAAATCATCAATAGCACGTAAAACCGTGAATATAGGCATGAAAATCTAGGAATGCGGCATAACAATGAATAACAGTATGCATGAAGTGACAAGTAATAACTACAATGTCTAAACTGGCATATAAGGCAGGTACACTAATATCATGTCAAACTACTAACTAACAAGCTATGTCAAGCAATAATATTTTCTAAGGTGTACGTGACATGGCAATTACCGATGAAGATGTGTGTGAGCCGGCAAGTAAGTGTACGTGGTACATACGCATCATCGGTAATGGTGCTGGTGTCCTAACAGCATAATATCAACAATGCAATATGAAATAGCAATATAAGTATGCGATGCGAAGCGAACAACAATAATGAGCGGGAGCTGAATACTAGGCACAACAATAACTAATCTGCATTTAATATAAACCTAGTCTAACAACTACACTAAACTATAGGGCTAAGCCAACAGGCTAACTGAAGGTAAGGAAACCGCCTAACATCTGAGTCGATACATATATATATGTATGTATATATATACATTAGTCGGTGATCCCGCATCAATAATATCACATCCTATACCATATCTATAATCAGACATCCCAAGTCAAAAGTGCGGATAAATCATCAATATATAGCTCGTACGTAAATCCGTCGTACGGCATCCCCAAATCTGGGTACGAGTCAATATCATACTCATCATACTGTTCATCTGGTATCCTCTTTATCAAGATCATCATCTGGGGTACTGACCTACGTCTAGTACACTATCAATATCATCAAGATAATCATGATCTGACTACTGATCGACAATCTCGTACAAACCGATATCATCAGCACATATCATCAATAAGAAGGATACATCGCTCAATGCGACCCATTATAATTATCTTATCATATCATATCATATCTCATATCACGATCACATGTCAACCATTTTATATATATATCACTATTCACATGGCATCGTCATCCCAAGATCCGCTATAACATCACGACGTATCTCAAGTACGAATCCTGCCATATCACCGATCTCACGGCCTCAACTCAAATCACATCGACTCATCTCAATCCTGAGTATCATCCTCAATCCAGTATGTGAACACCTAGTACCATACCTTGGTGAATACATAAATAAATAATCCCATATATGCACTTATGAAAGAAGAATGTATACAAGTATGGGTGGGTGTGTGCATGTGTGGTGCGACCACTACTTTAGGGTTTCGCGACACTAAATCATCCAAGCACAACAAATATCCATATTTATAATCAATAAACTCAAACAATATATAATCAATATATGTGTGTATACGTATTCGTATACATCACCACGAACTGCGGGGGTGCTATACGCCATCCACCCGACTTCTCCCCGTAGATATAAATCTACTCACCTGGTCCTCGCTCGCCGGTGCCGATGTCGCCACGCACTTGCTTGTCGTCTCGAAGTCCACATGGGGTACCTACATATCATAACGCACCGTATCGCATTAAAATCCGACTCATGACCAAAATGACACACGAATACCACATAGGTTAGAACCTATGGTTGCTTTCACAAATCAACCCAAAACCCTCGACGTCGGCGTACAAACGCCAAACCATCGAGAAAAACCCAAACACACACATTTTCACATTCACAAACACCAAACATATATATGGAATAGGTTAAAATCATCAAAACCAATAAAAGTAAACAAATCGTTTTATTTCCCAAAAATCTAGTTAGCGGTCGTTAACGGTTTTAATACAAATCTTGATGTTTACACAAAACTAATGGTCATAATATTTACTAAATAACTTAAATAAGCCATACAAACCATTTCCACAATTTAATTTCACCAAACTATATACGTTCAAAAAAAACTAGTTTGCAATTTTACCCAAATTTCAACCATTTTAGCAAAAATGCATAAACAACAATTTAGCTTGGATTTGCATGATCTAAAATATTAAAATACAATTTAAAATGTTAATAATACCATGAATACCCTAATTAGATTTTTATCCCAATTGATTAATTAAATTCCTAAAACCTAGTTAACAAAATTAACACAATTAGCAAAATTTTAAACTAACAAATAGCAACTAGTAACTAGCTTTTCCTTACATGACTTAAGATCTCAAATTACAATACACAAATCATGATCCAAATACCCAAAACTCTAATTTGATCACAACCCCTTCTCTTGAATTTTCAATCATGCAATTTGAACCCATATAAAACCTAATTAACACTTAATTAAGCTAACATAAGTATTAATCAACAATTTAACTACAAGGTTAAAATTATACCTCCACAATTTTGTAGATCTCACTTGAAATCTAGCCATACAAAATGCTCTATTTTCCCCACAATCCATGCATTATAGGCTAAACTAAAATGGGTAAGAGTTGGATTTGGATTTTGGGATTTTTTTGATGGATTTTGAGGCAATTTTTGATGCAATTTTTTTTTTCAAGAGAAATGAGGGGAGAAAAGAGAGGGGCTGCTGTTGAGGGATAGGGAGGGTCGGTCAAGGCATGAGGAGAGAGAATGAGGTGAGGAAAGTAGTAGGTCAACCCCAAAAGTAAAGCCCATACTTAATTAACTATTTTCTTTCATTTCTTTTCTTTTCTTTTGTTTTCTTTTAGCAAATTCAAGTGGGGAAATGAGGGCCAACATGGGGCTGCTGCTGATTTGGGGAGAGGAGAGAGGGTGTGGGTGAGTGTGGGTGAGGGAAAAATGATAAATGTTATACCCCAATATCTATTTACACTAATTTCACTATTTAAGCCTTTTTTTTCGATATTTTCTAAAACCGTTTGGCAACTTCATTTCATTTCAAAAACAACATGTTAAAATTTTGTTTAATTTATTATGATGCACAAAATTTATTTCAACCCATTCCAATTTGTAATTTTCCCTAATTAAATGTATTAGTGACGACTTAAAATAATATTAAAATAATTAATTTCGGAAATTTTTTCAGAAAATTAGAAATTTTACCAGTGGCTCAATAAATACCAAATACTAGAAATTACATAGCTAGAATATGAATATTTCATTTTATAATAAAAATATTTGTATTTTGACTTTTTACAGAAAACCCCCTTATTTTACCGATTTTTCCGAAATTTCACCGAAACGATTTTCAAAACGTTACAATCTTCCACCCTTAAACAAATTCGGTCCCCGAATTTAAATTAAAACTCCCCCCCAAAATACTAAAATATCTAAACACACTACTACAAATAAGGGTTGCCCCTACGGATTTATCCGTAGGGGCAAACCACTGCCCCTACGGCTAACTCCGTAGGGGCAAAAAATAACCTGTAGGTGCAAATGTCGTAGGTGCAAGTTGAAGCCCTGAACTTTCCCCTACGGGCAAAAACTTGCCCCTACGGAGTGCTGTGTAGGTACAGTTTCGCCTGCGGAGTAGGCCGTAGGGGAAAAAAGTTATTTTATTTACAGGTTTTTTAAATATATTAACTGTACCTATGAAGTTATCCGTAGGGCCAAGTACTATCCCCTACGGATATATGCGTAGGTACTTATCCGTAGGGGAAAAATATCAGAAATCCTGATATTTGGCCCCTACGGATAACTCCGTAGGGGCCTTTGTTTGCCCCTACGGATATATCCGTAGGGGCAATCCCAACCCCCTGATACTGAGATCAGGGGGAAATATCAGTTAATGCTGATATTTTGCCCCTACGGTTTAAGCCGTAGGGGCAACAGTGTACCTACGGATTAATCCGTAGGTACACATTATCTGTTTTTTTTAAAAAAGGGCTGCCTGATTTTTCCCCGCCCTGTGCACTATAATATATATATCAATAAAATATAAAATTAATCATCACACAACATATATCGCAGTATTCATAATCACATCTCACGCATATAATATACAAAAGAAACCCAAAAACTGAATATGATATAAATATAAACCAATATCAATATCGTTTCAAAATGTAGTACAATATGTATGATATAAATAAATACATGTTTCAAAAAATAAGAATAAAAAAGCTACCCTAACTCGGTCCAGCTCCACCTTTGATAAACGATAGAATCAAGCGCACCTGCTCCTCGGTCAATAAACCATGCAATTCGGCGCGTGCGGGAGTCTGAGCGGCCTGTGGAGCTGGCGATGTGGTCTGCGCAACCGCCGTCGAGGTAGTCGCTTGCGGAGCCGCGGCTGCGGGAGTCTGAGCGGGCGGTGGAGCTATAAGAGCTGTCTGCGGAACCGCAGCCGATGTACTGGCTTGCAGAGCCGCAGCCGAAGGAGATGCATGTGGAGGCTCAGCCGATGTACCCTGTCGCGTCTGGACCTAACGTGTGTAAGTAGCGTGTAAAAAATGTGTATTATTCGAATTCGTATCATTATCAAGTTATTTCGAAACCCCATTTGGATATCTAGTTTGGAAAACCGTTGTTTATTTTAATTACATATGTATGTATGATTAATCAAACCTAAGTCTAAAACCAAATAAGCTCAAGCTACGTACTAATTATGGATATGTTGATATCTATAATATGACATGATATTTTACTATAAAGTAGTATACATACCAGCATCTCCTTCAACTCCTGAACGGTGGCCCTCAAGCTCTCCAGTTCCTGTTGGACACGTCGCTCACTGGAGACGGAGGAAGTAACCGCCGGGGTGGAGTCCAACCTCATATGGGCCCTGCTAGGTTCTAGTCCCCGGCCTCTCTCCCAACCTCCGTGGTGCCCTCTGTGTGCGGCGTCCAGAACTGGGGTCAGCAACATCGGATCGCTCTGTCCGGTAAAATCGATCCCCGAGGCCTCGGCCTGCTCAACCACCCGCTCCTACACCCACATTAAGCAGTAAAGTATAAGTATAAAATTTAAACTTGAACCTTCCAAAACTAAAATTTCAAATATGGGTAGAATAAATATTAACACTTATGCAATACTCCTGGGTAGCGACGTCGGGATATCGAAGCTCGCCCGTGGCGGGATCTATCGAGGTGCCGTGGACGGCAAGATATGCGGACAGCACGCTCGGTGTACCCCCTTGCGCCACGGTCTGAGCTGTCTGCAATATTAGAAAATAACTCTTAATATTAGAAATATTAGAAAATAACTCTTAATATTGTAGAATATCACAAAGGTCGGTCTATTGTAATTTACCGATAACTTCATGGCTCGAGTAATATTCCTCGAGCCACCTATGTAAGTGGGGCGACCCCTCTTCGCTGACTTCCTGTTCTCTGTATTCTGAGCGGCCTGTTTCTGCACAACGCATTAACATTTAGTTTTCTAATTAAGGAACATAAAAAATAAATTATATCCTAAACAATGAATTACATTTAAAATACATACATGTTTGCGTTGGGAGTCGGAATATTCGCACAATAGAGGCCATGTCTCTACATCGACTCTCACAAACGCCGGAGTAGATAAGAGGGCCGCTCTCTCTGCCTCGGGGGTCGCCATCCACAGCGAGTAGCAGTCGGCCTTCAGCTCATTCCTGTTGTATCGGACCTTGGTCTGCATGTTCTTCATCAGGCCATTGTACAGAGCATGAAGGTCGAGCACCCTCCCAGGGTGATCAGGGTCGGGTACAGGCTGAAAATCGTAATCCGACTGAAAATACAAAAAAAGCATTGTTATTAGATTGCAAGTGTTAATAATAAATATATTGGATAAATCAAATGAAAATATATATTAATACGTACCCGAGCCTGATCAATGAAAAGGACGAATGAGCGCCGGTGCTGCTCGCCCCACTCAATATGAAGTGGATAGTTCTTCACGAGCCGGCTCTCGTCCCCCATATACCGGCCGAACCTCTCGGCATGAGGACCAGTATAGAGATATTCAAGGGTAAAAAAGAGGGGGAATGCTGCCTCCCCCCTAGCTCTGTCAGGCCTCAGCCTATGGGACTGATTTGGGCCTCGAGTCCCCCTCTGGGGATGGAGAGGCCCTGCGTCTGCACGAAATATCAAGACAATCAATATTAAGATAAAGTTGTATTAAGAAATCAAGCTTAAACGAAAATTGAAGTGTGATATATACCTCCGGTGACTATCGCACGAGCCTGGGCCCGGGCAGCAGCACGAGCGGGACAATAGTTCCTCCGGTGAGGAACAACCGGGGTCCCGGATGCGGACGCATCCCCTCCAACTAGAAAATAAACATTGACGCTAAATTTCCATGAAGTTCATATTTATTCTATAGAGCATATGTAAAATGAATAAATATTTTATATTTATTCATACTAACCTGCAGACGATGCGGAGGGTATGGAAGCGGCAGGAGTGGCCCCTGCGGAAGATGTGGACGCACCACCTATAATTAGACAATTAAAAATAGATTATATAAGTAATTACAAAAAGAATGTGTAGATCAATAATATAACGTTCTAAATCAATATGCATGCATTGTAAGATATATAAACATACCCGCAGGTGCGGTGGTGTCACCACCTACAGCTAGACAATAATAAAAATTGCTATGTAAGAGCAAAAGGAATGCGTGTATATTTATGATATAGCATTCTAAATCAATATACATGCACTATATGATATATAAACATACCTGGAGGAGCGGGAGTGGCCTCTGTCCCAGATGTGGACGCATCACCAACAACTAGACAATCAAACATTGACAATATAAGTAATTTTGACATAAACAGGCATGAATATCTGTAATATTACATTCAAAATGGATATGTGTGCAGTATACCTGGAGGTGTGGCAAAATCCACACGGAAGGAGGCATCCGAAGGGGTCTCCGATCTGGGTGCAAGACCGGCCCTCTGAAGCTCCCTACGCAACTCTCCGAGCGGCAGAACCGCTCTCCCTCTGCCTCTGCCGCGGCTGGAGCTCCTGCCGCCCCTCGCTGCTCCCGACATCGTCATAAAATCTAGATAAACGGTTCGTGGACGCATTAGACAATCATTAAAAGTATTGACTATATATGTATAGAGCGTAAAATGTGAAGTAATAATATAACATTACTGATAACCTTTTTCGTTTCGTGGGCGCATTATACATATCTACTTGGATTTCATCGTCGATGTCATTTCTAACCCACTTAACTTCATGATCGGTCGAAGACAACCCGTCCTTCGAAACAGACGGTCAGAGCACTTTAAGCCTTCTCTCTTCTTCGTCCTCATCGATGTCCTCGAATTCTGGGACATCATAGACATCTCTGGGTTTCCATCGGTATACAACACTCCATTCCGGATGCTTCAAACACTGTGAGTAGTATACTTGGAACGCTTGGTTCGGAAAGATAAACGGATCTTTCTGACCGTAAAATCGAAGTGTGTTCACACTGATCAATCCATATCCATCTTCCAAGTCCCAAAATTGCTTCTCCACCTGTCCGTATCGGTTCGTGTATCGTACCAAGTACACTGGAATATATAAAAGGGTTCTGATCGTCCGGGATAGTGGATGCCGAGTATACAATTTAAGTACCCATAATAAATCACACCGTCCGATCCTACCGTCGCAATCCCACTATTCTGAGTGGTTCTAGATGTTTCTATATCCTTAACTTCAAATTTGTATCCAAGGACACCAAATCCTTTGTAATATGCAACCTCCATACTAGGAAATTGAGCTAAACATCTTGAATCACTCTCAAATGATGCAGACAAGTTCGGATCGTGGATCTAACAAAACAAATTTTACGACAAATACATAACGATACAAGTTTAGATTAAAACTGATAGCAATAAAATGTTATTCGAATAACTTACATAATCTGTGACCCAATCACAAAAATTATCCTGATGATATTTTTCCAATCGTTCTTCGTTCCAATCAAGATGCCCCTCACGTGGCTCGTTAAAATGAATTCTGTTTTCGATAAATAATGGTGACATTAATATTATATCATTTCATACACACACAAACACAGATATAACGATTAATCCAAAAAAACTTACTCTCTAATTTATTCAAGACATGCGCAATTAAGCAAGATAAACCGGTATATTTTGTTGATAAACATAGTGTCTACCCTCTTATACTCGGCTTTACCATATGGCCCGTCTTGAATTCTTCGTGGCCGATTAAGCCTTGTCTCAATGTTCTCGTCCAGATAGCGGGAACAAAATGTGGTTGCTTCATCAAGAAGATAACCTTGCATGATAGAACCCTCTGGTCGATTTTTATTGCGTATATACTTCTTAAGAGTGTAGAGGTACCTAATGAAAATATGTTGAATAAATAAATACGGGCATACAGGACAACAATAAATTTATAAATTGCGCGAAACGAAAAATTACACGTACCTCTCGACGGGATACATCCATCGATATTGTACCAGTCCGGCTAACTTCGCCTCAGTTGCAAGATGAACCGTCAAGTGTATTATGATATCGAAGAATGACGGTGGAAAAGTACGCTCAAACTTACAAAGTATCAACGCAATAAAATTTTCTAGTTTATCCAGTGTCACAACCTCCAGTGTTTTAGCACACAACTCCCTAAAAAAACAACATAGGTCGTTGATTACTAGACCAACCGATTCGGGGAGAGAAGTCCTGAGGGCTAATGGAAGAAGGTGCTCCACGATAACATGGTGATCATGACTTTTCAGCCCATCGATCTTGCCCTTCACATTTTTTATTTTCTTGCTCAATGATCCTGAGAAACCTGTGGGAACTTTCAAATCATGCAACACCTGCAGGAATATTTTCTTCTCCGGTTGTGACATATGATAAGCGGCATTGGGAAGTACAAACTTGCCCGGTTTACCCGCTAACGGTCTAGGGTGCAATTCACTTCTTATTCCCCACTCTTGTAGATCCATCCGAGCATTCAGGTTGTCTTTCGATTTCCCGTATTTACAAAGAAGCAAGTTAAGTATGTGCTCTGATACTCCCTTCTCTATATGCATGACGTCCAGACAATGACGCACTGAATTTGTAGACCAGTACGGAAGCTCGAAGAAAATGCTTAACTTGTTCCAAAATGGTGGTTTGACCTGTTTCGTCGGATCCATCTTGAAGGTCACATTATTGTAACCATCCCATTTAGCAGTCACGTTCTCTCCGGACAATGGGGATGGAGATCCAAGAAGCTCCTGATGATCATCAAAGTGAACCGTGCCTAACCTATAGGGGTGGTCTGGAGGCAGGAAACGTCGATGGACGCAATAACAAACTTTCCTGCTAAAATTCAAGAATTTCGATGTTGTGTGTTCATGGCAATGAGAACATGCTTTGTGACCATGTACAGACCAACCTGATAGCATTCCATACGCAGGAAAGTCATTAATTGTCCACATTAGAGCCGCACGCAGTATGAATGTTGTATTTGTGTTTGCATCATATGTCTCTACACCATCAATGAACAAAGATTTCAACTCCTCGATCAGAGGTCGGAGATAGACGTCAATATTGTTCCCCGGTGAGTTTGGTCCGTCGATAAGAAGAGGCATCATAAAGTATGATTGGTCCATAGCTAACCAAGGCGACAAATTATAAATTATCATTACAACGGGCCATGTGCTGTGACTTCCAGCCATATAGTTGAATGGGCAGAAGCCATAGCCAGTCCGAGCCGGACATTACGAGGATCGCTACTGAATATTGCGTGTCTCCTATCGAAATCCTTCCATGCCGGTGAATCTCTTGGATGGCTCATTTTTCCATCTTCACTTGGAGGAGCACGGTGATGCTAAATCATTGCCTCGGCTGTTTTCTTGCACCTGAATAGCCTCTGTAGCCTTTGTGTTATAGGAAAGTATCGTGCTATCTTGACAGGTATATCAGGCTTCTTATCAGAATCTTTCGGCTTATACCTGGCCTCTCCGCATGTTGGACACTCTTTCAAATCTGAATTCTCTTTCCGGTACAACACGCAATTTTTAGGACATGCTTGAATCTTCTCGCACTTTAGACCCAAATCAGACATCATCTTCTGGGCTCCGTACCAGCTGTCGGGAACATTATTTCCCGGAGGCATAGAATCTTTCAAGAACGAAAGAAGTATTGTGAATGACTTGTTGCTCCATCCATTTAGGCACTTAATCTGGAAAAGTTGGACGAACCATGAGAGGGTGGAATACTTCGCATTCTCATAAATTGGTTTCCTAGCATCATTCATGAAATTTTCATATTTATCCGCACGCGGTCCTTGACCGGAAGGAATGTCGTCTTCGGTACGAATAGATTCACCTAGGGCAGCCTTTACCATATCCTCCATTTCTTCTGATGGAAATAAATTATAGTCTTCTTCTTCTGCCGCATTACCGAATTCTTCTTCTTCTACTGCCGCATTATCGTGTTCTCCTTCTTCTTCTGCCGCAGTACTGCATTCTTCTCCTTCCCCGTGATATTTCCAAGTTGTATAAAATCTAGTAAACCCATATTTTACAATATGAAGCTATGCCAATTCTACCTTCTGCCAGTACTTATTGCCACATCTATCGCACGGACAGAGAATCTTCTCTATTATGATCTTATTATGTGCGCGTGCAAATTCAATGAAAGCAGCAACTCCTGCGACAAACTTAGGTTGCATACGTTGTTGCCATTCCACATACATCCAGTCCTTAACTCTGACGTACTCATGGGCCATGTTAGACTATATAACATATAAATTGTAGGTTATGGTGACTATATTGAGAATTATAAGAACGGGATAGTTACTGACAAAGGAGAAAATCCGTGTATATGCTTTAGACTTAAGCTCCTATGGAGAACATATCTCCTTTTAATATTATTAAATGTTCTCATGTAGTGCGCACGTGCATTGCACGTGGTGCGCACATAGCGGGCATACGTGCGTTGCACGTAGCGCACATGGCGCTTGCGCATATGCGCATTATGGGGAGGAGCAGGCTCCTAACTTGGAGAACTAAGCTCCTTTTAATATTATTGAATATTCTCATGTGGTGCGCACGTGCATTGCACGTGGTGCGCACGTGCATTGCACGTGGTGCGCACGTGCATTGCACGTGGTGCGCGCATGGCGGGCACACGTGCGTTGCACGTAGCGCACATGGCGCTTGCACGTATGCGCATTATGGGGAGGAGCATGCTCCTATCTTGGAGAACTAAGCTCCTATGGAGAACTAAGCTCCTTTTAATATTATTAAATATTCTCATGTGGTGCGCACGTGCATTGCACGTGGTGCGCGCATGGCGGACACACGTGCGTTGCATGTAGTGAACGTGGCGCTTGCGTATATGTGTATTACAGAGAGGAACATGCTCCTATCTTGGAGAACTAAGCTCCTATGGAGAACTAAGCTCCTTTGAGAATTGAGCATTAAAGAACTAAGATGCATTAGACTTGAGATTGAGATACATACCTGCAACATAGAAAAGAAATCAATAAACAAGATGAATATAATATAAATTTAAGTTGAAAGAATATATATCCTCCTTTCAAATGCAATTAAGTCTCGATGATGCTGAACATGTTACCAGAAAAACATCTTCTGCCAACCTTCATGTGTGAAGGGGTGTGTGGGGGAAAATTGGGTACACGATGACAGAAAAGTTTTCTAGCGTCTAAGTAAAATCCATAACTAAATCCCTATCTTGCCCTTCCTTTACTTCAAATCAGAAATGTGTCTTTTTTTTGCATTATGAATGGTCTGGTACCACAAGCTCAGTATGTTGAATCATGTTTTGGTTGGACAAAGACTTGCCAATGGCAGCATGCAAAGATTTATTTGGCCACAAACTACAACCACCACATGAATGCATACAATTATAATTTTTGGGCAATCAATCTATAGCTAGCTACTTGATTCTATATCTACAACACGAAAGACATGAATTCTTCCCATGTCTCCTCATGTCTCCATGGAAATTGGGGCAATATCGTCAGAGATTACATTAATTCCTCATGACTCCACGAATTCTTCCCTAGCCCTAGCCCCAGTCCCAGCCCCAGCCCAGCCCAACCCCACCCTAACCCCAACCTAACCCCAGCCCAGCCCCAGCCTAACCCTAACCCCAGCCCCAGCCCCAGCCCCAGCCCCAGCTAAACCCCAACCCTAACCATAACCCTAACCCTAACCCCATCCCTAGCCCCAGCCCCAGCTAAACCCCAACCCTAACCCTAACCCCAACCCTAACCCCAACCCCAACCCTAACCGCAACCCCCTGCCGAACCCCGGCCCGAGCCCGAGCCCGAGCCCCAGCCCCAACCCTAACGCTAACCCCAACCGATGCCTCATCGGTACACAAACAATGAACCATAGCCCTAAAACAATCAAAAATTTGAGTAATTGAAGATTTCCTTACCTGATCGAAGGCGACGATCGATCGAAGGCGACGATGAAAACGGAGATGAGCCGACGCTGGCGACGACGAAAGCAGGCGGTGGCTACGACGAATCGGCCGGTGCTGGCGACGACAAGAACGACGATCGATCGGCGGGAACGAGGGTTTGGGTATTTGGGTTCGCGCGCGCGGTCGATGGAGAAAATAATTTTTAGGTATTCAGCGTAGGGATCGATCCGTGCCTTTTTAATTAAATCTCTATTTAGTTGCCCCTACGGATAAGTCCGTAGGTTCTTGGTTTGCGGCTCCGTAGGGGCAAACACAAAATTAAGATTTAATATTTTTATTCTTGAACGTCTTGGACCGTAGGGGCAACCTTCTGGCCCTACGGCTTAATCCGTAGGGCCAACATAAATCTGCCCCTACGGATTTCAATATCCGTAGGGGCAACCCCCTATTTTAGTAGTGGCAAAACCATCAAGTCGCCGGGGCTCCAAAATCATAAATACATAAAACAAATCGTAGCGCAGCGCATGCGCATGAAAAATGAGCATATAACTCAAAATCAAAACTCCGTCAAGCATCCCGCAATCATCAGAGTCATGGTAAGGACAAAAATGTCAAATCCAATACAAAACCAATATGATATAACTCGAAACTATACATGTAAATATCAAATCTATATATGTAAATATCTGAAGGAAATGCATGCCAAATCTTTTAAAGTCGCTGTGCAATGCGCATAACACTGCACAGTGGCGGACGTCTATCATAAGAAAATAACCATATACATATATACCTTTTGTTTAATATGTACGTTCCGCCGTTTTGGAAACAATTTAGAAGGGTTCCTTGTTTTAAACGTTTCATGCCATATCAGACACGTAGGTAAATACTGAGACTATAGCTCGCTTTTTAGAATTCCCTTCGATAGCTATCAATGCATGCAAAATATATTCAGGTACAGTCCTCTGACTAGTCCTGCTCAGTACTAAACCAAATAGAAAACATCATAAAATATACTGCTCCAACATAAATCAGTCCCAAATATATATATGAATACTATATGCATCTGGTGCGCATGGAAATCAAAATCCATGAATGTGCCATACATGCGCATAGAAACAATATCTAAGTGCATCGGGTGTGCACGAAACATCTGTCAAGGGCAACAAGTGTGCCTGACAGCAAAGACAGGTGCATTTGACATGCACGAAGAATCTCGATTTAGTGCATCTGGTGTGCACCAAAATCGCATCTCATAACATGCGCCCAACATGCACGAAAACCCAAATCAGGTACACGAGGTGCACAAAACAAATATTAAGCATCACAATCGAAATCGAAGTCCAGTGCATCTAAGTGCACAAAATGCGTACCACTGCACTGCAAGCATATGTGAACTATACCGAGTGCAAAAACCAAATCGTGTGCGTACATATGCACAAAATCAACTCAACTGTATGAAACCCATAAAATCATAAACATGTGAGACTAAGGCACCAAAACGATAACAAGTGCAACAACTATGCAAAAGTCGTAAATACTCAGTAGGTGCGACCATGGTGCATGAAAACAAATATCACGAAACTCAATCATCAAAATCAATCATGCGAATAGATCGCCCAAAATACCGAAATCAAGTATGGCGGAATAGTCCCGTTCAAGCACATCCTCCAAGAATCTCTGGCCAACTGTCGTAGTCGCTCATAGCATGTCTCGTCGACGATCATGAACTCTAGCCTGCCGGTGTGCGCAACATGACCACTCCTGAGTCCAAGTCTTCTCGTAATTTATTCCAGAAAGGTCCTGTCGAGATCTCTCCCAAATCTTGTCTCTGCCGAACTGTCCGGAAGTTGTCATCCTTTTACTATATCTATTTCTTGTTCCAGAACGGCTGCATACTCATCGCGACTCCTTCTAGAAGGTACATCCCAGTACAATGCCTCGGCATGCGTATTACATCTCTGATGTCGGCGGAGTAGAACGTCGTCTCATCAAGATCTCATACGAACCTCTTATTCCACTTTTCTCCAATGTCGACTGCTTCGGACTCGTCTCGTCGTGGCTGCATGGACTGAGCTCCAACGGCTATCCTCATATCTGGAGTCTCCCAAGAAATGCATATCATCGCATAGCATCCGAATGAAGTCGAACCATTCGACCGATTCGTCAAAACCTCATAATCCCCCAAGAGCTCAACATCTTGGGTACAGTTTAATAGTATCGAGGACATACCACAGCATCGATGGTCCAGCTGTAGAAGGGCAAACCTAAGCCTCACTAATGGCGCCGCGGAACTTCTACAAACCCTAAGGTTCAAAGGCTTTTAGACGGTCATTATGTCGAGTTAGGGTTTCATTCTTCTAGAGGGTCCATAGAATTGCCTGCATGTCTTTACGAATACTTTAAACTTGGAATAATAGGTTTCTGACATTCGATCGCCTCTGTCGACTCTCAACGACTCCGCGTGAAGTCGTCTCTAGCTGGAATCCATCCATCTGATGACCTCGAATCGGGGTAGCGAACGTACCACATGTCCTAGTCATTCATTCTCGGTGACTAGCGACCTTCTCTCATCTCTTAGTACAACTCGTACTGCAGTAGCTCCAACATCTGGGGCGGTATCTCGCCGTTCGCAGCAATAACTGGCTCACTCGTCTGCACGCTGAACAATGCCTCGATCATCATGAATAAGCCATACACCAACGGTCATCAAAATCCGGCTGGCCTCTATCAGTGGTTCAATCCTCTGGTGCCGATCAGCACATCCGAGTAACCTCATACAGCGATCCATCCAACTCTCGTGGCGCAAAACACAATAAAAAGACACATCTCTGCAATCGTGGGTCGTCGGAATTACACCCTGGTCAGTTCTCGTTCGTGACGAGCTCGTGCTGACCATAACTCTAGCCGTAGCTCTCCCTGCCCGTAATCATGGCAGTAAAACCATAACCGATACCGATGAGGCTAGATCAGGAATGAATATAATACTGAACAAAGAAATGTACATCCTAAGACTTCTTAAGTGGAGTAGCGTGTCGTAAGTATGCCGCGGAACATACCACGGTACGTCACTCTACTTTAGTCACCCATTCCATCAACTAAGGGTCATCCTACGCTCCGAAGGTAAAACCTAACGCTCTGATACCAACTTTGTCACGTCCCGAAAGTACGGAACATGACCGGCACTTAAACTACGAAAAGTCTCGAAGCGTACGTAATCTAAGTAAGCCGAAAACCCAGAAATCCAAACCAAGAGAAGTAGTAGAGTGAAGGAAAACCAATTTAAATCAAGTAGTTTTAATAGCATAAGCCGAATTATGTGTTTTTTTTTAAACATCAAATATTTCCTGAAAATTTCGGCAGAGTCTCCTTTGTAAAAACTGGCTCCCAAACGGGATGCAACATGAATAGTTTACGAAATCAATAAAAGGCATCCCCAAGCGGGAGCTGGCTCTTCGTCAATCGACGGTCACAACCACACAAGCAATATAATATACAACGCCAAGGGCGAGGATCAAATCTCAAAAGGAAACTCAAAACAACAAGAAATCCACAGAAATATAAAGCGCGACTCTAAGGTCGAAAGAATAACATCACTGGACTCTATCTCAAAAATAAATACATGTTTGGTTGATGGAACTTCTAGACACAACAGAGTAATAATATACAAGGTATATAATGAGGGGTACGAAACAAATAAACCCACCTACTAGCAAATCACCCGGAAATGGAAGTAGAGCCTGCAAGCCGTAATGAAACCTATACGGCAAAACCTGCAAGAAACTGTGGCACAACGGGGGTGAGTTACCAACTCGTGAGTAGAAAAAACATCTACGAACAGAAATCGCATGAACAACGCATCCTAAGTCATACAATCATAATATATCCTCAAATATATAGCCAGCAGCCTATAACAATGGCTAGAGTATACCTCTAAACAACGGTAATACCAAGTGCTCGTGTCAGTGCCTCAGGTAGCAATGTATCATATGGATGATGTATGAATGTATGAAACAGAATGCATGTACTGAAGAAAACTGCTTTCATAAATTAGTGAGATTCTGTATCTTTTTAAAAGAGGTATCATAAATGAAATCAACATAAACAGTGTCTAGCATCGACACAAAACATAAATCTCAATGTCTCAAAATCTCAGGCTCCGGCTATCCGGACTGGCCTGTATCATCAAATCTCAGTACCTCAATATCTCGAAATTTCAATGTCTCAATCTCAATATCTAGGGCGCCGTCAGTCCAGACCGGCCCCTACCATCCATCTCAAGACTACGACGGTATCCTCCGGATATCCGACGCGTCGGGTAAAATCACCGGTCGGTAGTGCTCCCCTGCCAGGCTCAACGCCATCATCTGCGATCCTCATGCCCCGGGGTACCGGACCGGGTCCACCATGTACCCAAAACGGTTCCTCCACTCCTCGAACTCGGGTCTCGAAATCCATCAGCAAACTCATGGTGGACGACTCATATATCATGGGAAAACCGCACTTTTTATTTAAAAGAGAGAGAAGAAGTTTATTTATGTTTTTTCGGTTTTCCTCCAAATCCAAGAAATCTCATGAAATCCGAATCCAAATCATCAATAGCACGTAAAACCGTGAATATAGGCATGAAAATCTAGGAATGCGGCATAACAATGAATAACAGTATGCATGAAGTGACAAGTAATAACTACAATGTCTAAACGGGCATATAAGGCAGGTACACTAATATCATATCAAACTACTAACTAACAAGCTAAGTCAAGCAATAATATTTTCTAAGGTGTACGTGATATGGCAATTACCGATGAAGATGTGTGTGAGCCGGCAAGTAAGTGTACGTGGTACATACGCATCATCAGTAATGGTGCTGGTGTCCTAACAGCATAATATCAACAATGCAATATGAAATAGCAATGTAAGTATGCGATGCGTAGCGAACAACAATAATGAGCGGGAGCTGAATACTAGGCACAATAATAACTAATCTGCATTTAATATAAACCTAGTCTAACAACTACACTAAACTATAGGGCTAAGCCAACAGGCTAACTGAAGGTAAGGAAACCGCCAAACATCTGAGTCGATACATATATATATGTATGTATATATATACATTAGTCGGTGATCCCGCCTCAATAATATCACATCCGATACCATATCAATAATCAGACATCCCAAGTCAAGAGTGCGGATCAATCATCAATATATAGCTCGTACGTAAATCCGTCGTACGGCATCCCTAAATCTGGGTACGGGTCAATATCATACTCATCACACTGTTCATCTGGTATCCTCTTTATCAAGATCATCATCTGGGGTACTGACCTACGTCTAGTACACTACCAATATCATAAATATAATCATGATCTGACGACTGATCGACAATCTCGTACAAACCGATATCATCAGCACATATCATCAATAAGAAGGATACATCGCTCAATGCGACCCATTATAATTATCATATCATATCATATCATATCTCATATCACGATCACATGTCAACCATTTTATATATATCACTATTCACATGGCATCGTCATCCCAAGATCTGCTATAACATCAGGACGTATCTCAAGTACGAATCCTGCCATATCACCGATCTCACAGCCTCAACTCAAATCTCATTGACCCATCTCAATCCCAAGTATCATTCTCAATCCAGTATGTGAACACCTAGTCCCATAACTAGGTGAACACATAAATAAATAATCCCATATATGCACCTATGAAAGAAGAATGTATGCAAGTATGGGTGGGTGGGTGCATGTGTGGTGCGACCACTACTCTAGGGTTTCGCGACACTAAATCATTCAAGCACGCCAAATATCCATATTTATCATCAATAAACTCAAACAATATATAATCAATATATGTATGTATACGTATTCGTATACATCACCACGAACGGCGGGGGTGCTATACGCCTTCCACCTGACTTCTCCCCGTAGATATAAATCTACTCACCTGGTCCTCGCTCGCCGGTGCCGACGTCGCCACGTGCTTGCTTGTCGTCTCGAAGTTCACAAGGGGTACCTATATATCATAACGTACCGTATCACATTAAAATCCGACTCAGGATCAAAACGACACACAAATCCCACATAGGTTAGAACCTATGGTTGCTTTCACAAATCAACCCAAAAACCCTCGACGTCGGCGTACAAAGGCCAAACCATCGAGAAAAACCCAAACACACCCATTTTCACATTCACAAACACTAAACATATATATGGAATAGGTTAAAATCATCAAAACCAATAAAAGTAAATAAATCATTTTATTTCCCAAAAATTTAGTTAGCGGTCGTTAACCGTTTTAATACAAATCTTGATATTTAAACAAAACTAATGGCTATAATATTTACTAAATAACTTAAATAAGCCATACAAAGTATTTCCACAATTTAATTTCACCAAACTATATACGTTCAAAAAAAACTAGTTTGCAATTTTACCCAAATTTCAACCATTTTAGCAAAAATGCATAAATAACAATTTAGCTTGGATTTGCATGATCTAAAATATTAAAATACAATTTAAAATGTTAATAATACCATGAATACCCTAATTATATTTTTATCCCAATTGATTAATTAAATTCCCAAAACCTAGTTAACAAAATTAACACAATTAGCAAAATTTTAAACTAACAAATAGCGACTAGTAACTAGCTTTTCCTTACATGACTTAAGATCTCAAATTACAACACACAAATCATGATCCAAATACCCAAAACTCTAATTTGATCACAACCCCTTCTCTTGAATTTTCAATCATGCGATTTGAACCCATATAAAACCTAATTAACACTTAATTAAGCTAACATAAGCATTAATCAACAATTTAACTACAAGGTTAAAATTATACCTCCACAATTTTGTAGATCTAACTTGAAATCTAGTCATCCAAAATGCCCTCTTTTCCCCACAATCCATGCATTATAGGCTAAACTAAAATGGGTAAGAGTTGGATTTGGATTTTGGGATTTTTTTGATGGATTTTGAGGCAATTTTTGATGCAATTTTTTTTTCAAGAGAAATGAGGGGAGAAAAGTGAGGGGCTGCTGTTAAGGGAGAGGGAGGGTCGGCCAAGGCATGGGGAGAGAGAATAAGGTGAGAAAAGTAGTAGGTCAACCCCAAAAGTCAAAGCCCATATTAAATTAACTATTTTCTTTCATTTCCTTTCTTTTCTTTTGTTTTCTTTTAGCAAATTCAAGTAGGGAAATGAGGGCCAACATGGGGCTGCTGCTGATTTGGGGAGAGGAGAGAGGGTGTTGGTGAGTGTGGGTGAGGGAAAAAAGATAAATGTTATACCCCAATATCTATTTACACTAATTTCACTATTTAAGCCTTTTTCTTCGATATTTTCTAAAACCGTTGGCAGCTTCATTTCATTTCAAAAACAACATGTTAAAATTTTGTTTAATTTGTTATGATGCACAAAATTTGTTTCAACCCATTCCAATTTGTAATTTTCCCTAATTAAATGTATTAGTGACGGCTTAAAATAATATTAAAATAATTAATTTCGGAAAAATTTTCAGAAAATTAGAAATTTTACCAATGGCTCAATAAACACCAAATACTAGCTATTATATAGCTAGAATATGAATATTTAATTTTATAATAAAGATATTTGTATTTTGATTTTTTACAGAAAACCCCCTTATTTTACCGATTTTTTCGAAATTTCACCGAAATGATTTTCAAAACGTTACAGACAATTACCGTGTTGATAACACCGTTTGTTAGATTATCTACCTTAAATAGGCAAGCACCCATTTCTCCGGCTCCCTGAGGCTCAAGATACCGGTCCCGCTTAAACCTATATTTTCTAGAGTCCTTATTGTAATTTAGTATAACTTGAGGAGGTTTTATGTAAAAATAGTTTTGGTATAATTTCAAAATACACCTCGAGCATTTAATTATCGTCTTTAAGATTTTCATTGATGTATCTTTTATAAATGTGGCATTTCTACTGAATAAAACCTAATTTCTTAATATATGGTATTTATTTGTAATATGAATATTGTTTTGAATTATCATGGTAGTTTCATATAATATTTGAATTCCTTTCTTGAGTTTTTGAAACATAGAATAATATATATATTTAAAATAAGTATTTTGGTAATATTTATATATACAAATTTAATGAAAATGAATTTATTTATTTTCTTGTAAAAATCTCATTTTCTAAAGAAAAATGTATAAAAATTCCATCGAGATCAACTGCTTCTTACGGAGGTCTGCATCTCACTCTACTAAGCCCGAGGATGTGCGATAATCCGCACCATCTCAAACGGGGTCCCCAAAATGGGTTGTAGAGGCTCAATTGCATGGAAATATTTTAATACATTTTTTAAAGAAAACGGTTTTTTATAAGTTAAAGGGATTTATTTGCAAGGTTGTATTTCCCGTATTCTATTGTCCAAAGATTTATCGTGCTATGATAGATATGTGTGTTGTGATAAGGTAGGTCATTACCTTGTGATTTTTTCTAAGGTAATACGGTTAAAAGGTATAAGCATGTCGAATTGAAACATAAAGGTATTTTAATGTAAAAATGCGATAAAAGTTACCACAATAGTTATTTTGAGGTGAAACTTGATTTACTAGTCTTGTTAATGTTTGCTTAACAATATGTGAGAATACGAAGTTACCTTGATTAAGAGAAAATTTAGTTTTCAAGGAAAACTGAATCGGAAGTTGGATTAACTCCGCTTATGTCGGGTTTTAGAAATAGAACTTTTTAGAGATCAAGATGAGAGAGAAGAATGTGACTTACTGGTTGTTTGGATAAAGGAGAGAAAGGGGAAGAGTGGGGAAGCACCGATATGTCGTTTCGTCGCCGGAAACTCCTTGTGTTGTCGCCGGAAGTTCATGGGAGCTTCGCCCTTTGTTAACTCCACTTGCACACTATAGGAACTTGGAATTTTCTTGAGAGTTTGGGCAGAGAATTGTGAGTGAGGAGGGGTGAATTAGGGGTGGTATTTATAGGGAAAAATTAGGATTTAGGGTGTTTAAAGAATGCATTAAAATGAGGTTAAATGAGCATTTTATTGCTCTCTGGATTAATTCAGAGTAAACAAGCAATAAGAGATTAGTGGGGGTTGCTGAAAGGGTGCAGGGGGAAAAGTTTGGAGGCTTTACCATCGGATTGGACCGATGGTGCCGGCCATTTCCTACATCTCGCCGGGTCAACACCGACGGTTGGGGTTGGTGTTGGGGTATTGGGTCGGGATCATTTAGTATTCTACAGTGCACGTGTTTGATTTGGCCGTGTCTCTTCAGTTTACGTGCAGTGTACCTGTAGTCTCTTGGGTTTCTAAAAATTTAAAAGAATTTAAAATAAAAAGATATTGTGGCTGATGGGATTTGAACTCTGGTGCTTTGGTTCAGCAGTGCAAGGTCTTACTAATGAGCTACAAGCTCTTTCTTGCTGTTCTAAACAAAAAATATATATTTATAGCCTTCACAGGAATTGTAAATACCCCAATTGTACGTTAACTTTAAATGAATTTTATGTACACTAAAATTGGAGTTGTTACACCTACTTTAATCCATAAATGTATTTAAGCAAGTAGGATCCGAATGGATTTGAGCATAGCCACTAGAGAAAAGGTTTCGTCATAGTCCACATCCGGTCTTTGACGAAAAACCTTTTGCAACAAGTCTAGCCTTATAGGTTTCCACCTGTCCATCTACACCAAATTTGCTTTTGTAGATCCATTTGTATCTAACGGGTTTTACCCCAGGGTGAGCAATATCCAAGGTCCACACTTTATTGGTGTACATGGACTCCATTTCGAATCGCATAGCATCCAGCCATTTTTCAGAGTCCCTACTGATAATGGCCTACTTGAAACTAGTAGGATCATCTTCTTCTAAGATGCAATCCTCTCGATCCCCGTCTATGAGAAAACCGTAGTATCTCTTGGGCGGATGAGAAATCCTACTAGATCTGCGGAGTGGCTGAGGTTCGTCTGGGACTACTGAATCTAGCGGTTCCACCAAACCTTCAGTTTCAGTTTTTGGTTCATAAGTTTCTTCCAGTTCTATTGTACTCCCACTAATTTTTTTTACAAGAAATTCCCTTTCCAAAAAGGTAGCGTGGCGAGATACAAACACCTTCTGTTCCTTAGTGTGGTAGAATAAATATCCATGTGAATGATTTGGATATCTCACAAACTTACATAAAAATGATCGTGCCTGAAGTTTGTCCGGATTTTGTATTTTAACACAGGCCGGACAACCCCATATCTTAATACGCTTGAGACATGGTTTCTTTCCACTCCATATTTCATATGGAGTCTTAGGCACAGATTTGGAAGGAACCTGATTCAAAAGGTATGCTGCTGTTTGTAACGCATGTCCCCAGAATGAAAGAGGCAACCCGACGTTACTCATCATGGAGCGAACCATGTCCAATATGGTATGGTTCCTTCGCTTCGATACACCATTGTGCTGTGGTGTATACGGAGGAGTAAGCTGAGGGAGAATTCCATTCTCTTTTAGGTATTCTAAGAATTTCGTGCTTAAGTTCTCCCTTCCTCTATCAGATCGGAGGATCTTGATACGTTTTCCAGTCTGGTTCTCTACTTCATTTCTGTATTCTTTGAATTTCTCAAAAGCTTCAGATTTTTGTTTCATGAGATACACATATCCGAACGTAGAGAGATCGTCGGTGAATGTGATGAAGTACGAGAACCCACCCCTTGTATGTATAGACATTGGATCACATACATCACTGTGTATGAGTCCTAAGAGCTCTGCTGCTCTTTATCTGTGTCAGGTGAACGATGATTTGGTCATCTTTCCCTTGAGACAAGACTGACAAGTTTCATAAGATGAAAATTCGAACGTATTCAAATATCCATCTTTGTGCAACTTACTCAGTCTTTTCTCTCCGATATGACCAAGTCTACAATGTCACAAGTAGGATTCGTTCACTTCTGAACTCTTCCTCTTGCGTGTATTTTATATATTGAAAACTGTGTTTTGATTTATAACATATATACCATTAAATAGTGTACCTTCTGCAACCAATGCCTTATCAAGATAAATGTTCATGATATTTCTATCAAGAACAAAGTTATATCCATCTTTATCAAGTAAAGAAACTGATATAATGTTTCTAACCATGGAAGGTATATAATAGCAATTGTTCAAAATCATAGTATTGCCATTTTGCAATACTAGGTGATATTCACCGACGGCAGCAGCATCAACTTATGCTCCATTGCCTACTCTGAGGGACATATCACCAGTTCCAACCATCCTACTTTTTCTCAGTCCCTACAATAAATTACAGATATGAGATCCTAATCCGGTATTGATCAGTCGAAAATACTGCATTTTTAACATGGCAATTTCCCTATCATTTGCACTCATCTAGAAGTGTTCGGTATTCATATTGCACATATTAGCAAAACATCTCTGAAATACCAGATTGCATGTGTTAGACTTTAAAACCGGCACTTTTAGGGAAATTGTGTGTTTATCATGGCATCGCATCATTCCTGTATAGCGCAACTCTTGTCTTGGAGTCTATGCAGGAAATTCCAGAGGCAAAGCCCAAAGTTGAGAAAACAGTGCAGATAAAATACGCCAACTCAAAGGCTAAAGATCTGGAAGCGATACAGAAGGCCAAATAAAATTTAACATATCATAAAAAGGCCCAAATATCAGCCCAAGACCACAGTTGAAGACTCAAACCCCAAGGCCCACATAGCGCCACGGTTCCGCGGCGGGAGCCTGCTTGTGCCGCGGAACCGCGGCGGCTTGATGGCGTCAACTCTCCAGATTTTGCCACGTGCCTATCTCTAACGGCCCAAGCTTCCAGAAGCTCCACGTGGCGCATCTAGAAGGCTCGGCTCAACAAACTATTTCTAGAAGGCTCTCTTAACAAACTTTTGGAGGGAAAATTCAAATTTGAAATCCTAGATCTAGGATTTTGAGGTCTATAAAAAGGAGCCTAGATCTAGGGTCGAGCTTGTTCAAGAATCACCCATCATCTTCTACCCACAAGTTGAGTGACACAACTTGTGCCTCAAACCCTAACCCTAATTCCAATTCAAAATCAAGATCAAGATCCCGAGTACTATTCAAGCAAGAGAGCCTTCAACCTTTAGAAGCGACGCCGGATTTCAACGGAGCAAGAGATCCAAGCCGATCCGTGACTCAAGGAGCCGAGCGAAGCCGAAATCGACGATCTAGTTCCTTCCTTTTGTAAATTCAAGAGAGTTGTAACGAAATTTGTCGATAAATAACGGTGAAATTTCTATATCTTGCTTATCTTTTAATTCAAGTATTATGATTCGATCTCAATTTGTGATTGTGTTTGTTATCATGATGTTTGAGTAAATCTCCGCTCGTATAGGAGTTGTGACGATCAATAGATGATGATGATTTAGACACCTTTACAATTCTTAAATCCTATAATGTTTGTAAATTCTAGTGAATCAAATGATTAATGACCTAGTTTTGAGATGATACTTTCTTGATTGTGTTCACTCGAAACTAGGAAACAACTATTGATCATTTGATTAACTAGAAACTAGAATTTGAATGAGATTCATCGAAAGGACAAAGGATGAGTTGCGGAATCCTTAAATTCTCCGTAAGATCCTTAACCCTCGGTAAATTCTCATCGATCTAGTATCGATTCGTTAATGGATAAGAATGAGTAATCATTAGATCTCATCACATCTATAGATCCGATCTACTCCTACGAGCCATACTTCTAATCTTGATTGTTGGTTGGAAATTATCACACATCCCACTTCTTGATTTTAATGCTTTCTTTTAGATCTAGATTTTTCTAATTTTTGAAATTCAATTACAAATCATGAATTGCTTTCTTTTCTTTTCCTTAAATTTTCAACTCATCTAATTCGGAAATTGAACGGATCTCACTTTCCCTGAGGACGATCCGCACTTACTAACGCGCTACAATTCGACACCGTTATTGATTGCGGTCAAAATATTTTTGGTTGTGATTTCTATATACAATTTTCTAAACCGACACAACGGAGAATAATCAAATCAATCAGGTATCTAGTACCCAGGAAGTAGGACTGACCGAAAAACAGTTCTCAATAACAAGAACACCTGAAGAAGACGCAATAGTATGCTTCTTCTTCGTTGGGGTCATCAAAGAATTCATACAATCCTCTTTCTCTTGCTCATACTCATGACTGCTGTCATAAGTTAGAGCCAAACCGACGTTCTCCAGCCCCGAATAAGAATTCGGATTGGTCAAGCGATAAATTTTATTATCTTGATTAAGGCATGAATTGGTTACTACCTGGAGAGAGAGAAAAGAAACACTCAATGTCACGACCCGAAATAGCACGTGACTGGCACTTGAATCATGTGAAATCTATAGGACACTACCTAATTCAAGTAAGCCAAAAGCCCAGAAATATAAACCATTTTAGAAGAGAGTTAAGGAAATACTTATTTAAAGTTAACATATAAAATCACGTTGAAAGTTGTAGTAAAATTTTTTAAAGGCATCAAGTCTTTCCTACAAATTTCGGCAGAGTTTCCTTTGTAAATACTGGCCCCAAACGGGTACAACAGAAATATATATGAATAAGGGTATCCCCAAGCGGGAGCTAGCTCTTCGCCAATTGGCGGAAACAACCACGCAAGCAATATAATATACAACGCCGAAGGGCGAGGATCAAAACTCAGAAAGAAACCAACTTCTTCAAGAAAACCAGAGAAAAACCATAACAATACAAACGCGCGACTCTAAGGTCGAAAGAATATACATACTGGTCTTCTAAGTCTATCAAATAATACAAGTCCGGTTGATAGAGTTACTAGATACAACAAAATATAAATAAGGTACAATGGTGGTCACGATGCAAGTGAACCCACCTACCAAAGCAATCACTCGGAAGGAAGCAGTGTACCAGCAAGCCACAATGAAACCTGTACGGCAAAACCTACAAGAAACTATGGCACAACGGGGGTGAGTTTCCAACTCGTGAGTAAAAAACATCACCGAGAAGAAATCGCATGTATGGCTCTCTCCTAGGTCATATAATAATATTCTCATAATATATAATCTGAAGCAACTAATAAAGGAAAGGGTAAACATCTATACATAAGTGTAATACCAAGTAATCGTGTCAGTACCTCAGGTAGCAACATATCACATATATGATGTATGAATGCATGAAAACAGAATACATCTTGAATGAAAAACTGTTTTCTTACCTCCGTGAGATTTCTGTATAAAAATCGAAGTATCATTAATGAAATCAACAGAGAATCCGTGTCAAGCATCAACACAAAATATATATCCCAAAATCTCAATATCTCAATATCTCGTGCTCTGGCAATCCGGACTGGCCCATAACATCAAATCTCAATATCTTGGGCTCCGGCAATCCGGACTGGCCCATATCATTAAATCTCAAGACTACGTCGGTATCCTCCGGATATCCGCCGCATCACAAATAACCGACCGGTAGTGCTCCCATGTCGGGCTCAATGCCATCATCTGCGACTATCTTGCCCTGGGGTACCGCACCGGGTCCACCATGCACCTGCAGACGGTTCCTCCACCTCCTCGAATCAGGTGTATGATATCGCTCAAGAGCCGAGAAAACTCATGGTGGACACTTCTCAAATCATATCATGAGAAAACCACAATTTTCTATCTTTAAAATGATAATAAGTCTATAAAATCTTTGCGGTTTCTCCAAATCCAGAAATCTCATGGAAATCCGAAATCCCAATCTCAAGTTATATCAAGCAAGGAATGCAATAATTAAACTAGCATATAAAAGCAATAACATATTGGAACTATCAGCTAGAAAGTTATATCAATGAAGTAATACTTCTAAAGTGTACGTGTCATGGCAATTACCGATGATGATGTGTGTGAGCCGGCAAGCAAGTGTTTGTAGACATACGCATCATCGGTAATGGTGCTGGTGTCCTGACAACATGGGTTTATAATGACTACAGAAACGCAGGTATAAGCATACAATGTGATGAATATAACATGAATTAAACGGAGGATGATTAGTAAATGCAACATTTAAGGATATACGTTTATATATACGAGTCATACAGTTTTTGGCATTTGGAATAGTACGAATCGTGGTTTTCAGGAAACAGGGGCTACGGTGTTTTTTATGAAAAGGTACGTCCTTTGAAAAATCCGTAATATCCCTTGAGTTGTCTTTTGAAAATACCCACGATTCGTTAGTTTCTGAAAATAAGTATGACTCAAGCCTAGTCTAACATCTACGAAATAAACTACAGGACTAAACTAGAAGACTAGTCGAAAAGGTAAGGAAATCCACCTAAGTCCGAGTCGATATATCTAGTAGTCGGTGATCCCGCCTCAATAGCATCACGTACGATAAAATATATAATGCGACATTCTCGAGTCAAGAGTGCGGATCAATCATCATATTTGTACATCGTACGGTAAATCTATCGTACGGCATCCCAAATCGGGGTACGGATCAATATCACATATAACTTATTATTTATCTGGTATCATTATCAGCATATCCTGAATTAGGGGTACTGATCTAAAGTCTAGTACATTCCGATACCATCATACATATATTTCCGCGTGTGTATGAAAACACATCGCCCAACGATCCACTCATATATCATGTCGTATATCATAACACGACCCAATTCACATCACCGATCTCACGACATCATGCCGAATCACATCGACTCATCTCCAAGTTGTGGTTAAACTATCATTGTGTGATAAACTAGATGGAAGCCACTCTAGTCACCACACTCCAGAAGGTATGAGGCACTAGCAAGTTTGCTGTATATTTGAAACTCCCGATGTGGTTTTTGCCCCTAGCGGTTCATGACCTTGACGAAGGCCAACAAATCATAAACCACTAGTCAAGTTCAACCCGTCATTATCCTGGATTAATTTAGACCCACCCGTATAAACCCTTGACAAAGGCCAACAAGGCTATACGACTATCCTAGATAATCGCATCTCTATATAACAGACAAGCAATATCTAGTACCGTACACTACGCCTTGACAAAAGCCAACAAACACAGCACGAATACTAGGTACTACTCATCCGAAATGACGGAGGGCTACGGCTGAGTTTTTGGCGAAAAACTCTTTAACGTCATGTACTTGATATCGTTGAAGAAACCGAGTAGTTTTGAAAATGAGTGGTTTAGGCTCCGCTTTTTTAAAAACTTATGGTTTTGAACAAAATCGAGTAATCTACAGTATAGACTTTTGCTCAAGAGGTCACTCTCCATGAAGGGATCTAGGCTCTTTCCTTCTCGAATGAGTTGCTGGATATTCATGACCGAATACCACTATGCAAAGCGAAAGAATATAACTATAGTTTTTCGAAATTTATTCTAACAACATCCTTTAGGTTTCATATCTTGCATTAATCAAAATTAATGCGGTCACATCAATTAATCCCTATCACACCAGAAAAGAATGAAAATACAATATACGTATATGCCATCTACATTCTCCATGAGGCCCCGTCATGCACCGTTAGGTTACTTAACTAACGGCAGAGCGAGGGCTGGACTAGCGCGGGTGAAAAACATATAAAACATCTACTAGTGTGTGTGTGTGTGTGTATAACATTTGTCCCAGGAATGATATAAGCAACATCACAGATCAACAACAAGCAACACAGAATGAGGGATAATCTTGGAGCCTCAGCTTTCATTTGAGCTGCAGATAAGACCCAACACTCTCTGTCGTGTGGATAGCCCGTGCAATGAAAACCTGGACCCCTACGAGCGCGGCAAGTTAGCCGCCAATCCAAGAAGTGAGGCAACCCCAATCAACAAAGTGAATAGACAACCCAGCACTTCATGGGATTCGGTAACTTGAGCGTCCCTCCGTGGGTCATCCTATACCCCCTACGAGTGTGGCGAAAACCTCGCCAATTCTAAAGCGAGGCCCCCTCCGTCTCAATGCCATTAGATGCAGGCCCATTTCCCTCTAGAACCCGGCTATTCGAGCACTCTACCGCAGGGTAATCCTAGTACAGAAAAGAAAAAATATATGTACAATGGTGACATCGACCTCAACCCGGTCATGCCCCGATAAAATAATATACAATTCGGCAGAAACGGCTGTCCACATATCGGACACTCGCCACGCAATAACGAATATACAAATGAATCTGAATTATACTACTACCATTGCACCATAGGGTATCCACCACGATAATCCAACCAAAATATCAGCACATTACAGAAAATCAACATGAATATCATGTTCGTAAACCCTTCTAATAGAACATATAGCAATTAGTCAGGTTATACCGATCAATAATATTCACGGTCACAGATACTAACACATGCACTGACAAACACTTATTTAAAATTTCGACCGACTAAAACTTTTCCGTATTGGCCCCAAGTGCTAACCAGCACTCAAAAAAATCTGGGCCAGAATCATACATCTCAAAAATCACATTTCCATACATTAGAGTGCCAGAACAAATTTGGAGAACAAAATCCATACTTCGACTGCGGAACCGCAGCCAATAGGCTCTTTATGCGGCGGTTCCACGGCCGTATCTTGGTCAAATGTTACCAAATTTCTTCAGGGCCTCTACAAATTCCAGCACATAATTTTAAGATACTCTGAATAATTTTTTGAACACTTTTTAAAATCGATAGCAAGCACAAAAATGAAATTGCAATTTTGAAAAGTTTCGTCGATCGATATTTTAAACTTGTCTAAACTAGCTAGTTAAGGTTTATAGGGTGGCTCTGATACCATGTTGGGATTTCCCAGCGCTCCGACCATCTACCATGGCCGTTGCGGAACAAAAATTTTAAGGGTTTGAAAACCGGCGCTAGAAAAACCCGACCAAGATTCTACCATAAACCTAAACTAACTAACATGAGGAGATATTTAACTACTATGATCGAAGTTTCTCACTAAAAAGTTAGTGTCCTTCAGTCTTCTATCCTCTTCGTTTTCACTTAGAGATCTCCTTGATCGAGCTTGTTCGTCTTTCCTTACTCCTTGAGTTCTCCTGGATCGAGCTTGACCGTCAGTCTCCTTCCGTCGAAGATGATCCACCCGAGAGATGTAGTCCATGGCTCTAGCTCCACACTAAGAGTCAAGTGGAGCAACTAGAGACTTTAGATTGCTAATCTAAAGTGTCTAGGATGTAGTGTAAGGTTCTATGTATGTATCTATCTCACCTCCTCTCTTAATTCTCAACACATGAGAGTGTAGAGAGGAGCTTGAAGATGAAGGTTGCGGAGCTCAAGAAAACAAGTGAGGAGAGTGAAGCAAATGGTGAGCATGGGAAAAATGAATCTTATGAGAAAGAAAAAACTCAACCATAGTTTTGTAAAACAATTTTTCCAATATAATAAATCCAACCATGCTTGAATAGTTTGCATAAATGAATTGAAAATTCATTTGTCAAAACTTTTGAAGCATGGTTCTCACCATACTCCCCTTACCAATTTTACACCTCATTTTCCATTTAAAGATAAATGGATAAAAACTAAAATGAGGTGTCCACCTTCTAGAATGTTTTCCGTATAAATACGGATTACACTCTACTATATATATACATACATGTATTCGTATCGAACTACAAATACCCAAAGAGATAGAATAACACAAAGAACATAATACTAGAATATACATATCGAATACATATATGTAAATTATTAAATCAATACCTGATTTAATAATCCGGCTCAATCCCGAGCCGGCTAGTATTACCAACTGCTCGATCGAAAGTCCGGGTAACTAGTACAATCAATCGATCGGACCCCTACACGTATCCAATACGGCCACTACATCATTTCGCCTGAACTAGGGAAACCTTCTGTGTGGGACTTTCAAGACTCGACAGTACACCGGTAGTGAATTACTGGATAAATCCATAACCAAAAGCACGTCAGCGGCACTAGCTGTACGTAACGGCTACCCGGGTACCTGTCGAAAAGGAAGGCCAACAAGCAAACTCATCTGGATCCCTATTGAGCCTATTTATGACAATCTCCGTACAGTCCGGTCTCTTTATCTATGAGTATCGCATACCGGGTCTAGGGGGTGGTCAATGTCACACCCTAATAACCCGATAATTCGTGCTGATGTGGATTAGGACTAATCCGGGAAATTACTTATCAACCTATCAGTAAATTCCAACTGCCTTAGCCAAGGTCTTATGGTGCTGGCCAATCGAATACAGTACGATATTGAATCCCTATACCGGGAGAGACGAATCCCCAACAGTCGCTTACTGCCTCCATGTGGCTCGGGACTGTACCCAACCAAAAACTGTTTGCACGACTTAGTAGAGCCGTGGTAGGGTAGTGATCAAAGTACAGTTGGAACTCACACGAGACAAATGATGATCTCAGGTCTAATGACTAAACTGTACTCATGTCACCTGAGAACTGCTATCTGACGATAGATATAGTACCATCTAGAAGTTCTCCGCGAGTCCGTCCAATGTACTCACCCCCAGTGAGCACATGTATATGATATTAGGTGCGAAAGACCAATGGCTGTGGGAACAACCATCGCCCCTCGTCGGGGTCTAGAAATGTATACACTAGTCTACTCCGGAATATCGATGCCCTGTCTCGATAGTCCCATGACTAGGGACACTTTAAGGTTATGCTTATCGACTACCCAGCTCCCACAAGTATGATCGCCATTACAATGCAGGTAGTCAAGCAATGATCTTACGGGCTTTATCAATATGTATAAATTATACGTAATAAAAAGTAAACATATGCACATGTTAAGATAAAGACAGACCAGATAACATACTATCATATCGAGCAAGATTGTCCTGTACATACATATGTCCAAGCATCCACATGTATACATATACAATAATGGTCTCTAGGGCATACATATCCAACAAACCCATGCCACAAATACCTCAATTTCCACCTCATTAATCTATTTTCTAAAAATAGATAAATCTAATAATGAGGTGTCCCCTTTTAGAAGCATCTCTTATAAAATTATAAGAATGCCCTCACCGTATATACATACCTATATTCGTACTGCAAAAATACGAATACGATGAGATAATAATAATCCAATAATATAATGCTACAATCTGGCTTAAACCAAAGCCCACTAGTATTATCCGTCCGAACAACATCCGTGTAGCCAGTACACGTATATGATCGGAACGCTACACGTAAAACCATATGGCCTCTACATCGTTTCGCCTAAAGCAGGGAAACCTTCTGTATGGGACTATAAAGTCTAGACAGTACGCTGGCAGTGGGTTTAACCATAAATCCGTCAGCGGTACTAGCTGTACGTAACGGCTACCCAGATACATGTCGAAAAGAAGGTCAACGAGCGAACTCATTCGAACCCTTACTGAGCCTATCTATAACAATCTCCATACAGTACGGTCTGTTCATCTAAGAGTATCGCATATCGGGCTTAGGGGGATGGTAAACGTTAGACCCCTAATAGCGTAATAAGTCGTGTCGGTGTAGAGCCAAATACACCCTGAGAAACTATTAGTGTATCTACCAGTAAATCTCACTTGCCCTGACCAGGGACTTTGTGTATTGGTTATCCGAAAACAACGCGATATCAACTCCCAATACCGGGAGAGATGAATCCTTTCTATCCACCACTGCCTCTAAGTGCTTCGGGACTGTACCCAACCACTACCTGTTTGCACGACTCATTTGAGCCGTGGTAGGGTAGTAATCTAAGTACAGTAGGAACACACTCGAGACGAATAGTGATGTCAAGTCAACGGACTAACCTGTATTCATGTCACCCGAGAACTGCTAACTGACGATAGATATAATACCAACCATCAGTTCCCATCGAGTCCGGCTAGTGTAACTCATAACCTAAATGAGCACCTGTATACTATCTCTGGTACCGTATACCAATGGCTGCGGGACAGGCCATCTCCGCTGACTGGGATGAGAAGCGTATACACTAGTCTACTCTGGAGTATCGATGCCCTATCTCGATAATCCTATGACTAGGGAAATGCTTAAGGATGTGCTTATAGACTATCCAGCCCCTACTAGTGTGACTACCATCACAACGCTGGTAGTCAAGTAAAGATCCTAAGGGCTCTATCAATATGTATTAGCGAGATGATAAAAGAAACATATACACATATTAAGATAGAATCAAACCATATAGCATACTATCATATTGAGCAAGACTGTTATTATATCTGTGTATATCCCAATCTTCCAAAATATAATATACAATCCAGTACTATACAATAATGGCCTCTAGGGCATATATCACTAACAGGATTTCCGTGTTTCGTTTTAGCCTACAATGAAAAACGGATTCCATGGTCGTGATGAATAGCCAAACCCCTACCCTAGACCCCTACGGGTGTGGCAAACTACCCGCCAAATTTCAGAAGTGAAGTAACCTCTCTCAATAAAATGAGTAGGTCACTCAGCACTTCAAGAACCCGGTAGTTTGTGCACCCCTCCTTGGGTCTATCCTAGGTGCAAGAAAAAGTAAATGAATTAATACAACGGTGGCTACAATCTCAACTCGGATGTGCTCTGCAAAAGAATATTACATCAATTTACAAATATCCATGAAAGGAAAAAAAGAACACTCTTCTCACATCCCCCGGCTATTCATTCACGACAATCCAATATTTCATATCCACAAACCATCAACAAGATACAAGATATGTCCAACCCCCACTAATCGACATATAGAAATTAGTAGATGTTTATCAATACATATACAAACAAAATAGATAGTTAAGCTAGAATTTAGAATTTCAATTGATTAAAACTTTCCGCATTTACGCCATGTACAAACCAGTGCACAAACAAGTCCGGGCAAAAACCAAATGTACCAAAAATCACATTTCCATGAACCTAAACCACAGAAAAAATTGGGAGCACTTTAGCCACAATTAGGCCCCGGATCCGTGGCCAAATGACCTATTTGGCCGCGGATTAGCGGTTGAATTGTGAGCTCATGTGCTCAAATTTTTTTCTTGGTTCTATAAATGCCTGCACATAATTTTAAGGTCACTGAAAATATTTTTTGAACAAGTTTAAAATTCGGACAGCAAGCTATTAAATGGAAATGCAATACGGATGTTTTTCGTCGATCGAAGTTCTACATACGTGCTAACTAGCTAGTTAAGGTTTAAGTAAGCTCTGATACCAGTGTAAGTCGATATCGCACACCCCATGTGGTTTGTGGGGAGACGGAATTTAAAAAAATGATTTTATACTTTGCAACATCGACCAAACATCTAAGATCTTTCAGAAATCCTAACTAGCAAAACACATAGAGGTTCTAAACTACTATGATAGATTTTTATACCTCCTTGAATCTAGTCCTTCGGGTCTTCTTCTCCTCTACTTGAGATCCTAGAAGGTGCGGATCAAGCTCGGTCGTCGGTCTCCTCGTGTCGAAGACGGTCCACCCGAGAGTCTATGGTTCAAACTCCAACCTCAAGAATGAGGTAACTAAAGTACCTAGTTTTATAATCTAGGCGGTTTAGGAGATGTAGAGAGTTAATTGGATTAATTTATCTCGAAAAATCCTAGGATTCACAACATATGTGAGGGTTAGGGTTTTAGGAAGAAGGAGGAAAGCAAAATGGAGAGAGAATGAAAAAACACAAATGATCAAGTCTTGTGAGGGTTAGGGTTTGAGGAAGAATGAGGAGAGCAAAATGGAGAGAGAATGAAAAACATAAATGATCAAGTCTTGTGAGAAAGTGAAGAATGGCTAACTCTTTTCCAATAATCAAGCATGCAAAATTTTTCCATAAAAAAATACAACCACGCTTGATTAGTAAAGTCAAATGAAATAAATAAAAGAATTAGCCATGCTTCAACCATGCCACAAATATCTCCATTTCCACCTCATTAATCTATTTTCCAAAAATAGATAAAACCAAGAATGGGGTGTCCCCTTTTGAAAGTATCTATTGTATAATTACAAGAATGCTCTCACCGTATATACATACCCATATTCATACTGCAAAAAAATATGAATACAAAGAGATAAAAATAATCCAATAATATAATGCTAGAATGTGGCTTAATCCTAAGCCCACTAGTATTATCCGTCCGAACATCATCCGTGTAGCTAGTACACGTATATGATCGTAACTCTGCACATAAAACCATACGACCTCTACATCATTTTTCTTGAACCAGGGAAACCCTATGTGTGGGACTTTAAAGACTCGACAGTACGCTGGCAGTTGGTTTAACCATAAGTTCGTCAGTGGCACTAGTTGTACGTAACGGCTACCCAGGTACCTGTTAAAAATAAGTCTGACGAGCGAACTCATCTGAACCCCTATTGAGCATGTCCGTGACAATCTCCATGCATTCTGGTATGTTCGTCTCAGAGTATCGCATGCTGAGTCTACGGTGTGGAAAACGTCAGACTCCTGATAACCTGACAAGTCGTGCCGGTGTAGCTCAAGACCATCCGAGAATCTACTGGTCCAATTACCAGTAATTCTCAATCCGTCCTGGCCAGGGACTTATGGTGTTAGCCAACTGAATACAGCGCGACATCGACTCCATATACCGGGAGAGACGAATCCCCAACAGTCGCTCACTGCCTCCATATGGCTCGGGACTGTACCCAACTAAAACCATTTTGCATGGCTCAGTAGCGTCGTAGTAGGATAGTATTCAAAGCACAGTGGGAACTCATACGACATAAATGAAGACCTCAGGTCGACTGCACTCATGTCACCAAAGAAGTGCTATCTGACACTAAGTATAATTCCATCTAGCCAGTTCTCGATGATTCCATCCAGTGTTCTCACCCACAGTGAGCACCTGTATACAATCTTAGGTGCACCACACCAATGGCTGCGGGACCAATCTATCACCCCTTGTCAGGGTTTAGATATGTATACACTAGTCTACTCTGGAGTATCGATGCCCAGTCTCGATACTTCCACGACTAGGGACATTTTATGGATGTGCTCCTACGGGCTTTATCAATATGTATACAAGATATGAAATAACAAGTAAAACATATCACATGTTAAGATAAAGGCAAACCAAATAGCATACTATCATATTGAGCAAGATTGTTATGTACGTACATATCTCTAGCATCCTATACAATGAAGGCCTCTGGGACATACATATCCAACAGTTATATCAAAATTATCCTTAAACTTATATGTATATATATATATATATATATATATATATATATATATATAAGCATATATGTGTGTGTGTGTGTGTGTGTGTGTGTGTAAATATGTGTGTGTGTGCGCGTGCGCGCATATGCATATAAACATATGCATATCTCTCTCTCTCTACACATACACACACACACACATGCATATGCATACACACACATATCTCTATGTGTGTGTGCACATATATACCAATGGCTCAAGACTAAGAAAATAAGAACAAATGACATATCTCCCTACGAGTACGCTTACTATCCCTATAGTCTCCTAGAACCCTATTAGGCTAAGTATACATATCTAATATTTATATATATAACTATATACCTAGTATCCTAATACTACGGTTGCGGGGGTGCTATACGTCATCCACCCGACTTCCCCCATAGATATACATCTACTCACCTACTATACTCTCTCTAGCCGAAGTCGATGAACGCCTTGCTCTCCTTCGTCGCTCCAAAAGTGTTAGGAATATGTATGCCCTAGAGGCCATTTTGTTGATATAGTGGATGCTTGGACATATATATATAAAGGACTTTCTTACTCGACATGATAGTATGCTATCAGGTTACCTTTATTTTAACATGTAGACAGGTATTTATACTGTATGTCTCTTACATGTTGATAAAGCCCTTAGGATATATACTTGACTACCAGGATTATGATGAGATCATACTAGTGTAGCCAGGGTGGTCCAAAAGTACATCCTTTAATCAGTTCCTAGTCGAGAGAATATCGAGACTAGGGCTTCGATATTCCAGAGTAGACTAGTGTGTACATTTCTTGTCCCTTAGAGGGCGATGGTTGATCCCACAACCATTGGTGTGTGACATCAAAGATTGTACACAGGTGCTCATTGGAGAATGGGTACAACATATCTGTGTGTCTGTGTACACATACATACTAATGGCTCAAGGCTAAGAAAATAAGAACTAAGGACATATCTCCCTACGAGTACGCTTACTATCCTTATAGTCTCCTAGAACCCTATTAGCTAAGTATACATATCTAATATATATATATATATATATATATATATATACCTAGTATCCTAATAATACGGTTGCGGGGGTGCTATACGCCATCCACCCGATTTCCTCCGTAGATATACATCAACACACCTACTATACTCGCTCTAGCAGAAGTCGATGAACGCATTGCTCTCCTTCGTCTCTCCAGAAGTGTTAGGAATATGTATGCCCTAGAGGCCATTATTGTTGATATAGTGGATGCTTGGACATATATATAGAGGACTTTCTTGCTCGACATGATAGTATGCTATCAGGTTACCTTTATCTTAACATGTAGACTGCTATTTATTTTGTCTATCTCTTACATGTTGATAAAGCCCTTAGGATATATACTTGACTACCAGGATTATGATGAGATGATAGTATTAGGGCTAGGGTAATCCAAAAGTACATCCTTTAATCAGTTCCTAGTCGAGGGAATATTGAGACTAGGGCATCGATACTCCAGAGTAAACTAGTGTGTACATTTCTTGTTCCTTATAGGGCGATGGTTGATCCCACAACCATTGGTTTGTGACATCAAAGATTGTACATAGGTGCTCATTGGAGAATGGGTACACCGAACGGACTTGCCGAGGACTTCTAGTTGGTGGTATACTTATCGTCAGATAGCAGTGCTCTGGTGACACTGGTACAGGTTAGTCTGTAGACCTGACATCGTCATAGAGTCTTGTGTGGCTCCCACTGTGCTTTGATTTCCTCCCTACAATGCTCAGGAGGAGTTATGCAAACAGGTGGATTTTGGGTACAGTCCTGAGTCACATGGAGGCAATGAGCGATAGGGGGTTTCGTCTCTCCTGGTATTGGGGGTTGATGTTGCGCTATGCTCGATTGGCTATAACTGGAAGTCCCTGACCAGGGCTGCTGCTGAGATTTACTGATAAGAGTTATCAGTAGTTTCTCGAACCGTTATAGGCCAGACATCGGCATGACTTATCACGTTACTGGGGTCTGATATTTACCAACCCTAGATATGATATGCGACATATCAGACGAAAAGACCGGACTGTACGGTAGTGTTATCGATAGGCTTCATGGAGAGTATGGATAGGCTTTCTTGTTGATCTTCATATCGCTTAATATCCGGTAGCCGTTACGTCCAGCTAGTACCGCTGAATTCTTGTTGGTGACTGATGTGATCATCACCTACTGCCGGCATATTGACGAGTCTTTAGAGTCCCACACAGAAGTTCCCTGGTTCAAACGAAACGAAGTAGGACACATATGTGATATGTGTGTGGGCCTGATTAAACACGTGTATGTGATACCGTATTGTAATCTGGCAGTTATCTGTTATCAGGTTCGGTTATATGTGATATAACCAGATTTTCGAATCAAGTGTTGATTTGATAATGTGATATACAGATAAATGATATTAATCGGTCATATGTGATATAACCGGATTATTAAATCAAGTGTTGATTTAATAATCTGATATATATTATATTTGATATAATTATATCTTAACTAATATCATTAGCTCACTAAATATTTTATTATATGTATTAATATATATATATATATGATATATATATTGATATATATATATATGTATGTATGTATGTAGCATGACATAAATTTCTATTTAGGAATATAGAAATGAGGTGGAAAATGGGGAGACTTTGGGAGTATAGTTGCAAGCATGGGCTTTATATTTGTTTATTCATCTTGACTCACTATTCAAGCATGGTTGTAATTTTATATTGAAATAATTCTATGCTTGAATGACCGAGGGGTCAAGAGTTTCCATTCCCATTTGCTCATTCAACACTTAGCCATTTTCTTGAGTTGCTCCCATTTTTGCTCTCATGCTCTCTAGCTTCTTCTTCTTCCTCAATCTCATGGTTCAAGCTTCAACCCTCACATGTGATGTGAACCATGAAGCTTGAACACAAATTTGTGAGCAAAATCACATCGCCTACTTTATTATCCTACACTTGACTAGCGATCGAGTGTAGCGTGTTTCCTACGCTAAAGAGTTTAGTGCAGAGGTAGCTTGAGTTGGAGGGATTTCGCGTGGATCATCTTCGGCACGAAGGTCATCGGAAGAAGCTCGTCCAAACCCTCAAGTGGAGCTTAGTGGAGTCACGGGACTACTACACGGAGCATGTGAAGTGAAGGACTCGTTCTACGATATAGCCATCTTCACTTTCATATAGTTTAGTCGATATCAAACATAAAACCCTAATCATCTAGTTAACGATCTTGTTTAGTATATCTTAGCACCTATAAAAATTTGAATTTGGCTGTCTTGATGTCACTTGGACCTCATGGTGGTGCTAGGGTATACTTTCATGATATCAGAGCCTAAACTAGAAAATTAAACGATGTAATTAGAATCACGAAACCGAAAAACTCCGAAACACCGAAACCCAAGATCACAGTTTCTGTCGATTTTAAAACTTCCTAAGAAATTTTTTTAAACAACTGCAGAATGTTGTATATGATACAACTAGAACACAGGAGAAATTCGAGGACAAAACATCAAAGTTGACCCGGCGAGAACCCTCTAAATCCCGGCCTCACCGGTTTTTTGTTCTCTTTTTTGGCTCGAAATTTTTTGGTATTCTGTAGACTTGATTTTGGGGTTTCAGGTATTGTTTGATTAGTCCATAATTACAGGTGATGTTAATTTTGTTTAGGGGCTAATACGGAGTGTTTCGTAATCGTAATTATTGCATCGTTTCGGGTTTAAGTTTGATATGGATGCATTAGTTGGAATCCACATTTAATTAGTTTTGTGAAAAATGGTTAGTGTTTATAAATCTAGCATTTTAGTCTCGATAGATCGATTGCCATGAATTTTCGATTCGGATCGAAACTCCGTCGCAATCGTGTATTTTATGCGAATACTCGCCGAATAACTGTACTGGATAGCCACACACCATTGCCCCAACCAAGTGACTATAGGAGAACCCCGTTGCCAATAGCATCCACTTGGGGGCTTGCGGCCACGGTGTTCCGCCTAAGTGCACTTGGTCGACGGCATCGGGGGTGCGGCCATCTACTATAGTTTCCGATGCGTATTCGATCGGGTAGTCGGGAATCTTGTTGAATTACCGGACTAAATTATTGAAAAGAGTTTTTGATAAGAGACTAAAATGCGGGGTTTATAAATTCAGGCATGAAATTCGGAATATGAGATATTCCGGGTTTATGATGTCTAAGGATATGCAGATTCTAATTATTGCAGTTTTACATTTCTTTTTTGCGCCCATAAGTGTAATACGTGGGGTATCCCAAATCTCGTTGCTATATGTCAACGGAATTTGGGATAAGCGTATTTACTTACGTTAATGATATATGATATTATGTGTCGCTGATATTGTCACGACCCAAGTTTGAATGCGACCGGCACTTAGATTGTATCATATCTAAAGATATGCACACAGTCCAAGTAAGACGAAAACCAAGATCAAAAATCCTTTTTACGGAATTCTTTATATAGAAATTTAGTTTTAAGTAAAAATTACATTTTATGAAGTTAAAATATTAAACAAGTAAAAAGTGTTAAGTTTGGTTGCATCCTTAGTTGGGATCAACAATATCAACAGCGGAAAATAAAATCTCAGTATATAGGACATCCATACGAATCCCAGACATAAAGAAAAGAAATAACAATGTATAGAACTAAACGATCTCAACTGTCAAATAATATACATATAACCATCACTCACTGTAAGTCATATACAGGTCTGATGGAGATTTTTTAGATACAAAATACTATATCAAAAGAGAAGGTTACTACATATGTAACCCACCTATCAAAAGATGCGATAAAAGCGGAAAGACTAGATCTGCACCGCTGCTAACCGTCCACTCTATCCCTGCAAGGAACTGTGGCACAACGGGGGTGAGTTGCCAACTCAGTGAATATAACTAACATATAACGGTTAATAATGTAAATATGACGATCATACTAACTGAAATGTGAAAAAGTATAATGTATGATTATATGTGGAAATCTATAATATGAATCTCATAGTCAAAACTGAAATCTCATCATTTATCCCCAATAAAATTCATTTCCCCGTGTCCATCATCGACACAAAACTTCCATTTCTCACAGGCATCATTCCTCGAATGATCCTGAAATCAACAAAATCCACTATGTATCCAACTGTATTCCCCACCGACTCAGTCTGGATAAAACTGTAAATCCGTAACAGTATATCCACCGACTCGGTTCGGAATAAAACTATAAATCCATAACCGTATATCCACCGACTCGGTTTGGAATAAAACCAAATCATAAAACATCTCATGGTGGACATGACACATCAATCATGAAAATCACTGGATTTATGTAATAGTATTCAAAACTCAAAACCATAAATCCTCAATAATACATTTACCTCTTATATCAACATGAAATACTCAGATATTAAACATGATATTAATGATGCAATTTACTACTATTATTGGTGTGTAAGATACGATATGAATCATTTTAACAAGAAATTTGCTAAGTGTAAAAGTAACATGGTAATATCGACGAGGTGTGTGTAACATATAAGATGTGCACGTGGCATGACTCGTCGATACTTGTGTAGTGTTCTAGCAACTAAGAAAGGTATGTGTGAATTATGATTGCATATTGTTAATTTAGCATATCAAATAACTCATTAATTTAAATAAAACTACGGGCGTAAAACGCCATCTTTACAAAATTCCCCGGTAGATGTTTAGTCTACTCACCGGAAAACGTTGAATCTATTCAGGAATTGCCAATCACTTCCCTTTCCTCGCTGCCTCCGAAAATCCCGTATTCGAATCTAACATCACAATTTAACTTATATAAGGAAACGGCTACTCCGACATGACGGAAATGAAAAACACCCATTCCCACGTACTAGTTATATTGTATACGACTATATCGAGCTATTAAACACTTAACCTTACTGGATTTTAACCCCAACCTGCATCGCTACAGAATTTAAATCGCGATACGTTTTAACCGTGTCGTATATTGTGTTTTAGATATCTTTCCGATATCAGTTTCCAGATTCTAAATTCAGTGAAACTAACTTGTTTAAATAACACCAAAATGCACAAAATTATACACTGAAACCTACCCAACAAGCCAAACCCACCTAGCTTCCAATAAATCCGGCGACGCCGGATTTTTCCTTTTGGCCGCCGGCCCAAATCCGAGCCCTCTGGTTTGTGATCCTATGGTTTGCTCTAGGTGTTACATACATCATTTTAGCACTGATTTGTTAAATTGATTTTTCTCTGAATAATAGCAGATTCAACAGAGCCTATCTTTTACTTAAAATATGAAATTATAGAACTTGTTCATTTCAATTTAAACTAAGTACAGAACCTTAATTTCTTACTGTGATTAAGAATTTACCTATAATAAGTTGTTGGAATAACCCCTCCAAGATGCTAAGCCTTTTGTCCTAGCTTGATGATAAGAAAACCTAGAACCTAGCTTCCTTCTTCTTCTTCTTTCTCTTGTTCTTTCTTATTTTCTTAAATTTTGTTTTTCTTTCAGAAATTTTTCAGATTTTAACTTGGTAATTGATCTGAACTTAGCATATATATGAGAAGAGGGAAGGTTGAGATGGTAGAAGGAGGTGTCAAGGGTTAAAGAGTGCCATTCTCATGCAAGGAGGAGGTGGTGGGTGGGTGTGTGCATGCAAGTAAGAGGTGTTCATGCCTTATCTTCTTATTTTGTTTTAATTCACAATAAAATTTTGAGCTAAAATGTTTTCTACCCCTTTTTCATTTACACCCCTAACAATTTTCCATTTGCAGAAAAATCCTAACTTTACCTAAAAACCCCTCACAACTTAGTTATTATAAAACACTCCTTTCACTAAAATGAAGCTAAAATTATCACTAAAACCCTTATAACTTATTTATGTTGCATACTAAAATTTTTATTTAATTTGTTTTACATAGAATTTATGAAAATGACTTATTTGCCTTTAATAACCTTTTGATTTATCACATTATTATTAATTTAATTAATTTTATTTATTTCTAAATTTTCAAAATGTTACAATATTACCCCCTTAAAAAAATTCGGTCCCCGAATTTAAAATAATTAACTAGACATACCTTCGAAAAGATGTGCAAATTTATTCCACATCACATCTTCGATCTCCCAAGTAATCTCCTCGCGATCCTTTCCTTGCCAAAGAACCTTTACAGATGGAAGTACCCTTGATCGTAGTTTCTTTGCCTGCCTATCAAGAATAGCGACTGGCTGCACTGTGTAGGATAAATCCGGCTCAAGCTGTAAGGTCTGATGCTGGATCGCGTGAGATGGATCGTGAAGATACTTGCGAAGTATCGAAACGTGGAACAACGGATGCACGTCGGGAAAACTCGGCGGAAGTGCTAAACGATAAGCTACAGCACCCACTCTCTCCAGAATCTCATAAGGTCCGACATATCTGGGGCTGAGCTTCCCCTTTTTCCCGAAACGCATCACACCTTTCATCGGAGATACACGAAGGAACGCATGATCTCCCACCTGAAATTCGAGTTTACGACATCGTCGATCTACATACGATTTCTGTCTGCACTGGGCCGCCTTCATTCTATCCCGTATCAATTTAATCTTCTCTGTAGTCTTCTGTACTATCTGCCGTCCCAAAATGCAACTTTCGCTCAGTTCCGTCCAGCAAACGAGCGATCGACATTTCCTCCCATACAAAGCTTCAAAGGGTGCCATCTGGATCGTCTCCTGAAAACTGTTGTTGTACGAGAATTCTATCAAAGGTAGGTGACGATCCCAACTACCACCGAAATCAAGGCTACAAGCCCGAAGCATATCCTCTAGTGTCTGAATGGTCCGCTCCGACTGACCATCTGTCTGTGGGTGAAAAGCTGTACTAAAACTCAACTGTGTACCCCGAGCTTCTTGAAGTTTCTGCCATAGCCTACTAGTAAACTGGGTACCCCTATCAGAAACTATGCACGTCGGAACTCCATACAGACGTACAATCTCATCGATATAAATCTGAGCATACTGTGCAAAACCATACGTCATCTTCACTGGGAGAAAATAAGTTGCCTTTGTCAATTTATCTACAATCACTCAAATGGAATCAAACCCTCTGCTAGTCCTGGGTAGACCCACCACGAAATCCATGGAAATCTGTTCCTATTTCCACTCTGGAATAGGTAAGGGCTGCAACTCTCCGGCTGGCCTCTGGTGTTCTGCCTTGACTTGCTGACAAGTCAAGCATCTCGAAACATATTCCGCAACATCCTTCTTCATTCCTTTCCACCAGTAAACATCCTTCAGATCATGATACATCTTGGTGGAACCAGGATGAATAATGTATGCTGACCTATGGGCCTCCTCTAAAATCTCACGCCTCAATCCGTCAGAATCTGGTACACAGAGACGAGTCCTAAAATGTAATACTCCATGATCATCAATCACAAACTTCGTCTCCTTGCCCTGCCTAACCTGATCCATAATCTCCATCATACGAGTATCTGCGGGCTGTGTCTTTTGAATACGATCCAATAACTGAGGTCGGATACGAACATGTGCTAGCTGTCCTCCTGTCGGGGTGAACTCAAACTGTATACGACTATCACATAAAATTTGCCAGTCTGTAGAAGACTGTCTCTGCAAGATACGCAAATGAGATAAGCTACCTCCAGGTCTTTGACTCAAAGCATCTGCTACAACATTCGCTTTGCATGGATGATACAAGATCTCACAATCGTAATCTTTCACCAGTTCCATCCATCTACGCTGCCTTAGGTTCAGATCCCTCTGCTGAAAAATATACTTTAATCTTTTATGATCTGTGAAGATTTGACACGACTCTCCATACAAGTAATGCCTCCAAATCTTTAATGCTAATACCACAGCAGCCAACTCTAGATCATGAGTAGGGTAGTTTTGTCCGTTCCTCTTCAACTTTCGAGAAACATAAGCTACAACCCTGCCGTGCTGCATTAACACACAGCCTAAACCCACTCTAGAAGCATCACAATACACAACAAAACCACCTGACCTGGAAGGTAAAGATAAGACAGGTGCAGTCGTCAAGCGCGTCTACAACTGCTGGAAACTCTGCTCACATGCATCTATCTATTGAAATGGAACCTCTTTCCTAGTCAATCCAGTCAAAGGTGCAGCTATCCGTGAAAAGTCCTGCACGAAGCATCGGTAAAAACCTGCCAGACCTAAGAAACTCCGGACCTCTGAAACAGATACAGGTCTAGGCCAGTGTTGTACCGCTTCAATCTTCTTTGGGTCCACACATATACCCTCTCTCGTAACCACGTGACCCAAGAACTCCACACTATCGAGCCAAAAAGCACACTTAGAGAATTTTGCAACAGCTAATGCTCTTTCAAGGTCTGCAACGTAATACGCAAATGCTGCAAGTGCTCCGTCCGACTCCGAGAATAAACAAGAATGTCATCTACGAACACTATAATCAATTGATCAATAAAGTGCCTAAAGATGCGATTCATCATATCCATAAAAGCTGCTGGAGCGTTGGTGAGTCCAAACGACATCACCAGAAATTCATAGTACCCATATCTTGTGCGAAACGCAGTCTTCGGAATATCGTCCTTCTGAACCCTCAACTGGTGATACCCCGACTGCAAATCAATCTTCGAGAAGTAACCAGCTCCCTGCAACTGATCGAATAAGTCATCTATACGTTGTAGTGGATACCTGTTTCACACAGTGACGCGATTCAGCTGTCGGTATTGTTAGTGTATATGCCCTAGAGGCCATTACTGTATCATACTAGCTTGTATATTACTTAATGGAAGCTTGGGATATTCACAGTTGTATATACAATCTTGCTCAAAATGGTAGTATGCTACTTAGTTTGTTTCTACTTTAATATGTGCATGTGTTTCTTTTAGCATATCGCTTATACATATTAGTAGAGCCCTTAGGATGTTTGCTTGATTACCAGCGTTGTAATGGCAGTCACACTCGTGGGGGCTGGGTAATCTATAAGCACATCCTTATGCAGGTCCCTAGTCGCAGGACTATCGAGACAGGGCATCGATACTCCGGAGTAGACTAGCGTATGCGCTTCTTATCCCAGCTTGGGAGACGGTCTATCCCACAGCCGTCAGTATGTCGCACTTGAGATAGTATATGGGTGCTCGTTAGGTTACGAGTTCACTGGACAGGACTCGTCGGGAACTGTTGGTTGGTATTATACCTATCGTCAGTTATCAGTTCCCAGGTGACATGAGTACAGCTTAGTCCGCTGACTTGACACTGTCACTTCGCCTCGAGTGTGTTCCCACTATACTTTGATTACTACCCTACCACGGCTCAAAGGAGTCATGCAAATAGGTAGTTTTTGGGTGCAGTCCCGAAGCACTTGGAGGCAGTGACGGTTAGACAGGATTCGTCTCTCCCGGTATTGGGGGTTGACATCGCGCTGTGTCTAAGAGAGCCATTACATGAGTAGTCGCTAGCCAGGGCAAGCGAGATATACTGGTAGGTTTCCAGTGCTATCTCAGGATGTTCTGGGCTTCACTCTGACACGACTTGTACCGCTATTAGGGGACTGACGTTTACCGCCCCCTAGGCCCGCCATGCGATGTATCAGACGAACAGACCGGACTGTACGGAGATTGTCACATTCAGGCTCAGTAGGAGTTCAGATGGGTTTCACCTCGTCAGTCTTCTTATCGGCATCTACCTGGGGACCGTTACGCACAGCTAGTGCCGCTTGCGGTCTGTGGTTAAACCCACTGCCAGCATAGTGTCGAGTCTTTAGAGTCCCACACAGAAAGCTATTCGCCTTTAGGCAAAAGAGTAGAGGTCGCATGGTTTTGCGACAGGTCGCATGGTTTTGCGGCAGGGTTCGGTCACATCCGTGCACTTGTGCACGTTTAGTGTCCGGATAGTTAACACTAGCGGGCTTTGGTTTAAGCCAGATCCTAGTGTACGTTTTGGGATTGCTTTTATCTCATTTGTATTCGTGTTCCTCGGAATGCGGATGCGGGTGTGCATGCACAGTTGACAGAGAGACAGAGGCAGAAGATTCTCATTAGGGTTGTTGACTGTTGATTGTTGACTATTGACTTTTTACTAAACTCTAATGAGAATAGGAAATATGATTAGCAATAATATTAATTAAGTATTATAGTGACATGGTTGTTGAGGGGTTGACTTTGTTGACTTGTTGACTTTGTCGACCGGTTGACTAGGTTGGACTAGTTGACCATCATCATTACAATGGTTGTCATTTTCATGCAAAGACTTTTGCTTGCTTGTTGTGGTTTGCAAAATGAGTGCATGAAAATGATATTGCCTTTGATATGATATGAACCATCACATAATACTTGATTTATGATTATTGCTCATGATGCTTTTGGATTATGAGAGGGTGTATGAGAAAATAGAGGCTCATTCTTTCATTGGCTTTCTCTCTCTTGAGCTCTCTCATTCTCTTGCTCTCACCCTCTTCCTCTTGCTCTCTCTACCTCAAGGCAAACCATTCTCATGTGTTGAGACTCATTGCCCTAGAGATAAAAAGACACCAAAACAATCCTCTACTCACTCTAGTTCATAAGGTTTAGCAAACCGAGTGAACTAGTTTCTTCAAAGATCGAAGAAGAAGCCAAAGGTAGAAGCTTTCGGGTGGATCGATCTTCGGCGCAAGGAGACGACGGGGTGAAGCCGATCCGTATACCATCAAGAGTTGAAGAAGAAGGAGTTCAAGAAAGGTATAGCCCCCTAACCGAGTAGGTAAAACTCTAGTTAGGTTGTTAGTTAGTTGTTTAACAAAGATCCGTATTTTGAGTCCATGTTACCACCCTCTTGAAAATCGTTTTTTATCACTTCCGCAACCTCGTAAGTACCGGGGAAGGGTAGCATGGACTTATAGTGGTATCAGAGCCAGGTTAAACACTATCTAACCTGTTAGCAAAGTAACTAGAAATTCGATCGAAGAAAAAGTCGCGAAACACACCCGAAATGTCTACTTTCTGCCGAATTTTTTCAGTTCCAAAAATTAATAAATCATACCTTAAAATTCGGCTCAGGGTTTTTAAAACTCACTGTAGAAAAATCATCCATCGAACCGATCAAAGCGCCGCGGAAATGCGGCGGGAGCGTGCTCCCGCCGCGGTTCCGCGGCCGAGTTGACTCGGCCGTGGGAAATTTTTCTCACAGTTTGTTCAGTGGGGTGTTTTGTGATTTTTACACTATGTATTTTCAGCCCAGATTTTCCAGAAAGAAAAATTTGTTTTTGGGGCTTGAAAATCCGTATTTTTGTCGAACTTCTAAAGACTTAAGATGACGGGTTTATATCTGTGATGTGATATTTGTATTGAACGTCTGCTAATCGCTATATGTCGATTAGTAGGGGTTATACAAATCTGTGATATGTAATGTTGTTGGTATGTGTATATGAATTCATTGGATTGTCGCGGGTGAATAGCCGGGGGGTTGTGAGACGAGAGTTTTCTTTTCTTTCAATTCATGTAAATTTATAAATTGATGTAATATTATTTGTATGGCCGCACAACCGGGTCGGGGTTGTAGCCGTCATTGTGTAATTTCTTTTTATTGTTTTTGCTCCTAGGATAGACCCAAGGTGGGGTGCACAAACTATCGGGTATCTCAAAGTGCCGAGTAGCCTACTCACGAGTTGAGGGAGGTTGCTTCGCTTCGGGTACTTGGCGGGTAGTTTGCGGCACCCGTAGGGGTCTAGGGTGGGGTATTGGCTATTCACCGCGACCGTGTAATCGCTTTTCGTCACAGGCTCGTACGAATTGCGGATTCCTAGTATATCCAATGTGTTCATCTGTGATCTGAAATGGCTATCATTGCAATATATATATATATATATATATGATATTATTTAGGCGTTGCTTATGTTTTACAGTCGCGCTAGCCCAGCCCCCGCTCTGTCGTTAGTTAAGTAACCTAACGGGTAATGACGGGGCCCCGTGGCGAATGCGAATGGCATAAGCGTACGTCATATTTTGGTTGTTTTCTGCAAGGGTAGGATTAAATGATGGGACGCATTAAAAGAACTAATGCAAGAAAATAAACCAAGTAAAAGTCGTTGGAACACTTTCAAAACCACTCGGTTCTTTTCAAAAACAACTTTTAAATGCGGAGTTTGAGCCACTCCTTTTAAAAGCTATCTCGTTCCATCGATTATATCAAGTTCACTACGTTCACGGTTTCGCCAAAACCATCCGTAGCCCTCCGTCGTTTCATATAAATATCCAAAAGTATTCAAGCTGTGTTTGTTGGCCTTAGTCAAGGCACAGTGTTTGGTAGCTGGTGGGTATTCATATGTTGCATAGATAGATGCGTTGGTTTGGGACAGTCGTATTACTTTGTTGGCCATAGTCCAGGGTATATATGGGTGGGTTCAAATCAACCTGGACAACGACGGGTAGAACTTGACATGTGACTTATGATTTGTTGGCCTTAGTCAAGGTCATAAGAGCATGGGGCAAAAATCCACATCGGGAGTTTCAAAGGAACTGAAACTTGCTAGCGCTGCATACCATTTGGAGTGTGATGATTCTGGTAGGATTCCTTCAGTTTTGTCACGCGATTATATTTGGATCCCGATCCTACTGTGAGTATATGCTACTCCTCGGGAACTTTCTCACTTAACGATCAATGCTATAAACCAAGTAGGTGTCTAGAAAGGTGTTAGCGGGGCTACGTCCACAGGGAAAAGAGGTTATTTATTTAAGGAACTTCGCGAAAGCGTTGGAAAACCTCCCTCGAAGTACCGACACTGGCCTGGCAGAACGGTTAAGCAAGTATTGTACGGTGAGATTGATCCTGACTAATTCTTCCTTTATGGTTTGAGGAGGGATTCGAGAGACAGTGGGAGCCATCCTGTTTAGATAAATTAAAAAACCAATCTAAACTTGCAAGAGCATCATGCTGTGTATTTTCTTCTCTCTCTCTTAATTGCAGCGACCCAGTGACCGCACCTAGGTTACATCTAGATAATAAAATGACTGAATCTGACTGTTATGACTGGAAAAGGTCTGTCCAGATGTCCATTACTCATAACAAGCTGGGACACCTCTTAACTAATCCAACCTCTGCCGTCTCAGGTCCAGTTTCCCCTGTCATGGATGTTGATAACCATAAGACATCGGGAAAAGACTGTGCGAAAGCCAAGTGCCTCGTGTTAGCCTCAGTTGATGGTGCATACCAGGGGCAGCACGAGAAGATGGACTTAGTTTCTATCTTCCTCCATAACAAAGATTTATATGGAGAGCAATCTCGTATCGCAAGATATGAGACCTCGAACGAATTGCTTCCAGCAAGGTTGGCTATCAGGTCATCTGTAGGGGGCAACGTCCTTACAGAGACCAGCTCTTTTGAGCTCACGGACCTGAAGACCACGTTGAAGAACGGGTCAGATGCTGACTTAGTTCAACCGTCCCTACCTACTACCCTGAAGGAAACAAGGGAAGTAGAAAGAAAGGGAAGGGCAGAAGTTTCGGGACTGGATGTAGTAGGGATGTTCCTATTGTTACATGAATGGACATTGGCAGAAGGATTGCAGGGCTAGCATAGCCAGTAGCCAGAATTCGAAGCATGTTGTGGCTTCGGCTTCGGGTGTGTTTGTAATAGAGAACTGTATGCCAGTTAACCCTACTTCCTGGGTATTGGATACCGGATCAGGATCTCATATCTGTAATTCGTTGCAGGCTCTGAGAAACCGCAAGGTTATCAAGAAAGGTGATATGACTCTCAGGGTTGCTAACAGAATGAGCATGTATGCTGAATCCGTAGGGGAATATCATCTAGGACTGACAACTGGGCAGATATTGATTCTGCGTGACTGTTTTTATGTACCAGGTGCGACTTGTAATATCATATCTGTATCCTTACTATCTAAGGAAGGATATGATTTTACTTTTGTAAGCGATGTATGTTCACACCATAATATTGTATTTTATATTCCCCATTCTTATGCATTTTACAATGAAAACAGGTGCTTTTGACGCATGTCTGCTACATGTTACAGGTTACAGGTTCTTGGACAGGAAACAGTGAAAACGATGAAAAGATAATGCAAAAGTGGACTTTAACCGACAAACAGAGAATCTTGATCAAGCCTACATAAAGATCAGTTCACAAAGCAAGATTCAAGACATTGACTCAAAGCGAACGGTTAAAAATCCATTGCGAATTGTTCACTGGAAATCTGGAACTAACCTAGAAGACCAAATGGAAAACAACACATATAAACAGGAATAAAAAGTCACCAGAAGCCAGCAGCAAAAAGACAAGAGCCCAAATCCATATTTTGGCCGCGGAACCGCGGCCAAACCAGGCCTCGGGCCGCGGTTCCGCGGCGGTATAGGGCACGGAGTTCGAGAATTTTTTCCAAAATGCTGAGGCGGCGCGGATCTTTGACTTGGTGTTTTCTTAGAGGGCATTTTTGTAAAAACAGATGTGCGAATCAAAATGTAACCTAGGGTTTCCTATTATCTATAAATAGGACTCTAATTCATTGTAAACTTCATGCCTCTTTTCAATAAATAAAATTCAGAAATTCTGGAGGTGACATTCAGATCTGTTCTTTATCGTTTGGAGGGAGCCATCAAATCTTAGGTAATTTATTTCATTGCTTTTAGTTCTTTTAATTATAATGTTATTTCATCCCCTAATGAGCGAGTAGTCTCCTCGCTTGTTAGGGTTAGCCTTAGGGAAAGGGTTGAGAGATGAGATCTCTCACCCCTTTCAATACGTAACCATTAAGAACTCCATGCATGCGCGCACAACCGCTCCCTGCGGCACCCTACCCCTCGAGGTAACGGTGAACCGCAGTATAAAGGGCCGGTTGCGCGCGTTTTCCATGGGGGTTAGGGTAATTAACGATAAAGTAAGGATACGAATCTAGAGGAAGAAAACATCTTCCCAAAAGAGTCGTATCCACTTTATCGATAATTACTATAACACCTAATGGATCTACGGCATTGAAAGCGGTGAGGAAACATCAATCTCCAAAACTTCTTCTAAGCCTAACCCTAGCAAGAATTTAAATTAGGTTAATTAAGTTTTAAGTTTTAGATCTAGATTTTTATAAAACCAAAACGACAAAAAGAATCAACTCGTTAAAACACATAAAAGAAATTTACCCGTCTCTGTGGATCGACCCGCACTCACCGGCTAGCTGCGAAGCGACGCCGTTTCTGATTGCGGTAATTATATTTTTGATCGTAAAATCTCTATCAATCAAATGGCGCCGTTGCCAGGGACGGCGTAATTTTTCCTTTTTGTGAATTTTCGGGTTGATATAAATTTTAAAAATTATAAAAATCTGAAAATATAAAAAATAAATTTTTTTTATCAAACTTGATCTGTTTGAAGGGTGTATTATTTGAATCTTGCAGAACAGCAAAGAAAAGTGGATCTGGAATTTTACAGAGGGCAAATAAAAATTTCGTACATACAAACAGAGAGGAATTTAAAGTACAGAACCACAGAATTTTTTCCAGAATCTGATCTCTTCACCTGACCGCTCTTCCGCCGCAAATATGGGTTTGCCGCCGCGGATCCGCGCTCCATTGGCCACGTCAGCATGTGAAAATTTTTCTGGTTTGATCTTTCTCTCTCCCCTCTGCAATCTCCCATATATTTCTCTATAAAAATCTTCTGCAGGGTTCTTGCGCTAAAATAAAAAAAAATCTTCTACCCCCTTCTCGATAACAGATTTTCTGCAGGTTTCTTTGCGCTGCGCTAAAATTGATTGCAAGTGATTTTGTTGTTTTGCATATTTTAATCGGACTCTAAGGGGCTATTTGACCAAATCCAGATTGGGTGGGGATTTCATCACCCTTCCCAGGACCCCAGAAAACACCTAAGCATTTTGCATCGACCACCTTTAATTAAAAAAGATTAGACTCAGACCTAAGGACAGCGAGCTCAATAGGAAAAGGACTAGGGTAGGCATCGGCCGTTTATCCTAACCGACATTGCGGTGTCTAGGCTAGTGGTTTTTAATTAGGCCCACTGTAGTGGTGGTTCCTTCCCACTTACCTGGCCGTATTTGTCCGTGAAGAGACGGTTCGAGGTCTATTTCTAGCCCTACTTAGGAGCTGTCTAGTAGACCTAGGCAACCCTAGATCTAGGTCTGATTGTGCATGTGTGGTTGAGTCAGTTGTGTCACGAGTCCGTTTTTTATAACCGTCTTGCAAAACTTTTCAATAAAAAAAATTAAAGAAAAATCTTTTAAAAACTTGCAAAAAATTTTGTCGCTAAGAAATCCTTGCACTTTTCTATCATGGGTACCCCACATCATAAATCTCTTGCCGAATCTTGGTATCCCGAACCTAACTTTGCGTCGTTCGTCAATTGTTTCGGTCAATTTAAAAATGATCCCTCCTTGCCAAAGAAATCTTTGAAAGATCACATAGAGGAGTCTAGGAAAAATAGTTTGACTTTTCAACCCACTTTATGTCAACCGAGTCAACCTTCACCACCTCCATATGTTGACACCACTTTTTCAAGTCCTTCTGTCACTCCTAGGCCGATGTCCATTGCTGAGCATATTGCTCAATCTCGCAGTCGATCTTTCACCCCTCTCCACTCATCTAGTTTTAGGGATCCACACGATTATTCACCTTCTTATCCATATGTTGACCCTACTCCTGTCCTACCACCCACTTCCTATCAGTCCTACCCGACTTTTCCATCTTCACTAGACACTGTTTCTTCACAGCCATTAGGGAGTTTCACATATCCAACCAATTTTGAACCTTTTACTGAAACCCCCTCACCACCTAAGTCTAGTTTGGAAGAGTCGTTGGAAGCATATATTGCTGCAACAAATAAAATGATGAGGACAATGGAAGCATCCATGGCCGCCCTTACGCAACCTAGTGAACCGGTAGCTAGTGTCCCGCTAGCTCCGAATTTTTCAATGTGTAAGGCGGCAGTTGGACAGAGTGAGAATGAGAGAGGATTTTCAAATCAAACCTACCCTTACCAAATTGAAACCCACAACTCCGGTTTTCCATCGATTGTTCCAAATGATTCACCAGTTGAAAATAAAAATGAGTTGTGTGATTTTGTAGTGTTTGATTTGCCAAATTGTGAGGAACCCCTTTCGAGTGAAACTGCACCTAATCCTTTCGATCTTTACACCTCCACTCTAGAACCTACATTGATAAATATCCATGCTGTGGATGAAGTGTCTAAAGAAATTGATTTTCACTTGATTGAGATTATAGACGCCGGGAATATTTCGGATGATGAACCTGTCGATTTAATAGAAATTTTATGTTCAAATCATCATCCCGAATTATTAAATGTTTCTCCCGAATCTCATATGCGTCTAGATTTTGATGATAATGGCATGGATGAATTAAATATTGAGGAGAGTCTTGAGGATAATATCGAGGTTGAACCATTTTTAGTTGATGTGTCGGATTTTCCAGTTCAGCCTCCTGAACCTTTGACTGTTATATCACCCTCCCTCCTTCCTACTGTTCCGACCGAACAAATGACTGTCACGCTTTCATCTCCTATACCAAGTTCGGCGTACCCATGTTTTCTTGCGAATCTTGAGGTATTTGACCCCATTGCACGACGAGTTGATAGGTTAGCGCAATCTCTTTTAACACATCGGTCATCACATATTGCGCTAATTTATTCACTCAATTTACACCCTCAAGATCGCACTTCACTTCTTTCTTCTTTCCATCTTTCTTCTCCCCCACCGAGACCGTATTCTACCCCTCTTCCCACACGGTCTCGCGTGTCTCTCATTTCTTTCCTCCGCACCCTATTCTTGCACCAACTGTACCATTACCACGATAAGATCTTTGAATGGTTGGTGCTAACCTTTGGCTTGTGTAAGGCCAAGCTTAAGTTTGGGGGGAACCTTTGTATATATGTATATATCCTTTTGTTTTCTTTTTCTATAAAATAAAAAAATTAAAAAAAAAAAATTTCAAAACATAAAAAATAAAAAAAAAAATTTAAATAAACAGGGGAGTGCCGGTATTTTGACCCTCTGGGTTTAGCATGACAGTGAGGACACTGTCAAGTTCAAGTTTGGGGGTATGCTCGGTACGTCTTCTTCCTTCGCATTCATTTGTACATATTTTTGCATTTGAATACTTATTTGAAAACCTATAAAAATTTGAAAAAATTCAAAAATTATAAAAATTAATGTATTCAATTTTGGCTAATTGACTAGAGTTTGACAAATAGGTTAACTAGCTAGGAACAACTAGATCTTAGACTTAGTAAATTAAAAACCCTAAAAATAACCTTCCTTAAAGTTTAACGGTAGAAAGTGTATGGCTTGTAGTTTATTTAGAAATAAGCAAATTTTGGGTTCACTTCTTGGGCTAAGTCGAAATGAGGGAAGAGTGTTGATGTTCTTATTAGAGTATAAGTTTGAAAAATAGTTCCTAGCTTAAGTCTAGATTATGAAAACGTATACCCTACAATTTGCACAATCACGCACCTTGAAACTTGGAATAGTAGAAGAGACCTTGAAGTGCTCTTGTCTAAAGTCCTTAGTCCGATGAAAATAAAAGAAAAAATATATAAAAAAAAAAAATGGACACTGGTTTTTGTGATTACTTAAGGCTGCAAAAATTAGAAAAATATCTAGCGAGGGTGCTTCATCACCTAGTGCCTTAGACCAACTGGTTTGGGAGTCACTGCTAAAGCCTTGGGTGTTGCAAAGACTAGGAAGTACGCTTTAAAAGTGCAAACGCATTTTGTAATCGGTCGTTGGTACCTCAAGAAGTATTAACGGTCGCATGAAGGATGTGTAAGCAAATTTCATTCACCAACTAATTAGTACTTTGGACAATGGATGAGAGTACGATTGCTTGATTTGAATTTCCAAGTGTAGGGGTGATCTATACACACACGTAGGGGTATGTGATTGGAATCTAGATAAGAGAAAGGAATGAAGAATAGAACTTGTATCTTTAGTAGAGTTGATAAAAATTCCTAAGTGGAGATGTAACCCTAGAAGGAAGACTTAAGAAATGCCGAAAGCTAAGTAATTCTACATAACATATATAATCTTAAGTTAAATAATGAGGAAGTGTGAAGAATATGGGTGGATAATTTGCGGGTCGACGATAATAGAATTCCTTGTTTGAAAACCTAGTTGGAGAACATAAGTCAATGAGCCAAATTGATAGGATTTTGTGGGTGTAATCCGCTGAAAACCCTCAGGAGACAACACTCCTCCTACTAGGGACACCTAGAGGTTTAACGGCTTGTTGCACGAGCTCAGTGCAATCGCGTTCCCCGCGAAAGTGCGGTTAGGATTTTTGTAGAGAATAAAACAATAAGTTTGCTCGAGGACGAGCAAAAGATAAGTTTGGGGGTATTTGTTCACACCATAATATTGTATTTTATATTCCCCATTCTTATGCATTTTACAATGAAAACAGGTGCTTTTGACGCATGTCTGCTACATGTTACAGGTTACAGGTTCTTGGACAGGAAACAGTGAAAACGATGAAAAGATAATGCAAAAGTGGACTTTAACCGACAAACAGAGAATCTTGATCAAGCCTACATAAAGATCAGTTCACAAAGCAAGATTCAAGACATTGACTCAAAGCGAACGGTTAAAAATCCATTGCGAATTGTTCACTGGAAATCTGGAACTAACCTAGAAGACCAAATGGAAAACAACACATATAAACAGGAATAAAAAGTCACCAGAAGCCAGCAGCAAAAAGACAAGAGCCCAAATCCATATTTTGGCCGCGGAACCGCGGCCAAACCAGGCCTCGGGCCGCGGTTCCGCGGCGGTATAGGGCACGGAGTTCGAGAATTTTTTCCAAAATGCTGAGGCGGCGCGGATCTTTGACTTGGTGTTTTCTTAGAGGGCATTTTTGTAAAAACAGATGTGCGAATCAAAATGTAACCTAGGGTTTCCTATTATCTATAAATAGGACTCTAATTCATTATAAACTTCATGCCTCTTTTCAATAAATAAAATTCAGAAATTCTGGAGGTGACATTCAGATCTGTTCTTTATCGTTTGGAGGGAGCCATCAAATCTTAGGTAATTTATTTCATTGCTTTTAGTTCTTTTAATTATAATGTTATTTCATCCCCTAATGAGCGAGTAGTCTCCTCGCTTGTTAGGGTTAGCCTTAGGGAAAGGGTTGAGAGATGAGATCTCTCACCCCTTTCAATACGTAACCATTAAGAACTCCATGCATGCGCGCACAACCGCTCCCTGCGGCACCCTACCCCTCGAGGTAACGGTGAACCGCAGTATAAAGGGCCGGTTGCGCGCGTTTTCCATGGGGGTTAGGGTAATTAACGATAAAGTAAGGATACGAATCTAGAGGAAGAAAACATCTTCCCAAAAGAGTCGTATCCACTTTATCGATAATTACTATAACACCTAATGGATCTACGGCATTGAAAGCGGTGAGGAAACATCAATCTCCAAAACTTCTTCTAAGCCTAACCCTAGCAAGAATTTAAATTAGGTTAATTAAGTTTTAAGTTTTAGATCTAGATTTTTATAAAACCAAAACGACAAAAAGAATCAACTCGTTAAAACACATAAAAGAAATTTACCCGTCTCTGTGGATCGACCCGCACTCACCGGCTAGCTGCGAAGCGACGCCGTTTCTGATTGCGGTAATTATATTTTTGATCGTAAAATCTCTATCAATCAATGTAGTAAATATCTACCTAAATCAAGTTCTGATTGGTTCAGGTACATTGAAAAACGGTATATACGTTTTGAATCAAGCAAAGGTCTTCAGTGTCCAGAACACACTTAAAAGAAAGTATCCGGAATTAAATCAGGCTTTCTTATGGCATTGTAGACTGGGTCACATCAATGAGACACGGTTGACAAAGTTACATAAAGAAGGATACTTGGATCCGTTCGAGTACCAGTCTTATGCCACTTGTGAATCTTGTCTCATGGGAAAGATGACAAAGACTCCGTTCACTGGACACGGAGAAAGAGCGAGCGAGCTCATGGGACTCATACACAGTGACGTGTGTGGTCCAATGTCTACACATGCGCGAAGTGGTTACTCATACTTCATTATATTCACAGATGATTTCTCTAGGTATGGGCATGTCTTCTTAATGAAGCACAAATCCGAGGCCTTTGAGAAATTTCGGGAATATAAGAATGAAGTTGAAAAACAAACAGGCAAAAGTATCAAGACACTGAGATCTGATCGAGGTGGTGAATACTTAAGTGCCGAGTTTCTGGGCTACTTAAAATAGAATGGAATTCTCTCTCAGCTTACTCCTCCATACACACCACAACACAACGGTGTATCGGAAAGGAGAAATCGAACCCTATTGGATATGGTTCGTTCCATGATGAGTAAGGCTGAGTTACCACGATCCTTCTGGAGTTATGCACTAGAAACAGCTGCATATCTTTTGAACCAAGTTCCTACTAAGTTAGTGCCTACCACACCATATCAAATGTGGAGTGGGAAGAAACCCTGCCTTAAACACTTTAAGACATGGGGGTGTCCAGCTTTTGTTAAAAAGCAGCATGCGGACAAGCTCGAGGCACGTTCAGTACAGTGTAAGTTTGTAGGATACCCAAAGAACTCCAAGGGGTATCTTTTCTATTACGCAGAGGAATAAAAAGTTTTTGTTTCTCGTCATGCCCGCTTCTTAGAAACTGAATTTTTGGAAAATCAGATAAGTTGGAGCGCAATAGAACTGGAAGAAATTCCAGAACCACGAGCTATTACTGAAAGCTTAGTAGAACCAGAGGGTTCGAAAGTACAGGACATTCCTGCGCCGCTCCGTAGGAGTAGTAGGCAGTCTCATCCGCCCGAGAGATACTACTGTTTTCTCATAGACGGGGATAGAGAGGATTGCACTATGGATTATGGTGAGCCTACTAGCTTCCAGCAAGCCATTCAGAGTGGTGACTCAGAAAAATGGCTGGATGCAATGCGGACCGAGATGGTGTCCATGTACACTAAAAAAGTTTGGACTTTGGACTTTGCTCCAGAAGGGGTAAAACCCGTAGGCTACAAATGGATCTTCAGAAAGAAGATTGGTGTAGATGGGCAGGTTGAGACTTATAAAGCTAGACTTGTTGCAAAGGGTTTTCGTCAAAGACCTGGTTTGGACTATGACGAGACCTTTTCTCCAGTGGCTATGCTGAAATCCATTCGGATCTTTCTTGCCATTGCTGCCTTCCACGATTATGAAATCTAGCAGATGGATGTAAAGACGGCTTTTCTAAATGGAAGTTTAGAGGAGTGCGTCTATATGGATTAGCCAGAAGGATTCATTCAGAGTGGGAGCAGCGGTAAAGTGTGCAAGTTGCTCAAGTCCATCTATGGACTGAAGCAGGCATCGCGGAGTTGGAACATCTGCTTCGATGATACTGTCAAATAATTCGACTTTATCAAAAACCCAGATGAACCATGCATTTACAGTAAGATTGTAGGGAGAACTGTGGTATTCCTCGTCTTGTACGCGGATGACATTCTCCTAATAGGAAATGATATTCCTATGCTACAGTCAGTCAAAGGATTCTTGTCGCAGAGGTTCTCCATGAAGGACCTGGGCGATGCTAACTACATTCTGGGGATCCAGATCTATCGTGATAGATCTAAAAGGATGTTGGGACTTTCACAGTCAAGGTACATCGACACCATACTAAAAAGATTCAGTATGGAAGATTCCAAGCGCGGTAATTTACCGGCTTGTCACGGGATCACCCTCTCCAAAGAGATGTCTCCCAAGACTGATTTGGAAAGGGATCGCATGTCGATTATACCCTACGCTTCTGCGGTAGGCTCTATAATGTATGCAATGTTATGTACCAGACCAGATGTAGCATACGCATTGAGCGTTGTAAGCCGGTATCAGTCGGACCCAGGGGAGAAACACTGGATAGCGGTAAAGAACATTCTCAAGTACCTGAGAAGGACTAAGGAGATGTTCTTGGTGTATGGAGGAAAAGACCTCCAGATCGAGGCCTTTGCTGACTCCAGCTTCCAGAGTGACAAGGATGACTCCAAGTCCATGTCGGGTTATGTCTTTACCCTCAATGGTGGGGCGGTTTACTGGAAGAGTTCCAAGCAGGAGACCGTTGCTGACTCAACTATGGAAGCGGAGTATATAGCTGCTTGCGATGCCGCAAAGGAAGCTGTCTGGATGAAGAAGTTCCTCACGGAGCTTCAGGTGGTTCCTACCATTGTTGATCCAATATCGCTGTATTGTGACAACAACGGAGCTATAGCTTTAGCGAAGGAACCCAGGTCCCATCAGAAGTCCAGGCACATTCTGAGGCGGTACCACCTGATCAGGGAGATCGTAGATCGCCGGGAGATCGAGGTGAAGAGAGTAAATACGGAAGATAACACTGCTGATCCATTCACGAAGGCCATACCCCAGACTCAGTTCGAGCGGCTGATCGAGATGATAGGTCGTCGATACGCCAGTACATGGCCCTAATGCAAGTGGGAGATTGTTAGTGTATATGCCCTAGAGGCCATTACTATATCATACTAGCTTGTATATTACTTAATGGAAGCTTGGAATATTCACAGTTGTATATACAATCTTGCTCAAAATGGTAGTATGCTACTTGGTTTGTTTCTACTTTAATATGTGCATGTGTTTCTTTTAGCATATCGCTTATACATATTAGTAGAGCCCTTAGGATCTTTGCTTGATTACCAGCGTTGTGATGGCAGTCACACACGTGGAGGCTGGGTAATCTATAAGCACATCCTTATGCAGGTCCCTAGTCGCAGGATTATCGAGACAGGGCATCGATACTCCGGAGTAGACTAGCGTATGCGCTTCTTATCCCAGCTTGGGAGACGGTCTGTCCCACAGTCGTCAGTACGTCGTACTTGAGATAGTATATGGGTGCTCGTTAAGTTACGAGTAAACTGGACAGGACTTGTCGGGAACTGTTGGTTGGTATTACACCTATCGTCAGTTATCAGTTCCCAGGTGACATGAGTACAGCTTAGTACGCTGACTTGACACTGTCACTTCGCCTCGAGTGTGTTCCCACTGTACTTTGATTACTACCCTACCACGGCTCAAAGGAGTCGTGCAAACAGGTAGTTTTTGGGTGCAGTCCCGAAGCACTTGGAGGCAGTGACGGTTAGACAGGATTCGTCTCTCCCGGTATTGGGGGTTGACATCGTGCTGTATCTAGGAGAGCCATTACACAAGTAGTCCCTGGCCAGGGCAAGCGAGATATACTGGTAGGTTTCCAGTGCTATCTCAGGGTGTTCTGGGCTTCACTCCGACACGACTTGTACCGCTATTAGGTGACTGACGTTTACCGCCCCCTAGGCCCGCCATGCGATGTATCAGACGAACAGACCGGACTGTACGGAGATTGTCACATTCAGGCTCAGTAGGAGTTCAGATGGGTTTTACCTCGTCAGTCTTCTTATCGGCATCTACCTGGGGACCGTTACGCAGAGCTAGTGCCGCTTGCGGTTTGTGGTTAAACCCACTGCCAGCGTGGTGTCGAGTTTTTAGAGTCCCACACAGAAAGCTATTCGTCTTTAGGCAAAAGAGTAGAGGTTGCATGGTTTTGCGACAGGTCGCATGGTTTTGCGGCAGGGTTCGGTCACATCCGTGCACTTGTGCACGTTTAGTGTCCGGACAGTTAACACTAGCGGGCTTTGGTTTAAGCCAGATCCTAGTATACGTTTTGGGATTGATTTTATCTCGTTTGTATTCGTGTTCCTCGGAATGCGGATGCGGGTGTGTATGCACAGTTGACAGAGAGACAGAGGCAGAAAATTCTCATTAGGGTTGTTGACTGTTGACTGTTGACTATTGACTTTTTACTAAACCCTAATGAGAATAGGAAATATGATTAGCAATAATATTAATTAAGTATTATAGTGACATGGTTGTTGAGGGGTTGACTTTGTTGACTTGTTGACTTTGTTGACCGGTTGACTAGGTTGGACTAGTTGACCATCATCATTACAATGGTTGTCATTTTCATGCAAAGACTTTTGCTTGCTTGTTGTGGTTTGCAAAATGAGTGCATGAAAATGATATTGCCTTTGATATGATATGAACCATCACATAATACTTGATTTATGATTATGGCTCATGATGCTTTTGGATTATGAGAGGGTGTATGAGAAAAGAGAGGCTCATTCTTTCATTGGCTTTCTCTCTCTTGAGCTCTCTCATTCTCTTGCTCTCACCCTCTTCCTCTTGCTCTCTCTATCTCAAGGCAAACCATTCTCATGTGTTGAGACTCATTGCCCTAGAGATAAAAAGACACCAAAACAATCCTCTACTCACTCTAGTTCATAAGGTTTAGCAAACCGAGTGAACTAGTTTCTTCAAAGATCGAAGAAGAAGCCAAAGGTAGAAGCTTTCGGGTGGATCGATCTTCGGCGCAAGGAGACGACGGGGTGAAGCCGATCCGTACACCATCAAGAGTTGAAGACGAAGGAGTTCATGAAAGGTATAGCCTCCTAACCGAGTAGGTAAAACTCTAGTTAGGTTGTTAGTTAGTTGTTTAACAAAGATCCGTATTTTGAGTCCATGTTACCACCCTCTTGAAAATCATTTTTTATCACTTCCGCAACCCCGTAAGTACCGGGGAAGGGTAGCATGGACTTACAGGTAGTCGATGCACAGTCTCATACTACCGTCCTTCTTCTTTACAAATAAGACAGGAGCTCCCCACGGTGATACACTGGGACGAAAAAGCCCTCTATCTAACAACTCTTGCAACTGGCCTTTGAGTTCCTTCAACTCCGTCGGTGCCATTCGATAGGGTGGTATAGAAATAGGCCCCGCACCCGGAATCAAGTCAATGCAAAATTCAATGTCGCGATCAGGCGGTAATCCTGGTAACTCAGCAGGAAACACTTCAGGAAATTCTCGTGCGATCGGAACCTGGTCCAATGGAATTTCAGCGACCCCTAAGTCCTGAACAAAAGCCGAGAACCCATGACAACCCTTCTTCAAGAGTCGCCCCGCACAGAGAGCATAAATTATGTTGGCAGGAGTTATTTTACAATCCCCCTGTACAACAAACACCGGTTCACCTCGAAAACAAAATCTAACCGCCTTCCCCCGACAATCTATATAAGCATGACAAGCGGCCAACGAATCCATACCAAGAAGTATATCAAAATCTAACATATCCAGGAGAATCAGATCAACTAGCGAATCTCTATCACCAATACGCACAGAATATGACCTAAATACGTGCCGAGCTATAAAAGAATCTCCCACCGGGGTAATCACCACTAATGGTAACTCTAACAACGACGACTCTTTCCCCAAAGAAAGTGCAAATTGTGAAGATACATAAGAATGTGTAGAACCGGGATCAAATAAAACATGTGCTTCTAACGAGCATACTGTAAGAGTACCTGTCACGACTGCATTTGATGCCTGGACATCCCGTGGAGTCAGCGCAAATACCCGTGCCTGGCCCCTGCCTGCATCCTGTCGTCCTCTACCCCTATCTCCTCGACTTCTCTGAGAACGTCCCGCAAAGCCTCGACCTCGTGGTGCAACTGCCGGGCGTGTAGCGCCAACTGGGGGAGGAAGTAAAGCCATCGACGTAGAAGGTGGAAGGGGTAAAGCAACCTGTAGAGTAACAGTCCCGCTATAACGTATACACCCTCTAGCCGTATGCCCTGGACGCCCGAAATTATAACAGGTAAGTGGGGTCCCATGATCATCGGGGTATGAACTGAACATTTGGCCCTGAGTCCAACCTCGTCCGAAACTGCGGCCTGGAGTATATCTTCCTCTACCTCCACCAAACTGTCTAGCCAGTGGCCCGGTCGGCCTACTCCTCTTTGGCTCCGGAACAACCACTGCCTCTCTCAACTGCTCCTCTACTCGTATTGCTGTATCCATGGCCTGCGCATATGTATCAAAATGCTGAGAGCCTATAGCTAAATACAACTGCGTGTCTAGACTCCTTAGGAACCTTTTCACCCTAAGTTCCTCTGTATGTACTAAGTATGGAGCATAGCGCGACAACTGGGTGAATCGTAAATCATAATCTGCCACTGACATACTCGCCGATTTTCGCAATGCTTCAAAACTGCTAGCTCTAGCGTCCCTCACACTCTGGGGAAGAAATCTAGCAAGAAAGACCATGGAAAACTCGGTCCACGACATCGGAGGAAGACCCATAGCTCGCCCTCTCTCCATCGACTCACACTACTCCTGTGCAAGTCCTTCCAAACGAAAGCTAGTCAGCTCAACTGACACCGCATCAGAACATCGCAATGATCTGCCAATTCTCGCCATCCTATCAAGAAAGGACTGAGGATCTTCCGTTGCATCGGTCCCTGTAAATACCGGAGGTCTCAATCTCATAAACTCCGCAAGCGATACCTCCATCACCCTTGTATCTACCAGTGCTACCGTCTGCGTAGGCTGTACCTCGGACTCTGCTACGGTCGGTGCCGGATCCTGTCTCAGTACTCGAGTGGCCTCAGCTAACTGTCCTACCATTCGCTGCAATCCCAACATGCCCTCCTCAATCCTAGTCATGCGATCTGGAGGAGGATGATCAACATGCTCATGCATCGCCGGAACATCCAGTGTACCAGCCGCCGTCACAGGCGGACTCGCCCTAGCTGCATCTTTGGCTGTGGCTCGCCTAGCCCACGTAGCCATAGCAACTGGAACAAGAAACGAGAGTTGATAAGGCTTACGAATAGGAACAATCAATAACGGAGAATCAACGGAAGAATAGATCAAGATATATATCCTAAGGTTAGTTAGGCTGAGTATGGTAACGTAAATATGCCGCGGAACATACGTACGGTACTGCACTCATCCTAATTCACCTACTCCATCAATCCAAAGGTCAACCTAAATCACGGACTCACGTCAACCTATTTTAATTCCCTACTTGATTCCGTAAGGTTACTCCTAAGCTCTGATACCAACTTTGTCACGACCCAAGTTTGAATGTGACCGGCACTTAGATTGTATCATATCTAAAGATATGCACACAGTCCAAGTAAGCCGAAAACCAAGATCAAAAATCCTTTTTGCGGAATTCTTTATATAGAAATTTAGTTTTAAGTAAAAATCACATTTTATGAAGTTAAAATATTAAACAAGTAAAAAGTGTTAAGTTTGATTGCATCCCTAGTTGGGATCAACAATATCAACAGCGGAAAATAAAATCTCAGTATATAGGACATCCATACGAATCCCAGACATAAAGAAAAGAAATAACAATTTATAGAACTAAACGATCTCAACTGTCAAATAATATACATATAACCATCTCTCACTCTAAGTCATATACAGGTCTGATGGAGATTTTCTAGATACAAAATACAATATCAAAAGAGAAGGTTACTACATATGTAACCCACCTATCAAAAGATGCGATAAAAACGGAAAGAGTAGATCTGGACCGCTGCTAACCGTCCATTCTACCCCTGCAAGGAACTGTGGCACAACGGGGGTGAGTTGCCAACTCAGTGAATATAACTAACATATAACGGTTAATAATGTAAATATGATGATCATACTAACTAAAATGTGAACCAGTATAATGTATGATTATATGTGGAAATCATGAATCTATAATACGAATCTCATAGTCAAAACTGAAATCTCATCATTTATCCCCAATAAAATTCATTTCCCCGTGTCCATCATCGACACAAAACTTCCATTTCTCACAGGCATCATTCCTCGAATGATCCTGAAATCAACAAAGTCCACTATGTATCCAACTGTATTCCCCACCGACCCAGTCTGGATAAAACTGTAAATCCGTAACAGTATATCCACCGACTCGGTTCGGAATAAAACTATAAATCCATAACCGTATATCCACCGACTCGGTTTGGAATAAAACCAAATCATAAAACATCTCATGGTGGACATGACACATCAATCATGAAAATCACTGGATTTATATAATAGTATTCAAAACTCAAAACCATAAATCCTCAATAATACATTTACCTCTTATATCAACATGAAATACTCAGATATTAAACATGATATTAATGATGCAATTTACTACTATTATTGGTGTGTAAGATACGATATGAATCATTTTAACAAGAAATTTGCTAAGTGTAAAAGTAATATGGTAATATCGACGAGGTGTGTGTAACATATAAGATGTGCACGTGGCATGACTCGTCGATACTTGTGTAGTGTTCTAGCAACTACGCAAGGTATGTGTGAATTATGATTGCATATTGTTAATTTAGCATATCAAATAACTCATTAATTTAAATAAAACTACGGGCGTAAAACGCCATCTTTACAAAATTCCCCGGTAGATGTTTAGTCTACTCACCGGAAAACGTCGAATCTATTCAGGAATTGCCAATCCCTTCCCTTTCCTCGCTGCCTCCGAAAATCCCGTGTTCGAATCTAACATCACAATTTAACTTATATAAGGAAACGGCTACTCCGACATGACGGAAATGAAAAACACCCGTTCCCACGTACTAGTTATATTGTATACGACTATATCGAGCTATTAAACACTTAACCTTACTGGATTTTAACCCCAACCTGCATCGCTACAGAATTTAAATCGCGATACGTTTTAACCGTGTCGTATATTGTGTTTTAGATATCTTTTCCAATATCAGTTTCCAGATTCTAAATTCAGTGAAACTAACTTGTTTAAATAACACCAAAATGCCCAAAATTATACACTGAAACCTACCCAACAAGCCAAACCCACCTAGCTTCCAATAAATCCGGCGACGCCGGATTTTTCCCTTTGGCCGCCGGCCCAAATCCGAGCCCTCTGGTTCGTGATCCTATGGTTTGCTCTAGGTGTTACATACATCATTTTAGCACTGTTTTGTTAAGTTGATTTTTCTCTGAATAATAGCAGATTCAACAGAGCCTATCTTTTACTTAAAATATGAAATTATAGAACTTGTTCATTTCAATTTAAACTAAGTACAGAACCTTAATTTCCTACTGTGATTAAGAATTTACCTACAATAAGTTGTTGGAATAACGCCTCCAAGATGCTAAGCCTCTTGTCCTAGCTTGATGATGAGAAAACCTAGAACCTAGCTTCCTTCTTCTTCTTCTTTCTCTTGTTCTTTCTTATTTTCTTAAATTTTGTTTTTCTTTCAGAAATTTTTCAGATTTTAACTTGGTAATTGATCTGAACTTAGCATATATATGAGAAGAGGGAAGGTTGAGGTGATAGAATGAGGTGTCAAGGGTTAAAGAGTGTCATTCTTATGCAAGGAGGAGGTGGTGGGTGGGTGTGTGCATGCAAGTAAGAGGTGTTCATGCCTTATCTTCTTATTTTGTTTTAATTCACAATAAAATTCTGAGCTAAAATGTTTTCTAACCCTTTTTCATTTGCACCCCTAACAATTTTCCATTTGGACAAAAATCCTAACTTTACCTAAAAACCCCTCACAACTTAGTTATTATAAAACACTCTTTTCACTAAAATGAAGCTAAACTTATCACTAAAACCCTTATAACTTATTTATTTTGCATACTAAAAATTTTATTTAATTTGTTTTACATAGAATTTATGAAAATGACTTGTTTGCCTTTTATAACCATTTGATTTATCACATTATTATTAATTTAATTAATTTTATTTATTTCTAAATTTTCAAAATGTTACAGATATGTTTTATTGGATCATCGTGATTAAATAGCCGGGAGTTTTATGTGAGATAAGAGTTTTCAATTTTCATTCATGTAAAATTTGTATGTAATATTCTTTTATTGGGGCACATCCGGGTTGAGGATGATGTCACCACTGATGTATATTATTTACTTTTCCGCATTAGGATAGACCTAAGGCAGGGAGGACAAGTAACCAGGTTTTAGGGTCCAGTGGGAGACCATTTCAAGGAGTTGAGACCGGGTCTCCTTACTCTAGAATTGGTAGGGTTACTTGCTGCTCTCGTAGGGGTTTATGGGATGTGGGTTTGGCTATTCATCACGACTGTGGAATCCGTGTTTTACATTACTGGATAAATTTAAAACACGGAAATCCTAGTATATCCAATATTTCATATGCTGCTTCTGCTGCTTGGTTCTGTGATGTGATCATATAATTGCGCGAGACGAATGTTGTATTATATATATGATATTTAATAAACGTTGCTTATGTTTTGCACCAGCACTAGTCCAGCCCCCGCTCTACCGGTAGTTAAGTAACCCAACGGTGCATGACGGGGCCCAGTGGAGAATGCGGATGGCATAAGCGTACGGTATATTTTCGTTTCACTTTTCTGTAATGTTTAGGAAAAATTAATTGATGGGACATCATTAATGAGATTAATGAAAAATAAGAAACCTAAAGATGTTGTAGAATCAAATTTTTAAAAAGGATAGCTCTAGTTTTTTCTTTGCATAGTGGTATTCATTGATGAATATCCAGCACCTCATTCGATGAGGAAAGAGCCGAGATCCCTTCACCAGGAGTGACCTCTTTAGCGAAACTAGAAAATGCTATAACTCACTCTGTTTTATTTTTGATAGCTTCTCTAGTTCTTGCTTTGCATAGTGGTATTCCTGAACATCCCGCACCTCATTCGATGAGGAAAGAGCCGAGATCCCTTCACCGGGAGTGACCTCTTTAGCGAAACTAGCAAAAGCCTCAAAAACACTTCTTTTTCAAAATCATTAGATTCTACAACGATATCAAGTTCATTACGCTCATGGTTTTCTTAAAAACCTGCGTAGCCCTCCGTCATTTCAGATAAGTATTATTTTAGTATTCGTGCTACGTTTGTTGGCCTTCGTCATAGCCTAGTATGCGGTAGCTGATTAGTGCTTATCTGCTAGCATGTGATGCGATTGGATTAGGGTAGTCGTGCGACTTTGTTGGCTTTCGTTAAGGGTCGTGCGGATGGGTTTAATTCAATCAAGAAATGAACGGGTTGAACTTGACTAGCGGGCTATGGTTTGTTGGCCTTCATTAGGGTTATAGGAAGCTAGGGATAAAAACCATTATTGGGAATTTCAAGTGTTGAAATTTGCAATGAGATTGCATACCTTCTATATGATAGTTGGATCCCGATACCCACTGCGAGTAAGAGTTACTTCTAAAAGAGTTTTGCACTTTACAATTAGCTAATCCAGTAGGTGTCTAGAAAGGTGTCACGTCCCGAAAGATGGAACATGACCGGCACTTAAACTACGAAACGTCTCGAGGCGTACGTAATCTAAGTAAGCCGAAAACCCAGAAATCCAAACCAAAAAAGGTAGTAGAGTGAAGGAAAACCAATTTAAAATAAGTAGTTTTAATAGTATGCGCCGAATTATGCGGTTTTAAAAACATCAAATATATCCTGAAAATTTCGGCAGAGTCTCCTTTGTAAATACTGGCTCCCAAACGGGATACAACATGAATAGTATACGAAATCAATAAAAAGGCATCCCCAAGCGGGAGCTAGCTCTTCGTCAATCGACGGTCACAACCACACAAACAATATAATATACAACGCCAACGGCGAGGATCAAAATTCAAAAAGAAACTCAAACCACAAGAAAACCGCAGAAATATAACGCGCGACTCTGAGGTCGAAGAAATAACATCACTGGTCTCTATCTCAAAATAAATACATGTTTGGTTGATGGAACTTCTAGATACAACAGAATAATAATATACAAGATATATAATGGGGGTACGATATAAGTAAACCCACCTACTAGCAAATCACCCGAAGAAAACTATGCCCGCAAGCCGTAAAGAAACCTGTACGGCAAACCTGCAAGAAACTGGGGCACAACGGGGGTGAGTTGCCAACTCGTGAATAGAAAAACATCTACGCATAGAAATCGCATAAATAACGCAACCTAGGTCAATGATCATAATATATCCTCAATTATATATATAACATGCAACCTATAACAAGGCTAGGGTAAATATCTAACCCGAGTGTAATCTCATGTGCCCGTGTCAGTGCCTCAGGTAGCAATATATCACATGAATGAGGTATGAATGCATGGAACAGAATGCATGTACTGACGAAAACTGCTTTCATAAATCAGTGAGATTTCTGTATTTTAAAAGTGAGGTACCATAAATGAAATCAGCATAAAACAGTGCCCAGCATCGACACAAAACGAGTGTCCAAATATCTCGATATCTCTGTATCACAATCGCTGTACCTCAATATCTCAAATCACAATATCTAGGGCGCTGTCAATCCAGACCGGCCCCTACCATCCATCTCAAGACCACGACGGTATCCTCCGGATATCCGACGCGTCGGGTAATATCACCGGTCGGTAGTGCTCCCCTGCCGGGCTCAACGTCAACAACACATTCCTCTTGCCCCGGGGTACCGCACCGGGCCCACCATGTACCCGAAACGGTTCCTCCACTCCTCGAATCGGGTCTCGAAATCCATCAGCAAACTCATGGTGGACGACTCATACATCATTGGAAAACCGCACTTTTTATTTTAAAAGAGAGAAAAGGTTTATTTATGTTTTTGCGGTTTTCCTCCAAATCCAAGAAATCTCATGAAATCCGAATCCAAGTCATCAATAGCATGTAAACAGTGAATATAAGCATGAGAATCCATGAATGCGACACAACAGTAAATAATAACATGCATGAAGTAGTAGGCAATAACTACAATGTCTAACTAGCATATAAGGCAAGTACACTAATATCATATCTAAACTATTAGCTAACAACCTATGTCGAATGAAATAGTATTTTCTAAAGTGTTCGTGACATGGCAATTACCGATGAAGATGTGCGTGAGCCGGCAAGTAAGTGTACGTGGTACATACGCGTCATCGGTAATAGTGCTGGTGTCTTAACAGCATGATATTAATAATGCAATAAGAAATTATAATATAAGTATGCGATGCGGAGCGAACAGTAAAAATGAGCTGGAGCTGAATACTAGACGTAACTATAACTAATCTGCACTAATCTAATATAAGTCCTACAAATGGTGCCTTTTGAAATAACACGAATCATGGGGTTTTGAAAATAGGGGCTACGGTGTTTTTAAGAAAAGATACGTTTTTGAAATATCCGTAGAATCCCTTGACCTGTCTTTTAAAATATGCATGATTCGTAAGCTTTGAAATAGGTAAGAATCGAATCTAATCTAACAACTAAACTAAACAAAAGGGCTAAGATATCAAGCTGGACTACAGGTAAGGAAACCGCCTAACATCTGAGTCGATACATATACATACCTGTATATATATTAGTCGGTGATCCCGCCTCAATAATATCATATCCGATACAATATCTATAATCAGACATCCCAAGTCAAGAGTGCGGATCAATCATCAAGATATAGCTCGTACGTAAATCCATCGTACGGCATCCCCAATTCTGGGTACGGGTCAATATCACATTCATCATACTATTCACCTGGTATCCTCTTTATCAAATATCATGATCGGGTACTGATCTACGTCTAGTACAATACTGATATCGCCTAAGTATGCATGCACGTGTGTAAAACACTACGTCAAGGACCCGCTACACGTCATGTCGTATCTCAAATACGAACCCTGCTATATCACCGATCTCACGGCCTCAAATCAAATCTCATCGACTCGTCATAAATCCCAAGTACTATCCTCAAATCCGTATGTGAACACACAGTCCCATACCTATGTGAACACATAACTATATATATTCCCGAATAAGCACAAAAGAAAGAAGAAAGTATGCAAGTATGGGTGGGTGTGTGCAAGTGTGGTGCGACCGCTACTCTAGGGTTTCGCGACACTCAATCATCCAAGAACACCAAATATCCATATTTATCATCAATAACTCAAACGATATATAAACAATATATATGTGTGTATACGTGTCCGTATACATCACCACAAACTGTGGGGGTGCTATACGCCATCCACCCGACTTCTCCCCGTAGATATAAATCTACTCACCTGGTCCTCGCTCGCCGGTGCCGATGTCGCCACGCGCTTGCTGGTCGTCTCGAAGTCCACATGGGGTACCTACATATCATAACGCACCATATCGCATTAAAATCCGACTCAAGACCAAAACGACGCACGAATCCCACATAGGTCAAAACCTATGGTTGCTCTCACAAACCAACCCAAAAACCCTCGACGTCGGCGTGCAAACGTCCGACCATCGAGAAAAACCCAAGTACACTCATTTGCACATTCACGAATACTAATTTAAATATATAATAGGTTAAAATTCACAAAAACCCCAAATTCACTTTAGAAGCCATTTTTCCGAAAATCTAGCAAGCACAAATTACCCGTTTTAGTACAAAACTCGACGTTTAAATGAATGTAGCGGCCAATATACTTATTAAATATCTTTAATAAGTCATATAAATCATTTCCATAATTTAATTTCACCAAACCATATATGTTCAAAAAAACTAGTTTGCAAAAATACCGATTTTAACTCTTTTTAAAGCAAAATTCACAATTTAACAATTAAGCTTGGTTTTGCATGATCCAAAGTCATTAAACCACTCATTATAATATTAATAATGACATGAAACCATAATTATATTTTAATCTAAAGCATTTAACAATTTTCCAAAACTCTAGTTAGCAAAATAACTTAATTAGGGCATTTTATAAGTAATGGTTTGGAATTAACAACTAAATTAGCTTTCTATAAAACTTAAGATGTTAATCCACAACACAAAACCATGCACAATTTATCATAACCCATTTCCACAACAAAACCCTAACTTGAAATCTTTAATCATGCAATTAAACTCATCAAAACCTAATTAAGCACTTAGTTAATTTAGATTAAAGCAACTAGATAACAAATTTTAACAAAAGCATGAGATTATACCTCCCATGATGAGATCAAGCTCAAGATCTAGCCTCCTAAAATACCATTTTGATCCCTAGATCCATGATAGAAAGGCTAATGAGAAATGGGTAGGAGTTGGATTTGGATTTTGGGATTTATTTGATGGGTTTTGAGGCAATTTTTAAGCATTTTGGAAGAGGAATGAGAGGAGAAAAAAGGGGGAGGGGGGTGCTGTTGGAAGGGCCGGCCACAAGCATGTGGGGGAGAGGAGAGAGGGGGTGTGGTGTGAGGTATGGTGAGGGAAAAGTCCAAGTCAACAAAAGTTCAACTCTTTTATCCATTTCTTTTCTTTTCTTTCATTTCTTTTCTTTTGCAAAACAAGTGGGGACAAGAGAGGGGGGGCTGCTGAATTCAGCCAAGGGGGAGGGAAAATGGGGGTGTGTGAGTGTGGGTATGGGTGTGGGGTGATGGAAAATGACAAATACAATACCCCAAACATCCATTTACACTAAAAAAAAGCCTTTTTCTTCGATATTTTCTAAACCGTTTTGGCAAACGATTTCGTTTCAAAACCCGCATGATAAAATTTTATTTAATGTATTATGATGCACAAAATTTATTTCAACTCATTCCAATTTGTAATTTTCCCTAATTAAATATATTAGTGACGGCTTAAAATAATATTAAAATAATTATTTTCGGAAAATTTTTCAGAAAATTTGAAATTTCACCAGTGGGTCAATAAACACCAAATACTAGCAATTACATAGCTAGAATATGTATATTTAATTTTTATAATAAGATATTTGTATTTTGACTTTTTACAGAAAACCCCCTTATTTTACCGTTTTTTCGAAATTTCACCGAAACGATTTTCAAAACGTTACAATCTTCCCCCCTTAAAGAAATTCGGTCCCCGAATTTAAAATAAAACTCCCCCCAAATACTAAAACATCTGAACCAAAACTATCAAGTCGTCGGGGCTCCGAATTTGTAAATACATAAAACAAATCGTAGCGCAGCGCATGCGCATGAAAAATGAGCATATAACTCAAATCAAAACTCCGTCAAGCATCCCGCAATCATCGGAGTCATGGGGAAGACATCAATGCCAAATCCAAAGCAAAACCAATATGATATAACTCGAAACTATATATGTAAATATCGAATCTATATATGTAAGTATCTGAAGGAAATGCGTGCCAAATCTCTTTAAGTCGCTGTGCACGCGTATAACACTGCACAGTGGCGGACGTCTATCATAAGAAAATAACTATATACATATATACCTTTGTTTGAAATGTATGTTCCACCGTTTTGGAAACAATTTAGAAGGGTCTTATTGTTTTAAACATTTCGTGTCATATCAGACACGTAGGTAAATACTGAGGCTATAGCTCGCTTTTTGGAAATCCCTTCAATAACTATCAATACATGCAAAATATATTCAGGTACTGTCCTCTGACTAGTCCTGCTCAGTACGAAAACACATAGCAATATCATAAAAACGTACTGCTCTATAAGAAAAATCAATCCCAAAATACGCGTATGAATACTACGTGCGTCTGGTGCGCACGGAAATCAAAATCCAAATATGTGCCATACATATGCACAGAAACAACATCTAAGTGCATCGGGTGTGCACGAAACATCTGTCGTAGGCAACATGTGTGCCTGACAGCAAAATCAGATGCATCTGACATGCACGAAAAATCTCGATTTAGTGCATCTGGTGTGCACCAAAATCACACTTCAAAACATGCGCCCAACATGCGCGAAAATCCAAATCAGGTGCATCCATCGTGCACGAAATCATGAAATCCAATATCAAGTGCCGAATATACGCAAAATTCAGTCAGGTGCACAAGGTGCACAAAACAAATATCGAACATCACCATCGAAATCAAAGTCCAGGGCATCAAAATGCACAACATACGTAACACTGCACTGCAAGCATATATGAACTATACCGAGTGCAAAATCCAAATCGTGTGCGTGCATACGCACAAAATCAACTCAAATGTCTAAAACCGTAAAATCACAAACATGTGAAACCAAACCACGAAAACTATATCAATGGCAACACTGTGCAAAGATCGTAAATCCTCAATCATCAAAATCAAATCATGCGAATAAATCACCCAGAACACCGAAATCAATAATGGCGGAATAGTACCGCTCAAGCGCATCCTCTAAGAATCTCTGGCCAACTGTCGTGGTCACTCATAGCATGTCTCATCGACGAACCTGAACTCTGGCCTGCCGGTGTGCGTAACATGACCACTCCTGGGTCCAAGTCTTCTTGTAATTCATTCCAGAAAGGTCCTGTCGAGATCTCTCCCAAATCTCGTCTCTGCCGAACTGTCCGGAAGTCATCGTCCCTTACTAGATCTATTCTCGTTCCTGAACGGCTACATACTCATCGCGACTCCTTCTGGAAGGTATATCCAAGTACAATGCCTCGGCATGCGTACCGCATCTCTGATGTCGGCTGAGTGGAACGTCGTCTCATCAAGATCTCGTACGAACCTCTTACTCCACTTTTCTCTAATGTCGACCGCTTCGGACTCGTCTCGTCGTGGCTACATGGACTGAGCTCCAACGGCTATCCTCGTATCGGAAGTCTCCCAAGAAATGCATCTCACCACCTAGCATCCGAATTAAGTCGAGCCATCCGATCGAGTCGTCAAAACCTCATAATCCCCCAAGAGCTCAACATCTTGGGCACAGTTTAAAAGTATCGAGTACATACCACAGCATCGGTGGTCCAGCCGTAGAAGGGCAAACCCAAGCCTCACTAATGGCGCCGCAGAACTGCCGCAAACCCGAAGGTTCAAAGGCTTTCACACGGTCATAAAGTCGAGTTAGGGTTTCATTCTTCTAGAGGGTCCATAGAATTGCCTGCATGCCCTTCCGAATACTTTAAACTTGGAATAATAGGTTTCTGACATTCGATCATCTCTGTCGACTCTTAACGTCTCCGCGTGAAGTCGTCTCTTGCTGGAATCAATCTATCTGATGACCTCTCATGGGGTAGGCGAACGAACCACATGTCCTAGTCATTCATCCCCGGGTGACTAGCGACCTTCTATCATCTCTTAGTACAACTCATTCTGCACTAACTCCAGCATCTGGGGCAATATCTCGTCGTTCGCAGCAATAACTGGCTCGCTCGTCTGCACGCTGAACGGTGCCTCAATCATCAGGAGTAAGAAACACACCAACGGTCATCAAAATCTGGCTTGCCTCTATCATTGGCTCAATCCTCTCGTGTCGATCAGCACATCTGAGTAACCTCATAAAGGCGATCCGCCAAACGCTCGTGGCGCGGAAACATAGTAAAAAGACACATCTCTGCAATCGTGTGTTGCCGGAATTTTGCCCTGGTCAGTCCTCGTTCGTGACGAGCTCGTGCTGACCACAACTCTAGCTGCAGCTCTCCCTGCCCGTAATCGTGGCAGCAAAACCAAACTGGTACCGATGAGGCTAGATCAGGAAGGAATATAATACTGAACAAGGAAATGTACATCCTAAGGCTTCTTAAGTGGAGTGGCGTGTCGTAAATATGCCGCGGAACATACCAACGGTACGTCACTCTACTTTAGTCACCTATTCCATCAACCAAGGGTCATCCTACGCTCCGAAGGTAAAACCTAACGCTCTGATACCAACTTTGTCACGTCCCGAAAGATGGAACATGACCGGCACTTAAACTACGAAACGTCTCGAGGCGTACGCAATCTAAGTAAGCCGAAAACCCAGAAATCCAAACCAAAAAAGGTAGTAGAGTGAAGGAAAACCAATTTAAAATAAGTAGTTTTAATAGTATAATCCGAATTATGCGGTTTTAAAAACATCAAATATTTCCTGAAAATTTCGGCAGAGTCTCCTTTGTAATTACTGGCTCCCAAACGGGATACAACATGAATAGTATACGAAATCAATAAAAAGGCATCCCCAAGCGGGAGCTAGCTCTTCGTCAATCGACGGTCACAACCATACAAGCAATATAATATACAACGCCAACGGCGAGGATCAAAATTCAAAAGGAAACTCAAACCACAAGAAAACCGCAGAAATATAACGCGCGACTCTAAGGTCGAAGAAATAACATCACTGGTCTCTATCTCAAAATAAATACATGTTTGGTTGATGGAACTTCTAGATACAACAGAATAATAATATACAAGATATATAATGGGGGTACGATACAAGTAAACCGACCTACTAGCAAATCACCCGAAGGAAACTATGCCCGCAAGCCGTAAAGAAACCTGTACGGCAAACCTGCAAGAAACTGGGGCACAACGGGGGTGAGTTGCCAACTCGTGAATAGAAAAACATCTACGCACAGAAATCGCATAAATAACGCAACCTAGGTCAATGATCATAATATATCCTCAATTATATATATAACATGCAACCTATAATAAGGCTAGGGTAAATATCTAACCCGAGTGTAATCTCATGTGCCCGTGTCAGTGCCTCAGGTAGCAATATATCACATGAATGAGGTATGAATGCATGGAACAGAATGCATGTACTGACGAAAACTGCTTTCATAAATCAGTGAGATTTCTGTATTTTAAAAGTGAGGTACCATAAATGAAATCAGCATAAAACAGTGCCCAGCATCGACACAAAACAAGTTTCCAAATATCTCGATATCTCTGTATCACAATCGCTGTACCTCAATATCTCAAATCACAATATCTAGGGCGCCGTCAATCCAGACCGGCCCCTACCATCCATCTCAAGACCACGACGGTATCCTCCGGATATCCGACGCGTCGGGTAATATCACCGGTCGGTAGAGCTCCCCTGCCGGGCTCAACGTCAACAACACATTCCTCTTGCCCCGGGGTACCGCACCGGGCCCACCATGTACCCGAAACGGTTCCTCCACTCCTCGAATCGAGTCTCGAAATCCATCAGCAAACTCATGGTGGACGACTCATACATCATGGGAAAACCGCACTTTTTATTTTAAAAGAGAGAAAAGGTTTATTTATGTTTTTGCGGTTTTCCTCCAAATCCAAGAAATCTCATGAAATCCGAATCCAAGTCATCAATAGCATGTAAACAGTGAATATAAGCATGAGAATCCATGAATGCGACACAACAGTAAATAATAACATGCATGAAGTAGTAGGCAATAACTACAATGTCTAACTAGCATATAAGGCAAGTACACTAATATCATTTCTAAACTATTAGCTAACAACCTATGTCGAATGAAATAGTATTTTCTAAAGTGTTCGTGACATGGCAATTACCGATGAAGATGTGCGTGAGCCGGCAAGTAAGTGTACGTGGTACATACACGTCATCGGTAATGGTGCTGGTGTCCTAACAGCATGATATTAATAATGCAATAAGAAATTATAATATAAGTATGCGATGCGGAGCGAACAGTAAAAATGAGCGGGAGCTGAATACTAGACGCAACTATAACTAATCTGCACTAATCTAATATAAGTCCTACAAATGGTGCCTTTTGAAATAACACGAATCATGGGATTTTGAAAATAGGGGCTACGGTGTTTTTAAGAAAAGATACGTTTTTGAAATATCCGTAGAATCCCTTGACCTGTCTTTTAAAATACGCATGATTCGTAAGCTTTGAAATAGGTAAGAATCGAATCTAATCTAACAACTAAACTAAACAAAAGGGCTAAGCTAACAAGCTGGACTACAGGTAAGGAAACCGTCTAACATCTGAGTCGATACATATACATACCTGTATATATATTAGTCGGTGATCCCGCCTCAATAATATCATATCCGATACCTTATCTATAATCAGACATCCCAAGTCAAGAGTGCGGATCAATCATCAAGATATAGCTTGTACGTAAATCCGTCGTACGGCATCCCCAATTCTGGGTACGTGTCAATATCACATTCATCATACTATTCACCTGGTATCCTTTTTATCAAATATCATGATCGGGTACTGATCTACGTCTAGTACAATACTGATATCGCCTAAGTATGCATGCACGTGTGTAAAACACTACGTCAAGGACCCGCTACAACGTCATGTCGTATCTCAAATACGAACCCTGCTATATCACCGATCTCACGGCCTCAAATCAAATCTCATCGACTCATCATAAATCCCAAGTACTATCCTCAAATCCGTATGTGAACACACAGTCCCATACCTATGTGAACACATAACTATATATATTCCCGAATAAGCACAAAAGAAAGAAGAAAGTATACAAGTATGGGTGGGTGTGTGCAAGTGTGGTGCGACCGCTACTCTAGGGTTTCGCGACACTCAATCATCCAAGAACACCAAATATCCATATTTATCATCAATAACTCAAACGATATATAAACAATATATATGTTTGTATACGTGTCCGTATACATCACCACGAACTGCGGGGGTGCTATACGCCATCTACCCGACTTCTCCCCGTAGATATAAATCTACTCACCTGGTCCTCGCTCGCCGGTGCCGACGTCGCCATGCGCTTGCTGGTCGTCTCGAAGTCCACATGGGGTACCTACATATCATAACGCACCATATCGCATTAAAATCCGACTCATGACCAAAACGACGCACGAATCCCACATAGGTCAAAACCTATGGTTGCTCTCACAAACCAACCCAAAAACCCTCGACGTCGGCGTGCAAACGCCCGACCATCGAGAAAAACCCAAGTACACTCATTTGCACATTCACGAATACTAATTTAAATATAGAATAGGTTAAAATTCACAAAAACCCCAAATTCACTTTAGAAGCCATTTTTCCGAAAATCTAGCAAGCACAAATTACCCGTTTTAGTACAAAACTCGACGTTTAAATGAATGTAGCGGCCAATATACTTATTAAATATCTTAAATAAGTCATATAAATCATTTCCATAATTTAATTTCACCAAACCATATATGTTCAAAAAAACTAGTTTGCAAAAATACCGATTTTAACTCTTTTTAAAGCAAAATTCACAATTTAACAATTATGCTTGGTTTTGCATGATCCAAAGTCATTAAACCACTCATTATAATATTAATAATGATATGAAACCATAATTATATTTTAATCTAAAGCATTTAACAATTTTCCAAAACTCTAGTTAGCAAAATAACTTAATTAGGGCATTTTATAAGTAATGGTTTGGAATTAACAACTAAATTAGATTTCTATAAAACTTAAGTTGTTAATCCACAACACAAAACCATGCACAATTTATCATAACCCATTTCCACAACAAAACCCTAACTTGAAATCTTTAATCATGCAATTAAACTCATCAAAACCTAATTAAGCACTTAGTTAATTTAGATTAAAGCAACTAGATAACAAATTTTAACAAAAGCATGAGATTATACCTCCCATGATGAGATCATGCTCAAGATCTAGCCTCCTAAAATGCCATTTTGATCCCTAGATCCATGCTAGAAAGGCTAATGAGAAATGGGTAGGAGTTGGATTTGGATTTTGGGATTTATTTGATGGGTTTTGAGGCAATTTTTAAGCATTTTGGAAGAGGAATGAGAGGAGAAAAAAGGGGGAGGGGGCTGCTGTTGGAAGGGCCGTCCACAAGCATGTGGGGGAGAGGAGAGAGGGGGTGTGGTGTGAGGTATGGTGAGGGAAAAGTCCAAGTCAACAAAAGGTCAACTCTTTTATCCATTTCTTTTCTTTTCTTTCATTTCTTTTCTTTTGCAAAAGAAGTGGGGACAAGAGAGGGGGGGCTGCCGAATTCAGCCAAGGGGGAGGGAAAATGGGGGTGTGTGAGTATGGGTATGGGTGTGGGGTGATGGAAAATGACAAATACAATACCCCAAACATCCATTTACACTAAAAAAAAGCATTTTTCTTCGATATTTTCTAAACTGTTTTAGCAAACGATTTCGTTTCAAAACCCAGATGATAAAATTTTATTTAATGTATTATGATGCACAAAATTTATTTCAACTCATTCCAATTTGTAATTTTCCCTAATTAAATATATTAGTCACGGCTTAAAATAATATTAAAATAATTATTTTCGGAAAAATTTTCAGAAAATTTGAAATTTCACCAGTGGGTCAATAAACACCAAATACTAGCAATTACGTAGCTAGAATATTTATATTTAATTTTTATAATAAGATATTTGTATTTTGATTTTTTACAGAAAACCCCCTTATTTTACCGTTTTTTCGAAATTTCACCGAAACGATTTTCAAAACGTTACAAAAGGTGTCAACGGGGTTATGCCTTTAGGGAAACGAGGTTTATTTTAATTAGATCCGTGCGAAAGCAAAGGGAACGTCCCTCGGAGTACCGATACCTACCTGACCGAACGATTGGTGAACCTGTAGGGTGTAATTAATCCCGGCTAATCTTACCTTTTAGGGTTTGAAGGAAGATTTGATAAAAACAATGGGAGCTATCCAGATTAGATAAAATAACCAATCTAACCTTGCAAAGAGCGCACGCAAAGTGATTACCCTTCTCTCTCTCTCTCCTGGTAGCGACCAATGAAATGCCTTAATAAAGATAATAATATGGATATTTTGATTGAACCTACCTATTATATAGGGATAGGTTCCGCTCTATCTTATGATTGTCATAAGTCCGAGCAAGGAATAGGGGAATATTCGGATTCCTATGCCATCCAAACGAAGAATAAGCATGTTGATGCATTGTCTTTGGGTGTGTTCATAACCAAGAACTGTTTCTCAGTAACCTCTACGTCCTGGGTATTGGATAACAGATCAGGATCCCACACATGTAATTTGTTACATTGGTTATAGAAAGGTGGAGAACTTGGAAGGGGTGATATGTCTCTAGTAGTAGAGATGGTGTAATTGCTACAGCCAAAGTAGTTGGAAAATATCACCTAGTGTTACCAACAGGTAATACAATGATTCCGAGCGACTGTTATTTCGTACCAATAAAATTGTAAATATTTTCTTAAATCAAGTGTTGATTGGGTAAGGTATATTGTATAACAGTGTATACGTTCTGAATCAAACTATAGTTCTAAACGTACAGAACACACACAAGAGGAATAGTTCAGAAATGAACGAAGTCTTCTTGAGGCATTGTAGACTAGGTAATGTCGATGAAACAAGACTAGCTAAAGTTCTATAAGGATGCATATTTGAATCTGTTCGAATTTACATCTTATGAAACTTGCCAGTCATGTCTCGAACGCTAGGTGACCAAATCCCTGTTTATTAGAAATGGAGAAACAACTACTGAACTCTTAGACAGATACATGGTGATGTATGCGGTCCTATGTCTACACATGCCAGGAATGGTTCCGCGTACTTTATTACATTCACCGATGTTCTCTCAAGATACGAACATGTGTTCTTGTTGAAATACAAAACTGAATCTTTTCAGAATTTCAAGGAATATAAGTACGAAGTTGAGAACCAGATGGGTAAACGTATTCAAATCCTTCGATATGATCGGGGAGAAGAATACCGGAGCACAGAATTCCGAGACTATTTAAAAGAGAATGAGATTCACTCTCAGCTTACTCCTCCGTATACACCATAGCACAACGGTATATCGGGGTGGAGGAATCACACCCTATGAGATATGGTGCGCTTTATGATGAGTACTGCTGAGTTACCTATTTTCTTTTGAGGATATGCACTTGAGATAGCTGCATACCTATTGAATAGAGTTCCGACCAAATCTGTTGCCTACCACTCCATATGAGATATGGAATGGGAAAAGACCATCTCTTAAACGAGTTAAGATATGGGGTTGTCTGGCCTATGTTGAAAATCATAATCCGGACAAGCTTGAGTCAAGGTTAGTTCTGTGCAAGTTTGTAGGATATCCCATGTTAGGTCCACGTTACTCCTCCCGGTACTTTCGGGGTTGCGGAAACGGTAAAACAAAATATTTTCTAGACTTGGTAACATGGACCGTAAAAGCCGGATCTTTGCTAAACTAGAAACTAGCAAACTAAAAGAGGTGCTAACTACTATGTCATAGAAGTTATACCTCACGATACCGGTCCTTCGGGTCTTCACTCCGTTGCGCCGTTTGTCCATCCATGCTCCGAGGGTTGATCCGGACTTTGGTCACCTCCGCGGCCTTCTTGAGTCGAAGACGATCCACCCGAGAGATGTACACCGAGCTCCATTTCAAGCCAAGGTAACTAGGGCAACAAGATAGCTAGTCTTGGTACCCTAGGTTGTGTAGAAGAGAAAGATGGAGGTGTTTGTCTTTGTGGGATCTTTATCTCTCAACACATGAGATCAAAAAATGAATCAAGAGGAGGAAGAAGGAGGAGCTAGCAACCATGGAGCATTTCTTTTCTTCTCATGAGAAAGAGCAAGAGAGAGAATGAGAAAAGAATTATGAAAAGATTAACTCAAGAAAATGAACCATGGTTGCAATAATACACCAAAACCATCATTACTAATCCTATCATGATAAAGTTGATGCTACATTGAATTGACCATTATCATAAGCAAAAATTAAAAAGAAAATCAAAGAAGAGTGTAGATCTCTCTTGAAGGTCAATGGTCAACACGGTCAACCGGTCAACAAAGTCAAGAGAGGTCATGGTGGTCAAATGGTCGATGCAATTAGCCATCATAAAATTATCACTAAAAGGATTAGTAAATGATGTCCGCGGCTCATAATGGTTTTGACCAAACGAATTGCCAAAACCCTAATGAGCCTGCCACATAACGGTTTTGGCCGAACCAACTGCCAAAACCCTAATGAGGCACCTCCTCCTTCATCGCTCCGGAAAACTGTGCATACACACCTGCATCCGCATTCCGTAGAATGCGGATGCACAGAAGACAAAACAAATCCATCCGTGCAATACTAGGATCTGGCTTAAACCAAAGCCCACTAGTATTGCCTGCCCAAACACCACACGCACACAAGTGTACGTAAGTGATCACAGCCCTGCCGTAAAACCATACGGCCTCTACACGTTTCGCTCAGTGCAGGGAAACTCTCTGTGTGGGACTCTAAAGACTCGACACTACGCTGGCAGTAGGTTTAACCACAGACCGCAAGCGGCACTAGCTGTACGTAACGGTCCCCAGGTAGATGTCGATAAGAAGGCCGATGAGGTAAACCCATCCGAACTCCTACTGAGCCTGTATATGACAATCTCCGTACAGTCCGGTCTGTTCGTCTGATACATCGCATGGCGGGCCTAGGGGGGCGGTAAACGTCAGTCCCCTAATAGCGGTACAAGTCGTGTCGGAGTGAAGCCCAGAACACCCTGAGATAACACTGGAAACCTACCAGTATATCTCGCTTGGCCTGGCCAGGGACTACTCGTGTAATGGCTCTCCTAGACATAGCGCGATGTCAACCCCCAATACCGGGAGAGACGAATCCTGTCTAACCGTCACTGCCTACAAGTGCTTCGGGACTGCACCCAACTACTACCTATTTGCACGACTCAGTAGAGCCATGGTAGGGTAGTAATCAAAGAACAGTGGGAACACACTCAAGGCGAAGTGACAGTGTCAAGTCAGCGGACTAAGCTGTACTCATGTCACCTAGGAACTGATAACTGACGATAGGTATAATACTAACCATCAGTTCCCAACGAGTCCTGTCCAGTGTACTCGTAACTCAACGAGCACCCGCATACTATCTCAAGTACGACGTACTGACGACTGTGGGACAGACCGTCTCCCGTGCTGGGATGAGAAGCGCATATGCTAGTCTACTCCGGAGTATCGATGCCCTATCTTGATAATCCCATGACAAGGGACGTGTATAAGGATGTGCTTGTGGATTATCCAGCCCCCACGAGTGTGATCGCCATCACAACGCTGGTAATCAAGCAAAGATCCTAAGGGCTCTACTAATGCGTATAGGTGATATAATAAAGAAACACATGTACACATTAAAGCAGAGACAAACCAAGTAGCATACTACTATTTCGAACAAGATTGTCTATACAACTGTGAATATCCCAAGCTTCCATCAAGTAATATACATACTAGTATGATACAGTAATGGCCTCTAGGGCATATACACTAACATCCCAAACATTCGCGAGGGTATATCTTCTACCACACTGAGGAACAAAATGTGTTTTGTTTCTTGACATGCCATCTTTTTAGAAAAGGAATTTCTTATGAAAGAAATTAGTGGCGATGAGGTAGAACTGGAAGAAGTTCCAGCAAAACAAACTATAACTGACGATTTGGTGGAACTGGAGGATTCAATAGTCCCTAATGAACCGCAGCCACTCCGCAAATCTAGTTGGGTTCCTCATCAACCTGAGAGATACTATGGTTAGTTCGTAGACGGTGGGAGCGAGGATTGCATCATGGAGATGATGGCCCAACTAGTTTCGAGAAGGCCATCACAAGTGGAGACTCTGTGAAATGGCTGGATGCTATGCGATCTGAGATAGAATCCATGTACACCAACAAAATATTGACTTTGGATGTTGATCCTGAATGGGTAAAACCCATCGGGAGCGAGAGGATGTTTATGAAAGATAATTTGGTGTAGATGGAAAAGTTGATACTTTCAAAGCTAGACTTGTAGCAAAAGGTTTTCGTCAACGACCTGGTGTCGAATATGATGAAACCTTTTCTCCTGTCGCTATTCTTAAGTCCATCAGGATCCTACTTGCCATGGCTGCATACCATGATTACGAAATCTGGCAGGCTGCACGTCAAAACCGCTTTTCTAAATGGTGATTTAGAAGAGAGGGAGTATATGACACTGCCAGAGGGCTTCGTAGAAAGTGAGAGCAGCGGAAGCATATGCAAGTTGCTTAAATCCATCTACGGGTTAAAGCAGGCATCGCGGAGATGGAACATCTGTTTTGATGAAGCTGTCAAAGAGTTTGACTTTATCAAAAAGGTAGATGAACCATGTATAAATAAAAAGATTGTAGAGAGTATGGTTGTCTTCCTCGTATTGTATGTGGATAACATACACTTGATAGGAAATGATGTTCCTATGCTACACACGGTTAAGCTCCTATTATCATACAAGTTCTCCATGAAAGATCTAACTGATGTCTCCTACATTCTGGGGATATAGATCTATAGAGATAGATCAAAATGGATTTGGGATTGTCCCGATTCAGGTACATAGACACCATACTAAAGGGGTTTAGTATGGATAATTCTAAGCGTGGTAATGTACCCGCTTATTCAGGAATCACTCTCTCCAAAGAGATGTCTCTCAAGACTGATTTGGGATTGTCTCGATTCAGGGATACCTTATGCTTCGTCAGTCGGGACAATCATGTATGCGATGTTATGTACCAGACCAGATTTAGCTTACTCACTAGGTGTAGTGAGTAAGTATCGAAAAGATCTTAGGGAAAACCACCGGACAGCTGTGAAGAACATTCTTAATTGCTTGAGAAGGACTAAAGAGTTGTTCTTGGTGTATAGTAACGGTGAAATCCAGATGGAGTCCTTTACCGATTCGAGCTTCCAGAGTGATAAGGACAACTGAAAGTCAGTCTCGGGTTTTGACTTCACCATCAATGGAGGGACGGTATGTTGGAAGGGTTCCAACCTATATACTATAGCAGACTCGTTGATAGAGGCTAATTACATCGCTACCAACGATGCTGCCAAAGAGGTTGTCTGGATGAATAAGTTCATATGATGAACTTGGTTCCTGCCATTGGGCATCCAGTACCTGTGTATTGTGATGACAATGGAGCTGTAGCTTTGGCCTAGGAACCCTGGTACCGTCAGTGATCCATACATATTTTTAGACAGTATTACCTGATCAGGGAAATAGTTGATCTCCGGGAGATCGAGGTCAGGAGAGTTGACACAGAGGATAACACAGCGGATCCACTCACCGAGGCCATTCCCCAGATGCTATTCGAGTGACTTTTGGGACGTTGGGTATGAGATACTACAACAACTGGCCTTAGTGCAAGTGGTAGATTGTTAGGAATATTATGTCCTAGAGGCCATTATTGTTGATATAGTGGATGCTTGGACATATATATAGAGGAATTTCTTTCTCGACATGATAGTATGCTATCAGGTTACCTTTATCGTAACATGTAGACTGGTATTTATACTGTCTGTCTCTTACATATTGATAAAGCCCATAGGATATATACTTGACTACCAGGATTATGATGAGATCATACTAGTGAGGCCAGGGTGTTCTAAAAGTACATCCTTTAATCAGTTCTTAGTCGAGAGAATATCGAGACTAGGGCATCGATATTTGAGAGTAAACTAGTGTGTACGTTTCTTGTACCTTAGAGGGCGATGTTTGATCCCACAACCATTGGTGTGTAACATCAAAAATTGTACACAGGTGCTCATTGGATAACGGGTACACCGAACGGACTCGCCGAGGACTCCTAGTTGGTAGTATACCTATCGTCAGATAGAAGTCCTCTGGTGACACTGGTACAGGTTAGTCTATAGACCCAAGATCGTCATAGAGTCTTGTGTGGCTCCTACTATGATATGATTTCCTTCCTACCACGCTCAAGAAGAGTTGTACAAACAGGTGGATTTTGGGTACAGTCCCGAATCACATGGAGGCAATGAACGATTGGAGGGGTTTCGTCTCTCCTGGTATTAGGGGTTGATGTTGCGCTATGCTCGATTGGCTATAATTGGAAGTCCTTGGCTAGGGATGCTGCTGAGATTTACTGATAAGAGTTATCAGTGGTTTCTCGAACCGTTATAGGCCAGACATAGACATGACTTATCACGTTACTGGGGTCTAACGTTTACCACCCGTAGACATGATATGCGACATATCAGACGAAGAGACCGGACTGTACAGTAGTGTTACTGATAGGCTTCATGGAGAGTATGGACAGGCTTGCTTGTTGATCTTCATATCGCTCAATACCCGGATAGCCATTACGTCCAGCTAGTACCGCTGACGGCTTGTAGGTGACTGATGTGATCATCACCTACTGCTGGCTTATTGACGAGTCTTTAGAGTCCTACACAGAAGTTTCCTGGTTCAAGTGAAACGAAGCAGGACACATATGTGATATGTGTGTGGGCCTGATTAAATACATGTATGTGATACCGTATTGTAATCTGACAGTTATCTGTTATCGGTTCGGTTATATATGATATAACCAGATTGTCGAATCAAGTGTTGATTTGATAATGTGATATACAGATAAATGATAATAATCTGTCATATGTGATATAACCGGATTATTAAATCAAGTGTTGATTTAATAATGTGATATATATTATATTTGATATAATTATATCTTAACTAATATCATTAGCTCACTAAATATTTTATTATATGTATTAATATATATATATATATATAGATATATATATGATATATGTGTGTGTGTGTGTGTGTGTGTGTCTGGCATGCCATAAATTTCTATTTTATGAAAATAGAAATGAGGTGGAAAATAAAGAGACTTTGGGAGGATGGTTGCAAGCATGAGCTTTATATTTGTTTATTCATCTTGACTCATTATTCAAGCATGGTTGCAATTTTATATTGCAATAATTCCATGCTTAATTGAGTGAGGGGTCAAGAGTTGCCATTCTCACTTGCTCATTCAACACTTAGCCATTTTCTTGATTTGCTCCCATTTTTGCTCTCTAGCTTCTTCTTCTTCCTCAATGTCATGGTTCAAGTTTCAACACTCATATGTAATGTGAACCATGAAGCTTGAACACAAACTTGTGAGCAAAATCATATCCCCTACTTCACCATCTTACACTTGACTAGCGATCGAGTGTAGCGTGTTTCCTACGCTAAAGAGTTTAGTGTAGAGGTAGCTTGAGTTGGAGGGACTTCGCGTGGATCATCTTCGGCACGAAGGTCATCGGAGGAAGCTCGTCCAAACCCTCAAGTGGAGCCTAGTGGAGTCGAGGGACTACTACACGGAGCATGTGAAGTGATGGATTCGATCTACGGGGGTATAGCCATCTTCACTTTCATATAGTTTAGTTGATATCAAACATAAAACCCTAATCATCTAGTTAACGATCTTGTTTAGTCTAGCTTAGCACCTATAAAAATTTGAATTTGGCATGCTTGATATCATTTGGACCTCATGGTGGTGCTTAGGTATACTTTCAAGAAGTTCATGCAATTATACCTACAAGTCAGAGCACATCATGTCAAAATCAAAATCAACTCTTGAAACCTATGGTGGTGCTAGGGTATACTTTCAAAAACTGATACGGCAAGCAAAACGTACATAGGTTAAAACCTATGGTCCATACATGCAAGAATAACCAAACAACTCCCGACGTTGACGTACAAACATCAAACGACCAAGTCAAAACTCAAATATCAAAAATCTAGTTTCCAAAAGTCGTAAAACAAAATCAGCAACGTAGTATAACACTCCCAGTTTTACCTAAGGTGGAATTAGAACATTTTGCACATTGGATAGGCGTAGTTCTCAGATGATTGAGCTATAGACCAAAAACCAAACCCAGACTCCTACATCAGGCAGCAATTTGCGGCCAATAAGGATATTTTGGTGGCCAGAACTTGGGGAATTGGGCTCGGGTTTCTAGGGTATTTTTCTAATTGCCTGCACATCCTACTATATCTGCAATATATTTTTTTGGGTCCTCGAGTCGTTTTAGATTGCATTTGAACACCACAATTCAACAAAAACCCGATATCGGAAAAATTCTAAGTTGGTGTTTGGAACTTCTACACTCAATTAGACCAGGGATTGTATCACTAAGGGCTAGTGGTCAATCTCTAAACTTTCTACTATAACACTACTACTCGTTTAAACCATCAAAGATCACCCTAGAATTTTCCAAGTTCACTGAACATACACTTGTTTAACTCTAAATTAATATAGGAGATTAGGAAACTTAAACACTTAACTAAAAGTAAGAGGATTACCTTAAAAGAGCAACTCAAGAAAATTCTAAGATGACCAAATGAGCTCAAGACTAGAAATTGATCCCACCATGATGCTTATAGTGAGCTTAGGAATAATTTTTGTAAAGATTGTATAAGGTTTTGGGGGAGTATTCAGGTTGTTTGTGGGGGTGGTATAAGGTGGTAGTAAGGTAGAGATGAAAGAAGAAGGAAATGAAGAAGGAGGTGAAGAAACAGTAGAGATGAAGGCTTCATGGTTGCTAGAACCATCCTTCCCCCCTCTCTCATTCTCTCTCACACACTCTCTTGTCCCCCCTCTCTCATATATTATTCTATTCTTTTCTTTTCTTATTTTCTTATTTTTTAAAAAAACAAAAGAAACACAAACCATGTAAAAATACATAATACAATGTGTCACGGCACATTAAACATGGTTAACAAAAATGGATTGGCTTAATGCATAATTAGTAATCTACTAATCGAGTTTAATATAAACTTGTATATAAATAATTGTATAATAATTTATAAAATGCCTAAATCAATCAATTACTTCCAAAATTAATAATTCATTTTAAAATTCCAATTATTTTTCCAAATTATATGTATATAATTATACTATTCCATTAAAACTAATTTCCATACTTTTATAATATTCATAAAATTTATTATTTTATTATTTAAATTCCAAAATAACATTTTATATTTTCTGAAATATTACATGACCGGACCATCTTATTACACTGGGCTAAGGAACGTCGGTTTGGCTATAACATATGATAACTGTCACGAGTATGAGTAAGGAAAAGAGAATTGCATGGACTTCCATATGACCCTAATGAAGGAGAAGCATTCTAATGCATCTTCTTTAAGTTTATTCGTTATCAAGAACTGTTTTTCAATCAACCCTACCTCCTGAGTGCTAGATACCGGATCAGGATCTTATATCTGTAATTTATTAGAAGGACTGAGAAAAAGTAGAATGGTTGGACCCGGTGATATGTCCCTCAAAGTAGGGGAACGAAGCACAAGTTGATGCTGCTGCCGTCAGTGAATATCACCTGGTGTTGCCAAGTGGCAATACTATAATTTTGAACAAATGTTACTATACACCTTCCTTGTTGTGTAGTATTATATCAGTTTCTTTACTGGATAAAAATGGATATAACTGAAAGTTATCATAGAGAGTGGTGAATAGGACAAAGCTACTGATATGCTCAAATAAAAAATTCTACAAACTACACTTGCCAATCAAACATAATTACAAAGCTTAAGCAAAGGATATACAAATAAAGATAAGAGGCTAAGCAATTTATAATTGTGAACACATGAACATATATTAAGCAATAGATATACCAATCAAGTAAGTAAAGAGCATATAGAGCAAATGGTATTAAGCATGCAATTTCTATCTAAGTAATTGAAATCTTAAAGCAAGAGAAAGAAATAACAAATGCAAACATGAGCCATTTTAGAGAGGTTTGGGAGATCCCCTAATCCTTTATTTTTAGGCGTACGGGCCCGTTCCACTAAAATGCGTCTCCACCGAGACAACACGTTACGCACCCGTAACTTCCTTCTTACACCACGTCTCCACCGAGGCCAACGAGTTCTCTTTACTTATAAAGGCACCTTTGCACTCAAGGATCCTCACACAAAAAAAGAAAAACATCTCTCACTCTTCTCTATTACAAAGGACTCTCTTGCACTTAAGATATCCTCACACAAAGACAAGAAAAAAGTTTAAAATTAAGCACAATACTTTCAAAGGAGTTTCTTTTAAACCTCACAACTAATACTCAATGAGTATGGAATAATCAAATTATGCTCTTTGATCTTTTGAGCGTGTAAGAGAAAGGATAATCAAAATTAGGTTTTTGCTCTCACAAGAGATGAGAAAATGGCTTTGGAATATCTCAGAATAATTTTGCAAGTCTTGGTCTTTAAAAATCCAAAGCAATTCTCAATAAAAACCATTCAAGAAAAACTAGCCGTTACAAGTCAAATCAATCAAAAAGAGTCGTTATCAGATGTCTGTAGGTCAACCAGACAGACGTCTAAAGATGGATCAACAACGAATATAAAATAGCTTCAGATATTTGTTTATAAAAGGTTCAGACGTTTGCCGATAGTTTTTCCATGAAGGCAAGAAAGCACAGAAAGAAAACAGACGTCTGAAGAGAGACATTATCGTCTGAAGAAGAAATATTTCAAATAATTTTGAGTTTTTGACGTTTGTCAAAAAAATACCTTCGGACATTTGTCATGGTTTTTAAAACACAGCCAATGAAAGTACAGAGAACAAACAGACGTTTGATGAAAAAGTGACATACGTCTGAAGAAGAAAATATTTTCAAAGTTTTAAAACTTCAGACGTTTGTGCTAAATAGGTTCAGACGTTTGTTCTCAAAAAAAGTTTTAATGCCATGAAAACATAGAACAACCAGACGTCTGAAGAAGGTTTGACAGACGTTTGTTCTGTAAAAAAAATTGGGACAATGAAAATCCAGAGAACAAACAGAAGTATGAAGAAAATGCCAATGAAAGTCTAGAGAACAAACAGACGTATGAAGAAACCTTAACAGACATCTGTGTCAAAAGTTTTAAATAATGAAAGCTCAGAGAACATCCAGACGTTTTTTCTGAAGAAAGAAACTGATATTTAAAATTTTATGCATGTTTTGGAAAACATGACTGACATTTGAAGTACAATAGTATAGACGTCTGAAGAAGGATTATTTAGACAAATTTGAACTTGGTTTTGAAAAAGATTTTAAACGAAAACCAAGAAAGGTTTTCACCAAGTGTTTCATAAAAGATACAAAGAGTGTGTGCAAGAGCTTAATGTGATGTTTTCCATAGTCACAAGTACTCACATTGATTTCCTATATCGATATCGTTCTTTTTCCAAATCTTGAATCTTCTGATATCTCGACATAAGCTCTTGAATGTTCGATTTCTTGAATTCTTTTGAACTTGGACTTTGGCTACTTAGCTTCTTGAGCTTGAATGTGATCATTGAGGAGCTCTAGTCCATTATCCTCCAAGCTCTAATAGATTTGCCGTTTTAGCTCAATTTCCTCCATCCTACATCGTAGGCTTGTGTCTGTTGATATCCTGAAATATTTCTCAAACACGACCAAGCATATATACAGTGTTATAAAAAATGCAATATGAAACACATGTATAAATCTATTAATATTGTATAACATTATCAAAACTAAATAGTAGGATTATGAAAATCCATATGCTATCAATCTCCCCCTATTTTATAATGTCAAAATATTAATAGAAGATATCGATATATTGAAAATCAAACATTTAAATAATCTTCAATAATCGATAAAAATATCAATATACTAAAGTTAAATGTTTGAATAACTTCAATATATTGATACAAATCTATTACTCTCCCCTTTTTGACATAATCAAAAAGGGTGTCCTAAGAAGTAAAACGTTTGAATTACTTCTCCTAAACATATGCGGACACCAAAAGTAAGTTAAACGTTTGAATAACCCCCCCTAAATGTATGCATATGATACTAATAGGAGTTGATATGAGCAGGAGTTAAAGTTAAACGTTTGAATAACTTTGAAAAACAAGCATTGAGCTTATATCAACAAGCATGTATAAAGGATAAGAAAAAGTAAGCGATACATGCAACAATAACCATATGCAAGATATATTCAAGTTCTAATGTCATATGGTGGAAAAGATGATATAAAGATATAGCAAAATAGGTTTTCTCGTCTTTAGTGTTGGCAAGCCCATGAAGGCCCTAAACACACTCTGCTAGATCTTAAGATATGTTATAAATAACAAATTCACAATTGGGTTCCCCTGACGAGGGTTGCGGATGCCATATTGGCAAGATGATACTTAAGATAATATAGGAGCTATTAGAACTCATAAGCAATCAATCATACAAGTCACAAGAATATCAACGGAGAAGTTAGATATACCAATCTTGAGCAATGTTTTCTCCAAAACTTGTGTTTGACGTCATCTTATGTGTGTGGCTCCCTACAACTCAAATACTCAAAGATATAAAACACATTAGGCATAAGAATATGAATCAGAGCGATAAAATATCTCACAACCCATATCGAATAAAGTTTGCACAAAAATACCATCAAATATCCATATTCAATGAATATTCCACCAATCACATGATCATGAGCAATAGCAAAAAGAAATCAAAAGATAATCTACTCAATGATCCATCAATAGCATAAGAAGACCAACAAAATAAACTAAAGATGCGATTCATAGACTACAAACCATAAGTGCCTACAAACGAGTTCATAAAAAATTATCAGTTCTAAATCAAAAACAAATATCTATTTTTCAATCCAATCATAAAACAAAAACTAAAGCAAAAGGAAGTAAAAAAAGATCTCATCTCTCTTCTTCTCACTAAGACTCATCATCATCATCATCATCATCATCATCACTCCCCACTGTATCCCAACTGGCATTATCACCATTGCCACCCTTGGAACTCTTCCTTTTTGAACTCCCACCCTTGCCGTCTTGGAAACCCTCAAACCTAGTATTGATGTTTCCAAATTGCTCTCCTAAATATGTCATAATGTATTCGTAGGACTCACGGCTTTCTCTTCTCATAGTATCCACATTTTCGATCAAAGTTTTTTGATTAGCCCTCACATACCTCACTTCTTGCTCCAAAGAATCGAAACGATCAAAAATACTTGCAGCATTAGGATCATGCATGGGTTGATCGGGGGCATCTTCCACCTCTTCATCCTCTTCCACACTTCCCTGTCTCATAACACACTCAGCCGTGGATTTCATCGGATTTATGGTGCGCATGTCGAGTGGTGCATCCACGGTTCCTAACTGTTATTTGAAAATAATTATAAAAGACAGGTTATTTGAAGGTCCAAAGTTGCTTACAGATGAGATTACTTCCAAAATGAGATTAGGGAGATTGATTTTGACCCGGTACCAGAAAAAGAAGGTCAAGAGCTTGTGACATCCCCTACAAGCCCCTTATCTCCTGGTTTACAAAGAACCACCTTCCCGAGAGCATTGCCGATGACTTTAACTTCAAATTTCAACTTAGCGGTAGAAGCGTAGAGAGGGTGGACCGACAAACTATAAAGAAAATTGGTTGCGGATACCGGATTCCAATCTCCGGGATAGAAAGGATAGTTCTCAAGGTTGAGAGGGTGGACAATAGCTCCACCGGATGGAACTCCAAGATGTTTTTAGAGAAGAGCTTCATTAACAACAATTTTCTTTCCAAGTACATAAGAGTTTAAGATGATTTCATCGGTGTTTGAAACGGAGAGATTGACGAAGAAAAATCTTACGAGGTTAGGGAAGAAGGGTTCATCAATGGAGGCATAATCAACCCAACCTTGAGTGCTGAAGAGACTAGGAAAATGATACTCATTATAATCAATCAAAGTAATCCCAAAACCTGATATTATCTTTTGGGCTTGGATAGATGTGAACAAACTCTCATAAGAAGCATTGAGAAAGAGGTGATGATCAAAACTAGCACTTTTGGACGATCCTTTTCCCCCATGTCTCTTCTTCCTAAAATCTTCTTGGCTAACAAGCTTGGGAGCCATTGATGGAGGGTAAGGCTTTGAGAGAGAGAGAGAGAGGTGAAATTAGGACTTTCATTGGAGAGGGAAAATATTGATTTTGATGGGATAAGGAATCGGTGGAAGAAGGCTAGGAATCTTGGTTATGGTTTTTAGAGAGGGGCGCGACTGTGAAATGAAGGAGAGAGAGAGAGAGAAAACAAACCCATACGATATGTATAAAAATAACTGGAAGTCCTAGTTCAGACATGTGTTAGAGTCTTGTTCAGACATTTATCGATGACTGACGTTAGAATAAGAATTCGATTGACGTCTGAACTTGTTTAAAACTGCCATAAAACTTGGTTTTTCAAGATAATTTTGTTTTTCAAAAAAAAAATGTTTTAAAAATAACAACAAATCGAAACTAATCAAATCTCTTAATCTCAACGTATCAAAAAAAACATAGGAAAAATTCATGAACACAAGTGCTAATAAAGAGAGAGACAATAACAAAAAAAACATGACAATCAAGAATTGACAATAGAAAGTAAATACAAGATTGTTACCCCCCACAAATCAATGAGCCTAGCAAATATCTCCTTTTGTTATGCTCTTGCTCATCGTCGCCCTCTTAAGTCAAAGCATTCTCGATACCTACAAAACAAGGCATGGGAGGAGATTTTGGTATCCAAACTTTATTGGATCCAATAGGGCTAGCTTTAGGAACCAACATCAAATTTGCATTTGACAAATTTATTCTTCTCAAAATACATGAGTAAAGAAAGTGATCAAATGCACCAAAATAATGACAAGAGTGAGTATGTGTGTGCATGATGGTAGATATGCATGAGTATAAATATGAGATTTAGTAATCTTTGAAGCATGTTTGACACGTCCAGATGAAGAGGGCTTTTGTAGCTTTGAAGATTTAAAACCCATGCATCTTTGGTTTAAAACCACTTCCTTGCCAGATAAAACATCAACATTTGAAAAATTAGCAAGCGAAGTAATTAAAATCTCATTTTGAGTTTTGAGAGAAGTATTTTGAGAAACCAAAGAGTCTTAAGAAATAATTGAAGATTTCAACAAATCAATTTTATTTTGTAAACTCGAAATCACATCAACGTTTTCTTTTCTCAAAATATCACAGGTTAAAACCAATTTCTCGTTTTCCCTTTTTAAAGAAGTAGAATCAACAATCAAGGATTCTTGAGATAAAATGGAAGATTTTACAATATCAATCTCACATTTTAAATTTGAAATCAAAACTAAACTCTCATTTTTCTTTTTCAGAGCATCAAAATAACTACAATGAAAAACAAGCTTTGAAAGAAGTTCGTTTTTCTCCAAATCCAAATCATTAATCGAACGAACACAAGAGTCATGAGCATGAGATAAAACATTATGTTTGGCTATCATGCTTTTGCACAAAGTCTCGAAGGAATTGCAACAAGAAATCAACTTGGTTTTCTCGTTAATGAGAGAAGAATTTTGCTCATCTAACAACTCATTTCTAGAAGCCATCAAATTGAAACTACAATGAATGGTATTGAAAGCTACTAGTAATTGATCATATGTAAGTATATGATAATCAAAAGAAGGATTACTTGCAACCCTAAGATCAAGATACTCCTTTGTCGACTCCATAGGGTTGGATCATCTCTTTTGATTTGCTTTTGATTGAGAGGCATCCAAAATCGCTATAGATGTCGAACTCTTGGTTTTCTCCTTCACTTTGCATTGGGCTTGTTCTCCTTAAATATTTTCCAATTAATGCGACAATTCTTGAGCCGTATTGCAAAAGGAGATATTGTTAAGAACATCAATATTTAAAACACAATGTAAAATTTTAAGAGCTTTAATATTCAAAACAAATAAATCTTTTTCATAAATCCTCCACATAGATTTAGCAATAAAAGGAATAGAGTACTCCTTATCAACTATTTTCCATATATCCCAACCCCGAGATTTAAACAAACATTGCATCATAATTTTCCACAAATCAAATTTAGAACCATCAAAATATAGAGGGTTGTGTATAGATGGTTTATCATGATAAGAGCAGGAAGGAAAAAAGAAATTCATAGGATTAACTCTTGGTTGTAAAGCCTAAAAAGAAGAGCACCAAACTCTGATATTAAATGAAAGTTGTCCTGGAGGGGGTGAATAGGACACAGCTACCGATATGCTCAAATTAAAAATTCTAGAAACTACATTTGCCAATCAAACACAATTGCAAAGCTTAAGTAAATGATATATCAATAAGGATAAGAGGCTAAGAAATCTATAACTGTGAACATATAAACATATAGCAAGCAATATATATAGCAATCAAGTAAGGAAAGTACATACAGAGCAAATGGTGTTCAACATGCAATTTCTATCTAAACAATTGAAATCTTAAAGCAAGAGAAAGAAATAGCAAATGCAAACATGAGCCGTTTTAGAGAGGTTTGGGAGATCCCCAAATTTCCTCATAAAAAGTGGGGCAGCGCTTCATGTGTTAACAACGTGAGCGCTTGCGTGCAAAGCACATGAACGCCTGTTCTGATTGGATTAAATCCTATGGAAGCGCCACACGTGTTCGACACGTGAACGCCTGCGTGCAAAGTACGTGAACGCTTGTTCTGATAGGATTAAATTCTATGGCAGCGTTGTTCCCCGCCGAAAGACGCGACAGAGACGCGGTGAACGTCTAACCTGAATTTCGGGGCAGATGCTAATTGGTGCTATCCGTCCACCTCTCCGAAGATGCCAAGTTGATTTATGGCACCATGTATCGAAGGTTTAAACAGATGTGGCCGATGTAGCAGACTTCGTCAGATTCCCCCTCGTTTGAAGGATTTTTGATTGTGGGGACGCTCTTCCCTGCAGACACAAGCCCCTGCAGTTAATTACGCTACCGCATCGCGGTAACAACTTTCTCCTTCTACAGATGGTAACTTCGTGTCATGGGTGTTTGTTTTGTTTTTGGTTGCCCGTGGATTGTATACGGAGACTAATTTATGTTGTCGCCCGTAGGATGTGGATTAGTCCAAATCCGTATTTTCTTAGATTTGGGCTTTTGGGGGTTGAGTTTAAGGATATTTTAGCCTCATTTGGGACTAAGATCAACTTAAACGTTTGTTAAGAATACGTTAGCCTAATTTCTAGACTAAGATCAACTTAACGGGATCGTTTAGATCCAACAAAAGAGCAATCGGGCTCTATTGTTTAGTTTAATGACGTTGCGGTCGATAATTAGTTTAAGAACATTGCGGTCCAATACCAGTTTAAGGACATAGTAGTCTGAGGTTAAGGACATCGTAGTCCATGAGTTTAAGGACCCCACAGTCCGTAAGAGGTGTGGTTGTCGGGACCCATCACCTCTCTGAAGACGTTGAAGGATTACAACGACATGTATCAGAGGGGTTCAGAGATGTACCCTTGAATCGGGTGTAAATTGATTGGAAGAGCAGATGAGCTCAGTTCAATTTAGATTGAGGACTTATGGCCAGAATTGGGCTAAGTCCAGTTAAAAAAAGTCTAACATTTTGTTCTGCCTGTTAGACCTTTATTTGGGCTCTGCCCTTTTAATAATGCCTAGCATTGGGCTCTGATATTAGATGCAATTAAATGCTTAGTATTTATCAGGAGCAAAATGATGTTCATATAGTGCGCCACGTGGCGCGTCAGGCGCTTTGCGCTAATTAAAGAACGCATTGCGCTAGCGCATGCGAAGGTGACACGTGTCACGCTCAGTGCTAAGCGCCGGTTTGTTAGCGCACTGCGATTTATGAGTGCGCTGCGCCAATTTACGGGTGCGCCAGTGAGTGACACGTGGCGCGCTTGGTGCTGTGCGTCAGTCCAAGAGTGCACTGCGCTATTTTTTAGAAGCGCAATGCGCAAACTGTTCTGTGGTTGACACGTGGCGTGTTTTAGCGCTGTGCGCCAGTCCAATAAGCGCAAAAGGCGCAATTCAAGAGTGCAAGGCACTGTCCAATAGCGCAAAGCGCATTTTGATCAATTTAAGATCAAAGAACAAGTTTTTTGTTCTCTTAAGAGAGGCTTTGCCTCAAGATTCATGAACCAAAGTTCTTGTTCTCATCAAAAGGCTATGCCTTTATAGATCAAAAGATCTGTGAATGAAGTAAATTACTTCTTTTTAATCTTTTATAATTAGATCTTTTTTTGATTTTTTTCTTTTCTATTGATGATCTTGATCTTGTTCTTAGATCTCTGATCTTTTTAGAAGATGATTCTTCTTTTTTAATGAGATGATTTCATCTGTATTTATTCAAGAACACAGTTCTTTACCTTTAAAGATGAAGAAATGATCTTCTTTCTTCAAAGGCTTGCCTTTCTTTCTTTTTGAGTTCTTCTCTCAAAGTTTGCAGAGGGTTCTCTCTATCTGAGACTTAAAGTCTTGGGGCCTTTACGTAGGGCCAATTGATTTGTTAAGTTAGTTGAAGAGATCTTTCTCTGATTGATTTGGGGATGTTTCCACACTATTGGATCTTTGATACTAGGGCTTCTGTTTTACAGAAGGCAATCTTCTTATTTTTAACAAGATTGGAAAAATCTTTCCAGAACAGAATTTTAATTCTGATTATTTAATAATTTTTTATTATTATTAGATCTTTTGATCTAACGGTGGGGAATTCTTTAAATTCCGGTGCTGGCGCAATTGGCGCTAGCATATCTGCGTTTGACACGTGGCGCAGAGCGCAGTGCAACTGCGCTAGCGCGCCTGTGTTTGACACGTGGCGCGCAGTGCGGAGCACAGCGCAACTGCGCTAGTGCACCTATATTTGACACATGGCGCGCAGCGCAGAGCGCAAGGGATCTGAAGCGTTGCTTCAATTTTAAAGTTTGAATTTTGAAACAGAGTTTTGCTCTGATTGGAGGGGCGCTGCCTAGGGCACAGCGCTCCTGGCACTGGCGTGTCTGCTTTTGACACGTGGCGCGCAGCGCACAGCGCGCAGAATCTAAAGCGTTGCTTCAATTTTTTACTTTAGATTTTTAATACAGAGCTTTGCTCTTTATTGGAAAAGGAAGCGTCGCTTCATTTCAAATCTTGGAATTTGAACAGAGCTTTGCTCTGATTGGGGAAACAAATGCCCCCCACCGTTGCACTTACGTGGCCCAAGCGTGAGTGCAGCGGTGGTTGGATCAACTTTTTGGAATTTGTAACGGCTCTGAATGCCTATAAATAGGACCTTTGGTCCCTTAGATGATTCCCATCTTCTTCTTAAGAATTTTCTCTTATTCAGAGCATTGCTCTTCAATTTAAGAACTTTTTAAGAGTAAAACTCTGTCAAAACTTAGGTAAAATTTAAAAACTTTTAATAAACTATGGTTTTACCCATTAACAGAGCTATGCTCTTCATAGATCTTTGATCTAAAGACAACCCTTTTAGGGTTCCATAATAGAGCCTTGCCATCTAAAAGGTTTTTATTTATGATTTCTTAATTCATTAATGGAGCTTTGCCCATTTCAAATCATATAGAAGAAATTTTAAGAGTTTGTTCATGGATCTTGAAGATCAAAAATGAAATTTTATTTTTGATGGGTTATATCTTCTTAGAACAAAGGTCTCAGCGTTTTCGGGGAATTTCCTTAGATTCTTCCCATAACCGATTTTGACAGGTGTCACTCCTGTCTGCAGAGCATTGCTCTCGAGGAGTTTAACCCCCTGTGTTTGTTTTTTTCTCATTGCTAATCTTCCAATGATGTTTCTTTTAGGCACTATGGCTGTTCATTTATACAGTCTGAACGAGTTCATTACTTATGAGGATATCCACGTACAGGGCCGTCACCAAAACCAAGAGTTTACAGATGCCCAGTGTGCGGAGATTATGGGCCGTCTGTATGCACGTGTTGGTTGGTTGCTTCCTCGCCATTATGCTCTTTTGAAAGTCGTACTGGGAGCAATTTGGAGAGCACTTCCGGAGTTTCACGAGGCCATGCCGCTTAATGTGCTGGATGACGCCGAAGACAAGGTGCATTCAGTGTACCTGTCGGGGCTGATCTCGAAGAAACGGCGAGATAGCCTCATTGATATTTTGCATCAAATTTTTCAACAGACGACGATAATTTCTGCTTATCAAAGGATGGAGGGCATTGCCGAAGATCTTGACACGCGTGAGCACGAGAGGATGCACACGAGAATGGTTAGAAAGGCCAGAAAGACTCTAGACGACCTTACTTTCGACTTCCTCAATCCATGTCCTGGATCCGAGGTTATACCCTTGTAAACATTTCAATAATGCTGCTTTTGTTTATTGCCTTTATTGATGTAAGAATTTCCGAGTATGAATGACAAATCTTTTGCCTCCTTCCTTTTATTTTCTGCTTTGTTATTGGCATATTCCTTAAGTAAGCGTAGCCTGTAGGTAATATAGAACATTCCGTCTTGAATACTTCGAGGAGTAGTGATGGCTTAGAAAGCAGGTTCAGATCTGCTACCTAAGGCTTTTCAACTTTATAAGCCGTGAGGGTCTCATAAAGACTTTTCTCCCTATGAGTCGAGAGGATCTCGTAGGTGTATTTTCTCCTTAGGGGTCATGAGGACTCCTAAGTGCATTTTCTCTTGAGAGTCGTAAGGATCTCACAAGAGAATTTTCTTCCTTACAAGTCGAGAGGACTCATAAGTGATTGTTTCCCTCCTTGTCGATGTTCGACTTCGAAGAGTGTGGTCTGCAGATAGTCTATCTTGACCCTCTTGTAGGGCACCGATGGTTTAGGAAACAAGGTTAGGATTTGCCACCTAAGACTTTTCAAATTTATGAGCCGTGAGGGTCTCATAAAGACTTTTCTCCCTACGAGTCGAGAGGATCTCGTAGGTGTATTTTCTCCTTAGGGGTCGTGAGGACTCCTAAGTGCGCTTTCTCTTGAGAGTCGTAAGGATCTCACTAGAGAATTTTCCCTCTTACAAGTCGAGAGGACTCGTAAGTGGTTGTTTCCCTCCTTGTCGAGATTCGAATTTGGAAAGTGTGGTCCGTGAATAGTATGCAAGAGTCCATTTTGGACCGACTTGCAGGGCTCCAGTGCTTAGGAAACAGTTTTTTTCTTTTTTAATCCCCGCTGCCTAAGGCTTTTCCTCACGAGTCGAGACGAATCGAGCATTTCTCGCAAGAATATCCTAATGTCACAGTTAACCTCTGCTCTTTACGACAGAGGTCCGTTAGGGTCTGTGGTACTAGGGTTTTGTCCGTCGTACCGTCGCGTTGGCTGATGTATCCCTCGATAGGCAACCTTGCTGTTCAAGTAGCCTTGCGATTGTCATGTCTCTGATCCTTTCGGGGGATGGACAAGACGTCTTCAAGCAATCCTCCTAGGCAGTTTGACCGTCGGAAGAGCAAGCGTTAGGAATTTTGCCATGCCGCTTTTTACTTGAGGTTAGGCTCATTTTGGAGAGCCCCGATGAGTCATAACCACTCCGCGCTTGTGTGGGATGATCTCCGATAGTCTTTCAGGTTTTATATGAGTTGCCGTCAAGACCTTGAAGCTAGGAATTTGGCCTTTACTTCATTTGCTGGCATTGCGTCTGCTATATCGAGACGAATGTCGCAGTTGTCTCTAGGTTGCTGGTAAATCGTCGAGGTTTGGAACCAGGGATTTTGCCGTGGCTCCGTTGTTTGATTGTCACGTCTGAATCCTGCTGGAGGAAGAACGCTGTAGTGACATCTCGTCTGCTGCGTCAAGGGGAACGTCGAGGTGGTGATCACTCCATGCTGGTGCGAGATGATCTCCGATTGTCTTTCAGGCTTTATATGAGTTGACGTTAAGACCCTGAAGCTAGGAATTTGGCCTTTGCTTCGTTTGCTGGCATTGCGTCTGTTGTATCGAGACGAATGTCGCTGTTATCTCTAGGTTGCTGGTGAACCGTCGAGGTTAGGAACTAGGGATTTTGCCGTGGCTCCGTTGTTTGATTGTCGCGTCTGAATCCTGCTGGAGGAAGAACGCTGTAGTGACATCTCGTCTGCTGCGTCGAGGCAAACGTCGAGGTGGTGATCACTCCACGCTGGTGTGAGATGATCTCTGGTGGTCTTTCGGGTTTTATATGAGTTACCGTCAAGACCCTGAAGCTTGGAATTTGGCCTTCGCTTCATTTGCTGGCGTGTCCGAATCCTGCTGGAGGAAGAACGCTGCAGTGACATCTCGTCTGTTGCATCGAGATGAACGTCGAGCTGGTGATCACTCTATACTGGTGTGAGATGATCTCTGATTGTCTTTCAGGCTTTATATGAGTTGCCGTTAAGACCCTGAAGCTAGGAATTTGGCCTTTCGCTTTGTTTGCTGGCATTGTGTCTGATGTAGCGAGACGAATGCTGCGGTGGAGCTGGGATTTTGCTATCACTCCGATTTGTTTTGACCGTGAGGTCTTTTGTTGACGTTGCATCCCCATCCTGCTGGACTGCGAAGGAACGCCGTTGTGGGTCTCCACGTTGTAGATATGGCCGTCGAGACTTGGCTCTTTTCTGATGGAGCCTGGTGGGAAGGTATGGCTCCCTCTTTGTTTGTGCCCCTGGATTGTATACAGGGATCGACATGACCTCGCCTGTAGGGCAAAAGGTTTTATTTTATATATTTTTCCTTCCGCGATGCTCTATCATTTCATCTTTTATATCGCGAAGGTCATGATTGCCCAATCATTTCGGCTATTTTTCGCGGTGCCCAATCATTTCGGCTATTATTATTTTTTTTTTATTTTTACTCGCTGCTTTTTATTGCGAGTTGCCCAATCATTTCGGCTATTTTGCATGCATACACTTTTACTTACTGATTTTGTTTGCAAGTTGCCCCATCATCTCGGCTATTTCATATGCATGCACTTTTACTTGCTGATTTTGTTTGCAAGTTGCCCCATCATTTCGGCTATTTCGTATGTATGTGTTGCTTGCTGTCTTTTTGCTGCAAGCCTGGAATTAGACACTGATTCCAGCATCAGCATCGCTACAACTGGGATATTGCCAGGAGCGAATCATCATTTTCCTCTGTCGATGTCGGACAAAGGTGGCTTAGTAAACAGGGTTAAGATCCTGTCGACTAAGGCTTTTGACTTCATGAGCCGTAAGGGTCTCATAAAGGTATTTCTCCCCGCGAGTCGTGAGGATCTCATAGGTGCGTTTTCTCCTTAGGAGTCGTAAGGATTCTTAAGTGCATGTTCTCTTGTAAGTCGTAAGGATCTTACAAGAGTGTTTTCTCCTTACAAGTTGAGAGGACTTACAAGGGCTGTTCACCATGTAGACATATCCCTAGTCACGGATGGGACTTGGTTAGGGAAATGTTTATTCGCACCCGTGGATTATATACAAGGGCCAGTATTGAACCGTTTGTAGGGAAGTATTGGAGGTTATGGAGGCTGCTTAAGAACAGGTTCAGATCCCTGTAGCTTAAGACTTTTGAATCTTATGAGCCGTGAGGGTCTCACTAGAGGGTTCTCCTTACGAGTCGTAAGGATCTCGCGAGTGTAATTTCTCCTTAGGAATCGTGAGGATTCCTAAGTGTGTTGCTCCCTTGTGAGTCGTAAGGATCTCACGCAGGCGATTTCTCCTCAGAAGGTCGAGATGATCTTGCAAGTGTCTTTTAACAAGATTGCGCCCTTTCGGGTTTTCACAAAACTCGTCGGTAGCCCTGCTGTTTTTACTCACGGAGCCCTTTCGGGTTTTCATCCGTGCCCCTTTGCTTGTGGACATACCGTTTTTTTTCCTTCTTTGTTTTCTTTTTCTTTTTTCTTTTTTTTATTGTCTAACGAGGTTGCGCCCTTTCGGGTTTTCACAAAACTCGCCGGTAGCCCTGCTGTCTTTACTCACGGAACCCTTTCGGGTTTTCATCCGTGCCCATTTTGCTTGTGGACATACCGTTTGTTTTTATTGTCTTTTTTTTGTATCAGCCTTGGGATGCTGCGGTCTGTAGTAGTTTATCGACGTCTCGGTCAATTGCAAGTTTTAGGACATTGCGGTCCATCGTTAGTTTAACGACGTTTCAGTCTTTATCCAGTTTTAGGACATAGTGGTCCATGGGGCTTTCTCTACGAACGAGCATGATGCCCCCGGCATGTCCATCTTTCTCGGATCATGTGGTCATGGCGGGCTCACCTTCCAGTTGTCAGACAACGCGAATTTGCCCTGTTGGTATTCATCCTCAATCCAGCCTTTGAAGAGATAGCAATTTTCGAGTGGGTGACCCATTACTCTGTGGTAGGGACAATAGTTAGGATTGTTAAAGTCACCTGGCTGCAACGGACATTTTGGATCCGGCAGAGTGATGAGCCCGCCGCGCATCGCTAGCTCGAACAGTCTTTTTGTTTTATCTCTGGGAAACGAGTAAGGACGTTTCAACTTCTTATTGAGGTATCGCGGCTTGTTGTTTTGACGACCAAACGGTCTCGGGTTATTCGGCTGTTGTTGAGCGTTGGCGACGAAAGTCGCTTTTCCATTCCCCTTATCCTTTTGTTCGATCCCTTGTTTGCGGGTTCGAGATTCTTTTCGGGTAGCGTGCGATTGCGCAGCTGAACGTTCTCGCAGCTCTTCTTTTCTTCCCCTTTTCCTGAGGTGGATTCTTTGAAGGGAAGGCTGAGAGTCTTTTCTTCTTCAGAATTGCTCCCGAAGGTGAGAGCTTGCGATCTTCTTCCGTCGACCATGCAACCGTTGCCGGCAGTTTCTCGTTCGTCTGTCGTATTTTTCTGCTGTCGATGAGTTTTACGTTTCATCCTCTTGAAGTATTGCCGGTGAGCAACGTATCCTTGCCACCAAATTTTAAAGGTGTTGCATTCTTCAGTGGGGTGCGCAATCCTTTGATGATATAAACAGTAATTAGGATGCACATCCTCATCATTAAGGCGTATATCGCCATGAGAATTTTCTTTAAAAGTGGGCAGCTTCACTCCCAACGATATGGCTTTGGCAAACCTTTTCCTCGTCTTGAAACTTCTGTTATTCGCGGTAGATGAAGTGCCTCGATCTGGGGGGAGTGTTTTAACCCTTTCGTCGAGTCGCCGGCGTTTGGCATTTTCAAATATAGCTATCTCACGCTCCCGATCAGCTTTACTTTTAAGACGGGCTTCGTTCAGGAATGCATCAATCATTTCGTCTGATGGTCCTAGAAGTTCCGGCTCAGGATCTGCCCCCAGATTCTCTGCATAAGGAGCTTCTTCATCGTCTATTGACAAGTGAGAGATCACATGGCAGCTTGCCACATAATCTTCAGATTCATCTGATGAGTCTTCTCCATTGTCACCACCTCCGTCCTCAAGGACGTGGTTGAGGAATTCTTGGAGTGTGACTGGGGTCCGCGGCTTCTGATTATATTCTTCCAGCGCGTCAATATGTTTTTGCAGGTCCATGCGTTTGTCATTGGGTTTCACAGGCTTCTTCGTTTTCTTCTTGGAAGACTTTGACGGCTGGGTATGAACGCTTTGACTATCACCACCAGTTTTTGGAATTAGGCGCGGCTTCAGCATTCCCTCGATAATCTCGGGTTCCAGCGAATTCTTCCACCTGATTGCCGGGCATGTTTGGAGATTCCTCAACATTCTTTTAGTTTTTGCTGAAAGAGCGACCTCCCATGGAGCTTCTTCAATGAAAGAGCATGATGCCCCCGGCGTGTCTGTCTTCTTGGGAGCGTGTGGCTGTGGTGGGTTCACCTTCCAATTCTCGGACAGGGAAAATTTGCCCAGTTGGTATTGATCTTCAATCCAGCCTTTAAAGACGAAGCAATCCTCAATTGGATGGCTTACCGTTTGATGGTAAGGGCAATAATTGGGACTATTAGCCTTGCCGGGCTACAATGGTCATTTTGGATCCGGCAGATTGATGAGTCTGTTGCGCACTGCCAGCTCGAACAGTCTCCTCATTTTTTCCTGGGGAAACGAGTAAGGTCGTCCCAGTCTCTCCTCGAGAGATGGGCATGGACGCATATTGTTTTGGCGAACAACCGGCTTTAAGTTGCTCTGCCGTTGTTGAGTGTTGGTGAAGAAGGTTGCTTTCCCCTTCCCTTTGTAGTTTCGCGGCTCTGGCTTCGAAGAGGAAGGCCTGTGGCCCATCTGGTCCATTTGAGCCAGCTTGTCTATCAAGGCCTGGAAAATGGTCGGCTTGAAAAACATCATGAACTGGGAGATGGTCTCCTGCGGATCAAGAGTACCCGCGAACATGCCTACCTCGGGAGCTTCTTCGATGCGTTGTTCGCATTTCAACCATATGTTTCGCCACCGTATTGCGTATTGAACCCATGTCTCGCCCGGCTTTACCTTGGCGTTGATCAATGCCGTTATTGGGGTGCGTTCGCTAGCACTTGCAAAATGCTGAGTGAATAATAGCTCCATCTCCGTGAAAGTTTTGACGGAGTCGTTGGGAAGTTCGGAGTACCACTCGAGTGCTGTTTCCGACAAGCTGCCGACGAATTGGTGAAGTAGAAATTTATCATCGCCCCCGGTGTTGCCGCACAGAGCCCTGAACTGAGCGACATGTTCATGGGAATTGCATGTCCCCTTGTATACATGAAATTTGGGGATTGTATATCCCGACGGGTAACTTATTCGGTCATACCATCCTGGATATAGTCGCCCAGTTTTGACGACTTGGCCGGCCGCTTCGTTCGCCTGGTGAGCTCGTATCTGCTGAGCGATGTAATCATCCAGGGCGGACTTGGAAATAGTTTCCACCTTGGCTGCTGAAAGAGCCGGCAGAGGATTCGATGTTTCTCCTCTGTCATCTTCAATAATGATCAGAGGGTCTTCGGCTGGAGGATTTTGCTGTTTCATCATCCCGACCATGTCTTGGAAGAGAAGCGCCATTCGCTTTGTATTGTCCGCTTGTTCCGCAGCCTCCTTGTCCTTCTTTTCGAGCATTCTCCGAAGGAATTCAGCATCAGTCTCGTGTTCGTGAAGCTATTCTGATGATGCCTCCGGGCTTTCTTTTGGTCCTGTGAGTGCAGCCATTGCAGTTAGCATCTCCTGAAGCTTCTGCTGTTGTTGTTCCTAGGCCCTTGTTATTGATCGGGTGAGCGGTCGGTGGCCCATCGAAGTGCAGCTTTCCTCTTTTCCGGAAGCCATGTAAACAGTATGTACCACCATGCCCCCAGACTTAGCGCGTTTGGGCTCGGTGTTTTTGTGGTCAGCCACGTTTACAGGGGCTTTCTCTGGCCTCCTTCTTTTCTGAGTGGTTGACGTTGAGGGGGCCGCTGCAGTGGGCACCCAAGTAGTCGTCATCTTTTGTGGCTTAACAGGACGGTTTTCTTCCTGTTGGACCTTCAGCTTCTTCTGCTGGCGGGAGAAATTCGGATCAATCACCGAGTCTTTGACTTGACACCAGACCTTGCAGGTTTTGGAGGACAGCCGCTGAGGAGGCTGCTCCAGCTTCGTTTCTGTAACATTCTCCATGGGCGGGGGAGATCTTTTCAGTACGGCGGTAGGAGAGTTCCTGCGCACCTTGTTCAGCAATTCAAAGCTGTTCCCGGTTGGAATAGCAGCATGGACTTCTACCGTTGGGGCAGTGGAGTCAGTCCAAAAGGGGAATTGCCCCCAGCTTTCCTCACTCGGCGCTAGTGGCGATGTCGAGCATGTCGTGCGTCCGGGATCACCTTTGCTGTTAGATGAGCTATAGGGATGCCTTTGTCATGCCCCCTGTCTTGGTGAAGGGTTACTGCCGGTGCGAGCCTCTTGAAGACTGACGTCCGTTGAGAGGGAATGGCCAGCCTGTCGAAGGCAGACTTTCGAGCGGGGGAAGCAGCCTTAGCGACTTCGCTTGGATGGTGAGTTGTAACGGCCAGTCTTGTGAAGACCGACCCCTTAGCAGGAGAAGCAGCTTTGACGACTTCAGGAGTAGGAATGGCTATCCGCTTGGGGATAACACCTTCTGGTATTATGGGCTTCTTCACGGACCCATTGGAGGTTTGACCCAGTCTATTGAAAACCGAGGCACTGGATTTGGGCGAGCCGTTGAGAGGGGCCGCAGTAGTTGCAAGCCGATCAAAGACTGACTTCTTTGGGCTTCCTGCGGCAGCGTCGGGGAATTGAAGCTCATAGGTGGGATCATAGTCCTAAAGAACAGCCCAGTGGTGGCCTGAGTTATTTGGTCCACCGGCATCGTGAATAAGCAGGCTGCCTGGGGCCCGTAGGTCACTCCTTCGGACGGGATGGAGCGAGAGTTGCAGTTGCAGTTAGTGCAGTTTGAAGCCATTGATCTTCTGTCTTCTGCACGGAAAAAGGCACCAAATCTAAGTATCTCAAATCCACATGCAACCATATCAAACCGCGATTCGTTCGCGAACACGACACACGAAGTGTGGAGTGGAAAGAGGAAAAGGTCCCACCGAGCGTGCCAGAATCTGTTCCCCGCCGAAAGACGCGACAGAGACGCGGTGAACGTCTAGCCTGAATTTCAGGGCAGATGCTAATTGGTGCTATCCGTCCACCTCTCCGAAGATGCCAAGTTGATTTATGGCAACATGTATCGAAGGTTTAAACAGATGCGGCCGATGTAGCAGACTTCGTCAGATTCCCCCTCGTTTGAGGGGTTTTTGATTGTGGGGACGCTCTTCCCTGAAGGCGCAAGCCCCTGCAGTTAATTACGCTACCGCATCGCGGTAACAACTTTCTCCTTCTCCAGATGGTCATTTCGTGTCGTGGGTGTTTGTTTTGTTTTTGGTTGCCCGTGGATTGTATACGGAGACTAAGTTATGTTGTCACCCGTAGGACGTGGATTAGTACAAATCCGTATTTTCTTAGATTTGGGTTTTTAGGGGTTGTGTTTAAGGATACGTTGGCCTTATTTGGGACTAAGATCAACTTAAACGTTTGTAAAGGATACGTTAGCCTAATTTCTTGACTAAGATCAACTTAACGGGATCGTTTAGATCCAACAAAAGAGCAATCGGGCTCTATTGTTTAGTTTAATGACGTTGCGGTCGATAATTAGTTTAAGGACATTGCGGTCCAATACCAGTTTAAGGACATAGTGGTCCGAGGTTAAGGACATCATAGTCCATGAGTTTAAGGACCCCACAGTCCGTGAGAGGTATGGTTGTCGGGACCCATCACCTCTCTAAAGACGTTGTAGGATTACAACGACATATATCAGAGGGGTTCAGAGATGTACCCTCGAACCGGGTGTAAATTGATTGGAAGATCATATGAGCTCAATTCAATTTAGATTGAGGACTTATGGCCAGAATTGGGCTAAGTCCAGTTAAAAAAGGTTTAACATTTTGTTCTGCCTGTTAGACCTTTATTTGGGCTCTGCCCTTTTAATAATGCCGAGCATTGGGCTCTGATATTAGATGCAATTAAATGCTTAGCATTTATCAGGAGCAAAATGATGTTCATATAGTGCGCCACGTGGCGCGTCAGGCGCTTTGCACCAATTAAAGAACGCATTGCGCTAGCGCATGCGAAGGTGACACGTGTCACGCTCAGCGCTAAGCGCCGGTTTGTTAGCGCATTGCGCTTTATGAGTGCGCTGCGCCAATTTACGGGTGCGCCAGTGAGTGACACGTGGCACGCTTGGTGTTGTGCGTCAGTCCAAGAGCGCAGTGCGCTATTTTTTTAGAAGCGAAAAATGCAAACTGTTCTGTGATTGACACGTGGCGTGTTTTGGCGCTGTGCGCCAGTCCAATAAGCGCAAAGGCGCAATTCAAGAGTGCAAGGCACTTTCCAATAGCGCAGAGCGCATTTTGATCAATTTAAGATCAAAGAACAAGTTTTTTGTTCTCTTAAGAGAGGATTTGCCTCAAGATTCAAGAACCAAAGTTCTTGTTCTCATCAAAAGGCTATGCCTTTATAGATCAAAAGATCTGTGAATGAAGTAAATTACTTCTTTTTAATCTTTTATAATTAGATCTTTTTTTGATCTTTTTCTTTTCTATTGAAGATCTTGATCTTGTTCTTAGATCTCTGATCTTTTTAGAAGATGATTCTTCTTTTTTAATGTGATGATTTCATCTCTATTTATTCAAGAACACAGTTCTTTACCTTTAAAGATGAAGAAATGATCTTCTTTCTTCCAAGGCTTGCCTTTCTTTCTTTTTGAGTTCTTCTCTCAAAGTTTGCAGAGGGTTCTCTCTATCTGAGACTTAAAGTCTTGGGGCCTTTATATAGAGCCAATTGATTTGTTAAGTTAGTTGAAGAGATGTTTCTCTGATTGATTTGAGGATGTTTCCCCACCATTAGATCTTTGATCCTAGGGCTTCTGTTTTACAGAAGGAAATTTTCTTGTTTTTAACAAGATTGGAAAAATATTTCCAGAACAGAATTTTAATTCTGATTATTTAATAATTTATTATTATTATTAGATCTTTTGATCTAACGGTGGGGAATTCTTTAAATTCCAGTGCTGGCGCAATTGGCGCTCGCACACCTGCGTCTGACACGTGGCGCGCAGCGCAACTGCGCTAGCGTGCCTTTGTTTGACACGTGGCGCGCAGCGCAGAGCGCAAGGGATCTGAAGCATTGCTTCAATTTTTAAAGTTTGAATTTTGAAACAGAGCTTTGCTCTGATTGGGGGTGCGCTGCCTAGGGCGCAGCGCTCCTGGCGCTGGCGTATCTGCTTTTGACACGTGGCGCACAGTGCGCAGAATCTGAAGCGTTGCTTCAATTTTTTACTTTAGATTTTTAATACAGAGCTTTGCTCTTTATTGGAAAAGGAAGCGTCGCTTCATTTCAAATCTTGGAATTTGAACAAAGCTTTGCTCTGATTGGGGAAACAAGCGTTTCACGTGTTAGACACGAAAGCGCTTGTATGCAAAGTACGTGGGCACCTGCTTCAAAAAGGATTAAATCATATGGCTACATCCACATGCATAGCACATGAGCGTCAGCACCCAAGTTTGAAGCAGTTTTGCTTCACGTAGAATTAAATTCTACATAGGAAAATATTCCCTTAAATAAGAAAGATATTCTCCATTAAATAGAAAACCGTTGGATCAAAAATCCAATGGTAAAATTAAATTCTATATGGGAAAAATATTTCCCTAATCTTTCTAAATAAGAAAGATATGCTCTGTTAAATAAAGAACCCTTGGATTAAAAATCCAATGGTCATGAGATAGAATTAAATTCTATATGGGAAAATATTTTCCTAATTTATTAAAAATAAGAAAAATATATTCTGTTAAACAGAGAGCTTTGGATCTAAGATCCAACGGTGATTAAAAATCACCACTTGATTATGAAATCAAGATGAGATCTCTTAAATAAAGGATTCTCTCAACTAATCAACAGCTTTTCCTTATCAATATAAAGGACCCAAGATTTTAAGTCTCATATAGAGAATCAACCCCATAAGGTGATAGAAGAAAACAAAAACCGAGAATTCAATTCTCTTTCTGAGGTAAATCTTCTTGCTCCTCTCAAACCATAGGTAAAGAAAAAAAGCAGAGATCAAAACATTTCCTTTGCATATCAGATATAGATATAAGGGTTTAACCCTTTATAAAGAACTAAGTTCTTTCTCTGAATCTAAGATGCGTAAGGCAAATCTTCCATAAATTGATAATTTAATTCTCATCGGGAAGAACTTGTTCATTAGACTCAAGATCTTGGGGAAAACTAAACATAAGAAAAGAAACATGAAAGAAACGAAATTTACATTTCAGGAATTTAATTCCTCTAAAAACAAGGTTTAACCCTTCAAAGAACTTAGTTCTCACAAAAAAAGAACAGAAGAACATAGTTATCAAAAAATCCGAACATAGATCTTCAAAATTGTGATCTTAGCGATCATTAATGGGCAAAACACCACTAACAAAAGTTTAAATTCTCTCAAAAAAATATAATAATAATAAGCAGAGATTCAATTTCTAAGGAAACGGTATTTCACGTGATAACCACGTGAGCGCTCAAAATTTTTTATGAAGATAGTGCCTTACGTGATACTCACGTGAGCGCACAGAAGGCCCATGAAGACAGTGCCTCTCGAGATATACATGTGAGCGTTTAAAAATTGTCAAGATTGCGCGCCTCACGTGATACCCACATGAACATTGCGTAAAGAAAGTGCTTAGCATTAATAGGGCAATGCCCAAGCCTGAGCGCTTCATGTGACACCCACGTGAGCGCCATAGTGGAATTTCGATATTATATCCATAGTCAAAAGTCTAAGTGTTTAGCACTGCTAGATGATGAAAAAGTCTAAGACTGAGCCCCAATATGGGCTGAGCCCCTGAAACTTCATACTCCTTGAGCCCATATAGCTCATCATAACCGAGCCCATATGCTCACCTCTGTTAATGGATCTTAACAAGATTTAATGATCCTTAACCATAGTTCTAAGTTGATCTTAGTCTTATATAAGACTAACATATCCTTAGTTAAAATAAATTGAGCCCATATGCTCATATATTTAAGTCGATCTTAATCTAAAACCATATTAACGGTCCTTAAATAAAATAAACTATCCCATGAACTGATGGAATATATGACTTAGGTTCAAACCCAAATCTAATATACGGATTTAAACTAATCCACGCCCTACGGGTGATGATATAAACTAGTTTTCATATACAATCTATGGACAACAATAATTAACAATATATATATACAACACGACACGAAGTGACCTACTGGAGTAGGAGAAAGTTGTTATCATAACACGATTACATAAGTAACCGCAAAGGCTTGCACCTGTAGGGAAGAGCATCCCTACAATCAAAAACCCTCATAAATGAGCGGGGTCTGATAAAGTCATGCTACATTAGTCGTATCTGTCCAAACCTCCGATATACGGTGTCATAAATCAACTTGGCATTTTCAGAGAGGTGGATGGATATGTTCTAAATTGCATCTGCCCCAAATTCTGGCAAGATCAATCCTAGTCCGTCTCCGTTTTCGGCGGTAAACAGATTTTGGCATACCCGGTGGGATCTCTTCCTTTTTCCACTCCACACTTCGTGTGTCGTGTTTCGTGAACAAAATCGTGGTTCGCTATGTTTATGGTTGTCCTTAAGTTTGAGATACTAAAACTTGGTATTTCACTTCTGTGCAGAATCAATGGCCTCCAGCTGCACTTCATGCGACAACAACTCTCACTCCATCCCGTCCGGAGGAGTGACTTACGGGCCCAACGCGACCTCCATCTTCTCGATGCCGGTAGGACAGGTCACCCAAGCCACTACTGGACTATTCTTTGGGACCATACTCCCACCCTTGAGCTTTAGCGCCTCAACGCCCCAAGAAGAAGCTCCCCGAAAGCCATTCTTTGATCGGCTAGCTACTGTGGCGGCTCACATCAGCAAGCCGTCCAACTCTGAAGTTTCAGTCTTCAATAGGCTGAAAGAAAGCTCAAAGGGGCCCGCAAAGAAGCCCAAGATTCAAGAGGGGGTCGCTTTAAAACGGCTAGCTCTCCCCGCTACTGCCATTCGTGAAGCCAGTAAAAGTGCTTCACCTCCCAAACGGTTGGTCTTTGACAGGCTGATCAACTCTACTCCGGCTCTGCCAAGAACGTCCGTCTTCCATAGGCTGACACCATGAGAACCTCCCAAGAAATGCCGGGGTTATTATGAAGATGCCTCTAATAATGAGGCAGTTCCTACCGCACCGCATGCTTGACATCGTCATTTGCGCCGAGTGAGACAGGCTGGGGGCAATTCCCCTTCCGGACTTACCCCATCAGCTCCTATGGTGGCCATTGATGTTGCTATTCCTACCGGGAATATCTTCAAACTTCTTAAGAGGGTTTGCAAAAACTCCCCAACGACAATACTGAAAATATCACCTCCTCCTGCAGAAGTCTTAGTGCAGACGAAGATGGAGCAGCCTTATCAGAGACTCTCCTCACAAATCCACAGGTTCTGGTGGAAAGTCTAAGATTCAGT